>OY101440.1:24480966-25855966 GCA_956483585.1 Gymnocheta viridis | reverse complement strand
TCTCTAAGAGGCACAAATGGCTTTAAGTGACGAAACATTCAAACTTAATAAATTACAAATTTCTTTCAATTTGATTTCCAAGGTCTTATAGATGTTGATAAAAAAAATTGATTTTGTTGAAACATATGCAATTTTTTTTTGTAATGTTAGGAGCTGGAAAAAAGCAAAGCTAAGTTAGGCTAAAACGACTCAACAAAAAAATATTATATAAAAATTTTCTTTTAAATTGGCTTTTAAAAAGGCTGAAAAACGAAATCATCCATAAAAGAGCTTTAACAATAAAATATATTTTTTAAATCATTAATATGGGGTTTCTATTTAATTTTATGACCAAATTCGCTTAATTCATTAAATAATATTTATGTTCCCAATAAGAACTGTTGTTGTCTTTAAGCAGGTGTGAAAGGTGTGAAATACTGTAACCAATAGACTATTGTGTGTTGAGGGTTTTAGCTAGTCTATATATATGTATTTCACTGGTGCAAAAGCCAAATCATCAGTAGACCTTAAACCTAATTTTTAAATGTTTCAACTTCTTTACTTATACAAAAACTTTTAAAAACTCAATAAGAATTATAAAAATTACAATATTATAAGCATAGTAGGCTTTGAAACTTATTCAAAAATCCCAACAAACAAATTATTATATTCGATATGAATCTATTTTATTTTCTTGACAACCTTTATGCAATTAGACGCCCTTTGGGTGACAATAAAAGTATTTAATAATGCAAAACGGAAAATAAAATCTTAACTAGCTAAAACCCTCAACAAACAAAAGTTTTTTAAATCTTTGAAAAAAGATATCGAGGCAATCTCGATTAATATAAATTTAATAACCAATAGACATGATATTTTATTGGGAGTTTTTACTTTGGAAAACATTACTATAATGTGTGCATCCTTCTAGACAAAATTAACAAGAACACTAATTGACTTTCGAATAGTTTATTTTAATACAACAATGCTTAATTTGTAACAATGTCAATAGGAACACCTAAAATAAAATTCTTGCAAGAAGTGCAACATTAAAATAATATACAGAAATAAAACAAATCAATAAAGTTCAGATTCTAGTACTCAAAAAAGGGCTCTGAGCTTAAAAATTCGTGATTCTAATCTAAATTCGTGATTTGTTGAATTAAAAATTTAACATAACAATTACTAATTAGTTCCATATTTTTATGCACCGCTTCTTCAAGCCAATGCTTAACCTTTCGATGCAGCTCCTTTAAATTATGCAAATTTTAACAGATTATATTTCTAAAAAAAATATTTCTATTCATATTTCTAAAGGTGTTGGTTGAAGTTGGATTTTTTTCTCAAATACAATTTATAAAGATGAAAATTACCAAAATGTTTACTATATCCTTGCAGTACCAGAAGAATGTCGTTAACGCCACAATCACAGTATGAGATGATATGGATAAGTAGTCATGTGCAGACTACAAGTCTATAAAAACATTTTTAAACATAAAAAAAATTGCTAAAGATCGCAAAGATTAAAGCCATAATGTTTCGTTATTTTGATGTAAAAGATTTTTTTTTAACACTAATGAATTTGGATTACAGCTAAAAAGTTGTTCAGGATAATAAAAATGCGTAACAAAAACATAAATGTGAAAATACGGTCAAGTTCCTATACAACAATTACGGCCTTAAAAATATTGCGATCAAAATAAGGACCTGTGTAGTGAATTTTAATAGTTGCATTGCGTTTTTACTTCTCATCTGTCAAGTAGTTTCAGTTTCATGACAACTGTTAAAATGGCGGGCAATTGAAAATGAAGCAGCTTCTGGGAAAACTCTGAATTTGTTTATTTAGTTAATATGTAAGTAGATACAAAGTAGATTAATAGTGGGAAGCAGATCTCTGGTTTTTCGTTTACAAATCCACTACACGATGGCATTCAACATCGTTTGACAAACCAGTTTCTATTTAAAATAATTTACTTTTAAATTACGTAAATTTTTCATGGGATCCAAGTTCGTTAAACCGATCAGTTCTGATGTAGTGAATGGCAAAAAAACAGAAAATCGACTTTCGACTTTTCGTTCAACCATTTTCTGTTCCGATTAATTAATCGATTAATCGTAGGCAAAAATCGATTATTTTATAGCCGATTTGTATTTTTTCTTTCCTTTAAATAAAATTTCTTGTTTGGTGTTTATTTCAAATTCTAAGTAAAACTTAAAATTGTATTTATTAACTGCTTGTCCCAGTAAATTCTAAAGAAAGTTTCTTTCGCAATCAATATTGAAAACAACAATAAAAAACAACTTTTTCGTTTTCGATATAAGGAGCGATTTAAGTTAACATAAAATTAAAGTGGACCTTTAATCCACTTTTGAAACGGAATCAATTGTTTTGTTTTGTTCACACTCGGATGAGATATTTCTTCAATATCAATGTTTGTTGTTTCTCCTTTTTTAGCAAAACAAATTTTACGGCATTTTTGCAGATGATTGGCCAAAATGGATGTGCTTCCACAAAAACAGGACTCTTTAGTACAAATGACCACCTACACTTTTTGCATTTAAAATTTTTTTAAAGTAGTGCCAAACATGGCGCGGTGGCATTTTTAACAAAATTTCAGTAATAAGTTGGTAATGAAAAATCGACTACAAATAAATTGTTTTTGGCACTGAAAATCGATTTTCGACTACAATCGAAATCGACTTACCATTTACTATTCAAATGTTTTCAGATTATATTAAGGTGTTCCGTATCATCTATCCATTTTCTTTAGTTAACTTTTATATTAGTTGGTTCAAATTGACAATTTAAAAGTTTTTAAAATTCAGCATAATTAAAGCTAAACAAAAAGACAGTTAAAAGTAAAAAGTATTCTGTTTTCAAATTATTGACCGCACAAGACGTAACTGAAATTTCCGGCTCAATGCCTTTTGATTTTCGATATCAGTTTATGTATTGAAAATAATTTACTTCTAAATTAAAATGGAACAATTTTTTTTATTGCAGTATTTGGAATTTTATTTATGTATTTTTAAATACCCAGTAATTACACTCAAGGAAAGATTTAGATGCATTTAAAGTAATCTGGCTTGAAAGTAGGCAAAAACCCCGTTAATTTTCGGTTCAAACCATGAAATTTTATTTCTGGAAGTATTAGTTTGTTGGTGTGCGGGCACAGAAGATTGGGAAGGGGTGCACTCTTTCATTTACTTTGAAATTCTAAAAATTCCTGCCGCTTTATTTTCTTTTACTGTTTTTTCTTTCATGGCGATAACAGCACAAAATTGTGTACAAAAAAAAAAGAATGTGAAGAGAGACATGCAAAAATCTTGAATTTCATTACAAAAAATTTCAATGTGCAGACATTAATGAAAGTTTCAAAGAGAATTAGTGAAAATTTCCGAAAGAAAGCTTTCATAGTCTGATCCGAGACTAAAGTCGAAAGTCGGTTAAGTTAGGAAATTCTAAAATCAAGATGATAATCACAATTTTGAAGCGATCATTTTTATATTGCTTCGTAGCAAATAGTTAGACTGTAAATACTTCATTTTTTATAAAATAAACAATTTTAAAGTTAACAGCAACACAGCTTAATTTGAATTTGCAGCTTGTTTCCGAGTGCTATTTTTAGTTTTCTCGAGGTATGTAACGAAAGGGAACACTTATTTAAGTGCCGTTTTGGATTGAGTGATTACACATCTCGCCCACAGGAAGTACATTGTATTGCAAAGACTTTGAAATGAATAACAAATAACTTATTTTTCAAACTGTAAGGCTTTCAAGTAGTAATTGCCCATATGAAAATCATGTCTGTTGCAAGCAGTTTTGTAAGCAGAAGTATTTCTTCTGCCCCTTACAAACCTGCTCATAAAATATGTAGTTCCATTTTTACCGGATAAATTCTACATACTAATAATTTAAAATTAGTTTATTTCAAATATGCCAACTGCTTCGATTTCGAAAGAAATCACTTATTGAAATCGTAATGTTTTTCGTATGCTTGGAAATATAATTACACTTTATGATATTCAATAATGACATTTATTTAAATTTATTTTTTTAATCCTATGCTCTTAAAAATGTTTTAAATATCGTTTGTTATATTTTAATAGTATAAATCTTGAGATTGAGCTGAAATCTTTTCTGCCTAAATCAACAATTTTATAAGCTTGCATTTTTATAAACATAAGTGACTCCAAGTCTTTTTACTAAACCATGTTATGGTACGAGTATGGTGTGGCAGTAAAATATATGGCTCATATTTTGTTATGAAGAAACATTAAAAAATATATTTATAATCATGCATGTACTCGTATGTATAAAAAATGAGTCTATCTAAAAAATGTGCTAGTTTCCTTATAATTTATAATAAAATATTTACCATTTTCTCAACCCAATAATGTTAAATGATGCAACGTATTTTTTCTGTCCTTTATGTAACAAATAAGACCATACACGAGTTTTTAGTATATATATACCAATACTTTCTCGTACATATAATTATATACGTAATGTATATATGTATATATGTATACATGTATATTTATACTTTTAAATGAATGTGTCGCAGTAGAAGGTTATTATTATAGAATAACCTCATTATATTGCTCAATGAACCACATAAAACTTGATGCTATTTTTCATTCATTCATCTTCTCTACCCCATTTGCTTTTATTTTATTTTTCTTAAACGCAGAAACACATAAAATCAATAAAGTTTAAAGTAGAATATGTGTAAAGTTTATGACAAAAAAGTTTTCATACATTCGTACGTATTTATGAATAAACTTTAGTATTTAAATTTACAAGAGTATTATTAATATTAGAAACAAAATCAATATTTATGTATTCATAAATAAAATTTAATATTTTACTCGATAAAAATAGAATAAGAAGGTGATATGATGTAAAAAAATTTAAATTTTTTACATGAAAAGTTTTGGCAAATTACAAGTAATATGCATATAAACAATATTTCAATAGCACTTAAGATATGCACATGCATGTCGCAGCTTCCGAGATTATTTTCAAAGTAAATCAGAAAACACCCTATAAATTTTGGCCAGCAAGTTTTGTTGCAATCTTTGTTGTGCTTGATAATTACTATAACAATTAAAATAGTTCCAGTTGCATAAAAATTTAGATATAAGAATTTGAAATCAAGTAGCTTAATGAGTGTGAGATATTGTGATTCGATTGTCATATTTCCACTTCAATTTTTGAATCGCCCAGTAATAAGCGCATATGAGCTTTATTTTTTAGTTATAAAATTAATATTTTGAATTTGTATTTTTCGCTTTAAATATAACATCGTCATAGATATTATGATTATATTTTAAATATAAATTTGTTATATCAAATGTTATATATTTTATTGCATTATCAAAAGTAAACTAAAAATAGAATAAGAAATCGATATATAGCAAGTAAAAAATTAGAATAAAATAATCGTTATTTTTCAACCGAAAATACAACTTAAATTTAATTCTTTTTAATATGTGCTTTAAAATAAGACCCGTGTAGCATTTGAAAGAATCTTTTAGAGTAGTGAACGAAATGTTTCGCTTTATCTGTCCGTAATCCTTTTGCGAAATGCATTTAAATTTATAACAAAATTTAATTAATCAAAAGAATTGCTGGTGTCAGTAACATTTTTCGTATGTAACGACACGTAGTCTACTCACTGACCCATTGCCGACTTTAAAGCTAAAAAAATGTTTTAATCTACAAACAATTAATAAATATATTTGTATAAATACACTGGTAAGACTAATGCGATATACCAAATAAATCTAATGTGTCGATTGGCTCGACATTTGCCTTAAGGGTATGGATCTTCACTGGATTATTCGCATAGAATCATTCTTTAACGGCATAAGCGTTTTCCTGAGAGCTGTTAGTGTTTTATTGTCAAATTTTAATGACCAAAAAAGTTATTAAAAGAATATTTTTTCAACACTAACCCAAATTCAAAAACTTTAGAATTTGAATTATAAATGAGTTTTTGTGAATTAAAGAAAATTTAAAATCTATTATGGCCACAATTAGCAGTCAAAATCAAAATCGTATTATCCTGCCAGAGATTCGTGAGCTTGAATGTCTATTTAGAAACTTCAACTTTACCGAAACTTCAACTCTCCATGAATGACTCTCTAGTCAGCGAACCATTTCCAAAATAAAGATTTTCCAAGTCACAGATCTCATTTTGTTATACCACTGGCAGATTAATTGTTTGCTTTTAATACGTTTGCCACTCATATAGATTTTTTTCTTACCCTCCAGTAAATTAAATACGTTCGTAAATATGTAAGTTTTTAAAAAAATTGTATGCCCTTCATTTATTGGTAAAATCTTTCAAATGCAATTGCGGATTGAGCAGCTGATTTACCTTTGAAAAAATCAAAAGCAACTATTTGTCCCGTGACATATTTTTTTAATATTTTTTTTTTTTCTTTTTACCCCCTATTTATTCTGGTAAAGGACGACCTTCTCTTATTTCATTATTAAGGTCATTAGCCATTGTATTTACGTATAATACACAAGTTATATACAAATGTGTGGATGTGTAAAAATAATTTTTTTTTTATGAGAGAAACTGAAAGAGAGTAAATAATTTCTTATGAGCAGATTGAGCATGATCCTTTCTTTAAGCCAGCATTCAATTTTATATCAAGACAAAACGAGTATTGTAACTAAGGCTGGAGATTGCAATAAGATCCCTTTTATTGTTTGCATTCACCATCAGCTGTTTTTGATTGCTAAATACAACAGATGCTGCTTGAGAGTGTGGATGATCGATCTAAGCATGAAATTAAAAACAATAATAACATCGATAAATCTCGTCTGTGGGATAATTTGGTTTGCCTAAAATTTCGGTTGGCTGTGTGTGTGTGTGTAATTGAGCATGTGTGTTCTTACTTCCCAGATAACTTGTAATGTTGATAATGTGAAATATTTTTTGTAAGTTAGTTGAAGAAAGAAAACATTTTTGTTAAATTTCAATAAATAAATAATTTCTATTGCAGTTATTATTGCCAAAAAAATATCGGTCATATTTTATAAATTTTTATTTCAATTTTTTTTTTCAAATTTAAGGCTACGTACCCCAAGTGTACCACCGTACAGAACATGGCATCCCATATTTTTTTTATTATTTATTGTTATATCAGTCATTTTAATATAAACCTTTTGAAAATTTTATTTATCTACTTATGGATGATTCAAAAGCCTGTTGCTCATCACTTCTGAAATCTAAGAAGAATTTCAAAATTATCATTAAAGTTCTATTTCGTTTCTTCAGTTCTTTGTTAGAAATAATTTTTTTTTTTAATTTAAGTGACAATTTATACATCACTGACACAAAAAATAATTTTGTATATTCAGAAATAGAAAGTTAAAGCAAATGCATATTTTTTGAAAGTAATTAACTTGTTAAGCTAATAGACCTAAAATGTGTTTGTAACTAAAAACTTTTTTATTCCAATTTTTCGATGTTAGAAAGATTGTTTTTCTACTTCTTCAGAGGATCGTATATATTTAATTAATAAAAACAACATTCGAAAAATGTCAATATATGTAAAACAAAAATTACTTAAATTTTTAAATTATAACAAATGGTAACATTTAAACAATTAGCTCATGTCTGATTTGACAGATAATTAGTTTTATCCTTCCGCTGAACGAATATGGTTGTGTATATGCTTGAACAACGCTGGGAAATATTGCCTGCGATGGACTTACAGAAGATGCCGATTTTGCCAAAAAAAATCATCTTTTCAGAAGAAGCTCATTTTGATCTTGGCGGGTATGTAAACAAGCAAAATTGTCGCATTTGGTGCACAGAAAACCCGCACGCATACATTGAAAAGCCGACGTACCCAAAACGAGTCACTGTTTGGTGCGGATTTTGGTCCAGAGGCATAATTGGGCCATTTTTCTTCGAAAATGAGCAAGGAGTGGCCGTTACAGTTATCGTGCCATGTTGAACGAATTTTTGTTCCCAAAAATTGAAGAGGAGGATATTGGCAACATTTGGTTTCAACAAAAAATATTATTTTTTTTCCCTTTAAGTCTAAAAGCTGCAAGACTACAATATTTTTCTTAATCAAGGAATTGGCTTTAAAATGTCATCAATTCATTAATGCATATTATTGCGTATTTTACTGGAAACACATACTTTGCTTTAAATGCATATTTATGAATCATATTCTGTTTATCTAATTTCACTATATTTTTTAAAGCAATAGTATTTATTTAGAGAAATGTTCACTCTTAAAACTACTTGAGCTATTTAAATTTCTGTTTTCACTGGACGAAATTTGTTTTAATAGGTTGCCGTAATCTAACCGGATACACTTTTCGTAAGAATTTAAAATAAATTGAAATTATTGTGGAAATCAACTAACTTATCAAACTCAATCGATGATAGTACTGACTTCACATGACAGTGAGTTGATGTAATTGGAGGTGTTTATTTTAAATTCAGATGAAAATACAGCATAACAAAAGTTCTTTCTCAACGTAGTAATATTAGATGCTCGAAATTTTGTCAGGATTTTTAGAGCCTTTAACAATTTAATTCCATTATTGGGTAATAACTTTGATAAAAAATAAATACAGTATACTCGGGTCAGAGTCAACTATTTCGTGCATGGCCTCTTCACTTTAATAAAAAAAACTTCACTCCAAACAGCGTCAAATTATTATTTTTCTTACATTGGGGCTACACGTTAAATTTTTGCCATAGCCGCAATGTGATTGATTTAAATAAACTGTGATTTCCACAATCCAGACGGTCGACTTGAGCAGCATAAAATTTATATGAAATCCAAGTGTTTTGAGCGTATTGTCGAAACTGTACTTTAATGTTCAAATCTTAAATATTTATGACCTTATTCATAAGCGGTTAATAAAGTTATAGTATGTTTGTTGTACGATTTTTATATGTGGAGGCAGGGTTTAATGCACACATTCAGTTTATTTAGCGTTTATGAAGAAATAAATACTTTATAATATAATCAAAGTTCAACTTTATACTGTTCCATATTTAAATAGCAAAAGCCAAAATATAATGGATGAATATAATTGTCTAGAAACGAGGTGCAGAAATTGACATTATTATTATGCCAGAAATGAATGAAGCAATCAAAAGTGTCTACAACATTAAGGAACAAATGTATTTATTATTGAATACAACAGGTGGCTTTGCTTAAGTAGAACTAAGAACTATTCCAATATGTTGGAAAACCTTTTTTAATTTACGTCTTTCTATATCTGTGATGAAAAAGATTATTCTCAAAATTGAGAGTGTATTGAGCGGTTCGAATTTAACGAATATTATTTCGAATTTCAATCTAAATGTTGTGTCAATTGTACTGATTTACCCGTCCTATAACGAAGGTGCGATACAAGATTCCAAATAGCCGCCTCATAAAGTCGCCCAAACTGACCCTAAAATGAAAGAAGTGCACTTTCTGAACCGAACATGAATTCTGATAATAAACTTCAATAATCGGTAAGCGTTATTCGTTTGTAAGTCGGTTCATGTCTAGACGATAGACCAAACTGAAAATGTTTATCAATAACAAATTACACGAAAACAGCTGAGCTGCAAAAGGCAGTGTTGCCAAAAAGAAAGTTGCTAAAAAATCACACTTTACACAGAGAGAAAAACGGCATACTAAATTCAAGTAGTTTCTACTTACTTTGAGTACGAGTCATACTAAAAATTTTGAGTACAAATAACAATAACGTCTACTTTAATCAAATCAAAAACGGTATTACTTTAGATAACCAATCCTGGAGTTTCTTAATATGAGTACAACATTTTTTAATCGCGTGAAAAATCTTGAATCAACTAAAAAACTCTTAAATTAAATTAAGCATTTAAATCCGTCCATACTTAAATCAATATTTCCATACTTGATTTTAGCAAATCTGGGATTATCGTACTTGGGATTGATTTAAGTACGAATGGATTGATTTTTCTTTTTAGTGTACAATTCACAAAAGAAAATTGCAGAGTGTCTACAAGGTGGGTTTACTAAGCCAGCTGATTATTTTGTCGTTTTGCCGTTTCGTTTGGAATGCATAAACGTCAAACTACGTATCAGAAAATGTAAGAAAAGTGTATTTTGTTTGTTTTTACCTTGAATGCACCTTACTGTTGTAGTTGACGTAGTAATACCATCTGGTTAGTAGTCAATACGCCTTGAGTGTCTGATAGACATCACATTAATTGCATGCATTATTATAAAGTTCATTACAATGTATTTGCAAGAGCACAGACAAGGCGAATTGTGGTCTCGACAGCTCAGCTGATTCTTTTTTGCTCCTTGTATCTCCTTGCTTTTTGATCTGTTTTGCTTGTCAAAATTTGTTCATGATTGATTTATGTATAGTGTTTGACATTGATTTTGACAATGAAAGCAGGTATTTTTCGAAGCGAATTGAGGCAAGTGTACCTGTTATGAATTTGCCTTGGAGCACAGGTAATTCTGTTTTTCACCTTGGTATTTCCATTCCGTTCAGTCAAAATTTGTATACATTTTGAAATAAATAACAATTTTAATGCAGAAAGTTTTCAAGAGTAGTTGAAAAAATTACGGGAACAGACATTTTATTTGCAGCTGCTAAAAGTACGCACAAAGCAGAATTTGCCATGCAATTCACACAATTTTCTACCGGAACTTGATTCTATATTAGATTTTGAATAATTTGTAATAAAAGATTATTGTTGTGTATTTGCGAACATTATTTATTTACAAAAGTATTAATTTGCTAATTTCAAAAGTAGATGAAACAGTACTTGAACTTGAGTTAAAGCCAAACGTTGTCCTTTTAATTCAGCAGCACTATCTTTCAATACTTGCTTTGTTTTATGTGTTTTTTCTACAGCTTTTAACATTTTCTTAAATTTGTAAGCTAATAAATCAGCATATTTTAATTGGAATAGGTGCCCCGCTTTTTCATAGCCGATCTCCTCAAGAATTTTGCCAAATTGTTTAAACATTTTATGTATAGAGTGTTTATCATGAGTTAAAATGGATTCCGATAATGAGAACATAATATATCTAAATGCGGATTGAACTTGACGTAGTTCATAAAATCGTTAAACTTATCCATGCATATTTCAGTGCTCCAATCAATCTCTCCACTTTCGCTAACATCACCCGAAATTGACGTCCCCTTCTGATCTGTCGATATAGGAATCAATAAAATCGATCATTTCCCCAGATATTGTAGAAGAAGCACCCTTATTGTTGTCACAGAAATCAATTGAAATACATTCAACCGTTGAGTTGAGAATTGAAATACATTTCGTTGAGTTTTCTTCACTTAAATTAAGTTTTAAGGGTGGTTCTTCCACTCATAAAGGTGCTTATTTGTGTATATATTGATATACGAGTACAGTCGTATTACCAAATTCTATTAAATATCTGGTAATTGGAAGACATTGCTTTTTGTTTTCACTAATTGTGGTGGCATACAAATCAGCGGCCTGGCCTCTTCAAGGGATCCAATGTTTTTTGTAGATCTTTCATTCGCTGGCTGCCATAGCTACCAAAGATTCTCATAGTATCCTTTTCCATTTGCTTTAACATTTCCACTACTTCTTTGCAGTGAAACTACTTGATTTGATTTTACTTGATATCTTAAGCAGTTTTATGATATCATCATTTGGTGGCATGTCCTGTGAAGCATTTGTTATTTTCGAACGTATATCGTTAGGTCCCAGTGTGAAACAAAACGTGTATGCGATAGTTCTGATGCTAGTGCCTTATTAGTTGTAAGTTTATACAGATTATCATTATTATTAAAAAAAATTATTCAAAAAGATTATTTACAATACAAATTGAAATATAACACAATAGAAAAAACAATTTAATTTTCCTTAATTTATGTCAGCTGTTTTTGACAAACAAAAAGTTTGTAGTTGTATTTTTATTGTCGTGATGCAATTACCTAACTAACAATTTGTGAATGTAACATCTAGGCGACATCAAAAAAATAAGATATTCTATACTCGCTGTCGACAACGTTTGACTTCTTGGTATTTGCTATGTCCTAGGGAACAGTAAAAGACTGTTAGAGTAGTCAATAATTGCCGACAGCGAGTAGTCAAGCTCTAATTTTTTGGGGTTGCTTTGATGTGCCGTTGACAAAGAGTTACTAAATGGGGGAATTGTCTCAAGTTCACTTCAAATAAATAAACTTTCAAAAATAACAAAAAAAATTATAAAATAAGGTGTTTTTTGTTAGAAATCCAACAACAAAATACACGAAACTTCTGTTGGAGTTCATAAAAAGTTACGATATTTTCGATTTGAACTATTGCAAGACCATTTGCAGCAAATTCTGAAGTCCCCTACAGTTTCATTCATATGATCTTACGATATTGCGAAATATTTAGTACGTTACACGAAAGGTTTCGTACGTTGTATGACTTTTTTTTAAGTATATATGAACCTATGGGATTCAGATTGACTTGACCTAAAAAACATGAAAATGCAAATAAAAGCGGATTTAGCATATCCATTACACTCTAAAGACATATTGTGGAATGTTAAGCCTTATGGGTCAAGCTACTCCTGCTCTTATCGTCTAATATAAAAACCGCCAAACAGTTTCCCTAAAATTTTTTATAAATATTAAAAAAAAGAATTATAAGGAATTTTGAAAAATCTTTTATTTATATTTTTATGAATGTAAGTCTTATTTTATCTTTTGCTACTTTGTTTGATAAATTCGATGCTTTTTTACTCTCAAACAAATATTTTTAAACAAAGAAAATTCTAAAAGAAAGTCTTTGAGAGAAATATGCAGCAGTGAGTCATTTCACTTCTTTTCAATTACGTTTTGTAAACGTCAATAATGCAAAAACTTAACTAAAAACAATTACAACAAAAATATAATAATAAATCTTAAACTCAAATAACAAACAATAACAAACATCAAATAATCACAATAATAAAAACTGAAATAGCTGAGGCAGCTGCTGCACCCTGTTACAATTAAAGCAAAACAGGATTTATATAAAATTTTACCTAAACAAAATGAAAAAAAGTTGCACTCTAACACACTAACACGAACAGTGAGAGGCAATGCGTGATTTGTTACACAAAAAGAGTATTATGTGAGAAGTTTATTTGAGAGCAGAGACGAGATCCTTGCAACGAATCAGACCACCCTTAAATTAAAAAAACCGAAGGTAAGCATTAGAAAATATCATTTAAATCTATCAAGCAAGAGCATGACCCAATAAAAAGGATCTTGCTATACGCGGTCTTATGCTCTTGCTCTTCAACAAACCAAAACAGTATGATCGTGAATGTCAAAAGGATGACAACTTTTGGAAACAATAATAAAATGAATTTACACAATTAAAAGAAAAGTGAAATAAAAACTGCGAAACATAAATAATAAATATTGTAACCAAAAATAATTGAAACCAGTGGCAAAGGAATAATCCTGCATTTGAAATATTATTAAAAAATTGTATTTGAAAAGTGTCTTGTGAAATATTTTTAAGTGCTTCCGTGTTTCTTCGTTATACGTTTTTCTCCTGGTATCCACTGTAGGCCTCTATGTATTTGGATCATAAGGCACGCGGTGAATGCCAAGAGCGGACGGAACTCAACAATATTGTAAAATTAAAACAACGTATTAAAAAGTTTGATAAATTAATAATTTTTTTATGAGTTCATTTTGACAGTTCTGTGGTGAATAATATATCAGTGGCCCTTCTAAATAATATATTCAAGAGGATTAATTAGCAACATAATTTTGCCCAAGTGGATAAGTGATTTTCACTCATTCAATGCCTGACTAAACAAAATTATGTATTTAGTACGTGAAATAAAACACGGATAATGGCATCGGAAAGAAAGCAGTACGAAAATATGGAAAAAATACTGCTTGTTCTGCGTTCAGCAACTACAGTTCATAACTTATTAGCTTATCTATATTATTAATAGACAAACACGTTTTCTTCAACCCTTTTACGGCCGTAGTACTGAACCGATTTTGCTTTTAAACGGGTTCTTACAAAGATGTGCACAATCTTAATTTTATTTAAATCGGTTCGATATTTAGGGAGGTATAAGCGTTTAAATAAACAAAGTGCACATGTTTTGTCTTATTTACTTTTGCATAGAAATGAGACAAAGTTTTAAGTTGTTTGTTTAGAATGTTTTTTGTTTTTGTATTTTATCGTAATTATCTGTCAAATCAGACATGAGCTAAGTGTTATCATTCACGAAATAAACACTAGTTGAAAAAAAACGTTAGATGGCGGACCCTTTATTTATGTAAATGTTTAATATTAATATCTAGAATGCGGTCGATAGAGTCAACCGCTGGATACACTAGTGAAACTTATTATATAGCCGAAAAAAGATTTACACGGAATACAAAATAACGATATGAAATAATAATGGAAAAGGCCAAGTTCACAGAAAAATAATTTGCAGATATTTTCTGATAACGGCTTTGATAGTTACAGAAGTCAGATCTAACTAACAAGTTCTTTTTAAGTTACTTAAATCATAGATCTTGCTATTCATAACATTATTTAATTGATTTTTAAATTTGTTTTCTTCATTGCTAGTCAAAAGTAAGACTTGGCAATTTTTTTTATTGAACACCCACTTGCTCACAAATTCGCAAGCCGAGTACGAGAAACGTAAAAGGAAATAGGAGAAGAACGTATTTGCTGTAATTTTTTTTAATCGATTAAAAAGTTGGTACGGAATTGAAATTTCATATACTCGAAGTACTCTACTTTGCTACTTTGTTCGCTGACGAATGCCTCCTTTAGAAACTCCTGATTTATTTGTAATATTTTAGTAACCCTACTGTGCTGTTTATATATTTTTTGATCTACTAACATTGAAAATTAGCACCTTACACTTGGAAGTTAAGACTTTTTGACATTTACACCACGTGAAAAATACCAGATATTAAACATGTTTGTCATTTATTCTCGTTGAAAACCAAAAATAAAAGTTTAAAAATTCAAGCGTATATTCAAATTTAACGAACATGAAAATACAGCGACGGTTAAGTACAGTTTAATGAACCGTGCATGCAAGATTGGTTGCACTAAATGGAACATTCTGGAAAGTTCTATAAACAACAACGTGAATTTTTAAATATTGATAGCAACTGTAAACTAGACCGCCCTGGATTGATGGTAGTTTAAGTTGGTTTGAATTGTTTAGTTAATTCGTCATCCACATTATATTGTCATTTATAAAGTTTCCCTCTATATGCCAGCTACAAAATTAAGTACGTAATTACTAGTAATACATGCTAACTGACAACGTCAAATAAAATATAATTATGTCGAACAAGCTATCTAGTTTATCCTCGTACTGTCTAGAAAACCTTGCCCATGCTGCATAACAATAGAGGTTAGTAGTGTAAAATCCATACAATTGTGAATGTCTATAAGCAAAGACAAAACACGAACTGTTTTTCTCTTCTTAAAATGTTATAAAGTAAATAAACAGTATTGATCATAAACATAAATCTATTTATGTTTTTATTTTATTTTTAACAAATTAAAAGAACCCGAGCGGCAAACTTTTATTTTCCAACATCATATCCTTAGGGAATTAATAATACTTTTTGGCACTTATTTCCTGAGCATTTTAGTAGTTGTTAATAGGAAATTAAATCTGTGAATTAATGGCCCTTCCACAATAAATAATTTATATAATCGGTAGGAAACTATCAACGAGCATATTTAAGTTCTAAATTTTGAGTACCGATTGAAAGCCCGGCACTGCAGAAAAGTCAATTCATCGGGTGTAATTTTTGGAATTATTCAGAGTAGAAAATCCATGCGCCTGGCAGAACGTCAACAATGCAGAGAAGAATTAAAAAAATAAATAAACAAAAGCAGTGTTTTTGATCAGAACATCAGAATTTTATAGAATGCAATTTTTGTAGAAATGAAATATGTAACTCCCAAAAGTTTCATTGAAATGAAATAAGTCCCAAACAAAAATTTTGTAATTGCCAATTTCAATACTTTTGCAAGATAAAAACCGATAAAAAATGTGAATGCAAATTTTTGTGTAACAATACTGAAAACAATAGTAAAACACGAAGTTTTGATTTTGTTTTCAATATAAATTCTCACTCACAATTTTGTTTATATTTAGGGTTTGTTCCAATCGGTAGCAAAGTATGTAAATTTTATACACTGCAGAGGTGAATAAAATTTCACTATCCCTGGGGGCTACTAGAGTTTTTGACAGAACTTGTAAATTTTTGACAAGCAGCAATTTAGAAGTATGCTATCACAAAACAAATTAAGCCACCGCCGTCGTTTTTGAAAATTTGAGCCGTCGCCCAATACATTGAGTTTTTGCGGCTCTTAAATGTAGTTAGACTCAAAAATGTATTGCTTATTATAATTTTCACGCTATAAAATTTTCGCTACTGGAGAGAATTTTATGTAATGCGAATCAAAAAGTTCTCTTAAAAATTTGTCGACGGCTTGTACCCCACGACTGTATTTCCGAAAACCTAACTCGGTTGTCAAAAAAGCAAACCTGTCTGTATTAGAAGCACTTTTTGTGTTGAGATTGGTTTTTGTAAAATTATTTTTTATTATGAGTTTTCAGATGTTAAATATGAAATGTTTTACTACTATTGAAATTTTCTTAATATGTATTCGTTAAAAAAACTTTGGTGTTACAATTATTCTTTTGAACTTTTGTATTTGAATTTGTTATTTTGTGCCGAAATATATAATCCCAAATAGAAAGAAAAATAAATTACTCTTGAATAAATAATTAAATAAATAAATTTCACATAAAAAATGTTAATAAGATTCAAAAAATATTTTTAAATTAAAATAAGGAAAAACAAAAATTTTGCTAAAAATAGTAAGCAAAATAAAATAATACTAAACAGTGCTTGTATGTGTAAAATAAAGTAAAAATTTCGTGAATCCTGAAGTGCGTTGAGTTCACACAACATCCGTATGTGAGAAGACAGATGTGAATTTTTCATCGATGTATCGAGAGTGTTATACTAAAGGTAGGATCACACGATTGCCGAAATGCACCTATTGTCGGTCTTTTTTGTATGCCAATCGTGAGATTTCACAATTTATTGTCCCCTACGGCAAACGAGAACAATATTGTGCTGATTTTCCGCATCAAATGCAATCGTGTGAACGGTTGATAGGCAACCATGCGCCAATATAAATGTTAAAAATATACCAATATTTATTGTCTTCTCGTGCGGCAATCAAACTAGCCAATTCGCGGCAATTTATTTAAGTAGTTTAATTTTTCGTGTGTGCCAATTGTTTTGTGTACCATAAATTTAAACTTATTTGAAGCTTTAACTCTTAAATGTATAATTTTTTTCGCTTTCAAAAAATATATTAGTTAGACATATAGAATTAATGCAAAAAAATTTTAATATTTTCATGTCTTAGTTCAGTTTATTAAGTGTAAAATAAATCTCGTAGATTAATTTATTATAATAAGCGGTGAACGATTAATAATAATTTAGGGGCCAATTAAAATCTATGATGCAGAATTACATCAATATGCTACAGAACAAAATTTGCACGTAAAACAAAACAAACTAAAAACTACAATAACAGCTGCTTGTTCGAGTTGGTGCAAGTTAGAACAATCGTATGACTGGGCTGCGGCAATTATTGCCACAAATTCATTCTTCGTCAGTCTGCGGCAATCAAATTTTTATAAAATGAGGCAATCATGTGACTGCAATATATTTAATTGGGACAATATTATTATTGTGCACCAATTCAGCACAATAAAAATTGGATCTGATTGGTGTATTTGCGGCAATCGTGTGATCCTACCTTAAGATTATTACATTCCAATTTTATTAAATTTATTTTTTATTAAATACATATCTGGCTGTTGAAAATTTTAAAATGGTAAAGCTTATGAGCCCATATAGATGTCATGGGGACGAAACTTTCAATAGAATATTTTTACGATGAAATTAAAAACTGATTGTTGCTGGCTTCGCTTGCAAGGAAACGAGTAGTACTGCAAAATTCACTAAATCAGTAAAAACAATATTTTTAGTGTACAACTTTCAAGAGGATAGTCCCAACAAATGTTGCCAGTTGCTAGAGAAAACCAAAGCTGGATCGGATTTAAAATGCAGCGCAATAACTTAAATCGTTTAAAAAAAATTAAATATAAAAAAAATTATAATTTAAAGTATAAGTTTTCATGTTCAATCATTGAATTTTTCAACATGGAAAATAACAAGTATACGTACGGTATACCGAGATAAAACCGTGTTAAGATATAGAAATAGTGATAAAAATCCACATGCAGAGGTTCTTATTTTTGAGGCTATTTTCACGTGCTATTCTAACGATTGAGTCCCAAAATCATGTATTGTTTTGTGGAATTAACAATAAGTTGTAATTCAATATTTCTAAAGGAACTCTTGCAATTTAAACTAAAACCATCGGGCCTATTTTAGATTCCTTATTTGACAGAATTAGATTGTTTTATCAACGTAAAATAATAATTTGTAAGTATTTTAAAAGATTTTTTGATTCAAAATTTCATAAAATTGAAGGACATACACAAAATTAAAAACTATATATACATCTTTTTTATGTGTTTAGGGAGAATATAAAACAGATCATTTCTGTGTCGGGTTTCTTTTCGAAGTCCTTCGTGATTAAATGATTGTTGGCACAGCGAAACATTATGTCGACCATCCACTCTGAGACATGCGCTATCTGCAGCGTTCGCTTTAGAAATTAGTGATTTTTGAAAATCAACTACTAATTATAGACTTCAATTCTCATAACTGACGCCTTTGGAGCGTTGCCAGTTCAGACTTTTCGAGGCTAGATTTAACCTTTTTTCGTTTAGCGTACTAATTGATGTTGTATCTTTAAGCTAAGTTCAAGCTTCAAAATAGTGGCATATATTTTGTTTAAATTTTTACACATTTTTAATTTTCCACCAAATTTTTTTCTTACAGAACTTTAAAATCAGAAAATTAAAAAAAAATGTCACAAAAATATTTCGCTATTATCAGCGATATGGAAAATTCTATTTAATTGAATTTTATTCCATATTAGTTTAATTGAATATTAATTTCGTCTACATGATGAAATTATTAAATTTTGAGCACATTTCAAATTTATTAGGAAAAGACTCCAAATACAAAATTTTGATCGCCGAAATTATTGTATTTAACAGAAAAAACATTTCGTGTAGATTTAATTAAATTCCTTTAAAAGCGTTCATAATTGCATTGAAATCGAAAAATTTTTGAAATCGAATGTTTTTATGCCAGATTTAGTAATAAATTGTGTTATAAAGGTGTCGCTAGAGTTGCCAAATTATAGAGTAATATTATTAATAAAATCAGAAACTTTTAATTAAAATGTGTTGATTTTTTAACTTTTGTTTTTGAGTGACTTAGCTTTTTCTGAACCCTTTTTAAGCCCTATTTAGCTTAGTTTTCTCCAGCACCTGCCAACACTAGCATTATTTGTCTAAGGCTGAGTTTCCCAATCGCATCCACACTTGAAGTGTGTCTTCTAGTGAAGCTCAATCGAATGCTACCCTAAGCTGGACATAAACACACTTAATGTGTGCTGCTTTCTTAGCTTCTTTCAGACACAGTATACAATCACCTTCTACAATTTTCATATTAACCAGATGAGATCTGATGTGTACAGTAATTAACACAGTTGCCCAGCATAAGGTAATTGGGTTATACCTAAGGACCGCTGTTGTATGTAGGCGCTCAGTGTGCAACGAGCCTGCCTACTCTAGGGCTTAAAGACTCCAACAATGGTGGGACTCTAGCTTTTATCATCCGAATCCACAGTGCGATTTTGGATTCTGGTCGGTAAAATGTTGCAGCAGATTCCTGGTTTCCAAGTTAATCTGCCAACTCGTTTCCTGTTTTGCCGAAATGTCTTTAATCCAGATCAGTGCTATGTATTTCGCCTACCGAGTGACACTTATTGAACTTTAGAACATATTCTAGTACCAGCTTTGAGTATATGTATGTTCATTTGCTGCATGCATTTCATCATCGACCATAAATTAAATAATTCGGGTTTTTTCTTCATAAGGAAAATTATCACTCAGGCATTTAATGTTTACCAAGCAGTAGAGAAGACAGTTGGTGAAGTGATAAAGTAATAAAACTTAATTATCTAACAACTTTGCAAAGCTACAATGCCAACTGAGGAGGCCACTCTGGTGTAGTTTAGCATAAACCAGTATTATAATCGATGCCGGTACTGTTCAGTGAGCAGTGCTATGTAATCAGCACTTAAGCAATCCATCAACAATGAAAAAAATAGCACAATAATGTACATCGGAAAGTTGAGGATGTGTAAGGCTTGCTTGAGAGTTGGGGGAGTTGGGCTACAACTTCAGTTCTCAGTCATGATTTGCTTTGTAGTTAACGCACTAACTAATTTATTTACGCATATATTGCGGGAAAGTGTTATATTAGACGTTTGAAATACAAATTTAATGAAAAACACAATCCGATCAAAATGAGAACCTTTTCTTTGATAATTACAGATGTATTCGAGATTATGGTGGGTACTTAGTTATTGGCCCAACTCAACCGTATAGATTGAGATGGGCACCTGTGTGAATTACCAGGTCCACACAGGTCGCAATTCTTGAGCACAGGAAAACCTCCACTTTGCTAAATTTCTCAAGCTGACATGTGGCAAGGTGCAAGACTACCCGGAAGGTAGACAAAAGTAATAGTATCTTCTGTGGTCGCTCGAAGTCCGAACCAGCTACTAGGACTGGCAGAGCATCTGCCATTTGGCCAACGATTCTCCCAGCTATTTTGTATTCAACCGACAGCTATCAGGTGTTCTCCATAAGGAGACCTCGCAGAATCCTATACCCATGCAGCGTGTAAGAACGAAGTCCATCTACAAAACCCATTCTAATAATTCACAAGCCCGAAAGCGAACCTCAACTATTAAGCACCGTGGTGTCAGAACGAAGCACACTGATGGTCTTAGTCCCTAAAAGAGAGTATTATCTAGTACGCTTATAGGTATGTTATCAAAGAAAATGCCTAGAAAGATCACATACATCTTCGCAGACTAACGTAAGTCGAAACATATCGGGAGGGATACCAAAAGACCAAGGGTTGCAAAATAATCTCTACCCCCTAACCGGAAAACCGTCACCAAGGTGCGCAACTCACCAAGATATATTTCTTTCGGGGACAACCTTGTCTTTTAGCCAACTAATGGATGTTAATAAACCAGCCTACCGGTTTCTGCTAACATGACAAATGTTTATCCATAATACTTTCCCATATGCGAAAGTTTAAAAATATTGCCAAGTTGGCTCCTAAATAAAAGAAAAATTTTTTTAAATACATTTTAAATTATTTTCTGTTTTTTTAATGTTCTCATAATGTCACGTCATCCTAAATTTAATATTTCATAAATTCGTGTAGAAAATGCATTTTCCAACTGTTACAAATAGTTCATCGCTGACATAGCAATCAATAAATATGAAAATTCATTTTTATCCCTTTTGCCTTCGGCTCGACGAAAATTTTGCTCCATCGTAAAGTTGTGCAAAGGAAATTTTATTTTATTTATGACGCAACTAAGCAACATAAATTTTTAATAACAATTTTCTTGAATACGAAATCCCCAAACCATTAAATAAACTCATACTTTGTTGCAGACCAAAAATGTTGTGGTATATGAGATGACTTTCCTGCTGCCTTGGTGGTCCTCTGCTTTAGATTTTTGGCTTCCGTTTGCGCTTGTATTTGCACATTATTTTTTTTATTACTTTTTTCACTATATTGGCGTCATTCAGCCCAGTCACTCGCAGCTTAACAATGCGGTTTATGGCTTAGGCAACGCAAACTTTTATAAAATTACTTTGAAGTGGTATGCGGTTTTTACAATACAATATACGCACATACACATACACATATGCATTGTTTTATTTATATGCAGTCAACAAAAATAAAATCAATTATTTTGAATATGATGGTTCTATCATTCGATATCAAATGTTATTCTCAAACCGTTTTTCAAACAGAGGCAGAGACTTGAGAGGTTTGAGATTAAAATTTTAATTCAAATTGATGATTATTGGTGAATAAAAATTTTATAAACGATAAAAATTTAATATAAAGTTTTTTCTCCAGTTACAATGAATTTTAAACTGACACTACATTTAGTTTGACGTTTACGCCTCTTATAAAGTCTCAAGCAAATAGTTACAATGTAAGAAAAATAATTAAATATGTAATCAATTAATTTCTATTACAGATTTTGTTGTATTTCTTAGAACAAAAATAAATCGAAGGTACAAATTTTAATCGCAAACACTTCTTAAATTTACGAAAGATTGTTATAAATAAAACGTAATAACGCAGTTAGAGTATCAGAACTAAATTATTCAATTACTAAATATGCATATTTTATATATTAACATTGATAAAATAAATAAATTTAATTTTTTACAATCTTCATTTGGAAGAATAGACTCATCTTTTAATTTAAGATTAAATTACCCTCTTTATTAAGATCTTTATGATTCTCAAACTACATTCAAAATATTTTCAAAACTTTTTATTTAAAATAGTATTAATTACATACCCAATTTGAGATCAAAGCCGAATGTTTGCTGGGTAGCAGGCTCTGGGTGCATATTCATAATATTACTAAAATCTTCTTTTTCGAAAAGAAAATGGTAACAGATTCTAAATCTTATACATGCATAACTTGTAACTACCCAACAAACACAAAGCCAAACGATTGAAAATTGATGATCTTATCACTTGATATCAAATATGATTTAAGCCCGTTTTCAAACATACGCATGAATTCCAATTGATCTTCATTTAAGAATAAAAGTTTGAGAAATTACACTTTCTCAACTTGATATCAAGTACTGTACCCCCAAATTACTGTTAAACTTTAAAGTGATGCTGCATGCCACTTTACATTTTTTGCGTCTTGTGAGGTTTGTTGAAGGAAAAAAAAAATTATAAAAAAATCGAAATTCTTAGTGCCTCTTTCTTCAAATATGAAAGAAAATTTCATTCGAACATTTATATTGAAGACATATAACTTTTTTTTTCAATTTTTTAACACAAATCGTAAAACTTTTTAAGTTTGTGGCGGTTACAGCCAAGTTTAGATTTTAGTTATTAATAGTCTTGTTAGTTACTTATAACTATATCAGAAGATATGTTCCACATTTGAAAAACATTTGAGAGCTACGTTTGATGTTAAGTTTGAGAAAGGGCGCATCGCTCATTTTAATAATAAAGTCTCCATATTTTTCAAATAATTTTCCAGCGTTTTCTATTTGAAATAGAGTTTGAATAGAATCATTCTTTATTTGAAAATGACTCTGTGTGTTTGCTGGGCAGGCACTATACCCGAATACTGAATATATATGCAAAGTTAGGTGACTGAGTGTGAATGTTTGTATGTGTTAGGATACGACAAACGCAGCAGCGGTACGAAATGAACGAAGGAAAAATCATTTAATACAAAAAATGCACAACAACTGGTTTTATGGATTTGCTTGACAGGGATGCTGTGAACTGAATGGTGAATGCAAAGTGCAAGTGTCACTTCTCAATGGGTCTTCTCTTTCCACTAAAAGTCTAAAAACAAGCTAAAAAAATATTCCGAAAATAGAAAATGACAGCAGAAAATGACAAGCTAAAAGGGGTCTAGTTTTTTTTACAAATATTAATATACATTTTAATAAACGAAAAGAGGTTTTTCATTGTTTTATTATTTGTACAGCAGATGTAGAAGAATAAGCACTTTTGGGTTGGTTAAGGATTTTAAAAGTAGGTTAATTACATATTGATAATTTTACAAAGAAATGCAGTGAAAAGGTTAACAGGTGAACTTTTAACAATTCCTTGTCAAATTTCACAGCAACGTCGATCGCGATATAATTAAATCGTAGTAGCAGCATGACATCTAAACATCGCGGTTGGGGTATCGCACACAATTTTTTCTCCAATAAAAAAATATATACATATATATAAATATATATGCAGTAGTTCTCCGATTTAACGAACATTCGATTTAATGAACATCGCTTAAAACGAACAATAAAATGTTTGTTTTTACTATGTAAGTACCTTATATTACGAATAAAAATTTTATTTTGTACTCTGTTTAATGAACAAATGTAAAACAAAACAATGAACAAAACTAAAATGAGCAAGAGCCTGATAAAACTGATATTCTAGAGACCAAAATAAAGCACGAAGATGTCATTAAGGACTTCGAAATTTGTGCTAAATGGGCTCAGCAAAACAATATTAGTAGCACAATATTTAATACTTTGGAGAGATTTTCAAGAATATGCTATTAAAAAAAGGTATTCATTCCACTAAGCAGATTGTGTTTATCCAATTTTTTAAATAAATTATATTTGTATTACGGTGTTTTTATGAATTTTTCCTTTCCTAATACATATTGTAAAATACATCTTTTATTTTAAATTACTATAATTTTAATAAAATATTAAAAAAACACTATACATATTTATAGTTATGAACAAAATAGGCGAAGGTATTAATTTTGAATTTAGTGCTGAATATAACGAACAATTCGCTTTAACGGGCAGGCCATTAGGTTCGTTAAATCGGAAAACTACTGTATATGCCATCGTAGACTAGTAAATAGCGTACTGGACTATTAGTCGGGGGTCGCAGGTTCGATTCTTGCCTAGACCCTGGTTGTTTCCGCAGACAAGCCAAAATAGCTTCGCGGTTTTTGTTTGTTCAAAAAAAAAATTCTGTATATTGTTTAAATTTAACTTGATCTAATAATATTTGATTTTCAAAATTCTTTCAACAGGCGCTAAATAGAATACAAATGGAAATTTCGATCGACATCTGAAGTCGCAATTTCACTCGGCATTTGTAATGAGCCCTCAGAACGAGCATGAACAATTTTTTTAATGTAAAGTTGACGTGGAATATAAATATCATTGCTCTAATATATTTGTTAATTAAATCTGACAAACATTTGCCGAAAAAAACGTGACCAACAGACAAGCTAAATTTGCATTTTCTTTAATTCCAATATTTTTATAAATATGGGTTCTCATTTATTAAAAATAATATAAAAATAGCATTTTGCGCCATAAATGACTTCATTTTGTGATATAAAAACCAAGTTAAATCACACTCACCCTAAGCAAAAGTAGTGGTTACGTTTTTTGGGCAAATGTTTGTCAGATGTGACCATACCTTTAGAATTGTTGTTTTTAATTAAAAATGATATCAATCCAAAAAAAAATATTATTTAAATTTGATCATAAAGCGATTGAAATGTTCATAAGTGCATACGCTGTCTTTAATGAAATCAATTTTTCATATTCCTAATAAAACTTCATTAGAATTTATTTAAAAATCTAAAAATTGCTTATAAATTCAAAGAAATATATAATATTTTTCCGATTTGATTTTAAAAGAATCACAACTAAGTTAATTTATTCATGCAGTATTTTTTTTTTCAATAAAAAAACTTGTAAAAAATTATATATAAACTATGTAAATTATATTTTTTATACAATATACAATTTATTGGAGTATGCACTCGATTAACATTTTTGTCGATTAATCGATTTTTTTCCAATATTTGATCGAGCAATGAAAGTAGTTAATTTCGATTAACGAATAACTCGAACAATTGGTGTCAACTAATCGAGTAAAATGAATTCCTTAGTAAATTCGTCTTTTTTCAATAGATTTTTTTTTTAAATTCTAATTGATTAAATCTTTTAAAACTAAATAAAATATTATTACTTTCTGTATTTGTCTTCATTACACATATTTTTAAATATATTTTAGTCCCTTCTTAGATGTGCATGTGCGATGTAAATGATGATAATCGGCAAATTCCATCAGCAACAAATGCCAAATACTACACTCGCAAATTTATTATATTTAGTTTGACGTTTATCATAAAAAACTTATACCTAATTAATGTCCGTTAAACAAGTATTTAAAACGATACATTTTAATTTTATTTTATTTTATGTGTAATTTTTTCTCCAAAAAATCTAGCACAAACTGTATTAGAATAATAAATGATTTCATATATTTAGATAAGTCAAATAAAATATCAGAAAAACTAGAAAATCTTTTTAATCCAATCCTATCGCTATTGTCAACATCTACTTTAACTGAAATGTTCCTTTCAACGTCAAGTTTTATTAAAACAAAACAAAAAATTGTTTGAGAAGCAAACATCTAATGCCGGTTTCTTTTCTAAAACAATTTAAATTTTTTTTTACTTTTTATAAAAAAAATTGCTGTTTAGTTTTCTTAAGACAAAAATATTTAATTGTAAGTGATGATACAATAATTTCTAATGAACTCACTTTAAAAAAAAATCACTATATTGCAAATTTTCAATAAAAAGGCAAAAACTTTTGCACTCTTTTAGAAAAGAAAATGCCATAACTGCATAAGATACACTATTTTCAAAATCCTATTTTGAAAACCTTGATTCAAATCTCGTCAACAGTACAATTTTTTTTAAACATAATTTTTCATTAAAAGTTTTAGAACTTTATGTGTAGAACAAATGAATTAAATGAATTAAACGAATTTTTTCCGGTTTCCATATTTTTCTGTTAAATAAATAAAACATCAAATTGTTAAGCATACATTGAGATTCGAATATGCGTTTAATAACAAAAATGCAGCTATGAAT
The DNA here is from genome assembly GCA_956483585.1 of Gymnocheta viridis. Taxonomy (NCBI): domain Eukaryota; kingdom Metazoa; phylum Arthropoda; class Insecta; order Diptera; family Tachinidae; genus Gymnocheta; species Gymnocheta viridis. The sequence goes on along the minus strand of OY101440.1, from coordinate 25,829,240 downwards.
AAATTATTTCAGTTTCAATTTGACAACTACAAGTACATGCATGTGCAAGTATTTATTACTGTATAATGCGGTGGAATCTAGAACAATTCAAGACAAATGTGTATTTGTGTGTAACTTTGCATTAGTTAGAAAAATGAATAGAATAAAAAACAATTCTCGTAAATAAAAAAATTACTTATTGTACGCAAATGCCTGACTGAACAGAACTAAAAGAATGTTTAGGCAAGAAAATGTATGCATCATCAGCATTTCACTTATTGTAATATTCTGCAATTGTTTATACACCGAAAGTTTTGAATAGCTTTTATTCCGCAACAAAACTTCAATAAAATTTACATTAATGCAGCTCACAAGGCTCTACTAAGTACTCTAAGTGTTATGCTCAGTTCAAAAAATCGCTTTTGGCATTTTGTTTTTATTATTAGTTGTAATTGAGAATCTTAGTAGGCCAACTCTTTAAGACATCTGTAACGACGGCTGCAACAACATAGGAAGTCGTAAAGGATATACGAAGCTCAGTATAATCTTTGAAGAATTTTTAATACAAGTGGGCGGAATGTCACCCAAGACCAATAGAACGACAACGTTGGCAACGACTAACTGAAAAATCAAGTCATCATTCTAGCATGCATTTGTCAAACGTAATATCATTATATTAAATTTACTTTTTAAAATTACTACTGCGATTCGGATACAACGCATTTACCACTTAAGCTAGCGTACCATCTAAAATATTAACAGCGAAAAATTAATCACCCTTATTCTAATTATTGTAATCGGCGGCTTTCAGTTATTATTCCATTTGTTATAATCGTCATATATTGATAAGTGATTGCTAATATTTGGCATTCTTTAAGAATTTGCGATGGCGTTATTGTATTGAAACTACTCCGATTTTGTCGTCACAATTTTTATTAAAGACTAGAAAGTGATTTGAATATAACTCTTTCAAAATGAAAAAAGTTAAAAAAAATAAAGTGACCAATATAATCCAGTTCCAGAAACTTGTAAAAGAATTGGAAAAAAATCCTTATCTTCGCAGTAGGATTTCGTAGAGGCACAATTTCCTGCAATTATAAAGCAAATTGAAAAGAAATTGCAATGGAGTTAAATGCGCTTGGTCCACCAAGAAAAGTAGCGGAGCGGTCGCTAAAAGTAACCATGAGAAATAGTAGTGCATTACAGAAATTTAATGAAATTTATTTATAGGTCTGGCGAGACTTAAAATTTAAGGTAAAAAAGAAATTGGTAACCAACAAAAGCTGAGTGCAATTCCACCGGTGGTGGAAGATTTAAACCGAGCACTCTCAGCCCTCTTGAAGAAGCTGTAGGGTGCGACATGCCCAAATTAAAATCATTTCCCACGCTGTTGTGATAATATCCCTGGGCTAATAATTAAATTTTTTAGAAATGAATGTAGATCGAACTCCATTCTTTAAATCTATTCTATAGCCTCCAGCGCTGTTATTTTGTAAAAGTTTGTTTTCGATACTTACTTATCACCTGGTAAGTTGTAGATGTCGGAATTCTTTCTGAGAAGTTTTCTTTCTAAGATTGTTTTTATTTTCTTCATCACTTAATTCGTCATTTAAATCACAAGAAAAACACATTTTCTCCCAAAAAATCAAAATAAAATAATTCAGCTAGTTGAAATACCTTCTAAAGATCAAATATTTGTCAAAAAAACGATAAATTACCTTCGTCGCAATAAGGCTATTATAGAATACCAAAAGAAAAACGAAGTGACGGCCACTACGACAAACAGTGACAATGAAATACAAGCGATGACGTAATTTACACCGACTACTGGAATAAGGGTAAACATATTCGCGTGTTTGATTGAAGACAGAACTTAAGGTATTATCGCAAGCAAAGTTTGATATAAGACACTATATAAGACATGTCCCATGATCACGCCATCTTTGTGAAAGACAACATATAAGATTTTTCGCTTTTGTTGTCGTAAACGATGCTCTTTAATGACTCGTCGCTCAGAAAGATAATCAGAAATAGTAAATGAATCATCATCAACATTGTCGTGTACGACGATTTGGCCAACTAGACTGGAACTGGCTTTAACGATAATTTTTTGCCATTAATGCCTAAACATGTCTTCGGCCATGTGGTTGCTGCTGTTTTCGCGTAGATATCGCAATCTCGATGTCCAATTTTCGTACAATAATTTTTCATACAATAATTGCAGCCATATATCGCCAATAAATCGAATATTGTATTCCAAATGTTTAATAGTCTGTGGTTTATCGGGGTAGTAAGTGTTTAGACATATTGCCCAGAGAAATTAATCCTATTTTTTTAAATTTTTCTTTTTTTATATTTATTTTTGAGATTACAACAGTTTGTAAGCGTCCGTCTATCAATTACTATATTTATAACCAGTTTTATGAATTATTCTTCATATATTTAATTTTTCAATTAAATAAAAAACACACAAACAAATTTATTTTAAATATTTCACTGCTCCTTTGTGTAGCTTATACAGATTAACAAACAAATAAGTTAACAAATAAATGAACAATTAAAAAAAATTGTTTTAGTTAATTATTTTCCATGCTTTTTTTATGAACATTAATTGTCAATTGACATTTTTTTTTAATTAAAAAATGAGGAAATGAATTGACCCTGAAAATTTTGTAACAATTTAATAACATAAAAATTTTTACTCCTTTAGCCTTTTATATTAAAAGCCAATAATTCTGTGCTGCACTCTCAGTATCAGTTAATTCTTGAATCTGATTGTAGATAAAATATCTGTAAGTCCACGTCTAAACTTGGATTTTTTTTACAGCAATTCTCGACTTAAAGGTGAGTGAGTTGAGAAGATTGGGAAGGGTTACACAATTTCATGTACTCTGCAATTCCCTTTTTCACACTTGTCAATTTAAAGTCGGCTGCTGGTATTTAAAGTTTTACTTTATCTTATTTCTTTAGTTGTATGAAATATAATAAACTGTTGTATAAAATTTAATTTTGCTTTTAGAAATGTAAAGGTATAAAAATAAGAATATAAAGAGAAGTTATAAGAAATACAAAAATTGTAAACCTAGAATTTCATAATGTGGACACTAATGCACACAAAAACAAAAAAAAAACAAAAACAAAATTTCAGCAACAAAAAATTGCAAGTCTGGACGGGACTAATATATTTAACATATAAAGACGTTTGCACTTATTTTCTTAGTTCAAAATGGATGCATTACCAAAGCCTTTGTAATGTTTCGAATTTATTTATATACATTGTTTTAAGTTTATTTTATGTTGTACATAGGTACAAAAGACTTCCCGCAATTTTTATTATCTTTACTCTTAAATGGTATTTTGTAAACATTAGACTTATCCAATCTAGATATCGCTACTTTATTGCAATGTAGTCGTGCCTTAAAAACAATCCTTTTACAGAAAATACCTTAACGGAAAAATTAAAACATATTCCCTTCTCCAGAGGTGAGTAGGCAAGGCGCGATCTCCTTTTACACAAGATGAAAAGCGATATAACGAATAATTCTGCGTTCTTGACCCAAAAAATTATTTTTTTGAGATATGACGACGTTGCAATAAAGGAGCTATATGTATTCTATCTTTTTTTATTTACTAAATAATCTATCTAATATAAAATTATGCGAAATTTGCATGTAGGCCAAACGTGCGTATAAAATAATATCCATTAGAGACGACAAGTATTCCAAAAATAACTCGAGTGCGTAATGCAAACATAATATTTTTAGCAAGAACATATTGTGGTACAAAACACTATACATACATATATATTTTAGCTTGCAGATCATCAGAGCAACCCCAAAAGAAACTTCTCCATGTCATTAAACTACGGATCACGTACAGGCAGTTAGATTAGTTGCAATTACAATCGGCATGATGACCTGTCTTGTAACAATAAATTAATTTTTGAAACAAGTCAAATCGTTTTTGCTGCGCTGATCCCCGATTCCAGAACATTTGGGCAAATAGCCATTGCCCCAGATGCTTGAAGAATTTGAAAACATTCAAGGTACCCTAAAATATACAGCAGCCCGAAAATAATAACCGTTCCTGTTTTCTTGCAGTGGAATATTATTTTCTTGAAATTGTGTATTTTGTGTACCTTGCATGCGAGAGAAGAAAATTGCAATTTTCTGAATCTATTAAAGTAAAAACAACGAAGATTGCGAAAATGTTTTATGCGCTGCCATGCTTTCCATCATCATAATATTAAATGCACGCGGAATAAAGAATTGAAGAACTTATTTTGATCTTTTTACTACATTGCACTTTAGTATTAAATATTCAAAATGTATGTACGTATGAACATTAAGGGAGTTCGCTTTGTATGGATGCTAAAAAATATAAAAATCGTTTGGGAGGGGAAATAATTATACGGAGAATTCTAAGCAACTTTGGGTAGAAACTATACGTCTGAAATGCTTGCGGAAATTCCAAAATACGTAGTGATTCAATACAATGTTTTTATAAAATTTACGCTAAGCATGTATACATATAGGAATTTTGAGCAAGGGTAATAATAAGAAATATTTCAACTCCATAAACCAATCCATATCATAACGAGATTGAAACGATATCAATTAAGTGATAATCGTTTTCGAATCGTAAGTGACATAGTTTTGGTACTAACGTGTACTTTTCCTTATGATATCGATTTTTCAAATAAATATCAGATCGTTTTCGCTTTCATATTTCGTAAAAAAAATTTAAAGCACAATCGATAATTTCCATTTCTCTCCAGAAGTTACACAGTGTTACGAGAAAAGGTTAAAAATTTTTATTTATCTGTACATACATATGTATGAATATATAATGAAAACAACTTTGAAGGATAAAGATTATACATGTGTGCATGCAACATTTTTATGCATAGACTGGACACACATGTACACGTGGATGCAGTGGGCCGATGGAAAATCTAAAAATTGATCATTAGTAACAATGTCAATGTCCACACGTTGTTCTTCCGTGCAACGCTCCATTTTTAAAGTTTTAGCTATCAAATTGCTTTTTTAAGACTTACTTTACAAATGGCGAAAAATGAAAATCTTGCGTTAATTTTAGGACACCCTTTATAATCGTTTTTACAACAGTTTTACAATATAGATTTTTCTTAAACAATTTAATTTACATAAATATATGCGTATTAAATTGAAATTGTTTTAAAATATTTAGTATATTTATTATTCGAGATATTGTCCCAATTTAATTTAAGAAGGTTTTCTTCGTTCAGCGTTGATGTAGTCATGGAAAGTGTCAATTCCAATTTTGCATGAATTATTGCTACATGTCTGTACATGCGCAAAAATTAGATGTTGTAAAAACATAAAAGTAAAAAATGCACAACGTTGTTAAAATAAGAGGTTTGTTAAAATTTAAAGTTATTTACTGCCTGGACCACGATGTCGAACGATATCGTTCTTTTGTGAAATTACATTTAAAACAAAATTTCAGAAATTGTTTTTGTTTTAAATGTTATTTCACAAAAGGACGATGTCAATCGATATCGTGGTCCAGGCACATTTATTCTATAAAAAAAATTTCGATTTCGAATTCCTGTTCGGTCTCAAAAATCTACCAGTCGTTGGCTTTAGTATTCGGATGGGCCTGAAGAAGTGCATTCGGTCAGATAGTTATATCTTGAGTTGCCATTTCATCATAAATAGACTGAGACTTGAACAATTTTTGCAAATTTTTTTAAACTAATAAATTAATCAATTAACTCACTCAGGGCCGTTAACACAAAGTTCAGTTATGTTTATTTAATTTTAAAGTTTACTAACTTTCAGTTTGTCTAAACTTAAATTTAAATTTGAAATCAAAAATGTTCACTAACAATAAAATAAATTTAGTTAACTTACAGTTATCAACTATTGTGAATCACCTCAGGAATTTATTTTTGGGAAATGCAAAAAAAGAAAATAACACCATCATCCAAGGACACCTGAGCACGATTTCTGCACAAAGATGTGCATTTTTCAGATGGTAAAGCTTAAATCACAATTTTTTTTTAAGAATTTATGAAAAATATTTTTAAAATAAACAAAAAATAATTAATTTTAAAATGTCATATTTTTATCAAGTTAAAAATTTAAACTCAGAAAGTATTTCAGTCAATTTTATTTAAAAGTTAAATCTTAACAGAGTTTCATGCTAATGAATTTTCACTAACCAAAATTAAAGTTTTGAGTTTTGTTAACTTCAAGTTAACTTTTTTATTGTTAACGGCCCTCAAAGAAACATTTTATTAACAAATAACTTCACGTAATTATCCTGTTATTTTATTACCAAAATATTACGAACCCTATAACATTCTTTTGTTTGGGGATGTGTAAAGTTACTAGGTGGCCTTTGAATTTTGCCCACCTGGGAGACCACATTCGATACGTTCTCATTGACTGACATAAGACTATTTCGCTACAAATTTTGTTACCTACTTTAAATTTTTTTATAAATTTATATAAATATTCAGGTTTGTTGAATTTAAAAACGAAACGATTTCAAACCGATAAAAATTGTGATGTGCTCATAATTTTCGTTTTCTGTATGTTTTAAAATAACGTTTTAATACATTTTTCGATAATTTTTTATAAAATTATTTTCAAAAATTGTTTATATTGTTTTTGCTTGATCTAACTGGTCTGCTTTCTTTAATTTAATAATTAAAGATTTGCTCAAAAATATTTCTCAAAATCGTTCGAAATTCATTAAACTTTTTCAAAGCGTAAATTTTTTGATCACTCGATTTCTTTCACATACCGGATTATGTATTCTTATTATATTACGGACTATTCACATGCTTTTATCAACATAGTTTTGTTTTCGAAGTATTCCTAATTTAATTGTTTTATATTTTATTATATAATATGTATTTCTAATTGATTTTTATGCGAAATGCATAAGAACTAGTAAAATAAGGGCGTACAGTAGTGCGCCAGGCCAAGTTCAGGATGCACTTAATGTGTCTATTACACAAAATCATTCACGCGTTTGTTACATCCCCCTTCATTACTGACTTTGCTAAACTTAATCATAAAATAATGTATGAAACTTGAAACATTCAGGTAACGTCATGGGTGAATTTTGAAAGTTTTGCCTTAAAAAGCTTTTCAAGATATGCAATTGTAAAAAGTGCCTAATTTATGAGGCATTTCTACTATAGCTAGAGAGCTTACTTTCCACTATGGGAAAGAATAATTATGGAGAAATTGCTGCCGGGCTTGCAGGTTGCCTAGAAATGTTACACTATCAACAAAGTGTTCCCAAAATTTGATTTCAGAATTTTTTAATGACCAACATTTTTTAATTGAACGTTGGCCTTGATTTTACATTTAGGTTTTTGTGCAGATATCTTGTACAGATAACACGATATTGAGGTTACAGCATAAAGAATTTTCAACAGATTTCAAATATTATACAATTGCAAAAAAATATTACAGACTAATTTTGTGTATGTAAATAAATGTCTCACACTGGCCTGAAAAAATTATTTTCCATTAAAATACTTCGATATTTATTAATTAATTGAATAAATTAATTTTTCAATTAATTCAGTTAATTAGTTTTTGATACGTAATTTATATTTTAAATCATTTCATTCTTAATTCATTCAATTGGTCTTTTGATTGCTTTCAGAAAAAACTGTTTTTTTTTCTTATCAAGCTCAAACTGACAAACCGATAAATCAAATGTATAAATAATTAAAAGTATTATTAAAATGATTTATTAAAATGATTTATTAAAATGTTGATGATTGTATCCCTGCAAGTTTAAGCTCAGTCATAGAGAATTTTATGACATGCATTAGTGTTTACTCTAATTGTCGGCAACGCATAATAATTAAAACCATTGGACATAACACATTAAAATTTGATGCGCTTACTTGACGCGAGATAAAGCATGCTAGTCTGTTGATCATTTCATGCGAACTGCTGTAAAAAACCATTTAAAAAAATTCGTGCAAAATAAATGCAAGATAATATTTCATTTTGTGAAAACGTATGAAATGTTTCATCAGTTATTTCGTTTTTTGCGTACAAATATTTAAAATAACGAAAAGTAATGTTAATATAATATAAAATAAAGCTAAAGGCTTTTTGCAAAACGTGTATCTTCAAAGAGCTCCTCCGCAGCAGCTGCAGTTCGCATTAAATGATACGTTGCAGCAGAAGCTTCTCCAATTATAATGCTGAGCATTACAAACGAAATAATCAATGCTGCTCAAGATTTTTCGCAAATTTGAATAGAGTACAATGCTTACCTTGAGACACTGCTAAAAAATTAAGTAATAGAATAATGCAAAATAAAAAATAAAAAAAGATACATTTTTTCAAATACTTCAAATAACACAGTGAGACAAAAAAAACCTGGGATGTGATATTATTTTTCTAGTAAAAATAATATCACATCCCAGGTTTTTTTTTCACACTGTGTTAGTGGATTAATAAAATTTTTATAAAATGTTTAAAAGTTTATTTTCATGAAAAGTTAAATTACTCAGTCAATAACTTATCTATTTTTAAACCCAAATATGCGTTGTAATCGTAAATAAACGTACTTTTTGAATAAATTCAACAGTATTATAGTTTCTTAATAAAATTATGTATAAAAACGTCACCAAAGTTGAACAATTTTTGAAAAATCTACAAAATTTGTGTTTGCTCGACAATAACACCCAAATTTCTTAGATATATTATATGTCATTCGAAAGATCCCAGTTTCTTCTTTCCAAATATAGTAAGAAATTGAATATCAGATCATTATCAACAAAATTACAGGCTTATAAGTGCGCAAAGGTACAAAAACCGGTTTTTTAACCGTAAATCCGGATTTTGGAGGTGTCCGGCATATTTCACTATTGGAATCTAGTTTTACTCGACAAGCCCTACAAGAAAAATAATATCCGGTCCCAGGTTTTTCTACTTCATTCAATTTTGTAACACTGTGTAATTTTTTATTTGGATTTATAAATATATTTAAAAAAAAATTTTTAAATGACTAAAAACATTGTAATTAACTTTTCAGTTTCCTCATCGATATAAAATTACGTAACTGTTTCGTTTTTCCATCTACAAAATTAATAGTAATTTTTTATTATATTTTCCAATAATCTACTTTAAAGTCTTTCATTTCAATTAAAAAAAATAATTATTCAGAGTTACGCACACGCACATGTACAGGAGCATCCAAATACACACATTTACATAATTTATGGAAATTACATGACACCTTTCTATGCAAAAAAGTTAAAATTACATTCAATCTAAAACTAAATTCAGAAGTTTTTTTGTGATATTTTTTCATGTTAAATTATATTTTGTTGAAAAAAGATTTAAAAAAGATAATCATAGAAGATAATATATTCAGACGAATTAAAGATATTGCATAGAATAAGCCATCGTTATTAGCAACTTAAAAAAGAATCAAATTAAAAGTACAGATATCTAGACAAATACATAAATTATATCTTCTGTGTAAGTATGCGTTTTCTAGTGTTGACAAAATTGTTCGAGAGTAAATTATCGAACAAAATCTTAAAATGTTTTTTGTTTTAATTTTAAATATTATTCGATTATACAAAAGAATAAAGAATGTTAAGTTTTTTTCGATTAAATTTTAAAAATGTTAAATATTCTTTGTATATATAATGCTACTGTACGTTAGGGTCTCCAGTTTTGTTTCATACCTTATCCCCAACTCCCAATTTTTCTATCCCCAAATTCCCCAAAATAGCTGATCTCTTATCCCTAAATTCCCCCCAGATCTGTAATAAGAATTTTCAAGCTTATAAATTAACAAATAACAGAAAGCTTTGTCAAAATCAATATTTGTCAGTCACAACAGATAGATTCTTTTAGAATATTTAACATTTATTTGTAAAAATTCTTTAAACAATATAAAACTTTTTTTGAAGCAAAATTTCCAAAATATTGAGTATAATCAAGCCTTTTGTTATATATTCGTTTATATAAAATATTTATTTATTTATACAAATAATTATAATAGTCTGATCCAACACATCCTTAAAAATTAAATAACATTATGTCAAAGGAAAAACATGCATATTTACTTAATTACATCCATTGTGTAATATTATTAGAATTAATTTATACTGTGAGATCTAAATATTCACATTAAAATATTCCTTTATCGTTTCAAAAGCTTCAGAATCATCAGCCAATGCAATATTGTTGCACATGTTGGTTGTATTAAAAATTGTTAGCATTTGAGAAGATAGAATAAATGCAGCACATCAAACCGAATCATTTTTAAAATGTACATATATTTATTCTAAGAGCAGCTTCTAATGAGTCATACTGTATTCTGTTGCGAATTTTTTCAATGTTCAAGCAGAAAAATATGATTTGTCAATATGTACACGAATTTGAATACAAAAAATTAATACTAAATAACAAGATTTATAATAAAATATTATCCCCAAAAAACCCAAGTGAAAAAAAATACTTTTTCCCTAAAAAATCACCAGGGAATTTTCTCGAAATTTCTATCCCCAATCACAAAAAAATCCTCTATTTGGAGACAAATACCCAAAACTGAGAACGCTGCTGTATGTGTGTGTCACTGAACTTCTCAATAGATTTATCTGCAATTTGCAACATATAGCCTAATCGAAGAAGTAAAATATTTTTCAATAGACCACGACCATTTCTGCTCCTACGAGTACTTTTATTATATATCTAAAATTCCCATTTACCATAATTTAAAACTTGATAAGAATGTTCTCTTAACCAAAGTGTTCACTAGAAATAACTTAAAAACAATCCATTAGAAACGAAAAACAAATAATTTATTTACAAAAAATATGAATGTTATGAAAAAAACGAGATTATGTATATTATACTAAAATATTTCATTGATTTCTTTAAAAAAATATTATCGAGTGCTATCGCAATTTATTTAGAAAGTCAAAAATCTTTTCGTTCTCCCATTACTAAAGTTATGCACAATCAGTCTTCTAATAATACAAAACTCTATTTTATAAGCTGTTAATATTGTAGAATATTTATTGGAAAAAACTTTATTAATGAGAGCACGAAACGAATTTTTGCCCTGCTAAAAAAATTGTGTGTTTTATGACAGCTTATATCTTCAACTTCTGACCGATTCTTTCTTCTATTTTTAAAAAAAGATCAATCAGAAAGATTATTTTTACAAAATGCTGGTATCGATTATACGATTAATATACTCGTAGCGTTAAAAATCATATCAAATCTTCCTGTTGTTACAAAAGTATTTATAATTTGTTGTGCTATGTTTATTCAATACATCATATAATTAAGGTTTTTTAAAAACTAACTTGGCCAACTCTAATTTTAAAAATAATTTTGTATTTCTAACAATAATATGATAAAAAATATTTCAAATATTATTCGAATATTCGACCAAAAATGTTATAATAATTTTCTATTCTAATGCGTGTATATTCCAAACTTTATATCAAAATCAAAAATATAAGAAATTAAGAATTAATTGATCACAAATCACAATGTCTAGAATACAGGTATACATTTAAATATTATCTTTGTTCGAAGAAAATCAAGAAAAGTTATTCGAATACTCGAATGACAACTGCAGTTTTTACTCACACATACCCTGCAGTTTGCTTACGAAAATGATTAACAATACTTATCTTGATTTTAAAAACTAAATTCATTCTATAAGAATCAGCCACTTTTTGACAATATTGCCGTAAAATTCAGCTTGTATATCATTTAAAAAACAAGGCTTGCAGTGTGGTAATGGATAGCTGGAACTCTGCAGGGTGCAATCAAAATTTCCTCGCACACTTAGTAACTATGAAAACAACGAAAATAACAAATTTAATTAATTATAGAGTTCATTCCTTTTGTGTTTTTGCAAAAATTAAAATCAACATAGAAATTTTATTTTGCAGTGGAGCATACAAGAACAAATTATACGTAAGGCCATTTAAAATTATTTAAGATTTATTTGGCTTATGTTTTTAGAATCACGATGATATTTTATTTTTTTAAAAGTATATATCAAACATAGTCCATAAACATTGCCATCGAAAAAGTATATTTTATGATTCCAATAGGTAAATTAAATTAAATTTAAAATTAAAATTAAAAAGAATACTTTAACTATACAACGGACAAGAAAAACTCACTCTTCACATAAAAGTCTGTCTCAAACTTAAAACTACCTGAAATTGTTTTGAACAAGCTTTACACCAGTTTGTTGTATCTATTCTTGTAAATAATTATTTTTAATATTAGTATAAACTATTTAGTAAATTTATTTTTCCAATTATCCTCCGATATCAATAGGACTTTATTTAATTAGCACAACCTACGTAAAATAAAAACTTTTTGAAATTAAGGTGAACATTATATAAACTTATTTTGTTTTTCATTTGAAATGTTTTTACACTTTTACTGAAAAAACGTACAAATTATTTATTAAGTTTTGCAATTTTTTTTGTTTATTTTTCTTCATTGTTTTCTTTTATATTGTAATAATGTACCCAGTGGATTTTATACAGGGTGGCGTAGTATAAGCTTAATAGTTTAAAGAAGGGATTGTGGATTTTCCTTTGCTTTCTCATGGAAAGGAGTTTTTCGTATTATCTCCTTCATAAAATGATGAAAAAGACAAAGAAAATAATACTCCTAAGAAAGATGAAAACAATTCTTCTAGATGCTAAACTAGCAATAATCCCTTGAAAGAAAATATAATGATAAAGCCACATAGAATCGGTTCATAAAAATATTACTTTGATCATTATCATTTAGGGATATCTTCCAATTTGTAGCCAAATATATTATTTTAATGTGACTATATGCCAAATTGAAATGGTTGGTAATTCAAAGTGATTATTATTAGTCTTAAATTCGTAATATTTTTATGCAGAAAGAGTTGAACGGGAGACAATACTCCATAGAAAATTTAATATAGGTTAATTTCAACTTACACGGCAGATCAGAAACAACACTGTTTTTCGGAAGCTCCTACTCGTATAACCCCATCATCAGTCTTCATGTGATTTTCCATGCAATCGCGCTTTTTTAAGTGGCTATTTTTAGTATTCTTTGTTAAGGCTATAAACACTCTATAAAAATTTTCAATGTATGCCTATTACTGTTCAAAAGATTCTGTTCTTTGTGAGGAAATTCACAGCTTGTCTATGCACCCTTAATTTAAAGCTAGTTAAATTTTTATTAATGGTTGTTATGGGCCAATTATACTACACACTCTGTAATAGTATCCAGAGTTTACCTATTACTTTTCTCCATCAAAACTAATCTATCCTGTTGATAAACTCTTTAATTTTTATATTAGTTGAAATAGCGGCTATAATTACACATTTGTAACTCGAGATCATTTCAAGCGTCTACAATTTGCGCTTCTTTATATAAAAGCCTTTGAAAGACGGATGGACAGAAAAATTATACGTTTAGAACATATCCCACTTGTTCCTCTAAAGAGAGTTAACTCAAAATTGCTACATTTTCAGCAGAGCCAAGAGCCAATTTTTTTATACAACTCTTATATCAAGATGAGAGATACAACTGTATTTTTTTGGCAAAAGAAAATGATGTAAGATTCTTACTGTGAGCAGATATGACCAATGTACATCGAGTTCTTGCGAAAAGTGAAAATTTAAAAATTTTTAATTCTCTCTCTTTAGAGGAAGGAACAAGTGCGATATGTAAATAAAGATTTGGAGACATCGTATAAAAATTATGCCATCCAAGGTGCCAAACTGACTTGATATGTACAATATCGGAGTTAACCAATTGCTCAACTCACCCACTTCATGAAATAAATATTTACAGTAGTACAAAGAGGAATATAAAGAAGGTAAAAAAAACAAGATACATATGTATCAGTGTTGCCAGGTGCTGGGGGAAAAGTAACCTAAGCCGGCTTTTAAAAAGGCTAGAAAAATCTAAATCGCTAAAAAAATAAATTACAAAGGCTAACAAAACATTGCTCTACAATTTTGCATAAACGAGATATGTGCACAAAACTGTTTGCATTTTCTTTCAACATGTTGAACAACGGCGTATGTGTTCAATTAAAAATAAATGATAAAAAATTAAATTAAATTAAACTAAGCCCTATATAAAACACACGAAAGTTTAGTTTTAAAGTCATGTAAGCCTACTATTTAATATGTAATAATTTTTTTGAAAATTACTTATAAATAAACTGAAATGAGAGTAGATGTATCCCAGAACATAAATTTGCTTACAAGAGACTAAATAGCACTGGCGAATGAATACGCAGACTTATAAATGTGATTAGGAAAACTTTAGTTAGTCCTAAGACATGTAACGAAATGCTTTCATAGAAAAAGTATTTTTTTTAATTTTTTTAAGTTCAGTAGCCGAAAAATAAAAAATGCACGTTAAAAGAAAAAATAAATTTAACTAAATTTAGCATTTTTTTAGGATAAATTCAAAATCAAAAACGCTAAGAACAAGAACAGGAAGCTAAAACATACATTTTGAAGCTAACATTCGAAAATGAGGAAAAGTCTGGCCTCGGCAAGGCTAATCTGGTAACGTTGGTACATATGTATGTATGTGGAGTTACAAACCCAGTTGCCCAAATTGTGGGCGATGACATCGCCTTCTGGCAACATTGGTATATATGTATGCATGTGTACTTACAAATCCAGTTGCCCAAATTGTGGACAACGACATTGTCTTCGACGGCCCGAGTTGTCTTTATCAAATGGGTTTTCTAGTCGATGAATCAAAATAAGTGGAGTAAAATGTCTTACAATATTAATGAGTTTATCGTCTATAAGGTTTTTTTCTTTTGTAGTCTCAGATAGTTTTCGAAACACTTCTTCGAAAAAGGCATTGATAATTTGCTACGTCTGTGGCACTCCTATTTTCGCCGAGGATTTAACATTGTCAAGCCTTTAACAATGTCTGAAAGACGTGGGCAGGTGGGAAAATATACACGCACACATTTCAAATACCATCAGAATTACATTTATATTTTGAACTTTTGTTGTAGTAACCATTGCTGTTGCTCGTGCTGATGTTGCTAGTGCTGTAGTTGTTGTTGCTGAAACATTAATACATGAACACAATTTGTTGTTGCTATTGCTGGTATAAAGGAATTGTTTGTTTGCGCGTACACAAATGTATAAACGTGTGTGTATGTGTTTGCATTTAAATACATATATACATACATATGTATGCATGTTTGTACTTGTTTTATTGTAGATAAAAGCATAAAATTGGCAACAGTGCAATTTTTAAGTCAGAGTCATGGCAGCCATGTTGAAAATGTTGTTGTATTTTGTTTTCCTATATTTTTACTCCAAAAAAAAGGAAAACACAGAAAACAACAAAAGTTTTTGTATATTTATTTTTTATCATCATTTCATTTAGGAGTCCTGGGTATATTTTTTTTGAAGGCGTACTGCAGTGGGTGAGGATGAGTTTCCAAAGAGGACTTAATAAAAGTTTTTAGAGAGATTTGCTTAAAATGTTTATATTACACATACACGCACACAACAAACATACATACATACATAAATACATATACCAAAAAATTCTTGAAATGGGTGTGTTTGTCAATCATAAAAATATTTCTTAAATACTATATTTATTTTTTAAAGACAAACTTAATTCATTTTTGAATGATCTATTGTACAATTGTTCAAAGGGTGCCTACTAAAAATAACAGTAATAGGGCAATAAAGTATTGAACATTGAGTTTAAATTGTCAAAAAAAGATTTTTTTTAAACTTTCAATATCAAATATTTATCTCCACTAAATGAAAAATATGTATGTACCTATGAACACATATTTATATGCATATATGTATGTACTCGTACATATATATATGTATGTAGGTATGCATCTGTGCATCTATCCCTATTGAGGTACATATTTCAATAGAAACAACAAACTCAATTATTGTGAACAAGTTTTTAGAACATTTTTCGTATTTCTATAGAAAGTGACGGTTTAAAAAGATGGCCATTTATGTATATTACCAACACGTTTTTAAAGGAACAACAGCAACAACTAAAATCTGTCATCATAATACGTAAAAAACAACAATGATTACAATAACTACACATGTACAAAAAGAAATGTTAGCAACCGGTAAAAGCACTCAACAATACTCAAGTATCCCCGATGCGTATAAAAATAACAGCAACAATCAACGGAATATTTTACTATACAACTAAATTATATACACATATTTTTGGACACATATACAGACAGAAAACGCAAACACATTCAAAATAATACAAGCTCAAACTACGTTTTACACACCTCTATACAATTGGATACAAGGATACAGTAAATTACACGTTATTATGACGATGTTTTAGCATATTGGGTTGGAAATACTATAAACGAAAGAAAAAAATAAAACACTATTTAATATTCAGAATTGCACTTCAGTTGCAGATTGTGTATTTATATTTTAATTATAGACAAACTGCCACAAATTATAATTTAGTTAATAATTAGAGTTAGTTTCAAGTCCGTTTTTCGAATGTTTTCGAATCATAATAATTTATTAGGAGGCTCTCTGAGTTAGCTTGGTGCAAGGCAGGTAAATCATAATGCTTAATTCTTATAATTCGTTATTAATGTGCATGAATATCAGTCTTAAACACAACAACGACGGACACGATAAAGGGAAAATACTTTATCTATATCCGCATTTTTAGTATTTCGCACGATATTTTGACCCTTGTTATTTATTGTTACGGTCTTATTAACAAATTAAAATTAGTAGCATTATATATTAAACCGCTACAGTAAATTGCCAGGTTGTTTTAATGGCCTACGGTAAAAGTTCCAGACCAGTTTCCTCTAAATAAATCCCCGTTCTTTGCATACACTTTGAATTTTTTCACCACTGGTTTGGGTGATCACTGTTATATTACGCATCTAAAAAGTATCTTTTATAGTTTTAACAACAAGAAGCTGACAAAACCAAGCTTGTTGGTTTCTACAACTTAGAATATTAATAAATCATAACTCAAGTCGCTAGAGCTTGAGCTTAAAATTGTTAATAGCAGAATGCTTTGCTTTTCTTCTTAATTTTTTTCTTTCATTCGTAATTAGAATAGCCTATATATAACTTAGGAACTACTTTATCAGACCGGTTTAATCTTTAAGCAGTTTCTGGAAAATTAGCAATCACCTTTTTCTTGAAAAGCAGTAATTTTGTTTATCCGTTGTACGACAAGTAGAGAAAAGGCGGGGCATTTTGAAAATGTAACTGATATGTGCTACGAAAATAACTATTAATCATAGCAAAAATAAAAAACCGTTAAAGAAATAAATCGTATGCTTTATAGAACACACAAATCTTAAGATTTTTTCAAAGCTTTGTCTGAATGTAAAAAACTTAAAATCACAAGCGGCTATAATTTTGCACACCAGTGTATATTCGAATTCCATTTGAAAATTAAGTTGGAACCCATGTTCGATATACTTTTTTATTTATTGACTTAAAAAGTAATCTTTTCCCATAGTGCACCATAGTTTGTTGAGAGTTAAAATAAAGAAGAAATCCCCAAGCAATATCAACATTATTATCATCATCAGCATCGTAGTTCTTCTAAATGTTGTTGTGAAAGCTGTATTCGGTTCGTGTATTCTTTGGTGGTACTATAACTCCGACACAAATTTCTGAAATGGTTTATACGTGTGTACGTTTATGTATATGTATGCATACATACATATATATTCATATACAGAAATAAAAGCTCTAACTTCGCCCACATAAATGCGAGAAACTTTCCACTCACACTTTCATACCGGATACATTATGTGATATTGGGTGTGTGTGTGGCTGAAATTCCCAGTTGCACACATTAACACAGTTTGTTTATGTATTGGAAATTCTTTGCACAAAAGCGAGCATTAATTTTTGTTTTTATTTGTTAGAAACGAGCAAAAAAATTGTGTTAGTGTTAGTTTTAAAACTTAATTCAAAGAGCACTATGGAAATTTCACTCAAAGAGAAATGGCTTACAATACTGTTTACACAACCCAGACGTACGACTTGAGTGAAAAGTTTATATAAAAATCACTCATGTTGTTGAGATTGTATAAACATCGCTTGAAGTTTATGTTTACGGAGATAGTGTGTGTAACAGTGCGTATGAGTGATTTAATTTAAATGTGGGTGGATTCTCTTATTCGCAGCATAGTGACTTTAAATATTTTAAGATTTTTTTTTTTTGGATTTGCTAATTAAATATAGGTCTTCTTTGTATATTAATGTTCTTTGTTGGTTTGTAATTAAATTCATTAGGAAAGACTTAGAGATAAAGATTTTTATGATTTATTAATCATAATTTACATAAATATGTTTACATACATACATTTATATTATTAAATTAGACTATGCTACAGAGAATGGTAAAATATTGTGTTAGTTCTTAGAAGGATTTCGAAATATCGGGTAAATGAACAGGAAGGAGTATGATTACCATATTTCAATAGAAATGAGCTTCGTTTTCATTTCCTCACCGAACGTCATTTTCTTTGGTTGATAAGTAATATTCTGCGCTTACCGTTTTTTTTTTTTTGCAAGACGTGAATATTTATAATTCAATGTGCATTGCTACTTAGTTATGGGTCCATGTTTCATCTAGAGTTGTGAACCATTTAGTCTCGAAAATCTAAAATCACTGAACTATGTAATATTCACGTGGACTCAACTTGTTCGCGTACTTTAACTCGTGCCTGCCTAAAATGTGTATTGTGGATTTCGATGATGGCCTAAGTAATTGCTTCAATCGTCTGAAGTGAATGTATGTTACACTGAAAAAAAGTCAACGAAATTTAAGTAAATTTAACGTAACTTGAAGGAATTCGTAAATAATTTGCCTCCAAAAAAAATGTAACTTAAATCTAGTTTAAAAATTTGCCTAAAAATAGTACAGAAAATGTTCTTGTATAAACTAAGAATACTTAAGGCTGGATAATGATTTCGTCACATATGTGCAATTGCTATTAAAATCAACTATACTTTTCCAGAAGATAGTTAAAATTTTCTCGGTGTCAAATTAAAAATTTCCTGACATATTTCATACAGCTTCAGGAGCTCGAAGCTCGAAAACACCTTCATGCTTTAAAAAATAAAAGATTGTCATCCAAAAGGTTGTACATGTTTCACGTTATAATTACGGTTGTGCCATAGGACGCTTTGAACTTAAACTTACTCCTCAGATGTAGATATTAATAGCAACCAAACTCTATGTAATGCTCCTCTATTGCATATCACTACAGTGTGGGGAGAGCTTCAAAATTAAAAAGGTGGTTCAATATCTATGAAAACTAATTCATGTACTATGAACGCGCATATTGGTTTCACAATCCTACATTTGTAATTGTATTATCCTGCACCAGGATAGTTTAGTTTTGAATTGCAGGTAGAAAGATAGTAGCATTACATTGGCCATTCATACTCAAGGATTCTATTGTACGAAATTGACGATTTATCTGGTCTCACATCCAGAGAAGCACGACAAGTTGCATTTGCGGTAAACAGCACCTCTCCAGGTGTCATGACGAGTGTATATGGCCAGGTATGTTAAGGCAAGCTTGAGGACTAGTCCCAAATACTTTATACAAAGCCTGCAGGTGCTTTTAAATGAATGATGAGATTTTAGGATGTTAGAGAAAAGTTTGTATGCACGCGGCTTAGATCAAAATGTTAATTAATATGAAATTGCCTGAATTATCGGTTGTAGTTGGCCAACCTTGATTTGAATCAGCATGGCACTTTAAATAGATTAAACAAAAATCACGCTTAAACCGCAACTGCAGACGATTTTTTTAAGTCAAATACTAGAATCAACTTTAGAATTTGGAAATGGACGTAATTGGATATATCGTCATATCTTTTTATTTGAATTAGCAATTATCCACCTTATTCATGGTTTTGTTTTGAATATGGGCAAGTCACAGAACCATAACTTTTTTAAATGTATCCAACTTTTTTATTTTCTATGATCATTAATGCACAAACTATTACCAAATTCTAACCTACCTCAGATCTTCTAATTTCATACCAAAAATTAACAATTTTTACGTATTCATATCATTACTTTAATGTTAATCAAGATGGCCATATATTTATTTATTAAATTCACTTAAATTGTAGTAAAAAAATTTAGTGTTTAATATTTTGGAAACATTAAAATTAGGTATGAAATTTCAGAATAGAAATTAGAATAGAAACATTGTATTGTGAATCACAAGGAGTTCATGTCTTTGGTTAAAAAAACTACAACATTTTTTGGCTGCATATAAGATATTTTAAAATTCCCTTATGTGTATTTTTCTTTTAGGAACTTTCGGCCCAATCCCAATTATTCGCAAGGAATTTGTTTCATGAGGAAAGGTTTTTCTCAAAAAAAAAAAAAATATTCTCCAATTATTTCAAACTCCCTCTTGCTTTGTAAGCGAATTTTTTTTTAGGGAAAATGCAAAACTTAAATATACTTAGAATAACTACTTTTTAACCTTTTATTTTTTTCCTTTTACACGGTTTATAAAAAGTAACATGAGGGAATTTTTATTCATAATAGGAGAAAAGGAAAAAGGGAAAATTTCATGAGGAATTTATGCTTTATTATGCAAAATTCGCTAAAAATTACGAAAACACAATTTAACTTTCAAAGTTACTTCAAGTTTGTCCCATTCGAAAGTACACTTATATAAACACCATAGATAAGAGGTACTTTTTTTTGAAATTCCAAAAAATTTTTATATATTAATGTGAAAACGCATACAAATGTAGCGTTCGTCACGGAGGATTTGCCCATATGCTACTTAACTCTTTAAAAAGCCTTAAATAAATAAACAAATTACCTATGCGCACACAGTTTAAATACATATTCCAAGCTTTCGGTTGTGTCCCACTATATATGCTAATTAAAAAAAGCCTTTTCTTAAGCGTAGCACCAAAATATTTCATGTCATCATAGGTACGAGTATCAGAATAATCAGATTTATTTAATAAGATTTAAGTTTGTTATATAAATAATGCTGTTGAAGAAGACAAATTTTAATTAAATATTAAATCTAATTATAGGATTTTTAATTTTACTTGGAATATGTCAGTTTAAATCATCATCTTCAAATTGCTTTTAACAAGTCTCTTAATTAATTACTCATATGTATTTTTCTCTTTTCCTTGCCGAGCTTAGTTAATATTTAGTTAGAACTATTTCCTTTTTTTAATTACCTTCATTATATATTATATTATATTAAATAGTTGCTGCTTAGCATATTGTCAATTAAATTTATTTTCTTGGCTGATTTTATTGATGTGGGATAAAACTGTTAGTTATAACTTTGAACTTTTTATATTTTTTTTGTGATAGCTTAGTGTAGCTTATACTTAATTAGAATGATTTTTTAATACAAGCTTGTACCACCTATTTTGTATGTGGTGTTTAATTTGTTTACTGTTGCTTGATGTATGTTAATTTCAATTCAAGCCTCCTTCTGCTCATTCCAGTATTTAATTTTTATTTTAGTTTTTTTTTTATTTATTTTTTTCCCAAAAAGATATATTTTCACGAAACTTTTACTTACAACTTTGTTAAAATGCGAAAACTGAAGCATACAATCCTTAAACTTGATATGTCTTCTGATATGAAAAAATACTAATTGCTTTCTAAACTTAAATTACTTATAGTTTTTATATTATTTTCCTAACTAATATAATGTTCAACAAATAAATAAACCTTGTTGCTAATGATTTTTTAAGAGCCACTTTATTCTTTATCAAAAAACCTCACCCTCTTTTTAAAGGAAAATAAGTTATTTTTTAAGCTTAACATCCTGCAACAATGTGAAGTGTTAAAAGTGGATGTTGCTACCGCTGCTGGTAATGTTGCTATAAAACTATTTTTGTGAAAGTTTTGGGAAAAATAAACTAACAAATAAAGTGATTTTTTTTGTGTACTACAAAAAAGTCAAAATGTATACACAATAAGCCGATTTTCGGTTGTTGTAGTTTGCTAAGCATACGATAATAATGTTGCAAAATTTTACTTTTTTGAGTGAAATTTGAGAGAGGGTGTCGTTTTATTGCAAAAAAAGAATATAAATGAAACATTTTTTAATGACCGGCTTTTCCTTTAATATATCATTTTCTAAAGTAAAGCAAAGAAGTAGAAAAGAATATATGCATATAAGAAAATAAATAGAAAAGTAAATATTTAAAGGGTTTAAAGAAATGTAGCATTTCCATAAATCTATCACATGGGTAAAATTTAATTTATTTACACAAAGGCAAAATTTATGCATACACACAAATAATTGTTAAGGCAATATGAATAGAAAACTTAGTTTTATTAATAAAGTCGACTTGAAACGACTTAAATTATTTTCGATAGACAAAAGAACATTGAGAATCCACAACAAACATACATAAATTCTTTAATTCTTTTTTATTATTGTATATTACTTTAAAGATATAATTGTATTGAAAACAATTCATTAAATAAAAATTCTTGCATGAAAAGATACGATTACAAATTCGGAATGCTTATATCGTTGCCGTATCAGATATTTTAAGAACTTAAGATTTTTTTTGCGAGCTACATATATTTGATTTTATTGTAGTAGTTACACTAAGTTGACATAAAGGTAAACTTCACATTTTTTGGCAATCAATTTGTGAAAAATCCTTCTGTGAATCGGGCGTATGAGTGTTATCACTGCCGAAACAATATTATTACTCATACGCAACTTACTTAAATGGTTCCATAAATTTTTTTTAATTTATATGAAAATTTTGTTCGATATCGAATGCCGCAATTTTCCCCCTGAACATAAACAATGGAGTGGATTTTTCATAAAAGTGCTATTAAAAATTATATGTACGAGGGCGGATTGATATTGAAGCTACCTAAGTAGGAAAAAAAACATTTATTTCTCAACATAGGCTCCTTTTAGCTCAATACTCTTATTAAGACGATATTTCAACCTTTTTATATCATCTGAATAATACGATTTTAGGAACACTTTTTTCTTCTTTAAATGTGGTCGTTTTTTCTTGATTGCATCAATCAATTGCTCCAATAATGCACGATAATACTTTCCTGTGACCGAGGATTCTTTTTCAAGATAATCGATGAGCAATATTCCGTGTGCATCCCAAATACAGTGGCTATAACCTTGCCAGCCGATTTCACTGTCTTCGCCTTCTTCCGAGCACTTCCACCAGCTTCCACCCATTGTTTCGATTGATTTTTGGTTTCAGTTGTGTAGTGGTGTATCCACATTTCATCAGCAGTTATAAATCGATACCAAAAATCAACAGGATTACGCTTTAGCATGTCCAAACACCGCTGTGAAGTGGTCTGTCCAACTCGTTTTTGTTCGACTCTGAGAAAACGCGGCACCCATCTTGCCGATAGCTTTTTCGTATGCAAATGTTCATGCAAAATGTTGAACACACTTTCATATGATGTGTTTACATTTCAACAATCAGACGTAATTTGAGTCGGCGATCATTCAAAACGATATCGAGGATTTTCTTGATATTTTCTTCAGTAACCACCTCTTTTGGCCTTCCTGTTGATGGTATTGTTGCAGTGCTTGTTCGGCCGCGTTTAAATTCAGCAATCCAATATTTTACCATGTAATCTGACGGAGCAGACTCACCGTAATGTTTATCGAGCTTTTCTTTTGTCTCTTTCGCCGTTTTCCCTTTCAAATAATAGTGTTTAATTACTTCACGAAAATCACTTTTTTCCATTTTTCAAGAAACACAAAAGTTGCTTACTTCAAACGACTACAACAAATAAACTAATCGATGAATTTGGGTAAAATTTTAACAGCGGACGTTTGACAGATCTTAATTTATAAAAAAAGAGTTTTTGTGTTTGTGCTGCCATGTAGCGCTAGGTAGCTTCAATATCAATTCGCCCTCGTCTATTTAAAAGTGTTTTGAAACGATTGAATTTGTATTAACAGCATTTGACTAAATACATCATCGTTTCTTTAATGACGTGCAGAGCAGTTCGCTTACAATGTAATCCAGCTAACTACGAATTATTGATTGTAACGACCAAAACTTGCCTGGCCTTAACAGTTTCAGTTTATATAAAATCGTCAAAATTGTGAATATATAAAAACGAAATCGTCAAAAAATCGTCAAACAAACATTTTCTGTTTTATACAACATTCAATAGTATTTTATATAAATAAAGCAATCTTTATATTGAAAATTAGCAATTCAACGGATTTATTAAAAACTTCAAACTTTGATATGTTTTATACTCTTGTATTAGTTCAATATTCCTTTCAGTATAAATCTAAACAGTTCAACATATTACGCATAATCATTTATTATTAAAAACGAAGGCACCCGTCATAAACTCCATGTTTACATTGTCACATGTGGTTGAATACTAAGAAAATTAACTGCAAGTGACAAAAATAAAGTAAGCAATAATTGAAAATAGCTTGATCTCAGCGGGAGAGTATGGAATATTTGGAGTAATTAATCATCAGTGATGCAAATTTCGTACCAATCGAAATTGATTAAACTTGTAAAAATTTGAAATTACACTTTTCGTATTCTAATTCGTTAAGTAACACGGTGAAATAGTTGATATTCCTAATCACTAGTATCCACCGGCAAAATTGGTCAAATCGAACAAATAACGCTGAAATCAGAACTGATCCGTTCTGCTTGTCTGATAAACTATATGATTCCAAAAAGTACCTCTCTTAATAAAATAATGAATTTATCCAAAAACAATTTCTTAAAAATTAAGAAAAAAGGGAAACTCATATTTGAACTCAAGCCAAACAGTTAATTTCAATATAAATATTTTTTTCTATCGAGATTGACATTTTGCCACACGTAGAGGTTATATTTAGCAAAAAGTATTGAAGTAAAAAAATCGTCAATGTATAATGGATACTAAACAAAAATCGTTATTCGTCATTTTGTGAAATTCGCTCTAAAAAATCGTCAAGATTACTTTAAATTGTCATGCTTGGCACCCCTGCTGCTCACTCCTACTGTAATGAGGAACTTCGGCAATAACGAATTTTCGATTGAAACGAACTAATTTTTAAATACTTAAATTCAAAATTCATGGAAGAAAGTGTGTATGATTTATAAACATCAAGAAATAGCAAAAATAAATATGCTTATTATAGCCGAACTACGTTGTACAGATATTTTTTTATTAATAAATATCAAGGTTGGCAACCGGTACGTATAAACGTATCTGTAACGATGTGGTATTACATAATATTTTATTTTTATTATCGTTGCGGTATTGGTATCGAATACTGGTTTTATAATTTTGTATATGAAACCGTTCATAATAATAGTTTTTTAAACAAATTTTAACATATGAAACAATTATCTTTAACTTTATCTTTTCTAGTAGATTTAAGAACGGCGAATCCAAATTTTTATATACAAATTTTGTTTTCATATAAAGTTTATATTTAATCCTATTTTTATTATTATATTTTTTACTGCAACGCCGATACCGATATGATACCGGTACTGATGGAAACAGTGTTTGAATGTGTATCGATTTTATTTTTTACACAGAAACGAGTTACGGTATCAGTATAATAAATTATAAGCGGTGGTAAGCAAAATTAATTAAGCGGTAGCGACATCGTTTGTCAGCCATTCGAAATATATTAATTATTATTATTATTTTATTATTATTTATAATTGTGAAATTACAAAAATTAACTGTTTTAATTAATATAATTGTGTTAATTTTTATTTAGGAAATTTTGTTAATGGTTGTCTCGGTAGAGATTCCATATCAGAAATAAAATGGTGAAGATTTCCACTTTTCTCGCGGTATAAACGTCGACCAGGTATTTCATATATTGCTAACAAATTAAACGAAAGTATTCAACCAGCAAGAATTATAAAAAACGCCTGCAGTACATGCTGTTCAAAAATCATACTAAAGCAAGTATTTTGGAAACTCACAAATAATTTGAAATTTAGAATTGTGGTATCCTGAGTATCCTGCGCAAAATGTTAAAACTTTGTGATGAATGTTTTTTTCATCTGTATAACTAAATTTGTATGTTTACTTTTTAGTTAAAATAAATTTAAATTTTTTTCTTCTGAGTTAAAGCTGCTTTTGGCCCATTAATTGTCTAATATTTTATTTTCGCACATGCAAATACATGAAAGCAGCTTGTCAGTATGGGCATTTTGCAATAATAAGCTTACACATCTCTATAACATCATCAAAAGAAGGGTACGATAATGAAACACAGCTTCTTAGAATTCAGAAAACAACTGATGAAGAGAGTCCATCCTTTAGGTTACACTGCTTTTGCAGCCATATTAAAATTAAGCCATCGCTAATTTTAAATTTTTAGTTTATTTTCAGAACGATAACTTAGAAGATGTCTTCTTTATGTACCACACTGTGTGCTCGCAAATGGGAAGCAGAGCTTCAGGACGGGGGATGACGGAAATTCATTCCAAACTTAAGAACAATATTTGTGGACATTTAAAATGAATCTTTCATTGATGAAAGTTATATTAAGGTCCTTTGCTAGGAGCTCATTCCTCATACCATCTGTGCGATTAAATAGTAATTCCTTCCACTAGCAAATCGACCACAAATGGATGAGCCCTTAAAGCTTGTTGTACCCATAAAAGTGCGGGTATCGTTGTAGTAACGATTAAATAGTGAAACTCATGCAACATTGCGTTGACGCTCTAGAGAGTCATTAGGGTTAGATCCCGTACGGTCATCAAGGAGTTTTTTCGCCCTTTTCTGAAGGTGGTCGAGTAGTGCCGAACCAAATTTTGAAGCACCGGTTCACACATATGAATTGTATTCCATTTTCATTTAGACTGCGGTATCTCTTATACCGTCTTAAGAAACGCAGCATCTGAACTGGGTTTTTATGCCAAGAACATTAAGAAATTTTTATTTTATGTCATTACCACCCATAATTAGAGATGCACTATCATGTTCCTGCATTCGTCTGCTCGTAGGCATGCAGCACTTTGACTTACGCGTGTTAACATCAATTCCATTGGCATGACACCGTTCAGTTATAGTGATTAGATCGTGATCAAGCGTTTAATTCATGTTTCGAATCTTAAGCAAATCCCCTACTCTCTGCTGGTTTTATATGGTAAAAAATAGATAGAATTGGAATAATAATAAATAGTATAGGAGAAATAATAGAGCCTTGTGTCCTTGCCGTTTTTGGAAATTGACGTTACACTTCAAACCTCCAACTTATTGAGTATTCATTAGCACGATGCGGTGTACCAAATTTTCTAATTTTTATTACATATCCATCTCAGCCCACCCTTACTGAAAAACCCTTTATATAAGCACATAAGAAGGAAACAAAAATATATTGCACAAATGGAATTATTATAGTACATACATATTTAAAATTTTAACATAACAAATTTCTATTCAGAAGAAAAAAAAATAAGCTGCTTTTCATAATAACTCTTATGAAACTGCAATAATACAAAATAAACCATAAATATTCGTATTGAATATTGCAAATACCATTGTCATTCACACACTCCTTCTTGCAGTTACTGCCACTCAATATTTTGTATTGAAATAAATTTCCCAATTAAAAGCAAGTAAAAAAAATTAACAATACTTCAGAAATAAATTAAAAAAAGGAAAAATTAAATGTCATTTAATATCAATTAAATTGTGCTCAAGAACGATTTTAAATGACGAATAAGCATTAAGGCTGTTTTAAATGAAACTAAAATTATATTTATGGTGTGTGTTTGCGATTTCCAGTAGTAAATAGCTTGTTAATGTTTTATAAATTTTATAAAATAATTTCATTTCGGATATGATACATTGTAGCAGTATGCAAAATGAACTTAATACTGTGTTTATATTTATTTATTTATTCGAGTCTATAGATACATGATTCTTACAGACTATTTAATACAAAGATAAACAAATTTAATCAGTTATTCAGAAAATAAATTACTTTACATTTTAAAGTTTCGACATTTAATGAAAAATCAACATAATGATAATATTTGTTAAATTCTGTGCAAAGTTTTAAAAATGGATCTGAGTTAGCATAATTAGAAGTAAATACTTTGGTAAACAAAGGAATAAAGTAACGTGTAGGACGAGACGGTACATTAAAAGATATATTATTTACTAAAAACTCAGAATTGACATTTCCATTAATCAGGTTTAGAACAAAAGGTACATTAAGCATAATTCTTCTACTTTTAAGAGTTGGCAGCTTTATTAGGGCAAGTCGACTTTTGTATGATGGAAGATTCATCGGATCCCATCGAAGACCACGCAAACAAAATAACAAAAATTGTTTCCGCACTGATTCAATGTTTTGAATGTGAACTTGATAAGTTGGGTCCCAAACTATAGATCCATATTCAAGCACTGATCTTACAAGGGAAGTATAAAGCACCTTAGTGACATAAGGATCGGTAAATTCCTTTGCCCATCGCTTTATGAACCCAAGAACACTACGAGCCTTATTAACAGTAAATGAAACGTGTCGAATGAAGTTAAGCTTCGAATCCATAACAATTCCCAGGTCGGTGTTAAGGTCCATTTTTAAGTAAAATTATATGCAAATATGTTTACTAGAAGAAATGCTTAAAGTATGCACGATCCTACTTCAATTTGATATTTAGATAATAATATTTCTCACTTTAAATTTAGTTATTAATAGAGCACAAAAGAATTTATTCCGCAGTGTAGATTTTTAGTTTTCTTTGTCATATACCTTTGTCACGTTTTTTGTAACAAAAATCTTGTTACTTATTTTTGAATAAAGTTGTCATGGTATTGTGTTAATCTTATGGCTAGGAAAAGCTTATAAAGCTTTCAAACAAAGAGTAAGTAGAGTACCAACTGCAACTTCAAAAACCTAAAGAATTTGGCGAACGTTGCAGTAATGTATCTGCTGTTCGTGTTTGGTATTGAAAACCAATGCAAAGGCTTACCGAATTTAAATATACCGTAGTTGGAACGTACCAATCAGAATAAAATTTAAATTCAAATTCATAACGTTGTTACGTGATATTTGAAAAACAGGGATGGGCTGTTTGTAGGTGAAATGGTATGGGGATATTTTCGCTATTTTTTGGTACCTTTTTGAATAATGATATCAGTCTGTGGACAAAGCAACTTATGCAAATTTTTTAAAATTTTCAGGAGGATTATTTTGAAAAATTATTTTTTAAATGAAAACATTTATTGTAGATCGTTACCCTGTTATGTGCTTCTTTGTAATTTTTTTCTACCATATTTATTGAGTATTTCTAATATTATTTGAAAAATCATGCTTATCGTTTTAAAATCTCAAAAATAGCAACTAAATTAAGCAACTAAGAAAAAATACACAACATGCATAAAATGGTAAAATTAAGAAGAAATACATAAAATACATAAAATGGTTAAATTTTGTTCTAAGCAAAACTTTTAAGAAAACCAAAAATTGCAGATTCTCATTCACCTCAATTTCATTATAATTTTGCTCTTGTCACAAATTTTCAAATACGAGCATTCATTTTGCAATTCAGTGAATCTAGTAACCAGAAACCAGAAACCATATTCTTTTAGTAAAAAAAAAATATATAACTTTTCTTTTACTTTTTATCAACGGAATTGCAACTCAAAGTTTGCATCATATGTGATGATACAATAATATTCAATAAAAAAAAATTTTGCACTTTTTTCTAAAAAAGAAAACGCCATAGGAAAAGATTGTCGTCGCTAATAAATGTATTAGTTATAACAATAGAGAAATTATCGCTGGTTGACAACTCTTGTCTTTCGATTAAAAAGGATTGTTCGAATTTTCCTTTTTTTATCTAATTATAGTTTTGTTGTTTTTACTTCATAGATATATTTGTTTGTAAGCTCATGATTTTCAAAAAAAATATATTATTTTATTTAAAAATAATTAATAAATACTTAATTATTCGGATAAAATTGTATTCGTTTTTATACATCACAAATAGTGATGCCAGTTTTGCCTTTTCGAGGCTAGTTTTATCCTTTTTCATCTTTTAGCCTCGAAATTTACGTTTTAGCTTTTTTTAGTCTTTTCTTATTTTAAATTTAACCTCAAAAAGGATAAATTTTTATTTTCTACTAAGCTCATAAACTAATCTTGAAACATTCCAAAATTAATCCAATACACAAACGTAAGTACGGTGAAGACAAAATTACATGATTGAAATCTAATGGCGAAAGCTTTTAATTTAGAAATGGACAAATGTTGAATTAACAGTTGAGTTGTGGTGGGCGTGTGATAATTTAGAATGCGCTGCAAAAAATTATATCTTGATTTGGTTAATCTAGTATTTAGCTATCGGGTCTTCCAATAAGAAATTTAATTTGAATATGTAAAAATATAGTGTTTTTAAGCGAAATCATCGGATTTTTATTTATTTGTAGAGAGGAGGGTATCCCATTCATAATGGATAATAATAACAGTCAAATTACCGCTATGGCAACGCATGTAAGGCCATATTCATCTCATAGTGGACTATTGGTGTAGACCATATATTTTGCGTAGCCTCAAATAAAAAATCTAAATATTTAAATCACAAGATCTTGGTGGACTACAGTGATCGCCTCTTCGAGAATTAAAGATCGATCAGAAATGAACAAGCCTTGGATTTCCCCAACACTATGTGAGACAACAGCAATATTCTGAGTTAAGCGACGTACACGAGTTTAATTTTTCATGCCAAATACTAATATTCTGTTTTTTTATCCAATAATGAAGAGACGTCAAAAGAAATGTCTTATATTTATGTTATATATTGACTTATATATATAAATTTAAATTTTATTCTTATTTTGTTTCGTTTATGTATTTATTTTTTTTATTTTATTTATGCATTTTTTTAATAACTATTAACATGTTTTATATATTGAACGTTGAATTATAAATAAGAAATGTTTGGCCTTTTTTGCTTTTATTTTTAGGTGATTTAGCTTTTTAAAATGCCGATTAAGCCCTTTTTTATTCCAGCTCCTAGCAACACTGATCATAAACTACAAAGTGGTTAGTGAACACGGTGGTGTTGTAAGTAAAAGTCCTTCATAAATATCTAAAGTCATGTTTTTTGAATCCACATCTTAACACGGATTTTTTAGCCTCAAAGCGTTTGTTAACTGATATGATTTTCAAAGCTAAATTTTAAAAATCTACTTAAGCCTGAAAAACTTCAGTTGTTAGTGGAATTGTTTTTTGTTTGGTGTTGATAATCTATTTGAAATGCTCGCAAGTATAATAATGTTATATTCGTAGTCTCAATTGATAAATTTTGCCATTAAATTTGAAAGCGACATAGATATGGAGCGGTTCTTAATATAAATACTAATATCAACCAGATACCATTACAAGGCCGGTTTATATTAATTTGCCTAATAGGATATTTCTGTGGTATTCATGGTTAACGATATTATTCTTAGCATCATCTTAAAAGTTTAGAAACTGCATTAAAGTTTTCTGAAATAAAATTTCTAAATAGTAATTAAAAGCAAGTACAGATAAAAGCCTCTTATGAAGAAGATGCGAAAATAATTTAAACAATGATAAAATGCTTTCAGAAATAAATAATGTTATGTATTTATGGGTATTTAAAGAAACAAATCTTTGTAATATAAATAATTCGTTATTTGCAGCACTTAATGGAGTTAAAATAGAAGTTATATTGTTTTGCAGGAAAAAAAAGAGGATAATTCATGATATCACAAATATTTTTACATTCATCGAAATAGAGTTTAAAATAAAGGAATTTAGCAACTGAATTTTGAGGAAATAAAATTTAAGTAAATTGATGAGTGAACGAAAAATGAAAACAAATGATTATAATCTAATAATTAATAGTTAACGCTTCAGCAACTGCGTTAATGTATTTATTTCTCAAAACTTATCAGTATTGCTATCAATATAAAATTTAAATAAATATATTAGCCAACAATCATACTAAACATAAAATATAAATAAAGATGAAACATGCGTTCTTTAAAACAATGTTGGCAATAATTTCTTCTGTGTTAAAAAAAAATTTATGTTTAGTAGCAAATAGTGAAATAACATACAAATAAAGCCAGAAGTTTTGATCTATTTTACCCTAAAGTCCAGCATGTGGCATTTATAATATCTTTAAATAAAAATAATGGAAAAGAAAGTTAGTTGATTTGTTTATTGATGCTTTTATTTTTAAATACTCCACCTCCTTAAAAACAAGAAGAAAAGGAACGTAATTTTCTAGTTAAGGCTCTGATTATCTCTTAGAAAATAACAATAACTACACCAGCTTTAACAATAAATTATAATACTGACATAAACTCTACAGCTCAACTCTTCGATTTAGATTCGACTCTAGAGTGATGGAAACTTCTCAGTCCAATTGAATAAATGATTAATAACACTCTGGCTGGAACGACAGCAGCAAAAAAACACTTTGATTTCTCAAAGTCATTATTCTAGTTTATTTGAAAATAAAGATTTATTTCTTTATTTGAATCATTCCTCTTCATATATATACTGTGTACACTCTTTTTCCTAGGGGACTTTAAGTTGTATAATTTCATTTGTTTATTTTATTTAAGGGAACGAAGTATTTTTTACCCTTTTACCATTTAAATTGTAATTTAAATTATTACCAACCCTGGCTAATAAGTATTTACTTTGTAACTCTTTTCTTTTTTCTTTTTTGCTGTGTACAACTTTAATAAGATAAACGTTGGAGGGTTGAAAATAATGCCATCTTCAGGGTAGAAACAAAATAAAAATAAGGAAAAACCTAAAATGAAAACTGTCATTCACCAATTTTTCTATTGTGAAACGGTGAGAAATTTGTAGAGAAGATTAATGTGGCATTTGAGTAAAAGTGAAATAACAGTCATAGAGTAACTTGACTTTAATTAGCCCTAAAAAATTATGTACACATTTGCATTTTAGTAACGGACATTTTTGTTTAAATTTACTAATATAAGCCTCAATTTGAGCCTTTTTGGGGCTTAGAAAAAGGACTAAGTAGTGTATAAGTGACAGTAATAATAGCATGTGGCGATCGGACTTCAAATGGTATCGCAATGCATCAAAAACATAAGAAGACTGCACCTTTAAGCGGCAGTGGAGTATACAAAAAGGCGGCTTTTTTAGGAAATCAGATTTGAATATTAGAGGTGTGTGCAAAAACCCAGATAATCCGTATCCGTCTTTGGTAAAGTAGTACAAATCACATCTCATGAAAAGCAATTTTTGAGTTAATAATGAAAAAATTGTCATCATATCTTGTACACTTCATGAGCGGCGAATTCAAGTTCTAAGCTTGATTTCCAGAGTTAATAAATTTCACTACTATAGACTGAAAAATAAAGTATAATTTTAAATACAAAAATGTAATGAAAGCTATAAAAAATATCTTACATTTGTTTTCCTTCTTTGCAATTCAACAAAATTTTCAAATAATGACATATTTTTAAATTTTAACCATGATCTAATAATACAAAAGTCTGTTTAATAGTCCGGCTGATTTTTTGAAGAATGGTCGAAAATTGTGAAATTGTCAAAAGTTTTGTGTTGAAATCAGTGATGGAAAATTTTATTTTTCTTCGGTATAAAAAACATTTTGATTAGTACTTTTTGACCCTCCGGTTCATTTAGTACTTTCAAACTAATTTGACTTCTACGTGTCCAACAATCGCTTTCCAGTATATCTCATAGTGAAAGTATTTTAAGAGAGCACAACATCTTAAGCTTGTCTTTAAAAATGCATTTACAGGTCTCGCTACATATTCAAATAATAAACAATTTCGATCTCAAATAAAGAACGATTTGCAATAATAGCTCGCAAATTAAATAATTTTCATGCAAAATGAAAAAAGAGCCAACGGGAAAAAAATGAAATAACTAAAGCGGAAAATAAATTAATTTGTAAATTGAATGATTTCTAATACAATAATTCCAAAAGAAATTAGATAACTCCTAATGAAAGAAGACCTAAAAAGAGTAAAAGAATTCCTTATACAGAAAGTCTCAACAGAAGTGAAATAAGAACCGCAATTTTTGGACAAATAAAATAACTCCCAAAAGAAAGTCTCAATGAAATTGTATAAGTCCCAAGCAAAAATTAAGTAACTGTCAATTCCAATATTTTCCCAATTTAAAAAGCCTCACAAAAAGTAAATAACTCCTCATAACAGATATGAAAATGTGATAACTCCCATCTATATTTCTTTGGGTGTTATATTATTTGAACATCGCGTGAACGTAACTTCTGGAAAACAGGATTCACCATAAAAGTTTGGTTTTTTTTCAACTTAAGAAATGTGTTAGTTGTTATTGTTTGTAATTGAAACTAAATTATTCTATAATAGTTAAATTTTTCATACTTTTAAATAATAAATCTTTGGATTAATTATTTAAAATACACTAAAGACGACCTATTACAGTCGAACTTTCCTATTATGAATCTGTATGGGACTAGAAAATCGCTTCATTATATAGAAACTTCATTATACAGAAATTTTATTCTTTGCACTTTTATTTCAATGCTTTGTTTTTTTATTGTTTGATAAAGTGCTGGGAAGAATTCCAAGCTGCTTAGCTATATTTTTTTTCCTCCATCTCCAACTTTATTAATAAATAATATTTTTTTTTCAAAAGAAATGCTACTTCGCTTGGACATTTTTGTTCACTGAACACGGAGGAAAACATCTGTCTAAATTGTTAATGATGGGACTATCGGTCAGTATCACAAAAACGAGGACCAAAACTAGTCGCTTTACGCATTAACAACGTTTTGAATAATTGTAAAGTTTTACACTGCAATGTATTTTTAGTTTGAGAAACACTACAATTTAGGAAAATACACTTTATTTTAAATATTTGCAGTCTTGAAGAAGATCAAGTAATTTAACATTAATGTCGGCATTTTACTCTCAAATGTCCGACTAGGCAACAAACATTTACTTTCAACTGAACGTCAATTTGATTTCAAACTTTAATCTCAAATCTTTATCTTGGTGTGAAAAAGGATTAAGGATATCGTTTGGTATCAGATAAAACCATTAACACAATGTTGCGATAAGAAATACAATTCAAACAAATACAATGCATTGTATGTTTTTAGTTAATAAAGAAAAAATTACAAAGGTTTCAATTTAGTACTGTGGGAGTCAAAAAAGTATTATTTAAAATATTTTTTTGTACCAAAGAAAAATTTAATTTTCCATCACTAACAAAAAATACAATTTTCTTCAAGTGTTTTTGACTACCCTACGACTTTAAACATTGTTGTTGATATTAATTTTTGGAAACCAAGTGATTTAATCTTTTATTTAGTTAGTTTTTTAATTTGAAGACGATTCCTTATTTTATTTTGTTATTAAATAAACATGCAAAAAAAAGCTCTTCACAAGTGTGTCCTACAATTATTTATAATAAGGTTTAATGTACTTACTTAGCTTGTCCTAAGCTTCAGAAACCAATAAATCCAACTTTAGATAGATAGAACAATAGAAAAATTATAAAAAGTAGTTTAAAGAAGTATTCAAATATTCTTCACACTCTATTCGAATAAAATTTTATTCTAAATTTAAAAATTTTGCTCTTTCGAAAAAGAATTAAGAAAAGTTATTCGTTAAGTTTTTAAAGTGCCATAGTGTACTATTCTTATATTTAAGTACCATCATTAATACTATATTCCACCAAATTTCTTTTCACACTGGGCAACATCAAAAATAAGTGGCCAATGCTGAAAATAACGTACAAACACTAAGTGCAACATTAAACATCCAACGGAGTTGAGCTTATTAAAAATAATTTTAGTTAAAAATACAATAAAAATACTCTTCCAACATCAGGAAATTGCATGCCATGAACATGCATAAAAGCAAAAGGAGTAGTTCTATCTTAATATCATGACCAACATACGGGTGTACGGAGCCAATAGCTGGCGATGGTGATAAGGATGTCAGAGGTCATTTCACAACACCCCCTAAGGATAATATTAAACAAAATAAATGAAAAAAAAAACACATGTCGATTACAAAAAAACAAAACCCATACAAAAGGAATTGAGTTACTCTTCTGATCCATACAGGAAATAAACTTAAAAAAGCAAAATAAAAAAAAAATAAATCCAAAAATTTGTACACAGTGTTAATCAACTTATCAGCACACGGTCGGTCTCTTTCAAATGGAATATAAATTTTAAAAAATCTCTAGCATTACAGTGGTTGTGAAGAAGACTAATTTGAACATAATTCGGTAAGGATTAAACAGCTTAAGATATTTTAATAAAATTGCATAAATGATAAAAAGAAACTTTTTTTATAATAATAAAATGCTTTAGTTATAAAAGTTATTTGTCTGCGGGAAATAATCTTTACATACAGTTTAAATTCAATACATATTTTTAAACATTAGTGATTTAAAAGTAAAATAATAACCTGTACAAAATATGGAGGACATATGGATGTGTCAGAAACTAAAAGGCCTAACTCCAAAAAAACCAAAAGTAGAGCAAATTGTTAATGCGTAAAAAAATTATTTCTAAAATTCATGAAAAAAAAAATTAATTTAAAAAACTGGTTAAGGGATCTCTTTATAATTTAATTTTCTTTTGAAGTTAAAATTTGAGAAATATAAAAATTGTTTAATAAGTTTTGTGTTATTTGGTTTATCCACTGAATTTTTTTTTATTTACAAGTAAATTTATTTAACATAATATTGTGTTAATTCTAATACATCATTTTAAATACACAGAATTTATTAAAAAATAAACATAGTAATACATTTAACTTTTCTAAGTATTAAAATATTTAGTTGTCACAATCAGATGCATCTGACGTACTGCAATTTCTATTAGATGTCTTCAAATTCTTGCTGAATTCATTTTTGATAGGCGGTATACATTTTAATAGGTCCATCATGTCCTCTTTCTTTTCTTTTGTAATTATTCTCCCAGAACGCTACAGTAGAGGTTGCTCTACGTTTTTTAATTGCACTGATTTACCAACTTCGGTTTTTTATTTTCATTCATTGAAATTCTTCGTGTGTGTTGAAATTGTATTTAAATTGTATGCTGTATGGTTTGGATCTTACTAATTTAATCCAGTTTAACCTCAGCCAGTTAATTGGTATTCCTGAAATTTTTTTTCTTCTAGTGATGGAATTTTCTAATGATTTTCTCAATCTAAAGTCTCTATGACTCATTTTTTAGGGTTTCTTCTTACAATTACTTTAATTATTTTATACCAGTCATCGGGACAAAAAATATTCTGGTGTTTCTTTTCACATGACCCTATAATAGCAAAATCTGAATCATTTGTTAAGTAACTGTATCCACTTTGCATAAACTTGTGGTCAAATGAATCCGCGTTTATATCATCACTTTGAACAAGTTTCAATAACCTTAGAGCAGTTTTAATATTTCTATTCTGTCCTGTACTCGAATCGGAATACATTATTATTATTTTATAATTATTGGCATAAGTTTGACAAGATGATAGTGAGGAGAGGTGATTCCGACGCAACAGATTGTCAAGTTTTAAAAAATTCAAACAAATATGAGAAGTATCGCTAGACCAAACCATGCGTTTAATTAATGTGGAGTTAATTGAAATAACTTCTGAAAAAATTCAAATAAGATACCAAACCTATACCAATTTTTTTTATTTTTTAATGGAAAATATTTAAATATTGGAAACATAAAAATATTTTTAGAGAATTCACAGCTAATAAGATAGTAATATAACACGATTGAGAAATTTTTTAAAAGTGTGGTTAGGCCTTTTAGCTTCTATCACATCCATATACTACGTACAAAAATTATGAGTTTAAAATTTATTTAAACTTTAAATAGGGCACGAAGAGAAATAAAAAAATTGACAAAATTTGTTAAATTCGTTGCGCATTATCATAATAAACCAAAAAAAAATGAACAGATAACGGAGAAAAATAACGTGAAGCGCGTTGAATGCCATTGAAAATTATATCGTTGAAACCAGAGATTACATGACAGGATTCCTTTTTTTGAAACTTCATAGAGGAAGGGAAGCAATTTGTGTTTTTCTATTAAAATTAACAAATTTGAAAAACCATTTTGGATTACGCTTAAAATTATATTTCATCGTGTTTATATAGTTATCATAAAATGATTTATTTAGCGAAGTACCTTAGATAGTCAACGGAAGAACCAGTACTCATGTTCTGTAACTCACGCGTCGAGAAACTTTTCGCTTGAAAT
The DNA here is from genome assembly GCA_956483585.1 of Gymnocheta viridis. Taxonomy (NCBI): domain Eukaryota; kingdom Metazoa; phylum Arthropoda; class Insecta; order Diptera; family Tachinidae; genus Gymnocheta; species Gymnocheta viridis. Next base: position 25,790,956 of record OY101440.1, on the reverse strand, counting down.
GTGTGAAATGAAAAAAAAAAATGCCTTAAAACAATACAAACAGCTGTTTTCTCACTAAACTGTGTTTGCAATTTTTTTTGGCGAGTAATAGCTGTCACGTAAGCAAATTACTCGCCAATTTACAGTAAAAATGTGTATGTAAAAATTTTGCTAGAAAAGCTGCCGCTCTCAGCCGTAAAATATACTCGTAAACAAAAACGCTGCGAGATAAAATTGTAAAAATACAAAACATATTCAGAATGGAAAATGTAATGAATAATAATATGGAAAATGTTCTTAAATGATTTATTCATTGTTAAATTATTTTATAATTGTAGAAAAATATGCGAATTTCTAAGCATATTTTGTAAATAACAAACATTAAAATCGCACCATGCACTATTTTGTACAGCCGACGGCGACGTCTCTTAAATTTTTTTTAATGTTAGTAGATTTTGGTCGCCGTCAACGATATTTGTGACCAGCGTTCTCAACGCAATTTTTAAATTTTAAATTTTTAAATATAATAAAGTTTCACGATTTTTTTTAAATATCTGTTATTATTATTTAAAATTTAAAAATTGCGCTCTTGTTGGGACACCCTTTATATAATCACATTTCTAACGTAACGACGTAAGCTCTTTTTATAGTTTTCGACATGAGTTACAAACACACTTTTTTCTCACTTTTCGAGAAACGATGAAATATTTTGTTTCACATCTTTTCGACGCGAAAAATTCTCGCCAAAGTTACGGAACAGGTTGTTAAAATTTTATATAGAACTTTTTCTTTTTATTTTTATCATGAACCAAGTGCTTATTATTCCCAGCTGGATTATTTATTTGCTTAGGTTTTATTTTTTGGGACGCACAAATCCATAAAAGGGTAAACCTTATTGTAGAATTCTTTAGGCATCTGATCAACGTGAGTATAGCATGATCAACTGTTGCACCAATTTGTGTCAGCGAACAGCTCAATTAACATGTTGTAGTTAATATGTTTAAATGAGTAGACCTTTTCATTTTTAATAAACGAATGCATAACTGATTCAGATGGAATTGAATCCACTTCTTCAATTGAGGGATTGTAACAATATCCAGGAATTGTAATGACGATTAAGCACCTAATGAAACACTCAGCTACATCATTGACGAATATTAAATCTTAGATAATATGATAGTTGTTAGTAATGCCATTAATTTGGTATAATCTAAAGTCATATAAGACATTGAAAAATTCGTCATAGTTCTAATTTTGCTTAGTTTGAATAAAATATTTATCATCTGGTAAATAATATGTCCAGGCAATGGAAGGCAAAGCCGAAACATGGAAACACACATGAACACTGATGATGGGAGTGTAGCGGCTCTCGAAAAACAACGTTGTTTCTGTTCTGCCGTGTAAGTTGAAATTAATTAGTGTTAAAATTGTTCCTTGTTCCTTTGGAATATTGTCTCATTTCCAATTCTTTCTAACTAAAAACGTTACGAACATTAGCCAAAAAATAATAATCACTTTGGATTAAAAACTACTAACAACCAATTTCTTCGAAAAATAATCACTTTAAATAAAAAATAATCCATTTTCAAACTACTGTACATAGCGAAAATGAATCAACTATGACTAAAAATTTCACTCGAATAATACAAGCATTGTTGTTTATCTTTCATAAGAATTATTGTGCATAGAGTCAGGCGGCATCAAAGGATGTACAGTTTTTGTTTCAAAAGAAATACGAATATCTATTTGTCTGTAATAATCATGGCAGTGCGTGTGTGCAAACAAACGAATGCATGTACTCTTAAAATACAATCATGTGCAATTGCGTTATGCAAATTAGTGTGTAATAAAATCAAAAAAAAAAAACACAAATGAACAGAACAAGAATTGAGCAATGAGTTTAAAGGTTATAAAGGTATAACAGCGAACAGGGAGATACGAATGTTTTACTTGCGCCATGTTGCCATAGTTTTAAAACAATCCGTTCATTCCTTAATTGAAGTTGCTTAAGCTCATATATATGGCATGAAGTTGTATTTTTATTTCAGAAATTTAATTCAAATTAAAACACTTAAAAAAACAAAAAACTAGGGTTTGCATATAATCCAAGATTTTCATAATCGCAATGAGAAAAGTTCGATTAATCGCGATATCGGAAGCTTTTTAGTTGTTATATTTATGTTCTATGAAATATTGGTTATAAGCAATCCAAAAAGGAGATAAAACTAAAAAAATATTACATGATTTAACAATTTCTGAATTAATTGGATGGCGATATTTAATAAAAAAATTTATATATATTTTATTGAAATCGAATAAAAACATATGTATGTTCAAAACATAAAAATACTTAAATTAAACTTTATGACGCTTTGTTAAGAGTTAAAACGTATATCAATATAAACGGCTAGTTTTCCAGTTATTTTTTACTTTAATAATAAATTTAGGTCCCACACAGTTTTTTGAAACAAGAAAGCGATGTCAAAGAATGACGAATGTCTTGAAATGCAGTGTATTTTAAAATCTCAACTTCTTAGTAAAAACCATACGTAATTCGAAATTAGAATCACCTTAACAGTTTATAGTTAAGTTTTCTTGTCTCACTAAACCTTTTTTAATAAATTTAAATAAAAATGTATCTTTTTTCTATTTTTGGCGAGTTTTAGTAACTGTTATTACATTTATGTATTTTTCTTTGTTCATGAAAAAAAGATTTATAATTAGAAAAAATATATCACTAAATATATTAAAGCAAAAATAAAAAAAAAACTTTGGCGATTTTTGACATCGAAATTGTAAGCAAAAGTCAAAGTTAAAGCGTAAGTTTACATTGCGATAACTGAGACCAACATCAACAATAAAATAGATTTAAAATATAAAATTGAAAAGTAATCAATTTTACATATGTCCAAACTAGTTTGGACAATAATATAAATTAGTTTAAGTCTGAATTTTTGTAAATTTTAAATTGAATCATATAACTGAAATTGAAATTGAATTATAAATCTAAAAGTATATATATAAATTGTAAATCTAAATTGTACTCTAAATCTAATGTTAAATTTGTTTATACTATTTATATGAAGTACTTACCTCAAATTATACTTGCCCTGACTTCACTGTATTTATCCATATGTTGTGTAAAGCTGCTCTCACCGCAATGCAGATGCCAACCGGTCAAACCGTTTGACTTCGGGTTTGTTACCGAGATTTTATTAAGCTTACGGCAAAGCCAAAGCCGACTCAAGATCTGCATTTCGGTGAGAACAGCTTACTTACCTTTGAACTCTCCATCAGGACACATCGTATATTTATTTACTCTAAATAAATTTCAATTTTTTCCACTATTTATAAATTAAATAATTTTCTCAGCAATTATTCAACATATGATATAAACATTTTAAATTATGTCTGGTTTAGAATTCAATAAATATAAATTAAGAATTCGCTGCTTAAAGAATCTGTACTTGAATGAAGACTTCCATATTTTATTTAAGAAAATCACTATTCTCCTCGCTTTACCTTAATTTAAGTACGAGTGAGTGACACATGATTTCTCTTTTGATTTGATGACTTTATTAACCTGCAATCAAAATGTACCTTGTGGTTCAAATATAAGTATATTTTTAAACCTTGTACTATTTGTTGCTATTAAAACAAATTTCATAACTAAATAGTTACTGAAATGGTGTTGATGTATACTTGAATTTGTAAATGCAGTAATTGTGCATTAATGAAAGTTTAGCGTTCGAAAAGCGTAGTGAGTGCTTTGGTGCAAATATTTTTCGCAAATATTTTCCGCAACCACACAATTCTTCAACTAAACCAACATTTTATTTACTGTTGCAATAATTTGCTGACAGGTTGCACAAATCTACTGAATTTACGAATTCAACTTAACCTTTATATCATCTCTTACTTATTGAAGTTGAAGGTGCCATTGAATGGAAATGAAATTTCATTTAGAGATGATATCAAATATCTTGGCGTTAATTTCAAGAAGCTTTTTAAATTTAATAAATATGTTTCATAAAATGGGCTCTTTCGATTTTATTTAATAATAAATCTTTACCGGTGAAGAGTAAACTACTTCTATACAAGGTCAGTATAAGACCGATATTAATATACGCGTTTCCAATATAGTTCAGTATTTCACCAACTTTTATGAAAAAATAGAAGTATTTGAAAGACATATTTTAAGAAAATGTGTACAGAGAAACTACAAAACACGCTTTTTTAGTATAGTGACGACAATAAAGATACTGTGATATTTTATTTATTTTTACAATTTTAAATGATTAAGTTTGTGTTTTTTGTGTTTGTCCAGTTTACACAAAAAACACTGATTTTTAAAATTATGTAAAAAGAAAAGATTAGATATTGTAATAAACAAACATCCCTGAAGAAGTTGGAAAAACCCCAACGAAACGTAGGATGAACAATTAAATAAGTAGTTTTTATTTATTTATATTTTTCAAATGACCTTGAAAGCCTGAATTTTTGGAATAAAAACCAAATAAAACCAAAATCACGCTAAAAAGATTTTTAAACTTTTTATTTATGACAAGGCTTCAATAATACCCATTTCCAAACATACATAATATCTGATGAAGAGATTTATTGATAGACTACATTTTTTTGAAGGCAATATAATGCAGGATATACTTTTTAGTAAACATGAAATTAGTTAACAAAATACAAATTACCTTTCCGCAGTAGGTGTTTTCCGGGAGCGTTTTGATGGTATTTCTGCACAAAGTTTTTATCACAGAATTACTCCTGGCATTCATAGAAGGTAAAATAGAATTTTTAATTATTATTTTTTTCTAGATTTAAGGTTTAGTTCTAATATTTTTTATTTTAAGTTTCAGCTTTAAGTATATTCTAAATATATTAATTACTCTGTTAGTTATTGGAAATGTTGGGAGGAAACATTGTTTGTTTCTGTGTAATATTTTAATTTTTTAGTTATTTATTTTTTTAGTTGTTTTTTTTCTAATTCTTTTAGCTCGTGCATGCACTCTTTTCTTTTTTTTAATAATTAAAATAATACTTTATAATTTTAAGTTTTCAATACCATTAATGTTTAAAAATATCAAAATTGTAATATAATTTTTCAATCAATCTTACTTATTGATAACTGAGATCCTCAAATTCACGTTAAAAAACTTGAAATTTTTTATATTTAACTACTGTTATATTAAACTTCATTAAAAAAGACTATTTGTTTTAATACAACAATGTATTTGCCTCCAATTTTCAATTGATAAATTTACTTAATTTAGAAAATAAATTTTCCTCTGCTAAGCTTTCATCATGAGCAACTATTTTTTTAATAAAATTCGGGTATCCACAATTATGTTAATTTATGTTTAAAAAAAATCAGATTTCATCATAATTAGCAACTGTAAATACGACTATGATTTTAAACAAAAAAAAAATATGCTAAAAGTGTAAACTATAAGATTTTTTGGAAAATAATGTTTAATGGTTGCAGTGTAAAGAGGGAGGAAAATTTCTCTCAATAACATTTTACATCTGTTGGAATTATATTGCAGAATAGAGATGACAAATTATGATTTTAAAGTTGGTACATTGAAAAGTACTTTTTAGAATTAGTGCAAAAACCATTTATGCTGAGATGGAACTTTTTAATTAGGACTTGTTTTATATGCACAATACTATAATATAACAAGTAGTCTTCTAATAAGACATCTATACTTACAAAACTCTATTGGAAAATAAGATTATATTGCTTAATAAGTTAAAATATTTATTTAATTATTTTTCCGCATCAACTTTTTCGCCTTCAAGAATATTCTCACTCCATACGTACATACATATATCCTTCATTAGATCCATCAGTGCGGCTCTTAATTCCTCGATCGAGTGGAAAGTGTTCATAGCAAAAAGAAAAAATAAATATAAAAATAATTTTCTAAGTCCACATCGAGCTTAACTGAAAAAGGTCTATTAAAAGAAATATTAAACTTAAGCACTGTAAGAATTAAATATTTTATTTATGGCAATTGAAAAAAATCTAAATTAAAATATTTATAGAATCAAGCAAAATATTAAATAAAATATTTCGTTTCTATAAAATAAAATGTTTCGATATGTAAATTTATTAAGGTCTATAATTACAATTGACTAACGATGAATATTTAAAAATGTTTTTCATATAATTATTATTAGTTCAATTGCCATCAATAGTTAACTAAAGACTGTGAACTTGGACCTAAAAAATACAAATATGTGTTTTTATTGAAAGTTCGTATGACAGAATATCGCAAATCAAATGCTATTATTAATATGAAAAAAAAAATTATAAAAACAGTTATCCGGGACAGGAAACCCTGGAGAAACTCCTTTACAGCAAGTCATTATCAATGAATTTGAAATTGACTTAACGCAGAAGGCAGCTTAGAGCGCCAACCTTCTCATTCAGAGGCAAAGTTCCCTCTTTATTTAGATCATTCCAATTTTGTTTAGATGTGTATCTTTCTCTTGTCGACGGGTATTGGTCATGATTTTGCACTTTTACAATCGGTTATTAAAAGCAGATCAATAAGTGGCACGTCGGAAGCGTTGGAAAATTTGCTGATCTTTAACTAGTTGATATTTCTTAATGAAAATGCTAAAATTCTTCATGAGTGTGTTAGAATATTATTTGAGATTGGTAACTAATTTCTCGATGCAGACATCATTGACAGATTGAGTTTTCCTTCTGAGCCAACCATTACGGATACGGAGAGCTCCAGGTGGTGAATGAGGCCGTCCGAAAGACATAATGAAAATATAATATTAAAAACGGTCGGTAGCCTGCAGTAATCAATAAGAACTCGAATGATTTTTATGACCCCTGTACTGCTCGCACGTCCATGCTTCCATGCGCCTGTCGATTTAGAACTAATTGGTGTTTTAGATCAGAAAATATGTATAATCGCTTTTATGGTGCATAAAAGTTCACGTGAAATGTGTCCCTTTCCCTAAAATTGTGTGCGCCAACTATTTCTTGTTATTGTATTTGTGTACTATTTTGTTTATTTATCTCATAGTTTTTTATTCTCGTTGTTCTTTGTTATCGATTATAAAGCCATATTGCGAATGACCTTGTCTATATGAAAGTACCTGTATACAGCTCTCGGGTTGGTGCATCAAGTTTATCTTATAGCATACTAGCGAGCATAGAAGGAATTCGTGGATCTCCAAAAAAAAAACAACTTGACCTTTGAACTAGCATGATGTCTTATAAGCATCATATAGTAAAGAAATACATGTTGTGTTCCTTGGAGCGAATACCAGTTCCGTTTTGATTGGATTGACTCTTATGCCACTCTGTCGACTGTTGTAAAATCATCTTCGGGGGCAAGAGTCGAATGCGTATGCGACAGTTTAATTTTTAAGTCGGTAAAAATTATAAAAATGTTTGATAAAATTAAATTTGTTTACTCGTAGAAGCCGGATGAATAAACTTATGTAGAGCTACCCAGCATTAAAATTCCAAAGTCCTTCAAATTTCTTCCTTTTTAAATGGGTTATTTATCCAATTAATATTTCTTCCTGCCCTCTAAAAAATAGATTCTAAAAGACCCAATACCCATTCCCACTTACATTCTATTGGAAGTGAAGGTATAAATAGTTTTCTTTGATACAAAAATAAGAACGAATTAAAAAAAGAAAAAAAAACAAATAAAATAAAATTAATTTAGCTGTGTTTGAAGCTTCAACAAGACTGGTTGAGTATTTTACATTTCAAAATAAATGTTCTTATTAGGTTTATTTTAGGAATTTTATGTGGGAAACCCGATTTTATTTCACACATTAATCTTATCAATCGCTTATGAATAAACCTATAAAAGTTTACATGAATGTCTATAAAAATTTACGGAAGACCTTTTAGCAACTTTTAAATGGAAAGATTTTAGGAAACTTTTGTTAGGTTTTCATTACAAGATCTTTCCTGTATCATGTTATATTAAACATTCTGCAGCTGGCATTCAAACGACTTTCTTTGTCAAGCCCTTCCAAATGGAAGGCCTGCACACCAATAACCCCGTCGGAAAAAATATAAATATGGAATAGTACGTGGTGAACGAAGGCCTGTATTATCTTGCAATGTACTGCTACTTATTACTATTTATAGTGAAACGTATATAAAATTCGATACAGATGAATAAAGTTGTTTTTTTTTTCGTAAAAAATAGCCTACGATTTTAGCTAATACAAAAAATGTATATACATTATTTGAAAATCTTTATACGAGAATTAAAAAAACATATTCTTTAATATTTAAAATATTTAAATGACGAGCGTTTTGAGAAACTATTTTTTAGTTGAACCTAACGATCGTAACGTAAAAGTACTTTTAAAAAAATGTTTGTCCAACCCTAGTAAAAAGTAACAAGCGCGCCCCTGACGAATGCAAAAAGATAAATAAGTGAAAATTTAAATGACAGTAAATTTATGCAAATCACGTCAACGCCCGATATATAATTATGCAAATAATAAAGGAAAAAAAATCCGACTTTGTGTATACTTGTATCTCCGACTGACTATAAAATGATAATGGAAACTATGTTTTTTTCTTTATATACAAAGTTGAAAATTTTTATGTACAAGGACACATATGAATGGGTGGTTGGTTGATCGGTCGTTTGCCCGGACTGCTGATAGATTTTGAAAACAATGAAAATTAATGAAGAAATTAAATCGATGTGTACACTATGGCATTATTTTTTTACTTCACTACATTTAACAAAAATCACAATCACAAATGAAACAAAACAAAATGAAATTAAAAAAGAGGACCAAGGGTGGATAATAGAGCAGAAATTCTAGTAATGATGAGGATGATAAAATATTTAGGTTTATTTTTTGTTTGTATTGTTGTACAAAATTGCATTACCCTGAATACTGGCTGTACGAAATTTAGAGATGGGGTGGTTTAGTTGTATTGTGCCAGAGAAAGGAGAATGAAATGAATGGTTTATAAAATGAATTATGAATTCTTCCAACAACTACAATTCTAGCTAAAGCAAAAATAACAACGACAACAGAGCAATGAATAGAAAAAAGGTCCTGAAAATCCCAAAGGAATTATTAAATCGTTCATGCCATTCAAGGCATGCAATTCATGTACACACACACACAATCTATTTGTTGATGAAGAGTAGTGAATGCCGACTGAATGAAGGGGTATTGTTTTAGAAACAGGAGATTTATTGTAGTTTTTACAGCAACAAAAAATATACATATTTGCAATGTGCGTACAGAACAATGATTGTAAAATTACAAAAAAAAATAACATTTTTATGATAAAACGCATACACACATACAATTAAACTATGCCAATTTTAAAAGAGAACTAAGAGTAACACAGTGTTGGAGTAAATACTAGCATTTCTGACATGGTTGGTAAGTGATCCCGCTTAATATCGAATACCGGTATCAATACTGATAGGTAGATAGACGAAAACCATCTGATTAAATTACCAGCACTGGGACGCTTAAGGGATTTTTTGTGCTACATGAATTTAATTAACCCTGGCTTTGTATAACTGCTAAAATATGGAGTGAATGTTGGAGGAACCTCGTAATGTCGCCAAAACATAGAAGTTGAAAATTCAATTCACGTCAATTCACACAATTAAGTTTTTTAAGTACTCATTTAAGTTATTCACAGTTGGTTACTTTCAGCATGAAAAGTTTTCACTTAGTTGTGGGTGAAGCTGTAACTAAATGATGTTTAACTAATACATTCAAGCAGCAGATTGATTTCTATTGCGCCTATTATCTATATTTTATTATTTCTACATGCCAATATGCAGGATTGCATTTCTTACATCGGCTAAATGCAGTTGCTGCACTAGTTATGAATTGCGAATAAGATCTATATATATTTATACAGATACCAAAACAATTTTCCTTTGCGTAATACCGATGTCCATTTTGCCAATCCCGAAATTATACTATAAGACCGTTTCGGCATAACGCAATCTTATGTTGTAGTAAGAATTAGAGACTAAAATAACAATTTTAAAACTTTTTTTATTAACTAATCGTATTTTTAACAACTTGACACACTACTGATGATGGTCCTTGAATATTCTGGTTTAACTAGAAAGCTTGTGAGAATATATTTATGTACAAACATTCGTAAATGCTCTTTCAATATATCTGCGAGATGGCTGCAATCTCACTCCACTGAAACTGTTAAATTTTAAAGGAAAATATTTCACGTGTTCAGATTTTTCTAAGCGTGAAAGATTACCATTGAAATGTAATGTCTTTTCGTACCGCTTCTGTTGCTCGATAGAACTTTAAAATAAAATAATATACAGATAAATTGTACTAATTGCTATGATTTGGGCTTGGAATACGTCTTCGACAATCTGTCCGCTGCACGCGGCGCATAGATGGCGCAATCTAGATGTCAAATTTTCATACGTTTTTTCGCCAATAACCTGCCGAATATTGGTTTATCGGCGTAGACAAGTGGCTTGACAAATCGTCAGAAAAATCAATATAACGGAGTTTTTCCAAGGAAACCGCGATATTTTTTTGTGATAAAAATTTTTTTTAAGCAAATGGAAATTGCGCTCATTTTTTCTACATCTCTGCCATTTCAAACAACTCCAAATGTAGTGTAAAGCTGGAAATTAAAAAATAATAATAGGCATTTAGAAAACATCTGACACCCAAAAACAACGGCATTATCAAACGTCAAAAAAATAGAAAATAAAATCTCTACAATATGAGCCAAAATTAAATATACGTACATACAGATACAGATTTGCACTTAAAAAATATTTTCAAGGAAACGAAATGAAATGAAAATTGATTTCCTTTTACACAGAAAAAAGTCTTAACATAAATAACATGAAAAGATTTCATAAGAATTTCTTAATAAGACGTTGGATTTGTATCACACACAGTATACTTTTATTTTTGCATTTATGAACTCAAAACATCAAAGTTGCTAGGAAAACATTTTAAAATTTTGTACTGAAAAATTTTAGAAATTAATTTTTTATTTAGATGAAAAAAAAGAAAATTTATTTTCAGTTTATAGTATTTATTACAAAGTTACATAAGATTTAAACTACTTATGTAGAAACTCATTGGATGTACATAAGTATTTTATTTGTGTACCATTGAGTTAATGTTATGTAGATCAAACGGTATTAATTAATAACTGTACTTTGAATCTAATGTTTCAATTGAATTTCTGTAATTAAATTGAAAAAATACTAATAACAACTGATTCTGGGAAAACAAAAATACACATTTATCGGAGTCCATTGATATTATCACATGCCGCCGATGAAAGAATGATATGTGTTTAATAATTTTTCCTTAAGCGCAGCGAGAAAAATGTTCCAAAATGTACTACAAAAATATTTATTATAAAATTTTTTTCTACGAGTTTTTAGAAACATCAAAGCGACTTTAACGCCAGAAATAAGTCAAAAAGTTTAATATATTTATAGGTTCCTTTCGTAATCATTCATACACTTTGTACTCAAAAATCACGTTTTCTGAGTTATGGCATATTTTTTTAATAAAAAGAAATTGCTTAATTGTTTTACAATTCTAATACTGAGCTTTATTTTGGTTTTTGGAGCAGATTCTCAGCGCCTGTAGTAACAAATACACTCATGATATTTACTTAAGCTGTGTAGTCATTTTATTAATTATTTTACCTCGCCTACGATTCTGATACAATACCGATGAAGTAGGGAGCTGTGATATTCATTAGCATAGACCAGTAATTATTGCTGCCGATACTGTGGAGTGACGCTCTAACAATAATTAACACTTTACAACACTTATGCACATCGGAAAAGTGCAGGATGTTATAACTTGCCTGAAACTGGGCTCGTTCGTAGTGAACGTGTTAACTACTTCAGCGAACAGCCTCCATAGAAATGAGCGTGCTCCAAATACAAATACAAATCATACGTTTTCTGAAAACCTCTTACCGCTAGAACATAGTTTTTATCGGATATCGAATGTGTTATCAATCAGCTTTCTTGTCGATGTAAATTAGATAATATTTAGACTTATTTCTGTTCTTTTAAATAGCAATTATATGCGAATGATGCGGAAATGATGCACACCTTTTGCGTCCAAACCTTTTGCGAGATAGAGGCAGATACTGTCAGGGAAGTCTTGGAAAATCGGACAGATAAGATAAGCTAAGCAGGCACATAAATATCGACTATATTAGTTTTTTTTTCTAATAAACCAAGAGAAATTGAGTATTTAAAATTTTTAATCGCACTTTTTCCCAAAACTAATATTTTAAATATTCAGTAAAATAATAATAGTTTAATTAAAGTTCCCTAATAATCTCCATTAGCAACAATGAAATGCGCATAAGAACTAGCTATACCCCTTAATAAAAATTTGTATTTGTTTTTAATTAAACTATTAATATTTTACTAGATATGTAAAATACATGATCTAATAATGCAGGTCTGTTTAGTACTACAACAATAAAACAAACAAAAAATAGCAGTTTATTTTTGTTTAAAATCGCAGGGAAGTCAAGAACAGTTGAAGGCAATTGTATTTTATATGTTTGTGATGGAAAATTAAATGTTTCTTCGGAACAAAAAATTATTTTAAATAATTCTTTTTTGACTCCCACAGTACTAAATTGAAACCTTTGTAATTTTTTCTTTATTAACTAAAAACATATAATGAATTGTATTTGTTCTCGCCCTAGGTTACCTTATCGCAACATTTTGTTAATGGTTTTATCTGATACCAAACGATATCCTTATATTTAAATATTTAATTTTTTTTGGAATTATTGTATTAGGAATTATTCAAATGTCAAATTATTTCATTTTGCACTTTAGAAAAAAAAAACTCAAAGGTTAAAAATAATCAGATTATTAAACAGACCTGTATTATTGGATCATGGTAAAATTTAATATTTTGGGAAAAAGTGCGATTAAAAATTTTAAATACTAAAATTATAGCGATTCCCATAAAAAATACCACGAAAAATTAAGTTTATTTAATTTTATTGAATTTTCATAAATAAACTCGCATTCGGAGCACCCTTTGTGTATGGCTACTTGTATGTTCATAATAAAGTTAAAAGCATTAGCTTGAAATATATTTTTTAATTGGTTATTAGTGCTGAACTTATTTTCATTTTCTATGATTTAATGTAATCGTACTTATTAAAAGTTTTGCGATAGAAAATAAGAAAAGTTAACCTTTTCCGTTTCTAATTGTTCAGCAACGTGAACCAAAACAAGAAAGTTCTTCTGTGCCATCATTTTAATCAAATCAAACTAAGAATTTTTAGTGATAAAGCAATTTAATGTTAATATATCGAGACATGAATTATTTATTATTTCGTAATTACTTTATTTAGGCAAAAATACAGGAAAAGCTAATGAACACTATTTTAATACTTGTAAAATAATTTCGCTCATTTACTAATACAACGTCATAACTCAAAAAAACTCGTTTTCAGCAAACAAGATATTTGTATGAATTTTTTACACAAGATGAAGAACGATACGAAAAATATTTCTACATTTATAGCTCAAAAATTACGATTTTTTGAGTTATGTCGTTGTATGAGTAAATGAGCGATTTGATTTTACGTATTCAAGCTACCTGATTAAATAGTTCTATTCGAACCAATCAGTTATTTATATACTTTTTTGTTATTGCTTAGTTGATTCATACAATTTAACAGTAAATTTTCTTATTCATCTAATAAACCTGGATCGAAGTATCAATGCCAAATTTATGAAAAATATCTCATTAATTCAGCTGTTATCTAGAGAATATAAATTTGGTATAAATTTGTTGACAATAATTTGAAAAAAGTCTGTTAATTTTAATTTTAGTAAAAAAATATGTTTTAATAGACATTAGTGCGGCATCTGTTAGTAATAATTATGGCATATACGCCTTAATACTTCAAACTATGGTATTGTTTTATCAAGATTTTGAAATAACCGGTTACTTACTGCAGCTGCCATTAACTTGTATACAAATCATTTGTGCATCACTAATCAAAGCCTCAATACTGAAAGAATTTTACATATAAACCCATAACGAGCCGTGGAAGCTGCAACAAATCCACGAACCAAAAAAAAATCTGCTACAAACAAAATTTGTTGGCATGTGCCATTTCTGGCATTGTTCCCAAAAAATATATAAGCATGTAACTACAACGAACATTCAGAAGAGAATGTATGTAAAGAAAACTTCGGTACACTCTCAAACATCAACACTCTACGACTAAACTATACTCTCATCAAGAACTGTAAAACGAAATGAATAAAACACAATTTTAAAGAATCGAAAACAATGAAAATATTAGTTAACCCAACAAGCTTAGATTCATTCATTCATGCTGCATACCAGCCAACCTTTCATACAACCAACCCAAAGGACAACAATCAGCACCGTTTGAATATTACAAAGAATATCGTCATCTGTATCATCATCCCTTAACAAGGGACACAACTATACAATGTTGAAATAAGCGATAAGAGACATTAGTTTAACACTGTGCCATACATAAGTATATGAACAAAATAAAGAAGAAAAATATAATAATATAAAATCATAAATAACAAAAGATAAATATATAGTTAGAAACAGGAGGAAGAAACGGCATCGCCATCGCCATCGTAAAACGATTAGATTCAGTTACAAAAAAGAAAATTGAAATACTAACAACATTAAATAAGAGTGTAAGCAAAGGCAGCAAAACGAATTTGTAACACCCTACATTAAACGAGAACATACATATATATTTATAACAATAAGTACCACAGACTCTTTAGATATATCTAAAGATATATTAATATATTAAGAAGTGCCATTATTTACTCTTCTGCACACTTAAAGATTTCTAAATAATTTAATTTCGTGTATTAGTTCGCTTTGTTGCAGCATTTTGTATCCAAAGTTTCATAAGAATCGGCTTAATAGAAGTATCTGTAAAATCTGCACAATATTTTGAGTCCGCGCATAAATGGTTGAAATATAATTGAAAAATATTTTTTTTGGGAATCATATTCCGCTTGTTTGACTCAAGTTTAAATCTCGATTATGACAGTCAGACATTTAAAAAAATATATACAATGTATTTAATTGGAATACAAAATCGGCATAAATGCTGGTATTTTCTCTATGTGGGATTCAATTCAAGACATGTTTAGTAATTCTGAAGTCTGACAGCATATTTAAAAACGTCAAAACAAAGAAAAATAGCTAGAACTGCAAAAGATTAATAAAGGTCCTCAGCTATAACAACGCAATATTTGTATTGGAACACACACACAATAAAAAGCACAAGCATTCGCCAGGGATTGAACAGCTGACCATCTGCACGATCAGCGCACGCTCAACTATTGCGTCACTTAAAGTATAATTGACTTGTTTATTAGCTTGTAATTAGTTGCAAAGAAATGCAGATGGTGTGTAGTTTGTGTGGAAAAGTATGTTCTTCTTAATGAAGTCATTACTAAGCTTTTGCTGGGTAAGTCAGCGCATCTAAGCAACTGTCCATCATCTTTTGGTTTTTGTTTTATAAATAGATTTGAAGAATTATTATTGTTTCTATTTTCAAGCATATGGAATGACAGTATTTAGAACCTGAGTTCTAATACAAAAGTTTTCAGTTTCCATTTTGAAGTTGTTACTGAAAATCGTAAACGATTAGCTCTTTGCTTTTAAACATTTTTCGTTATTATCTCACTCATCTTTCACAATCATATGAAAAATTTTAAAAATACAAGAGAATACGTCTTACATTCTGTTTGGAGCCACTTTTGTTTTTAGAGAAGAATTACTTGTTTCACAAATTTTAAAGGTTTTCTAGGCTTGTTTTTCAACTTCTACCAAAACTCCTTGAAAAAAATAAATATATAAAATTTTTTCTTTATGTTCTTAATAACTAAATTTTCGACCTTTATTAATAAGCAAACATTTTTTTAGATCCCTTTTGCGGCCGTAGTACTGAACCGATTTTGGAAAGATTAATATATTTTTAAACGGGATTTTACATAATGTGAACAATCTTAATTTCCTTTAAATCGGTTCGATATTTAGGGAGCTATAAGCGTTTAAAGTTGCTACTAACACATGCTTCAACTTAAAAAATAAACAAAGTGCGCATGTGTGTTCGTTCAATTTGCTTTTGCATAGAAATGAGACAGAGTTTTAAGTTGTTTATTTAAAATGTTTCTTATCTTTGTATTTTATCGTATGTATTTATGTAAATGTTTAATATTAATTTCTAGAATGCGGTTGCTTGAGTCGACCGCTGGATGCACTAGTTTATATGCCTTTCTAATTAGCTAACTAACTTGAGGTCACTTTTATATAAAAAATATCCAAATTTATTACACCGATATTTCGTTTGTTGATATAAATTTTAAGGTTTTTTATATAAAAGTGACCTAAAGCTTTAATCGACGTAAATTGTAGGAATAAATCTTTACTTGAATTTTCGATTTTTAAATTAGCTAAGAAATGCATACAAATTTATGTTACTTTAATAGAACTTTGTGATTTACTTCTACTTCTTACAAACGCTCACGATAGTCTCAACAAATTGATGTTGTTTTTTAATTGAAAAAATATATTTATTAATTAATTTTCCTGAAAAGATTTTTACACAGAATAAGAAACGAATTGCGAGTGTGGGAAATATATACAATTATAGAATGACAGAAAATAAATTGTTCTTAACATGTTCAACATTTCTTTCATTTCGGTGAATAGGAATCAAAAAAGAGAGCTTGTTGCTTATGACAAGCGTATGTAAAAATCATCGAATATATATAAATAAATACTTCCGATTCCATTTTATTATCTTTTTTGCATATATTTTTTACTGAATTGTACATACATAAATCGAACAGAAAGACACAAAATCATTTCATGTTATTGGTGCTTTTTATGAAAATTGCTAAAATTTTAGTATTATAAATTTTTAATCGCACTTTTTCCCATAATTAATATTTTACCTACATATGCAGTACAATATTAATACTTTTATTAAAACAAATTGAAATTGATTGTTGGCGCATTTCACTGTTGCTAATGCAGATCATCAGGGAACTTTACCCAAATATTTCTAAGAACACCTGCAGATATTATAATAAACTTTAATTAAAGCAAATGAAAAGTTTAAACAATATCATAGTTGTAACAAGAAGTCAATAATCAACCAATTGTTTTTGTTTTCTTACTTTACCATTTCATGTTATGCCTAATGCCCGAAATCCAAATTGATTTCAAAATGGGAAAGTATACTTATACTGAGGCATTTAAACATTATAATGGCTTTCAATTAATTGTAACAAAATGTAACAGAATGTTACAACAACGAAATTTTTATAAGTAAAAATATTAAAAAACAAAACAGAATCATTAAAAAAAGAGAAAAAAAATTATATGTATATAAATTCTCTACGATTCCAGTTGACTGACTCGCTGGTGTTGAAATTTTTTCAATTGTGGCATTATCTAAAACGACAATGTAAGAATTAGTGGTGGTGGTGATGGCATTGATTTGTACACTTCCCGCTATAAGATTAGATCCTTAATTCTTACTCGAAATTTTTGTTTTATCTTACTAATATACGATTATGAGGCTCTATCCGTGAAGCGGACAGATAAATAATTTTAATGTTTCAGATAAAAAAAATTAATATTGAACTACTGTACATGGCGCCGAGACAGATACAAAATAGTTTTACAGTTTACAGCCTTGTTAACGAGATATAATACTTTCAAAAGCCAATGTTTTTGTTTTGTTCGTTAGCGGCAAGCGTTTTGAGAGCCCAAATATATTATGAGAAATTTTTCTGCATTTCAAAAATATCACTAAAGTCGCAGTACGAAATAATATTTGTCTTACTTGTTAAAGCCAAAATGTTGTATCTATTCTAAAGGCAAATAGTATTTTAAAATAATATTATAAACATAAATCAAAAAAATAAGAAGAGTCACAAATACAAACTGATATACAAATTTTTAATGGATATCTTCAGGAAGGACGCTATGGTTTTATTAAAAATTATTAGATTTAACTTTTATGGAGTTCTTCTGAAAGCTTTTGTAAGGTAAATTTATCGGCGTGTTACAAGTAACGCTCAGGTAGATTATACAATTAATAGAAGTCTGGTTTTGTTTGAGTAAGCGAGTAATCGATTGTGGTAATATAATCTTGCTGGAATAGTTGGATAAGGTTTTCAGGTTAATCGAGTAACTCGAATAACTGCAATAATTTTATTAATTTTATCAAAGAGATTAAATATGTTTATAAGTAAAGATTTAGTTTAATAGTTTTATTAAAAAATCGTCACTGTTATATGTTTTATGATAATAAATAAATAAATGTTTGAATTTCCCGAGAATTCCAAAAATAAAAATAGTTACATAAATAAATTTTTATTTTATATATACTACATATATTTATATTACAGTCGTTCTTAGATAAAGCATGAATTTTATAAATTAATATTATTAAAAAATCACATTTAGATTTGTTAAGAGGAAGAAAAAGATAATGAAAATTTATTTACTTATTTATTTATTTCTTAATCATTTTCTGTTAAAATACAGCAAAAAATTTAAATCTGCAAATCAGAAAAGTTTAAATCACTTGAGTTCAAACAGTAAATTGTGACTTATTGCAAGGTTTTTTTTGCGTATTTGGCATTTTATTCGATCATTGTATACTATATATAAATGCAGCCAACTTGACAAAACGAATGATGCAGAAGTAATTATTTTTGGGGCTACTTTCACGAGAAATTTTCAAATCAATGAGCAAAAAAATTTTGTACTGCGAAATGTTAGGAATTAATAGAGTCTGTTTTTATTTTTTTCAAGAGCAACGTAAATTTAAACGTTTTACATTTACTAGTCGCTACTTGTTTGACAGAATGTTGTATGAGTTGCATGCTGTGCAACCCATATAATTCTAAGCAAATGTTTATATAGACATTACCAACAATATTTTTGCAACATACGACTTTTACAATATGATGAGAATCGGACATATGGAAATCTAAATAAGTTAAAACTAAAGGATGCTCTCTTTAAGCGCGATATAATTTTAAATTTGCAACACTGCTTTGTTTGACAACAGTTTAACAGTTTTGACAGCTGACAGTTGCTTTATGGCTAGTTTGGATCGCCATTTTTAATGAAGAAAAAAATAGAAAAAAAAAAAAATCACGTAATTTTTTTTGTTGACCATAAAGATCGTGTGATCTGTCTCCATTTGAGTATTTCCCTTGGCAAGATGACAAGTCAGTTGTCTACGCGAATTAGCCATAGACGATTCAAAACTTTGAACGAAACATTCATAAGTCATTGGCAGAAAATATTGCAAAATGTGTATGAAAATTGGACTTCCACATGGCGCCAACCGCGTAGGCCATATTGCCGAAGCGCTGTACAAACATTATTGGCAAAGAGTCGTATTTCGAATGAAGCAAAATTTGCGGCAATCAACACAATTTATCTGCGTTTTATTTAAGTTTAAAGTTCTATTAAAAAGGCACCTTCATAAATGTTTTATTTTAAATTAGTGCAGAAGTAAACGAATTGAATATGTAAGACAATTTTAAAGAATGTATTTAGTTAGAAATTAAAAAATAAATATATAATAATTAATTAATGTTTGTTAGCACTTAGTCGAACTTATATATTGTATATACGTATATTGAAACAAATAGTTTGGCTCAAGTTCAAATCCGAGTTTACCCATTTATTTTTTCTAATTTTTTTATTTTAATTATAAATTTTTTTGGTTAAATTCATTATTTTTTTAATTAAGAGAGTACTATATATGTAACAATTTATTATTCATCAGACCACACTATCTCATCAGCGTTCTTTGTTCAATTTTACCACTTTTGACGGTGGATATTAGTGGTTAGGAATATTAACTATTTAACCGTATAATTTGAGCCAATTTAATTATTTCAATATACATATATATAATAATTAATGTTTGTAAGTAGTACGTTGATAATAAAAAATAATGAATTTATCCAAAAAATTCTAAAGTTAAAAAAATAAATGGGTCAACTCGGATTTGAACTTGAGTCAAGCAATTTCCTTTCAATATAAAGTAAATATGTATATAATAAAAAAAATGTTAGCCGATTAATTTACATAAAATTATTGTTTATTCGTTAATCAAAATTTGCTATTTTTGATTATTCGACCAAATCATATAAAATTTTTTTTTGTTTAATCGAGTAAATGCTCCAGTTATAATCTCGAGCACACAACTACCATTAATATTGCATGGTAGTTAATACAGCTAGAGATCAGATAAAAAAGTGATTACTGATTCCTGTTCACTAATTATCATGATGGATGCATTACGATTTGGCAGTTTAACTATTCATTTCTTTCGAAAAACAAAATTGAGTAATACTTTAATAATATTTTTATTTACTTTTCTTTAATGGACCAAACTATTTTCTACTCTTAATAAATAGAACAATGTTATTCAACATAACAACCCAAGTACATGTTTCAAGCACTGTATATTTTATTTAAAAAAATGATATTGTTGTTGTTAAACGAACGAGAAAAAAAACAACAACGTAACTACAATAAACCCAAGAGAACGCAAGCGAACAAATAATATTCATCATAACCGAATCGGTATATTACAATAAATAAACTCCTTGTAACACAAACACCCCGATTACGATTAGAAAATACTCCACAAACACACAAGTAAGTACGTCGTAGATTACGAAAAAAATATTAAATTTAACAAACTTTTCTTGTAAATAAATAAGGAGCAAAAAAAACTAATAACACGAAAAGAATAAATACGAAATCATTTGAAATCAGCATTCAGGATACCACAAAACAGTGGTCGTAATAGTGGTGGCTTTTGTTATTTATATGTATGTATGTAAGTGAATGCGAATGTGTTAAAGTGCGAAAATGTATACATGTATGTGTGAGTAAATAATTTTGTTAACTGCTTTTGATTTGGTTGTTTTTCGCTACAGCGGTCGTAAAAGTTGTTTAAGTATGTTTATCAGACTTGTTGATTTTTGTACCAATTGCAAGATGTAAGTAATTGAACTTTTAAGAAATTTCAAGAGATAAATATTGTTAGTTTTACAGAAAATTATATATAATTTTTTTTAATATTTTACAACTTTGAAGATGCTAATCGAGCATGTTTTTATGAATCCGGTGACTCGGGATGTTCGAATTTCAAATCCCGTGACATTAGAATTATTCGGATTCATTATTTTTTTAAGAAAATAAAAGACTGACACTAAATAATTTAATATTTTACAACTAAAGTAAGATCATTTAAAAATTTAGGAAATAATAGCCAGTTTATTGGTATACTCGAAAATATATAGAAATCACAAGAGAAAAACATATAAAGTAAAAATCATTGTATAAAATGCAAAACTAATGAAATCCCCGAATTTTTACTTAATAAATTATTCTATAGCAGACTGACCCATGGGAACATTTTGCACGTTCACTTGGCAATTTAGTATTTCAGGCTTCATTTTGATTTGTAAAAAGGGAGAATTTTTAAGCTAAGCCATTAACAATGAGAAATAATACCAAGCTAATGGCCGCCACTAAACCTTTTTTTTAACGTTTACAACTAAACCTCGCCTTGCAGGCCACTTTTTTAAAATTAAGAGTTTTTTTTTTCAATTTTTGTTAAGTTATTTTTTTATTTAATGTTTTTTATATTTAAATGTTGGCATATTTAACTGCAAAATAAAAGAAAAATCATTAAATTGTTTTAATATGTCAATAAAATAAAATAAAATAAATATAATAATAAAAATAAAATGCCATATCACATTTTTTTTACCAAGAGATCGTTAAAAAAATTAATATATTTCTTAACTTTAAAACAAACAACTTAAATTCACATTTTTCTTATAGCTTTTTGTACTTAGTTTCATAAAAATAAAAAAGTTTCAACATATAACTTATACTTTGCTTTGCACATAAAAATTAGTTCAGACCTTTTTTCTTATATCACATTCATAGCAATTAGGAGATATATGTTCCAGACAGTAGGTTTTATTGCATTTTGCACAATAATAAACGCTCATACGCTTCTTTCTTTATTTGTGGTTCAGAGTTTTTTCGTGGTCCTTGTAAGTAGAAATGGAGTTGGTTATTCCCTCACGAACTCGTTTTCGCATAGAAGGTCTTTCTTGAAGTCTGATAGAGCGCCAGTCGTAACATAAATCCTTACTGAGATCCTTCATGAAATCCCTTCTGCTCATAAATAAAAAAAAAACTATCAAGATTCTAAATAATGTCCAATAATAAATAAAAAATTAATAAGAACATTTAGTCAGAAACATACCTTTAATACTAAACATCGCCCCTCAGGCAACAATGCGAAATGAACGTCCGCTCACAAGCTCATACGAAAAAATACTGCTGTGGTTTGAAAGCTCGTGTTGGTAATTGCGAAATATAAAAAAAATTCGTTGCGCCTCGCAGGCGGGGCTTAGTTTTCTAGGGTTAAAGCGGTGGTAAAAGTACGATAATCACACATTTACTAAAATCAAGTACAGAAAGATTGATTTAAGTACGAACGGATAGAAATGCTCAATTTAACTTTTTAGTTGATTAAAGATTTTTCACGTTATTAAAGAATTTTTTACTCATTTTAAGAAACTCCAGGATTGGTTATCTAAAGTAGTCCCGTTTTCGGCTTGATTAAAGTACATTTTATTGCTATTTGTACTCAAAATTTTGAGTATGAGTCGTACTCAAAGTAAGTAGAAAATACTTCAACAGTATAAATTGTTAAATCACAAGATCTTGGTGGCCAGTTGAGATTGTCTTTTGGAGATGTGACATGGTCAGGAAACTTTTCATGCAAAAAACACTTGCGAGAAAGTGTTTCACGATGTCCAAAAAATGCTATAGTTTTGGGAACTGTGACCGCGAATTTTTCATAATTTTTATAGTGAATTCTAATCATTTCGGTTGAGCCATGAAAACTGTTAAAACGGCGGGCTATTGCAAATAAAATGTCTTATTCTGACATTCTGTATAATATTTATTATTTTTTCATTATTAAAAAGCAAACTTACCTCCAAACTGATGTATCAGACAATAATTTTGGCATAATATTAAGGGGGATATTTCATATAGAAAATAGACAAACAGATATCGAATCCAAAATGGAAAAATGGTACTAAAATGAAAGCACTCGTATATCTTTATAAATTAAATTAAATACCACATTCTTCAAATCTGCAAACGTACAGATGAGTCTTGGGAGCAATCTTCAACTTCTGAGGTACAGAACATCGTTGTACACAAATTAATAGTCTACTACTCCGTTTTTAAAAGCTTTTACGAAAAAATGCGTACAGTAATTCCAGTAAAATTTATAAAGTAAAGATTGGAACACCGAGAGATCAATTAAAAAAAGATAAAACTGCAGAGAATAAATTACATTTTTGAATTCAAAATTTTAAAGAATTTTATCCAGTTATTTGTTATTATTACACTAAAACGAAACATTGCCAAAGTATAAATGTATCGCCTTCATTGCAATTAAAGGATTTTGTTAAAAAAAATAGTTTAGAAATTTCAGAATTAGAATTTCAGAACTAGCATCCTAAGTGAGTATAAGAAACATATTAGCAAAATTTTTACACAATATAAATAATAATGCGTTATTTAAATCAGCACTACACTAAAAAACCACTTTACTGAGTTATGATGTTGTTGCAGTAAATGAGAAAATTGTAAAAGTGGAAAACGAAGCCGAAGCTCAAAACCAGACCATCTTGGGAACATTTTTCTCAACTTAGCATTTGTTTTGCTTATCTTTAGTGTAATTACTTTAGGGATATAGAATTTTCAGTTTAAATTTATATTCTATTTCTAGTGATTTCGCATTTTTTTAATTAAAATTTTTTGTGAATATTAAGATTTTTAGGCGAATGCTCTATGATTAGTGAAAATTTGTTTTTTGCCTATTTATTAAAATAATAAAAAAAACTTTCGAAATTTTCGTATGCATTTTTGGTATTTCCAATGAATTTGATACGATCCTGTATGCTTAAAGTAGAGCGAGAAAAGTTGACTTTTGCCTCGGCACTTGTGGCGTTTGCATTGAAGGTAAAGTGACGATTTCGCTTCATTTTAATTATGGTCACAGAAATTCACGAAGAGGCATTTTTTCAAGGCGACTTTTAGTTCTGCCCCAGTAAGTTCTTGCTGTGGTACTCTACGGTGATTTTTACTTCGCATCACCACTACTAGAGTATATTAATATTTGTCTATGTATGCATAAATATATGTAGTTGACATTGTATGACGACTTCAACAACTTTCAAAATAAAGCTACCACACATGCATACATCTTTAGTAGGATGCTTGAGTTGTTCTGCTCTGCTTTTATATAAAGAGCTCCTGTGTACTGGTGGTAGAACAACACAATTTCACACAAAACTAAATGAAATAATAACAAACGCCGGCGGTGTTAATGTTTTATTGTTGTAATCATTTGCTAAAGACCAAAGGACGATGAAGAAGAAAAAAATGTTAAAACTAAAGAACAAGGACAAGCAGCAGCAGGAGCAAAGTGTATGTAAATAATTTTTGTGGTTAAGCGTTAAATATTTAATGACAAAAACAGGAAATGCAACTAAATTTAATAAAAATAAATACAAAGTAAATCAAAAGTGTTTTATGGCAGTTTATAAATAAATAATCAATTTGTATAATAGATATAATAAAGATATAAAGAGGAATATTATTAAAAAAAATATATAGTGGAAAAGTGTCAAAAAACCAACACATATAAAACAAATTCATGGAGTAAATTGTCAAGGAAGAAACGGGTAAATACAAATTTAAAATAAAAGAATTTAAAAATATCTTACATTCATTCAATACCAAAAAAAAATATTAATTATCTTTTTCAATTTTGTTATATCCTTATTTCATTTGACTTTTAATTTCTACTCCTTGAGTATTTTCGTTTGTTGTGCCATCTGTTGGATTTGCTATGAAACTTTAATATTTTAAAATTTACCTGCAGATGGCGACCTCATGTTGATTTTATTTACTCAGACATGTTGCCAGGACATTAAGAAATAATAATCTCTTACAAATCGACCAAACAAGTTAAAATTACAATATAAAAAATATGTGTCATATTTTTGAATATTATTATTAAATGGATCTTAGGAGAATATTTTAATTGAATATTTAGTTGAAAGTCATAGCACTTGTATGAAGAGGCAACACGCTAACAACAAGTTAAAAACTTAAAATTAAATTATTGAAATTGTTAAAAAGGACGAAAACTAATTAAAATGTATTTTGTTGAAAAAATAACGTAAACTGACCATTGAGCTGATTTAAATTGCTAAAACGTCAACAGACACGAGAACGCGTCAAAATCAGTTCAATGTATCTAAAAAATATCGTATCACATACATATTATTTTCAACTATAGGCTCTTCCGTGACCCTGCTAACCACGCCTTTATGTAGCATACCCACCATATAAAAAATTTGCATACAAAATCCACATTGTACTTGAACAAGAAACATGACAATAAAATGTATGAAAAGCAACTGCTGTGCTTTCGAACTGGTGGTCCAAAGACCCACAATATTATCGCTCTTTGGCGCAATTCAAAAAACTTGAATTTCGTTTTAAGAATGCAGATTTATTCTTCGTATTAGTATTTATATCCACACAAATATCATATTTAGTCATCTCTTGAAAGGAGAATAAATTTATACATTTCATTTGGAAATTAAAAATACCTTTTAGGTTGTTTTCTGCAGAACAACCTTTTTAGATATGATACTATTGAATTAAAATTATATCGCTCAGAATAAATAGATTACCTCAGGAAAATGTACGAAATTATTTTAATTAATAATGATATTAAATAAATATTTCTAATTATTCTGAGTGCACAAAAATCAAAGCAATCTTCCGGATTAATATATAACGAAGAAATCCAAGAACATCGACAGTGTGTCGCACGAAAATTATAACCTTTTGTGTCGGTAATAACTTCTCTCGATATATGTATATCATGCTTCCGCGGGGATCGTACTATAAGTAGTTGTTATACATGGGATTTCATCAAACGAGTTCAAGACTAATGTAGGAGTACGCAAGGCTCCGTCCTTTCGCCGCCTCTATTTATATTTCTAAATGACCTTCTATGTCAAACTTCAAATCCTATATATTCTTTTGCATATGACCGCACATTTGCCGTTCGTATTCATTCAGTTAAAGGTTCAGCCTATTTGAAGATTGATGTAAATGGGCCAAACATGAATGATACACTCAATCACGATCTTATACAAATATCTGAATAGGGTCATGAGAATAGAATACGCGCATGCGTATAACCGTCAACCTGTATTTATGGATGTTAGAGATATTAAGAAATCGGATGTTCTTGATGTTCGTAGCATAAAGATCCCATGTGTTGTTCGATGTACAGACTACATCTTCTGGGCCTTCAAGTGATATGATGTTTTAAAACGGTATAAGAGTTACATAACATTATCTTGTCTCCATGCTATTTATACCATCTATATACGACCAAAAATGGAATACAACTCTCATATATAGGCCGGTCCTACAAACTAAGTTTTTAAGTTACTTAGTCATGTACAGGAGAAGACGAAGAAGCTTATCGGTGTTAGTATGGCAGCTAACTCTATTGATTCATTGGAAAATCTTCGAAATGTGTTTGGTGTTTCGCTGTTTTATATTCTAATGAAATCAAAGAACTTATACCCGATACCCGATACCCGAACATTCCTGCGTACCACACGATTTCCATTAAATGCCCACCCATTTGCCAGTGAATCATACCATTCATTAAAGACAACATTCCTGTTTTAGTCGCACAGTTCGTATGTGGAATAAACTCCCCGCAGAGGTTTTTCCCGTCACTTTTAGTATGGGAAGATTCAAATCGAATGTCCACAAAAACTACTCCCTCTATCCTACTTCCCAAAACCTATTTTCTTAGTTCCAGCACAATGCACTGAATAAGCAGTGGTCGTCCGCTGAGTATTGGACCGAATAAAAAATAAATAAAACTGAAACACTTAATTCAAGCTAAATTGGTCTCCAAAAATACTAAGCTGGCAACGCTGCTACAAACACATGTCGATATTTTATATGTTAAATGCATGCAAAATTTAACATAATGGGGGTGAGTAGGAGTTGAAAAATCACAGCAGTTGTTTAACTATTTGCTCTATTTTGAAGCTTATGCCCAACAAACATTTTCTACTGATAAATTATTTAAACTAAAATTAATATAATTTCGGGAAGAACAGTTCATATTGGAATTGACACATGCATGAGTTAACAAAGCCATTAAAACAATTAATGGAGAAGTTTTAAAATATGAATATAATCTATCATCCAGAAGGGATTAAACTTTTCAGAAGGAGAACATAATTAATTCAAAAGTTTGTTTCCTGTATTGTTAATTTTGTATTTGGTGTCAACTATCTCCCAGAAGAGACTGGGAAGCGATATTTTTCACCAACAATCTTCCCAATGTTTGGCGGTTGGCAGCTACATAAATACATAAACAAATGTTTGTCATTTGGTTTACGTAAAACGATTTCAATTCATTGAATAATGAAAGAAACAAAGATATGTAAATATAAATACATATGTATATTTTTGAAATATTTTATGTATTATATGTATATAATATCTTAAAAGCATTTTTTAACTTTGGGGATGATCTCCTAAAGTATATACATAAATGTGTGAGTATATGTATGTAATGTAACAAGTATTTTTTTATAATTTATCGGTTAATTTTTATTTGCTAAATAATTATGAACTTATGTCAGTTTAAATAGTGTTACTAACAACTTCGGGAGTGTGTTTGTTAACAACTTAGTTTGAAAAGGTATAGAAAGCTAAGCAAACTTGAGCTTCCTACAAAATGTATACAGAAAACTATGACGATATTTACACGAATATATTTGATGATGTTTTATTTTTTATTAAGAAAAAGTAGGTTAGAAACAAACAATTTCCAAGGAATATTTATGTATAAATTTTTGCTACACTTCCTATATTGAGTAATACGAAACCAAAAATCGTAAATACAAGTTTGCACATAATTACTAATTCAATTTTGTTTTTGAATGAATTGTTTACTAAATAAAAAAATGATTTTGAGCGACGGAAATCTTTGTTTGGATTTTCAAATTTTAGTGCTGATATATTTTTGCGGAATAGTTCATATTTAGTCATATCTTTCGTAGTAGCAGTGAAGCAACGCCAATATTTGCATCACAACCCCATAGATGAAATAATAAAGAAACATCGAAAAAAAAATTTTTTATTTTCCTACACAATGATTTCCAAAAATATCGTATTCTCGAAATTTAATTACAAGGAGATAATTCACTGTTGCAATAAACGACACCTTTGTGCTTGTTTTATCACATTTTCTACTTACCACAAGATTTTAGCTGATAACTGTTCGCATACTTGTTGAATATTCTCCTGGATATCTGGATATTGTTGGCAGAAGCCCGCGACTTTAAGTAGCACCAAAGAATGAAGTCTGGGATGCTTAAATAGGGCGATATTACTGGCCAGGCCAAATCGCCAAACGGGAGATCTCGCGACCAAGAAACGCTTCGACACAATTATTCCACGATCTTCAGCAGTATAGTGCTCTATTGCTAGACTGTTTGAATATTGCAGCTGTCTAGTTCGCAAACATTTGCCAAAAATTATAACATCTTCCGATAGGGTGAATAATTTGGCGCCACTCGTAGTATTTACTAAAATTATGGTTTCATAATTTCCTCAAACGGTTGTAGGTAGTAAATTGTATGATTTCATAAAAAAACCCACGATGGTTATTTATTTAGTGATTCTCATCTCCCTGCTTGAAATAAATTTAATGGAAAATATTTTCTTTGTATATTTTCTTAGTAAACAAAATGGATCATCCTAATCTTCCGTTTGGATTTGCCCTACCAGGTCACACCCATCCACCAATACCACAAACAGCAAATATGCTGGGACCACATCCTAGTGGACATCCCGGCCCGACATCTAGTCCACCACAAAGCGTGCCAGGCAGAAGAACTCCCCTGGGTTCAGTAGGCCTAGGCGGTTTTTATGCCCAAGGTTTGGGCATGCTGCCGCCAGGAGATGAAAACAGACCAGACTCGGGAGCAGGAGCAATTATGGAAAAAACAAGCCCCAATTTAATGTTGGCACCATCGTCAAGTAATAGTGGGCCAGGATCTTCAACGATAGCACTTGGAGTTGGCAGTAGTGGTGGTGGAGCAGGCAGTGGTGGCGTTGGAGGTGGGGGTAAACAGAAAAATAGACAAGGCAAAACTGTGAGATTAAATATAAACGCAAGGTGGTATTAGCAAAAAGAAATATTTTTAAATAATTTGTAATATTTTGTGAATTCTATTTGTTGACAGAGAACGTCGCCGCATGCATGATTTAAATGATGCCTTAGACGAATTGCGTAATGTGATACCTTACGCTCATTCACCCTCGGTAAGAAAACTTTCAAAAATTGCTACACTGTTGCTGGCCAAAAATTACATACTTATGCAGCAAAATGCTATAGAGGAATTAAGAAGGTAAGAAGTACGATTTAAATCCAAATAAAACTTATTAACTAACATTTGTCTTTTGTAATACACACAGACTATTAGCATATATACAAAGCACTACTGGGGCTGCTCCCCTGGATTTGGCTTCATTTCCTGCAGCTGCTAAGCTTCAAGCATTACTACAGAGTGCTGGCAATGAATTCAATGATCCACCCGGTAGTAATAGTTAAAATTTAAATATTTAAGAAAAGTATTTTTTTAATTTCTTGTGATTTTAAAGAGATCAGTGGAAAGTGACGAAACATCGTTCCTTGTTGAAAGTGATTGCAAGAAACTTTATAATTTTTGGTTAGCTAAGTGGTCTGAAGAAATTCTTTTTTATAGAGAACCCTCGGGTAATGTTACACAGCAGATTTTCTGAAAAACTAAAAATTCGGAGAAAAGGAAACGAAGCTTAATAGCATCAAAAATTTCTTTGCGTATGTGAGCCATGCAATGAAACAGATATAAAATTAAAAACAAATAATTTTGAATTTTGATGTGATAATTTTTCAAGCAAAAATCACTTCTTCGCCCGAGTCGTTTGTTATAGTTGTACCTCCTGCCTCAAATTATGTTTTCAGAAGGCAAAATATTTTGTTCGCAATACACTCTTTGGGAGATATCTTTTTTAATATAAAACTGCGCTTCGTTCAAAGTATCACAATTGTGATAAAATCAAGTCTATTCGTCCGAGTACGTATTTACAAATATAAATAAGATTTAAAGGAAAAATAGGTAAAACCTTTTTAAGTGTAAAAAAAAGTTTAAAGTAAGTTGGAAAATATACATATATACTGTGAAGTTATCGAAGGATAACAAACATACACATGCCATTCTCGGTTTAATTAATTTTATTTTTGAGCTGTAGTTAAGCCGATTTTATGCATTCCTGTATCAATTAATAAGAGAAATTTTGTATTGATTCGCGGTATTTGTTGTTCAGCTTTTTTATGAAGTCGAGAATTATTTAACCTATTAAAGAATTTGGTCTTCCTTTTGATATCAATACTTTTAATGGCAGAAGTTTTTGGATGTGAACTTGGCCTTATTTTTCATATCAATGTGCGGATCTGAAGCCTTTTTACAAAGTTTTCATTATAAAAGTTTGGTTGACTCTAAATTTACGGATGGTTGTGATACACAATATGATGACGCGTCTATCAGGAGAAAAGTCGTTCATTTTTTATTTCTTATATTTGATATTTCGTGATCTGTTTGTTTTCTTGGAGAGTCTTGAATATAAATAAAGGGGGCACCTATGCCCCTCGATGAAAATGTCCCATTTTCAGATATTTTTCATTAGTCGTTCACCAAGGTACCGAATTTCAGCTCTCTAGTTAGAGGAGCTTAAATACAAATAAGGCGGGAAACTAGACCTGCCCTACACACAAGGTTACCTATGTGGACTTATAACAACGGGAAGCAACGTTTTGAGGGGGCTAACAACAAGGTTTCGTGTAATATCCACACTGTGTGCATTGGCCTGAAATTGGGCTGGCGCATGACTGTGTGCTACCCCGCGCATTAATAAAAAAGCTTCTTAAAATTGGTACAGGCACTTACACTTTCTTTAATTAATTTTTGACAATTAAGAATCGTGAACAACTTTTTGAATAGTCCTAACGAGCATTTCTATATTTATGCGCATGTAGATTTAGGTTGAAACATATAAGATTTCTTCTTAATTTTAAAATTTAAATAAGTAAAAAACTATCTTGTTTTTTATACTAAGAAAACCAGCGCATCTTTTTAAAATTTATTGAAAAAAAATCTTTATTCGATGTGGTATAATTTCATTACAAATATAATTAAAATTATATAACAAAAGTAAATAGATTTCATCAAAAAATTAAATGTAATGCCCATGAGTTCCACATACGCATAAGCCGATGTATATATTTACATTATTTTTCATTCAGCTTTTCTTATCAGCAAATGAAATAGAAATGCATTTTGTGACAGAAAAGTGGCATAAATAATTTTATTTAAAAATTATGTTCACTAAACAATAAGTTGTTGGTATTACAATCAAACAAATAAACAAGTTGTTAAAAAAAATTATACTGCTTGTGTTCATTAATGCCTAAAGTATTCCCAATGGACAGTAAACTGTTACGTTTTCAAGCCGGAAAGTATTAACATTAAACCGGATTCAAGCTTTTGTCTTGTGCTATTCGTATTACAAACATTAATAATATGGAATTTTTCTGAAAATTGTAAGTTTCATTCATGAAAAATCAACAACTAATTAGAATTACCAACAGCTAAATATTATCCACTAATCTCTTTAACATTTTACGCCAAAGTATTTATATGCATGAAATATATATTATTCTGTATTTCCTACTTCCACAGTTTACTTTAAACAAGTGAATAAGCGAGAAGCAATTTACGTGTCAATTTGAAATGTTTCATCTTTAAAACAAAATCTAGTCAGTTTTAAATCATTTTAATTCCATTAAACATTTTAAGTTATACTTAAGTTTGAAATTAAAACAAAATACAAAAGCCAAAGAATAAGTTTTAAAAATTTTATAATATTTTGCGAATATAAAACTTAATAGTTTTTTAAGATACTTAACTATACTTATTGTAACGATACAAATGATTTAATTATTTAAATATATTTACTTAGATAATAGAAATAACTAAAAGCAATATAAGTAAAATTATCTTAAATAAAATCTAAAGTACGAAATATTTAAATTGAAATTGTCGAAATTTGCATCATTCATTCATTTATTTACTTATTGATATTATTTTTATGAACTTATTTGCACAAGATTTCAAAAATTTGTTGTTTTGAATTAATACTTATTCATAACATTAATACTTATACATACATATAGGGTCTTCCAATACGAGGTTGCAGTTTGATATAATAAACTACAAATATTTTTTAGCTAAATCATCGTATGTTTATTTCATTGTTTTCCTTTCCATGAATAATGGAATGCGGCTGCATGTCTTCGATGTCTTCAAGAATTTCATTTTTGTGATCTTGATTCGCTGTAGGCCATAGATAGACCTTATATTTAACGTAGTCCCAAAGAAAAAGAAAAAAGGTGTTAAACCTTAAGATCTTGATGGGACATCCTCCTCAAAAAATCACACGGTCAGAAAAATTTTCACGCAAAAGAGCTTTTCATGGAATCAAACAGCACAGTTGAGGGTTCGCTGGTATGAGTTTTTGTATTAACTGAACTTTAAAAGCCTTAAGTCCGAAGTGTTTATGCGAAATATGGTTGAATATCATCGATCGACTAAAAGTGGACAAAGCTAGGTTTTTTAAGACTTTGGGCTTCCAAAGCATCATTTTCAGTTGTTTTGAGTGATATGCACGAATTTGTTTCTTAATATTAATAACTTGTCCCAACAGCTACAATTTTTGCTCCAATTTCATAAATGATCAGAGAGAAGGTGATTCATTTACTGCGAGCCAGAAATGCTTTAGCTTTGCAAACAATGACCGCAAAATTTTCAGAATTTTTGTAGTGAATTTTAGAGTGAATTTTAGTGATTTCAATGGGTTGGTGGGACGTATATCATTCCATTTTTATTATTGGCTTTTTATTATCGGCCATCTGTCAAGTAGTTACAGGTTAAGTCATGACAACTTTAAAAATGAAACGTCTTATCGGAACAATCAGTATATTATTTAATTTGATGCAAATTTGCTGAAAACCCTTAATTTATGCTATTTAAGCGGACAGTAAATCATTAATATGCCTCAAGTCAGAATTCTAGTTTCAGGTCTTCAATTTTTTTGTCACCCTGTTAGGTCTTTCAGTAACCATTTCTATATTATAGAGGCATGTAGTAAATATAAAAGAATCATGGACAATTATAAAACAGTTTTAATAGCATACTTTAAATCATTTGTGAATTATTTGCCGTTTCGCTGGATGTAGTCATTGCATGGAAAGCAGCCTTCAGAATGAGGTTTTCATTTGCAATACTCAGGCTGGACTTTTTAATGATAAACCGATACAATATTCGAATTGAGATGTTTACTTTATATTCTACGTAGGGAATACGCTGACTGAAATTCAATTTCGTTTTGAATATCGTCGTAGTGAATGCAATATGCTGTATGTCACTAAATCATACTTTTGCAGGAAAGACAAAACTGAATATTTCTGAGAAAAATTGTTTGTTTTAGTTTCGCTGGCTAGAATATAATAATAAATCGCCACGATTCACACTGTATCCAATGTTAGTATCCAATGCAGAATGACACAATTTATAGGTTTTATTTCGAAAGAACACTCCACGCCACTGTCAAATCAAGCGTGCGATTGACATACGTCCTTTTGCAGTAACCAAAAGTAGCGCGCAAAAGCCCTCTTCTGATTGCCTGAACGGCACGAGATAAATGCAAGTTGTAGGAGCCCCAATTTTGGTTACATCGCTACAATAAAACCAAATTCAATTTTTTTGACATACAGCCTATTGCATTCACCACGACGATATGATACCTAAATAGTTGACTTTTTCTTTCCATTGAATGATTTTATTATTTGGAATAATATTGGTCTGCGGAATGAAACAATCTTTATGGTTTTTTGCAAAGTATATTGCTTTTGCTTTCTTACAATTACAATTGTAGATTGGATATCATACCGGCAAGGTCTGATTGGAGCCCCCGTAGACTAGTAGATAGCGTACTAGCGTACGCAGGTTCGATTCCTGTCTAGAGCCTGGGTATTTCTGCAGACAAGCCAAAATGGTTCCCCGGCTTGTGCTTGCGTTTGTTCTTTAAAATAAATTAAGATTCTAAAGATTAAGCGATAGGTGAGCCTTGGGGACAGTCAGCAGTCAAAGGATAACATTGCGAGCTCTGTAGTCCATTATATTCTTTAAATGTGCGAGAGGTTAGAAAATATTGAATAAATTTTACGAAATGTATAAGAGTTATAAGTAGTTGTACAATTATAAGTAAAATGTGGATACTTCTATCTAAGTTGCATGGCCATTAAGATTTCTAGCAATAATTTAAAATTTAAAAAATATTTAACGCAAAACCACGCAACTTAATTTAAAGCTTTCTTTTGGGTTTCCAAATCAAAACATGCTAAATCTGGTTTCACAGAAAGAGTTTCATTTAGTTTTTTTAAACTAGATTATTAATATTATTAATTTTTTTCTGTCATCTTAGCTAAAGTTATATTTGAGCTCTTCTGTGTCACATAGCAATGAACTCATTTCGAAGTTAAATTATTTCAAAGAAATATTTACTTATTATATTTGTGTCAATTACATCCATGTCTAGTATTTCATTATTATCTCATAGTTAATGTTCATTCACCGTGTTACTTATTGACACTAAATTTGAGTAACAATTTGAATATTATTTTCTTTTCATTTATTTGGTGTTTATAAGGGCCTACAAATGAAATTGATATGTTCAGCTCTATTAAAAATAAACACACAAATAAATCACTGCAAATTATAATAAAAGATCTTAAAATGTAAGAAGTTAAATGCAAAGACTATATAATACACTAAACAATTTGTATTAAATAATATGGATGTTGTCATTACTACATATGTACGTAAATGCATTCATATACATATATATAAGGCTTATCATAACGCCCCGTAGAGAAACTGTAAATTTATTTCTTATTTGTTTCATAATTCGCACACTGTGCTTCGTTAAAATCTAATTTTTATAAGATTGAGGTCGTCAATTTGTATACATTATTTGTGTAGATTCTTCAGATGTCTTAAAAAATGTTTGAAAAACGTCATATCGTATTCTTAGCTTCAAAAACGGGAATACGTAGAATGTTTTCCAGCTCTTCTAGAAGCTCATGCGAAAGATTTTCGAATGTAGTTCAAATATGATCAAGATTTTGATACCGAATCGTTTTGTTTACTTAAGGAAATGTAAAACACCTACGTCCTTCAACTGTCACCATTAACGCACAATACTTCCCTCGTTGTAGATAAATTTCGAAATAATATTGAGCTGTAAACAATCATCAAATTGTTGATGAAAAACCACAAAGTGTCACAAAGAAATCAATGTTTGCATTAGTGCTCAAAAACTTTTTTTTTTTTGAATTTCTCCATAATTATGCATTTATCTTACAACTGGGTATTCAGGTAGCAATTTCGTTGCTGAGAACAAGCAAAGACGTCGTCAGAAATTTGATAGTTCGATTGCTGAGTGCTTTTAGGTGGAGAACATGTAAAATTGCTTCGTCACAAATTCAACACTTTCAAAGTGGGAGGTTGTATAAATATGTCATAGTTTTATTTACACAAACATGGGAAATGTTGATGAAAGTTTATAATTTTAAATATTTCTTCGGTTTTCCACTTCATTACGTGTTTCTTTAAATTAATAAGCAGTTTTTAGTTTTCTTCATTCAAATTAGCAAACGCAAATTGACTACAAAAAGAGAAATGACAGCAGATTGATAGGCAATGAATGATTCCTTAAGCAATCACTTGAGCATTCACTCCGTGATTGATTGCCACTTATAGCAATCGCGGTCGACAGCTAAAAATTTTTATGAAAGCAATCAAATTTGACAATTGCTGCCAAATAATCGATGGCACAATGAATACTATCGATAATTCTATTGCTATTGATGTGGTACATTCGTTGAGCATTTAACAAAAAAAAATTGTTAATAAACTGACTGACTGTTGGCAACATTTTTTACAAATGGTACCAACTGCGGAAAACAGTAACCAAATTTAAAAATGTTTAATAGTTTTTAATCCAAAGTGATTATTATTTTGGCTAAAGTTCGTAAAATTTTTAGTCAGAAAGAATTGGACATGAGACAATATTCCAAAGAAACAAGGGACATATTTTGCTGTTCGAAAAATAATCACATTTAAATAAAACAATTAGCTACTGGCTTGAGCCTTGCAATGTTTGCTGTCACATAACTAGTTAATATTGGCTCCTGAAAAACAACGTTGTTTCTGTTCTGCCGTGTAATTTGAAATTAATTAACGTTCCTTTGGAATATTTTCTCATGCCTAATTCTTTCTTACTAAAACTGTTACGAACTTTAGCCAAAATAATAATCACTTTGGATTAAAAACTACTAATAACTAATTTGTTCGAAAAATAATCACTTTAGAATTAAAAAAATTTTTATTTGTTCATAACGAATTTATATATTACTGCTTTTTATTATAAAATGAAAGCAAAATTGTGAGTGAGAATTAATATTGAAAACAACAATAAAATACGAAAAATTGTTTTTGTTTTTAATATAAATTCTCACTCACAATTTTGTTTTTATTTTATAAAAACAGGCAGTTAATATTAAAATAAAATATTTTAATATGAACTAAACATGTAGTTAATATTTACATTAACTAAAACAAACTGACAAAATTATTTTTCAAAATTATAAATTCTAAAAGTAAACGAACTTTTAAATAAAATTTTGATAAGAAAGTTTAGATTTTCGGGGTTATTAATATTTGCTTGATCTGTTTCTTTTAATTTCAGTAAAATTAAAAAATTTTTTTTCTTTGTCCAAGTAATTGTATAATAGTGAAATTTCAGCAATTTACTCCAAACTTGTTCAGTTTTACCTGTATTTTTTTTTTAACTTACGAGCATAAGTGCATTATAAACAAATGCGTACTCTCCTTCTGATTTTTTTTTTATTTATTAATAATATTTTTTTAATGATTCTAACCTTTTCAAAGCTGTTTCCTGTGTCTTGGCTTGGTGTACTAATATGAATTACTTCTAAATATAAGATATTATAACATTATTGCCAGGGCAAGCTTAAAAAGTATTAAAGAATTTAAAATAGCTCAAAAACGGTATAAAATAAAACAAACAAAAATTCGATTTAATACTTAATACAATTTTCTGTTATCAAATTTTGATTGCCCAATACAGTCATGAGTTTTTTATATTTTCTGAGAGAAATGATCTTCTATTATCATATAAAATATTTAAATGCATTGAAAAGACACGTTCGACATCAGTATTTATTAGAGAAGCAACATTTAATGCATTAATTTAGATGGAGATACAATTTCAATACACTCTTTCATTTGGTTTCTGTTAAAATAGTCAATATGTTTCTCTCTGCGTATTTCGGTTTCATTAAATTTATGAAAAACAATTTATGTAGACAGCTTGCATCCATTTCTCCACATGATCTCAACAACTTTCAACTACCGTTATCGGTTTATAATTTCTTATTGCTTGAACGCCACATTTTTGGTTGACAAATTTTAAATTAAAAAAAATATCTACTGTTCAATTACGGCCTTTTTTCAGTTACGATACCTTGGAATTTATTCTTTAATGTTTTGATTGGAAGTAGCTCCGTACAGCAAACTCATAATTTAAAAGAGTATTTTATTGCAAAGTAGATTAAAAAAGATAAAAAAATATACAAATTTATAAATGCATACAAAAGGCATTTTAAAAGGCTGAACAAAAGAAAACTTCACTATGTTTTAAATTGGTTTAAATTAAAGGAATAAATGTAAAAATAATTGAAATATGTATTGTCAAAAAGTAACCGAAATAAGAAAGAGTACACATTGAGCACTAAAAAACCAATTTGATTATAAATAACCAAACGGCAATGCTGACGGATGTTCAATTTCTCAAATCTCAAATTTTGGTTTCTACCGATAACGATGGAAAGCACCGTTTATTTTAAAATCGGCTTATAGTTCTGCTGACAAAACATCGGTGACGCAGGAATTTTATATCAGCTAGATCTTATAAAGAATACAAGACAGCGCATGCAAGTTATTTAAGTATTATTTCTTTTTGTGCATCTACGTCACAGTAGTAAATTAAGTTTTATTAAACAACTTCTTCAAGCTTAAAAATAAAAAATAAGATGTTAATTAAAAAGTAAAAAATTTTATCAATTTTTATAATATATTTTTATTATTAGTTATATAGCGGTTCCTCTTAAAAGAGTCAAAATGTTTAAACTTTCACTTTTTGCAAGAAATCGATGTACAGTGGTCATATCTATCCATTGTAAGAATCTTACATCATTTCCTCTACTCTAAAAAAAAAAATAAAAATACAGTTGTACCCTCTTCTTGGTATGGAAGTTGTATAAAAAAATAGTTTTTTTTTTATAAATTTTGAGTTGACTCTCTATAGAGGAACAAGTGCGATATGTCTTATATACTTCTGGAATTGCCGGCTTATATCATCATGGAACAAATAAAAAAAATTTAGAGACACACTTTTTATTTATTATAGCAAAATTGGGCAAATTCCTGTACAAATTTGTATACCATTTTTATAATACTCGTATATATTTCAAAATAAGAATATAGAAATATAGGATCATGAGTAACTTTTCACTCGTGAGCATGCACGCTTATGAAAGTAGAAAAAGCTCATGGAATACTACAATTCCCTATTTTAACCATTGAAATTTATTAAATACGGGTTTTTAATGACTTGTTGCTAATGTATTTTTCAGAAGTTTTAGAACTTTCCAAACAGGAAGCAATCGCATGAATGTAATAGTAATAATACGCTCGCTCACTCCGAATAAACAATACACGATAATGTATGATCTCGCATAATTATGAATAATCATGAATATTTCATGACAATCACGTGACCGAAATACTTCTCTATCTTTAAGTCTGCTTTATGCAAAATAATTTACTACAAAAAAATTCCCATTATCAAAAACATATCTTAAGTTCAAAGATCATAATAATAATATTTCTGTTGGAAATATCACGCAATACAATGATTCTTAATTTTATTATCAGTAATAGAATTGGGAATGAAGACAGAAAAAAACTATTTAATTTGGAAAGTCTGACGAAATTTTTTATTCAAGTATTTTCATAAAAAGTTTCGTCATCCCTTTTAGTAAAGTCAAGGTTGTAATTATGTATACTAGTATTTCCAGCGGTCGATGGCGAATCGACCGCATTCTAGTAGTTAAATGTTAAGTATTATGTATACGATAAAATACAAAAACATTCTAAATAAACAACATAAAACTCTCTTACTTGGCTCTCTTTTCTTTACAAAGTACATATAGAAAAACTCTGTCTCATTTCTATGCAAAAGCAAGCTGGACAAGCACACATGCACACTTTGTTTATTTTTTAACTTGATGTTGATACATGCATTTGTAATAATAAGTGCGTATGTGTTCGAAACAATTTTAAACGCTTGTAACTCCCAAAATACTAAACCAATTTAAACAAAATTAAGATTGTGCACATCTTGGTAAAAACCCCATTGAAAATATATAATTCTTTTCTAAATCGGTTAAGTATTACGGACTCAAAAGAGATCTACAAAAACGTGTTTGCCTATTAATAATATAGATTAAAATACATATATAATTTAGTGCAGTGCTATTCAACCTTTTTGGCTCGTGTACCACTAAATTCACGACAAACTTTTCGCGTACCACCAAAAAAAATATAATGTACTGAAAAAATAATTAGATCAATAAATACCAAACAATTTTAAAATTTTTAATCCATTTTATTTATTAATAATAAAAAACAATAAAATTTTACAAAAAAGGTATACTTTTATGATGATTTTTCTTTTTGTTTCCAATTGCAAAATAGAAATCGTAAAAATTTTAAAAGATTTCGCGTACCACCTGGAAATTTTTCGCGTACCACCAAGTGGTACGCGTACCATAGGTTGAATGGCACTGATTTAGTGAATTGTTTATTTCGGGCTCGAGCTTTTTATTTCGATTCTCTATTAGTGTGTGAACGCAACTTTCATACAAACTTGCGGTCGTCGGCAAGCTGTTGGGATAAAACTTTATT
The DNA here is from genome assembly GCA_956483585.1 of Gymnocheta viridis. Taxonomy (NCBI): domain Eukaryota; kingdom Metazoa; phylum Arthropoda; class Insecta; order Diptera; family Tachinidae; genus Gymnocheta; species Gymnocheta viridis. The sequence continues at coordinate 25,750,499 of OY101440.1, read as the reverse complement.
TTATTTTCTTGTCGGTTTTTATCATTCTCTAAGATTTTTATTCCTTTATTATTTCCACTTGGGAATTTTACAAGAACATTTAAAACATTCCAACTTAAAGCAGAATTAGTTTGTACGTTTTGTTCTGTTATTAATCAGATTTTTTGTTGTTCTTTTCATTCTGTTCTGTTGAAAATGGAATGTAACGTTAAGTGTTAGTTAGTTTTTTTTTGTCCACATCCGAAAGTTCTTAGTCAGAATCATATAAATCTGGTTTTTGTCTATTCAAACAAAAGAATGTTTAGGGATAGTTTTTGTTCACGATTTTAATATTTTCCATTTAATTATCTATTGCTTATAAAACAGATGATTCCTCTCACAGAACAAGTAATTAAAAAATCTTTTCTACAGAAAGAAACGGCACGGAATGACAACGAAAATTAAAAAGTAATGACGCCTTTATTCACTATTAGATGCAACTTTTATTTCGTCAAGCGATTGTTTTGGATACTAAGTTCTTGTAGGAATGTTCTGCGTCAAGTGTTTATAAGGCGGCCTGAGTTTCGGCTACCTTGGGGATTTCATTCCAATGCAATCCTTGTGATGCTGCTAATTGGTCTTCGCAATGTGTTGCCTATACGTTTTTACTTTCGTCAGTGAATCTCTCAACATTAATCACATATTATTTCATAATCTATAAATAAATAGGGAAAGATAATTTTTTTTCTCCTTCGTTTGCTAACCGATTTTCTTCATTCTTTAACCAAATGGTAGACATTATTGACCTTTAGTGACCGGCCTATATATTATTTAACTGTTTGAACTGGCAATCGAATTTAGGCATACTTTAGTTATATTTCATGAAGAAAAGTTATACATGCTAATTTTGAACATAAAAATTTCATGCATTGTAAAAATAAAAATAATAAATATTTTAAAATTGTTGAAATTTTTTATAAATAAAATACTAAAAGATAATAATTTAAAAAAATTATGAAACAATAATTGAAATAAATGGATGTCTTAATAAAATAGTCTGAAAATTAATAACTTTAGTTACCAATTGAAGCTTTAAATCCAAGCCCAAGGCAAATCCTCGCACTACATTCGCACTACAGCATCGTCGGTTACAGCTTGTTATATCACCAGCACTATTTGCATGGCGGATGGTCCTGCCAAGTGCAATTAATACATGCCATACCTCTTCAATTCAATTCTATCAGGTTATTAGTGGCTTTCCAGTTTCCGCAAATGCTTCAGTTAGTTGGTGTTGACAACCAAAATTCAAGCAATTTGATTCACCTGATCTCTCGAGGCCACCTGTTGTGATCGAGCCTGATTAAATAACCTTCAGTAAGAAATATTGTAGCCTTATTTCTTTACAGCAGCATTATCAATAACCAAAACTCATCTGTTCAAAGAAAAAATTATGCTAAATTTTATTTGTATAAAAAAGGTAATATTTATATTTTTATGAAACGCCGATGGTCAGCATAGTTTTATATTCCCAAATGATAAACAATTTATTTGATAAAGTAAGCCCATTCTAAAGATTGAAAGCGTGATAAAATTTTAATTGTTAAATAAAAAATACATACAAAATATAATTGTGTAAATGTCACCAATCGAAGCTTTAAAGTAAAAATGGTTGATCGATGTAGCCTAAAGAAGAATTGTTTTAATGAAAGAACTCAAGTTTTGTTTTTATATAAATAAGTAATAAATGCAATATATGATTTAGATAACGTGTGCAACAATCATTCAAAAACAGGGTGTTTTTTATATAAATTGTCTAGACGAGTTGACCGTTCGGGTTTTGTAAACTGCAGTTTGATAGTTCCTAATTGCTTAGGTAATAATGACTGAAACGAATTTTAATCAAGTCAAAATAAAATAATAATAATATCAACAATTCCCCAGTTTAAATGGAAAAGTTTGACAAAAAATATAAAAATATTTGCGAGAAAAAAATAACAAAAATGGGAAGAGGTGTATAAAGGCTGTATGTATGTACGTCATTATTTAAATTATCACCTCATACAATTGCGTGCATCTGAAAGTGAAATGAACAAAATATTATGAATTATTGTTTTTCTGCTGATAATTAAAATTTAAGTAGGCGCAAACTAAATAATTGACATCATTGGGCAAAATCATCTTAATAACAAATTTAACGATCATGTTTGTCAAATAGTTTTTTTCAATGAATAATGAATGACGCAGTCAAACTTGCATTTGAAAGATATCGTGAACGTGAAATTTTGAATATTTTCGGAAGAAATATCGTAAAACGATTTGGAATTTATGTATGTATGGAAATATTAAAGACTTTTTCTATAGAAAAGTTTACGAAATGAATTTTGCGAGCTACTTCAAATGTGTAAAGCCACCAGTCAAAAATGTGAAGATATGGAAGAAGGTACTATCGTTATCCTTTACGAAAAATACTTTATTAACGCTTCGGGCCATTAAACTTATGCCGAACGGAAAAAAGACAAGAGAGAAAATTGTTTCTTTAAATAAACGAAAATTGTTTCTTTAAATAAGTTTTTTAAAGCTTATTTCCAATAAAAACAATAAATTAAAATAAGGTTACCTTCACATACATAAAGTATTCTTGACATCAATATACTTGCGTTGCGTTTCCTTATCGTAAAAGAAACAAAATTCTATACTCACAGATTAACTATAGTTATGTTAATAGACTGTGTGGTAAGTAAACGTCATTCAATACAATGATTAACTGAACAAGCCCTCATTTTTTCAAATACAAATCTGAATTGTCAACGTACAACAACGCTATAGAATAGTCTAAATATGAATATACAATTAATTATTATCTATCAAAAAAGCACTTGATTGCTTGTGGTTTCTTAATAAAAATTCTAAGCTTTTTAAAATATGATTCCATAAATAACACTGTCCGACACTTGAACTGGTTAAAAAAAACTAAAATACATACACTGTGCTTCCTTTCGTGATCCGCTTTTCTTTTCAAATGATTTCAAAGTTAATACTGGTTTCGATCGAAAAAGGCCAGAACCAGAAGAATTTTATGCAATGATTTTTTGGATCTCTAAGCCAAACAGGCTTTCAGAAACTAGTCCTTCAATTTTCTTTGAAATTTCCAATAAAAAATGTTTGTAAATATTCGTTTTAAAAACTTGAATATTAAGTAAACTATATCGTAATTTTTTAATTTTTATTTGTAAAATGAAAATAAAACTGTAAGTATAATTAATTCTATTTAAATATTAAATTATTTGAGTTTTATGATTTACATATGTATAAGCATTGAAAAGCTAGAAGTTTGAAATTTTAATTGACGTTTTCCAATATTCAAGTCATCAAAACGAATTTTTCTTAAAAACTTTTGCTGAATATTTCAAAGATTATTGAAGAATTGGTTTAAAGTAGATCATCAGCATCCTTTTTCTTTAGAGAGGCAAGCAAATACTGCTTGTTTTCTTTAATGCGGTACTAATATTGTGTTAACGTCGTATGTGTTGTGTAATCGTCTAATTACACAGTATTGTATTTCTGTTTAGCGGTTTTTTTAATTTGTCGGGCCGTGTAATAAGTAATTTAGTCATATTACCTGAAATGCATAACAGCATATGTTGTTGTCATTTGGCAAAGTTGCGGCGTATACCGTGCGAAAAAATTATTTATTTCTTTTTTTAATTTGAAAATAATTGGCAATAGCTTCGTCAAGTTTTCGTCAATAGTTAGGGGATCTTTACCACTTAATACTACTAAACACAATACCCAAAAAAACTATTAAATGCTTCTAATAATTCATAAAGATAATTTAATTTCCTGCCATGCCTACGATGTCACACGTTCAATTGTATATTATATAAAAAAATACAAAATCTTGTGTTAAATGTTAATTTTATTTGTTAATTTATATATTGATTGAATTAAAATTTGTCATATGCAGTAGTTACGCTTAAATGAACAAATATTTCCTTTGTCCGAGACATTGGCGACAAACCAGAAGAGCTCTTTCCTAGAGCCTACCCCAATAAAAATTGTTTAAGCACATTGAGTGTTAAGTAATAAAATAAATTAACATTTAGTTAAATATATTATATTTGCATAACCATTAATATAGTTTTTCATTATCTACTCTTCATTATTTCAGTTTTGTGTGGTTTCTTATTTGAGCGTAATTTTTTTCGGTTTCAGGAAATAAATACGACAGAATCTCTTAATAAAACCGCATGTTTGAGAACTAAATATCAAACAGATAGGAAGTTCTCTTATCGCTTGTTTTTTTATACTAACGCAAATATTAATAATAAATATAAAGTGAAACTTCATTGACCACATTAATCAATACAGTAATATTATCAGCTATCTAATTCTAAACAATCGATATGTTTGTATTTAGTACACGCTTACCACTACATACAACACTTGTTGTCGTTGCAATAAATATTTTTGCAATAAATTGATTTTTAATTATATTTCTATTATTAAGTTTTGTAGTAAAAATACAGATAAGGGCAGTGAAGAAGAGAAAATGATTGAGGTAATTAAAACATTGTACATATATTTGATTAATAAAACAAGTGAATGAACGACCAAAATAATGTGTTTGTTACACTTAATGGGAATCCAAATTTATATTACCTAAAAATTGTGCATCACACATTGTGAACAATTTTTCGTTTACGTTTATTAAATTGAACAGTGGGATTTAATGTAATAATGTAGACAAATCAGAGCATTATAATCTGCTGACCAATTAAAATTTCTTTCGGGTAGGCCGTTCAAATTGATAAAAATTTTCGCTGCTCAGCAAACAAAATTTTAGGTTTCTGAAAGTAATGAACCTAGCACGATTTCCAAATATCCTATTAAAGCGCTTCAGAAGATGAACAAAAAGAAGACAGAGCTATCTCTCATAAATAAATTACTTTTCGATGCTTTGAACGAATCGAAGTTTTTTGTTAAAATGGAGAACTCCCACGTTGGACATCGCGAACAAACATGATACCTTCTGGAAGCGTTTTGCAAAGCAGGAGGGATGTGCAATAACAACCAACAACTCTCACTAACAAATGGCTGATTTACTTCAAGAATTGTTATATGGTTGATTTTTACTATTAAATCTCAAAGTTATAAATAAATTATGTTATTTTATTTATTGAAATTAATAAATTTTTAGGAAATCTTTATTAATCCATTAAATAAAAATCTCGATAAATTACAAAAAGAATAACAGATAAATATATAAACTCGTTTGATTGAGTACTCTAGAGTATATATATATATTTAAATACTGATATATCTTTAACTTAAAAAATTAAATGAATTTCAAAGTGAAAATTTAAGAAATGACTGCATAATTTATTAATTTTTATTGCATATCAAAAAATTTTTAGATCATATTTTAGGCGATTAAAACACACTTTTTTAGTGCCTATAGTTCCTATATCTGCTTAGATAATATATATAAAACCATAAAAAAATTACCTAAGAATAGTTGTTTTACGGGAAGTTTCCCACATTTATCACCTCATCATCTTTTCATTGATATTTAAGAAAATGGACTAAAAAGTACAAATGAAACCAATAATTATGAAGGTTGTTGTAGCATAAATTATAGGGTTTTTGTTTATTTTCTAAAATAAGAGATTGAGAGAAAAGTTGTAGAGGCAAAACATAAAAAACTATGGCGCAAACTTCTCGAAAAGCTAATTTTTGGTGGAGGCGAGCTAATCTATTGCCCGCATATCAAACTCAAATAAATCGATAACAAATTTTTTCTACCAGTGGTCACCTAGAAAAATCTAAGAAAATATTGTGTGCGACAATTGGCAACTGGGTTGCTCAGCAATACCGGCAATGATTTCAATTTAACGGGATATTTAGATCAAATTGTGCTCCAGCATATCACATTAATCATATTTCGTTTGTACTTCCCATAACTTAATAAAAAACAGTACGACCACAAGCTTCGTTAAGAGTTTCAACGAAATCTGAATTTGCCTTCGTAGTATTGAGAGCGTACATTTTTAATTAAACACATTATCTCAATACTCTTAGGAAAATGAAAAACAACAAGACGACTGATTAACTTGTAAAATATTTATAAATAGATTAAAGAGACTGTTTAAAAGTATCAATCGTTGTCTACAAATCAAACTGTGCGTACGGACTAATTAACGGCAAAAAAGTTGTTTAAAATATTTCAAGATAATTTACAAAGATTTGAAATAAATAATTACGATTACATAAAAAAAAACACACATAAAATAGTCACGTTCCAATTGATTTAAAAACGTGTATTAAACTCAAGTTCATAAAAAAACAATAAAAACTGAGTAAAGAAATAAAAGATCGTCGATAACAGATATTTTAATTTTACTTTGGTAACTTTCAATATGGCTACTTCAATTACAAGTCTTTTACAAACTTTACGCATTGTACCCAGTGCGACACAACAAAAAAAAGTTCAAGTTCAACAGCCTCCACTTAAAGTTCTTACTGCTCAGAAGGTCCCTTTACCGGAAATATCTCTGGACGCTGTGGCCCAACACGACGACTATTGCGATTGTTGGGTTGTGATCTATGATCGTGTGTACGATGTAACAAGCTTTATACATGATCATCCCGGTGGTGCTGATATTATAATGGACTATGCGGGACGTGATGCCACCTTAGCTTTTCATGGCACAGGTCATTCTCGTGATGCCATCGACCAAATGCGTGATTATTTGATTGGCGAACTTCCCAAACATGAGCAAATATTTCGGTGTGCGACCGGTCAGGTTATAAAGACTGGTATACCTGAATAAATCTTGGAGTAGATATAAAAAGTAAAGAAGAATAGATTTTTGCCACGCAAGCAGCTTGCTTTAGCACAAAAAAATCATTTGAAAATTTCTTAAAGATTTCGCTACTTTGAGCGCCTTGTTAGTGTTTTGAGACATTTCAAATCGGGCAATTTCAAGTAATATTCTGTTACTTAAAATCGCTCGATTTGAAATCACTTGATTTACAGAACAGGCCTAAATATACATCTTTTTCCGTTTAAAAGCTAAAAATGCTAAATGTTTGCAATTCTATGTTTGGTAAAAGTGGCCCTTTATATTTGAGTATTTTATAACGAATGCATTTTTATAGTTTCCTAATTTTCCTTGAAATTTTCGTATTTGCTTAAATTCTAGTTAATACTTTAATATTATTTAAATAAAAAAAACTTTTTCTTATGTATTGAAGTGATTTAGTATGTAGAGTTAATCAGTAGTTTCTAGTTTACACTTACAATTATCCAATTTGTACTTATTAAAAACGTTTATGTAATGTTTTTCTAATATAAGTTTTTTCTAATTTATTGAACATCTATATTAAGTTCTTTATAGATTATTTAATTAAGTATTTTATAATACTAACTAACTTATTTGGTTTATTTAGTAAAGCAAATCACAAGAGTATTCTAGTTGTTGTATCGATTGCATGTGCTAAAGTTTATAGAATTGTAGATACTATTTTGTCATATTATTTTTATTCTAAGGAATATCAACAGCTGTTTTATAAAATTTAAAAACTCTTACCATGTAGGACAGATACAACGTTTAAATCATCTTGTGAAATACTTTATTATTTTTATAATATACAGAGTTTTTTGTTTGTTTAGAAAATCAGTTGTAAAATTTCCCTTTATGTGGTTTTTATAATTGATTTATAATTATAGTTAAGATTAAAACATTTAGTGAATCAAAGTTCGTGATTACAATTTTTGAATGTATAGTGTTATGTGTAAACATAAAAATCGTGGTGTAACACTAACATGAATAAATTTGCTTTAAAGTCACTATAAGTTTCTTCCAAACTTTACATTTAACTTAAAATTAAAAGTTATATAAGTTCAATAGTTAGGATTATTAATTCAACCACATAAGAAAATTATTAAAAATCTTTTATTGTTAAAATAAAAATGTTTACGCTTAAATTAACAGTTTGTTTTAGTTTTTAGAGTTTTAGAAAAAATATTTCCCTTTGCAAAAATACGAATAATAAAATCCAAAGCTTAGGGGTTGCGTACATTTTTAAGAGATGTTAAAATTTGAAATCTTAGCTTAAAATTTTCAAAAATATATTGCGAGCGGACCAGATTATTGATAAAAATAATTTTTTTAAAAATTACATTGCGTAATATGTGAACAGCCACCAAGAGATTTATTTGCCCGGAACAAAAAATACCATTAACTCGTGTACGTAAAAATGGTGTATCAAATCAATTTGGTGAAAATCTTATATACCCGGTTAGTGATGTGCGCATGACTGATTTTCTGTTCATAATCACGCACGCTCACGAAGGATCTATTTTACTTAACGCCCGTTTACTCACGACAAAGATAAAATGTTCAGAACAATTACATTTAAGTCAAAATAAACAAAAATCTATTATAAATTTTATACAATATAATAAAGCTCCTTTATTGCAACGTAGTCATATCTAAAAAAATTCGTTATTTAAAAAGCGATCTTAAAGTTTTTGATTTACTCACACCACAATGGAAAAAAATATTCTTTCCTCAAGCGATGAGTAAACAAGAGATTTGTATAAATTTATTACAAAAAATGGAAAAAGATATGAAAATAATTTTGAATTCTTAGCTCAAAAATTATGTTTTTTTAGATGTTACTTAGTATCTACAAATAAAAGACATATTAAGATATTCATTATTATTAGTTTTTTTTAATATGTAAGTTACGAAAAAATTAGTGAATTTTTTTTCTTTAAATAAAACAAAGTTTAATTTTATAACATATACGACTTTCTTATACATATTTAGAAGGAAAGTTCGTGATGCAAGGAGATGATTTTGTATACTAACTTCTCATACCATTCGCAAATATGAACAAAACTGCAAAGATAAACACAATTGCTTTTAATTAGTTCATATTATCGCGAGTTCCTGAACATACCAAATGAGCTGACATAACGAATGTACATATTAGAAATGTCATTCCAATAAGAATTAATCAATTATTCGAAGAACTTTCCTAGAATTTTGTCCGAAGTAAAAAAATTATTTTCATGCAAATTTTTATGATTTTTATGAGTTTGTGCGTATGTGTTAAGTAAGCAAAGTAAACCGAATTAGAAGTAATTGCGTAATAACGAGATCTACTTTTTAATGCTATTTAAACGGTATCAGCAGCGTCCTATTATTCTTAGAGTTTTATTGTAAACGTTTTCTGATTTTAAAGAGTCCATTCCCAATATAAGATGTTTTTAGAGGGCTGTCGCTTCACAAATCACATATGATGGTAAGTCCAACATAGAACATATGTATATCATCTTTAAAAGACTCATGCAGATTTTTTTATAAAGAGCAGTAACATTTCTGGAGATAGTTGTGGAATGTGACATTAGACCGCTCACATCTAAGCTGTTTAATAACTCATGACCAGTGCTCGTTCATTACAGAGCTAAATTAAGCCACTGAACTTGAACTTTTTTAAGCAGCTATGCGGGGAAAGATTATACGTATACTTTTCCGTGAATGTATTGAAATTTTTACACCAAGAACTTTTTGCAGTTCTTTGCACTTTCAATTTTAAATTTCACACATTTATCGATTAAAAAACGCACTGATCTTAAAAAATTCAAAATGTAAAATTTGCTTCAAACAAGAATTTTGTTTTGTTTTGGGTAAATAATTGTCATATGCTAATATTCGGTGAAGGATTTGATTAAACCTGAATAGTTTCTCCATGAATTTTGTTTTCTATTCTACGAAAAATATTTTAAAATTGGTTTGTAATATACTCAAAATATTCTGTACGTTAAATTAACTGAAATTGTAATTTAAAATAAATGAAAGTTCTTTTAAAAACCGGTCTACTCGTTTTTCATTTAAATTGAACCAAAAGTTCATTTAATTTTTAATGTTAAAAAATTAATTGACTTAAGCCCGTAAAAATAAAAGATTTTTCTTTTGTTTGTGTAGTAGAGGAAATCTCAAACAAATCAAATAAAGCAAGCAAAGAAAAAAACAGCACTTGAAAACAACGGACAATATTGAAAGTAACCTAAAATCCGTATTAATATGTCCTTAGTTTTTTGAATGAAAGTTAGAATCAGTTAAAAATAAAATTGCATACAATTTTAAATGTTTATTCTTTTAAAAAAGACTGAATAGATTACTTCTTGAATAACGTACAGTCCGTTAATGTAATAATATTTTGAGTGTATATATTAAGACAGGTACTAACGTTAAAATCTTCTTAAAACCAACTAAAAATATTTTATTTAATTCCTGTCTAAGAGCCTACATTAACAGCCTTGCTCTCCTAATTTCGTAATAATAGCGATGTAATCGAATTATAGTTATTTTATTGTAACTTTAATTTCTACCAATGCGAATTAATATTACCACCGGTGGGGTAATTAATATTGTAACAATAGCGTCTGATTGGTACAAAATATAAAAAACAGGAAAATACAATTTATTTAAAATGTATTTTAAGCAAATTTTATCACAATCCCGTATACTTTATGGAGTCAGAAATGCATAGGCATTAAGGAAATTGGAAACGGGATTCCAAGACGGAATGATGATGAAGTAACATCTCCACCTGTTGCGGTGAAGGAAGCAAAAGGTTTTATTTTTTAACTTGCAGCATTTGGTTTATTTCGACTTATTTAGCTACTTATTTGTTGCTTTTAAAATTATTTCAAGTATGTCTAAAATATGTAAGTCATAAGCACTATAGTGGTTGAATTTAATTTTAGCATGACATTAAGCTTTTTACCGTAAACAATTTTCTAAAGCTTTTAAATGAAGGCAATATTCAGTTTTTATTATCGAGCTCCATTTTTAGTTAACATTCAAATTACTTGTATTATTTTGGGCCAAAAAAGCTCTTCAATTGAGCATGTGCAAAAAATAACTCATTTTGGTTTTGATTATAACAGACAGCTGTTGCTTTACTTGAAAATAGAAACAGTGTGCAAAAGAAAATGTCCAAAAAAATCATTATTTCTTTAATGTACAGTAAAAGGAAGGAAAAACCACGAACTTAATAATAGAGAAAGTCAAAAGTTTGCGAATATTTCGCAATTTTTTCGAAAAAAATTACTTTAGAACAAAGATGACGAAATTAAATGCTAAAATCTAATTTGAAGCTACAAAAATTGGCTGAAAGTCAATAAAATGTCAAATGAGGGTAAAAAGTAAAAAAATAGAAAGGATTTGTTTGGCTCGAGCTTAAATCAATTTTTTTTAAATTTCAAATTATTTTTATTAAGAAAATAATGTGAAACGCATCAGTACTGATTTCGAGGTGACATATCATCACCATTTTTATATAAACTTCACCACTAGTCACGGTGGATTCTGGCAAATATAAATATGAACTACTCGGCCCAAGTGCTTATCAAATTAGAATAAGAGTAGGAAAACTTGCTATATTCATTTTTACAACTTCGCTTAGTACGAAATTTCACTTCTCTTATGATTAATTATTTTATATATTATTACTCGCTTCGCTGCGATCAAACTTTATCATTTATGTTTATTTGTTTTTCTTTTGTAGTTGAATTTCTTTTTATGCCTACGATTTGTAATCTATTTTTATGAACCGTTTAGGTTTAAGTTGAAAGGAGTTGTTTTAATTAATCATCAGAGGTCGGAACTCCATACTAAACGAGACTGTTTTAATTTGTAAAAATTAATATAAGAACTTTTTCTACTTGCATTCTAATTTGTTAAATAAATCGCTTAAAGGGTTGGTATTCACACTTATTTGTATCCACCGTGACAAATGGTAAAATTAAACCAACAACGCTTATGAAATGGTGTAGAGACACAAAACTTATTACTGATCCGTTCTGCTAGTCTGATGATCAAAATACTTTCTTAATAAAAATAACTTAAATTTATCCAATAATTATTGATGAAAAGATAATTTTAATTCGCTCCAATTTAAACCTAAACAGTACAAAGAAAATATTTTTGATACATGTTTAGCAGAGACAATAACTTGAAATTGTTGCTGAATTTAAAACAAGTCAAAACTAGGGAGAAAAATAATTGGAAAATTTAAAGAAAATAAATGGAAAATTTACTAAAAAACTTCTTTTGTTTGGAGACATAAATTAAATATTTTAATTTTTTTTCTTTGTATTAAAATTAAAAATTCATGAATTTCCTATCAAAGTCAGCAACCTTAATTCACGGCAACGTTTGCAGGACAAAACTATAAAATATTTCTTAATCATCATTAGAGAAGGGCAGTCTTTTTTTCGGAAAAAGCTGAAACCTACAAAATTTCTGTCCGTTTCTGATACTTGATTTTTTTTTTCAAAACTACTTTGTTTCAAATTAACCAATAATTTTGGAAAGTCTTTTTGACTCTGGCTGATGTACCATAATATCTTGTTGCATGATTATATGATAAATAATCTGAATGTTAAGTTTCGTAGCTTTCTTCCAGGAGTTTGTTTTATAGATTAAATTAAAATATATTTAAAGATTCGTTGTGCATTATGTTGAGAATATCTTTGCAAAACCTATTCTCTTCAAACTATATTCTTTTATATCTTTTCCATGAGGTGGGAGGGAGCTTAAGTCAAGCAGTTTGCTTGCGAGGTTCATCAAAAGATCTAATAAATAATTATTTTTAGGATTTTTTTTACATTATATTGCCCAAGCAATGAGTGCTGAGAGAATTAACATATGTATATCAAACTATTTTTACATCTGCCTGCAACGTAAACCACCTGTCGGGAGTATGATCCTTTTACGGTATAATTTACTGTTTCTTTTCATTTCCATTTTCGCTAGTCTCTATTCAAATTCACACACAATAACAGCAAAAACGACTAAATAGTGTGTAGTTTGACAAATATACATGGCTTATGGTCCCTCTTAAATTCTGAAAACAAATTTGTGATAGAAAACAAAAGTGAAAATCGTAGAACGCAAGTGATAAGCCGCCATTGACTATCTAATAGTCGTAGTTGTTATTCTACCTCAGAGTTAAAAACAACATTTAACCAGAAAAAAGGAGCTTCAGCAAAAATAAATACATACACGAAGAACAAACAACAATAATATACACACACATACAACTTAATTAAAAACAATTACAACAGAAAATTTTTATAAGAGTAACATAAATATTTATCTAATAAATTATTAACAGATAACAAATACTAATAACAAATTATTAAAGTTTATTTAGCTGGCGTATTGTTTAGGCAATTTTTATGACTTTATTTAGTGAGATTTTAAGTGAATTTTTCTTCCTCACATAGAAATGAATTGTTAACATATTGTCAGGATAAATAACAAAATTTGTGGCTAAATTAAAAAATCATTTGTTAAAAGATATTTTTAAATATAAACCGGTAAGTTTTTCTCAGAAATTGTGTAAAAAATATATTTAAAAATTTTAAAATTTAAGATTTTTTTTCAAAGTTAAATTAATCTTTGTAGAATTCAATTTCCATGCAACAGTAAAAGTTCTTAGTGATAAGGGTGTGTATTATTTACCCAGTAAACACGCAGATTTGATCTCAAATGGATAAATGCATGACTTGATATTAAAAGATAAACTTTTGAAAAGGATTGGAATGTAATTTGTGAAACTGAAGATTTGTAAACAAAAATGGAAGAATTTATTATCAGTTTAAGAATGTTTTTTTTTCCCAAACTTAATCTCAAAATTTGTTTTTAAATATTTTTCCGATGAGAATCGTTAATAAGTGTGGAACAAAAGTGAAATTAATTTTTTCCATTATACTTCAAATTTTTCATACTTTTCATATTTTTCGGAAACTTTCAAATAACATTAAGAAAGTAATATAGAATAATCTTAATCATTAGACATATATGTACATTAGAGTGGGCCGATTTGTGAGGACATAAATTTGCCGATATTGTGCCATAGATTTTTCGATAGCTTTTGGCATGAGGAAAGCAAATTCTACTACGACATATCAAACAAATCATTAATGAGGCGCCTAAAATTTCAATTTTTTTACTTTTCTTCAACATATATGTTTAAGGCTTTTTTGACATATTTTTGCTATCCGCAATTAATAGCAAACAGTAATTTTCATTAATAAATAATTAAATTTTTCATTAATAAATAATTCAATCTCATCAAAAATAATTCAATAATAATAAAAAATAATAATTCAATATAAAATTTCACCTCGGAGATGTAATATTACAAAATCAGCCGACTTTAAAAATAAAAGTTGAGAAAAAGTAAAAAAAATTAAATTTTGGCGCCTAGAAAATGATTCTTTTAAATGTCGTAGTGGATTTTTTTTTCCTCATGCCAAAAGCTATCGAAAAACCGATGGCACAATATCGATTGCTAAATCGACCCAGCCCAATATACGTACATCAGAATAAGCACCATCTCATGAGCATCCTTCTGAAGGTGGTGAATACTATGTGGCAATATCAACTATTTAACCGATTTTAGAATACGAAAATGAATTCAGTTAATTTTTCTAAGTTAAACTAACTTCAGTTATTACAAAAATTTAGCTCTGATGTTTAATAACTCCACACATTATTACTATTTTGGCGCAGTTGGTTCAATAGTTTGGGTAAATAGTTGATATTCCAACTTACTGGTGTCAACAAGTGATAAGTGGTAAATCAAACAAAGAAAGCTGATGAGATGGTGTAGCTACACCGAAAGCAGTACTGATCCGCTCTGCCAGGCTAATGAATAAATATTCCAATATTAGTTTCATATTAAAAAATAATCTTAGTTTATCAAAAATTCTTAATAAAAAATAATGTGTAAATTTAAGATGTCGAGTCATTACGACTTTCCAATTTAAACCTAAGCATTTCAATGAAATTCTGTATAAATGTTCTTGTCTTTTAAATATTTCTAAACGCAAACTGATTCATATTATTTTATATAATATTGTTTGTGATTTGTGCTAAAAATTGTTTTAATTTGTTTTTGATTTTAAGAATACTGACGAATCTTTATTACAAACTAAGGACTCCAAATGCGAAAAAAATTCATTCGAACTGTTTAAAAAAACAAAATCGAAAAATTCAAATTTGTTTCGAATTTGCATTTAGTGAAAGAGGCCCTAAAATTTTACAGCTTTCAAAAATGTTCTTCGTACACTAAGACTTTTTATTTGAGTCTGCATAAAAGGCAAAAATTTTAAATTGAATGCAAATTAATTTTCGGTTTGACAGTTATTTGAGATAAGCACGTGCTACCAAATTGACATTTATTCTAAAATAAGCAAGAATATAAATTGAAATTTTCATCTCAAATCTCTGATTTTATTTGAAAAAGTCTTAAATCAAGTTTGATATCAAATGAAATAACCATCATATTTGAAACGTTCAACCTTGTGTTTGTTGGGTACTGTGTTTGAAACAAGTGTGCGTGTATTTACTTGTGCTTGTTCCCAAGTTTATTTTCAAAATAAATATTGATGTCTAAAGAATGCTTGGGCATTACTTGTAATTTTTTTTGTATTTTCATATAAACTAATTTGATCAATTTATTTTCAACAACACGTTGAAACGCAAGAAGTTTAGTAAAATATAAATTTTAAAAATTAAACAAATCTGTCTGTTTTTGTGTACCCCACTTGTAATTCCTTTAATTTGTAATAAATATTCATATATTCTACAACACCAATTTTCAATCAGCAGAAAATACCCAGCAAACATCTCAGCAAAACTTTGAATATTAAAAGAAAAGAAAAAATGTCAGTGATCAAAAGCAACATACTTCCAAAGTT
Source organism: Gymnocheta viridis (assembly GCA_956483585.1). Classification (NCBI taxonomy): domain Eukaryota; kingdom Metazoa; phylum Arthropoda; class Insecta; order Diptera; family Tachinidae; genus Gymnocheta; species Gymnocheta viridis. The sequence continues at coordinate 25,734,754 of OY101440.1, read as the reverse complement.
TGACGCACAATTAAACAGTTTGGCAATTAATCAATAACTAAAAGAGGCAACATGAAACACATACAATAATTTAAGTTTCGCAGAATTAAATGGAAAACAAATAAGAAATCAAAAATTAAATCACACTAAGATTCCTTCTAAAGACTCTTAATATTTTATCCATTAAGTTTAAGGAAATTATAACCGTATGATAGTATGATTGTATTAAAATGACTATGATTGAACTATGTGTTTGAATTCAAATCGTATCATAATCTAAAACCACTGCTATTGTAGGAATTTTATAGATATTTGAATCACTTCAGCATATAACAATAATATTGTAATTGAATGCAAACAAAATGTTGTAAAGCGTAATAATGGGTCATAATTATATTATTATGATTAAACATAATCAAAATATGGTTCCACACGATCATCATAACATTATTAAGGAGTCAGTATTGCAAATTTCAGCCTTGCTAAAATCGATGCTGGACTTTGGGGAAACCTGTAATATTTATGTTCTTTTAAATCATTAACCATTTGTGAGGTGTAGCAGTAATTACTATACAAAATGTATGTAGCACATGCTATTTATGTGTATTATGTGTATTTATGTATTTCAATAATTTTTTGCTTTCTTTCTTTTTTTTGGTTTACAAACGAGCTGAATTAATTTTGTAGATCAACTATTATGGGTGATAAAAATTTAATGTCGAAATGTTGACAAGAATTTGTTTTTCACAAATAAAGTATGTTTGAAATATGAAAAAAGCAATAGCACAACAACCATATAGCGTTTGTCATAACCATTCCCTGTTCTCTGCAATCACAACACTGCAGTAGCAACCATATCGCAACCGTATCTTTTCTTTTCTACGAAAAATACTAAATAAGAACTATTCTTTTACGTCATACAAATTCAATAAATCATCATATAGCTTCTTTAATGTAACAGAGTAATATCTCAAAAACGTGAATTTTAAGTTGATCATTTGTCGTATTGTTTGCATTATTTTGTGAATTGTTTTTGTAAATTTTTTTTGTTTGCCCGATTCTGGAGGGAAACTTCTTTTAACCAAAGAAGTGTGAGTAAATTAAAATCATTAATAGCATTGTTTAGCTCAACTTCTAAGCATGAATTTACGAATTCTATTTTTGTTAAAAACTTTATTTTTATAAGTTCAAATGAGAACTACAATTAGAAGGAATTTGGAATATTTTAAATATCAGATTAGCAGAAAGGTACTGTTTATGAAATTATAACTCTCGTCACGATAGATACTTGTGAGTAGGGCCAAAAATTATTTAAGTGAATTAAATACAAAAAAATTTTAATTTTTTGCAATTGAAATCAATTTGGATTAAAAACCATTAACAACCAATTTGTTCGAAAAATAATCACATTAAATAAACAATTAGCTGCTGGATTGAGCCTTGCAATGTTTGCTGTACTTGGTCACATTATTAGTAAAAATTTATCAAATAAATTAAACACTCAACTAGTTGACAAAAAAAAAACAAAAGGCGATAGTACTTAAGTATTAATCAAACCAAAAAAGTTTCTCTTAAGTAAAAACAAAAATTAGAAAAGAATAAATGGTACATGAGATATAAACAACGTGTATCAATGGGTACATTTAACGTTAATTATTGATGGTAAAATTTTAATACTGATCGTGGTGAAGTTGTGTTTGATTTATAAACAACGAATAATACCTTCCACAATATAAATAACTCTTGTACCATTTCTCGAGTCATAATTTGTATAAATACAAATTTGAAATCACATTCAACCGAGCCACCGAAAAAGTGGCGGATACATGGAAACACACGTGAACACTGATGATGGGAGTGTAGCGGCTCCCGTAAAACAATGTTGTTTCTGTTCTGCCGTGTAATTTGAAATTAATTAACGTTAAACTTTCCTTTGTTCCTTTGGAATATTTTCTCATGCCTAATTCTTTCTGACTAAAACTGTTACGAACTTTAGCCAAAATAATAAACACTTTGGATTAAAAACCACTAACAACCAATTTGTTTGAGAGATAATCTAAGTAAATGAAATCAATTTTGTTTAATACGAAATATCAATTAAAAAAATATTTAAATTGTGATTTAAGTTCTGGCCACACAAACTCCTTCCAACTTACACAGTTTAAAAAAATCACGTATAAATATTTAATAAATGTTTTTATAAAAACGAAGACCCTGCCCTGTCAATTCCGTGTCTACTTTGTCATTGTTGGTTTCCCAGCAAAGACATATCTTTGATCTCAAACTAAGAATCACTCCATCTGAAGTATTTGAGAAACTTATCATTCTCAACAAAAAAATAATTTATTCTTTAATTGAAAAATGAGTTTATTTTCAATAATTAGTATCAATCGCTGCTCCCAAATGTTTTTCAAATCTGCATTATAAATAAATATGAAACATGTTAAATTGATTTATTTCATTGCATCTTAATTTTCTCATATGTTAACTTAAGATTATTAATGAATTTAATTCTGATAATCTAACAGCAACCTGATGCATATTATTTTTAATAATAATTTTTAAAAAAGTTTAAGAATAACGTTTGATATCATATGGTATAACGATCATATATCAAACGTATAACTTTATGCTGGTTGGGCGAATACTAATAAATTTAACTGCAAAATACAAAAAGCAATTAAACATAAATGTGAAAAAGCATATGCAATAAATTATTATTATAAATAGAAATTTCGTACTAAACGTAGTAGTTTTATATAAGAAATTTCGTTTCGTAATTTGTACGATAATACGCTTAAATAGTTGATAGTTCTAGTCATAATAGCCATCGTGATAAGTGGTGAAATCAAACAAAGAACGCTAATGAAATGGTGATCGAACTCGAAATCAGTGCTGATCTGGCTAGCAGATGATTAAAATATTCCGTATTACTTTCTTAATTAAAATTTTTTGAATCTAACAAAACAAAAAGAATAAATTAATAAATAAAATCGTATTTATAAATTCATGATTTGAACTGGAGTAAATTAAAAACATTTAACTCGTTTTCTGAAGAGCGAGTTTTTTTAAATATGTTTTTGTAGCAATAATGATGCAATTTATTAAAATATCTTCATATCTACCTTTAAACATTTTCCAATCTCATTATATTCTAAAACGGCAACGAATATTTTTCTGCAAATCGTATGCAAAATAAATAGATTATTCCCCTCAATAAGTTTTTAAGTTTTTGTTGCAATTCTTATAAGTAATTAACTTTGAAATAAATGAAACACACTTCGGTCAATTGTAAAAGGGAGGAAAAGAAGAACAATAGAGAAGTGTTTCATTTTAATTAAACATGCAAGAAAATTAAAATGTCATGTTTATTTAGCAATAAATTTCAGAATAATCAAATAATTTCAAATAGATCATATCGGGTCATTGAAAAACATTAAATAAATTTATAAATTTATAAATTTATACAAAATATATTTACGTAAATGCACTTACCAATCTTTTTCTTTAAATTGATAAATTAGCTAACAAAGAGTTCTACTAAAAATATTCTTTATCAAGCAAAGCTTCATAAGTTCACAAGAGTCTAGAAGTCTAGAATTCAAAAAAACAAAAACACTTTTAATCAATTGTTTTTTTAACAATTGCAGAAGTATTTGATTACAGGTCATTCCCAAATTAGGCAACACAGTTATTGCGGGAGTGGTTGGGAATTTGTTACGAAGCAAATAATGTATACTGAAATTTTCTTTAATATCAGTACGAAAGTGGGCGAGAGGAGGAGGGTAAAATATGAAAATGCTGTAGCACGATGTTAAGCTAAAACCCAATTTTAACCCCCAGCCCATTTACGTGCCCGCCCTGAAATATGCCAACATGATTTTTTTTAATAACTAAAATATACGAAACATTTTTACATCATAGAATTATAGAAAAGCTATTCGAATTGTCTAATTTAATAGTCCAGGCAAGTTTAAATATGCACAAAAATTATTAAAATATGCATGCAAATATTCTGAAAAAAAAATTTTAAATATGCACAAAATTATGCACCCAAGAAAACATAATATACGTTCGACATCAGTCAATGTTACTGTTTGTTGTTGTTTTTAATCTTGGTCAACGTGCGAAGGCTAAAGCTGTTTTTGTAAGCGAACAAAATCTGCAATTCTATGCAACCCATGAGCCAGACATGTAACATAAAACATTTTTGGGTAGAATTTTTAATGATCGAATTGTGGGGATCAATAAATTGAGCTGCATCAGTTATGATAAGCAATTTTTGTTAAAAAGAGTTGTTAATTTGCGTAATATGCCATTTTTTTGTAAGTTAGATCAAAAATGCTTTTAATGGGAAAAATTTTAAATAAAATGCCTAGTTTCTTTTAATATCCCCTAAAAAACTCATAAGATAAAATAATAAATACAACAAATTCAAAAAAAACTTATCGCATACAATCGGTAGAGTACTTAGAACGACCTTTTCCATTATTATGTCACATGTAAATCATGACTAATCATATTTTAATGAATCATAAACATAAACTTGTCACACATAACAACAACATTATTGAAATTGTCATATTTTGTTTTAATATAAAAATGAAATATGAAATGATCGTGATATCGAGTAATATGGTGTAGATGTTTCTCTCAACAACTAAAATGTGAGGCCAATAAAATCCAGCGTGATATTGTTCAGTTCTTATGAGCCAGTAATAAAAAATTGCCTAGTCGTATGACTGACTTTTTTCGGCAAACTTTTTCTAATTATTCTGAGCTATGCTTTCATTTCGGCGAAAAGGAATCAAAAAAGTGAACTCCTTTCAATGACAACCCCATATTAAAATCATTAGAGATGTATTTTTTAAATTCATTTATCGAGATTGCCTCTTCTTTCAAAGATTTTCAAAAACCCTCAAAAAACAAAAGTTTTTGAAAATCGTTAGAGATGATTTTAATACTCTCTTTACGGGGAGTGTAATGATCGGGCTAGTTTAAAATGACATGACAAATTTGTTAAAAAGGCATTGCCAAATGACACCAAAAAGTTTTAAAAAAGGCACAACATAAAATAAAAACTATAAATATAACTTCCAGGCCCACGATGTCTCACGCATTCGTTCTTTTGTACATTTACAGTTAAAACAAAAACAACATTTTTGAATTTGTTTTTGTTTTAAATGTAATTTTTTGAAAGAAAGAATTCGTTGAACATCGTGGGTCAGGCATTAGTACAATAAATAAGATAGATCGAGTTTCAATAAGCGCCAGAAGAATCTTTGTTGCTGAAAAAAAAGTTAAGAGTAGGTTAAATAGTCCCAATTTAAATGTAACTCCTCACTAATAATTTTCCGTCAAACTTTAGCATTATTCACAAAACCTCTTTTCGTAATACAATTTGCTGAATGCAATAATTTCAGTATATACTTCGGTGTAAATAGCTATATATAGATATCCGATATGTGCTCAAGCCCAAACATTTTTTCAAAATGCGGTAAAATTTTGTTGAAAATATGTTTGTAATGTCGCTGAAATATTAGCAGTTAATCCCAAAATATTCACCATATTTATTAACATTTTCTGATTTAAAACTCCAGTCGGGAACAATTAAAAGAAAAGTAAAAGAATGTGAACAAATAGAAAAAATAAATGAAATAAATTTAGCATTTTTGGTGACAAATCCAAAATGAAAAAGCGTTAAAAAAGACCGCGAAGAGCAAAATCTTCGAGTCTAAAATAAAGGTTAAGAGAACAAGTTTATGACTTTTTTATCTTTTCCAGTGTATTGTTTTCATTTAATTTTTTTTACTCACCTCCTTATTATTATAGTTATTATTATATGCAAGTTGTTAACAGATGCAAATGAGTAGTGCAGGCCATGTATGAAACAAAAGTAAGTGAAAAGTTAATTTATTTGACAGCTATTTTAGTCCACATGAAATGTTAATTAAACATCATAAAGGAGCATAAGGCGCACAGTGGGATATTTTGCGAGAAGGCGTTCAAAAGTTTATAACTTTTGACAGGATTTAATTTTGCAATGCGTCTTCTATGGAATACACTTTAGGCTTTCATTTCATAGAATTTTCGAAAAACTTAAAATTGTGAAACTCGTAATAATATGTTTAAATAAATAATTTTGTCTGTTATTTAATATATTTTATGAAAAAATTTTATAAGAAATAAGTAATAAACTTTGCAAATCTTTAAAAATGCTTCTTCGTTCGGTCGCTGATTTAGTTGGTAAATTGAAATGTTTCCTGTACAGACATAGAATTTTGAGGCCCAAAACGATACGAAAGACTAAATAATAAAATGTGGTCTTTTGACTTTGGAAATTTTAAAGTCTGTTGTTTTGCAGAAGGCAAGTAATCACCTGCTTGATTTTAAAACCGTTTGTGGTTTGAAATAACCATAATTTTAGAATAGACCTGTATGTCAAAATAATTTTATTTGTATCATGTATCGTAGCGAATATAAGATGTAAACTGCATGCCTTATAATCCTATTAGCATAATTACTTATTTCGGTTAAATAAAATCTGATACTAGATTTCCCTTTTTATTAACTCTTCTTTATCATTTGCTTAAAAACCCAATCTTCAACAATCCTTTTTTTAAAGAATTTTTTTTACCATGGTGTGTGTTCAAGTTGATCATATACTTTTAAAGTTCCCTGCTCATTTTCTAATCCAATTAGGTACATTTTATGTGTATATTTTTATTGTTCACAATATATTTTTAACTTAAGAAAAACATTGTGATGGATATTTATTATGTCGTATTAATGATGCAGAATATTGTTAAGAACTAACATTTTGTTCCCTCTAAAATTAAGGAAAAGACTCATATCTCTCTTTAATATATTTTATTTAATGAATGCTAAATGAGAATGTGTGTACAGTTTTGTTTCATATACCGACGCTAAGACGTTCACTAAAATTCAATAGGACACATTTACTAGTTACAGAGTTCGGAAAAACACATAGTAAACAGTATTTAAAATATTTTCAATTAAAATACAAAATACAGTAAACATCTGTTAGTTGGTAAGAGAAGTATTTCCTTTCATGAACACCAGATTTTTCAATGTAGCACCAGAAAAGTAGTATCTTGTTGGAGTTTACACAAAACGTGAGCTGCTGTTAGAATGCTTAACTTTTATTGTATTTACTAATGTTAAAAATTTTTGTAAAGTCCTGAGGGGCAAAAACTGGAGTAAAATTTTATGAACACTTTTTCCTTTAATTGAATAACTTTCATGAGTGGAAGACTGCTTGATTTTGTTATTTAAGAAGCTGACAAACTTTTACTTCAAATGTTATGGTTTAGTTTCATCATTGTCTGTGTTCACAAAACCCAAAGAAACGAGTCAACTTATATTTTTATTTATTATTAAATAATAAATACGATTTGTGCAAATAAATTTTGAAGCCATATACAAAATACTAAATTCATCAGCGTTAGATATATAAAATACCAAATACAGAGGAGATCTTAAAAATTTTTGAAACGTATTTGATATAAAAAGTTTTAAGTTTTAACTACGTATTTAAAATACAATTAATTCACGTACTTCCAACCCTGACTAGTAAAAATAAACATTGTAATTTGCAAACAACTAACACACATGTCCACATAAATGATATTGTTACACAGAAAGGTGCTTACTCAAGGATACGTGTTAAAGTACTTCGAAAAAATTACGTGTGTATACTTTTAATGATATGTTTACTAACTAGCATTTTTCTAACTCACAACATATCAGAACATTAACCCTTTAAGCAAAGGCATGGGAATGATAATTATAATTTTTGGACTCAAAAAATAGTTCATTTAAATGATCCTATCACTATCACCTATTAGGTGAAAACTGGACTACTTACGGCAAAAAAATACTTTTCATATAGAAATTGTTTAGGGGAAATTTATTTTCTTTTCCTTTCCGTTTCCTTCAATTTCTTTCGAATTTATTTCTCGAAAGGAATTTTCTATAGTGATCTCTTTTGCAAAGTAAAAATTATTTATATAAAATTTTTCTCTTTTGACAACAGAAATTTGTCTGCAGCAAGTGTCTCACTTAGGGAAAAGTTTTCTATGGAACATGGCTCTGATTTTCTATAAGAAATTTTTTTCCTGTAAAAAATTTTCTATATAGGAAAAAGTCCAGTCAGCAAAATCAATATTTCATATACAGAGAGAAGAAAGCCCTCAAGTCCAAATAGGTAAAACGTCGTTAGTCAGTGAAGCCTTCATTTCCGATGGCTGTATTGTACTGAAATAAGCTTTTTGAAAGGAATCTACTACCAAAATGTATGAAATAATACCCCAATCAAAACTGAAATGAAGTCCTCAGTAAAAAAGTGGTTTTTAAATAACGACCAATACCTGATTCAAAAAATTTAAAAATTCTTTTGGGGACTTAATTTGTATATGATAAATTAAGCCTACAAATCGAATAATGAGTTAAGTCCACAAAAATAGTTTTCTTGGCCTCTATTTAAAACTCTGGGGAATTGATCATTTCTTTTTTCGGGACTTCATTCATTATGGACTTAGTTCCCGCCGTCTCCAGGTGTTCAAGTTTTGGAAAGTTAATTAACTAATTATGGAATAATTATTCAAATTTTAAAATGAATTATGTCCCCACAATAAAACTTAAATATAACTAAGTCCTTGTTGTTGCCCTCCATATAAAGTTGTGGACTTAGTTCATTTCTGTTTTGGAGATTTAGTTCGTTCGGGACATTTTAGTCAATCTAATTTTTTTCTGGTTTATTTTTTGCAAACTTTATTGTAGTATTTTGCTTTTCAATTTATATCTCTTTAGATTTCCTAATGCTTTCACGTTTAAGCCTACGCCATGCAGTACAGTGGTATTTAAATGCTCTTGAATAATTATTTGAACATTTGTTTATGAGGTTTGAAAATCAAACGCCAATATTGGAAGAGTTCAATGTAAATGGTTCTGAAAATACAAAGATTCGAAGATTTTTTTAAATAAGAGATCAATAAATTTTCAGAGGTATTTCGGCTTAGCAAAATATAAAAATTGTAAGTGCAAATTATTCTCTACTTTCTTTTGGAATGTAAAAAAGCTAAAATTTGCATTTTGATTTTCTCGAGACTATTTGTTGCTAACTTTGAACTACACTATTGTCTTTTCCAATGGTATTCTGTTATAATGAAGAATCTGACAAAAGGTGTAAATAATGAACGTTTTTTATAAATCACAGAATTTTTTTTGAAAAGGTCAAGAAATATTATGTTGAAAGGTTGTTTTATCTTCAACTTGATTTGTTTGCTTTCTTGTGCTTTTTGCTTGAATGTTTTTAATGCTTGACTAATAAAACGGCATGCTAAAATCAAATCTTTTTAATTAAGAAATCAAGCCAACAAAAGTAACAGTTTTGTATTCGGAGGGAATAGACATTATCCTTTAGTTTAATGATTAACATACCACAACATTAATGTAGAGGAACATTTTATGACAAAATAAAAATTGCTAGTCAAAATGTCATCATGATAGTTGCAAATTATTTTTTGCTGTTTGTAGTTAATAGGATGCGACTTTTTTTCAAAGTTTACAGAAAAAAATATAAAGAAAATTAAAAACATACTAAAATAAAAAGTAAACAAATGGTGATACAAGAGGATAAGTCAAGCATTGGAATTCTGTTTCAGTTCGATATGTTTCGTTCACTACTGTATGTAATAGTATAGTGAAAATATTAATTAAATTTGCATTGTCATTCTGAAGGAAGATTTGACTTTTATTATTTCCAATGTTAATCATTCAATTAAATTCAATAAAAAATCGTAATATTTTTTTATTCCTTATCATCATTTTATCTTAATTATATTTTTCCCTTTAATATTGATTTGCCTTCATTCATAAATTAGTTTGTTTTATTTTAACATCATCACAAAAACATTATCAACTTTTGTGAAACGTTACACAGGAGTGCTTAAAACCCTAAAACCGATAACTAACAAAGCATTTGTGATAGATAAGAAGGAAAATCTGTGCTTAAATATTGAATGTGTTTTCAAAAATATACTAAGGACTCTCGATAATTTGAAATTCAAAGGATTAAATTAACTAGAGTTCATATTAACTAGACTTCCAACTATCAAGAGTGAGCTAGAAAAAAAATCGAAATTCACAAGAGTTTGACCGAAATTTCCGACTTTTTATTTTAACCTTCTTAGAAATATGCACATGTCCGTATAATTATTATGAGATAAAGTCCGTAATTTTCTGTATTTGTCTAATGAGTTTTTTAAGTGAGAAGAGAGCTAAGAAGAAATCAGTAATATTATCCTTTCTGGGGCGCAGTTACTTACGTAAATGAATGAGAGATTTCTTAGCTTCAGTTAAGGAAACTAGAATTCTTTGTTACCCATCTTAATCTGATTCATCTTCATCCACCAAAAAACCTAAATTGGAAAGCTGAATATTCCTGAGGACATAGAATGGCATAGAAACTAAGGCAAAAAAACTTTTCCTTTTTTAAAATCGAGAACACATTCATTTTACCAATTCAAATTGTAGAGTGCAGAAAAGCCAACCTTCTGCTAAAAGTTAATTTTTATAATATTTTTAATAAAAACATAAAATAAATATGTTACAAAGCAACCTTATGTTTCCCTCGTCAGACCTGTCTTGGAATATGCATCTATAGTTTGGGATCCTATATACATGACTCACAACAATTATATTGAATTTGTACAACAGCAATTTTGTTATTCTGCCTTCATAGTCTACAGTGGAACCCATTAGAACTTCCGTCATACACTAGCCGTCTCGCTCTAATCAAACTTCCAACTCTTAAAAGCCAAAGGACTTTGTTGAATGTGTCGTTTATATTAAATTTAATTAATGGTCATATTTTTTCTAAGTTCCTGCTCGATAACATTTCGGTTAATGTTCCTCATCCTCCATCTCGACACTTTGAATTGCCAGCAATTAAATTCTTCATATCAAATTATGCAAATGCTGATCCATTTAGAAGAATGTGCAGTCAATTTAATAAATTTTATAAAATTGTAGATTTTTCTTTAAATGTAAATGTTATGAAACTTAAAATTATCGTTATAAAATAATCAATAATTTTATATTTTATTTTTATTTACTATATGTTATTATACTGTTTAACTGTCTGTAAGGACATGATGTCCATAGACAAAATAAATAAAATAGTCCATATACATATTTGTGGTATCTATGCTTCTACATCAGTGTTATTATCTCAGAAACGGCTTGTCAGCCTACTCTGCTCTTGCAACTGGTTATAAAACCGATATAGTCACTTATAAATTAAATGTTGAAAAAATTTTCTTTAAAATTTACAAAAAAAAAATTTTATGTGCTATATTAACTCGCAGGCTAAGAAAATTTCCATTCAGAAAGAAAACTATCATTATCTATCACAAATTAAAAGTAATAAACTCTTTAACGAAATCTGAAACCATTTTCGAACTTATGGAACTGCCAGTGATTTAAAAAGAAAAGAAATATAGTTTAGTTTTGCAAAATTTTATGGTAATTTTCAGTTTGCCAACACTGTTTTTGGCAGATCAGCTGTTTTTGTGTAACATTTCACTGTTAAACATATTCAGTTTGGTCTATAACATAATCATGAATCAACTTAGAAACGAACAACGGTTGCATATTATTGAATTTCTTATTAAAAAATTCATGCTCGGTTAAGAAAACGCAAACAGAAAATAGTGTTCAGCAACGAAGCACATTTCGGATTGAATGGATACGTGAACATGCAAAATTGGCGTATTTTATGTGAAGAGCAGCCAGAAGCATTGCAAGAACAGCCAATGCATTCCGAAAAATGTACTGTTTGGTGTGGACTATGGGCCGGTGGCATCATTGGACACTATTTTTTTAAAGACGTCGAAGGCAGGAACATTAATGTGAATAGTCCCTTTTTTGCATAAAACGGAACAGCTGGAGTTGCCTGACAAGTGGTTTTAACAAGACGGTACCACATGCCACACAGCACGCCCAATTGCGGAGCGAGTTCGGTTAACAGTTTATTTCACGTTTGTGGCCGATCAATTGGCCGCCGAGGTCGTGCACTAGAAGCGGATGTTGAAGAATTTACTCGTGAGATACAGGCCGATATCTTGGAGAGAGTATGCCAAAATTGGACCCAGCGTATGAACGATTTGAAGCATAGCCACGGTCAACATTTACATGAAATCATCTTTAAACGTTGAATTATTTAGATCGTTCTATCGACTCAAATAAAGATTTCATACATTTCCCTAAATTGTATATGCTTTTTTTAATTAAATTCGAAAACTCTTAAAAAATCACCACTTAGAATATTTTTATATAGAAAAATCTAAATAAATTCTTGTCATAGTATAAATTAAATGCCAAAAAGTATAAGTAGCTTGAGGAAAAAATATGTTGTTCTTAATAGAATTCGCTAATAAGTTTTTACTGGTACTTGGATATATATTTTTTAAGGACAGCAACAAGCAGCGGTTTTCCGGATATGATATTCTTTTGCAGATTATTTTTCTTTCGAAAATTTGAAACTTCTTAAAATGTCCAGCAAGGAAATCTTACTACTTGATCATTTTAAAAGATTACTTACGTAAAAAGATCTCTCAGGTTTTATTTCCTTAAAGACTAATATTTTATTTAAAAAAAATCTGAGAAAGGAGAAATCTGTTTGGTTAAAAAAATTTTTCGGGTAAAACTTATATATTAGAAATGCAAAACTCGGGAAAAGGATATAATTGTTTATTATTTTATTAAATAAAGTTTTTTTCCTTGGTATATTTGAACTTTTTGAAGCTTTCAAGAAATTTGATGGTCATAATAGCACAATGTAACTTTGATATGTTCGCTTGTTTGTTTAATAATCCTTTTCTTTTCATTTTCCCATATTGTTATTCAATAAGATTATATTGTGTGGGAATATTCCATACCATAAATCTTTTAATCCTTTAATAATGAAAATTTACTTTTCATGAATCATTGCAGTTTTCTTTTCACTTTAGAAATACAGAATCATAATTGAATTCTTGGAACAAAAAATGCAAAAACAAAGATTTAATGATAAGGGACTATTATTTTTTTCTATGAATCCTTAAACTAAAAAGAGGGTGAAATTTATTTTCACTTGATGTAAAGAAAATATTTTCAGATCGGAATACAGCTTCATCACAATGACGTTTATAACAAGTGTGAATAATAACGCAAGTTTGAAATTGCAGCGTACAAGGAAGCTTTTACGAAAATGGAACTGTAACATTTAGGAACAAACGCTCGTCTGGCGTTTGTGAAGGTGTCTGTATAAAAGTAAAAATTTCCAGTGTAGATTATTAGAAAATCTTTTAAGAAAGAATGTTCCCTTTAATTAAGAAAGATGGGACGATAAGATGTGGGTTCTCGCAAGACAGCGATCATAAGCAAAGCACTCCGTTGTTAAAGAAATTAAAATTACGTGACTACGTTTTGTGTTTATTTTATTAATTTCAACTTTAGTTTATGAAACTACCACTTTAGCATCGACAACACTTAGTTAAGGCAAACACCTCAACTTCATAATTTTTTTTAGTAGCAAAAACATTTACCATCTACAATTTATTTCTTGACAATTTTATTTCATTTTCAGTTTTATTTGGTTACCTTAACAACTAAATAAATAATAAAACACCATGGATATTGTTATACGCGAAGAAGATATTTCATTAGGCCAAGTGGGCATTTATGCATCTGTGTCATTTTTAGTGGTTTCTGTGGTGGGTTTGGGATTTTATGCCACCTGCTCGAGAAAATATCGCTTGAATTGGTTTGAGAAAAATCTTCTAGAATCGGCTGACAATAAAAGCGAAGAGGCTGATTGTAGGGATGCGCTAGTGGCAACTGCGTCTGGTTACAATGTCGATAATATCAGTGAATGTTCACGTTCTGTGGCTAAAGGAAATGTTACTCCCACTTCCATTAATACAGAAGACGCCACATTTTGGGTGCCACCACCTTCGAAGACAATACAACAACAGGTTTCCACCTCAGCTGAAGAAACGCCACCTTCCACACCCACCTCGCCAACTGGTAGCTTGAAATCAAATACCTTATCAATGTCGTCCTGCAATTCCGTGCCTATAGCGCGTTCTGACAAACATGTGGTATTGGCTATGAATCCTACACGCCCCAAGGTTTCATCGATGAATGCAAAATTGGATCATACCAAAATCGATACAGCATTATATAGAACTGTAAGCTATTTCAATATTTTTTTATTAATAATAACTTTATTAAAAAGAACTATTATTTATAATTTCAGAACTCTTTACAAAAGGGTGCAAGTCAAAGTGAAGAAATAAAAGGCAGCATTCACATCAGCATAGTGTATGATCCTCATGCTGGTATTTTGTCAGTTCGCTTAATTGAGGTAAATTGAGCATGTAACACTTAAAAAATAATTTCTTTAATATAAGACCATTTTTGCAGGCGCAAAATCTTCAACCTCGGGAATTCAGTGGCACGGCAGACCCTTATGCGAAAATTCGTTTATTGCCTGAAAAGAAGAATTTCTGGCAAACTCGCATACACAAGAAGACCTTAAATCCAGGTTTGTATAATAGCCGAATAAGCTTAATCGAATAAAAAATAAATTCTACATATTTATGTGGACATTTACAAGCAATTGACTTGAGTAGAAAATATGTATGGAAACCACTCGCATAACTGTGTGGTTTTCATACAAATTGTTCACTCAATTCGATTGCTTGGATTCTATGAACAGCACATTAATGTAAATTTCCTCAGTTGCATATAATCAACAAATATTTCTTGTCAAAAAACCATGGTACTCTAACAATCTTTGATACCTTTCATCAAGTCTTAAGAAAAACAAAACATATTTTTTATCAAACGGAGTTTCTTAAGCCATAAGATACATTTACGATACATTCTTAATTTTAGCTATTATTAAGGCGGGCCGCGAATGATTTTGAGCCAGAAAAAATTATTTAAAGAACATATTAAAGAATAATGAAGAACCATATATTCTAGACGGGCCCATCTGGTATCAACTATTTCTATAAAACTTTTGCTTAAACTTTGTGGATTTACAGCTTAAGCTGTATAAATTTGTATAAATTTGCTATAAGACATATCCAGCTAACTATAGGTGCATTCGATTACGGAACAGTTTTTACAAATTTTCAATGAACTTTATTGCATTTTACTAAATTTCGTTGGTTTTCACAAAATGAAGTAAATGAGATGACAAATTGAGATCGTAAAGTGACATGGCTGAGTATTTACAAATTTTTACTGTAGAATTTTTCGCAAATAAAATTATTAAAACGAAAAAACTAATTATTCAAAAGGTAACTAAACAAAATTAAGAAAACAAAAAGCGTACAATTTGTGAAAAATTTATTTAAAAAAAGAAAATTTTAAATAATAAAATAAAAAGCGAATAAATATAGGGTCCGCCATCCACCATTTTTTTTCAACTAGTGCTTATTTCGTGAATGGTAACACTTAGCTCAAGTCCGATTTGACAGATAATTAGTGCTATCCTTCCGCTGAACGAACGTTTGAACAACGCTGGGAAATATTGCCTGCGATCGACTTACAGAAGATGCCGATTTTGCCAAAAAAAACATCTCTTCAGATGAAGCTCATTTTGATCTTGGCGGGTATGTAAACAAGCAAAATTGTCGCATTTGGTGCAGAGAAAATCCGCATGCATACATTGAAAAGCCGACGCACCCAAAACGTGTCACTGTTTGGTGCGGATTTTGGTCCAGAGGCTTAATTGGGCCATTTTTCTTCGAAAATGAGCAAGGAGTGGCCGTTACAGTTATCGGGCCATGTTGAACGAACTTTTGTTCACAAAAATTAAAGAGAAGGATATTGGCAACATTTGGTTTCAACAGGACGGCGCTACGTGCCACACAGCCGAAGCTACACTCGATACACTCGATGTTTTGCACCCTATTTTCAAAAAAAAAGTTATCTGGCGGATCCTATTTATAAACTATTCATTTGTTGAACAAATATATGCCTTTTAAAATGAAATAAATGATCATAACAACTTTTGAACTTTTTTTTCTTTGTCTTATTTCAATACCTTGGAGTTGTGAAAGTGCTACGTATGCACGAGTATATGGTTACTTACTACTGAATTTGTTTTTGAGGTGATTAGTAGCAAAAACAATTAATCACATACTTTTGAATAAATTTAATCAGACACAAACTAGTAATACAAAATAAAATAAAAATAAATATTTGGAAAAGATTACAGAAAATAATTTATTTATATTTTCGTAAAAACAAGCAAGAGTTGAGTAGTCAGAAGTGGAAATATGTTTCATCTGAGTAATTTCTATGATTTTTCGCTTACTTTTTTTTGGCAACAGCTTTTTTAAGAGTAGATTTTCTACTTTACTCAATAATTACTAATTTACTGCATTTTACTGTAAAAGTAAAGAGAAAAAGAATCTTATGATGAGTCAATCAAAGTGAAAACAGATAACAAAGTGGTCCTCATTATTTGCAATTTAAATAAAAAATTAAATAAACAAAATGAAACTTGATTTAACAAAATACATGGTTAAAGAACAAATAAATAAATAAAACTAGCCACATCAATGATTTTTAAAGAATTTAATTTTTTGGTTTTATTTTAATTACAGTTTTTGATGAAGATTTTGTTTTTGAAGAAAATCCCAAAGCCATAGACAAACGTACCATAGAAATTTTGCTTTATGATTTTGATGCATATTCGCGGCATGTCTGTATAGGAGGAGCGCAAGTACCCCTGGCCAATTTGGATTTGACTAAAAAGGAAAAGTTTTGGACACCTTTGGGAACATGCGCTGAGCAGGTAAAAGAGAAAATACATATTTCCTAGATACATTTGTATAAAACAAATTAAATATTCGTATAAGGACATGAAAGTGGATTTGGGAGACGTTATGATTACTTTAGCCTATCTACCGTCGGCAGAACGTTTAACCGTGGTTGTTATAAAGGCTAGAAATTTAAGAATTGTCGATGATTCACGCAACTCCTCTGATCCCTATATTAAGGTAACTTTAATGGTGCCGAGTAAAAAGAACAAAAAACGCAAAACGGCCGTTATACGCAACAATATAAATCCTGTGTACAATGAAGCTTTGACATTTGATGTTAATAAGGAGGCTTTGAAGAGTGCCACTATAGAGTTGCAGGTGGTGCATGATGGTTTACTGGGTGAGTGAAGAAACTTTCTTTATTGTAATTATTTACTATGATGAAGATATATTATATGTTTTATTTTCCAGGTTCAAATGAAGTTTTGGGTAAGGCTGTTATAGGATCTGGCCCCGACATACGTCCTGATGAAAAGTTTTTCTTCGAAGAAATGTTTCGCTGTAAAAATGCCACCGCCCAATGGGTGCCACTGCAAGATGTTAATAATGGTCGCATTAACAGTGGAAACTAGAATATAGTTTATGTGGTATATGTTTGAAAATGTACAATGTGGTTTTTGTCTAGACTTAGGTTTCATACATGAAGAAAACATAGAAAAATTAACACTAGTTTGCACCGTAAACCAAAAAAAAAAAAAAATTCTTAACAAAGTTTGGAAGCTGCTGCTACAGAATGAACTGAAACATAACATTCTGTATTGTCAAAAAACATTTTCTATTCTATCTTAATAAAAAAGGAAATGTCGAACAAAGAAATTGTTTTTCCAAATTAAGGATTTTTGCAGGGATATTTAATATATTTAATTTATCTGAAAAGTTAATTGTTAACTTAAACATTAAAACAATTATTCAATGTGCTTTAATCTCGGTAATCACTAGTTTATTTATATAACTAAAAGAAATATTATAGACTTTTTGAATAAATTTTAAAAACAAATTGGTTTTTCGCAATCGTTGTCTAAACATAAAAAATTACAAATCCGTGTGTAAATGTGTCTAAGAATAATTATTTCAAAAAGAATTAAAAAAAATTGTGTGTATGTAAAGAAGTACCTACCCAACTTATATTATAAAAATTCTCGAAACAGTATTTTTGGAGCATCTAATAAAACTTGTGCTTGGAAACTTATGTAGTTTATTATAATGATATACTTTTTTTATATATAATTTTTTTAAAGTTTTGCAACCATATTTTAACCAGTATTTGCCAGTACTTAAGTGAAATAAAAATTTATAAACAGTATATCTTATTGAAAAAAGTATATCTAATTGAATTCAAATTGTATGTTTCTACGTAGATACAAATATATACCAAGAAAATATTCATGCTATTTATTACGTACTATAAATGTTATAAGATAGTAGATATTAATTTTATTAAAATAAATTCGTATAATGAAATGTCAAACAGATTTGATTGAATTTTAAAGATGGTAAGATATTTGGATATTCAAAAAATTTTCGCTAAAAGTTAATCATTTAATTAAATTTTAAACGTGTGATAATTTTTAAGACATAAGTAAATACAGCAAAAGGTAATTACCCCGACTACTAAAGCAGAACGCAACAAAATACTATTTCCGCTTCGACCCGCGTATTTCAAGAAAGTTCAAAACTCTATTTTTAGGGTTTTCCATGTAAGTTTTGCTTGTGCATAAAAATTAAAAATTTTTTAAAGTGCAGGCAGAGAAGAAATTTTTTTTGTAGATCATAAAATAATATATGGCATATATATTGATTAGTATATTCATATTCGTTTCCTATTGAAGCTTTATTCTCTCCAAACCTTAATAGCATCAACCATCACAAAGAAATTCTAATCATCATCATATTGCTCTACTGTTCAGCAAATTAGTACCTCACCGGTTGGGAAAAAAACATATCGAGATAAAAAAGTGATGTTTCCATAATCCGAAGATTTTTTTACTCGCTACTCCTGGCAGTTGATTAAAGCGACAACTTTTATTATGAAATTTAGGACCACTACTATAATTTGCTGATAGCTAACGGAAGGATGTTATCGGACAGATAGTACATTTTTGGTTATTATAAGTTAACTTTAAGATAAAAGTGAACGATAAGCTAAAACGAAGAATATCTCTAAAAAAAATTTCATGTTTCTGCTGTATCTTTTTTGACAACATAAAATTTTGACTTCTGTGAAAACAAGTAGATGAAAAAATTGCTGCTGCGGCGAGGCAAGACATTTGACTACAAACCGTCGGCTACCAACAAATTTTTATAAGAAGTTTTTTTATACACATGAAATAAAATTCTCTGCTGTAGCGAAAAACTCTCTAGTGTGATGTACAATTACAATCGCAAATTATAATAAACAATGCATTTTTCAGTCTAACTATATTTAAGAGCCGCAAAAATTCAATGTATAGGGCGACTGCTCGAAGTTTTAAAAACGACGGCGGTGGCTTACTTTGTTTTGCTTCTTATTTGCTGCTTGTCAAAAATTTACAAGTTCTGTCAAAAATTCTACTTTCCCCCAAGGTCTAGTGAAATTTTATTCACCTCAGTAGTGTCAAAAATTTACATACCGGAGTACTTTGCTACCGATTGGCACACACCCTAAGGAGCTAAAATAAATACTTTCCTAAAAATTTTTGGGTGCTTAAATTAATTTAAAGTGTCGCCTTGAAGTAAAAATAAAAGTTTTGCTCTGATACACTAGCATATTTTCAAAAAGATTATTTTTATTTTACAGCCAAGTTGTAACAACGAAAATAAGTTAAAACTAATTTTATCCCTCATCTTTAAAAAAGTTACAATTTACTAACAGGAACTTTGAAAGCAAGTTGTAATAAAAGTCCTTAATATGCGTATTTACAGGGGTATATAAGGCCAAAATCTCGTGGTAAACTTGCTGTCTTTCGTCAGGATTTAAAAAGTGAAGTGATGTGATATAGTTCTCTCAATTTGAGGGACGTGATAGACTACCAGACAGCTTATATTTTCCACAGTTCCGTTTTGTAAAACTATTAAAACCATTACTGTTTATTGCTTATGAGTTATTTTTCGTAAATTCGTGTTTTATGTTATTTATCGCCATTCCAAGTATTTTCTGTAAAAAACTTATACCTGTACTGATTTATGCTAGACTACCACATCAGTCGCAGAGGCTTAATTAATTAATCGTGTGAAATTTCTATTTGGAAAAGTAAATTTTGTAAAATAATAACAGTATGAATTTTATTTTCTACGAAGAAGACACATCACAATTAGGAAATCATTAAACTTTCATAAGTGTCATATTTTGGTGCCATATCACACGGATAAATTCTATAAAATAAGAAAATTCCTGTAAAAATTAATTTCTAACCAAATATCATTAATGTCAGATTTGGGATCAAATCGTAACTTATTTCTTTCAAGCGAAATATAATAATTCAACCAATTTAAAATAAAACTATTAGCTGGGGTAAAGTTCAATATTATTTGGTCAAAGGCAAATACGGATTGTTTGCGTTTTTGCTACAAATTAAGGAGGGGAAAAAACTACCTTTTAACTACTAAGTCAAGAAACTATTTAATTATATAAAAAGAACCAAGCGGTTGTCCTGAACCAAAACATTTAGTTGGTATCTTAGTACTTAATTATAATGTTGCTGCAATTTGTGGTACATTGTTGCTAAGCTTTTTTGTTTTTGTTAGCTGAATACTATTACAAAGGAATCTCAATGATCAGATCAGAAAATTTAATTACAACCATCTCTTTTCAAGCATGCATAACCTTAACTTAACTTAAGTCCACTGAAATACTTCATTCTATCGTTGTATGCTAAAAGTTACGAGACCAAAAATTGAGTTTAAAACATGAGGTTGAAGACTTCAACATTTTGTAGCACGCAGTGTATTCGTGCAAGGTGATCAAGAATGATCACGAAGATAAAAATTCAGAAGCACAAGAAAAGATATTGTTGTGATTTGTTTGCGTTGGCTATATTGTGTAATGCAACGTATTGGTGTGACAAACACCATGTGATTGTAGCAAACAATACGTTGTCGTTTGCTTTATAAAAAAAAAATAAATAAATAAATAAATAAACTTAGCTGTAGTTTTGAATATAAATGTAATCAAAATTTTAAAAATATTATAAGAATTTCAGATTTATCCACAGTTCGGTTTCTGCAGTACGAAAATTTGGTACACTCTTCCTTGACAAAGTGGTACTTTGATTATATTTGGTCATCATAAAATAGCTTTGGGCAGGGTGTCCTCCATTTCGGTAAAAATTAGTCATGACAGTTCATATTTGGCAGTCGTGAAGTAGACCCGTGGCAAATTTATTAGGGGAAAATATTCGATAAACCAACGTGTTTTAACTGTTAAAACATTTTATCAAAACCAATCATCGATTACTGTGACGATGAGAAAGTTACGCGAAATTTTTGGGAGAAACAACAATACGCACTATTGTGTGAATGTAGTGAATGATTTCGAAGAAAGAGGGTCCGTAGGTGATAGGCCCAAGCATGGAGCTCAACTGCTAGATCGGCTGAAAATATTACTACTGCTCAAGAAAGTGTTCAAAACAATCTATCAATCTCAATTCGACGCCGTGCTCAGGAGCTTGATCTTCAAAGAACAACTTTGGCCACAATTTTGCACAACGATTTGCATTTGTTTTCATTTAAGATTCAGTTGATACAAGACCTTCTGCACAAGAACATTTACAACCACCGTAAATATTGCAATAGGATGTTACAGCTCGCCCATGACAACCCCGATTTCATGAACAAATCATAATGTGTGTAAATAAACCAAATAGTCTGTTCTGGGCAATGGAAAACCCTCAAATTATTTATCAGTCACCTTTGCATCCAATACAAATGACAGTCTAGTGTGCAATTTGGTCAGGAGAAATCATTGGACCTTACTTCTTTGAAAATTAAAAAGGCGCAACGGTAACTGTGAATGGGGAGCGATATCGTGATATGATTGAAAACTTTTTAACGCCACAACTGCATGCTTTGGGCTTGATTAATATGTGGTTTTAACAAGACGGTGCAACATCGCATACAGCGAAGATGACAGTGAAATTACTACGAGATCTATTTCCACAACAAGATATTTCAAGAAATGGTGATGTTGATTGCTCTCCACGGTCGCCTTTTTTGACTGCTCCGGACTTCTTTTTGTGGGGATATCTGAAAGGCAAGGTTTATGCAAACAAGCCAGAAATGCTAAAGCAACTCAAACAAAATATTCGTAATAAAATTCATGAAATATCGCGTGAAATATGTGCTCAAGAGTGCTCGCCTTTGTGAGTCTAATAGAGGCGGACATTTATCTGATACTGTATTCCATAATCAAAAATTATAAACAATCAAAGTAGTATACCTTCCCGGCGGACACCCTGTATTATGGTCATGAATTGTCATTTTATGTTTATTATATTGGTTTAATATAAATTTGATTTAATTTTTACCAAAAAAAAAATAATCATATTATGTACATTGAATGGGTCAATTTGTCCGGGTGAGGAAAAACGTTACAGGATTTTACTTTAAGATATTTTTAAAAAAGTTAAAAGATTTGCTGAAAAACATGTTATTATTAAATCCAAACATAATATACTAATAATTTGGGCTAATTTTAAAGCAAATTTTCTGAGCTTTAATAATCAGTTTTCATTTCTTTTAAATTTTGATTAATATCCCGTGTTTTATTAAAGGTTTGATTGTGAAAAATAAAAAGCTAGCAACTTCTGGTATGTAACTACAGAACACAAATATATTTGCTCTTTTTGGATCTATTAATCCTATTTTTTCCTAAAGCTAATTTGATTACAAGATCATATTCAAACTCAGGAGGAAAAATATATTTAGAGCATACCAAAAATGTAAGTTTTCTGCAAAATTTTTAAAATAGCGCCTTTTGAGATATAGCTTTCCGAAACTTAAGCTTTAACCCATGACCATTGACCTTTATTTAAAAAGAAGTGTAACGAGTATAAGTCGGAAGAAAACTGAGCTTATCATTTACAGTGTGGATACGAGGGGTATCTCATATAAAAATTAATGTAAGCAAATAATAGGAACACAGGAATGATAATGGAAGTTAGTATACATTAGAAGAAAAATGGAAAATGACAAAAGTTCATAGGTGCGATTGCTGGAAGTGTGGTGCAAGTGTTGGTGATTAGCTTCAAGTATGGAATTAGATGTTTGATTTGGCGTTCTTTATACACACAAACGTATAAAGTTTGTGTTTTTCCTAAGCTAAGATGTAGCTAAGTAAAAAATTAAGTTTTAAGAAAGAAATACCAAAAGATAATCCTTCATTGAAGTCAAAAAGTTGTACATAATAAACAGTTTATTAAATACAAAATAAAACAAATAAGTTCAAAATAAAGACTTGCAACAGTTATATAATAAACGTCTTACAAGTTTTTAAAATCTAAAATAAAAAAAGTGCATTTCTATTCTAAACGGTTTTAGAATTCTTCTCTTCATTTCCACAAAATTATGGTACGTGAAGCAATAACTGTTGCAAAATGCTTTTAACGAGTTTCGTGCTATTTTATGAAATTATTTCGTCTAGTACATTCTTACGTTTTGAGTTCAATATTTAGTCATTGTGTTGTTTGCACTTTTGACACCATGTACAGATAAATGGAGAGACAGTCGACACTAAATGTCTTCAAACAATTATTTCGCCTCCTTCATCTGATGCTGTATTCAATTAAATACGCTGTAGTAGTTTAACTTCATATTGTGGATAAAGTGCTAAAATTGAAAAACTACTCAAGCGAAGTTTTATTCAATTTTACCAATCTGTAAGTGTGTATGTCAAGTTGTAGTTTTTGTGCTGTCCTTTTTGTTCGAAAATAATGTTTTGCAAATGCAAGTTAAAAAATTTACTTTTTTCAAAAGAATTTTGTCTGAAGATATGCCCTTCAGCTAAACTTTAATCCGGCGAAGGACGTTTTAAGTTGGCAATGATTCATAGAGTTGTGGTTTTTAGAAAAGCCAAAGACATGCACACAGTGGTGTTATGGGAATAAAGATTATGAAGCTTTCATCATTTTTTTTTAATACAAATACATACATACATGAAATGAAGTTGTATTGTTAAGTTCATATAGAGATTCTTTTTGGTACGCTCAGGCTCAAACTCATGGAGTTCAGGCCCCAAACTTGGCCTCGAATTATTTCTTATATTTTAAAAATCTTTTTGATTAGAAAACTCAGAAAGTGAACTTTAAGAGTCTAATTATTAGTAGCCTGGCTAAACTGCGCTCGTTTTCGGTGACGCTACACGACTCATCAGCACCCAAGTCTATATATTAATTGGTTCATAGCAAACTGTTCGATAAGCAAGAGATTTACGGATATAAAAATGTATGAGATATTTTAGGGGACGTAATCTTTCTTATCATGTCTTGGGAAACTATACAGTTATATTATTAGGAACGAAATTTCTATAATAAATATTACAAATAGACTCGTTAGTACCTTATTATGAGTTAGCATTACATTATTCTGTAAAAGTTATATACTTATTGCCCAATTGGATAGATAAAGGGTCGTGGCATCTCAGTAGACTTTCATTTTTTCTACAGAAGTTATAATTTTATCCTTAAAACTGCGTATACATACAATTTGTATAGAATTGAAAAATAGTGTGGTACATCGCACTCAAACAAAATTTCAATCGTATGTGCGTAAGTGAGCTTTCCCGTTTTTAATTTATTTTTATAATTATATAACTAATTATTATTCATACATTTTTGTCAACCATACGAAACAATTATATATGCTTTTTACCAAAATTTAGCCATTTTTCGAATTTATTTCAATCTTGGTTTTTTCTTACACATAAAATTCAGATTTGAAAAATATATAAGAAACTTCTATATCTTTTGTATTATTGAAACATATCTTACGGAATTATAAACTATTAGAAGTACTAAAAATTTTAAAATATCAAAAAAGGATTCACATAGCATAATGTTTAGAGAAAACCTTAACATTTCGACCAAAAGATTATTTTAAAAGATGTCCTTAGCCTATGAAATTAACTTATAAAAGGATCTTACTCACTTGTCTTTTTTTAATACATATTTATTTATTCTTCTTCTGACTGGTTATTTCAGGGATTGTTATGTTTGCTATATTGTTGTTTTACAATAATAAAATCTCAAAATGTTAAATAATTTATGTATATATTTTTGACATTAATTATTTTGTGAAAGACGGAAACAACATTAATTAAATTCTCTAATAAAAAACCTATTGATACATGTATTTTTTCAGTTCTCTGTGGAGTTAACATGGGGGGACTCTGCTCGCACTCGTATCTATGATATGTTAATTTTAAACTCTTTAAAGTTAAAATAGGAGAAAAAATTTATTACATGTTAAAATCGAAATGATAGAATCATCAATATCAAAGATTTTTAATAGTAAAAAACTGTAGCACTATTTCATTTCGGCCCAAGTTACAGAGTAAGAATATAAGGACAATTTTTGATAGTTCAAAAAAATTTAAAGTTAAAAAACAATTTAATGGAATAGGATTGCTGAAAAAATTGTGTGCTAAGTTATTTTCTTTATAAAAATATTACCCAATAGTACGTATTATGTATGGGTCCGACAATATATAATTCATACTAGTGGACGTCTACTGTATATAAATATATTTTACCATTACATTTGTTATCAGCCCAAAACATCAACGTGTGCTATTTGCTCAAGATTTTTAAACAAATCATGGTTCTACCGAAAAGCTTTTGCCTAAACTTTTAATCAATGATTTCGCGATAAGGGAATGATATCATACAAAGAATCATAGTCAAAAATAATTATACAAAATTTAATTCCAGGGCCAAGAGCTTAAAAGAAAAAAGATTATAATAACGACAGCAGGTTATTTTACAAAAAGATGAACCAGGTATGAAAGGGCTAGCGCTTTTAATTCAAACGCGAAGGATCATATGCGTATATTTTACTACGATGAAAGTTGGAAATCAGATTAGAAAAATTCGTTTATCATATATTCAGTTTATGTTTAAAAAAATTTTTTAAATACTTATCTAGGTTTTGAAATTTTTTTTTTACTTATTTCGATTCCACATTGCACTACTACTAATAATCAATTGTAGAAGTTCAACTAAAAAAACGTACATATTACATATACATCTGAACACCCCACAAGAAACACCAACTAACAATCACGATGATGCTGCGGCACAGACAACTAGCAAGACTTATAAAGATATCACATATACACGTATATCTATATAAAACTGTACGCAGATGAACTGCAGCTCAAAGTGCAACAACTTTGACTAGGAATAATGGATATCAAGCCAATAAATAAAAAAATAAGTTCAGCAAATATCCTAAAAACATTGCACGATAAGCAAAAAGGAAACAAAGAAGAATATAAAGTTAAAAAACATAAAGTAATAAGCACTTATCTAGCTGAATGAACAACTAAAAATTCTATTATCCTTTTTAGAACTCTAAGAAGTCACCTACGGTTGGATTATTGAAGCACACAACAATCAGGCGGATTGGTTTTTAACGGTATCTTATGTGGGCTTAATATTTACCGCTAGTTTCTTTTTCTACTAACATGTGTGCAGGAAAAAGTATTCCTGGTCAGGCGTGGAAAATAGTTATTTTGAATTAGTGCTAAATTTCAGCTTAAAAATAACCTTTTGTTAGATTGGATGATTGTCAATCCGTAGCAAAGTATTCTGGTATGTAAATTTTTGACACTGCTGAAGTGAGCCTTTGGGAATAGTAGAATTTTTGACAAAACTTGTAAGTTTTCAACAAGCAGCAAATCAGAAGCATGGTATCACAAGACAAAGTAAGCCACCACCGTCGGTTTTGAAAATTCGAGTTAGACTGAAAAATACATTGTTTATTATATCTTGTGATTGTAATTGTACGTCACAATAAACAATTTTTCGCTACAGCAAAGGATTTTATTTCATGTGTATAAAAAAGTTCTTTTAAAAATTTGTGGATAGCCAACGGATTGTAGCCAAATGTATTGGCTCATCAGCCTGTTTTCACAGACGTCAAAATTTTATGTTGTCAAAAATGACATCATTTTGGCCTAGAAGAAACATGAATTTTTTTCCTCACAAGCAAATATTTTTTCATCATTGCACTTTGCTACCGATTTTCACACCTCCGTTAAAAGATTTCAATTACGAAATTTTCATATTTAATTAATTGTGTTGTTAAAGATCAACTAACGCCGAAAATTGTATTTTCAATCACTGAAATTCTGAATTCCAATTACTCAAAACTTTGTAGAAATTGCTGAAAGTTTTATTTTTGATCGCTTGAGAACAGTCATCCATTTCAATTGTTGTCTCCATTTGACGGTATAAAAGCAGAGTTTGTGGTCTTTAAATATCCACTAGCAGAATTGGACATTACTGAAAAAATACTGTCTTATGATGCCACCTGTTTATTCGCTAAGCGCTGTAATTTTGATTTTTGTTTTAGCTTCCCGGCCAAAAGCTGATAAGATTATAATAATTAACTCCGAACGCATTAGTTTCGTAATACAACTGAATAACTTGTTGACAATGCAATACTGTAAAATTTTAGCACGATTCTCGTAAACGATAATTTCATAATCGTTATAAATTAAATTAAATTAAATTAAATTAAATTAATAAAGAAGTAAATAGTTCAGACTGAAAACCAATACCAATTTGGAGAATATGTCATATTTACAAAATACTTTAACTGTACACTAATAAATATCTAAGCAATCAAATAAATAAAACTGATTCAGAACTGTAAGCTAAGCTAGTGAATAAAATGTTTTCAAAGGAACTCTTTAAAGAAGGGGAAATGTTTTGAATATAGAAAATATATATTGCATTTTTATACATAAACGTAACAGTATTTTTTTCGTGGCACTAGTGTGGCCTTTTCGAAATAACAATGGACTGATATATTAAAATAGTATGGAATTTTCCAATCCTGTTGATTGTGATTTTTAGATAAATGAAATTATACACCGTTCTCTTTTTAATATGCAGACGTACGCATTCACCAAACAGCGAAATTGTTTTATAAACAGAATTGCACACTGGATACGGCATCGAAATAAATATATATGTGATGCTTTTGTGATCGCTTACTGGTAGAAAATTGGAGCAATCATCTCACTTTAATCTTAAAGTTTTTTAGTTCAATGCGTAGCACAGTACAATATTTTTCAGCTCATTGATTTGGGACTTAATTCTGAGAATTGCACGCGAAAGTATACCCAAAAAGAAGAACATCTGTATCATTCATTTTGTCAAGTTGGCCGCATTAATAATTTAATGGATGTAGAATAAACATCGCTTTTCTTCAGAGTGAATTACATTTTAAAACCAAAAAAAATTTTAATATTTTAATGTGAAAAATAACAAGTGCCCAAAATTGAATGGTTTTTGCTACGTTTATGAATAGGCAGTGTTATTTTCATGGAAAATAAAGTTTATAAAGAAAAAAACAGCATATTTATAGTTTTGTAATTCACTTATTGAGCAAAAAGAAATGAAAATGGGGTAAAAATTGCTGTTTTTGCGATTTTGCACGAATGGATGCACTTTTTTCAAGTAGGTTTGTTCCACTTGTTCTCCTATTTAATATCTATGACTTTGCTTCAGACAAAAAGAGATATTCCGTAC
The DNA here is from genome assembly GCA_956483585.1 of Gymnocheta viridis. NCBI lineage: Eukaryota > Metazoa > Arthropoda > Insecta > Diptera > Tachinidae > Gymnocheta > Gymnocheta viridis. Next base: position 25,706,139 of record OY101440.1, on the reverse strand, counting down.
GGTATACCGAGATATAACCATGTTAAATATAGAAAAAAGGATAAGAATCCATCTTAAGCAAAAAAAAAAAAATCGTATGGCCAGAAAATTATTAACGCAGACAACTTGACAAAATTAATGATGCAGTTCTTATTCTCAGAATTGAGCTCAAAAATCATTTGTTATAACCCAAAAGAAAACGGATAAAAAAGTCAACAAGTTTTGATATTGATGTATCCAATGAAGTTCAACAAACATATAATAAAAAAAAGGAATATTAAAATATTTGGTATTTAGGGCATTTTAAGCTATTTTTATACCTTTACTTTTTTTATTTCTTTATTTATATTAGAAGAATACAATACGAAAAGAACAATTCTTATATTAAAGAATTTTTGGGTAGAGATTCGACATACATACACCATTCGGCACAAATAATGATAAAAATATTAGCATAAAGAAATTAAGAACAATAAATAATACAATTAAAATTAAATAAAATACGATCGAATTAAAGAAATTTATTAAAACTGTATGGTAGGAAAATAAATAAATTAAAACTAATAAAATATGTATTTGCTAGTTCTAGTTCTTTTAAGAATTTTGTTTTGCCTTCTCTTTGACATTCGAAGTAAAAAATTTGTTTAAAAGGCGTCAAACTAATTTAAGAAAAAATAATATCATGGAATTAAAGAAATAAAACTTCGAATAATAATAGATAAATATTTGGCCACCTTTGTTACCACCAACTAGAGACATCAATTGCTATTAACGATACAACTTTTCAACAAAATTGCTTTAGCTAATGGATTTTTGTGTCTTGTTGACATAAACTCTAAATGAAATAAATTAAAGAGAATGAAATTCGATGAATAAGATACAGACAAGTCAAAAAGCATACAAAAATAATTAAATTGAGTGCACTGTTCAAACTTACACTTGCTTTTGTGTTTTTAATTAGATTAATTTTAAACTAGTTTAAACTTTAATGGCAAAATAATGAGTTAAAAAGCTAACATACATATGCAGCACATACTTTTCATTAATTCTACTTTGACGTTTTCATCCATTACTTTAATATGGCAAAATGTTATTGGCGGGAAGTACTTACCACGTCAGATTGCAAATAACGACTTCAAATGTCAATAGTTAGAAATGATTGAAATCGTCCGATTGAAGGAATTGCTATGTTTGATGTCAAGTGTCTTACGCGCTAAGATCATGTTTTAGCGAGGACATTTGAATACTTTGAAAACTGTTCGGGTTTTAAATGCTTTTCACTGATTTTTCGTTTTGCTTTTAATTACGTTACCAACAAATACTGGTCTAAGCCACTTTAATTGAATTTGATTTCTTTCTAGCCCATCAACTATTTGTTTGCATTTCGATTTGGAACTCGTGGATGTAAAAACAACCAAACAAGTGAAATGTTAAATTGATTCGTTAGCGCTTTGCAGTGCGTTGATGGTATTAATTAAAGTTTAAAGGAAACCAGCAGACATATGTAACAACAATGTTCGCAACACCATTTTAGCTGAAAGTTCTGCTGAATGTAAACTTTAAGCAAGTGATGTAAGTAATACTTGTATTTGTATTAACGAATATTCGCCTATTTTTGATATTTGTATTCGCCAAATTTATACAAATATTTCGCCAATATTAACGTTCCACAAAATACATAAAGTTTAGCTAACCTTAGGTTAACGTGACAAAAAGTACTAATTTGAGTCAATTCTATTTTAAAAGCCTTTTTTATCTTAAAAGAATTATATTTTTTGATTGATCTACACAGAGCCAAAACTGCCTAATAGAATCAAGAAGATTTTCTCTATGAAACGTTTTTAGGCTAAGGGGTATCCCAGCAGAAAGAAGAGAAGATTTTTCCGAAGAGATTCCTTATTATTTTCATGTGGTAAATCTTTTTGATTTTATCAAGAAGGAAAAAACATAAAATCTAGAAGAAAACTTGTTATTCACAATTTTTTCACTCAATTTCCGTTATTTTTGGCACCAAAAAAACAATCCATAGAGAAAAGCTTCTTGATTCTATTAGGTTTTCTTCTCAATTGTATAAAATAGGGATTTCTTATTGATTTTATTAGGCTACCTAATTGATTTTTTCAAAAAGGTTTCCCTTATTGATTTCATTTGGTTCCTATATGATCATGTGTAAATCATCTCCTTGATTTTAATAATAAGGAAATATTCTTGACTACATTAAGTTGATTTTTTCAAAAAGGCATTCCTTATTGATTTCATTAGGTTGCTTGTTATTTCATATTTGTTATTTCACCCAATCCTCTTTTTACACGGTACATACGTTCCAGAAAATATTGTGTAAAAAAATAGTGTAAAAAAAGACACACCGTAATGGAAAATACAATAATCATATAAAGAAAATTGTAAATCCTATATAATATACATACGTATATAATCATATAAAAAAAGGAACAGCTAAATTAATATTAAATTTTTTTGTCCATTAACAAAAAAACGTGTAAAAACTGAATAAGTTTTGTCGTGCTATTTACAAAAAAAATGTAAAAATAGGATTATGTGTATATAAATCAACATAGTGACAATTTTTCCCCGTTATTTTATTTTCTTTGAACTTGACAAATAAAATTAAAATAAAATTTAAACTTAACTAAATAAATAGTTGATTTTTTATGCAAAGAAAACAATATAAAAATTAATGGTAAGAAATTTATAAACCTGAACTTTTCGCAAAGATTTCAATCTTATTTAATCGGCAATGAAACCGAAACATATGCCGTGATAAACTTGATCGATTTAGACGGACCGCCCATCCATTTTTACTTACTGAACAATGGACTTAAAGTTATTCGAGTAAAAAAATACTGGTAATAACACTTACTTTTTATTATTATATCAAATGAATTCCTATGTAAATATATTAATAAAAAATCAATAAAATTATTAATAAAAAATAAATAAAATTATCAAATAAAATCAATCAGAATTATTTTTTTAAAAAAATCAATAAGATATCCTTATAAAATCAAGAAGAAAACCTGAATGAAAACATCAATAAGAATACCTAATAAAAACCCTAAGTTTCCTTCTTGATTTTTTCAAAAAGGTTTTCCTTATTAAAATAATAAGACTTCCATCTTGAAAAAAAATCATAGAGATATCTTATTAATTTTGTTCTATTTTATTAGGTTTTTTCTATTACTGTTTTTTCTGTGTAAAAACTATACAAAATATATTTCTTTATGAACCTTATTTTTCAACTAACATTATTTTCTCTTTATATCATAGTAAATCAGTAATCAAATCTCAGTTGATTAATATTGAACTTAAAAATATAAGTTTCTAAGCCTGCAGAAGACTTCAAGCCTGTTGCAATGAGGTGTACTTACAGTTGCAGCACCGCTTCGCTTGCTCAGAGCACTTCTTCGTGGTGCGACTAAATATTCCCTCGCTATAGACTTACTGCTTATTTATTTTCCTCATGTCAGAGTGCCGGCGTTATTTGTTACCCGTTGTTTCGTTAAATATTTCTCAACCGTTTTTCGAATTGTAGGTTGAGCAGAATTTCGAAAACAAAGTTGAAAATGTTATTTTCTCATAATGAATACGTCCAAAAACAATTAATTTTTTTTATATAATGTGACTATTTTTCGAAATAAAGCGATCGTTTGTACTTTTTAATTCAAAGTGATTATTATTTCAACTTACGTTGAAACTAATAAATATTAATTTATACCTTATACCTTTGGAATATTGTCTCATATCTAATTCGTTCTACAAAAAAGTTACCAACTTTATCCAAAATAATAATCACTTTGGATTTAAAACTACTAACAACAATTAATGTCTTTCTCAATTGAGTTACTCAACAAATTCCACGTCCTTTGCTAGTAGACTGGCATAAATAAAACTACCTACTCTCAAAAGTCGAACAATAATGCATGTATATTTTATGACGATTCTTATCAATAATAATGTTTGCTGTAAATTTCTGGTAAATTCTGTTAAGTTTAATATTCCTTGGCTTTATAATCTTCTTTTTGTTGAAATTTGTAGAGTAATTGTGTTATTCCTGATCCTTTTACGAGGTCATGTCGCCAATTTAGTTTTTCGATTTTCTATATTTTGTAGGTAATGTGCGTGTATGTTTTAGAGATACTGCAGCATCTGTGCAAGTTCTTTTGTACCATTTAATATCGCCTTAGTAAAATAATTCCAAATTTCGACGAAATGATATCATCCATCCGCCAACTACAAAGCGCCAGAAAAAAAGACCTAATTTAAGCTGAATTGTATTTGCTTGGAAGTATTTGTGAAAAAATGCTGAATATAATTAAATTACAAATTAAAAGCAACAAACAGAAAGTGCGAAAAATAAGATCTTCAGACTTGAAAAATTTAACATATTGATACAAATTTCAAGTGTAGATTCAAATTTCAAGAACAAAAAAAGACAGCGATGGTTAAGTACAGTTTAATCAACCATGAACCCAATATTTACAGCAATCAGTTATAGAACATTCATGAAAGTTCTGTAAACAGCAACAAGAATTTGCAAGATTGTTCGAGAAATCTGTATGAGAAATATTGATAGCAACTGAAAACAACACCACTTTCGATTTATGGCAGTTTAAGTTGACATGAATTGTTTAGTTAATTCATCATCCACAATATAGAGTCATTTTATAAAGTTACTAGTAATATATGGCGAAAAATATCCTCGAACCATCTAGAAACTATGCTTGCACTATAAAAAATCTAAAACTTAATAATAGAGAAAGGCAGTAAGTAGTGTAATAACTAGTCACAGCACTGTGAATGTCTACTCGTATAAGCAAAGACAATTAGTTCGTGTATTTATTCTTAAAATGTTTTAAAGCAAATACACTGTATTGATGATAAAAACATAAATCTGTTTGTATTTATTTTATTCCTGACAAATACAAAGAACATAGTCCCGCAAACTTTTACGAAAGATCGAAACATAACAATATCCTAAGGAGAAAGCCAAGTGAAAAGTTATTCATTTAAAGTTCAGCCCACAAAAAGCAATTGAATTTGGTATCGATTATGAAAGACACAAAAGTTTTTTTATTATTGTCGGAACATACACAAATGCCAATGAGAGTGAGATAATTAGTTCAAATTGTTCTTATTGATGCGAAAGAGAAAATTTTTAAATAAATTTGATATATATTATTGAAAAATCTATATTATTAATACACAAACACGATTTTTTAGATCTCTTTTACAGCCGTAATACTGAACCGATTTTGGAAAGATTTATATGTTTTTAAACGGGTATTTACATAAATGTGCACGATCTTAATTTAATTTAAATCGGTTCGCTATTTAGGGAGCCATAATCATTTAAAATTGCTATTTACACATGCACACGTGCTACACATGCATGTATCAGCTTCAAATTAAAAAATTAGCAAAGTGTGCATGAGTGTTTCTCCAATTTGCTTTTGCATAAAAACGAGTCAGAGTTTTAAAATGTTTATTTAGAATGTTTTTCGTTTTTAGAATTTATCGTATGTATTTATGCAAATGTTTAATATAAATTTCTAGTATGCGGTCAATTGAGTATTATTTGGACGTCATAATGGATCGATAGACAATTGTCACTAAATTTGTAGTTGGATATTAGTATTTGCAAATACTGGCGCAGATATTCGTATTCGAATTTGTATTCGCTAATAATTAAAACTTTATTTTCGATGCATCACTCTGAACATCATGGCTATTGTTCAGGTATTTGGAGCTTAATTGTTAGCATTATTGCCACTATTAAGTACGTGGCAATGTTTCTTTCCCTTAGACAAGTTTTTAAAATAAGTGATGTTTTAGATAAACACGTCTAAACTTTTGGTCGGTCTCGTTCGTATTCAAATAATAAATAATTAAATCAATTAAAATACCTACAGATTTTTTTTAATTCTAAAATTTAAAATAAATTTGTTATGCTGATAGTTTATTTTAAGCTTTTTTTAACATGATACAAACTCAAGCACTAATCTTTCACAGACGCACTCAAGTGGATGTTCGTATAACCAATAGTTTATGAGCCGTATATTTAATAAGTTGAATGATAAACGAAAAGAACCCACCATTGATTACTAGGGTAGTCATGGTTGAGTTTATGGTAACGCAGGATATGACTGAGAGAATCAGTAGCGGTGACGAAAAAAGTATAGCCTATTAAAATATCTATGTTGCTAAAGCTCTATTGGAATTTTGTTGCAGGAAAATATTTTCTAGAGAACTTGATGATGATGGAAATACAAAATTTACCTCTAGACCATTCTTTTTGACCATTTCTCTTCCGCCTGATTCATCAGCTCAATGATCGTTGGTGGAATTTCTGCCATGCCAGGGTGACGATGTCTTCGACTAACTTTTTTGCAAATTAAGCATGCAAGTTGTTTTGATCCGACAAGACCCTACAAAGCATATTTTTATCCGGAAATGAAACTAAAGTAAGCATTCCTATGAAAATGAATAATTTTAAACTTTTAGTCGGAAAAATGCAAGACAAAAACTGAAAGTTGTTGGTGGCACCTATTGACAAGAATATCCAGTTTGTTCTATGCCACGTCGTGTAGCACGTTTTACAAACATACATAAAGAGTTTTACTTACTTCTTTTAAAAATTATCGACCAAAAAATATCACGAACACACATACCTACAAACAAATTTTCACCAGACCAATTTTATCGCTCGAGTAAATGTAGCACATGTAAATAGGCACACATAAAAAATCTTAAAAAAACAATGCGAACAAACCTTGTAACACTGCACGTAAAAACAAAAACATTTAATAAAACGAAAATAAAAGAAGATAAAATACAACACTCAAACATCATCAATGGCACTTTAGTTATTACCAAACATTACCAGCGCCACATATGGACCACCACCACTAACGGGGTAACGAACTGACCAAATGAAATAGCAGCTGCTTGTCCAAATTTCTACTGAATCCAATTATCATGCGGCATTGCATAAAAGAATCAAGCACACGCACATATTGGAAATATTGAAGGTAATTCCAAAGATAGGCTGCAATGACTGTCATATTGAATTGCAGTGACAAAAGGATAACATGAGAAAAAACTGTTTCACAATACTGGTTATTTTACTATAATATTTGGCCAGTCTTTAATGCATTAATTGGAAAATTATGATGAAAAATCTGATGGGCTTTAGAGTCTGTCTAGGTTGAAAATGCTAAAGGTAAACAACTTTTCAGGACTTACAGCATATAGGAACATTTGACATTATGGTTCTTGCAATCAACTATCACCAAGTCAGGAAGTTAACAAGACACTAAATTTTATATTTAAAAATAAAATAAAGAAGTTTACAGTTGACATATAAAAAAGTGACCTACATAATATTTTATGCAGCGTTAAGAGTTGTTTATGTTTGGAGATTAATTTCTAAGAGATTACCTCCTATGATAACAAAAGAAACCCCCCGCTGCCAGTTAAATAGTTGGGTTGCATATTTTCAAGTCAATTTTTCAAGACTTTGTTGATAGTTTATGGTTTCATAATACGAATGTCTCGGATGATAAGAACATTAAAGGGTGTTCATTGTTTCTGAAAAACGACATTCTACAAGATTTTCCTATTTTAAAGGATACTTTTATTTGGAGATCCGATTAATGTTCTTTATAAATATTTAATATTACAATTTGTAAATTACTTACTAACCATAATTTAAGTTTTGTTCTAAGATCATTATATGATGAAAATTTATTGAATATTTATGTTTACATTGCAGTTTGGGTTATCCGCAAAATTTAATTACGACCAACTGTGTGAATATTATTTATATTTCGTAGACAAACATTGTCAAAGAGAAATTTATATGCCAACTAAATAACATATTCGTTAGATTGGTTTGTAACCGAAACCAATACTAATACTTACGCTTAATTGCAAATATACAACATTGAGTTTTAAATCTTAAATCATATTAAACATTTTGTATCTTAAAAAAAATAAATCTTTAATAAAAAGAACAAAATATGAGAAAATGGAAATCTAAGTACGCGGCTTAACTACACTTGGTCTCTTGATTAACGCAAATATCAATCACATTATTTATGACAAATAATAAAAGTTAGATTTTGTCGCAAGATGTTAAATTAAATTTGTTAAATTTGTCCCGGCCAGAATAGTTTAATTATAAATATTTATGGCCTTATTCACAAACGATTAATAAATTTAATGTGTGCATTAAACCGGTTTTCAAATATAAAAATCCATTCATTAAACTTACTATAACTTTATTAATAGTTTGTTAATAAGGCCATTAATATTTATTTTAAAATTATTCTAATTAAAATTAAAATATTATTTCATTTGTAAATGTATTTGTAACATTTAGAGCCACTTTTTGTCTTTGTGATAAAACCTAATTTGATTCTCCAATTAGCTAATCTGGCAATTCTAATCAAGTATCAAATGAATATAATAGTTTGTGGTAATGCTAGACAATTTTAGAAAGTTGAACGAATTAATTATTTTAACAAGTAAGAAGAATGTGGATTCAAGAAAATCGGCGAATTTTACAACTAGTGAAGCGGTGTTTAGATATTTCGGAACCACTACAATCTTTCTCTCCGCTAGAATACTCTATTTCTATTTTGTATGTGTATGTTGACAGTTCTACCACCACGATTGGCCGCTTAAACTAGCAAGCAAAATCATATGATCTACTACCCAAAAACCACAAATAAAGATTAAGCTTAATTTAACAAATAAATTGGTAAATAAATATGCTCGAGCAGAACAAAATGTTTAAACATTTGTTTTGAATCGGATTTACTGTGATACGAGTATATAACAACGAAAAAAGCTAATGCAAATAATATAAATTTAATTGTTAGTAACTAAAATTATGAAAATACAAACAACTCAAAAAATATTTACAAATATGAAGATCTTCAGTAAGAGATACAATTTCAGGACATATTCAGTTATGACATTTTTGTTGGTTTTATTACTTGTATGTTGTTATCTTTTGAAATTGCATGAAATAACAAAACAACAACGAAATAGAAAATATACACAACATTACAATTTAAAGGACACAATTTCACAAATGCTCAAAGTTCAAAGTTGTTCATGTACATGAAACTAAAAGTTTAATTTCCGTTGTAGTATATCGCCTGTTGGGTGTTCTGTTGCTGGTTTTGTATATCAATAGCAAAAAGTGACAATAAATGAATATATACATAATTTACATGCCCAGCGATGTAAAGCTGCACTTCTTGAAAACCTATCGAAATCTATTTTTCATCCAAATCCAATTCATGCCTGTGTATAAAAAAATGTCTTCTAGAAGTTTTACGGACTGAAGGAAGGAAGAAAGGAAGAATTTTATTTTTCTTGCAATAAAAAATATTTTATTAATATATTGAAATGAATTGTTTGGCTTGAGTTCAAATCTGAGTTTACCCGTTTATTCTTAATTTAAGAAATTGTTTGGATAAATTCGTTATTTTATTAAGCGAGTACTTTTTTGCAACAATTTATTATTCACTACAAGTACTATCTTAACAAAATAACGAATTTATCCAATCAATTTCTTAAATTAAGAAGAAATGGTTAAACTAAGATTTTTACTCAAGTCCAACAAATGGTTTCCATATAAACCAAAACAGCTAAAAAAATTACACATAAACATCAACTATTATATTAATATATGAATTTTAAACTCACAATATCTGTTATTTTTTTTATATAAATTTCATGACTTTGCTATAAAATATTATGTAAAAATTAATTTTATTTCTATATTTATTTATACAGTTGTATCTAAGAGTTATTTAATATAAAAATATTAGTAAATCAAAGAGTAAAAACACAGATAATTTCTTGACAACCCATTTTGAAGACCTTTATGATAATACCCTAAGAGGCTCTGATATTTTTCTTATAATGATGTCCATTGAAAATGCCTTGAAGCTTTATATCAAATTTACCTCGTCAAAGAGTTACTTCCTCCCTGAAGGATGAAATGAGCTGCAATGATATCATGGGAAAATAGAAGATAGAATGGATTTTGTTGTCCATGTGTCTGCTAAATAAAACCTTCTGTAACTCCACTTTATTTTTTAATTTTACCGCTGGGTATGTACGACATGAATTTCTGCCAACTTTTTTATATTTTTATAAGATCATATATAAATATTTAAGCACATTGATATTCATATTCGTAGTCGCATAAATAAAACGGAATTCATAAAAAAGATTCACAACAGAAAAATGTGATCAAGCAAAATATAGTTGAAAAAATATACAACATTGTGTTTGCCTTATGAGCAAAAACAATATATTTTAAAATATATTTTCTTTAGTCCGAGACTTTATTTAAAAAAAAAAATCAGGTCTTTCGATTTTCATTGTCATCTTTTCAAAACATCCAAGGGCCACAATTTAAAATCACAGCTGGCCAACATCGGCGTTTCATTATTGAATAAAGAGGACAAGTTGAAAAAGTTCTACTGTAGATATATTAAGTATTCCATTAGTAACAATTTGTAATTTTGGTACTACATGGAATTTCAATAAACTTTATTGTATTCGAAATCATTTGCATTTGCCTTTAAATGTGTAGACGTTACTAAGAGCGACACTTGCAAGACCTGCCAGATCCACTAATTGCCTGTTCCTTAAAAGGAAATATATCTACTGTTTCACTGTTTCTTCATATTCCTTGTAAAAAAATGTCCTGCACTAGTCGTCATGTGGAATACCCATACGGATGGCCCATAGAACTATAACGTAGTGCCCACTCGTAACACACAAATTCTTAACAGCTTTTTGAAGAACATTACAATAGTATAAGCATAGTAGGCTTTGAAACTTATTCAAAAATCCCAACAAACAAATTATTATATTCGATATGAATCTATTTTATTTTCTTTACAACCTTCAAAGCCTACTATGCTTATACTATTGTAATTTTTATAACTCTCATTAAGTTTTTAAAAGTTTTTGTATAAGTAAAGAGGTTTGAAACATTTAAAAATTAGGTTTAAGGTCTACTGATGATTTGGTTTTAGCACCAATGAAATGCATGTATATAGACTAGCTAAAAACCCTCAACAAACAAAAGTTTTTTAAATCTTTGAAAAAAGATATCGAGGCAATCTCGATTAATATAAATTTAATATTTAGTTTGGATACAATTTTGTATGTTAAAAATAAATTATTAACAACAAATTTAAAAAAAAAATAAAAAAGAACTCAAAAATAAATGAATAAAACCTTATTTTTTAAATTTGTCAAACTATTTCTTTCAAGGTTTGGTATCGCTTTTGTAGAACATTTATAAAAATTTTTTATGGTATTTTTAATATTGCAGCTAAGAGTTCTTTTGAAACAACATTTTAAGCAAGTAACGAGATCGTACAATAATTTCTATTAAATCCACTATTTAAAAAAACATTTAATTGAAAACTTTCATTGGAAAGAGCAAGAACGTTGGCGAAGTTTCTTATAAAAGGAAATCCCATTACTGTCTAACATAATTTTTTCTTATATATTTACATTTTTTAAATATTTTTTAAGATTGCATATTTTATTATTGTATATATATTATTGTCGTTTTGCCCTATATTATTCTATAAGTGGCACAATACTTTAGTATAAAAAATGTAATAACTTTTCTTACAACAAAAAGTAAACATATGCATTAAAAATCAAAATCCTTTTGATTTTTGTCAATATATTGTGCCACCTTCTAATATGACTTACAGTTTGGCGACAGTTGTGATGCAAGTGCATTAGTCGCTTTAAAAAGATTTACAATGAATTTATGAAATCTAAATTTTTGAAATGTGTTGGATCCTTTAATTATCTTTATTTATTGAATTAGCAAACCATTAAGCCAATTCTATATGAAGAGGGTATATGCAATTACAAATAATTAAATCTGAAAACGATCCTGTTAGATACATTTAATTGTTTTATATTTAATAAAAACTACTTGATAAAATTGTCCTAGATTTATTATTAATTTTTATAAAATGAATTCGCTGCAATCGAACATCGTAAGCTATAACCTTTTTTCCTTGCTAATATCTAATAGTTTGTTTGGTTAAATTGTTAAAGAAAACAAAAAGAAGATACTAACAAAATAAGATATAAATTTTTTAGTCCTGGTTTCCAATATAAAATAGTATGAATAAATTTGCGAATTGTATAAGAATTTTTTTTGAATCCTATTTGTAGCCTTAATACAATTGGGGTGTTCACACTGTGGTCATATCAGTCATATTGTCATAATGTCTTATTATTTTACAATGGTTTAAAAAAGTTGTTGTTGTGCTTCAAGCAAAAATGTCATAAAATAATAAGACTTTTTAAGGTATGTTTTTGGTTTGTCATAAAATAACAGTAGAAATCTTAGTCGAGCAGCTGTAACTCCTTATTCGAGCCGGCAATAATATTAACAAGCCGCCGCTACAAATAACACAAAATGAAAACAAGGCAAATTCATTACCAGGAGGCGAATTAATTATAAGGTGGTTGCAGTGGCGAATTCACGTGAATTTATACATTAACTGTCCTGTCAAATTTGTTACATATTTTCCATGGTGTAATAATATAAGGTGCTCTTATCAAACAACAATAAAAAACAACATGCATTTTGTTTGTGTAAAATTATCACAATATTGTCAAAAAAAGCTGTATACAAAACATAACAAAATGTGGTTTGTATGTATTTAGTGGTTATGCAAAAACAAAAAGCATAACGTAAACAAAAATATTCATAATGGCGGCCAAAAATGTAAACAACTTTTGACAAGACCGTGAAACTTACCATTTTTTTGCAGATTATTTAACGGTCAAAACACAACCCTACAAAAAACCAAATTCCTTGTTGCGCACACCTGATATTATTACACCATGATATTTTCCACCATTTTAATGTAATTTTCGTGCAAAAGGCAAATTTATTACGACTACAATAAATCAACAACAAAGCAAACAACAGGCATTTTGTTTGTGTAAGCGGTGAATTCATTATATACGCTGTCAAAATTCTCCATGCATAAAAAATTACATTAAAATGGCGCCGGAAAATATTTAACAAATTTGAAAGGGCAGGTAATGTATAAATTCACGTGAATTCGCCACTGCAACCACCTTATAATTAATTCGCCTTGAATGAAAATTATGCGTTTGTGTAAGCTATCTGCCTGGCAGCTTATGGATGTTTTTCTACTTGCCGCCGTAAGAAAAAATATTTCGGCTCATTAGTTTGTTCTTCCTCCTCTTCATCACCTAGAGAGGGTGCATTTAATTTGAATACATACATACATGAATTTTTTTGTTCATATTTACTTGAGGTAGCCATTATCACGTTTAACATGTAATTTTCGCACAAACCAGCTATTATTTTACTTTTTTCACTTGATTTCGGCATTTTGATATGAAATTGTATTTTTAAATGTTTTTTTTTGTATCAGCTGGCACAATTATGACATAGCACACTAAATTATGACGGGGTTGTTCACACTTGTCATATTTTGGTGTGCTATTATTTTATGACATATGACTTATGACTACAGTGTGAATACCCCAAATATTTTTTTTAAATTTGTTTGAGTGTTGAAGAATGGTTGCTGAACCTGATGTCACAAATATTTTTCATTTTCCTTTTGGTCTTTGCCACTGCAGGCATTTTATTGCAATTTTTCATTAAAATGGATTGTACGACTTTGGGAAAATATTATGCAAATTTATACAAACATTTATACTACATACAATATAAAACATTTGCTACTTTTTATTTCATGCATGTTTTTGTGAGGAACGAATACTTGTGACCATTTTATATAAAACTTTTAGAATTTTTATTTATTGATTTCTTAGTGATTTGTTTGAATTGTTGCAAATTATGGAGTAGGATGAGTGGCAATATTTAAGAGAAATAACAAATAACCTGTAGTAATAGCCATTTTTATTTTTATTATTTCTATTAGTTTTGTTGTCTTCTTTTTGCTCTTGTTTAGATTTTCTATTGCAATTTTTTTTATTGTAACAAATAAATATTATTTATGCAAATTAATTTGATATTTTACTTACTACTATTTGTCAAAAAGCCTGTCATTACAGTGTTAGCAATCAAAAAAAGAGATTTCATAACAATTTTAAATAGAAAATTTTGGATAACAATGCATGACGTTGAAAATTAGAAATTATATTTAAAAAAAAAGAAAGTAAAGGTTTTTCTGCAAGTTTCTTATTAAAATGTGTTATTTTTTAAGGATTATAAAGCAGATTATTTGCCACGTTCAAGCAATTCATCGTGAATTTTAGTATCATATCCTATCTTTCATGCTCAAAGAGTTATTTATAAGATATCAAATCTTAGTTCAGGAATGACACAAATTAGATAGCTTCAGATTATATGCGATTGTAGGTCGATTTAATGTATGATTATTGAACACTTTACATAGCAGTGTTTCATCATCAGTCTATTTATTTACGTACTTATTTTTTAAATTTATTAATCGAGATTGCCTCGATATCTTCTTTCAAAGATTTTCAAAAACTTTTGTCTGTTGAGGGTTTTTTTAGCAAGTCTATATAAAAAAAACCCTCAACAAACAAAAGTTGTTGAAAATTTACCTACTTATTTTTAACATATTTTTTTTATTTTAAACTCAAAACTTATACACAAACTATATTACTTTGAGTGTAAATGAGAATATAGTGGCAGAGAATACGATTTTCGGTCTTGATTTAAGTTATCTAAGCTTAGTTTGAGAAATTTCATTGTTGAATTTCTTAAGATTTTTCATTTCAGCTAATTTTGGTATGATTTAGTGTTATTCGTACTTAAATTGCTACGTACGACTTGTACTAAAGCGTGAAAAAGACTTTATTTTAGTATGAGGTTTTTCTTTCCGTGTCACTAAATAGAATATCTCAGATTAGTGTGTCTGCTAGAATTACTTTAGAATTGTAATGAACGGCGTGTAAGTCAGCAATAAAACTCAATATTTTTCGCTCTTATAGTTCATTAAATGAAATGAAAGCATGTAATTTTTAAGAAAAGGTGTCCTTAGACAGGCCTCTTATATGTAAGATATTCAGTGTACAGGTCAAAATATTGGGAATCGCTGTGAAATATAGATTATACGGCTGTGCTCAACTTTGCAGTGCTATTGACATTCCATCAGTTGCAGAAAGATCAATTTTGTAAAGCAATATAAGTTATTGAGTCTATTATTTTATCAAAAACTGTGGGTCCCGGAAAAAATGTATATATTTTATTTTAATAATTGTTGTTTATGCAGGATTAGTTGAACTGTTTGGGTTTATATTGAAATCCATTGTTTGGCTTGAGTTCAAATCGAATAAATAATGCTGATGAGATGGTGTAGCGATCTCGAAATCAGTACTGATCCGTTCTGCTAGTTTGAGGAATAATAAATTGTTCCAAAATAGTACTTTCTTAATAAAATGACGAATTTATCCAAAACTTTCTTAAAGAAGAAATGGGTAAACTCAGGTTTGAGCTCAAGCCAAACAATTCATTTCAATATATAATTAATTTGCATTTAACAAAGAATTCATATTAATTCTAAAAAAAATTTACCCACTTATGATGTAATAAAATATAAGAAATAACATCAATAACATTTGGTAGTTTTAATTTTTAGCATGAAAGTTTAACAACTCTACTGATGTTTAATCTTTTAATGAATAAATACCGAAAGCAATTGTTTGTAATAAATCACCCTCGATTAAAACTATTTGCAGCATCTAAAATAGCATGTCGTACTTTTTTGCAGCCATTCATAAAACAATTATTATTATAAAAAAAATCATTAAAATTTTTTATGTTTTATCTTTTACTTTTATTAGGGTAAGTAAAGTCATTAAATTAAATTTTGCCGACGCCTGTTAAATTTTAAATAATCTATTTAAATATCTAAAATAGAATTGAATATTTCTCTAGCTACATTTCAAAGGATGATTATTCCTGATGATAAATATTTTCCTATTTTCATATTTTTTCTTATTAAATGTTTTCTAAAAAATGCATTTCATTAAAAAATAAGCAAAACAAAAAATTAAAACAAACAAAAAAAAAAGAATCCTTGAACATGTCTAGTTTTTAAATTACCTTTCTCTACCCATGATGCTGGTTCAACAATATACTCTAAAAAATTTTTTTCAAAGTATTTAAAACAATCACATTCACTTAGAAAGAGATTTTCTTTTCCATTTTGTTTTTATTTTTGTCTTTTTTTAAATACATGACAATGACAGGAATGTCTTAAATTTGATAAGTAAAAGTTTAAAAATAAGAAATTAATTCATGACCTAAAAATTATTGCAAATCGTTAGCGACTATGTAAAGTGTTCCACAAAATTATACCGAAATCTTTGAGAAACCAATTTTTTTAATTATTCGAAAATAGTTTTTCTTTAAACGCGGTTTCGTTTCGCTTTACTGCAGAAAAACCAGTTAACCGGGTCTTAATAAAAACTACCCCGTGTAAGCTTGATAATGGCCTTCATTAAGAACGACATATTTTTCTAGATATTTCAATTACTTTAATTGCTCCATACGAGAATACTAAACAGTGTACATTATTTAAAACGAATTTAATTTCGTGCGTACAATCGCGTTTCCAATATTTTTTTTGGCTGATAGATTTTTTAAAATTCCATTTTATTTCGCTTTTATAACATAAAAACTATAACACATCCGATCATTATTTTCTATTAATTTTACAAAGAATTTTTAATTTTAGTTAAAACTGAAAAAATATTTTCAAATAGAATTCAAAACTCAAAGAATCTAAAATTAATAATAATTATAAATAATCAAACGTAAACTAAATAAAAGAAATAATGCTTTTTTTAATGCCATTCTATATTTAAGTTTTATATAAGTTTTTCACGCAAATTTCCTTTCAACTTAATAATGTATGAATATAAAATAATTTTTATTGTCCTAAATAACTAAGATGAAAAATCAAACTTAAATTAAAGTGTAAATAAATAAAATGAATGAATAACAAACTCATCAGATTCTGTGAGAACACTTTTGGTTATGGAGGGAATCCACTTAAGACAGTTATGAGTTTTTGGACCAAGAAGCTGCAATTGGCACCAATGCCTTAAAAGGAATGCAGGTGTTCAGTAGAAAAGATAAACTCCTCTCAGCAGTATAAATTGTTTTTAATTTCATTGCATTAATAATCCAACGACACATTGATACCAATCTCAAGGTTTGTCTTGTTCCGGGGACGACAAATTTATGCATTTGTATTAAAAGACTCACAAGTGGCGGTTTTTTCCGCAATCAAAAAATAACTTCAAGGTACGTCAATCTTACCTGCCTAGATAAGGGAACATTGTACTTCATTTGAAGTAGTAAAACAATTTTGTTGCTTAAATTTTTTTCAAATCGTACAATTAGTTATTCATGCAGAATCAACAATTTTCTAATACTATTCTAACCATCCTCCGGCATTTGTTATTAAAATATTGCAAAAAGAAATTAAAAACTAAAAATTTTTAGCAATTAAAATCTCTTTGTTTAGATTATGTGCGTGTTAAATCAAATCAAAACTAATACAATACAATATTTTTTAAATTCGAAATGGTTTTATTTAAAAACATTCAATGAAAAATAAAGTCATCAGATTCTCTTTCAATTGCAAAGTACGAGTAGCAATAACTTGTTTTGTATGTTTACTCAAGAATTATTGGAAAAAATGTGCTCAAAATATTACTTTTATATTAAAATATAGTTTATAAAATTTTATTGCAATATTCTTGCCAATTTTATACAGCATCATCAATACTTCCAATCAAAATACTCTTTAAGGACTCTAGCGAATATATATAAACACTCGTTTAAACTCTCGTAAATTGCGGACAATGAAATGATGCATGGAAAATAAATTATTTGTTAATATTTAAAAATAAATCTCTCAAAGAAAAATTTTGTTAAACATAGGAGGGAATGTGAATACAGTGATAGTTAAAAAGATGCGGACACCTCTTTACAATTTTTTGTACAGTATAAAAATGCCTTTATTTTAAACAGAGTATATAATTTTTTTTGATTTTGATTAGGACGAGCTTCATGCGATAATAATAGTACAAACATTTTCTCAATATATACACCTCCAAGATACAATATAAAATGCGAGCAATATGAAGATTTCTTTAAACAACTTGGACCAAAATTTATTGTTGGTTGGTGATTTCAACGCCAAACATCCATGGTGGGGATCACGCTTAGCGAATCCCAAGGGGAAAGAACTTTATAAATGCATAATAAAGAAACACTATTCTACTCTTTCTACTGGTAGGCCAACATACTGGCCAACGGATCCTTCGAAAGTACCAGATCTTTTGGACTTTGTTGTTTTTAAAGGTATACCAAGAACTTTTTTGGACATATGTGATTCTGATGATTTAAGTTCCGATCACAGTCCAATAATAGTCACATACAGCACAGTTTTCCAATCAATACCGAACAATTTTAATATTGTTAATAATAAAACAAACATTCAAGTTTTAAAATATTGGATAGAAAACCTACTTAATTTAAATATTTCCCTTAAAAGCGATTACGAAATAGATAATGCAGTTGAAACATTAAATAAAGTCATATACGAAGCTGCTTCCTTAGCTACTCCACAGCATCCTGAAAGAATAGGCAACAGTGTTAAAATATCTGCGGAAATAAGAGAAATTATAAGGAACAAACGCACCTTGAGGAGAATATATCAAAATAGTAGAAGCCAAACTGATAAGGCTAACTGGAATAGGGCTTCGAACTATCTGAAAAAGCGATTAAAAGAATATAAAAATGATTCAGTAAAGGCTTATGTAAGAGCTTTAGATGTGACTAGAACTGATGAATACAATCTTTGGAAAGCTACAAAATACCTTAAACGTCCAATAAAGAGAAATATACCAATAAAAAGTGTAAATGGAGAATGGTGCAGATCTAATATTGCCAAAGCTAATGAATTTAAAGATCATTTAGAGAATACATTTACCCCTTTTGAACTTTGCAACACCTCTCAACATAATGAAATAATAAATTTCCTAGATATCGCTTGCCAAATGGAACGGCCTATCAAAAGTTTTTCTCCCTTAGAAGTTGAGGCCACGATAACAGAACTTAATAACACGAAAAGCCCAGGGTATGATCTTATCAGCTCGAGAATTATAAAGTTATTGCCCAGAAAAGGTATTATTTTCTTAACTGCAATATTTAATTCTATATTAAGGTTAAATTATGCCCCATCCCAATGGAAATGTGCAAAAATCATCATGATACTAAAGCCAAATAAGAGAGAAAATGAAGTGGCGTCTTACAGGCCAATTAGTTTATTACCAGTATTATCTAAAATATTTGAAAAGCTCTTATTGAAAAGATTACTTCCAATTATAGAATGTAAAAATATAATTCCTGAGCACCAATTCGGTTTTAGACACCATCATGGCACCCCTGAACAATGTCATCGTATTGTGAAAGAAATTACAAACGCTTTTGAAAAGAAGCAATACTGTTCAGCTGTGTTTCTGGATATCACTCAAGCTTTTGATAGAGTATGGCATGATGGCCTCTTATATAAACTTAAGTGTCTACTTCCTGCTCCGTTTTATCTTTTATTGAAATCATATTTACATGACAGAACATTTTATGTCCATGTAAATGGGGATGATTCTTCGTTTGGAAATATTAGATCTGGAGTTCCACAAGGAAGTGTACTTGGTCCTATTCTATACACCATTTTTACAGCAGACATGCCCATCACAGATAACTTAACTATAGCTACATATGCAGATGACACTGCTATTTTATCTTCCAATGAATCCCCATCTGAAGCTTCGGCAGTTTTACAAAGGCACCTTGAGCTTATCGAAGATTGGTTACAAAAATGGAACATAAAGGTAAACACTGAGAAATCTTTACATGTAACCTTTACGTTAAGAAAAGGCGACTGCCCAGCGCTTTCTTTAAATGGAAATATTATTTAGGGCTCTATTTGGATAAAAGACTCACTTGGAGAGATCAATTCAAAAGTAAAAGACATCATTTAAATATAAAAACTAAAAAAATGTTTTGGCTCTTAGGACCTAGGTCAGAACTAAGCTTAGATAACAAAGTAATTTTATATAAGACAATGCTCAAACCGGTTTGGACTTATGGTATTCAACTCTGGGGAACTACTAGTAATTCTAATATAGAAATACTCCAGAGATATCAATCAAAAACGTTAAGATTATTAGCTAATGCACCATGGTTTATAACCAACAACTGCTTACATAATGATCTCAAAATATCTACAATAAGGGAAGAGATTAGTAATTTTAGTAATAGATATCTGGGTAGACTTAGTAATCATACAAATATTTTGGCTATTACACTGTTGGATGATAGTGATGAAATTCGTAGACTCAAAAGATTTCATATACTTGATCTACCCATTAGAGGCTAGGTTTATATAATTAATACGCATATTTGCATACACATACGTACTTAAATATATAAAATAGCTAGTTAGAAAATACGTATTGTATTTGTTTTTATTAAGCTCATTGGAACTTAATAATATAAGTTATTGTTATTATTTATAAGATTTGCTTAATGTTTCTTGTTAAATAGATTGCAAATAACTAAAATCGAAAACAAAAAAAAAAAGATTAGGACGAGCCTAAAGTCAGCTTTTTCTATAAAAGTGTTAGATGCTTCCGTCTATTGCAGATAAGTTGTTTTATATACTTTCTACAATGACATTAATCAGATTATTGGCGCTTTTATGGCTTCAGAAATTCATCAAGGAGTATTTATTTCGTTCTGCTTCTTCAGAATTTTTACTTGTCTATATAAACATTTTTAATATATAAATTCCTGTTTTCTATTTGAAAATAAAAACATTTGTTTAACACAACTGTAAATATGGTACTCCCGTTATGATACGTTAAACATTTGCTTGTTAGCAATTAGTTGCTACAATCGTTGACGAATGCAAAGATATCAATTCTCTTAAACCGATTCTACGTACAGATGCGGGTGGATTAAAAAAAATTTTACTTGGCTTCTAGCCTAAGAAGGCTATGAAATAAACGAAGTATGCAAAACAATTTTGAGAGAATATGAAATGATTGTAATTATATTCATTATTTTAATTTCGTTCCCGAAAAGCATGAAAAAAAATTCTAGGAAAATAGAATTATTCTCTTTTACCTGATCTCCGTGACTTTTACTCACGAGTTCTATGAAAATTGTGACAATATGGTTTAAAACATATTTGAATTAAACCAACTTTTTTCGTTTCCCGGAAATAAAAAAAATCTGGCGAGAGTTCGGAAACCAAGATAACACATGCAAAAAACTCATCCTACATTTTTCAGGAACACCATCCAAAGGCGAAATGCCAATACACAGTTAAATCTGTTTACAACAGAAAAAATAAATGAGAGAGCTGTTACAAATTGATTTTATTTCCTTTTTTTAACTTGTAAAATGTGTAGATATTTATTGTGTTGTCATCATTTTGTTTATGTTTCCTTAAAAACAATTTTTTATGGTATTGAAAATGAAAAGTTGTACACCCTTTATGTACAGAACTTGTTGATTGCATAACTAAAATACATACATATTAAGTATGCATTCTCATTTATGCAAATGTTTGATTTCAAATGTTTGATTTCAATGTATTTCATGAAGCTAATCAAAAAATATAATTTTAGAGAGCGGTTTGCCAGTCATACTATTTAGTAAATATTAAAAAATTTGGCAATTTGTGCTATTTTTTCTAACTTTATTTTGTTCCTTTGACAATTGTTCATTGTAAAAAAATACTTGAGCTAAAAGAACTATACACACATGCTTTAGAAATTTTAAAACAATTTTTTTTTTCAATAAACAAGGCCTGATTTCCTAGCAAAAATATAATATTATTTATATTTTTTTCTTTAATTTGGTATCTATGGTACAGAATTGATTATAGAAATCAAATGAACATGGCCACATATCTATATACGTAAATTTTATTGTCTTTTAATTTTATGATAAATCCTGTAAACTTAATTTGAATGTGAAAGTGCAGAGAAATATATTTTCTCTCCACTCCCCCTGTGTTGTTAGAATTTGTGCTGTTTTATGTTACCAGAATCAGTTGCCATAATCAAATATTGACTCTGTATATACATAAATATAGAGCAAGAAGAAGTATAATTCCTAAAGAAGCCTCAGCCATATTGTTAAAAAAACCGCCGCAAATTCACTATTCGATTGTACGAGTAATGAAAAGCTTCTTAATAAGCTACTTTTAAAATCCCACTAAAAAGAAAAGGAAAAACTACTAATTAACTTAAAAATTTTTTGTTTGAAATACAAATGAAAGCTTGTATTCTGATGATCTCTTTAATACTTTATTTTTCCTTTTCCAAAAGTGCTGATGAGCGCTTTGTATTATTAATAGGGCTTGTAAAAGTTCACAAATTCAATTATTTCGTACATTAAACGTTGTTGACATATATGTAAGTGATAATTAAATTGATAAACTTAATTGTGTATAGAGAAACACAGATCCATAAAAAATTGCGTTAACGTATAGATTTTTACGATTTCAATTTTATTTTTGCAGAACACAAGAAAGGGTGCTCTTTGCTTGATTCTTCTTTTCAATTTATGCATCAATAAAAATTTTTTATATGGCAAATAAAAATATTGATATAAACAATACAGGATTGTAATAATTTATGTGTTTACAGATAATAAAGACATAGAAATGCTGAACAAAAATCAATTTCATTGAAATAAAATTTACCAAAAAAAATCAAAAACTCAAAATAAAAATATAAATCATGTACCAAGCAAATATATATGAAATAAAAATCGAAAAATTAAAGAAAATATATGTACTCGTATGTATGTATGTATGTACATAAAAATTCACAAATTGAAACAATTTAAAACAACAGAAACTTAAACAATAACAAAAATCAACCATAATCAGTCAGTCAGGATTTTCATTCTTCTACAGTTTCTCTTTATGATGCTCTAAAGTTTTATATACCCCACCCCCCTTCCGTTATATATTCAGTTTCTAAATCCACCGTCAAATGTGGTAAAATCGAACAAAGAACATCGATTAGATGGTGTAGCGACTTCGAAATCGTTACTGATCTGTTCTGTTGGTCTGATAAATAAATGCTTTAATGTTACTCTCTTAAAAAATTAGTTTGAATTTATTTAAATGCATTTCTTAAATTAAAAATAATTTGGTAAAATAGAATTGGAGCTTGAGCCAAACAATACCATTCAACTTATCTTTATTTATTTTTAACTTCACGGAAAACTTATTAAATAAACTAATGTAATGTAAATGTTAATGTAAAACTTTTTGGAATGAATCGTTTAATAAGGAAAATGTAAAATCACGTTAAGTTACATGTTTTCGTAAAATATGTAGTTAAGAAGAAACAATAATGGAACTCATAAAATCGTGTTCTATGTATGGTATGTGTTTAGTTTTTTTCTTATTATTTTTATCATGAAGCTGATAGATGTTAAGATGTTAAAACAAAAAAGAAACTGCACGTATACAAGCAATATGACAGTTGGTACACCTTGTGAATTATTTTATTATATCAATGAAAGAAAGCAATTTTAAATTTCTAAATATGACATTTGTATGTTAAAAAAATTTTTAAATTACAGCCTTAAATTAAACTAATAAAAAACAATTTTAGTAAAAACTATTTTGATTTAATTTGACTTTTAAATTTTTAATAAGTGAAACAGCTGTTTCAAGAGAAAGAAAATTTACTGAATTAATTTGATTGTTGTTTGAATTGGCAATTGAGCATAATAGCGGAAACAAAATGCCAATTGTTTTTGTTTATGTAAAAACAACCCAACTTGATTAAATATGCTTTGACTTTAAGCAACCTCATTTCCTTTTTAACTTAATTTTAAAGGTGGAATTTTCATCGCAGAAATAAAAACTTTGTAAAAAATTTGCATATTTCAATAGTTGAATTTTGCGTAAACAGCCTTAGTTTTTCCATATACAAACATTGAAAAAACTTCTTAATTTAATGAGTGTTCTACAAATGTTTGGGTTTCATCAAATTATTTGTAAATACATATGAAAAACAACTACTGTTTCAAGTGTATACGATTTTAGATAATCGCCTTTGGTTTTTGAAAACAGTGTTTAACATAAAAATGCTATTCAAGGAATTTTAATCAAATAACTAGTTTTAGACTATCGAGAAGATAATTTGGCGAAGCAAAGCTTATTTAGAATACATTTTAACCCTGCTGTTAGATTAGGTCCATTTGGTCAAAATTTTTTTTGTAATCTCAATAACTTTTGAGCGGTGTAATATTTTTTTGAGGTTTCAGCTCACGTGTTTTATTTTTGAAACAATATTATTATCAAAATATTAGGTATCTATTTTAAAGCTTTATGGAAAAAATTAAAGAGTTATTGATCCTGTATTAGGGACCATTGGGTCTAGTGAATATTTCAATTTAATGGAATACAAAATACTAAGTTTTTCTTGGGTTTATTGACAAGAAAAATATTAATTTATTGAAAGTGTTTTTCATTAATGATATACAAAACATTCTTCGGTTTGTTTTGCAAATAAAACTTTCAAATAAAAAATGCAAATTTTTTTTTTATTTTATGAAGTGTAACACGTATACGATCCAAGCAACCTGAATAAGGCAAATTGAACTCGCCACTGACTTGCACGGATTCGCGCGGATTGAGCGTGACACAACCAATTCGAGAGTCAGCTGTGTTATTAACGTGACATTTTAAAATAAATTCGCCGCGATATATATTGCAATGTGTTTACGATGGGTTAAAACATGTAGTATGGACCAAATGGTCTTCTAATGTAGGATTCGTAGATTTTTTCTAATCTAACAGCAGGGTTAAGTGTTTGCTAGTGTTTATAAATTTCAGAAAAACATAATGGGAGATTTTAGATTTTCCGAAAAATAATAATAAGACAATTAAATAGTTAAAATGAAAATCTTCTCTGGATAAAACAGACGTTTTTTGGACCCTTGGACATACCAGATCTCTTCTTGAGGTGTGGTAATGACAACCTCCGACCCCAGTTTAAGAATTAACGGCAGTAGGTGCTTTCTGTGGCACCGTATCTTCCAAAGTTTAGATTCTAAACGCATATACAAATTTTGATTAAGTTTCATTTTGTTTGAGCGGAAAATTAATTGAGTTTTTTCTTAGATATTATTATTTAATAAAGCCGTGTTAAGCGTTGAGAGGTATTTATATCGTTATTTCGTAAAATTTCAAAATGTATTACTACTCTCTTTCCATAGATGTTTACCATTTATCAAACTCATTTAAAAATCTTGACTTTGATTTATTTTATGACTAGTTACATTAAGATAGAAATATGAATTGAAATATCTATCTATCTATATTATTAATAGGCAAACACGTTTTTTAGATCCCTTTTAGAGCCGTAATACTGATCACATTTTAGAAAGATTTATATGTTTTTAAACGGGCTTTAACATAGATGTGAACAATCTTAATATTATTTAAATCGGTTCGATATTTAGGGAACTAGAAGAGGTTGCAGTTGCTACTAACACATGCACGCTTATTGCTCATGCATGTACTATCTGCTTCATCTGGAAAACTAAGCAAAGTGTGCATGTGTTTTGTCAACTTGCTTTTACATTGAAATAGACAGAGTTTTAAGTTGAATATTTAAAATATTTTTTCTTTTTGTAATTTATCTTATGTATTTGTGTAAATGTTTAATATTA
Organism: Gymnocheta viridis; assembly: GCA_956483585.1. Taxonomy (NCBI): domain Eukaryota; kingdom Metazoa; phylum Arthropoda; class Insecta; order Diptera; family Tachinidae; genus Gymnocheta; species Gymnocheta viridis. The sequence continues at coordinate 25,680,317 of OY101440.1, read as the reverse complement.
ATTTCTAAAATTCGGTCGATTGACTCGGCCTCTGGATACACTAGTGATTATTATTTTTGCTTTGTTGTAGATTGGACGATGCTTATTGCATTATTTTTCCGATCGCCCCACTGTACGATAACGATAGAATAAAACTTCAAAATGAAAAAAGAGAACTTTAATCAGATTTTTTAGATTTGTCAAGATTTGCATAAATTGCAAGAATAAGAGTTCTAAATATGCAACAACAAACAGATTTAGAAAAAAGTGATATAATAAAAACATTTCTTATAACAATATTCAATTCATTAATTCATCAGTTTCTTATAAATATATTTTTTTAATATTTCTAATATTAAAGTTATTTAAATTCTTTTTTTATTAAACAAAAATCCAAATAAATTTTGTTTCTAATATCTTTTTAATTTATTTCTGTTTCAGCCGAAATCATTGCGATACATGAGGCTCTATCGTAGAGGGAAATTTGCAATTTGTACGGACTCCCTTTCATCGTCAAATGCAATTCTCAATATTTCTAACAGTGAATATTATACGTCCATTATTAGGAACTTTTTGATTGAAAAGTTTGGAAATATTAAATAAGTCTGGGTCCCTGGCCACAGTAGAATTCAAGGAAATGAATTTGCAGATTGCGCTGCAAGAAACGCGATAAAACAACCCTTATATTATACAATTAACCTAAATCGTAGAGATATAGAAAGAGAAATTGTTAACCATTTCGTTTCAAAAGATAGAGATTATTCTTATAACACCTCTTCCAAGTGGTATAAAATGACTAATAGGGATAAAAGAACAATCTTCGATTATATATCAGACTATGAAAAAGAAATTAACAGGCTAGATTGCATCAAATTTGTACGACTTCTGCTAGGTCATACTAGAGTGACACATGGAATTTTATTCAATACAAACTTTACCCCCTTTTGTAACTGCCAAATCAATCTTCCAACAACTCCTGAGCATTTGCTGTGCGAATGCCCACAACTAAATATCCTTAGAAACTCTATATTCCCGAATTCTGATCCCATGCATACCTTATCCCATCCCACGATGGAAAATATTACCTTATTAACTAAGTTCCTTAAAAAATCAAGTTTATATAACGAAATATAATATATAAAATACGAGTACAAACATAAATATAAAGAAATACAAGCCATATCCACATATAATTATTATTAGTATTATATATTATAATATAATATAATGTTATACATTATATATTATTGCTATTGCTCTTATCCTTACCCTTTTTATCTTATAATTTGTAATTATAAGCTAAAATAAATAAAATAAAATAATTATGAAATTTATATTAATCGAGATTGCCTCGATATCTTTTTTCAAAGATTTAAAATAAAATAAAATAAATAAAATTTATTTCTAAGGAGTATTTAGTTCAAACATTAATTAATATAATTGAATACTTGATTCATTTGTTGGCCGTGCAATAAAGAAATACCAACATTCAAAGCAAAAATGCATTATAGGTAAAAAATTTATAAAGAATATTTTGTATAATGAGTAATTCTTTATAAAAGGTGTATGCGCACAATGTGTGCATGCCCAAATATAAATTATAAAGCTGATTTTTGACATGCCTGGTAGCTTATTTAGATTAAAACTATCCGCCAAAAGTTTGTCATGAAATGAAAATTTTTTATATGCAGATAGAAAGTATGAAAGAGCAAATGAGATAAAGAAGATTGACAATAACCACGCTTACTTGAATATTGTTAAATTTTTATCATAGCAATCGATTCGCTGCATTGTACCACTACCAAATAAACAATTCGCAAGAAAAAGTCTTATATATCGACATAAAAGTAGCGCAAAAGTTGATTGTGCATTTAAGCTTTTTCAAGCAATTTGTTGATTAAAGCCACTTTTCCCTATTTCTGTGAACATTAACTTGTACAACTTGCATATACACACATATTCATATATGTATGTAGTAGACAAAATTATTTGAACTGAATTAGATAATATCTGACGAAGGACCGCAACTGCGACACCCAATGGATCATTTGTGACATAGATCATAAAATTTGTTTAATCTTTGTATAACTTTCCTGTTGCAGATAGGTTAAGAGCGGAAGGCCGGCCTTTTACTATTAAACAAAATAATACGTTCAGAGGGAATATGTGCCGTTATTTATCTTCCTCCATGCATAAAAAACGCGAAGGTTATTGAATAAAATTACTTCTTCATAAGGAATAGTTTGGACTGAAATTATCAGAGAATAAAATGCCAATCAATCAAGGGTTAGTTCTACTGAATTTAAGGATAACACTGTATAAAAGTGGTTACATCCACGCTTTGCCCCGCTTTACCAAGAGAAGCAAGCTCATCTCTCTTTGGGGTTATAATTTCATTATTCTTTATTATTACAGTAACTAACCATTGACCAACAGAAAGGCTCATGCTGGATAAGAAGAGTAGCAGCAGCCCGCATAAAGTTTTCATTTGATACCTAGTTTCTCTGATATCCACTACGACCAAGTGTCCAGTAAGTAGATTCTTTGTTATTCTATTATTCTCTTCCTCAGTGAGTTGGACCACTCCAAAATAAGCATAGATTCGAATTTCTCACATATTACCAAAAATATTATAATGATGTTAGTTTTCAAATTTTGTTAAACAAAATATTTATTGTATACACATATCAGCCAATTTTTGAGTTCGCAGGTTGAATGGCGTTTTTTATCTCTTAAGGTAAATATAGCTTGTATAGAATAGTACTATATTGACGTAGTGCAGTATACCTTGGAGTTACTGGAATATTTCACTATTTTCAAAACACTTGCGAAGTAAACAACACAATTCAACCGGCGTACTTAAAAGTTATTCTTGTTTTTTCTACATTTACGTTGTATAAAATAAAATGTTTGAATTTGCAAATTTACTAATCAATATTTAACAATATTAGCAGAATCGAAAAAAATATATGTAAATTCAAGGTAACAGTTTTAGTTTGTTATATAAATTTAAACAAAGACCTTGTGTAAGCAAATTAAATGATAATAAGCAATAGCATTAATTGCAGGCAAATGAGTTTTTGAAAAAAAAAGATGGTTTCTTTGTTACTCGTTTTAGGGGGATGTGGACAAAAAGATCTTTACAACTCAGAAACAAAAAACTAACTAGAATATACAAATTAATGTATTGTATGTACACAAATAAAATAAACAAATAAAGATATATTTATGTATGTGTGTATAAATACGTATTTCTTTTCTTTATATGAAAAAATAAAGTACAATCAGCTAATTAAATATTTTTTGAAATTTTATAGTAAAATATAATCAATAGTTTTTAGGAAAATATATTTGTATAAAATAGAATAGATAATACTTTTTTCTTCAATTTACTATTTCTCCTATCATTGTTTAAAATTAATAAAAAAATATACCATTGCATTTTGAAACATCTTAAGCAAACTTTTTAAGTAAAACATTCAACTGCAACTAAATCCTTTATTGATATAAAAACAATCATACAATAAATTGTTGTTCTAATATTTATATTGGTTGTGTTTTTCTTTGCATTATTTCATCTCTGCTACCGATGTACGAAAGGAATAAAGGGACAACTGAACTGATGCTAACAAAACAAGTGGATATTTCAGTACCACTAGCAACAACTACTGCAATTACAATATTTCAAATACTATTCATATCATAACAAAAGGGTGTTTGATACGAAATTGTTTGTAAATTTTGTAAATATTTTTAGTTTGCAACGATTTCATTGTAGAATACAATGCATACTTTCAACGCGGTCTGTTCAATTGGGATTGTGAATGTGAAATATTAGTGAGGGGAAAAAATATTTTCGAAGCCACGTTTTTTCTTTTATATATATTTTGTATTTTATATTTTATTTCGTATTCTTTAAAAAGGGATATATGTAAATAGCAACAAGAAGTTACTATTACCTTCATGTTTAGTGTTGTCAAAATGAATAAGCTTTTGATTAGTTTCAATTAAGTGACATGAAAACAACATATTATTATGAGAAATTTTAATAATTAAAAATTATTAACCCAATTTGTTCTTCGCGGCGAAATTTTTTTTCTAAATTATATTATTGCTAAGTAGTGGTTTTTCGGTTTTAAGCTTTTGACGAAGTCTTCCTGCATATATTTTGCAGGCTTTTCCAATTTGCTCCGGAAGTTTACATAACACTAATTTTGATGTTTGTGATTGTCTCTTCGAAACGTATTTTTGAAATTGTTCATTTTAAAATATAAATTCAATAACAAATGTTCAAGTATCTCCCCTTCCTTATTGTACTACATAACAAGTAAATAGTCGCGCACTTAAATTATAGTTTTTTAAATTTTTTTTTATAGAAAACATAGTTTTCTTTAACCCTCATTTCTATGCATATGTATTCAGCGGTAAAATTTACGAGACATTTCTTAAGCAGGCCTTTTTAAAGGATTCTTTTTCACATTGTTTAGGATGCAAAATTTTCTCTTCTTCCAAAAAGTTCTTCTAGATGGTCTGGGCACTTCATTGAAAAGCATTTAATCCACATCCTTTGCTCCGCTATTTATAAAAGTAATAAGATAAAATTCAAAAGAATGCAAGAACCCATCAAAAACCTTGAAGACAAACTAACGAGTTAAACTGCTGACAAACACATGAAGTGCTCTATTTTAGCATTTTCACCCATTACTTTAATATTGCGATGTCATTAAAGGCAATACAAGTAAGAGCTTAAAAACGTCAACAGAAAACTTCGAGTATACAAAACACAATCAAATTTAAATATCTGCTGTCAGTATTGAACTCGCTTTTTTGAAGTGTTTTGAATTGTCTTTCTGTGCAATAATAACGGTTCACCCGAAAGTTAAACCTGTCAATGTTTGCAATGTTTTGCAGAATTCGAGTTAAGAACAATTCTATTATGTTTCAAAAATTTGTTTTTACAAGCAAAGAAATGACATGTCTTCACAAAGGGATGAGCTACCGACGAGATGTTTGACAAGCGCACGTTTTACATATACGAGAACTGATAGTTTTAATAAAATTGATGCATTGTTAAATTCCATAACTAAATAAAACATGCATGTTAATTTGTTGTTTATGCAAAATTTTAAGTCATATAACATTATAAAATTATTTTATTACATTTCCGTTCACACGAAAATATTACAAAGAATTGTTATTGACAATTACAAAATTATTGATGTGCATAAATAAGTATTAAACATGTTAACTAATGAAATTATTTTGAAAAACAATAATTCAAAAGAAACAGTTTTGCAACAAGAAAATGTTAATAAAAGTAATTAATGAGATTTAAGCTAATGCAACATTTGATATCAGCTGAAGGTAACATGTTAATTTAAATGCAAAAATTTAGTAACCATGATGTTTTTAATGGAAGTTATTTCCAAGTTCTTGCTGGAAATGTAATTACAACGAAAGGGGTGAGGATAGTTCCCTGTGCAATGTGAATGTTCATTGACTGCATTTTCCTAAACAAATATGGGATATAAGCCCAGCTTGGGTCTGTCAAATAAGGCCTTATAAACGACGAGCTTATTCTTTCGATTCGCCACTGAGTAAAGTTGCAACATTATCACAATTGTTATAATTGTAATTTTCGCTGTTTACACTTGCTGATTGTTTTTGTTATAAATATAAAACAAAAAACTATAAAAGGATAACTAAAAAAAGGCTTTATTGTTTGTATATAATTTTTTGTAATTGTTGATTTCGCCTAATTTTCATTTTAAATTAAAATGCCACTACCACTTACTCTCAGTACTATTTTAATTATTATTTAACACATTCTGCAAAATATTAAACTAAATTGAACAAAAAAAACAATAACATACAAAATATGTATATGATTCAAATAAAAATAGGCAAAAACAATAAAACATGTTTTTTATACATCTTTTTTTTTGGTTGAATGTATAATTTTTTTCTTTAAACAAATTGTGGTAAAACTATATTTTGACATGCATTCATGCATACAAATTTGAGGTTGGATGTGTAGTTGGGTGTATAGAGACTGAAGTCTTCAACCTTTTAGTGCACTATGGGATCGAAAATAGGCTTCGTTAACAACACGGTTTTATTAACATCATTACGAGTATTTTATCATTTGCGTATAAATGCATTTTTGGTTTCAGGAATAATAAAGAAAATCAAATTTTAAAAGATACAAAAACTAACTAGAACTTTATTATGTAAGACTGAAACAAGACACATTTGTACCCACCACAAACTTTTTCTTTGATGTTCCATAATAATGGCATCATGCAAAAAAATTTTCAATGTGCCCTATTTTGAGACTTCATAGCTCTTCCCCTGATATGTCGAGTAAATTAATTTTCAAAGCTTAAGCAGATGTACAACATCCTCTATGTTTGCGTGAAACTGTTTTTTAAGCAGACTTTATGCTCAAATATGGATAATTTATTTTCGAAATACCTTGGTACTGCCCCACTGTGCACCGCTACTTATCGTCATAGTTGTCGATATACCTTGACATATTTCTATATTCTCCTACGTATTAATACGAATATCTGACGTACTTATATCTACCTGTATTTAAGCATGGGCTCGCACATTTTGATACCTCAACTTTTCATATTCATACTCGTTTAGTTTCGAAAAGTTCGATGTATTAAAAATGGAACTCTATATACGTCGTTCTCTGGCTAGAAAAATCCAACATCTGACTTGGAATAATGAAAAAAGAGACTTGAATTTTTTTTCAGGTTTTTGTTGATTCTAACAACTACTCCATAAATTAGAAATTCATAGATTGTCTTTGTATTTTATAGATTTTTCTTTTTTCTATTTCTATGTTTATTATAGTCCATTTCTTCATATCAATAGTAATTTTAAATGTGCTGTAAAACGAATGATCATGAAGTCAAGATACCATTTTTATTTTTTATATGTAGTTTGAATACCAATACAGACTACCAATAAAACGGGCTCCTCATGTTCTTGAAGTATATATAGTATGAACGAGAATTTCTTATTGAGCTCATTAATAGATTTCCAGATTTTATACTTCCCAAAGAGGAACTATAACAAAAGAGCTCATAAACATTTTATTTCACACAGTTTAAGTTAATTTTCGCAAGTATATTATAAAATATATTCAACGACTACAATCATAAAAATGTTACAAAGCTAACACTTCCTTCACTGACTAACATTTCAAATATTTTGTTATTGTTTCTTTCTTGTTGTGTCAATATTAAAGAGTCATTTACATTAACAGGATATTATGTTAGTGCTACTGCCGAATCCTCTTCTTGATCATTGCTAAAGAGGTCAATGTTGTAATGTACACCTTAAAAAGTGTTGAAATTTGTTTTCGGTATTTTCGGTTAACGAAAAACCTGATATCACCAACATGCAGGAAGTGGACATGGAAGCCTTTGTAAAACTAGCTAATCAGTCGGGCACGGGGGATTCGTGTCCCTTTCCATACATGCGTAGTTGTTTCTTTACAATAATAAATATGTAGACTCCCTATTTACTAAATATAATAAATCCATAAAAGATAACAGAGTGTTGACTAATGAACTTGAAAAAAAAATCTAATGTTATTAAGCCCTGTTCTTAATTACTTTAAATCTATATTTCGGAAAAAAAACATGAAAGTGTAATGAGTCTCTCCTCTACCCTAAATAAAAGCAACAACTCTCGGATGGGTTTGAGAGTGTCCTGGCTCTGTACCCTCCCTACCATGGTTCTATTTGCCCCTTTAATTTAGTTAGAACCCCACAGAACGTATTTTAATTAACTTATGGCATCATCAACATTTGTTTTGGGAGAAAAACACTAGACTATTTCTTAGCAATCCATTATAAATTTCTCAAATTTTATTTTCATTTCAATCCATTTGGTACAAAAAAAACTATTAAAATTTGTGACAAATAAGTAACTTTAAAATTGCTTACTCTATCTAATTAATGACTAAACACATAACTTTAGATAATATTTATAGAAATATATTCATAACCTATCGAAATGTTCTATACTATTGTGAACACTTGGGAAATTCAATTTTGGTTGTTGTTTTGCTTAATTTTGTTTTTTTCTACTTGTGGGTTTTTTTTTTTAGATGGTAAATATCTCATTCATTATTTATCATGTAATAGCAAAACAAAAATCAATATTGCATTCTGTTATATATGTATATACATATGTCTATCTCCAAAGTATGTAACAACAAGATCAACATTATAAGAGGCAATTTGCGACTATGGATAATTAACAGTGGTTTACCAAATAAAAACGTAACATGATGAAATAAAGCTTTTAGTTATGTTACTTTACAGGAGATACTGATGTTGTTGTTACATTTAATGAAGTTTAGGTATGTTAATTTGAACGTAAGGAAGAAATTATATTGGGCAAAGAAATTGGGGTGTTATTTAATATAATTATAAGAGAAAGCACTCACCAACATATCCGACGTTCGAAGAAGGCCTTATTCGATGTCCGCCATGTTGACGACTAAACGTAGAGGAAACTGATGTAGATATTAGGATACAGATACAAGGTTAAATTGTTTTTGATTTAGATTTTAAGTTGTTTTAGGACAAGTAATACTTTTTCCTCGTTATGGTTATGTAATTATTTAGTTGTTATTAAGTTACGTTATATTATCATATTGTTTTTGGTATATGGTGATAATTTATATTAAGTAAACATTGAGGTGTAGAACGTAAGTAAAAAAAATACACTGGATATGTTACCCCTTAAAATTAGCTTGGTATTACGAACGCACCCAATATCTCTTACTTGTGCCGTCCTATGTTAGCATTAAATGATATTCGCTGAGATTACATGATGAGTGATTGAAATTAAACAGTAAATGGTTTATGACATCGGGTGTAGATTTCTTATCTTATTGCATTTACTTTTTTGTATTTTGTTTAATATTTGACAAAAAACACTTGTTATATATATTGCAATTTTTTGTTTGTTTTAACTTTTACACCATTTCTGTTTATAATCAATTACAATCTCATTCCAGCTTTCTCGCACAGTTTATTGATAATACCAAACTACACGGGGTTTTACATAGATAATAGGTTAATATTTTTGTTTGTTTTTTTTTTTTTTTGAAAGATTATGTAATTCTAATCTACTAGTCTTCTAATTTCGTGAGTTTACGCTATTACGCCTTGGTACTTCATTACTATACCATTTAAATGGTGACTAATATTCTTTTGCTTGTGGTTTTCTTCCTCTTTTTACTTGTTGTTTTCTGCTTAGGTCGTTTTTAGGATATTCTTTTTGGGATGAAGATGATTTAATTTGCACTTTTCTTCAGGGATCACTTAATTGAACCATAATTTAGCTCTTTTAATATTTCTTTAATATGCAACTATTATTTTTGGTCGGTTTGGTATTTTTAATGTTTATTTTCCACGCTCCTCTTTTCTCACCGCACGTTGCTATGGCCTGTTACAAACTGTTTTAGAATTCTTTGCTCAATTTGTCAGTTGTAGAAGTCATACTCATGTAAATATACATATATGTACATACGTATGGCCAGCTGAGACTTAATTGTTACACTCGAAGAGTCACAGAGAGCCCGTTCCATACAATAGATATGCCAATGAATGAACTATAGAAATTTAGGTTATATTAGAAATGAAATGAAACTATATAGAAAACATGCCCATTCTTACCAATCGAAAACCACAGGAACACTTTGCAGCAGGCTAATATTTAGACAACAGGGTGAAATGCTAATAAAAAGCTCACGTAAATTTCGACTATCATATATATCCAGGCGTTTCCCAGAGGAATCTAGGTGCCGCCGAGCTTCTGCGTTTGGGCTCTTTTTTGCCCGAAATGCGTACCATTTATTACGCAACACGAATGGAGATAGCCTTAATTTTAATGAAATACAACCACAAAGAGCAATGGTGTGCTTTATATAAATCTGTTACTACATTAAATTTAAAATTACCTTTCGTGAAGACTTCTTCGCTATTAGAAAAACTGATGATGATAGGAATAATTTAAACAAGTTATTTCTTGTTTCCGCACTGGTAAAATGTTGAACCAACTCCGATAATGGTTGACAGAAAAAGGAAATAGCGTGATGTTAAAATCTGTCTCGAAAGTTCGGAACAGCGTTTTTAGTATACTCAAAGTACTATTTAACGAAACAAAACCGACTACCTGTATGGTAACCGGGTATTGCCATATAAGACTCTTTTATTGCCTTGCCATGTTCAAATTAGCACTCACCGTAAAATAGGTGACTATAAAAAGCTGTTAGAAAACAAACGTTCGAAATTGCTCTTTTCTTTTACTAGTGTTTGTTTCGAAACATACGAATAATTACAATGTTAGAAAAAAAAATTTGTTAATGTACACAGAAAAAATTCAACTTCATTATTACTTCATTATGATGAATTAGGTCCAATAAACAAATTTGTAAATTCAGACACATATGTTACTGAAACAGGTCCTATGAACGATTTATTTGAAAATCAAACAACACGTTTACTGAAAATAAAAGTAGTTTTTGTTGTTGCTTTTTAATGTAAATAAGAGTTCACAATGAAACATTTATTGAATCAGAAAAACTATTTATTGAATTTAAAAGCTAATTTCAGCAAATGCTTGTCTGAATATACAATTTGAAAAATTTTTTCTGTGCATATAACCAAAATGTATTAATCCAAAATTTGTCCATCACAAACCAAATAATTCTGGCTCTATGAGCGACAGAATTAGATGGAAACTAAGGTCGTAGGTCCTTGGCGTGATAAGTTCCTAACAGTTTACCAGAGAGATCTTCCAGTATGTAGTAGTGACTTCCCAATTTTTCTCTTATTCTAGCTTTAATAAAAGTTGCAGCTAACTTTGCATTGAAATTTTTTTCCGCACTACTTTGGGCAAAATTGCGCCTGAAGACTTCCTGGCCAACTCGATAATTCGTTATTCTGACCCTAAGATCATATTGCTTACGATTTCGCTCATAGGACTTTTTAATGCACTTCCGTATGTCCTGCCTAACGATTTGCAAATGGTCATCACGTCGACATTCTACTAATGGTTCATTTAGTAAATTTAATTTTTTCAAAACTTCGTATGTCGTGCCATGGGTAATCATGTTGAAACCGAATAAAGCATAATAGGGTGAGCAGTCTATCGATTGATGTATAGAGTTTCGCAGGGCACAACTGATGGCCGTCAAATGTTCATCCCATAATTTCTGGTCACTCTTTAAATATGCCCGAATGCCTGCTATTAGGGATCGGTTCACACGTTCCGACGCATTAGACTGGGGCGAGTAAATAGCGGTGTAGGTGTGCTGAATACCGTATTTGGTGAGGAAAGCATTAAAATCATTCGCCCGAAATTGACTGCCGTTGTCGCTGACTATAATTTCAGGAACGCCATACACATGAAAAATTTGCCTTTCCAAGAAATTTGAGATATTGTGTGACGTGAATTTTTTAAGAGGGCACAGCCAATGGAATTTCGAGAAATGATCTAACACAATCAATAATCCTATGTATCCTGACTTGCTTCGGGGATATGGCCCAAGAAGGTCAATATAGAGACGCTGGAAGGGACGAAGTGAGATAGCTTGTTTTCCCATCGGTGGCTTTGTAATAAAGTTTGGGACCTTAGTGCTTTTACATACCTCACAGTTTCGAATGTAATTTCGTACATCGCGTACCATACCTGGCCAAAAGAAATTTCTTCGAATTAGCTCTAGGGTTTTTCCCATCCCTCCATGAGCAGCAATTGGACTGTCATGCGCTTTAGTAAGAACGTCGCTTACTAGTCCTTTCGGTAACCATAATTTCCACGCATTCTCTTCTTGGTTTTCAACCCCAGAATAATGTTCTGTACGAATATAAACAAAATTGTCTATGATTTTGATATCCGGGTATTTGTTTAGATTTTCTTTTATTCTATTTCTAATTTCATTGTAACTACAATCATCAAAATGTGGCGAACATAAATCAATATCTGGTTTCACAATGTCTATAGCATTAATTTCATAACTAGGTATCCGCGATAAAGCATCAGGGACTAAATTTTCTGACCCCTTGCGATGACTTACCGTAAATTTATAAGGTTGTAATTTAAAAACCCACCGGGCTAGTCTACCGCTAAGGTCAGGCTGACGCATTAACCAGACCAGGCTGGAATGGTCGGTGACAACTTCAAACTCTTGCAGCTCGAGGTAACATCTGAACTTCTTAATAGCTTCAACAGCTGCCAAGCATTCCCTTTCTGTGACGCTGTAATTACGCTGTGCTGAATTCAATTTCCGACTCATGTATGCAATTGGCTTCTCCTTTCCTTCGTCATCCAATTGCACCAGAACTGCATCGATGCCATAATCACTAGCGTCACAGTGAAGGTAAAACTTCTTTGCGAAGTTCGGGCTAGTTAAGATTGGAGCTACGGTTAGCAGGTTTTTAAGTTTTTCAAACGCTACCTGAGCTTCAGGGGTCCATTTAAAGGTTTTCTTTGATTTTAGAACTTCACTGATCGGAAACACTTCAGTCGAAAAATTTTCAATAAAACGCCTGTACCAGCCCGCAAGGCCGAGGAAACCTCTCACTTGTCTTATATTTTTAGGTACTGGCCAGTTTTGTATTGCTTGTACCTTATCATGATCTGTAGTTATTCCGCCATTACCGATAATATAACCTAAATAATTTACTTTTACTACGCAGAATTTGCTTTTAGAAATATTTAGAGTTAGGTTGGCTCTCCTAAACTGTGATGCTATCCGATGTAAATGCTCCAAGTGTGTCTCAAAGTCTTCAGATACTATAATTAAGTCATCTAGATAACCAAATATACAATGACGTAATTCAGGTGGAATTAACTGGTCCATCAACCTGCACATAGTCTGTGGCGCGTTACACAGACCAAATGGCATGACTGTGAACTGGTATAGCGGCCTACCTGGGACCGTAAACGCTGTAAGGGGCTTGGAAGAATCATCAAGACCTATTTGCCAGTAGGCGTCTTTAAGGTCTAGTTTCGAAATGATGTTACTTTTAGGCAGTCGAGCAAATATACCTTCTATGTTGGGAAGGGGGTAAGCGTCTTTTTTTGTGGCAAGGTTCAATTTCCTGGCATCTAAGCAGAGCCGGACTTTTTGTGGTTTAATTACTAGCCGCATTGGGGAAGACCAAGGTGAAGAAGAAGGCTCAATAACCCCTAGTGCCAACATTCTATCGACTTCTGCGAATATAAGTTTTTCCACAGCCGGTGAAACCGGATAGAAACGCTGTTTCACTGGTGTGGCACTGCCCACATCAATCGTATGCTTTATTAAACCTGTTCTGCCTAACCCTTGTTTCTCATAGTTGGGAAACAGCTCTTTGACAGCCTCTAGCTGCCGACGTTGTTTCTGTGTCAAAGGATATGAAGGTTCTTCTTCAGTTGAACTCTTAATCTCTATAGCAGACGTAACCTGAAACTCATTTACTACTGATGACCAATCACAAGGACTGTTAGACACTTCTCTCATGTTTATCGATTCCGCAGAGCCAACAACATTCGGAATCAACTCAAACAACTTCCAAAAGTCAACACCGAGAATCAATCTCTGACTAATTGAAGGAATAATAAAAAGTTTCATCGCCCCGGTTTTTTCTTGATATGTTATGTCAACATTCAACCATCCTAACACGGACTGTGACTTGCCATCTGCCGTTTTACAGTAGGATTTGCATTTAATATAGTTTGGAAAAGAAGTAAAATCCTGCGTCGCTAAATCAGACCCAATACAACTTATATTAGCCCCAGTGTCTAATAACCCATATTCACAAAAATTTAGAAATGTTACTTTAACGTAGTACCTCATATCTTTCGAATTATGTACAATATTGGAAACCAAAAATTTGCGACTTATTCGCCTTAACTTCCAATATTTGCGCATACGAAGAGTAGATCGTTTTGGTTTAGACCTCTTTATAGAAACAGCCGAGATATTGAAGATTTCATCACGCTTTTGTAAATACATTTTCAATCGCTCGTGATACGGAAATTTAGGATATAAAATTGCAGTATGGTTATCATTATTCGCTAGAGCTATAGTTTTTGGACGCTTTAAAATTGTTTTTATAATCTCGGGTTGCTTAGTAGAAGTATTCACTATTTCCTGTTCATTAAGATCAGAGGTTATTTCATGGTAATTGGACATAGACGGTTTGATGTTGTTTGCTATGTGAAACGTTAAATCTGAATGTTTATTCAGTCCGCCCTCGGAGGCGGAAATTTCAAGTTTTTTGCAACCCGTTGCCTCTTGCCTGCACAGGTTACACAATTAGGTTTATAAATACCCTTTGCTCCACATCCATAGCAGAAAACATGTCTTTCCTGAAGACAATCTTCCCAATAATGACCAATCTGGTCACAATTCCAGCATTTCGATGGAAGTGGGCCTTCTACTGCATTAACAGCTGAATCAGGCTGTATACTGCTGTCTGCAGGGTGCGACAAATCTGGGGAGTCTAACTCGCCGACGAATCTCCGAGGAGCGATTGCGTTGTTGTTGCGAGATGCAAAATTTTTGCGTACGTGTTCATCGTTGAGAAAGTTTTCTCGCATTTGCACCAGTTTTCTTAGATGGGGTAACGATTGTACAGTAATGTATAAGAGGTCTTGTCTAATTTCCGGTCTAAGGTTTCTTTTTAGGATTTCAATCAACTCCATGTCAGACATAGGAGTAGGAAGCCGATCTATGATTGTTGAAACAGCCTCGAAGTAAGCATCAAAGGACTCTCCGGTTCTTTGTTTTCTATTTCGCAGTTCTTCCCTTATATCATATGCGGATTTGAAGTCTCTGTATTGGCAACGAATTGCATCACAGAAATCATCCCACTCGATTGCCTGGACGTTCTTGTGATACCGCCAAAACCAATCTTTTGCTTTTCCAGATAGTAAAATATGCAAGTTTTTACAAATCAAAGCAAAATCAGAGTTGAATGTATCTCTGGTTAGGACTCTGATACGATACAAAAACTCTTCAACGCTAAGTCCCGAAGTAGAACCATCAAATTTCAGGTTCCAATTTTGAATTATGGACGTGATTTTTTCTGGACTATAGGACAAACTAGACAAATTCGAATTATTTGCAAAAGAATTCCGAGAAGGAATCTGCGATCGCGCTTGGGTGGAAAAGTTACTATTTGGTATTTTACGAGATGTTAAATTATTATTTCGTTCAATATTTGGAATAATATTCATATTTTGTAAAAGTCTATTTAAATTGTTTTCAATCATCTGATTGATTCTATTATAGTCTACATTAGCATGAGGGGAAACAAGGGTATTAGTCGGGATATTCGCAGATATACCCGATGCATTCTCATAAATTTGGTTGCTACGAGCAGAAGTACAACCTTGTTCCTCCTGGGTAGTGAGGCCTAAACTCCTGTTAGGAGTCTCGGTTTCTGGAAAAAGACTACGACTATAACTACGCGTGTTGTAGTGCTGGGTTCTTGCTCCTCGACCTCTTCTATTAGACACTTTACCCTTTGGTATAGTTTTTGATGAACTATTTACCCTTCGAAGCTCTGATAGCTGACACGGTCTCTTACAAATCGGGCATTCTGAATTCGTTTGCAGAAAACTCTCAATACAAGAGCCATGGAAAATATGAGCACAACCAGCTATTATTAAGCCTTCTTGGGATTCATCAATCGAATCATTACAGATAAAACACTGATTTACATTAGTGTTTGATGGTACTTTTGACGGATCAGCATTTTGTATAATGCTTGCCGAAGCTACACTAGTTTGGGGTACTGGAAGATTTAGATTGGTGGGAATAAGAAGCGGAGCTAAATCAGCTGCAATTACTGCAGGGACCGAAGCTGGAGCCGCTGGCGGCGGAGTGTGCCTCAAAGACATATTAATTAAGGTTCAATTGTATATTGAGTGCCGAAAAAAAATGATGCCAATATCGGAAACAAAAAACAAAAAAAATTATAAAAGATAGTAAAACCAACGTGGCAAAAAAAACCCAACGGAGGTTATACTAAAAAAAAACCTGAATATTCGATAAAAAAACTTTTTTAGCACAAAACTAAAAATTACGGATTTATTTAATTTTATTTTTAAATGAAATAATAACAATCCTACTAAAAATAGGCAAAATCTTGTAAACAAAAAAAACAAAAAATTTTTTGTGTTAAAAATTATGACTACATTACGTGTTTTCTCTCCAAATAAATGTGACTTTACCATAAGATAATATTTAAGATAATGATAGACTATTACACTTTAGCAAGACTGGTCTATGTATTTATAGTGAGATATGTATAAATTCTGATAAACTTCTTG
The DNA here is from genome assembly GCA_956483585.1 of Gymnocheta viridis. Classification (NCBI taxonomy): domain Eukaryota; kingdom Metazoa; phylum Arthropoda; class Insecta; order Diptera; family Tachinidae; genus Gymnocheta; species Gymnocheta viridis. The sequence continues at coordinate 25,663,982 of OY101440.1, read as the reverse complement.
AGTTAACAGAACCAGCAGGACGTCATTATACGCTATCTCTGACGAACATCAAAACTATAGAGGACAATAAAACGCAACCTGCAAAATTATTGTAATCCATCGTATAATTTTGTTAGCTAATATTTACCGTAATAACCAAAAAAAATATTTCAAAATCCTTACAAATCCTGCAGAAACACCAGATGATTTTAATTACCCTCTGCCAATTAAGAAAACAAAACCAGGAACTTTGCGGTCAGCTTACCCGAACTTATTACCTCAGGTAGCTAAATAAAATCCAGCGGAGAATTGATTTATATTTCTAAACTAGAATCCTTTCATTAAACCTTTTGTCATTTCTGACATAAAAAAATGAACTCTAACAAAAAAAATCGGAAATGAGCCTAAAAGAACAACGTTCTATGTCGGCCCCACGTTGGGCGCCATGTATTGTAATGTACACCTTAAAAAGTGTTGAAATTTGTTTTCGGTATTTTCGGTTAACGAAAAACCTGATATCACCAACATGCAGGAAGTGGACATGGGAGCCTTTGTAAAACTAGCTAATCAGTCGGGCACGGGGGATTCGTGTCCCTTTCCATACATGCGTAGTTGTTTCTTTACAATAATAAATATGTAGACTCCCTATTTACTAAATATAATAAATCTATAAAAGATAACAGAGTGTTGACTAATGAACTTGAAAAAAAAATCTAATGTTATTAAGCCCTGTTCTTAATTACTTTAAATCTATATTTCGGAAAAAAAACATGAAAGTGTAATGAGTCTCTCCTCTACCCTAAATAAAAGCAACAACTCTCGGATGGGTTTGAGAGTGTCCTGGCTCTGTACCCTCCCTACCATGGTTCTATTTGCCCCTTTAATTTAGTTAGAACCCCACAGAACGTATTTTAATTAACTTATGGCATCATCAACATTTGTTTTGGGAGAAAAACACTAGACTATTTCTTAGCAATCCATTATAAATTTCTCAAATTTTATTTTCATTTCAATCCATTTGGTACAAAAAAAACTATTAAAATTTGTGACAAATAAGTAACTTTAAAATTGCTTACTCTATCTAATTAATGACTAAACACATAACTTTAGATAATATTTATAGAAATATATTCATAACCTATCGAAATGTTCTATACTATTGTGAACACTTGGGAAATTCAATTTTGGTTGTTGTTTTGCTTAATTTTGTTTTTTTCTACTTGTGGGTTTTTTTTTTTAGATGGTAAATATCTCATTCATTATTTATCATGTAATAGCAAAACAAAAATCAATATTGCATTCTGTTATATATGTATATACATATGTCTATCTCCAAAGTATGTAACAACAAGATCAACATTATAAGAGGCAATTTGCGACTATGGATAATTAACAGTGGTTTACCAAATAAAAACGTAACATGATGAAATAAAGCTTTTAGTTATGTTACTTTACAGGAGATACTGATGTTGTTGTTACATTTAATGAAGTTTAGGTATGTTAATTTGAACGTAAGGAAGAAATTATATTGGGCAAAGAAATTGGGGTGTTATTTAATATAATTATAAGAGAAAGCACTCACCAACATATCCGACGTTCGAAGAAGGCCTTATTCGATGTCCGCCATGTTGACGACTAAACGTAGAGGAAACTGATGTAGATATTAGGATACAGATACAAGGTTAAATTGTTTTTGATTTAGATTTTAAGTTGTTTTAGGACAAGTAATACTTTTTCCTCGTTATGGTTATGTAATTATTTAGTTGTTATTAAGTTACGTTATATTATCATATTGTTTTTGGTATATGGTGATAATTTATATTAAGTAAACATTGAGGTGTAGAACGTAAGTAAAAAAAATACACTGGATATGTTACCCCTTAAAATTAGCTTGGTATTACGAACGCACCCAATATCTCTTACTTGTGCCGTCCTATGTTAGCATTAAATGATATTCGCTGAGATTACATGATGAGTGATTGAAATTAAACAGTAAATGGTTTATGACATCGGGTGTAGATTTCTTATCTTATTGCATTTACTTTTTTGTATTTTGTTTAATATTTGACAAAAAACACTTGTTATATATATTGCAATTTTTTGTTTGTTTTAACTTTTACACCATTTCTGTTTATAATCAATTACAATCTCATTCCAGCTTTCACGCACAGTTTATTGATAATACCAAACTACACGGGGTTTTACATAGATAATAGGTTAATATTTTTGTTTGTTTTTTTTTTTTTGAAAGATTATGTAATTCTAATCTACTAGTCTTCTAATTTCGTGAGTTTACGCTATTACGCCTTGGTACTTCATTACTATACCATTTAAATGGTGACTAATATTCTTTTGCTTGTGGTTTTCTTCCTCTTTTTACTTGTTGTTTTCTGCTTAGGTCGTTTTTAGGATATTCTTTTTGGGATGAAGATGATTTAATTTGCACTTTTCTTCAGGGATCACTTAATTGAACCATAATTTAGCTCTTTTAATATTTCTTTAATATGCAACTATTATTTTTGGTCGGTTTGGTATTTTTAATGTTTATTTTCCACGCTCCTCTTTTCTCACCGCACGTTGCTATGGCCTGTTACAAACTGTTTTAGAATTCTTTGCTCAATTTGTCAGTTGTAGAAGTCATACTCATGTAAATATACATATATGTACATACGTATGGCCAGCTGAGACTTAATTGTTACACTCGAAGAGTCACAGAGAGCCCGTTCCATACAATAGATATGCCAATGAATGAACTATAGAAATTTAGGTTATATTAGAAATGAAATGAAACTATATAGAAAACATGCCCATTCTTACCAATCGAAAACCACAGGAACACTTTGCAACAGGCTAATATTTAGACAACAGGGCGAAATGCTAATAAAAAGCTCACGTAAATTTCGACTATCATATATATCCAGGCGTTTCCCAGAGGAATCTAGGTGCCGCCGAGCTTCTGCGTTTGGGCTCTTTTTTGCCCGAAATGCGTACCATTTATTACGCAACACGAATGGAGATAGCCTTAATTTTAATGAAATACAACCACAAAGAGCAATGGTGTGCTTTATATAAATCTGTTACTACATTAAAGTTAAAATTACCTTTCGTGAAGACTTCTTCGCTATTAGAAAAACTGATGATGATAGGAATAATTTAAACAAGTTATTTCTTGTTTCCGCACTGGTAAAATGTTGAACCAACTCCGATAATGGTTGACAGAAAAAGGAAGTAGCGTGATGTTAAAATCTGTCTCGAAAGTTCGGAACAGCGTTTTTAGTATACTCAAAGTACTATTTAACGAAACAAAACCGACTACCTGTATGGTAACCGGGTATTGCCATATAAGACTCTTTTATTGCCTTGCCATGTTCAAATTAGCACTCACCGTAAAATAGGTGACTATAAAAAGCTGTTAGAAAACAAACGTTCGAAATTGCTCTTTTCTTTTACTAGTGTTTGTTTCGAAACATACGAATAATTACAATGTTAGAAAAAAAAATTTGTTAATGTACACAGAAAAAATTCAACTTCATTATTACTTCATTATGATGAATTAGGTCCAATAAACAAATTTGTAAATTCAGACACATATGTTACTGAAACAGGTCCTATGAACGATTTATTTGAAAATCAAACAACACGTTTACTGAAAATAAAAGTAGTTTTTGTTGTTGCTTTTTAATGTAAATAAGAGTTCACAATGAAACATTTATTGAATCAGAAAAACTATTTATTGAATTTAAAAGCTAATTTCAGCAAATGCTTGTCTGAATATACAATTTGAAAAATTTTTTCTGTGCATATAACCAAAATGTATTAATCCAAAATTTGTCCATCACAATGTTAGCTTAATATAAATTATATGTCATATATTTACATACACCCTTCCACCTACCGATGCATACGTATTAATATTCTTCATTGTATCTTAAGTATTTTTTGTTTATATCAATGTCCGTCATGCATTTAAATTATTATGAATATTGTCATACATTCCTTTATATAATATCCCCACCCAAGGAGTTCTCATTCATATTAATTCTTTGTTGTTCCATATTTTGTAAAAGAACTCAAATAAAGCAATACCGCAAAATAAACATTCATGAAAACTCAGTCACTACTGCGATAAATGAAACAAATAGAAGAAGTAAAAACGTACTAAAAGACATCAAGTGCTACGCAGAAAATAAGACAGAAGATTTACACACGCACTCCAACACAAGCACGCAAAAGAATCAAACAAAGGAATAAAGGAAAAAATTAAAAATGTTCCATTCAGCAAAGGAATCATGGATGGGCATTTATGAAGGAAATGTGTAATGAATTATTCATGCATGCCACAACAGCACCAATGAAAAAAGCAGCTAGCTGGAGCAGTAACAAAGTCAGTTCTAGTGACTTCAACATTGATAAGAAGCGCCTACGATTACTCTACAAAAATGAAATGTTAAAAATATTTAACTGGCTCTCAGTACACTTCAGTGGGTGTCTTCATGTGAATTTTTCAAAAGATACCAAGTAAGATCGTAAATCGAAAACTATCACCAGCTTTATATCTTTATGTAAACGCTAGTGGATTTAAGAAGGGACTTTAAAAGAGAACGTAAGTGTTGTCGCAGCGACATCACCCTCCATATAAATCGGCTCTATGTGATCCGGAATTTTGTTTAATAATAGCGAAGGCGATTTCTCGTTGAGCTCGATATTTTTAATACTTTTAAGGATAATCATGTAATCTAACTAAGTTTTAAATATTATTTCTTTGAAATTTAATGGTGTTGTAACTGTCGATAATAAAATAATAAAAATGGCCGCACGAAGCTTTACTAAAATCAGAAATGCTGAGGTTAATTTTGTACAGTTTTGTGCTAAATAAGAAATTAAAATATATTCATTTATTGGAAAACATATTAATAAAAATTTATACATCTCATATCTTCGGAGTGGACGATGTTAGAAAAATGATTAAGTCGTATCAATTATCCAGCTTTTGTAATTTCAGAACTTCCAGAGCATTCTCTGAAGTATTAAATGACTGAAATTTAATATTTGTTTGATAATATTGAACATGTGTTATGTATTTGATTATTAATAATAAATAAAACATTTTAGCGATTAAGGTTTTGTTTTCTCCAGCTCCTGGCTGCACTGTTTCATACTGAATTAAATTTATAGTATTTCAAATTTAATAATTTGATAATAATAGGGTGCAAAAAAGTAATTTTAGATTAAAAATTTCGATTAGAACTCTAGCTACTGAAAGATATGTGTTTATAATGTGTAAACGAATAGCTTGTCGTCCCGAACTTGCTTCGAATTGCTCATCTGCGACCAGAAAGTCAGCAAGTGCCACTGCAACCTGAGCTTCAGATAAAAAGGGAGTTAAATTGGTATAAGGGGTATGCTAATTGAACTGAAATGGTCATTTTTTAATTGTAGAAATCGATAATTTGTACGGATGTACAATGCTCGAACACATTTTACCATTTTTTTCGCGCTTCGAGCACAAGATAGTGTTGGAGCTGTTACTGTTTGGAAATGTTTTACAGCTCATGTTACTGGTATTTTTAAATGTGTATTTTTAAAAAATTTTCTGCACAAGCTTTTTTCAACAGGATGTCATAAGACGAAATTTTAAATAAATTGGCTTAAAGAAACTTCTAAAAAATGTAAAGAGTACCATATAAGAACTTTAGATGATTACTTTAACCTAAAAGAATCAAATATGTCTTAAAATCCAAACCATTTTCTCAACAGAATTACAAATTTTCTATTGCTTTTTATTTGATAAACTTCTAGTATAATATAATATGCGTTATAACTATGAATTAATTTAAGAAATGTTTTGTAAAAAAAAGTTCTATTATTCTCATTTTTTTTTACTTTAAGGTGGCAATCCACAAATTAATAAAATTTATTACAATAGCAAATAAGTTTTTACCAAGAATGTAAAGATAAGCAGTTTCTGAGCTAAGCAATATTTTTGAGCAGTACATTGTGTAGTTTTACATTTTTACAATAGAAAAAATTTTGTAATTAAGCTTTAAGCCGATTTCTAATGATATTTAAAGTCTTTATATTTTCTGCCTATCATCACTCTAACATATACTACAATATTAAAGTGTAACTACCAGCAGAATACCGCACATGTGCCATAGATTTCGATAACAATTTTATAATCGCTTGTGGTACCATCGGTGCAATCAGAGACATCAATTGTCATAAAATATTTAGAATTTCCTAAACGAATTTTGCTTGTTTTTTTTCTTTATTTTTATTTTCTGATAGAAGTGTTAAGAGGACTTTTGATATCAATGCCATCACAAATACATTCATGCATATTTCATAGTGTTTTTCTATTCAACTGATTTGTAAACAAGCAACATGAAGAAAAGAGTGCGAAATTTTTTTTTTCAAAATTTACAATTTAAAAAATTTAGTTAAATTCAAAGCCAAACAAAAATTAGATTTTGAAAAAGATTTCACGCCACATCAGGTAGAAAAAACAATGTCAAAACACAATAAGATATTCTTATTAAAAAAAGAGCATTAGAATAAAGAAAACGCTTTATAGGACTGGTTGGAGAATCCATTAATGAAAGAAGAAGAAAGAATAGTGTTTTATGATTTACATTTACATTTACAAAATTTACATGCACACATACATACATACATGTACCCCTACAATAATATAATTCGATAAGATTATCGTTAAAAGAAGCAGGTGAAGGCGGTTCTGAAAATTATATCATATAATTATTTCTTTAAATTTTTAAAATTTAGTTGGCAAAAAGATAAATTTCACAAGCGAAATTCCCCTGAGTTCTAAATAACTTGCTATGAACCATTGATAAAAAATTTTGGTGGGTATCAATACTTGTAAATTGGTCTTATTTAAAATGGTATTGACAAAAACTCACGCTGTCCGCCAGTAGTTATTACACTTGGAATTTACAGTGTTGCCAATTTAGTAATTTGTCATCCTGTTTAGGTATTACAAATATATTCTTTATTTAGTTATTTTTGAGCATTTAAGAGATTTTTGCAATAATATCTAAAAAATGTAAAATTAAAAAAATAAGTTTGCTGAGAATGCCATAAAAATCACACCCTGCAGTCAGTATTCCTTTAACCTTGACAATTGGTTTTGTCTTATTTTCATCCAAATTTATAAAAATTGAAAATTACATGTCAATAAAAAATACGATTCTTTCCATTCAACCCACTCACATCTCGCTTTATACAGAACATTGAAGAATGCCTTTTAATGTCATTGTTTAAACTAATTTGAACATTTCCTTAACCCTGACATACAGTGTAGGGAAAAATCACTACAAATAAATTTTATCCTTAAAAACATTTTAGTTTAGAGAAAAAGGGACAGATTATTGTTTTTATTATTATTTAGGTAGTCTTAATTGCGACCGATTTATGTTAAAAGTTTTTGTGCTAAAGACACTAAAATTAAATTGATAACACAAAAATGGTTATATGTTTTTATCTGGCTACATAATTTTTACTTCAGATTGTGCCAAAGTGGCAATATCAGTGGTTGTGGAATCGATAAAAATATTTTCAAATTCATGGTTCGATCTCTGCATATTTCGCTGCCATTAAAAGAACTGTTTGCGGGTAACGAATTCGAAGCCTTATTAAAAAACTTGCCGGAAGATAATATTATTCAAATTTAATCTGATTTCAAATACTTTTATTTGACCGCTTTAGAGAAGAATTTCAAAAATGACTTTAACTGAACATAAGCAATATGTTCAAAGAAATTGAGTTTCTTAATCCGAGTGCTAAAGACAGCAAAAATTAATTTAAGTTTAATATGTGCAAAATAGATAACAATGAGCTAAATCAGGAATTGCACATTACAGTAAAATTTTTCTAATGATTAAATAAATTCGTTAAAATGTTGGTCAAAATTAATTAAAATAGGAAATTTTAATAATGAATTACTTAACATTTTACTGTTGGTACCTCACGTGAACACAAATAAACAACGAAATTTAATGCATTTTAACAAAATGTTCTTGTACAAGCAATAGATTTAAAGCATAACATACACCTTAATGCATATTTTTAAGTATCTTGTTTTTAATCTGTACCGAATACAATTTAATTTTTGGTTTGCTTTTTATTAAATAATTTTTGAGCGTACATAATAATAATAAATAAATAAATAAATTTTTAATATGAAATACATTAATGGCCAGTTTATGACTTCATATTTAAATACGCATTTAGTTAATTGTCATTTAAATTTAAGTTGCATTTAAATACAGTTTCAGTTTTTCAGTGTTAAATAATTGCTTGTATTTAATTACGATAAAAATGTGGCAGCATCACGAAATTCTCTAAATTTTTTTTAGAGAAACAGCTGTTGAACAAAATTAAAGAAAAGTTTCTAATGTGGATTCTTTTTCAGGCTGAAAATAACATCAATGATAGGTTGCTGCAATTTTTTAAAAGTGTAAAACAATTAAGAAAAAATATGTAATAGAATAATATTAATGAAAGAAGTCCAAATTGCACCCCAAAGGATGTTGATTTTTCAATGGCCGCAAATTGTTTGTTTACTTTGTTGCGCGAAACAACAACAAGCTAGCAAAACCATATGCTTGTGTATGCATGTGTACCCACCTTATATAGAACTTAAATCAGGACGTTCATTTAAATAATATTTAAATTACCAAATATATTATTTAAATTTCATTTAAGTTTGTACTGCAAAACTTTATTTCGTATTTAAATAGAACATAAATATAAATAACATTTAAATGCGAAGTCATAAATTGGCCCTAAATACTATAAAATATGGCTTTTTAAAAGATAGGTATAATTGTAAAGTATTATTCTTGTAAATGTAGGGAAAATTGGACTTTTTGCAACACATGTAGGTTTAAAAAATTAAAAAAGTTAGCATAATTGGCAGCAACACTAACATAACACGCAGTATCAGAGTTGTTAAACAATTAAGCTTTCGATTTTCACCATCTGTCGTCTTTCACTATCCCTTTCCAAAGAACATAATACAGCTCCTGGTTGGTAGGAAAAATTATTGCCTGAGTGTTACTTCTCTTTAAAAAAAAATTATGTAAATTTTTAGCTTCCATTTACGGAAATTGCGCAGGGATTAAAATTGAAGTTGATCAATAATTTTTCTGGCCCATGAAGCGCAACAATCAGTGATTACATTGGGATGTAAGGTTTTCAAAATAATGACCGATTTGTTCCTTGAAATTAGTCAGGATTTTTATTCTAAAATTTTAGTTTTGTTTCTTAAGTCTGATAAAATTTACGAAAGTGTTAACTATCAAACGAACTGTCATACTACACTTTCTTTTTGACATTTATGATCAGTATAAATAGATTGATGTTTGATCAAGGCTACAAAATTACCCAGGTTTAGTCCAACTGAGTAAGCGATCCGTGAAACTGTGGACAGATTTCAAATCATTTACTCTCTAAGTGATGCAATAACATCTACACGCCGAAGGCATGTGCATACAGAATATAATATTTATTGGTTCATCGTTGATCGCAGGGATTGCGGCTCTGTCCATCCACTACTCAAAAAAGATTTTTGCAAAGATCTTGTCCTACACCCGTTTACGGTCCAACTGGTGCAGGAATTAACGCCACGAGACCATCATATGTGTTCAGCAGTGATGCTCATTTTTGACTTAACGGGCTTGTTAGTAAATAAAATTGCTGCATGTAAAGTGAAACCAATCAATTTACAACAGAGCCTGGAGACTGCATTATATCCAGAAAAATTTTTGGTGCGGTCTGTGTGCTATCATGCCACTCCCATTATCTTCAAAAATGCAGCAAATAGTATGGATGGCATCGATCTGCCGAGATCTGATTTTAACAGGATGGAGTTACGAGTCATACTGCGATCGCGATCAATGACTTTTTGAAATCATAATTTGGATATAAGTTTCTTTAAAGAAGTAGAACTGCTAATTGCCTTCAAGGTCGTGTTAGTCGCCACCTCTGGATTTTTTCCTGTGATGCCATGTGAAGTCATTGGCCTTTGCTGATAAGCCAGCACCAATTGATGCCTTGGAGGTCAACATTGTCTGTGTTACACGATCAGCAATGCTTGAAAAATAGACTTCCCAAAAAAGGACTTTCAGAATGAACTTCGTCAACATATCCGAAAACATTTTCAAATGCCCTGCATTGATATCTCAAATTAAAAATTTTTGTATTACAATTCAATGTTTTGTGTTAGTTTTTGAAACTTAAAGTTCTATCAGGCTTATAAAAACAACTCACATACATACTTCATATTTAAATTAATAATTTTAAAACATTATGTTTACGAAAATGAGTACCACCTTAAAATATCACATACACTCTAATAAAAAAATGTGACAAGTGTAAATGTGTATTCGGTTGATATTTGAACACAAGTGATTTTAAACCACTTAGAACAGTTTTATGCCAAATTATTTTGTGGGAGATGAGACATTTTTATCATGGTCATCTTTTCAAATTGATTGTGGCACACTTTATGTATTGTTTTTCAACTGTGAATAGTACGAGTATAACAATTTCTATGATTTTTTCTAATTTTCTATTACAAGTACGAGTAAAAGTTCGTTCTGGTAAATAAAGATTCGCAAATTACGTGATTTATTTGTTTCTTATGTGGCATTTTTCCCAAACAATGTGGAACGGTTCAATAATTGAACTTCAAATTGAAATGAAATTTTGTTAGCAATAATTTTTATACAGAAAGAGGAAACGATAAATCAACAAAATTTTGTGGAGTTTTTGAAGCTTTTATTTGGAGTACGAATATATAAACTACTATATTTATTATGTGAGAATCATTTGGTTTAATTTTTGAATATACATATGAATTAGTGATGTAAGAGCTATATTTCCAATTTATTTTTGAATAAAAATTTGTTCATTTAAATTGAAATTTAGTGTCACGTGTCTATTGTTCGCTTTTGACGTCTGCAAAACAAAATATTTAAAACATCTTTTAAAAATATAACTACTTTGTATCAATAACAACAAATTGGGCAGATTATCAGACCACTTTTCGTATTTGTATTCGACATCCTTAAATCACTTTCTTGTCTTTCATAATCAACAGCAAGTTGAATTGTTTTTTAGAGACTATCAACCTCTAACACGGATTCGATTCGATTCAATTCAGATTTTGTTTTCTTAATTTCTGTTTGCGATTTTAATTAGCTTGGATTAGTTTAAAAATACTTTTAATTGCATTGTTATGCCTTCGGACATGCTTAAGGATTTTTTCCTCTGTGGTATTCTGATCATCGGCTCCGCTGACCTGTCTTCATTGGTTTCTCTCTTCGGTACATATACCGAATAGCGGCTTCGTTGAATTAAGATTTTCTGCTGAGTCAGAATTGGGGCAAGACACAGAGTTTTTTTTCTTTGGAAAGCCTTTATTTGACAAACGACTAAACGTAAAATTTTTTTTTTATTTTAAAAAATTTAAAATTACTCTGTAAATTTGATTGTAGGGTTACATGCGTTTTTCATGATACATATTTGAAATTTTGTCGGTCGTTCAACAGATTAGTCGAGTTAAAAAAAACTAAAATTTCTAAACTTGAACTACTGCAGTCTTTCTATTTTCAGCCTCACCAATAGTAACGTATGGAGATTAGAATAATTACAAAAATCCTGGGGGCAAATTACGGCATTCGATATCGAACGATATCATACAAATTCAAAAGATTTTGTTTGGGATTTCGGTTGTTATCGAATGCTGTAATTTGTCCCCTTCATTTCTTATTAGTATAAAACGTACAAATGTTATTTTTAAAATTTACTTATATTAATTGAAATTCTCACGAACTTTCTCTAACTTAAATTCCTACGAAAACAAATATTTGCTCGTAAAAAATCTCAAAACTAGTAAACAGACAAATTATGTCAAGTTTTGGCATAAAGATATTTTATACGAAATATAGCATCAATAAAAAAAACGCCACACTTCAAAAAGTAGAAAGAAAATTTTTTTTACTTTTTATTTTAACATGTTATGTGATAAGTAGGTTAAAATAAATAAACATCACTGATACAGACACTACAAAAAAGCAAATATTTGAAAACACATTAAACTTTAAGAAGAGAACTGTTGTAGTTCTAATGAAATAAAAGAAGGATTTTAAGTGAAAAGAGAAACTATTTAATGTTATGTTGTGTTACGCTGTGTAATATAAAGAGAAAAACTCGAAACTCTTCTAATGTATGTTCCAATGTTAAAAGTTGTAATGGTAATGTTAAAAAGTTAAGAGTAAAAATATACTCTTAAATTTTTTGTTAACAGTTATGATGTGATGTAAATGTTAGTTAGCAGCAGAGAGATGAATGATTTTTGTATCCTTTTAAGTAAATACTATTGGGTAAAATTGCTTAGTAAGTGAAGAATTACATATCATGGATGATATTGATATTATTTCAAATTTTTAAATTGTTTTGGCCAACAGATAAAAGGATTTTTTTTTTAAAAACCTAGAAGATTTTCTTACACATGTATATTTATTAAATTTGCAACTATCGATATTTTATTATAGCCAGAGAACTTTAAGTTATAATAATACACATAAAAATGTAGTTTAATTTCCATTTAATTGGCTCCACTCAAAAAGAAACGCGCATTGAACACATGCTAATTTTCTACAAAAGTTTGATTTTCAGTAGGCATATAACCACAATGTAACTAAAATTTTCAGCCCTCAATGCTCTCATTTCCCCACTTTCAGATAGGCTATTTTATAAACCGGTGAATGAAAGGACTTTTGGACATCCTCTCGCCAAATCTGTCATAGTTCGCCGCATTTGACGTATACTACGCTTTACCCAATAACTTAAATTTTGACTTTTATTAAATGTTGACTTCTAAGTGCTTAATTGCTATTGGTACGAAGGATTCAACATGTGCAGACATGCTAAAGTGAATATAACGAACGAAATGACCATCTGCATGTTGTTCGCAAGGATCGAATGAACAAAATTGCTCGATTTGTCTTACAAAATTTATGTTTGGTTCATACATTTAGTGTGACTTTAAATTGATCTCTGAGAAGTTTCGTAAAATTTGAACTAGGAAAGGATCACCTCACATAATATTTTAAACGATATTTTTACTACAATCATAAATTTCAAACAATGAAATTTGGTATTTTATATACATATTAGTAAGGTTGAGATTTTCAGTGAAATCGCAACAAGTACTGCGTTATATCCCTTAACTTAAGCAAGATATAAATCCTGCAAAAATGGTCCGATTGCTATAAGCCTTGTCCAGGATATTAATGATATCCAAGTATTTGTTAAAAAAATCAACTTTTTTTACTCCTGAAGTTTTGTTTTGCTCTAATAGAGAACAATCAATATAATGATTAAAAAACATGAAAAATATATTATTTTTGGGCAAAGTAGAATAATTGTTAAACTATGAATTGGAAAAAAATTTTTTAAGGCAACATAAAATTAACTTAATCATTTAAGAAAACTTTTTTAATTTTATTTAAAATTTTCTCAATTGAACACAATCAAAATTTCAAACCCGTTTTGAAAAAACAAGAACAGTTTCAAAAACTCAATGTCACGTACTTTTAGAATTATTGACATTCGAAAAAATTACTTCGTGATGATATTTCTAGTGCCGTGTTGAAAAATTTCTACAAGTCGACAGCCGTAGTCCCGAAGTTATCCTTACGTATATCACAAAATCCAAAAAAAATATAATACCGCTTCTCCTAAAAACTCAAGGAATAACGAGTCGAACCTGACGTGTGTAGACTTGGTCTAAGATCCTGAACTTGTGCCCCGGAATATTGATATTTTAGACTCAATTTCCCAAGTAAAATTTTCTTTGGAGATACGTGAAGACAACTTCTGGACGAAGAAGTGTCATCAAAAGTGGGCACGGTTACCCCGGATCCAAAGTATAGATATATAAATTTTTTTCTAAAACTGTGTATTTTTAGTTTTTCGAATTACAATAATTTTAAAAATAAGTGACAAATCTTTTATTCTGGGAACGGTCACTGCATGCTCTATCAGCGGTCTACAGCTTGACATTAATTCAACATTTATGATAGCAAAACTTTTGATATTATCATATTAGACATCGCACTGTATGGCCACTTGATGCACAAACAAGTGTAGTTTCAATTACTGTACAACATTTAATATTTTTAGCTTGTAAACCAAGAACTCTATGCAACATTTCCCATAATTTCTATGTAAACAAAATTATTGTTTTTCCATTTGGATCACTATCAACACTACTCTCTGCGCCAACTATTCGAAAAGCAAGTCCTGCTGATTATCTCTATTTTTTAAAAATTTAAATTTTTTTCGTAAGCAAAAAAACCACTCGATACTTGTTTGCTTTTCATTATGAGGCTCTCAGTAAAAACAATAAATACGCTTTGTTTTAAAAAGTGTAGTTTAAAAATTAACACTGAAAAAATTTACCAGCTTTTGGAAATATGTTCCTCATCGTACTTCAACAATAAAGGCATAACATGCTCATCAGAAATTCATTTCATTTCTGCAACAGACGACAGATAAAATTTCCATTTGAAAATATTGTTTGAATTGATATTTCAATATTATATTAAGTAAGTAATTCAAATTTCACTGAAACAAAATTGATATATTTCTAAAACTTATGGAAATAGTTGTTTTATCTGACACAAGCACATAAATAGTTTTAGTTTTGCATTAAATAGGGTTTTATAAACGCATCCAGATTCATATACACATACCATTCGTTATCTACATATTTACAAATCAGTGGAGACACACATTTAAAAAACTTTTTTGGCATCAAATAATAATTGCACTGTTGTTGGAACATTGGCAGACAACAGAAATGAGATATGACAGACCCAACGTACAATTTGCATAAAATGGCCACAAATAAGACTAGAAATAGAAAATATACGTTGATCTTTTATCTTCTCCAATTTTTTGTTCTGTTTGTGTTTTTGATTTTTGTTAGCAGCAAGCCTATACTAATGATAACGAACATATCGCTCCTTTATTGCAACGTAGTCATATCTCAAAAAACTCGTTCTTTTTAAAACGATTTTAATGGAAATATAAAAAATGAAAAAAAAAAAATATTTTGCTTTCAAGAGCTGAATAAACAAAAACATACATATATTCATTTTAATCCATACTACTTTTTTGGTTTTTTTCAATACGCGGTTTATATACTCGTAAGTAAAACTAAACAAACTTCTATTTATAAAAAAATTAATCCAGGAGCAGAACAAAAAAATACCTGGCATGAAAAATGTCAGTAGGAATCTAGATTTTGCAGAATATCAAATAGCTGTTTTTAGCATATAAGATTCATTCAATTATAACATTCCATAGAGTCACGCAATTTGGATCACCTACAAATTGTTGTGCAACAAAGTTAAAGTCTTGCTCAACTCTTCATTTTGTCTAATGTGACATCAAAATTTGCACCACCAAATCGCAAATGATTTCATACCTTTATCGAACTAATGCGTGGTATGAACGAACAACAACAAAACAATAGGAACATTTTAAGAATCATAACTAAATCTAGACAAACTTTTGCTCTATGATGTCTTCAGGATGACTTATAATTTGACGTGTATTAAAATAACGTTCAGTTGATAAATATAATGAGAAAATAATGCAAGTTGTATAGAAAAAAACCACCTTGAGGGTAGGCTGGTGGAAAACTGCGCGTCTGCACTCTCATTCACGACAAGACATCAGCACTGTCTTCAACTTATTGGCAGTTAATATTATATAAGGATAAAATCGGCGAAAATCGTACGTATTTGGTCCAATTAGAGCAGCGTTGACAGCGTAGCCTTTGCGATGTTAGCTCCAGTCTCTTTTGCGTCGAAATTTAATGATTTATTAATTGGTGCTTTATAGGAATTGCTAGAATTTTAGTTTTTAAATTTTTTAAATGCACTTTTTTCCAAAATTAATATTTTACATATTTAGTAAAACATTAATAGTTTTGTTAAAAAGAAATTGAAATTGCTCATTGAGAGGTATGGCTTCTTCCTTTGCGCAGTTCACTGTTGCTAATGCAATTCTTCAGGGATTTATATTCGTGGCTTTTTTTTAGCTTTTTTCAATTATGAAGTTGGCCCATACATATTTTTTTATTGACACTAATTTATGTATTATTTGCTTAATTTTTCAAGACAGCAAATAAATAAATTCCAATCTTTAAAATTATTTTGATATATATATTTAGAATTGCAGCGATATTACAATCTGATAAATATTTAAAGCATAAATCGAATTTAAGAGGCCAAAAGTCCTAATAGGAAAGATTGACTTTCGATATGATTGCAATAAACAGAAGGAACATATTGTTTAAATTAAAACTTTTTAAAACAGCATGATTGTATGGGAAAGGAAAAAAAAATATAAAAAAAAATTTAAAAACTGCTGAACGGTGCTCTTAATAAAATCTTAAATAAGCATTTTTTAACTTCTTTCCAGAGCAACTAATTTAACTTTGTATTGGTAAATTTTTAAACTGATTTGGCTTCTATTTATGCAGCCTGGCAACACTGACTATAAAAGACAAAGTATATAATTTTCCTACATTACGACTTTACTGAAGACAGCTTTAGTAACAATTGCAATTGATTTGGTAATTCTTATCGTTGTCTGTGTGCCTCGATAGAGTACCAAGTACCCTAGAGGGAAAAGAACCTATCACAAGACACATCACGAGACTGGTTCCCAGGGACAAGCAACCGGTTCTAGTGGCGGAACTTTATACGACAGGTACCGGTAACATTTGCATGGCGTTGTCATTGGAGGGGTTCAATTGATATAATTAAGATTCTCGGTGACAGGTTGCAGATCTAACCTTTACGTACTAGTCCTGTGGTAGTATTCTTAGTACCTGTTGTGGTTTCTTAAAAACCGGCAATAGAACTAGCCTAGAGCAGAATGTACTCTATATGACTGGTATTAGCTTTTCAGTGGGTATAAGTTCGGCTTAGATTAATATAAGTTTCTAAAAATTTGTTTGATTCAAATCGAAAAATGCATGATTATTTTAATCATATTATAAATAATTAATGTAATCTATCTTAACTAAGAAACTTTTTGTACCATTTCCATTTTCACCGGTCTTAGGACAGATAGTTCAGGACAATTGGTAAAACATTTCCCTTAGGTTAGTGTGTCTGATGGTTGTGTTTTTGATTTCCACAATAGTTTAAGGATGTTTACTTTAAAATGCGGTTTTTTGGGGACTATAAACTTTTTGAATTGAACAGTATATTTACATAAAATTATAATTATATTCGTCTACAAAAACTCTACCAACATTGACGCCGTTGACTACCATACGACATTGTGCTTGACAATGTCACTTATAGTGTCGTACACGATTTCTGTGTTCTTTACTTAAAAAAATCCTGCATAATTAAATTGATAATAAATAAATAAATGTGTATTGTGCAATTTATTTCATGGAAAATAATTTTTCTGTTGTTTCAATACCTTTTTCGGAAAAAGAATGGTAAAGAAACTGGTTTGTTTTTCATGATTTATGGCTTCATATTTTCCTTACAAATTTGCTATCCACATTCATGTGAGTGAAGTATGAACAAGTGTGCCAAATTGATTTCATGTTTTTACACACATTTTTTGTCATAATGGAAAATAAATATTTCCTCATAAACGAAAATCGAGTTTTTTTTAATTTCATATTATTTTTTTCAATTTTTAAAAGGTTTTCCCATGAAATTTTACAAAATATTTTGAGATTTTGCATCGCTATATGAGTTTAATTTAATTTTACCTTCTTTTTTAAGTCATTGAAGCTATAATTATAACCACCAGCATTTTTGAGGTTTATTACATCTTTTATGATTTAATTAAAAAATAAATCTATGAAGAAAGAAAGCAGCGATACTAAAATTTATAAAATATTAATTTGAGAACATTATTTCAACAATTACTTTGGTAGGATATTATTTGAGTTCCAGCATTTTATTGAGCACTACCCTGCAGCAACAATGGAATTGTAATTCGTGCCTAAAAAGTTTCTTTGACATATCCCAAATATAATAATAGGAGTATCTTATCTTGTACAATAAAAACCTAAGCAGCATTAAAATCAACCTATTTCTGTTTGACTATTTGCGTAGTAGAAATAAGTATACTTTTGTAAAATATAACTTTTTAAATTTTAAATAGCATTACAAGGTTTATAAGGTGCAAATAAAAAAGTCTCTTATAAATAAACTATCTTAAATGTATTTTCAAAGTAAAGCTAATGCTTGTAATATACAAATATCTCGGAGTAACTTTGTTTCAGTCGACAAATTAAGTATAACAATCATTAATTTAATCAAAATGTTTAAGCTGATACTTATTTTTTGTAGGGAAGACGAAACCAATCATGTTAATGAGTATGAAGAAGGATGGCTTGTAATAAACATGCTGGCTGTCGTAGAACTAAATGAACTATTTGCTGAAATAATAATGATCTTATATCAGCGAGTCTTAAGAGAGAAGCAAACATTTTATGTTTTTTATCCGAAGGCACTGATACAGTGAAGTGAAAATATAGTAAATGCAATGAAAATATTAAAAAGTTAAAGATTTATTGTCAATTACAACATAAATTTAATTGGACAAATCACAGCAGTGTCACATCATCGGTAAATTGCATATTATTTAACAAAATTAAAGCAAGATTTGAATTAAATAGAAAACAAAGTTTTTAGTTTTTCATAATTTTTGAGATTTTTCATTGAAATGAAAGCACGCTGATCTGCCGTGTAACGCTTCCTTTTTACAAGTCTTAAATTCGGGCACCCTTTATAAAATATTTATGATGGGGATTTCTTCATGAACTGACTGTGTTTTAAAATAAAAATATTTCATATTCGATTACTATTTATTAGAGTATCCACTCAATTAATATATGTTCGATTAATCGAGTAAAATTTTTCTATTATTTCATCGAATAATGAAAATAGTTAATTTCGATGAACGAATAACTCGAGCAATTGATGTCATTTAATCGAGTAAAAGTGACGTGGCCATTAAAGAGCTCAGTAACGATAACGCAACATTAATTGAGTTGGATGACATAATAGACTTTTTAATCAAGAATTTCGGAAAGGCGAATAATTTCTTTCCAAAAGATTTAGTTGGTTGCCTTAAGGCAAGAATAAACGAGAGGCGAAGTAATCTTAATTTTTAAAATTTTAAAATATAGCTCGAAAGGTTACAATCAAATTGCATGATCGATTGATTTACAGTGAATCTCAGCCAAATGTATCAGACGATGATATTTTTTGAGAAGAACATTGGGATCTAAATGAAAACAATCGATTGTGTGAACTTGACAAAAATATACAGTCTTAAAAATTTTAAAAATTCTAGCACATAATATATTAGTACTCGTGTAATAGATGATTTCATGTATTAAGATTACATAAAGAAAAAATCAAAAAAACTAGAAAATCTCTTTAATACAATCACCAACATCTATTCTAAGTGAAATGGTGTTTTCAACGTCAAGTTTTACAAAAGAAAACAGAAAAAAACTGTTTAAGTAGCAAACATTTAATCTGTATACTATTTATAAAAGACTATTTGATTAGCTGTGATTCAAATCTCGTCATCAGTAAAATTTTTCGTTAAACGTAATTTTTGATGTACTATAATTTGTTAAAAGTTTTAGAACTTTATTCGTAGGTGCAAATGAATTGTTATTTTACTGTTTATTTTAACTATATTTTTGTTTTATTGTTTATTTATTAATACGATAATATTATCAAATAAAACACAAGTGTATATTTCTTCCATTGGAACAATTATTTGAAAAATTTTCAGAATTATTTGAATTATTCGAGTTATTAGAATAATTTAAAAGCCTTATTCGATTAATCGAGCAATTTTAAGATCCCAAAAACGATTAATTCTTTAATCGAACAAAACCAAATACTCTACTATCTATGATCTAAATTTCTAAAATATTTATTATAGCGGGTGGGGCAAAATTCCCGCTACCATTTTGATTACGCCCCATCTTCGTTATCTGACGTTTAGCTCAGTATAGCTATAACCACTGTGTTGTGCAGACGTCCAAATTTTATTTTGGATAAATATACGGTACAAGAACGAGTAGAAATAGTGACAATATTATTGCCATTCTGCGGAAATTGCGTCATGGCCAGCCAGATATCCGGATTTAACAGCACTAGACTTTTTCTTAAAGGGTTTTTTAAATCAAAGTTTTATTCATGAAAAAAGCTTTAAAAGAGCCGAAAGTTGCGAATCGCAGTCACCATTTAGCCGATATAATTTTTTTTCTTTATTTACATTTCTTATTACCTTTAAATACTAAGATTTTTCGGCCTTTTAGGCTTTTTTGTGCTGAGTTAATCAAATAAATAAATAAAAAAATAAAAAATGTAAAGACCAAATAAACTTTTTATGAAAACTAAACTTCCATATCTTTTCTTTGAACAAAGATATTTATAGGCAATCAAATTGGTAGCGCGTCCCACCCTGTATAAAACAAGGAGTTGTTATAGTTTCTTTTCCAATTTTGTTGTAGCCCTAAAGTGCCGATAATAAAGTGTATTAAAAAAAAATCTTTTCTTTCCATTTTAACTAAAAAAATAAACAGAACTTGCTTTACTATTTAATGAATTGTATCCAATTTTATAAATTTTTTAGAACAAGTCATCTTAATATAAGGAAATGAGAATATAAAAATTTTTTACATAAAATAGATCCCCAACTTTTGTACCATAAGAGTGTATAATACTCTTTCTTACCTTCCTTTCTCGTCGAACGGGAACTTTTGATACTGCATTGGAAAACTTTCCTCCAAGGAGGAGCTCGGCGTTTCTCGAAGATGAGTTTATAATGTGTAAAAAAGGATTTTTTATTATACACCATTTACAAAAAAAAATTGGGTCAAGGTCGATTAAAACGCACAAGACATGCACAAGATGCACAAATGTGTAAACGAAATCGAAGATCTAGTAGTCGCCAATATTTGTGGAAATGGTCACCTGTGAACAGTGAGACATTAAGCGGCAGTGCAACCTGTCGTAGAACTGTTAGATACGCCCTTAAATCTTATATCAACGGCGCACTGTGGCTGAAAATCGTTTTTCATTGGCCAAAACTCAAATTTTTTTTTGTCACCGATTTTTAAAATTTTTACGCCCTTTTGCAGCTAATATATCCAGATTAAGGTAGCCAAAAAATTAGGTTAAACTATTGATAATTGTGAGCGTGGTATGCTGTCAAACTCAACGGTTTTTTCTAATTTGAGAAAAAGGTGTTTTTCTGTTGTTTTTTATCAAAAATAAATGGTTACTACTCGCAAGCTATCATCGATAATGGCCTGCGATCTTTTTTATAATATTGGTAGGATTATAGTCTTTAGTTTTTGTAAGTGGTCAGAGATCTAGCGTTTAATATTAAGGGCGTTACGGAATATTTATGAAACTACTATATTTTTCTCAAATTTAAACTTTAGTGGAATAGAACTTCTAGGGAACAAAAGGGAACAAGAAATGTATACCACCCGGAGAAAGGTGAAAGTGTCCTCTTTAACGCTATATATACTTTTGCACCCGCGACGAGCCGTCTGTAGAACACTTTTTTCATTTTAATGAAATTACTCCAAAGTACTCGTATACAATGGTGTATATAATTTTCACTTTTTTGCCTAAAAGTTTATGTTTTTTACTTTAGACTACGTAAAACTAAAAAAATTAAATATAATACCTGCGAAAGGGTTTAATGGCTTTGCTTTGATCAGCCAAAAATAAGTCATAAAATTATCACAAAATTCTAAAGTAAACATATGATCTCTTTCTAAATTTACCTGTTATCAAATGTTAGGTCAACCAAAGTCATAAAAAATTTTATAACAATAATCGCGACATTAAAGCACTAAAGAAAAAAAAATAACCCAACAACAACAACAAATATTGGCGAGATACTAATCAGTTTTACCTGATATTAAGGTCTGGATAACATGTGCAGTTTTGTGCAATTTAAGCACTACCTGCTATGAAATTAAAGATCAATGTGTGAATAACATGTATCTAAAAATGTATAAAACTACGGATTCGATAAGGGATTACTCAGTAATAAGTTAATCCTCTAAGTGTACGGATAAAACATAACAGACGCAAATAAAAATATTCAGAAAAATATGGAGAGCTTCAGTTATAAAGAACTGGCCGAAGAGTATTTTAGAAACAAAAACCAGGAAGATGTTCTTAGCTACGTTAAAATAAAATTAAACTTAAATTCGTGTAGCACCGAAATGCAAGAGCAATTATTTAATTTCGTAAAAGCACTAAAAAAACGCTACAAAGAAGTTAGCTACAGTAAACAAAAGTTTTATATAAAAAGTGCAACCTGGTTAGAAGGCCAACTTACTGTCGCTGCAGAAACAGCAAAGCAAGATAAGGGTGGAAGACCACGCAAATCATTAATGGGCAACTGCAGCGATAGATCTAAGAGGCGGAAACTTAAAGATATTAACGATGCAATTGGTTGTACAAATATAAAAGAATCTTTCCTACATCAATTACGATCACAGAACCAATTAACAAAAGTGGATATCATTGAAAAGGTTGTTAAAGCTAGTCCAGTGAGAACAAAACGGATTCTTAAAAGTATACCAACTCCGAGTGATGTAATACAGTACACAAATGAGGAGGCATTAGCATTATTTCTGGATTTGAAATTAACAAAACAGCAATATATTAAGCTCAGACTGCGTGCGATTGAAAAAGGCTCAAATATGTATCCAGCATATCATCACATAACCGCTGCTAAAATGGACTGTTTGCCATCAAAGGACACTATTACAATCACACCAATTTCGGCAGAGGTACAACTACAATCTCTACTTGATCACACAGCCGAACGCTTGCTACAATCAATAACAGGAAATGAGTTAAAGAAATATGGAAACACAAAGTTAATTCTTTTTTGTAAATGGGGATGTGATGGTTCTTCGGGACAAAAACAATACAAACAAGCTGTATGTGAAAATATATCGGACTCAGATATGTTCATGGTATCATTTGTACCATTGCGATTGAAAAAGATTTTGGAAGATTCAGAGCCTTCGACTAGTACAACGCAAACAATGAATATTTGGAAAAATGAGACACCATCTTCTACGAAATACTGCAGGCCAATCAAATTTGAATTCAAAAAAGAAACTCATGATGCCATTAACAAAGAAGTTAGTGATATCAAGACCCAAATTGCAACACTACAGCCATTACAATTACAGTTGGATGGGCAGCAAATTGAAGTAAGCTACCAATTAGTGCTGACAATGATAGATGGAAAAGTAGGTCAGGCTTTGACTAGCACGAAGGCTGCATCCAGCTGCATTATATGCCAAGCAACATCAACCCAATTAAACCAAGTCCCGACAAAATCATTAGATAATACCGATGCATATGAATTTGGATTATCACCACTACATGCAAGAATACGACTTATGGAACACATACTAAAAATCAGTTATGATTTGGATTTCGGGTCTTCAGGATCAATAAGAAACAACGAAACCAACAAAGAGTTAAGAAGTGCAAAAAAGAAACATGTTCAAGATGAATATCGCAAATTAGGATTGATTATAGATCAGCCAAAACAAGGGTCAGGCAATACAAATGATGGCAATACCGCAAGAAGATTCTTTTCAGATCCAGAAACAGCATCTGAAATAACAGGAGTGGATTTAAACCTCATTTTCAGATTTAAAATAATCCTAGAAGTACTTGCGTGCAATGAAGAAATTGACTCTAGAAAATTTGGAGATTATGCAAAGGAAACTGCAAAAATATATACAACCAACTACCCATGGAGAAATATGTCTGCAACAGTTCACAAAATCCTTTATCATGGAGAAGATGTCATTAAATATCATTTGGTGCCACTTGGAGATCTATCAGAGGAGGCTCAGGAAAAAAGGAACAAGGATTACAGATTTCATAGAGAGCACAATACTAGAAAAATTTCAAGAAATTCAACAAATGAAGATCTTTTTAATATATTATTGGCAACGTCAGATCCGTTTATCTCCAGTATTCGAAATCAATGGAAAGTGGAACATCGGGATTTAGATGAAGAAGCCAAAAAACTACTAAAGAACAGAGATAGCACAGAACAAAATATGGAATATTTGCAATCAATATTTGAGTCAAATGAATAATAATTATAATTGCCTTTCATTGTTATTTAAGTACGAAAAACATAGTATTAGTAAAAAATAATAATAAACGAACCTACCATTGTTACAAATGCTATTAAAATTTATTGCAGTTTTTATTTTAAAATGTTTTTAAAATTATCAAATTTGACAGCAAAAAATAATAAATTTTTCTGTAGTAATAGTAATATTTTTAGATAATATTATTAACGTTTTTTTTAAGTGTAACTATTCTTTGAGTGTAAACAAATTTGCAAATTTGTCAGCAAAAAATTTTTAATTTTTCTGTAATAGCAAAATCTCCAGTTGATTTTACTATTTTTTTCAGTGTAAAATTTTTTTTAAGTGTAACATAAAAAAAATTCCATTATTACAAAAATTATTTATAATTATTATTAATTTCCAAATATTCAATTTTTTTAATAAATAAAAAAATAATAATTCCATATTTCACTCAAAAAGTTAAAAAAAATTCAAAAGTTCAACTTTGACCTAGAATTCCTTAAAAAGTCCTCAATCAATTTTAATAAAATTTAAACTGAGTCAAGCTGAACTAAATATCTATCCAATAAAAAAAAAATTACTTCAATATTTTGATCGGTTCAAAAGTTACAGAGTTTTGGCCAATGAAAAACGATTTTCAGCCACTGTGCGGCGTCTATATAGAAAAATGTTTGAGATATAAAAGAAGTTAAATTGGTGTAAGATGAAAGAAAATGAAACTGAAATGTAGTAGAATAAGAGAAGAGGATAGTGAAGGAGGACTATTAGTGAAATCATAAAGTTTAATTTTTACAAATCTGCAATTACGCGTTATGTTAGTTTTTAGAGAAGTGTTTCAATGCCTTTGGCGTAAAAGAGGATGTGTAAGCCCAGGAGGTTGCTTTGATGTATCAATAATAAACACCATTGGTAGTATTCAACGACTAGTGCTATGCCTTCGCCAACTGGAGCCCTAGTATGTGATACATGTATTTCACACCTTAACTTAGCGTAATCTTTCAATGATAATTATAATAATACTTTTTAATTATAGTCCCAAATAATTTATTTCTTTAGCATTTTAAAACCATAATTTTCTTCCCTCTCACTTTCAACCTCTACTATATTCACAAGTTGATACAGAAGATGGAACAAATGTCACAAGTTTTCCTTATATTACTAATGAACTACAAACTAAATTATATTAACAGGGGATTTCTACGAAATTCAGCCTTGTCTAGTGTATATTTTTCTTTTCTTTAGAATATTTCGCGAAAAGAAATAAATGTGTACTTAATTTTTATTTCACAAAGCAATAGCAAAGCTAAAAATTAAATTAAACCTTAAAGGTACTGGTCTTATTATTTTTATTTAATTTTAATTCTTTAAAAACAAAAACAGAAAAAACGCCTAAATGTTTAAAAGCTTGTCATGAGTAACGACGTGCAGAAAATGACTCAAATGCTTAAAAATCATGAGAAGTTCTTAAGAAATAGAAAACTTAAATTAAAAAATATCAAATAGCAGAATAGCAAAAAAACAAAAAACAAAAAAGCTTCGCAAATGATTAAAAGAAATGGAAAAACTTGTCTGTGCACATAAACAATACTCCAAAGAGATTTTTTTTGTACTTAAAATAAAAGAACTCAAATACCCAAGAGGTTGTCATCTTACAAATCTACATATCTTTTTGCTAATTTTACTTTGTGGAATATTGTCAGATATTTTCCGTTTTTCTTTTACTGCCTGGCTTATATTCCTCTGTGAAGTTTATTGAGTAGCAGTGTATCGTCTTAGTTACACTTTTTGTTGTTTTGAAGAAAAACAAAACAAAACTATTACATTTTGAGTAATTAATATAAATATTTACTCTATTTATTTTATGTGATTCTAGAATATCTTTAAGCCGGAATATTCGCTTATCAGACCATTAATTTCGAAATGTTGTTTAGTGTGAAGAGGTCATTTACAAGGAGTTTCGAGATGAAGTGTATGAATATTAAAGTGGTTAACATGTTTAACTTTTATAATATCTAAGTCACAACGCTTGGAAAAATATTTTGTGTTATGCGACAATATAGCTGAGATATTATCGTAATTAGACAAAAAATTAACAAAAATTATGCGTGGTGAAGAGCGTTTTTATTTATTGGTTTCGCTGCCAAACATCACAATATACAGTTTTTGTTGCAAATAATTGCTTTGTTTAGTCTATTGTGCGAATAAGTTGTATTCAACTTAATATTAGTCATACGCTCAGGAGACTCACCAGTTATAAAAAAACAAAAAGGTTTAAAAAAATTGCTAAAAGCCATTAATAAGGGGAGCAACATAAAATGCATAGTTTCATGAATAAAGTATTTTTGTATAACAAAATCTCATACAAAATCTATTGCAAATGTAGTTGCAACATGAATAATTTACTTGTTTTTTTTGTTTATGAAACTAAGCATTTTCAGTGTTGACCTTGTTAACAATTGTTTTTAAATTCTACCTTAAGGGAAATTTGTGCTCAAAAAGTTAAACTTAAATTGGTTGTTCAAAAGTTTTAAAACGTTATTATTGTTAAACAAAAATATAAAATAATGCTAAAATAAACTAAACACAACAGTTCAAAGGACAAATAACAATGTGGCGATACTTTTTGGTTAGAAAATATTTTACCTGAGGAAATATAAGTTTTACTATATTTGATTAATGAAACTGTAGAGCACTTTTAACATATAAAACAAAAGACACTCGTTCTGAACCGTTCTGATGTGTCTTTTTTTACAAAAACTAGTGTTTCTGTTTATGTATGAGTGTGCACACAGGAACAAAAAATTAATAGGATTATGTATGTGTAATTAAGTGCAATCAGCTTCAATGTATGTTATTCTTTCTAAAGGCATGAACATTTACGCAACAGCATACTATAACTGGACAATAACAGAATATCGGAAAGTGTTGCAGTAAAAATGGTCTTGAAAAGTTTTTGTCAGAAAAACACAACAGAAGACAAAACTAAGAGCAAACCGAAACCCTCTAAAAATTTACAAATTGTTATAGTAAAATGTTTAGAATTTAATAATACTAAAATTCGTTAACAACTGTAATAACATATTTCGACAAATTGAATTGCATAATTTCCCACTCAATTAATTTAACGAATTATCCAGCTTCCATACCGTATTTTAAGTCCAAAAAGACTTCTTCGCATTCATCACCCTACTGTATTTAATTTTTATGAAGTTGCTGAACACACCCTTCACCTAAGATGTATAGAATAGATTGATTCATATATCGATATGCTGCACAAACTTGCCAAAGGGGAACATTTTAAGCACAATAAAATAAAATTGGCTTGTGATTTATTAAAATGCTAACATTTTCTTTTGGTCTCCTTATTAAAATTCATTGTGAGAACCCCTTGATTTTTTTCGCGTCTTACTGTGTTCTAAAAGCATATCTACATATATGATTTAAATTTAGCCAGATAATTTAACCTGGACTACCTATGACTTGACTACATTCATATAAATCAGTTTTTAAAATCTTGCTTAACAGATGGAAGTTTTTATGCTAAAGTTAACACAGAGATTTCCGAAATATATTAAATAAAATCTGGAGTCCTACAAGGCAGTATACTTGAACCAATTTTATACACAATTTTATGTCAGCCATGTTTTAATCGCCACATACGCAGATGATATTGCAACTTTAACATCTTGCAATTGCCAGAATGATGCATCAAATGCAGTGAAAACTCAACTAAATAAAATATGGTTGAATAAATTGAAAATTAAAGTCAACACGGAAAAGTCATCTCATGTAACGTTCTCATTACGACAAGGTAATTGTCCTGCCGTTCTTCTTCGGTTAAATGTCTGGGTATCCTTGTTGACAAAATATTGACATGGAAAACTCATATTAAAACAAAAAAACTATATTGGTTAATTAATCCAAAATCAAAATTAAACTTGCTAAACAAGGTTCTTATATATAAAACAATCTCAAAACCTGCGGCAGTCAAACATCGAGATACTGCATAGCTACCAATCAAAAACTCTCAGGTCAATTTTTAACGCTCCATGGTACGTGTTAACTAACATAATCCACAAAGATCTATACATACGAAAGGTTGAAGATGAAATGCGGAGATACAGTGAAACCTCTCTAGAAAGACAGAGTCAATACGTATATTATCAATACGTTAGCTATTGCTTTACTAGATGGCACAGACGAAACAGGAAGACTTAAAAAGCATCATACTCTGGATTTTCCGTTTAGAAACTAAATTTCTTACATGTTGTCTATATAAATACTAGCATTAACTTTTTATCAATGGAATTCAACATAATACGTTATATTTCTCACCATGTAAAATTTACTTATTATACTTGATTGGATAGGTTGTAAATCAATCATAGTATGTTGCTCTTACATTATGGTTATGCGGGGTCTAAAATTCAAGTACCGAAGAGTTAAGCTAAAACTGAGAAAACTGAAAACTGCTTTGTTGTTTTAATTTACAAGATGTTTATTTAAAGATGTTAAAGTTGACGCATCAGGAACATTATATATTTTTGAAATATTTTGAAAAACATTTATAATTTCTTTCTGTGTATAAAATAATAATTCTACCACCAGGAAGTATTTCATTCCCTCACCTGCACTCCAAAACAAAAATTGTTTTAAGCAAATCAAGTTTAAATTTAAAAGCTTTAGCTCACATTTTATATCAAGTGACACAATAATCCGAATAGGTTTCATTTGAATTTAATCAAAGAAATTTTGATAATATTCATTCGCACCTTAACCTTCACTTTAATTAATAACATTTTGTATAAAGACTTTCAGATATTCGGCCTTATCCCTAATATGTGAGTGACATTTTTGCAAAATTCTTTGTTTCTGGTTGTATTATGTAACAATTTCATAGTTGTGCGTTTGTGCTCACATTTACATTGTAAAGATTTTCTATGACAGTTTCATAAAGTTACAAGTAGACTTTCATACGTATACAATAATAACGATAAATACATACAAACATACATACATACATACATACATTAACTATGCCAAGGTTTAAATTGTTCTTTTGTTTCCTTTTGTTTATTGATGGATGTTTTTTGAACAATGTCTACGAAAGGCGATCTTAACTGAATTTATGTATGTATGTATGCGTTTGACTTCCAGAGGTCTCTCTCTCTTCTTCTTTTGTTTTAAAACAATACAAACAATGGAGTATCTTAGATGGTTTTAGTGCAAATATGCAATTATAATGCATCAAAGAATTTGAAAATCAAAAGGACAATGCATAAAAGTATTTAACATTAACACAATAAATTAAGCAGAGAAATTCGGCAGAAGTAGAGCATGTAAAGATAACAGGCAAATGCTCGCAAATTTTTCGCATCAAGGGTTTTGCAATTGTCGTAATAAATAGTTTCAAAGAAAATTAAAAAAGGCTGCAAAAAAATTTAAAAAATAATCAATCAAATAACTTTTATTGTTGAAGTAAAATAAATTGATTTTTTATAAATTATTATATTATAAAACACCAATAAAATTAAAAAAAAAAATAAGATAGAACAGCTACTGTTGCCAATGCAAATAAATAATATATAAAAGAAAATAAAATTATAAAACACGTAAAAAATATTTAGAAAATTTATTATTCGAGTTATTTTCCAAATTTAATAAATAGTATCAACACTCGACAAACGAAACTATTTTTAAACATAAAAAATATTGTTCTCAGCTTTCATTTGATTAAATATGAAAGTTGAAATAAGGTTCAAGAATCAATTATATTGTTTTTATTTTCTTACTTTATGTTTTCCTCTTTTGTTTTGAGGTTTTCCTATTCTTTATATCGCTCTTTATTGCAACGTAGTCATATCTCAAAAAACTCGTTCGCCAGAAAGCGATCTTAAAGTTTTTAATTTTCGCACTCATCAATGGAAAAGTAAAAAGTATTCTCCCCTCAAGAGGTGGGCAAACAAGAAATTTTTATACAAATTTAACACAAAATAAAGAAGGCTACGAAAAATATTTCTGCATCCTTAATTAAAAAAATCAAGTTTTTTGCGATATGACAACGTTGCAATTAAATAGCGTTATGAAGAAATAATAATTTAAATTTTAATATATACATTCTATAAAATATCAATGAATACTATTAAAGTTAATTATTCTATTGAAAATCCTTAATGACATTACGGGCAGATTTCAGTACCTATAATTTGAATTTTTGATAAGCAGATGGCAAAATCATCCTTACTTTATTTATCAGAAGAATCGCTACCGTTTACAAAACCAATATTTGATTAGAACTTCAAATATAACCTTATTTCGCTGATTACAATTACTATTACTATTACTTTTACATCATTAATGTTAACAATAACAAAAAAAAACTCGATAAATAAATAATAAAAACTATCCCTAATGACACTTTGGATATCAGTACACATTACTGGAGCAAATTTCAATGCATTTGCTTCAGATGTAGATAATTTTCCAATATACGCAACCGCTTCACACAACGTTTAGATTGTAAAGTTTGTTGAAGGTTACTTTAAAGTTCTGGCAACACGATGACAATATTTTTCTATTGAATAGGAAATAATACTGCGTAATTAAGATACGGCTATGTGTATATAGCAAACTTGGCATTAAGTAACTTTGGAATGTACATATGTAAATATTTTAACTGTAGCTTGTTTATTCCTATTGCGCTTTAAGAGAAAGTGGTAAGAAAAATGTCTAAAAAAGTTTTATTAGATTTATGAAAAACATAATTTGGCAAGCATTTTGAATACATATCTTCACATAATTAGCAATTACCCAGAACTGCCTTCGATTTGCAAATTAGTTATACTTGAATACATAATATATTTACAAGAGGGCACTGACGAATCTTATTTCAATATGACAAAATCGAGATTTTCTGTTAGCAAATTTCATGTATAAAAACTATCGGCCTTCGCTTATAGTTAATATGCTTTGGAATTTACTTTATAGTGTTCTGATTAAAAATAGCTCAATAGAACAAAGTCAGACCTTAAAAATAATATATTGTGGCAAAGACGGCGTCTTGGGGTATAAATGAAGAAATGGCAAATAGAAATTGGAAAATGCCATAAAAAACTTGCACTATCATATTTATCATATCCATTGGCAATTTTTAGAAAATGAAAACTAAATTATGAGTGGAATTAATACTGTAAACCACAACAAAAAAGGATTTTTTTTGGTTTCTCTCAATATTTTGTTTCGATTTTCTAAAAAGAGGGAAATAGTATAAAATTTGTGGCATGATGGCATGAAGACTGCGTTTAATCTTTCAAAATCGAAGTCCTAGTTGAGAACTTCTATAACCTTAAGAAAGTATACGGAGATGTTTTTATTAGCCTGGAACCATATAAATCGCGGAATGTATTCACCAAAAATTATTTATTCTTATATCTGTTATATGTTTGTGATCAATTATTTATTTAAACAAAAAATTCTGAAACACAATATTTTTTGACCATAAAACCGTGATTTTTTAAACACTTATTGTTATCATTTTATAGCATATAATAATAATATAGTTGGAGATTGCATAGTGACAAATTCAGGCAGGTTTTTCTTTTAAATATGAAGCGGATGCTTAAGACTTTGGCGTAAATCAGTTTCGTGGCCTGAATATAATGGTGTTTATTATTTCAACGACTGCTAATGAAATTTTTGTACACTTACGATTTAAGGAATTTTTTAAAGGAAAGTCTGAAGCAGTGCCTCTGCAATATATTCTATTCTTTAAAAGGTTTCGAATGGGGAACAAATAGTCTTGCAAAATGTTGTTAAATTCCATATAATAGTTGTGATATTATGGTCGCAATGTAGCAGTTCTAATTTGACTTAGATTTGTATTTCATATGTCGAATTTCAGCGAATGTCGAATTCAGCGATCACTGAAATCTAATGGTAACTTGTCATCTAGTTACTATTTTATTTTTCTTACACCTAATATATTACGTTTGAAATAGCAAATAAGCAGAATAATTAGGAATCTTTCATATTTCTAGATTTGAGTAGAGCGCTTAGAAATGTAAATTAACTTATATGTTTCTGCACATCAGCAATAACTAACATCGCTCAACGTTATAGTCTTCTTTGATCGAGTTAAACGCCATAGCAGATCAATCAATCGTTAATATGTATACACAATTGTAAGACTGGCCCAGTATCCGGTAATACTTCTAATAGTTATGAGCTTTAAATAACTAAAATGTTCCATTCATGTCTGCCAACGCAAGTGTACACTTTGTGTAAAAATGTTTGTATATGAGTTTATAAATAAACATCTTGAAATTATAAATACTTACATATAAGTGCACACATTCGCGTCGACATTTTACATATACATATATGTATGTGTTAATAAAATTTATATTAAAACGTATTCATACATACTAAATGTTAAGCAATCAATTTCATTATGAAAACATATCAAATCAAAGCACTTTTATATAACTGCAGTAGAGTGAAAGTGTACTTCGTACAAGTAATACAATTTTGATGTTTCTATATTAAATGAATGAAGTTAAATTTGCACAATACACCCACACTAATATTCACACAAATTCTTCCATGCATTCATATATTTAAAATATTTTACTATAAATTGTTATCCTATTATTCGTTAGTTTTTGTATTAATTTTTATAAAATGTTGTAATATACATACACATATACGAGTAGTTGTAAGTCTTGAAATTTTTAAAGCTAAATTTGCATTTACGTGTTGAACTCAGAATTTTAATAAGATTTGTAAGATTGTAACATTTAATACACACTTAAAAATGTTCAATATTAGATTGAGTAAACATATTGTTGTTCTTAAAAGTTTGATAAAATTTGTGACTTGTTCTATAGCGACCTGTTTAGCAGAACTTCAAGACGCATCTAACCGGAAATCTTCACAAAAACTGGAAAGGCCAGCAACAGGAGTTTGGTGGTTGAGCCGTTGGTTTTCTGCTGACTTTCTAGCAAGCAGTAGGCAATTATGAAATGGGAATATGGTGGTCAGACGCACACCAGAATTCCTGCTTGTTGGGAAGCAGAGTTTGGTGATTGGATCGCAGGACTCTTGCTGAGCAGCAGTCGCTGTGCACTTTTATTTAGACCGCTGGACGGCAGGTTAGAAGTTAAATGGCTCAACGAGTAAAAGTAGTGTAAATAAATTTGATTGTACATCCTACTCTGTGCGTTTCCCTTTTTCTCACGGTTTTCAAAATCAAAGAAATTTTTGTGACGAAGCCTGAACAACGGCGAGTTAAGTTCCAATGGAGCATCAATGAGAAAGCCTGGATCTGACTGAAACCGATTGCCTAAGATGTCTAAGACGGCGTTTCCGCACATATGAATTGGCTGAGCAAATCTCAGGAACCTTGACGTTCTGACACATGCTTGCAGGATGAATAAAAATTGTCTTTCAGTGTCATAGACAAATGCATTGTAGAGTCCTGCCACTCTTCTACGTTGGGCACCTTTGCTGTTGCTGCAAAGGGCAATATTACTGAGCTTATCAAAGCACTCTACAGATTTTTGGGAATACAAATTTTTTAATTAATATTTTTCAACGAAATATAAATTGCAAAGATTTCATTTAGTAAAATGAAGCCATCCTTCAAAGATTTTTTTACCCTTAAAGGGTGTTCCGGTTTTTATAAAGGCAAGAATATTAATATGTGTAATAAGAGACAATATAATTTAACCCTCGTAAGTGCATATCGAGTTTCACTCTTCAAGTCTTGGCTTTTTAGGAAACAGAAAAAGAGAATGGAGAGGGGTACAGACTTGACCATACCAGTAAAGTTTTACTTCTTCGTTTTCGTTTGTCATCAAGAAGAAAAAACGAAAATACTTGAAACGACATTTTCGTATATGAACATAAAACGCAAGTTTAAAAGAAAAATTAACAAAAACTGATCAGTTAAGCTTGATGTGTGTGAAGTAAATTTTACTATCATTCTTACATGTTTGTTTTATATAAATATCTTTGCTAATAAAATAACTTAAATTGGTTACAAGTTTGCCTTACCCGAAACAGATCTACTAAAACCATAGGAAATTTAACAGCAGAATGTGCCATATCACATATTAGTTGAGCACACCAACCAGCAATAAAAAACTTAATAGAAGCAGACATGTACAAGAAAAAAACAAAGTAATCTTTACGATTTCGTCCTTTGCGAATATGTTCCCTGTGTAACTAAAGCAAGCGACACATATTGTTTTACACTCCAAACCAATCCATGCAACCAGACTTCTAGATTTAAGTTTTAAAAAAAATTCACGTTTTCTACCGCAAAATTTTCTTTATGAAATAGTACACATGAATTAAAACTATGAAATGGAAAAAGTATTGAAGTAAGAAAAATGCATTCAGGAAGAACAAAGTGCAACGAAAACAAAGAAATTGTAAAACTCTACAAGCCCTAAATCATTTCGGTAAAGTACGTTAATGTTATGACATTTCGGCATGGAATTGTAAGAATTCTTTTAGTTTGTGGTTTTCGCATTTTGTAGCAACGACTGGAATAGCAACACACAAAAACAGCAATAGCAACAGTAGCACACATATCGATACATTGGCAATTACATTTTAAAACATGCAATTACAAAAAAAAATAGTTTGCAACATTAAAAGCAAATGTTGCCAAGCCAAAGTTTATGCATACACATACACATATATACACAAGCGAACATACACAGTTACGTAAATATGTTTAGGCATTTTCAATGTGTTATCACAGACAAACATCTTCTTCCACAGATTTTTTTCTGCACTCATAGACATCATCCTCAGCAAGATTGTTTAGTTTATGATTACGAGGACCATACATTTGCTAATCGTGCTAAGCCTTATTTGAAGCACTATATTATAAAAATTTATTTAAATTAATATGAATGGGGCAGTCACAATTAAGTGATGACTCACTTGGATTCGTCTGAAGCAGTTGGAACAAGTTTTCTGTATATGGAGCCGAGTATATTTCTCCTTGTGCACGTTACCACAGGACATTGTCAGAGAAGGTAATGCCTAGCGTCTTTTTTTTTTGTTTGACTATCTGCACTTGAAACTGATGCTCACACTACATTACTAAAGCGATCATTAATTTTTGTGGGAGGTACCACTTCTACTGAATATCGATACTGGCAATTGTTAAGTGGAGCTCGAGATTTACTAATAACGATATCTGTTAGAAATTTCGACATGTTAGCCAATGTATTTGATATACTACAACAATTATTTTTTTTATATAGAAAACATAGCAAGATTTTTCTAATACCCCTAATTTTCTGGTGAAAATTTTAAAATTCTCACTAATAATGTTCTCGACTTATTCGTGTATGTACTTTGAATTAAAATTGGCGCGTCCTATTGTAAAGCAAATGGGACAGAAATAAAGAGATATTTAAAATTTTCCTTTCTTTAATTTTAATTTTGTATATCAGTTAAAAGTTTCTTTGCAATTTGATGATCTTTGTGTGAACTGGCTAAAAAAAATACAGAATAATAAGGATTGAGTCCACCTCGCAAGCTACAAGCACAAGGGATATATAAGTAGGGAATACATTTAGCATTTTTGGAAGCTAACAATTTAATATTCTTGCTTTATTTGCAACAAAGTACCCTGTACCGAGGTCCGAACTGCTACGAGATAATTTTAAAATATAAAGCTGGTGCACAAACAAAAAAGACCTCATAATTTTAATTTTCCGCAAAAAAAAACAATCAGAAATATAGAAATTTATATAAAAAATTAAAAAAATAAAACAAGGATTAAAATGTGATGCTCGCTTATTACGATCCGTCATGGTCCTGGGTAGACTAAGTAAAAACGTTATTTTAGAAATTATAAAAATTGAAATACAACTGGCAATGAATGTTAGGTTGCACAGGCTGCCGATTGCAAGCAACCGGCCCACTTGGGTCCAGAGAAATAGGTCCTTTGTGATGAACGGCAATGAATGTTACAAATCAAATATATAAAAAAGATATGAAAAAATTATAAAAATAGAACAAATAAAAATATAAAAAAAAATTAAAAAAAGATCTTCATTTATTACGTCCCCCAGATGATCCTGGCCAAATTAAGCATAGACGTTATAATAAAATTTAACAAAACTGGCGTACACCTGATTATGAACATCACCGCACGCCACTGACTAATTTACAACATATGAAATTTCTTTCGCTAGAAATATTCCTTTCCAGTCAAATTTAAACTTTTTGTTGTCCTTCGGTAGATATTAGTAAATTTCTATTAGCAAGCTAATTAAAATTTTGTGTTCTTAAATATAATAAATATTTAATTTAATTTACCACCTTTTATACTCACATTAATCACCAAAGAAAGTAAAGCAAACTTAATTGTAATAAAATATTTACTTCAAGCATTCAGCACTGATTCGAATAAATTTCCGAACTCTATAATTAATCAATATACCACTTTAATGTGTTTGTTAATTTCCTTTTAAACCAATTAAATTGATTTCATATAAAAAGATTTTCAACTATACAGATTTCTAATAAATTAAATTTACATATTAAGAGGTACTTAAACATTCTTAAATTAATATTGAATATTGTAAAAATTAATTGAAAATATGAGAACAGGTATTAAAATTTATTGCTTGCATGCAAGTAGACTTGCAATACGTATATACATACCAATGTATGTATGTACACCCATCCACATAACCGACATATTGATTGAGCGTGTGTATTTGTGAAAGATTACATGTAAATAAATTAATGAGAAATCATATGTTTATAATAAATACAAATTTAAACACTGCAAAAAACATCTCTAACAAATTGCAACAAAATATAATGACCAGAAAAACTGTCAACACCTGATGGAAATATTTTTTATGTCTAATGTCTTTTCGATTGACATGGCAAGAACAGAAACAACAAAAATTAAAAACCCAATAACAAGGACATTGACACTAGCAGTACAACAGCAAAACCATGAACCTCACCAACAATATATAAAATAAAACCACTGAAACCACAAAAACCACCCAGAATATTTTTACTCAATATCGAGACACAGAATCAAAAACATCCCAATAAGCACTAAAAATATTTAAATTTCAGTACTTGAAACATAAATGGAAGTAAACTTGAGTTTAAATTTTGTTTCAAGTCCTTTTCAAGTTTAAAAATGATTTAAAATTTATAAAACATCTATGTTCGAAACAAAATTATACGTTATTTCTTGCTGTATTATAAAGTTTTGTAGTATGAGTAGCATACCTTCTGTCTAGATGAATTTATAAAGCTGAAATTTTCATGATGAGACATTCTTGACAAATAAATGTATCAAACAACTATCTAGCTTTTATGATCTCAAATTTATTGCGGCCTGAAATTCGTCATTAATTCTTTCACTGATGATCATCAAATGTCAGGGTCGCTACTGAAGTCCTAACAGACTGAACTTTGATTATTTCATCTACAGAATTATAATATTTCAAAAACTATAACATACAAATGGCATAATTCTCATTAAAATTTAAAGGTGGAGAAAATTTTAAAATATCTGGTGGTATCATAAACTATTTTTCTAATTTGTTCAAGAGTCCAATTCATCTTTAAAGCAGTTTCGTGAAATAGCCAAATAATATGGATTTAAGACTATTGAACGAAATTCTAAAGTACTTTGCACGATTGAAAAGTATAAACATTTAAGTGCGCACGGCTTACTGTCTTTTTCTATGATAATAATTTTTTAGTTAAAAAATCGTTGTTGAAAAATTTATTTAAATTCATAATATGAAAAACGGGAAAACATCATAAGCTTCGTTCATAACTAAAAATGCATGCTGAAAAAATTGATGTATAAGTCACATATTTTTTCTTCATTGAACATTAATTTAAAATATGATATTTTGATGTATTTATTATGACATTTGTATAAATTCTGCCACAATGCTAATGGCGTGTGTTATTACGCGGTAAAACTTCGCATGTTCATGTATTTTCTTATAAAATATTTGTTAAAAACGTTCATTCTGCCATGAAGACTGATTGTAGTGTAATGTAGTCCGTCGTGTATTCAATCAATACAAGACTGATTTTCCGAAATTTTAGATAAGCCCTTCTGTGAATTTCGCATTGTAGTAGGGTTAGTAATTTAAAATTGGAAATGATTAAATACCATTCTTTTTATGGTAGGCACTTTTGTGCATCTTGCAGACTTGACGTTGTTGAAGAATTCGACCTACAAACTAAAATTTGAAGTTGCAAGAGATATCTAAAGGTGGATTCAAACATTTGTGTCCGACAAAATTTCTGTCCGGACAAAATTTTGTTGACAGAGAGTTTTCTGAAACACGATTCACTCAATTGACAAAAAACGGTCCGGAATATCAAGACTAACGTAGGATATATAAAAATAAAAATCTTTGACAAATTCTATATAAAAAATTATAAAAGACCAATGCTTTTGATAATATTTAATGAACAAAATAAATCGAAATTATTTCTAAGGAAATTTATAGAAATCAAATTTTTTTAAATAAAAGAATTGATGTAAAACCGCTTCTGAAACACTATAATGTGGCAACTCAGATCAGTTTCGTCCGAACTAAAATTAAAGTTAAATCAATTCGAGTTGAGAGTTGTCTGCACAAAATCATTCCTCGCTCCCAAGAAGAGAGACCTTAAACTACATATGAAAAAAAATTTGTCCGGAAAAAAATTTTATGAATGAATCCAGCTTAACTGACACCTCTTCCGAGAAAAATGTAAGGGAACATTATATATGATAATTGATGACAGAATCCTACTCACTAGCTAATGTTATAAGATGCAGGAGATCAGTGACTGACAATTCTTTCGAAAAAAAGTTAAAGGGACATCATAACATGCATGATAATTGATGACACAGATTGCAATTATTAAATTATCGAAAACCTTAAGGGTTGTACACTACGAAAACTTTGTTGTTTCATTGAACCTCAGCACGAATGCTAAGAAAGAAATACGGTATTTAATCAAACCTGCTTTTATATCGAAAGATTAGTTAAGCGTTGTTAAACTTTTTAAAGTTTTTAAAAATCCATGTATTCATGGATATGAATATCAACATATGTGCAATTATAGGTCAGATACTCGTTTTAAATTATTATTTTAATCCCTTCTTAATAGTCTGCTTATAAAACTAATTTTTAACATTTGCTTTCTTATAAGATTTCAATTATTGCACAGAAACGATTAAAATCTCTGCATGAAAATTTTAAAATAATATTTATTTAGATAATTCCATAAATAAAGCGTTATTTTATAAAAAGGCATAGAACAAAATAGCGAATTCCTCTATCCATTAAAACACCAAATAAAATAAAAATTTTTGCATAAAGCTACAGTTACAATTTCAAAACTGTTGTATTTGTTGCAGCTGTTATAATTGCTTTCGCTATTCTTTTTGCTTTTATTGTGGCCGGGTTCTGCTGTCATTTGTCATGTCATTTATTTGTAAATTATTACACATACAATTTTGTAATTACACTTTTATATATATTCAGTAGTGAAAAATAAATAGATGGAGTATTAAAGAGAAATCGTCATCAGTACTAACAATAAAATCCGTATGTGCACATAGAGAAAAAACATATTCATATACAGTTGTTTGCCTAAGTCGTACATGATAAATTTACTCGAATAGTAACAGAAGGTCACATAAGCACACAAATTTCCACATATCCATACACACTCGCAGTGTTTAGTTTTTTAATGCACAAACATTCATAAATCTAAAATGCATTCACAATAGTACAGCATATATATATATCCTCCTTTTTATTAGGATCATAAATTTGTGCTGTTTTTACTTATACTAAAAAACTAATGTTTTCAAATCCATTTAACGAGCTTCAGAAATTGTATTATTGTTTTTGAAAGTTAACACACTCAAAAGAAAAATCAATCCATCCGTACTTAAATCAATCCCAAACGGTGTTAAAAGTACGGTAATCATACTTTTACTTAAATCAAGTACAGAAAGACTGATTTAAATACGAGCGCAAGTAAGTTCTCCATTTAATTTAAGAATTTTTTAGTTAATTCAAGATTTTTCAAGTGATTAAAGAATTTTGTACCCGTTTTAAGAAAATCCAGCATTTGTTATATAAAGTAATCCCGTTTGTAATGAACACAACTATCGTAGCGATTGGTGCTCTACTAGAGACAGAGGAACATATGGAAGCCATTGATAAAGCTAGCTAGCAGCCGGGTGGGGCATTCTTGTTCCAACTATCTCCATTACCAAGAAAGAGATCATTCCATCACACAAATATTATTATAGACTCCCTGATACAACTATAATAAAATGAACTGGGTGTTGATCTTGATTCAAAAGATGTAAAAATTAACCCCATTTAAGATCATGTAAGCTGCTCTGATTAAACAATACCTGTAGTGGAAAATAGTCCCTGAGGTGTCACGTTATTGCATCAGTAAAAAAGCGAATCTGCAGCTCTAGTTATATCAAGAAATGTTAGGTATCATTCGACGTTTCAGAAATATCAAAAAATGAATAAAGATGTTGAAAATAAATTAGTAGGCTTTGTACTCTACAAAAAATTACATATATAGTAAGTTTTTACAATTGTAGTAAACTTTACACAAACAAAAATAATTCATTTTTTGGTGCTATTATATCCGACCAAAAAATTAGCTTACCAATCATCACTTTTTCACTACAGTTAATGAAACCGAAGTAGTGAAAAATTGACTGATACACTGATGAATTTTACACGTGGTTGACATTAGAGGGAAGTCATCCAAATTGCTGAAAATCAAGCAATGAAATTGTACTTCTTATCATGTTCTTTTTCATCAGTATAAAATAAGTAATTTAGGTAACATTGTAACTTTTTAATCTAAAATTTGCACATGCCTGCATACATAATTGAACAACTGGAAAGTGCTGAAAAAAGTGCTAAGTGCTAAATCGAAAATTTTGCCGCAAAATCAACAAAAGAAGTGCCAAATCTAGCACCGAAAGTGCTAAAATGGGCACACTGTTACGAATACTTTATAGAGCTGAAAATATTACGTATACGCCGTATAGGTTTTTGCGGTTATTTTGTTAGCTTAAAATTGTAGCATACTTTTTGGAATTAGGAATGGATGCTGACGTATGCTTGATGTGAGTTTTAGTTACATATTAAGTATACGTACATGTTGCACAGTAGTTTTCCGATTTAACGAACCTAAGGGTTGATAGGCCTGTTCGTTAAAGCGAATTTTTTTTATATCCAGTACTAAATTAAAAATTAATAGAGTCGCCTATTTTATTCATAACTATAAACATGTATGTTTGTTTTAATATTTTATTAAAATTATAGTAATTTAAAAAAAATATTTCTTTAAATTAAATCATGTTCATTAAATCAAATGTTCGTTAAATTGGAAAACTACTTTTGATTCTTTTTTATTTTACATTTCAGAACCTACATATGTATTTTCGAGTTTACCAACGTATCAATTTTCATACTAGTAAGCCAGAAAAAGAAAATCATTTTTTGTATTATTTTTATTTAGCATTTTTTGGTATTTAGGAGATTTTCTAATGAAAATGTAAAAATATTCAAATAAATTATAATTTATATATAATATTTAAAAAAATTAAAAAATTATACTTTTTTTACTACATACAAATACAACAGCTTCAAATGTTTTGAAGAGAAACTTTTGCAAACTTAAATGTATTTATTTTTGATAACAATATAAAAACATATAAAAATAAAGTTGGTCAACACTAGCCGAACAATGACCTTTTTAAGCTTTGCTACAGAGACTCCTGTGGAAATAAAATATTTGTATAAACTTTTACAATTATTTTATCACTCCTTCAGGGTCAACGAATGAAGTTTAAAATGTTGCCAACTATGTTAAATTTAAAAAGCCTATGGGTTTTCAAAAGTTAGTGAGTGTCTGTACGAATTTGACATTAGAGGGTGGAATTAAATGTTAATTTAGTGTTTTTTTTTTGTAATTGGTAAAAACAATTTTTTTACTCTTTTGGAATTTATATCATTATCGGTAACTTAAGATATCATTAGTCCTCTTGTTTAGAAATTTTTTATACTCTCTGTAGCTCTCTCTTCTCTTAATTCAACTATTGGCAATTGTTTAATGTTAAGCTTTTTGTTGTGCTGCAATTCATTGTTAAGACTTAAAAAAAAGTTGTTAGTTGATTAATTTATAGTTTCAAAAGAAATTTTTGAAGAAGCTGTAAATATAATTTAGGACTAAATTCATTACTTACTATCCAACAAATTATTTTATTGCATATTTAAATTTAAGCATGGTTTGCCATATACAACAGCACGCAGTAGTGAAAAACAACAGTGTCAAAAGCAATAACCCAGATTTTACTAACGTTAAAATATTTAAAGGATACCAAAACAACAACAGCAAAACACACTTGATTAAAAACACAAACAATTTACTGCCAACATACAAAAAGAGATGATGTGGTGAATACACAAATGTGTAGCGGGCCGATGATTTGATGACATTATTTCAAAGAGTGTACGTAAATATATTAAGGTAAACCTAAGAAGCCTCCATGGTTTACAACGAACAGAAATATTGGTATGTTGGCCATGCTTCCTGCAATAGAAACTGAAGACGTATTTACACAAATTTGATAAACTTATTTTGTTCTCAAATTTAACTTTATGTAGTGGATTGCTCTTGGAAATAAATAAAAATATAGATGTTCTTCAAAGTATATATTTATGCAAATTAGTACCTATAAGTGGATTTAAAAACAATGTAGGGATAATACCGATTAGACTAGTCTCCAAAGAAATTGTCGTTTGATTAGAAATATGATGGATATGAACAACTTGACGTGCTTAGTAGAAATACGTTTTCGGCTTCTGTCTATCACGTACAGATTTTTTTAATGGGCGTGACTTGACTAATATATCGCTACAAATAACGCTATCACATTAATATATTTCATCCTCCCTCGAGAACAGTTGGTCCGATTAAGAATCGAAATATAGAAAATGAAACTACTTTTATATCATTCAACATATTTTTTTATGTTTTAAGCTGATTTTTTTTCTTGTACATATACTAGTGGTGAACGAATTACTAATTATAAAAAATTTATCTTTTTTGTTAAAAAAGATCATTAAATAAAAAATTGCTTGAGTTTGAAATATTTTCCAATAATTAAAACGCTGGTCTGAGTAGAAGTAAAGTAAACTATAAATCGTAAAAACGATGGACAGATATATGATATATTCACATTTAATACATTTAGACATAAATTCCAGATTGTTGATTTTGCACGGTGATAAATAATATATATGTTTGTTAATTAATTTTCACAACGTATACCTTTTTATTAATTGCAGCTTTGTTTTTAACAAATGGCACAAACATTTTAAATATTTAATTTTTGTTTTATGAATTTTCGAAAATAAAAAAATTAAATTTTTCGAGAAAAAAATTTGTTCACCTCTAGTATCTGAATAATTCCGAGCTAGTTTAAAAAAAAATGGTATTCAAGTTTATCATTTATTTGTTGAGCTTTAATAGTTTTTAATCTAAATCGAACAATCCGTTATGCAGATATGACAAAATATTTGACCATGGCAGCCCTATTTCGGGCATCATATTAGTCACTCCCATACGTGATAGAAAAAAAATTTAAAGCGAATTATAATTAAGCAAATTTAACTCTTTATACTTCACATATTTCCAGTTTATGCGCTCTGTGAAATAAAAATCTTTTAATATAAAGATTCTTTAAAATAAGTTAACTATGATAAGAAGAAAGTTTAAATTCTGATAAAACACAATTAACTTTTAAAATTAT
Organism: Gymnocheta viridis; assembly: GCA_956483585.1. Lineage (NCBI taxonomy): Eukaryota > Metazoa > Arthropoda > Insecta > Diptera > Tachinidae > Gymnocheta > Gymnocheta viridis. The sequence continues at coordinate 25,619,874 of OY101440.1, read as the reverse complement.
GATTAAATTAAAATTATTTTTTATTTAGCTAATTTTGAAAAAGAAATTTTACAGGAAATATGTATAAACTATGCAAATAGTAATTGCAACATGAGAGTGTATGGCAGTTACTTTCTAACAGGATATGATGTAATTTCTTGGTTTAAAAGCCGGATATAAAGTAAAGACGACAGTTTGTAAGAAAGTTTTCTTATGCGCTTTAAAAAACTAATTATAAGTTATAGTACACACGTAAATAAATGCAAAGTTGTATATTTGACGAGGCCGAACTCGTAATTTTCCTAATGATAATATTAATTTGTTTAGTATATGACTTGCAGATATAAACAAATAATAAACAATTTTATTCATTTTTTAAATATATTCTTATTACCTTACATAATAATAATTCAAATAACAGCATTGATTTGTTTGACGATATTTATGTAATTCAATAAAATTTTGATATACTGTAATTCAGTCATTATATGTTGTTCTTAGATTATGGTTTTCTCAATCGTATTTTTTCTTTGCATGTACACACACATTAAGCATTAATCTAAGGCCAAAGGAATGAATTCCATTTTGTTGTTGTAATTTTTTCCGGTTTCTAACAAACATTTTTGTATTATTTCTTATTTATTTGCAAACTATAAACAACTGGCCTATCTGTATTACAAATTGGTATTTATATTGCTTCAAAAAGGAAAAGGAAAAAAAGGTAAATGTTTGTTGTAATTTTTTGAGATTTTCATGGAAAAAAATCACTGAAAATGTTGCATTAAGAAAAATTACTTAAAGCTTAAATAAAAATTTTTCCCTGAATAATCAGGATAAATGATTGATAAATTTGCAATGCTGATGTACTTAGGTACACAACATACTTAAATGATATTGAATATATTGTCATGTTGGTGTAAAGTATGTTCTTTAATTATATTGTAGAATTGTATTATTTACCGAATGCAAGCAGCCCGCACATAAAAACAATATGGTGTTATGACAATCAATTATGGGACTGAAAACAAACACAGAAAAAATTAAAAGTACCAGAACTAAAATTAAAACTTTTCAGTTAATGTTACTAACTACGTATGTAATACTTTCTTTTAAACAATAAATACTGTAAGCTTTTGCTTCTAGGAATCCTTTTTAGCACAATATTCGGCTATAAAAATCAAGAGCATGAACACTTTAAACTGCAAAAATTGAAAATGTCTTCAACTGTTTATGTAATACGAAATATGTATATAAAAATTACTTAAATATCATTAGAGAATATAAAAAAACTGCTGTTAAAATGTAGAAAATAAATCTTTTTAGTAACACCACCAGCATTCATCAATTATATTTATTACTTTTTTACAAGCAGCTAACTTATCATATCAATATACTATGGCGTATCTTTTCCCTCCTCATTTTGAACTATTTAAGCAAAAACATTCATGATGTTGAAATATTTTTTCATCCTCAACAGAAAAACAGAAGAATAAACAAGTAAAAACTTACCAAATCAGGTGTAACTTAACGTTTGAGTTTATTTTATTTTAAAGTCTTAAAACACGATTTATTTCTTGAATATGTAAAAATTTTTCGTCATCTTATTTCTTGTGTATTTTCTTTTTTGAGTTAATGCTGCTAAATAAACTAGCAAATCTTATCTCAGACTATGGAAAGAAAAAAACAAAAAATTCTATTTCGAGCAAAACTTACAAAAGAAAAACCCTCTAAAGCGGTAGAAAAGTTTGAGGAACAACGGAAGATGCACTAGTGGCCTTTGGGGCATCATCATCGGAAAAATAAAACTTTATCATAAAATTTAACGTAGACAGTAAAACAAGACAATTTTTATATATTTATAACTAACAGATATAAATATTGAATATAACTTTTCTGTATAAGTGCATACATTTTTAACACTTTGCCATGGCCTTAGGATATTTATTATTTATTTATTACACTCTAAAAAAAAGTGGTAAGTTTGCTAAGTAAAAGAATCAAGGAGAGAATTTAACTAGTTCATTTAAGAATTTATCATCTATTGACGCCTTGCAAAAATTCCATACGAAATAATTTAACATATTTAAAAAATGGTCTTGGAAATTGGTTAAGTATTTCATAATAAAATAATCCTTTAAATTGTTTATGAAAATAAACACAACAAGACAATACGGACACACAAAAGCATCGTATTATATTTTTAATTAATGATTTTTTATTGAATAAGCTTCCATTCTTGGAATGAAAAATATAAAATTTCCTAAGAAAGTCAAAAGAGAATTTTGGTAATGTGTACACCTAAACCTAAAAATCTGTATTGGCCGGGCGAAAATCTGACACCTAATGAGCAGCTCATGCCTTTCCGTGTATCATTCAAACAATATCTACCCAGGCAACCTCAGAAGTACCGTATGAAAATATGTTAAATCTGTGACAACAAAACCAGTTATTCCATATTTGGTATACCACATCTTGGAATAAAAAAAGAGGGAAATTTGGCTTAGAAGCTAGGCAACCAACTACCAGAGTCGTATTTTCGAAGAAACAGAAACGTTGCCTTTAACAATTATTTTACACGCATTGAAATTGCAAAAAATTACTACAAAATGCTCTGACCCTCTGTCGGAACTATAAGAAAAAATACTTACAGCACTCCCCTCGTCCAATCTAACGTCTTCTGTTTTTCTAATAATATGACTTTGGCATCGTGTGTATTAAAGAGGAACCGTACTGTTATTTATTTGTCCACGAAGAAATAAGGAAAACCAATTAATCTGCAATAAATTTATCTACAGATTCATCCAGTGAAATGTTGATGACTCATCAAAAATATCAAACGGTTCAACAGTACACGGGTTGACGTAAACTAGAGGTCTGCATCGAATAAGTTATTGCTGTACACGTAAAGTTATTTTCTTTTTCGAACTTAGTATATACTTTCTATCATGCTCAGCATACAAGCAATGAACAATTGTGTAGTCACAGCCAAATATGTTCCTAAAAGTACTGAAAATATAAATAAAATAATTTTTATATGCACGTAGATTTTTAAATTACCACTGTAGGTTTTTTTAGGAGTTTAGGCTTTTCCTAAGTTTCGGTATGTCATGGTTTTTTTAAGGTGTCGGTTTTTTTAGAGGGCCATGAAATATGTAAAAACTAGCATAATAAAGGATTCATTGTGAAAATTCAAAATTTTTAAATAATATTATTTTTTAACAATTAACAGACACAATATGCACAATACGCAATGCTAATACGCGGGCGGATTGATATTGAAGCTACCAAGCGCTAGATGGCAGCACAAACACAATTTTTTTTTAGAAATTGCGATCTGTCAAACGTCAGCTGTTAAAATTTCACCCAAATTCATCGATTAGTTTATTTGTTGTAGTCGTTTGAAGTAAACAACTTTTGTGTTTCTTGAAAAATGGAAAAAAGTGAATTTCGTGCAGTGATTAAACACTATTATTTGAAAGGGAAAACGGCGAAAGAGACAAAAGAAAAGTTCGATACACATTACGGTGAGTCTGCTTCGTCAGATTACATGGTAAAATATTGGATTGCTGAATTTAAACGCGGCCGAACAAGCACTGCAACAATACCATCAACAGGAAGGCCAAAAGAGTTGGCTACTGAAGAAAATATCAAAAAAATCCTCGATATCGTTATGAATGATCGCTTAGTCAAGTTACGTGAGATTGTTGAAATGGTAAACATATCAAATGAACGTGTGTTCAATATTTTGCATGAACATTTGCATATGAAAAAGTTATCGGCAAGATGGGTGCCGCGTTTGCACAGTGTCGACCAGAAACGAGTTCGACAGACAAAGCGTAATCCTGTTGATTGTTGGCATATATTAACAACTGTTGATGAAACGTGGGTCTACTACTACACACCTGAAACCAAAAATCAATCGAAACAATTGGTGGAAGCTGGTGGAAGTGCTACGAAGAAGGCGAAGACAGTGAAAGCGGCTGGCAAGGTTATGACCACTGTATTTGGGGATGCACACGAAATATTGATTGATGCAATCAAGAAAAAACGACCACTTTTAAAGAAGAAAAAAGTGCTCTTTCTTCAAGACAACGCACCGGTTCACACAGCATTAGATACGATGCTAAAATTACCTGAAATACACTTCAAATTGGTTGGTCATCCACCTTATAGTCCAGATTTAGCTCCTAGTGACTTTTTCCTGTTTTTAAACTTGAAAAAAAATTGCTCACAGGAAAAAGATTCATCTTAAACGAAGCAGTGATTACCGAAATTAACGCGTATTTTGAGGGGTTCCCAAAATCGTATTATTCAGACGGTATAAAATTGTTGGAATATCGTCTTACTAAGTGTATTGAGCTACAAGTAGACTATGTTGAGAAATAAATGGTTTTTTAAAGAAAAAAATGTTTTTTTCTACTTAGGTAGCTTCAATATCAATCCGCCCTCGTACATTGGTTATTATATTAGTCCTACAAGCAATTTATGTATGTAGGTATATATGCACATGCATATGTATGTATTTAAGTTAAAAATAATCTCCGAAACGTGTATTAAATTTGAGGTTGATTAATAGTTTACAAAAACAAATTATTTCAAAACGGATTTTCAAAACGGATTTTCAAAACTAATTTTTATACAAAAATTTGTTTTTTAAATACCTTATAAAACAAAATAATTTTTTTCCGAAGCAATTGGTGACTAATTATTCGTTATTTTTTAGCGGTCTTACTCATAAGCGATTAATAAAGTTATATTGTGTGCTTATCGTAGGAATCTCATATGGGAAAAGTACACATTAACTTTATTAATAGTTCATAAATAACGCCGTAAATGTTGAGCCAGCATACTTTTTTATTATTTCGCATGTTAATTTGAAATCTGATAAGAACAAATTAAATTCATATAATCTATTTGTCGAACTGAACATTGAACATGTTCTTCATAAAGTATTTATTGTACAACAAGCAGTTTTGAGTTCTTGGTATGTACTTAACACGAACACAGCCCAGTACATGTAACACAAAAGGAAATTCTGAGCACGTGATATGTTCTCAACGCGATCGTTTGCGGTACATAAAAAGAAGAACATTTAATTAATGGTACCGAAAGACGAGGAGTAAAAACAATTAGTTATTCGACAACTTTGTTGTTCTCAAATACATGTACCTTTTGCTGTTGTAATACTTCGAATAAGTGTTCATGCTTTGCCGCTACAAGTGTACTTCCCGTGTATAATTGTAATTGTGCAGACGTGTAACGTAAACAAAGTTTTCGAAACGCCATATCTGATGTTGGAATCCATTTGTTGGAACATATGGAACAAAGATGAAAAGAATATGCAAAGAAAGTTTTTTATGAGAAAGATCAACTGATTTATTTAACACTTATACTCGTGTAGTAAGATGGAACAGGAAAGGGATGTCAATTAGATGGGCTAGAATATTTTATTTCTGTCACCGATAAAGGAGTTGCTAAAATTCAAATTTGATTGACTGGTGTTGATTTGTCGATTGCGTTTCCTTTTTAAATTGTCACTACCACCCGTTAGGTGCATCATCCTTAGACTTACGTATTTCAAGATAACGGCCTGCTACAGACGAACAGGCATTTTAGCGATCTGATTAACTATCGCGAAGTGAATATTAAATTAAAAACAGCCCATAATTATAATTTCGTGATTTTTAGTGTTTTTCCACATACTTACCTCAAGCTGCAACTTACATTCTGCATATGAATAAACACACAGTTTTGTTTAGTTTTGCTTAACATTTCATATGTGTTTTCTTTTTTTTTCTCTTCTTTCTTTTATTATTTTAAGTAGGCTCTTTTCATGTTAAGGACATACTAGGACATCGTTTGTATTTTATTTTATTATTTTTTACTTTTTCATCGAATTTACACTTACATTGCTAATATATTTTGGTTTTTCATTATTATTTTTACGTTTAAATTTTAAAAGAAACATACAAATACTGCTTTTCCGTCAATTATTAATGATTTTATTTTTTTAATCTTTGTGTCTCTTTAAATGTTTTTTTTTGGTTGATTTTAAATGTGTCTTAAAAAATCAATTAAATGTAATTTTTTTGTTAATAATTAATATGTATATGATGTCTTTAATTTAGTTTTTTTGTCTGTTTAATAATAAACTAAATATATATTAGGTTAAGTTTTGTTTATTAATGTTTTTATATTTATTTTTTTTAAATCTGTTTTTTTTGTATATAAATAATGACTTAATGACACATTTTTGTAATAAGAGTTAATTTGTTTACTACATTTACGTGCTAGAATTATTTACAATTGTTTTTCAAATATTTTTCTTTTTATTGTATATTTAATTATTATTTTTGTTTTGTTTAAATATATCTATTTCAATGAATTGCACTAAGTTCTTTCTAAAAAGGTCTGTCTGCTTCTTTGTAGGTTTTATATTTTTTTACTTTTTCATATTTTCCCTTATGCTCTTTAAAAAATCATTATAATCATTATTTTCTTTTATTGCTAAATTTACTTTTTCTTCATCAACTAGTTTAATATGATTTTGTTTTTATTGTGAGTTCAAAAATTATTTGTGTAGATTTTATATATAATTTCCATAATGACATTATTTTTTATATGTAAAGTTTGCTTTTGGTTTGAATTTCTTGTAGTAAATTTTTAAATAGTGTATTTAATTGTTTGCAGTTATTTTTTAAAATAATTTTGTTTAAAATCAATGAGCTTTTATTTTTTATTTATAAAAATTAAGTTCTTATTTAAATGTGTATTAAATCTAATAGTTTTTGGGTTTTAACTTTATAATTTAGTTTTTTTTTTTCAACGAAAGCAAACATTTTTTGTCAAGGCTTTAAGGTTTTTCTGACAGAGTGAAGAACACTCTTAATTTAAGATTTCTGCTGTATACAAACGTTTCAATGCAAATACATTTTTGTACATAAAAACATAAATTTTTAAATATTATAAAATTAATCATAAAAGTTTGAAGAACATTCTATTAATTTAAAAAATCCCCTTAAAACCTGAAAAATCAAAAGCAAGAAGTATGTTTATTCTTTTGAATCGTATTAAAAGAAAAACCTTAACAGATACAAAAAAATTATGGTAAAGTTTAAACTTGCATCAGATGACTTAAAGCTTATAAACTTACTTAGTTTGAAACCACAAACTACAGATGATGATGATAAAGTACCAAATTACAAATCGCTCAGTGATTTTAATATATGATCGTCATATCTTGTAGCAGAAACTGATACGAACATTTTGTATATACTTCTGTTTTCAGATACTTGCAATATCGTCAAGCAATAAAGTTGATTCCTTCCAACTAATGCCTTTGTATTAATCGTATGGTTATTTAAGTCAATAATATCATCGCAATTAAAAATACAAAATATATGGACATGTTTGATCATAATATCTCTAGAGGGAAAATAACCTATCACAAGACACGTCACGTGACTGGCTCCCAGGGACTAGCAACTGGTTCGAGTTCCGGAACTTTATATGAGATGTACCGGTAACTTTTGCATGCCGTTGTCATTGGGAGAGGTCAATTGACATAATTAAGATTATCAGTGACAGGTTGTAGAAGTAGCCTAGAGCACAATGTAGTCTATATGGCTGGTATTAGCTTTTCAGTGGGTATAACTTCGGTTTAGATTAAGGTAAGTTACTGAAAATTTTTTTGGTCCAGATCAACAAATGCATTATTATAATTATATTATAATATACTTAATTAATGTAATCTATCATCATAAATAATAAAAGTGAGTGAGACAATTTTGTAAGAGCTTTTGTTTTAGTTTTGTGAAACGTCCCCTTTTAACCAGTCACGACTCAGGAACTTTTTGTACCATTCCCATTTTCACCAGTCACAGGACAGGTACGTTCGGGACAATTGGTACAACATTTCCCGTAGGGATCGTTCAAAATTATCTTATTGTGATTAAATGTATACGAAATATTGTAGAGAAATCAATGTAGCAAGTTCTAATGTCGATAAACCTAAAATATTTATATTATTTTCAATATCAACTAAATGAAAATTTAAGGATATATTACTTTAGAAGTTATTTAATATGACATTACCGTGGTGTATATGTTTGCTGAATGCTTATTTGTCCTAATTTGATTACAAAGAACGTTTTTTTATTTTAAAAAAATTTGCTTGTAACTTAACCGCGTTGTAACTTTTATGTATATTGATAATTGAATTGTAAAATAGCAAAAAAAAAACTTGTTCTTACGAACATAGGAATATATAAAACATAAAAAAGTAATAATAGATTTTTTGCTGTAACTATACAATCTTTGCTGCTATCACATGTTATTCGCAACAATCATAACATTGTTGCCGCAACCATTTCGCTGACATCTATTATCTATGCTCACTTATCTTAATATATTTTCCTATGATGGTATATTGCTTAATTTTATGTTTTTCAACGAACCAGAAATTTGTAAGACTATATAAAATTTTTAAAAAGACGGTGCCAAAGCTTTGGGGAATTCCAACTACTTTTTCGACAACTGTTTGTTTCTGAAAGACTTTTAGCAAGCTGCATCAGAAGCGTCGAAATTAAAAGTCATACGCGTGGACTTTATAGAATGGGAAATTCTTCAAAATAGCACATCGTAAGATATGTTCACAGCAAGGCCGTGACTCTACTATGGGAATATTTTACAGAATTGCTAAGATTTATTTAAATTTAAAAAATTGTATGTTCGTCAAATCTATACTCATTCAATGCACGGAATTCGCTTAGAGAAACATAACTAAAATGTATGTATTCATTTTAAAACGTAACATGAATTGATACCTTTCAAAGTAAGTATATACTGTTTCACAACTTAAAGAATGTACGAGCCACGATGTCAGGAAAATTTCCCTGGTTTAAACTTTATCATAAATTTTTAAAAATAATTTTTTCAAGTTGTATTTTATTTTATTCTTTTTGTTCTTTATTATTAATAAAAAGTCAACTTTAACAAGTTTTTGAAAAAAATGTGGTTTGCTTTTTTGTCTTAATAAATCATGAACTGAATTAGTTTTTGTTAAATATACTAAACTTTTTAACTTGTTCTTATGTAAAATATTATATTAAAAAATGATGGAACGAAAACAGTCTTTGGGTATTCATTAAATGTTGGTTTTTGTGTAAAATTGCATTATTTTTATTATTTAATGTATATATTTTTTGTTAAGTTATTTTAAATTTAATATAATTAATTAATAATATCATTTTGCATTTTTTTTCAATAATAATAATTGCCTTATCAAAAAAGTGTTTGTTTTTCTTCAATAAATATTGGATTTAAATCTAAATTTTTAAAATAGCGATATTTTTCTCTTTACATTTTCAAATGATAAATAACAAAAATAATATTTAACGTTTATTTAATCATTATGAAGAATGAAAACAAATATGGAAGGTGCATCTTCTGGTTGCGTTTTAACGGTTTGTTCTATAACAGTTTTTAATTCATTTTATTTTTTGTTTTGGTATTACATTAATTATTTATTTTGTAATGGAGATTCCCTAAATATTTAATATATTGATGTTATGAAAACTTGAATAGTGGCAAATGAATATGTTGCCGACAAAATGTCTTGGTGTCAACAAATAATCTGCTTATTTACACACATACGAGTATGTATATTAAATTTTCATTTTCAAAATCAATGTTTGTAAATTCTTATTATATTACAAGTTTTTTTAAGGAGATTCTGCTTTTGCAAATAGAAAACTCACTCGTGATAGCCGGCCCATTCGATTGACAACATATTTATTTGTCTCGAACAAAACGGTTTTCTCTGTGTGTAACATTATTGTTTGTATGGAAGCGTGGTATTAGACATTTTATTTTTCAAAATGTAAATCAACTGGTAATTGCTTAAATGTTTAGGAAATTTTTATTTTGCATGATATTTAGTTTTTGTTTTAAGTCTGTCTACATCAAAACATTTTTTCAACATTTACATTTATTTATTTTTATACCTCATTTAATAATTAAAACTTATTTTTTCTTTTAGGTTCTTTGCTTCATATTTAAATAAAGACAAGTAATTAAAAAAAATAAGTAATAAAACAGAGCTGCATTCGCAAGCACACGTTGCACTAAAACAAGCGAGGGTTTACCGTGGATGTAGAATATTCGACCCAAAATTTTAAAATTATTTTTAGTTTTAATAGATCTTAAGGATATCGTTTTGCTATAGTTTTACTAATTTCCCTTTTTAGCTGCTTAGAACGTTTAAATAGTTTAATTTTTTAATGTCGCAAAAATAATGTTTTCTGATTATCAACGGCTTATTCTTCTAGACTCAATTTGTTTGGTTTTATAAATGGCACTAGATATCTTTTTGACCTTAAAAATATAATTTTCAAACTCAATTTATTTATTTAAAGATATTACATAAAGAAATAAGAGAGTAAAAAATATTATCATTATTAAAAAAATATTCACAAAAGCACATTACAAGTATTTCGGTTTTAAATCGGTTACCATCAATTGTTTTCCAATATTATATTTAAAGAAACTATTATGACGTCGCTTTTAAATGATTTCGTTTGAGCCATAGATTATTTTAGAAATTGGGCATTCCAAACGCTATTCGTGACGCAAAGGTGCTAAATAACACTAAATATTATTAAAATTTATCTCTTGAATTTGAAAAACGATTTTGATTCTAATATTTTTCTAATTTAGTTAAAAAACGAGTTTAAAAATGAATAAATTCAAATAGCTGTAATTTTTACCGTCAAAGGCAATTAACTTACCGTGTTACTTACACAAATACTTCAGTCGATTTTAGAAAAATAAAACATAAACATTTTATTGTTACTTTAATTTGTTCAGTCACTGTCTCAGTTGAGACTATGAAAGTTTTCTTTCTTTTAAACTTTTATTAATGTCTACACATTGAATTTTTTTTTTGGAATGAAATTCAAGAGCTTTGCAAGAAAGAAAAGAAAATCAAAAATAAAGCTGCAGCCATTTTCAGGTTGTTAGTTACGAATTACAAAACACCCCAGAATTTCAAAGTACACGAGAGGGTACCATACCCTTTCCCAATCTTTTCTCTCCGAACACCAATAAACTAAAACTTTCAGAAACAAAATTTGTATAGTGTGAACCGAGACTAAATGCATATTTTATGGAACATGTAAAAGGGCATAAAATAAATAAATTTTAAGATAAATGAAACTTAAAGTATTGGCCATTACTATTCAGTAATGTTAATAGTTTTCTGGTTAGAAAAAAGCTTTTTCATTTAGAATGGTTAAAGGGAGGTTGGAAAAAAATTATTAATCAAATACCACATATTGATGTCATTCAAACTAAAGTTCGGTTTCTGCTCGGCATTAGTGGAAAACGTAAAATATATATTATCAAGCTTTTTCGAATTTCTATCGCGTTTGGCGTTCTCTTAGAAAGTGACGGTTCCCTCGAAATGCAACTCTGTTAAATATCTCCACGAGTCTGCTTGTTAGTTCTAGATATTATTTCAAACTTCTGTTTAAATGTATTTTAAATATGCGTATGTATTGTGTCATTTGTTTTCTTTAGACTGGGTTCACATTAGCCAAGTTTTCAAGGCGAACGTCTGAATGTTGTAGGATTAAGAACAATTAATGTAAAACACTTGAAGTTTCTGTCCTCTCTCCACCCTCAACAACAAATTTGCGGCAAAAAAAATTTACCTATTATAAACCTAGTCTACCTCAATTCCTGTGTATTTGTAAATTTTATTTTTTTTTATTCTACAAAAATAAAGTGAAACCAAAACTTTTTTAAATCGTTGTTTCTTTATATACGAATGAGTATGTTTTTTGTATAAAAATAATAACTAATAATTGGATAACTTATAAATTAAATTATTTAAAAATAAGTTTTTAAATTAAGACTTAAAAATTAAAAAAAGTATATGTAAGTATATTAAACCTAAGAAAATGTACAAAACTTAATTTCTATTTTACTTTATAAAACTAAATTATTTATAATTAGTTCGGTTGGTTTTTTTATATTTTACTTATAAAGTATAGACTTTGGTTTTTCTTTTTTTCATTAAATTCTAAACATTAGTTTTCGTTTCTATTTTTCTTATTTCAACTTTATTTTAAAATTGTTTTAGTTTTTATTCATTTTCCATTCCGAAAAATTAAATGCTAAATGAGTGAAATTTTGTTTGTATATTTTTATGTATGTTAAATATGTATATCTATGTATGTATGAGAGTATGGGTGAGTGAATGAAGGTGTATGTATCGATGGATAAATGTATGTATGTAGTTATATGTATGTATATGGTTTTGTATGCATGCGATAGTATTATACAAATGTAATTGAATTTAGTTTGTTTGGTTGTTGAAATGTACGTTTGTTTTTTGTAATTTTTCTTTTAATTCTTATTCTTTTATTTTACTTTCCTTTTAGTCTGAAAACGACTTAAATCTTTGGTAGTAATGTTCAATAAAAATCTTATATATTTATTTGCTTTTCTTCATAAGGTTTTAAATATGAAATAAATTTTTATTCATGTTGGCTTTCAAATTTTCTTTTGCTTAGTTCCATTTCCTACTTTATCTCTTGCTTGTTTAGCAATCTCAAATTGTTTTCTTTTCTATTTAATTTTGCTTTAAATCTTTTCGTATGCCTTGTTGAGACTTTTAGTACTTTCTTTTGAATAACTTCCTCTGTTCTCTTCTTTTTTATTTTATTTAGCTTTGTTTAGGGTTCTCTAGTCCAATTTTTTTATATTGAAAACTTAAATTCATAATTGTTTAATTTTTCCTTAATCGGCTTTTACTTTTTTAGTTGGATTAAATCAATTTCATTTAGATACGGCTGCTGTCTTTATATCTCATATTATGTTTTTGGTATTTTTGTTTTGTATTTAGCATTATTCACTTACAATTCTAAGTCGGTAGTATGATTGGGGGCTTCAGGTCCATACATGTTGGCTAGTTTATCGAATCTAGGACCCCATGCTCCTAAATAGTCATATTCTTGACATTCGTCATCAGTTCCTGTTTTATAGAAAAAAAATTACAAATGTAATTATTAAATTAAAAAAAATATTTTTTTTGGTAGAAAAGAAATGTTTATTCACAGTTCTCCTTTGCATAAATAACAGTAAAACACTTCCTACAATAATGTTCTATAAACGATTTTCAATGTGAAATTCTTTTATGAAAAACTATTTATGTATAATAAATTGAACAGATTTTTTTTACAACTTATCAGTCGGAATTGCTATGAGGGGGAAGTATCAGCGAATTTCAAACTCGAAATAAATATAAAAAAATAAACAATTATGTTATATGGGGAAGTGTCGGCGAATTTTATTCACTTTATGAATTTGGCCTTGCCTCTTTTTTTCAATCTTCACTTATAAAAAATACTGCTTACTTTGTTTTCCGCCCAAAGAAGAAATCGAATTTCTGTGTAATTATATTAAAAATAAATGGGTAATTTCCAACAAAAAAGGATTTTAGTTTATTTAGATCTTTAAGGTATTCAAAAAAATGCAGGCAGAAGAAGTTAGAGAAATATTTACTCAAACCAAATTTGCAAATGATAAAAGATTGGTATGTATGTAGTATATCTATAACAAAAAATTATGATTACTATCAACGAACCCAAAACACTCAAATTGGCATTTGGTAACACAATATGCACGTGAAGATTTTTTTCGGCATTTGTAAAGAAAATAAATGTCTTAAGCACGTGCTTATGTGTGTTTTTGAAGGGCTCTAAGAATTAGATGAAGAAACACGGAGGCTTAAGGGCAAATGTTGGAGAACAGAAATAATATGTGCCTACACATGTTCCATTCTCAGCGCAAATCAGTGGTATGAACTTAGTTTTATAAAGACGCTCAAAAATGGCACCAACAAGCGTTAAAAATGCTACTAAAAACCACTAAATAAAAAATAAAAATAAAAATTTAACACAATTTAATTTTATAAGAATTTTGATTGCTAAGATAAATAATCTTCTATTTTTTCACATAAAGCGATGATATTGCTGCTGGTTCAAATTTAAATGCATTTGTTTCATGTGGACATAAAATTTAAATATGTGTCGGCCAATTTATAAAAACAAAAAATAGTCGATTTTGTGCTATCATGCTTTTGGCATGAGGAAAAAAAGTTCCACAACGACGTCTCAAAAAAAATCATTTTCTAGGCGCCTATGATCTATAAAACAATCAAAAAGCAACAGACGTTTTGTTTGTGTATAAAACCGCAAAAATGTCAAAAACAGTCGAAGAAAATTACATTTTTCTTCGGTACGCAAAAATATTTTAAATAATACTTTTTTGACCCTCAAAGTACTAAATTGAAATCTTAGTAATTTTTCCTTTATTAATTAAAAACATATAATGTATTTGTTTTTTGTGTTTATGTTATATTATCGCAACAAACACAATGGTTTTATCTGATTCCAAACGTTATTCTTAATACCTTTTCACAACAAGATAAAGTTTTGCGATTAAAGTTTAAAATCAAATTTTCGTTCAGTTGAGAGTAAATGTTAAACTACATTGATCTTTTTCAAGACTGCGGATATTTACAAAAGTGTATTATCCAAAATTATAATGTTTTTCAAACTAAAAATACATTTAAATTAAAACATTGTTGTTTTTGCGCCAATAAATTTACAATATTTCAAAACGTTATTCAATCGTAAAGCGACATATTTTGGTCCTCGTTTTTGTGATACTGACCGATAGTCAATATTTCGGACAGAAAAAGTCTGTAATTGTTAAAGTAACATATCAATCAAAAAGAGTCTTGTACTTGAACCACCCGTTATATTAGGTCGTCCTTTGAGCATCGTAATTAATTAATCCAAAGATTTATTGTTTAAAAGTATGAAAAATTAAACTATTATGAAATAATTTAATCTCAATTACATATTAATAACTAACACATTTCCGAAGTTGAGAAAAAGCCAAACTTTTATGGAGAATCGTACTTTTCAGAAGTTACGTTCAAATGATTTTCAATAGATATAACACCCAAAGAAATGAAGTTGGGAGTTATCACATTTTCATGTCTGTTATGGGAGTTTATTTACTTTTTGTGAGGCTTTTTAAATTTGGGGAAATATTGGAATATGCAGTTAACTAATTTTTCTTGGGACTTATTTAATTTAGTTGGGAGATATTTAATATCTTTTGGAATTTTTGTATTAGGAATCATTAAATTTACAAATTATTTCATTTTCCACTTAAGCTTAAGACGTTGTACTCTTTTGAAATACTTTCACTTTGTTATATATGTTGAGATAAACTGGTAAGCGACTGTTAATCACGATGAAGTCAAATTAGTTTGAAAGTACTAAATAAACCGGAGACGTCAAACGGGTAAAAAAAGTACTATTTAAAATGTTTTTTGTCCCGAAGAAAAATGTAATTTACATCCCTGATTTCAACACAAAAATTTTTGACAATTTCACCATTTTCGACCATTAAAAAACACAATTCTTCAAAAAGTCAGCTGGAATATTAAACAACATTTTTTTATTATTGAATCATGTATATAATTCGATAATAGTTCAAAAATAAATTTCACCTAGGGAAGGTAATGTTTAAAAAAGAACTGAATCAGCCGATTTTTTTTATTACCTAAAAAAGCTTAAAAATTAAATTGAAATTTGGGCGCATCGAAAATGATTTATTTTGGTATGTTGGATTGGAATTTTTTTTTCTCATGCCAAAAACTATCGAAAAATCGATGGCACAATATCGATTGCTAAATCGACCCCCTAGTATCCTCCTAACATCCCTTTATATTTATTATTCTTAAGCGCAAGTAGCATTTTTTATTTTAGTCAATATTTTTGTGGATTATTTCGCTCGAAAAATCTTATTATTTTTATGAAAACAAATTTGTTGTAGGCAACTTTAACATTCTTCACATGATCAACATTTTGTAATTTCTAAAATTTAATAAATTCAAAAAGCTTTCAAAAAATGTTTAATTAATAAAAAATAGAGACAAATTTTAAGAATTCAAAAAAAACTTATTGATGAGGAAGATATGTATGCAAATTTTGTCTATGTTACATTTTTGCTTCAGTAAATGTTAATTAAATATTCATTTACATACATATATAATTTGTCTTTTATACATAATTAGTACAAAGTTTACACTGTCATTGCTATTCAATTTTTCTAATACTTTTTGCTTAAGTTAAGTCATGCATTTTGTAAAACTTATGTGAATTTTTTTTTCTTTTTTGTTGATAATGCCTTTTTTCAAGAAGAACTGTGAAAACTGATTTAAAAAAAATTGCTATATATAAAACTTAATTATTATTTAAGAAAATGCAAAAAATTTACTTTATACAATTATAAAAATATGCTCCATTTAATTATGTTTTTAATTTGTTTGATTACACCCAATATTCGGCGGTATTAGAGTGTAGTCTTAGGCGTAGGCCTGTAATTTTAAACAAACAAATATTTAAGTTTTTTTTTTAATAAAAAATTTAATTATTTTTGCATAATGCTTGTACTGCAAATAAATTATACTGGCAGTATTTTATAGTTTTGAAAAATGGATTGGACTAGCCTGATTATATAACTTGACTATTTGAATTAATAAATATTTAAAGGATTTGTGAGTTTTTAAATAACATTTTTCTGAATTCTAATTAAAGTTTCTACAAGTGTGCTTTATTACATATTTAAAAGATTTGTGTGTTTGAATTTATTACTGACTTTACGCTTTTAAATCGTTGGGAAATAGATCAAACTTAATTTTAGACATCGAATTTATCCCAAAAATCATCGCATAATCTTGTAAATGCCGTATGACCATTCGCGAGATAGATCCTGAAAGCATCAACAAAGTTTTGTCAACATGGACTGACAGAATAGGTTATTGCAAAGCCAGACAGACAAATTGTACTTAATAAATAATATGTGTATTTTTTGATTTCTAATAAAGCCATAATACACCAAAAGAAATTAGGTTTAGTACATTTGAATTAGTTTTAAACACTATGCGTGTTTTTGAACCACTGTATAGGCTACTACTGTTTTATTTAATAGATTTTTTTAGTTACTAGAGTGATAGCTTTGTTCCCACCAGGGTCACTAGAAAATATTAGCGGTTCGAGTTAGTTACCATAAGACCCTTGAAGGCCATGGAACTACTGACCGAGAAAGGAACTAAGAGCCAAGACGTTGCTCTCTGCGTCATCATTCAAGCAGAGGTTAAGGCTTCGAAAGGACATATTGTCAAATTGAAACCAGGTAGTGAGTTTAGTAGAGCCCTTAACGTACTTATTGACAAACAAAACGGTAAATTATGCTGAGTTGCAGGTTACTGCAACGCCAACAAAACTACCGACGACTGTCTTATGACCAATTCTTTCTGACTAAAAATGTTACGAACTTTAGCTAAAATAATAATCACTTTGGATTAAAAAATACTAACAACCAATTTGTTCGAAAAATAATCACTTTAAATGAAAGACAAAGTTCGTCGTTAGAAAAGATATAGCAGGCAGGATCGGCAAAACCACCTGTCGGCTAATAGCTCAGGGCGCTCGGACTAGATCCTTATCAGATTCAAACAATCTTAAAAAAGAAGGGAACATTGTGCATTATGGATGGCCTTATGACCCACTCTTGACTTGGCCACATCTAATCCTGGGATAAAGCGTCTTGTTAGGTGCACTGACATGCCATTGATCGATCAGAGGAAGAACTATCGCTTGAGAAATTAGCACTTATCTTGTTTTTATAAGTTATGCGAGGATGAGGACGAGTCAGAAACTATGGGGCATATTACCTACCATTGACCGAGATTGCAACGCATTACCGAAAATGGCCAGGCAGACGATTGGAAGATATCGACTCATTTATTAACGTTACTAACTGGCCTAATGGCTGGTAATTTCTTCTCTCCTTTTTGGCATCAAGGTAGAATTTGTCTTTTTTTGTTTGCTTTTGTGGCTAATAATGTGCTTTAGGTCATCTATTAGGATGTTACAATGGACCCATGGGTTCTCAGAGTCAAATTATGTTTACCCTTCCAAGCCTAATCTAGCGAATATTTCTACAATTTTATATTTTCTTACTAAAGCTAAACGTTAGAAATATTTTAAAATTATTAAAAACGAAATTAAAACAAAAATGATGGACTAAATATATAAAATTCGACGTTAATAACAATACTAAAAAGTTAGTCTTTTTATTCTGAATATGTTTAACAACACGATGGCAAACACTTCCCCCGCCATTAAAGAGCGTAAAGAGGGCACCTGTAATAAAACGATTATTTTTAAATAACCAACACGGCTACGATTGCAGGAAAACATTTTTCTCATTAAATTTTCCAGCACTAATTCGCGCATTTGCTACTGTATGTCGTCGATAACTTCACGAAATGCAACTTTGAGATCATGAATAGATTGTGTGCTATTGGCATAAACCTGTAAAATCGCAAGATATCGGTGGTCAATTGTGATAGCCTCTGCAGTAAATCACAAAGTTTAGAATTTTTTTATGCAAACCGGCGATGGCATCGTGAATTTTTGTGTTAACTGAACTAAAGTTTCACAATTGCTAGTCGAGAAAGTGCTTCACGACGATCCAAACATTTTTTAGTTTTGCGAACTGTGACCACAAGATTTTTGAAGTGAATTTGAATTTTTTCAATGCGTTGTTGAAGCGTATACCAACCATTCCATTTCGACTAACTGATTAGTTGTGACTTATCAACTGTCAAGTAGTTGTAGGTTAAGACATGACAACTGAAATAAAGGAGGCCTATTGAAAATTAACCGTTTTTATTTTTATATACTCGTATATAAAAGTAATTTTAAAACTAAAAACTAAAAGTTTATAGTTGAAAAAAACTTAAAAATACGCTTTTGTTAAGCAACAAAAATTGGAAAATATTTATTTTGCAACGTAGTCATATCTTAAAAAAATCCCGTTCTTAAGAAAACGAGTTTAAAATTTCTAAATTACTCAGAAATCAATAGAAAAATAGAAAGTATTCTCCTGTCAAGAGGTGAGTGAATAAGACATTTGTATCAACTTTTCACACAAGATAAAGAACGATACGATGAGTAATTTGCATTCTAAACTCAAAAATCACGATATTTGAGATATGATTACGTAGCAATAAAAAAGCGATATGTGTTTATTATAAAACAAAAACAATTGCATTAAATAATTGCCAGAGGTATAAAAATACTTATATCGTAACGATTACAAATCAATTTGATTATTTTATAATTTTAGTACGTAAAAAAAGTGTATTCTTTAGTCTTTTTAATTTATATATTATTGTTTTCTCATCTCTTCAGGAAACGGGATTCGCACTCGTATTAGAAACGATAAAGATGAAATTTTAATATCAACTTCATTATATGTTTATCTATATTTTAAATCACCTATTTGAAAAATAAATTAAATAAAAAATAGAGGATCAGCGTGAAAGATTTTCAAAAGCGGAGGAGTGTGGCTGGAGTTGATAACATATAATTTGTGCTTGTAAATACAAGTGAATAGAAAGTAATCTTAAATTGGATTCGCATAAGGCAAGTTTTTTTCTCGAAATTTTGATTTTTTGGAATACTGATGATATATACTATTTCTTTATTTCTGACTACAAAATTAGATTTCTTTTACACTAATTCAACTGAAACATATCACTCCTTTATTGCAACGTAGTCATATCTGAAAAAAACTCGTTCTTCAAAAATCGAGTTTGAAGTTTTTAAATTATACAGACGTGAATGAAAAAATAAAAAAACCATTCTCCCCTCAAGAAGTGAGTAAATAAGATATTTGTATGAAATTTTACACAAGATATTAGAATTCTACGACGAACAATTTTACATTCTCAACACAAAAAATATATTTTTTTTTATATCTGACAACGTTGCAATACAGGAGCGTTATATTCGATTAAGATGTATGGTTTTTATTTTATTATTTACCATTAGTGTCATGAACTAAAGTTCCTCAATTTGATCTGGCTTTTAAAATGATTAGTGATGATGAAGTGTAATCAACAAGCTGTTCTAGGAGATTTAATTTTGACAAAATTACCGCTAAACTCACAAACTACTTATATTTGTAATATTT
The DNA here is from genome assembly GCA_956483585.1 of Gymnocheta viridis. NCBI lineage: Eukaryota > Metazoa > Arthropoda > Insecta > Diptera > Tachinidae > Gymnocheta > Gymnocheta viridis. The sequence goes on along the minus strand of OY101440.1, from coordinate 25,599,768 downwards.
ACGAATATTGAGTGCACTTTATAATTGTTTTACATTAGTTTTCATGTTGGAAGCATAATACTTACTAAAACTAATTAATTAAGAAATTTATTTAAAATCATATATACCTGATGCCAATGAACTTAATGAACCTGCTGTACTGCCACCACCTTCGTAAGCATAATTTCGTAAATCATCAAAAGGTGGTGCGTTAGGATCACCATCGGCACGTTTTTTATGGTCCTCAATGAACATGCCAACGTTGGGCTCTTGACCAGGCATCAATGTCATAACAGGATCTGTGCACAACATATAATTAAATTAAAAAAATTTAAACATATATAATAACATTTTATTAATATTTGCATATAAAATTAAACTTTGTTTGACCAACCAATTTATTAGCCTTAATTTTGTTTGTGTAAAAATTTATAAACAAAAACAAAATTCACTGATACTTATTGTAAAAAAGTTATAAACTTACACATTATTGGCATTTTCATTGTGGCCAATTCGGGTGGCATGGGACCACCAATTGGTATCTGTAGTGGTGTTATATCGAAAGCAGTCATATCATCTTCACCGCCACCCTCATCGTCATAGTTAATGATATTTTCGCGTACGTCATCATCTGGTCCAGGATATTTAATATGCGCCTCACGTCGCCGATTATACACAACAAATACCAGCACCAAAACTGTTTTGGTATTTGTGTTTATGAATTTCATAATATTTTCACGTACATTAAGGATAAAATATATTAAAAATGGCAAAAAATGGAAAAAAAAATTATATTATTATTATGCAAATTTGGTTGAAAAAATGTATCTCCTTTGCTAAACTATTATAATCTTACATAATAAATTTATATATATATATAGATATATAAATTAATGAACCTTGACAATAAAATTAAAAACTACTTGCGCCTTATTTATCTGTAGGGGAGACATTGTAGTGGTTAAAAATGTATACACAATTGTTATTTAGAGTTATAATAAATTTAATTAAATTAACATGCTACGAGTAGTGCAAATTTAAATTTTATGAAAATAAAAAGTACAGTTGTATTTTCAAAATTTTTTAAATAGTCAATGTAATGAAAATATTCAAAAGCTATGAAATATCTTTTAGGCTTACATTTACATACATATATTTATGCGATTGTGCCAGATACCTAAAAGTTTTTTAAGCTAAAAATGTCAATGATTAGTAGATTTGTAAAAAATTTTTAGAAATCTTAAAATATTTCATGCCAACATACATATAATAATCAATACTCCAGCTAATAAAAAGCTTTCAATAAAATTTTATTCTTAGTTCATAAAAATAATTTATATATAAAATCGGCTCATACCATTGAAAAATAACGACCGCTGTGGGATCGTCCGATACATAACGCTTAAAAATACATACAAAGATATTATAATCAATTTATAGTATTCTTTACTTAATCTTTTTGTTATATATTCCCTTCAGGAAAATTCCCTGAAGAAGCTACTCAAAGGTTGCAGCGAAATATTTGAAATAAAATTCATTATTTATATATTAAATTAGACCTGAAGTTATAATCAATAAAAATCAAAGATAATATATTTATTATATTCCCGGTAAAAAGCGATTTTCGTAAAAAATCTTTAAAATGCTGAAATTCAGATTTGAAAGTAGTAAAATTTTGGATCATTTCAAAAAGGAATCATTAAGCCGCGTAAACCAAGGATCATACCTAATAATTTTTGTAATTTAAAGAAGTTGTCTTTTTAATTTCTTTACACCAAAATGGAAGCAACAAATAAATTAATTTTTGGCGTAACTTATTATTATTTATTTATATTATTTATTTGAAGAGGCACAACTTCGACGCAAGTACTAACAAAAAAAACAATGTTTTCATTTGAATTTAATTAAATAATTTAAAAATTTGTTAATTATTTAATAAAATAAAATGATTTTTTTTATAAAATAGAATCCATAAATTTCTTTCTATTAAGTTCAATTTTTTTAGTAGAGTTGTAAGTATTTGCGACAAATAGAACTGATTCAAAATGTTTTATAGAAGTAACAAAATTTTTACATGGTAAAAAATACACTTATAGCTATTTTTTCATAATAGTGACAATAGGCTTTGTGTAAATAGGCTTAAACAAAACTTGAAAAATTTTCCTAACAATTTTCCTGGAATACTAGAGGGACTTTGACTTTGCGTTTTCCCTTTACTTTCTAATTCGACTGTTGTTTATTTTCCTATGCTTTGATAACTGAGTTTCTCGTCATCACTAGCATTTAAGTTCTAGATATTTAAGTATAAGATATTGCCTACTCAATATCTGCTATTAACAGCCGCTTACTTTTCTCTAAGGCCCAGCAAATGGTAGGAAAATTTAAAAGTTGTAGACTGGTGTCGACAGCTAGTAAACAAAAGTAGATTTTTTTGCATTGACTTGATGTGACGTCGACAAATAGCTACATAATAAGGGGGAGTGATCTTAGGCTTGCAACTTTAATTTCCTTTATGTAATCCTTCTTCTACTTTATTTGCTATATATGTTAATATATTTCACATATAAAAAAAAACAAAGAAAAAATCATTTTATGTATTATTCAGTAGTTCCGCAAAAGCATCTCTATTTCTTGCTTCGCTCAAATGTCCTTTGCAAAAGTTAATGTTATTTTTTAGTCTGCGCAAGATTTTCAGAGACTACGAGAAAGTTGTTAACGTCCTTTAATTTTTTATGAATTTTTAAAAAACAAACTTTAAATTTTTTTATATACCCAAATAGAAAAATCTGCTATCCAGTTATGCTGATATATGTCGTGTAAGTACTAGGGATAGTACGATATATCTCGAAAATTAGAGCCAACTCAAAAGAATGGAGTGTAGATTATAATTTTTTGTGCTAGGTAAAAAAACAACAATTTTTAGTTGTGAAGCAACAAAAAGTTGACCCGAGTAAATGGCCTTGTTTAATTAATCTCAACTTTTATTTCTGTGAGCTAATATTTGAAGTTACCGTATCCTGTCACTATTAAATTCACCCCGATTAGGGCAAGGCGTATTAACGAGGTGGTATCATTACTACAGCTTACTATATTTCCATATTTTTTATATTTTGATTACAAAAAAAAGAGTGTCTTCATATTTTTCTGTAACCGTTTTCTGTAGATGTTTTTGACACAAACAATATAAAAAATGCCTACTGTTCTTGTATTGTTGTAATTGTTGTACTAATAATGCCACCAAGTTAATACTCCTTAGATTAGGGTACACCACTTACATATAAAAAACTTTCTCGCAATTATGTCGGCGACTCCGTTTACATCATTTGAGTTTGCATACAAATATTTGTCTACTTCCATTAGCTTAGCAAAATATTTATTTCTGCAGGATCATCTGATCAATTACATGTATCGGCATGATCATATCGGTGGAGCAACAAAGCCAAAATAAGTTTTCTGAGAAGGATCTAATGGCATATTGCTATAAATAATATGATTTCGACCAAAATTTGTGTTTAAGTTCATATGAAGTATCGATCAGTAGCAAATATTGTGATTTAACCCAGGCTTTTCCTCCACTCTTTTAAACAACTTAAAATTATACCTGGTAGAAGAGGTATACGATTTATGTTAAATTATATATTTATTCACTGTTTTTCCAGTTGTCAGGGTATACGTCACGTCAATATAGTACCAACATTTTGAAGCTTATCTACTCACTCACGAGAATAATTTTTTTCCTCTCACTATTTATTCCTCTTCTTATAGGTCTGGAAAATAACATGAGCCTATCAATAGCATTCAGCAGTTTTCGGACAAATGTACACAAGCACCAATTTTTTTGGTATTGTATTGACGTGACATCGATGTCGACAACTTGACTAAGGGTGATTATATAAGAGCTTGTTGTCGTTAAGTTTTTTTCAATTACTCAACATTTAGTAGTTTTAGAAAATCGTTAGCACATCGTGGAATATTTAACATATTTATAGCACAAATTTTTGTTTTTGTTTTGAAGTACACTTGTTTTGTACTTCCTTTAATATCTTGCTTAAGGAAATAAGTTTGCAGAATTGTCAATAATACAAACTTGTTCTGCCTACTTTTAGCAGAACATGTAGATAATGAAATTTTTAGGAGTACGAATTTGCCGTGAGGCATACATAAATTTATACAATAAATAGAAAAAGGAGAGATTTTTATTTATTTTTCATTTATTTAACAATAATAAAAGTGGTGTAGATTGTGTACTAAGGCATGACTTGAGGATTTTTTTTATTGTCTACTCATACAATATGGTTTTGTATGAAATATAATGCATGTTGTTGGGATAGCATATTATATTGTATATTTTTATCTGTATTATTTTTCATATGCTCTTAATATCTCAAAAAATAAGATTTTAGTAATAAAATAACATTATTAATAGATTTAGATATTACAGCTGGAATAATCTTTAAACTTTTTAAGAGATTTAAATAATAATGTTTAATAGTTTGCAATTATGAACGTCTGGCCATTTAGAGTTTCATTTAATCAATAAACTTCATTTTTCAAAATGGCTTACAATATATTCATTGAATTTTCCAAGTGACAATCCTAGTGTCATGAAAAATAGGTAATTGGAAAAAAGAGTTAATATTAAATTCAATTAAAATAAATAGTTTATTTTGTTATTTCATAATCCGTTTTAAATCCGTGTATAGAATTAGAAATTGCAATAGGCCAACTTTATTTAAGGATCTATTAGAGAAAACTCATTTTTACAAATACTAAACGAAAAATATGTGAAAAGTTTATATTCTAACATAAAATAGTTTATTAGTAGATTTTCTCAAACTTCCTTTCTTTCTCAAGATTATTTAAAAAAAAATTATTTTAAGCAACCCTGAAATGCACATTTTTAATATACGGATATTTAAAGTTTGTATTTAACTATTTTTATAGGTTGTGCTGAACATGGCACAAATTATTTTCTTGTTTTCATTCTGTAATTGACCAGATTATGGTACATTTGCTTCATCTTTTTAAAGTGCATTTAAATCTGATTCAATTAAAATAAGTTATATCTAGCTTGAAGAAATGTTTTTATGTGATTAAGAAATGTGATTAAGGCAAGAAGCTTACTGCTTTTTAAAATTTTAACGCCGTTAAAATTTTCAATAGTTTTATTTTACAAAATCTATCAATACAAATATTATTTCGCAAAGACAGCAACTTTTTCATATTATCGAATATACCAAAGCTTAAAAGTATCACGAAATACGACGACCTCATTGAAGTGTCCTTGTGATTTTATAATAAAAAATTATACATAACTTTAATTAAGCACATTATTTATCTTGTTATTTTAAGACTTTTAATAATATGACGCGTGATTTAAATATTTTTTGTTGATCTCTTTAAATGACAAATAAAATAATGAAAAAATAATTAACATCCAAATATTTACAATAAGTTTACTGCCAGTTCGCCGATATCGAAAAAAATATATAAATACATTTATAGTATAAATACATTTAAAATAAAAACAAAATTTTAAAAGTTGTTTTTGTTTCAAATGTAATGATCCGAAAGAAATTTTTCTTTCGGTATTGACGAACAGGCAATTAAAATTTGTTTGCGGTATTTTGCTAGCGATTTGTTTATATGTATAAGGTATATGCCAAACTACAAATGTTAATGAATTTAATTTAATCATTTTGTGTGGGTAGAAATAACATTGAAATTATCGCTCCATATTCACCAATCAAAAGTCACGTTTGTCTTAGATCAGTGAATGTGTTTGCCATTTTAATTAGAAACTTTTTGTTCTCCAAACAATAGTATCAGTGTCACTGCTCAAATGGTTGAGAGCATAATTTAATCAGACATGCAAAAATGCAACCAGATTCATACAGGAATCAAAAATTAATACTCGGATTCAATGTGCAAAAGTGCTATATCTTTGCGCAAAAGCGGGAAAAACTTTGTACCAGCAGCACCTTCATGTCAAAATTTACGCTGCTCTCACGGTGTAGTAAGAACTTTAGATCACTCTTTAAAAAAGTAAATGATAATGCCAGTTTTCAACTCATGCACTTTCGAAGCATGACCAAATATTCACTGACCCTTTAGAGCTCCTGGATGATTTATTTGCAAGCAGAGCTATAAAAAGCTGCAATCTATTGGCTACAACGTGATTACAATCAAGCTGCTTTCAGTCTTTGATCTTATGCTCGTAGTTTTGATGATAATAGTGATGAACTAGAATTTGAAATGTTTAATGACAGTAATATTGAACATTAAAAAAACGGCAGAGCTACAACCGCTGAAGCAATCGTGTTTTTTCTCTCACAGGGAAATTTTTAATTACACACAGAAAATAACATCAATGTGAAACCAAAATAAAACAATGTTGATTTCATGTCATGGAATTTTTTGCAAAAATATTGATTTTGTTGAAAGCTAACATATATTCATATTGATTCAAGATTTAATATTTTAAATTTGAACTAACGAAAAGTAGATTGAACATTGTTTACACACCTCAGCTTTGTAGGAAAATAAAAAAAATTATTACGTTAAATTAACTTTGGATTTCAAAAAAACAATATTGTGTGGTGTAAAGATAACATTTCTACATTTTAAATCAACATTGCTAATAAGTATTCTACGAATGTCAATGAGAATTTCAAAAATTACTGTAGTATAAGTAGTTCTCATTGGTTTTTTTTAAGTTTTTGTGTAAAATAAGAGGTTTGAAACTTTTCAAAAATATGTTTTAAGGTCTACTGATAGTTTGGCGTTAACACCAAATATATGTAAATAAAATAACTATTAAAAAAGTAAATACATAATAGAAATCGTTTTTATTAAAAATTTTAATGTGTTATTAAATTAAGGACATCATTGTGAACCAACGAACATTTAGTGTTATTTTAATATGACTATCGCTTTAATTTTCATGTTAGATCAATCATTGAATCGTATGAACTCAACATTATTATTACTTGCATATTAAATGAATTTCATGTTGTTTCAATCTGAAGTAATTTTGATTCAACAAGATTCTTCACATTATTTTAATGTGGGGTACATTTTAATTCAATTAGACTCGCATGTTATATTGAAATCTGCTGCTGTTGTTTTTTGCAAGTTATCGTAAAGTAATGTTGATTTAACACGAAACGACTTTGAAGGAAAATCATTAACGAAAAATGTAAAATCAACCATGTTTTCGCTCGAACGGGTTTTAGAAGTCGCAATGGAAACAACGTTAAATATGAATTTATTTTTATAATTTAAAGATCTTATTTTTGCTCTTTTTAAATAATTTGTAAATGTGATTTTTACATAAAATAAATTCATTTAATTCTTGCATATAGAAATTAAAAAGTATATATACCATTTTTAATTATTTTTCAGAGATGGGATTTCCGAGATCCCGGATAATTTAAATTTATCTCCCATTATCTTGGCATTAAAAAACCGATTAGATTTTTTTGCAAGTTAAGAGTTGTCAACCTGTCACCGACGATATGCTATATTCATCATTTTCATTAACATTTCTGCCTAATTTATGCAAAAAGACAAAATATTTTTTCTCTTTGAGTGGCATGTTGCTTTTTCTTGTATTTCAGCAAAAAGATTTATTTTCTTGTACACATTTTTGATATTTATTGATGGTGTTGCAGAAATTTTCGCAAAAGTTTGGATTATTGTTAAGTTTTTTTCCTGTTAAAAATTAATTAACGAAATTGTGAAGGGTTAAAAAAATATATGTGCATGGAAACATTAACGATCTGTTTGAGTAGCAGAAACGCATTTCACACAACACTTAATATACTTCAATTAATGAATTTAAAACCCATATTGTGTGTATAGAATACATACGTACGAGAAAGCATACATTCTTACACAGTTTTATTTAAAATGTCATTTATATAAAGATGCGAAGTGAACATGTTCCAAAAGTATGCTGCATGACATAATAGCAATAAATGTTATGGAATCATTTTAATTGTTTTATTTTTGACACTTTCTTTTATATTCCCTCTGAACACTTATTAAAATTAAAGTCAGAAATCGTTAATGATTGTAGTAAACGCAATGATATAATTAAATTAAAATTTCTACTAAAGATGCTGCATTTTTGTAATATCTAGAAGCCACAATAAATTCCTGAATAAATGAGATGAAATATTCTTAAAGCGACGAAAAAATATATGAAATGTTAATAGTTTGCAACCTCTTTAAAGGTCTGTGCGAAAATCCGGTTGGGGAAAAGTGATACTAGACACCAACCGCCCAAAATTGTTGGGTCATAGTGAAAAATCAACGAAAAGAAACCCCAGCCCAAACGCCCAAATTTTCGGTGTTTATTAATTACGTAAAATCATTCCAAAACCGAAATCGAACCATCGCTCAAACAATTTGTTTTGATTAATTCAAAATTTTACTTAGAAAATATTTTATCAGCGAAGCCGGTGTTCGAAATACCACAGAGGAGAAAATCCTTGCTGAACATTGTTTGTCTGCGAAGTTGACTCACAAAATAAACTATAAGTTTTTGTGTTTATTATGTGTATTGTGTTTATTATGTAAAATCACACGAAATTCAAATCATCAATAATCCAAAAATCTTTTTTGAATGACAGACAACATGTTCAAGGGAATTAAAAAACCAAAATATCTAAAAATGAGGACCGCCCACAGACGGTGAACAATCATCTGATTTACATACTGCGTTCTTCATTTTGCTATTTTCGGCCGAGTCTTCTAAAGAAAATGTTAAAATTAATTTTTACTGAGTGTCTAGTAAATTTTAAAAACTCCCTTGATTAAAAAAATGTTCTTAACCCTTTGAGTACTTACCTCTTTTTCTTATAACTACCATAAATAATACACTATGATGTACCAAAAACAAAATTACTACTTACGTATCAGTGTGGTTGAGCATAATAGTAAAGCAATTATAAAATCACGTGATGGCGTCAATACACCCGATGCCAATAATTCCAATTCACAATGCATGCCAGTAAAACCCATTGGACATTGGCATTCATATTTTTTGGGAGGATTATAATCTCGACAACGGCCGCCATTACGGCATGGAAATAGTAAACATTCATTGTCATTGACACATGTACTACCAGAGATTTTGAAACCAGCAGGACATCTGCATAATCGTTCAATACACATACAAGCAGACACAAGTTTGTCGCAGTGATGGTAGATAATTATTAGTGTTGCACACAAAGACATTTATGTATGAAGTTTTAATAAATATTTATGAGAAAGAAAATTTGGATTTGTTATTTAGGTTTTTGTTATGACAGATTGTTTTCTTCATGGGTTTTTACGTCTTTCTTTATACATACAGAGTAAAGCTTTAAGAGCTAAATGCATTCATTTTAATTTATGTATTATAATTTTATAAATTTGCAAAAAAAAGTGTATTAACTTAAAGATCTATAGATTTTTATATTGATGAAAAATAATGTATAAGTTTTTTGAAAAGTACGCTTGACAATTTAATATTTGCATTATATAAATGGATATATAAAAGTTACATATTTTAGATGCTTAGAAGTTTTTTTTGAGCAAATACTGGTTCAATTAAAAAAACATCCACGTAAGAATAAGCCTTGGTTTTCACCACACAAGGAACCTAAACAGAAACACATGTTTTACATAGAGTTGTAAGGAAACCCGGTCAGATATCAACAACTTTAAAAATTGAAAAAATTTTATGAAATAATATAATTTTGTATGAGAATATTGCGCCGCCGGCTTCTCGTTTAGGTAAATAAATAAATGAAACGTTTCAATAAAACAACTAACTTTTTACATACTGAGACTCATTTTTCTCTCAAACCGAGAAACGATGAAATTTGTTGTTTCTATTCTGTAATTATTTTTTTAATTTGACTTTTTTATTCAACACTACTGTGTGAAAACTTGCTAAATAAAATTTTACCGCCATAGCTAATTCTTATGTAAAATGACCTCCTGAAACCGAATATATCATCCGTTTTGCCTCATCATCCATCATTTTTTGGGGAATACTCCTTCACCAACTATTTTATCGATTTACGTAATTTAAAATTTATAAAATTATTGAAAAATACTCTATAAATTTTTCACAAATTTTTTTTCAAATATTTTAGTTCCAAAGTCGTCTGGTATTTGCATTCCACTTGTAACCCGAAGTTGAAGTTTCTCGTACTATAGACTAGCAGTATTCTGGCAACATGCAAGCGTTCGACTTTCCGGAAAATCTTTTCTGAAACTGAGCGATGTCTTCATGAAATCGAACCATGTTAATCAGAAACTGTTTTTAAATTTGCAGAAAGTGCACTTTAACAGAAATGTTACGCAGACAGCAACTCCTCCAAAATGATCGACATAGTCGCCTCTTCTTATGTTATCAAAAAAGTTTACGCCACGTTTTGGAATGCAACCAAAGCTTGTTTTATTTTTTAGATTCAGGAGTTCAGTAACCGTTGAGTCTTGGAAAAATTTTCTGATTTGGAACATGATTTTAGCGTCACTAAAATTTTTAAAATTTTAAATTACCTGCCGTGTCCATTGCTTCTACGAACTGCTTGATCAAATCGAGTTTCCTGCGCAGAGGTGACAAATATATATGAAATATACATTCTAAATTGAGTTCAGGATCATAAAATCATCGAAAATATGGTGGTGTGGTCCCTCGAAAATGTTGGGCGATAAGAGGAAACGGAGGTCATATTCGGATTTAGAAAGCAAATTTAACTGATCAACTGAAACGGTGTCAGGGCTCTTTCCTTTTATATTTTTTGCAGAACAGTGTTAAATCAGAACATAAGAACAGCGCGATTTTTGAACTGTTGAAACGGTTAGAAAACTTAAGAAATCTATTTCATTATTCTGTTTTGATTTTATACTCGTCCTTCTCGTGTATATTTTCTCTTAATTGTTGTTATGCAACGAAATAAGCATTTAAAATAGTGAAGCAGTTTCAAGAACTGAACTATCGTTACTTTATATTCAAAAAAGACTTTAACTAAATTAAAAAAGTATCGCTGTATGACAGTAAAAATATCGTTGATATGTCAACAAACCGTCCATTGCTATTTTGTGGAAATCCTGATTTTGTGGTAGACTTTAAATAAACTTATAAGTTTTGTCGAATATCTAGCAATTAAGTTAAATTTCAGCTTTTTTTTTGCAGAATATGTTAAACTTCTAGCACTTCAATAAATAGAGCTAGATAATTTTAAAATATTCCTCATAAATATTTTGCATAGTGTTTCACTTACATATTTTTAAAACAGTCTACTACGCAAGGACAATATAGTTTCCTTTGCCGATTCACCTTAGCAATGTATAAAATTGTTGCAAAATTAATCGTTACTCTTTGGTTTAGTAAACTTTTCAAACACCAATATACATTTAGTGGCCACTCTATAAGAATCCTTTGACCTAAACTTTTTATATATATTTTTTATGGTGTTCAATGTAAAGTGAATTTGTATAGAGATTTATTGTTTTAAAATTTCATTTCTATCTATAAGATTTTAGGCCCTTTAAATATTTTTCTTTTTCATACTAAGAACCTTATTGATAACTGATTAATAAAGTTAATGTGTGCTTTTGCAATCGTACAATAAATCTGCTAAAACGTTTATAAATAAGACTATAAATACAAATTTACAACGATTAAACAAATTTAATACCAAAATGCCAACAAAATTAGAAATGAACTTGTAAAAGGAAAAATTTATGAAACTTAATATTATGGATCACTATGAGTAAATGAATGAATGAATCGATGATGTTGGATCATGGCAAGTGAAAATGGAAAAACCATATGAAACTATCTTGTAATGCAGTTTTTGTTATGATAAATGATTTATATTAATTTATTTATATAAATAATTACTGCCGTATTCATAAAAAATAATTTGGGTTAAAGTGTATTTTAGAGAAAATTTTTACGGAAAATTTGTCTTAAAATACATTTTAAATACATATTATTTTTTATGAATACGGGCATTAATGTTGCTAAAAATGGAAAAACGACATGCAGAAAATTATGTTTAAATATATTTTATAATACTCATATAAATAATGAATAAGCTATTTGAGTGAATATATATTTAAGCATTTCATGTAAAATATTAAATTGCTAAGTTGGTAAATATGGCGCATAAAAAAAGAGTGGAAAAATATTTTAATGGATGGTTATATGAAATGAAATGAATGAATGGTTGAAAATAATTTTTTTTATTTAATTTTTTTACTCATACACGTATTTGAAGTTTATAATGAATGGCATGAGTGGAGGTATGATAAGGCTTGTAAATTAAGTAAATGTCTGTAAAAAGCAAATGGTGCACTTTATAAAGGAAACAAATTAAATTTTGTGTAAAATTTCGCTAAAGCTAGTACTTGCGCTAACACCAATATAAACATAAAATCAACATATACCACATGATATAACACATACACAAGAATAAAAATGAAATACTTTGAATGGGACTTTGAAAGGATGCAAATAAAAAATATATACATGGAAATGTACAGAAAAGAATAAGAACTTGTTATAAGAAAAGAATTGTTTAAAAGGAAACAAACTAAAAGTTTTTGTCATAAAATTTAAAAATATGTTTTTTTTTTCAACAAAACTAACAGTAAACTATATATCCTTTTATTTAAAATAATTTCTTTTCCCATAAGCAATATTCGTGTCTTTCCAGCCCTTCAAAATACAGAAAACGTTCATTTAGATATTTTTAAAGCAAACTTTTGAGGGCGCAAGTAGTTCTTGTTTTTGAAGGCATATAATTTACTTAAAAAATCTTCATTATGCTCACTTAATATGATCAGCAAGCAAACTAATATTGCTGCTAAAGCGCCCATGCTCAACTTTAAGGTTTGTCCTTCTTGCACCAATTCACAATTTTCACCCCAGAAACCATCGGGACAAATGCAACGATAACGCAGTCTTGGTTCGAGATTTATACAAGTGGCCCCATTTAAACAGGGCAAATCCAAACATTCATTACGATCCATACAACCTTTAGCATCCGGTGACATAACTCGTCCTTCGCCGCATCTGTATTATGAAATGATGACATAGTTTTATACAATAGCGGCACAGTGCAGTATGCAATACAGTACACATTTGATCAGATTCGTTTATTTAAGAGAAAAAAATAAACAAATAAAACGACACATTTAAAAATGAGTAAAGAATAATATTTGTAAAATTGTCGATAATGAATAGGAACATAATTTAACGAAAATATTTAAAAATATATTTATAACATATCGTTTGCTAAATTGAAAAATCACATAACTACGCTTTTTTAAATATTACAGGAAAAAGAAAAACTTGATAAAATAGTTGAAGTGCATGAAGTAAACTCTTGTCATTTTTGTCTATAATTTCAATGTTGATTTTGGTGACAGAATTTTTCACATTTGTGAGCACCTACATTTTGCTGTGATACAGAGTAGTTAATAAAAACGCGACTTAGTAGTTTAGTTACATGCTTAAGCATTTTAGCTAACGATACACTGTATTTAACGGCACGGAATAAGTTTTATTAATTTAGACTGAAAAAAAACAAGAATAAACTCAGAAGGTTTTTAATTTATGAACAATAACACAAACTAAGAATTTTTTTTTTGAAATTTTGCAAAATTATATTTTTAACTATTAATAATTTAGATCAGTTTAAGTTATTTATTTATTGATTCGTACTAATAAACTTTATATAGTAATGGAGCTCACATATCAGCAGATTTCTAATACTTCCACTCACTTACAAATGTGCTAGTAAAAAGCACGATTTTTATATGGAGAATTCCACTTGGAAACATTACAATTCTATTACTGATTTGAAAGTTTGTATAATACGTCGAGCTTCATGGGACCGATAACTAAAAGTGCAAAGCTTTAGGAAAAGCTAAATATTTTTTCTTGATTGTTAAGTCCTCAGTTATACTTAAGTTCAAATTAAGTTCTAGCTTAGATATAGTTCAGTTCTAGTTCAGGTCAGGTTAAGTTCTCGTGCACATCAAGTTTAGTTGAAGTTTATTCAGTTCAAGTTCAGCTCGAGTTCAAATATAGTTTATTTTGATTTCAAATAAAATTCAGTTCTACTTCAACTCGAGTTGAGATAAAAGTTCAGTTCAAGAATAATGCAAGCTCAAATCAAGTTCAGTTCAAGTTCGATTCCAGTTCAGTTCTAGTTTACTTCAAGTTTGTTTATAACTCAATTGTAGTTCACTCTTAGTTCACGTTCAGTTCAAACTCAATTTAAATTCATGTCTTGAGTTCAGTTCTAATAAAGTTTTTTTCTTTTTTCAGTTAAATGGTATTTCTGTACTAATTTTATTTAATTTCACTGTCTTGTAGTCATTACTGGTTCATTTATTTATTTCCAGTTTCAGCCGGCGTCACTTGTATCCAAGCATAAAAATCAACAACCCTTCTATTTCGTTATATGCTGCTCCAAAACGATATTTTATAGCGCTTTAGTAAATTATAGAAACTGAACAAGGCATTGAAAACTCAAACAGATTGTTTTAATTTTGTACAGGTAGGTGGTGATTTTTGTAAGCAAATAATGCTGGTGAAGTTAGAGAACTAGTCGCCAACTTTTTAGTGTTTGTGAAAGAAGTTTGTAAGTGATTTGCATTTGAGGCAAATGCCATTCGTGTGAATGATTATGATGATGCAAATAAACAAAAAGAAAATTTATTTCCAAAAATTAAAACAGCAATGATGATGAGAATGAATGGGAAATGAGAACAGTGAGAAATAAAATTTGATGACCATGAATAAGTGTTACATTGTGTTCTTAACACAATTTGTTCCTCATTTATATGATTTTTTATTTATCAAATATTTTTTCTTTATATATTATTTTCTCTTTACATTTATGTATGTTCTATTTTTGCATCATGAAGCAAATTTTATTTACGACTAAGTTCACGTTAATTTAAAAATAGGTAATTTATAAATTATATTTAAGTAATAGTAATAAAAACTTTTTTTATTTTAAAACTAATTTAATTTATTCGATTTTTCTATTTTGTTTTTAAAATTATTTGCGAGAAGAATTCTATTTAAAATCCGCAATATTGGACTTCGATTCGTATCTCATTTATTTAAAATGTATGCCACATGCCCAATTTTAATATTCTAATAATTCAAAATACATAATATAAAAGTTTCTTTCGGCCAACAAATTAAAAATCGATTTAAATTAAATTTTCTGTAATAAAAATTTAACAAAAAATATTCTTTAAATTAAGTTGAAAAATAAGTACCCTACAGATAATATTTGACTAGGTGGTCCATTATAGCTGAAACGGACTAGTTACAACATGATCCTATGTATTGCGGTCATGGACTACGTCATTTTTAAACAAGAACTTATTGATATACGACTCTTGTTCATGCTTTCACGATGGTACTTGTGGTCCTTTTTTAATGACATGGAGTATTTTTGGGTTAGTCCGATGTAATGCAAACCTGGACCATGAGGTGTAACCCTAGGACATCGTAATGTTAAATATACCATGTTTTCCACATACATTTAGGCTATTTTCCGACTAGTCCTAGTCCTTCATGGAGTATAGTTTACATGCGTGCTTGGACTATCAGCGTTATCTGCAGGTTATGTACAATGTACATGTCAATATTATTTGAAATATTCAAATTTTTGTTAAATTTTTAGTGACGAAATTCCCTAGTAAAATAAAATGATAAAATTCCGAAACAATCTGTGTGTAACGTCTTATGTTAATTTTTGGCTTTCATCGGTGGACGCTCCATGAAGACCAATTGTAAATGACTCTTTCTCACAAAGAAATCTGGCTGGTCAAATTGCATTAATGAACCCTCAAATCGCTCATGCAGAATATATATTGCGGCGCCAGCTCTAAGATATGTAAGTCCATTCTTGTGAAACCACATGTCGCACACACACGTGATTTTCGTTGATTTGTGGCTCTCTTTATTCACGCTAATGGACCAAACATAAAAGAAGTATGAGTCAATGATCCTAATGACCCAAAGTGCGTTGATGGGAACGTTGCAACAGTTTTATAATAAAGTTCTATCATTTGGATGTGCTCAATTCTCAGTCTCGTAACTATCCTTGGGTGTTTGCTAATTAGAAAAACCTTTGGCTTTATTAAGCGCTCATAATATGATTACCAAACGAAATACGTCAGACGAAGCCATAATAGTAAATATTTTAACCGATTTTGTGAATATCACAGTACAACACATGATTTTGGGACTCAAACCTGGGCATTTCACGTGAAAGTAGCCCCAAAAATAAGATATTCTGCATCATTCGCTTTTCCAAGTTTGCTGCATTAGTAATGATGGTCATACTCATACCCATTTTTTACTCAATTTTTATCACTATTTCTATATTTTATATAGATTATATCTCGGTATACCGTACGTGTACTTGTTATTTTCCATTTTGAAATATTCAATCTTCTTTTGATTTCGAAACGTAATTATTAATGATTAATCCAGCCAACTTGACAAAACGAATGATGCAGAAGTTCTTATTTTTTGAGCTACTTTCACGTGCAATTCTCTGAATTGAGTCCCAAATCAAAGAGCTGAAAAATATTATACTGTGTATGTGTTATATAGCAACAAGCCATAAATTTGCTCCCGATTAACAGGATAATTTACATTTTGATTGGAGGATTCATAAAAACAGCAAATTGAAAAACCAAAGTAGAGGATATTTACAGTACTATAAAATGAATTCCCGAAAAAAAATTAAACAAACCCTATAAAAATAATGTGCAATATAACATCTTCTTTAAAAATTTAACTAAACAAATCCGAAAAAAAAACTTTAAATTATATCCAGAGCAGAAAAACTTTGAGCCCACCAAAACTCCTGCTAGGCAGAGAAGCTTTATTTGGAGTAAACAGTGTAGATATCACTATCCCGACCAAAGGCCTGTTAGAAAACTATTTACATCCAGCATAGCAATTATTCGTATGAAAAATGATTTCTTTACTTTTAATTTTCCCCGAAAAGTTTTAATTTTTTGTTGAATTTTTCGATAAAATTTCATCTTCTAATCTAAAGAATATCACATGAAAAACAGTTTAACTTTTATGGGGACTTCCTTCGGATTTTTTTTATTTTTTATTTTAGAAAAAAGGCACAACAATAAAGAAATGAAGCAAACAATTTTTGCTTTTTGTTTTCTGAACATTTTTATGCGCTACAATTTACTTCTTTCATTAGAGCTTTATTTCCCGATGCCTTATTCTGCCGGGCCAGTTTACCTTAAATTTTTTTTGTTTTATCACATTTTCGGTTCTCTTTTTCCTAAATGAGCTAACTAACAAAAATTAGTTTCTTCTTAAAAAAAATAAATAGATCCTAAATATTATAGAGCCGGATTAATAAAATTTTTTGGGGATTTCCATTTTATTCATATCAGGGAAATGAATCTCAATGAAATAAAGCCCGAATTGTGTATATAAAATTAAACCGAAAATAATTGTAGACTTGTTTATTTAATATTTTCCCTTCCCGAAATTCTTCGCTAAACGTACCCTTTAATCGTAATAAATCAAAATATTTATTTTATAGAGAAATGTTTATTAAAAGACATTTTGTGGGCTCTTCTTACACTTGTGCGCGTAACGAAAAATTGAAAAACCATAAAACACAACATATTATAATTATACTCATCTACCTACTACGGTTCATAACTTTAAAAATAGCTTGAACGTCATTCGTATATTCACACTGTCATTTTCTACTCAAAATCTTGTTGCTTTTTTTCGTTATATTCAATTTTCACAATAATTTTTTAGCTCTGCTGTCGATCGTGATATTTTAATTTTGTAGCGCCATAACAATTTCAATTGAAAATTTATATGTTTCACAATATTGAAAAACAATTTGACCGTGAGTTAGTTGGCCACACAAAACTTAATTGAGTTGAGAACGATAGTGGGGCCAATAACTTCATTAAATGTGAAAAATATGCGAATGATAAAAAACAGATTTAAGTTCTTTGTAAGATTGCAACATGATAAGAACAGGAAATTTAAACTTGACAACAATTTCTTTTACACATCTCATATCGAAAGTTATTATAAAATTTGTTATTGTTAGTTGTAGGATGACTGTAAGTGTTCAACAATGTAGAGTGAATGAGGTTTTTCCATAAAAAAAAGAACTATTTTTTTGAGTTTTCATCAACTTAAAATTTTAGGCTTAAAAACAGACTAATTAGAAAAAAAGGATTTAATTTTTTTTTGCAAATTTATAAAATCAATTAGTTTAATGAAATGATTTTTTAATTCAAACATAAGATAATGCGTTTTAGTTTTCTTTCTTTTCGCTAATTTAGCTAGAAAAACATTTAATAAATTTAAATGACAACAAAATCGCATGAGAACTGAAAAGTACATAAAGAAGACAAACTACATTAACAAAAACCAAAAACAACAGAAATTCTATGAAATGTTAACAAAACAGGAAAAGTAACTTACGTGCACTCATATTCATTCCATAAATCAACACATTCAAATGGATCTGGACAAATAACATTTGAACATGGTTTATTTGAGGGACAGTTCTTTTCTAAATTACGTGCCATTGTAGCCTGACCCCATTGTGTGCCGTTCATAGCAGGAGGTAAAGGTAAATGTTTCCCTTCGAGTCTATACAAAAAGAAAAGACAAAAAAGAAACAAAATGTAAAATCATTGTAATGCTGCTAAAATGTTTGCGTAAAATGTATTCGGATTAATGTTTTTTCCGTTAATGCAACTGATGAAAGTGCCAAAAAGTGGGTGATGAAAAAATGAAATATTAGTTGATGGTGTTTTTCAAAAGTGAAAATATATTTTTTTGTTAAAAAATTTTTTCGTCACCAACGTTCAGCACTACAAATATACTGCAAACTAGTTAAGCAGAACAACTTACCGTATATCATCCAAGCAACTCTTCTGATAGTCAGCATAAACCTCAAATGTACGTACACCGGTGTACTCGGCTTTACCACCAGCATAAACCCCCTCCTGTTTGTCTACCAACAACCACTGATGGCCCACAAATTCAAACGATTCGTTATAACGCCTACCCTCACCACCATCCAACTCTAATGTTGCTGCAGAGCCATAACGATTAATACGCACCACATGCCACTGGCCATCATCAACGGCCACGGCATTAAGCCATAAATCTTTTTCCTCTGTACGCAAAGAATTCAAATTGTAGCGGAAATGCAAACGAGCATCTTTAATCTCTAAAATGCCATATTCACGATTATGCTGATCACTTACACGGAATAGTTCACCGTGCTGTTCACGCGTACGGAACCGTAACTGTATTTCTGTACTAAAGCGGTCGGGCTCAAAGCTTAATGCATACTTAACATAACTTTGTTGTTTGAAGGTGGTGGGTATGGTGGGTATATTACACGCAGGGCCAGTCCAGCCAGGTCTACACTGGCATCTAGCTTCGGAGAGAGAACCAACACAATTGCCGTGCTCCCAACATCTGGCCGTTTGTTCGGATTGAGCACATACCTCCTCGGTTTGAGGACAACCGGCCAGACTGTTGCGCGAAAGACCGGGATGTGCCAGATCATAAAGTTTAGAATTATGCACTAAATTACGTATACAACCATCAAAACCTTTAGCCATGGGTGTATAGTGCCAAAAATAAAGAGAAGGATCAAATTGTTCTCTATAAAAACCACCTACTTGAAGGGGAGCATTGACATTAAGGTACTCATTGAAAGGTGGAATTTGACCTCTTGCTTGGCAAGACATATCATCGAATTCCGGCATAGAACCATCTTCCATTTCACTTATTTCCGCTGATTTACAGAAGTCCACTACCATGCGTACATTTTCACTATCCCAGAAAAGATCAATACGATGCCATTCACCATCGTCCAGAGTCTTCTTAGTTTTAACTCTTAACTCTAAAGTTCCCGATCCAAAGTCTATTAATAGTCTGGGATAGCCCCTCTCTAGTTCCAGAGATATAAAATCAGACACTAACATCTCATCCCGTTCAGGCGGCACAATCGGTCCATTATAAATTATAAGACCATCTGGCTTTCTTGTTATAAATTCCAAATTTAAATGCGAGGCATCGCACATTTCCAGAGGAGGATACCAAGCCCAACCATTGCCACGGAAACTTCTAGTAGTTTGTTGACATCTGGGACCAGTATAGCCTACAGGGCAAGAACAGTGGGGACCAAATCTGGTATCTACACAACGTCCTCCGTTATAGCAGGGAGTATTGCGACAATTTTCTGGCTTAGAGAAGTTTCTAGCACCACAAGTACATTCTGCCAAAGTATCAACTCTTACACCCACCAAAGCAGTTTTATTGGCATTAACCATATAAGGCAGCGAACTTATATCCAGAGTGTTAGTGCAGGAGCCCTCACACATTTGATTTTCATAGAGGCATTCATCAATTCCCACCATGGTGATATTTATGCCCACATCCTTTTCAATTTCTTCCCGATTCATCAGAACTATACCATTTAATCTGACAGGCTTGTAGTACGGCGAACCGTGTGCCGAAAATCTAACATCTGTTAGGGGAGGATGTTTTTTCTTAAGCTGTACACTGAAAATGTCCACATTTTCTCTAGCTGTATTTAAAAGATCTGCCAATTTGTCACGGAATCTATCCATTTTAGATCTGCTCAACGATTGCGTTCTATAGTTCCATACACGTATGAAATCCTCATCAGTTATGCCAGAAAGTCTCACTGAGCCCGAATTGATAACAGCTTCATGGGGTATTTCCCTAACGGTAACGGTAATATTGGCGGGCACATCAGTTTGCGTATGTTTGCGATCGTACACCTTAAATCTCAAATGATAACGGCCCTCTCGAGTACCCGCTCTCATTGTTACCATACCCGAATCTTCATCTAGTTTAAAGCGCGGATGTTCTTGTGACTCCCAATAGAATTTCTTATCAGGTAAATCCCAATCATCTAAATCGTAAACATAAACACGACCAATTTGAGTATCTGGCGATTGGCCTTGATAGTTGTAGGCGAAAATGTCTTTTGAGCCGGGTTGCATTTTATTGTCATTAACATCACCAATAATAACCGTCAATGTACTGGTACCGGTCATGGCTGGAGAGCCATGATCCTTAATAACAATTGGAATCATGTATTCCTTTTGTTGTTCTCTGTCAAAGGACCTTAAAGAGGAAATTACAGCCATTCCATCACCATTAGCACCCTCTGTGAAGTAAATAAAATATTGAAATTATTTTAGTTTTTCGCTGTTAACTTGAATGCTTATTATAAAACTAATCTTTTTTAATAATCAAATAAAAAGAATTATTGACATCAAAATAAATAAGTTTGTTTGTATTTGTATTTTTTTTTTATTTAATCCCAAAATCCTGAAAACATCACACACCTCGTTTTTGTAATTGGCCAAAATAAAACCAGGACTATGGCCAGTTTTAGCCGTACTCGTTTTATACGTTTCAGATCTTAAGCGATTTCAAATGAAACTTTTAAAATAAAATCAACAAATAATAAGAATGCAAATAATTTAACTGATAACAACTATCTACAAACTTCTAACAATATATTACAATTAAAACAGATGATATACAGATTCATAAAGGATTAAAATATTTCTTAGGATAAAATTTTTAAACAAATATTTTTAAATTAATTATTGAATTTTGCTTTCAATGCTAAATTGGCAATTCTTTTGTCTCGCATAAAGAAGAAAATTCATGACTATTTTATTCAATTATTTATATAAGCGTTTATGCTGATAATCCACTTTCAAAAATTAATACTTGAATATTGTTTGCAATGTTTTAAGAAAATTATTGAGACAAATTTATGTGTATTGAGGAATTGCCTAAATTTCATCATAATAGCATTTTAATACTTTGAAATAAATTGTTAGATTTTATTAACTCATATAATTAAATTCTTATTGAGTTTCACCAAATTTTTCTTTTTTTACTAAAGTTTTTTTCACAATTACTGTCAGGCCCACGATGTAACACGTTTTAGAATTTGTTTCTGTTTTAAGTGTAATTGCACGAAAGAATGAATACGTGTGACATCGTGGGTCTCGCAGAGAATCTTCTCGTAACACAAAGCTTATAATATACATATGTAGTCAATATTATATTTATTAATGTGAGAACGAAAAATTGTGTGTGATTGCAAAGAGTTTTGAAAGATAATTTTATTTATTTTTGATTTTTTTTAACTTCAATTACTAAGTATAAAAAAACTAATTTTGATCTAATTAGTTAAATTATTTATTTATTTATTGGTATATATTCTGCAAAGTAAATTTGCAAAGTAAATTTGCAGAATATGGTTGCACAAAGATGGCGCCGGTAACTAGACCATATGTCCATGATATTATTAACAGTACTTTAAAAATGTTTTTGTGACTGACTATACCCGACCCATGCCTTCACATAGGAAGTAGCAACGTGATTGTCAACGAAATTCCACAAAAGAACCGCACGGTTATCCGTGGCAAATCAGACAACCAGTGCGAGTGAGACGAAAAACTCTCGAAGGCCAAACAACATACGCAAGCATGACCGCACTTAAGAAATAATTACGATGACGCGAGAGCTGTTCTTCAGCCCAGAGCTGCTTAACGACTGTATAAGTTAATTTATATTTTAATTAAAACATTCAAATTTAATTAAGAACATTTAATTGTATTATTTGAATGAATAATCGGGACTGCTGGCTCACATTTTTAAAATTTATGTCGCAAAGGATTCAAAAATGTTACTACATTTTCTTTTTTGATTGTAATTTTCTATGTGATGCTTTTTAAATGTTATCTTATTGTTATTAAAGCGATATAGTTGCATTAGCAATACTCCTCATAAGGCAGATAACTTAATTCATTCATAATATTTTTAGTCTTTCTTAACTTCTAAGCGTTTGCTTAGTTTTTCGTATATTTACGACAACTTAATTTGTAAAAATTCAAATTATGGCTATTTTCAAACCTCGATTTCTCAAAATCTGTACTGAATATGCCGACTTCCGTTCTGAAATGTTCAATGGCTTCTGTCGCGATCCCAATGGCCACTGTTCTTTCACTGTCGCGCTTTTAATTGCTTTTTAATTATTTTTCAACTATGTGGACTTTTCACTATATTTGCAAATGAAATTGAAAAAAGTAATTGTGCGATATTTTAGATTGATTTCAAAAGATGTTTCTTTTTAAAAATTATTTTTTTAAATATGCAGAGAATTTTTATTTTTTATTGCCAAAAATTCGATTCTGTTAACTTTACAGTCTTTGACACCAAAATGTTAACTTAACAGCTCATATTGGTAACGAAGTTAACTGACGGGGCTAACTTCACATATCGTCGTCCTGAAGTTCTCTTCACGTATCTCCAAAAAATTTTTCTTTAGGAAATTGAGTCTAAAAAAAAAAAATAAGTGATCCGAAATTGCAGTCTTCCGAAGCACAAATTTAGGATCTTGGGCCCGATTCACACACGTCAGGATTGACTAGCCAAGTCTTGAGTTTTTAGGAGAAGCGGCCATGAAGATAACTTCGGAACGACAATGTGTAGATAGCAAATAGATTGCTTTTGACATAATTTTATCTATAAAAAAATATCCCCAGAATTAATAGCAAACTTTTTGCTACAGCTTATTTTTATAGATATTTTCATGCTTCAACTATTGAAAACCTTGAAAATGTGGTTCAACTAAAAAAATAAATATAAAATTTTACACTCACTTTGATCTTGTTCCACTTTAAAGGAAGCTCTAATAATATCATCAGCACTGGGATCCAAACGGAATTGGAAAGGCGGTCCATTGCTCTTAGAGCGATCATCATCGTCTGTAGCCAAAATTTCCACTACTTTGCGTGGTGGTACATGTTCGGGTAATACAGGCCTGTAATCTTTCAAAAACTTGGGAGCATTATCGTTAATATCCTGTACTATTACTGTTAAAGTAGCTGTAGCTGTTTTAGAGGGACTACCATCGTCTATGGCCAATATCTTTACTTGATGTCTCGGCACTACCTCACGATCTAAAGAACGTTGAATGGTCACTGAACCATTTTGATTAATAGCAAATTGCCGTTGTCTATCAGAAGATCTATCTATGGAATAGGAAACTTTGCTACGTCCACCCTGATCTGGATCAGTGGCCTTAAACTTCTCCAGTTCAGTGCCCACTTTAGTGTCTTCAAACACCGACACCTCTACATTGGCTCTCTCGAAATGTGGCTTGTTGTCATTGATATCTCTGAGCTTTACCACAACCCAGGAGTAGGCTACATGATATTTATCATTATCGTTATCCTCTCCTTTGTCATTGACTTGTATTCTAAAGCGAAAGCCATTTGATTGTAATTGGTCTTCATAATCCAAAGGCTGCACTATTTTCAAGGAACCAGTACCATCATTATTTCTCACCATAGTGAATTTATCTGCGCCGTAACCACTATTGTCGATAACTTTATACTGAAATTTATTTGTTTCGTCTTCATCATGTACGGTCACTGTTAAAATTGGCATTTCAGGTAGTGTTGTGCCATCTGTTTCATCCACCTCCGTAAACCATTCGTCCTTGGTAAATTGCGGTGGCATATCGTTTATATCTTTAACTCGTATTGAGGCTGTCCCCGTACCCTTTAACCCTCCACCATCCATGGCCACTACTTGTATGGAATAGTCCGGCGTACGTTCACGATCTAAGCAACATACAGCAGTCTTAATAACTCCCGTATCTGGTTCAATTTCAAATATTGGCGATCCTGTTTCTTCTTCTATGACATTCTTTTCAATCGAATAAACCAATTTAGCATTTGAACCTTCATTTGGATCATCATAATCTACAGCTGTCATGGTCATTACCACCATACCGGCAGTACCATTTTCGGTAACATTTCCAAAGTAAACGCCTTGTGGGAATATTGGTGCATTATCATTGATATCTTTTAGATTCACTTGCACGTCAGCATAACCCACTAGACCTTCACCCCCTTCATCCTGGGCAAAGACTGTAAAACGCCATTGCGGCCGACCATTGGGTTGATCACGATCCAAGGGCTGTAATAAAAAAAAAACAATTCGTTTTTAATTATGAAATTTATTATTCGTGACAGGTCTCGATATATTTTTTTCAAAGAATTCAAAAAGTTTTCTTGTTGAGGGTATTCAGCTAGTCTATATACATGCATTTCATTGGTACTAATGCCAAATTATCAGCAGACCTTAAACCATATTTTTTAAAAGTTTCAAACCTTTCGTTTCATTTTTATTTTTCATGTTTGCTTTCGTATCTTGTATTACTCTGCTCAACACAAGAGCCACATCGTTTGAAACTTTTTATTTCTGAGAATTCTCTTAATTTTACTTATACAAGTTCTAGAAGTGAAAATAATGCAAGTGACAGCGAAAACAATTTTGATTCATATGGAACTACTTAAAATCAATTATATTTGTAATATTTTTCTAAGACATTATATTTAATTGTACAAGAGAGATTTTAAACAAATTTAAGAAAAGTCTCCTTAGAACTGCTTAAAACAGAACAATCTTAACATGTATATCAATGAACGACGAAGGTATACAGTCTTCCTTAAATAGCACACATCGATATTCAAAAGTGCAGAATTATTAAAAAGTTAGGGGAACAAACAAATACCGTTCACAGAAAGCTATGACTACCAACGGGTTCCATTATAAGTAAGTGAGCATATCGATACGTGTAGCATAAGTAAACAGAAAATGCTTTTTGTATTGCTAGGACTACGTACAAATATGTATAAAATATATGTATCTATGGGTATCTATGAATATGATTGTTGTAGTGTTTGCAAAAATTGGTTGCAGAAATATAATAATAGGATATAATTTACTTTTAAATTATTTTTGTTTTAGGCAAAAATTGTAGTTCTTAATTTTGTATTATCTTTTTGTGTAAAAGTAATTTCTGCAATGAAGCAATAAAAAGGGCACTGAGTCAATCATATCGCGATAATCGCGCAAATGTGCGAAATCTTCCAAAAATTTAGAAAAAGCCGTAAAGTCTTCTAAAACGAGCTATAAATGCAAGGAATGGGAAAAATTTGCAAAGGATTGCGAAAATTCGCAAAAACTTCCAAACCAGAATATATAACATTTTAATTTTGGTTATAAAATCCAAAACAAATGCGCATACATACTTACACATAATTTTTTAAATAAAGCAAAACAAAAACAAAACATTAATATGCGTTTATTTCATTTATATGCATAGATTTTTTTAACTTTTCTCGGTTTTTAGCTATTTTTACGCTTCATTGAGTTCCAAATGATATTAAATATTTTCAGTTATCTAATGTTTAAAAGTTTTTGCAAATTTTTGCAAATTTCTACTTCATTTTATTACTCCTTGCTCTTTTAGTTTTTTTTGAGGATTTTCGGAATTTTTTCAATTATGCAAATTTTTTGCGATATTTGCAATTTTCGCGAGCAGCTTACTTTTCTTATTTTCAAAAATGTTTGCAAAAATTTGCTTCAAAGTAAAATTGTACACTTTCGTAGTTAATGCTCATTTTTCAATACAACTTTATCGCATTTTGCTTGAAATTAGTTCATAGTAATTTCGAAACAACATTCATAATACACCTAAAGACAAAATTTCTGGCAATACTTATCAAACGAAAAATTTGAAAATAAATGTGCTCATAGTCATTGGGGTACCTGCCTATCGATACATATAGCTACGCATGGATATAAACAAATATGAGCAAAATGCGCACCGATACCCTGCAGGAAATGCCAATACTAAAATTATACTGATTACCTATCTATTGATGATGTAACCAATACTATTTTATTTTAAGTTAGTTCAAACAGGTCAAATATTTATTTAAAATAATATTTAAAAGTGAAATAAGAGACGAAATATTTTACAATCTTTTTAAATAATATATATATACATTTATGAAGCTAATTTCTTCGTGGCTGGCTGAACCTTTTAGATACTTATGTTTATGGTTTAACATCTATTAATCAGAAAAAGAGATGACGTATTTAAACGGAAGTATATGAACATGTATGTCTGTAAAATAAAAATACACCCACTGTACCTTTGAGCCGAGATCAATAAGAACAATTGCCGTCGGCTACCCGCAAATTTTGAGATTTATTTTTAACCGTCAAACATTTTCTTACCTATCAAAAGTAAAATAAATAAAAAATTCGTTGACAGTGTCACCAAAAAGACAACATAATTGTTGACAACAATATTGACATGGATACACTTAAGCCTATGCTTTCTTCAGGGTACATACAATAATCAAATTGAACAGATACGAAAAATATTTTGTGTTGAAAATATTCAATACCTGCACTCACAATATTATTACAGTAACGGACTGTATGTTATTCAAGAAGTAATCCGTTCAGCCATTTTTAAAAGAATAACCTTTTAAAATTTTAAACAATTTTATTTTTAACTGATTCTAACATTCATTCAAAAAACGAAGGACATATTAATACGGATTTTCGGTTACATTCAATATTGTCCGTTGTTTTCAAGTGATGTTTTTTTTTCTTTGCTTGCTTTATTTGAATTGTTTGAAATTATCTTTCCTACACAAACAAAGGAAAAATCTTTCATTTTTACGGGCTAAAGTCAATTACTTTTTTAACATTAAAAATTAAATGAACTTTTGGTTCAATTAAATTTAAAAATGAGTAGACCGGTTTTTAAGTGAACTTTCATTTGTTTTAAGTTACAATTTCAGTTAATTTTACGTACAGAATATTTTGAGTGTGCTAGAGTAATTTATTATTGTATCGTTTCTCATTCTTCGATGGATATCAAGCGGCATATATTTAAATACATGCAATTTTAAGCCATATATAAACTAATATTTAATCTAAACAAGGGGTTACTCTAATTTTACGTTAAAAGATGTCAAATGAAATATGTAACCATGTATATGAGTGTCTCATATAATCAGTTGTTGTATTATCTAATAGATAAAATCTCAAAATGTAAATATTATTTTAATTCATAACTTAATGTAAGAGTTGTAGGTTGTAGACGCGCTGTTGGACTTTTGCATAGAAATATTTTTATAGGGATATCACTAATCATACAATAGAATATTATTCAAACAATTATATTGTAAATAAATGCTGTAGTAAAAAATAAATAAATAAATTAAAAATTAATATAAAACGAAACAGTATAACAAAGATGTTCCATAATTATTACGCTCTATTCTTTTGCGATATACTTGGAAAAATATGGTATTAAAGGAAATTTAATATTATAAAGAGTTTCATGTTGCAAATTACTTGTCTCTTATCCCTACAAACTTGCCCTTTGAAGGGAAACACTAAATGCACAGAATCACTTGTATATCCTTCTTTCGCATTCTCTGTGTGCCAACATAATACGTCATCCCGTTTAAATGCTAATTTCGTGAGGCAAATATAAATATTTTAGTTACTTGCAAACTAAATACCACAGTGTTTCTGCTTTGTACAGCACCAAGAAAAATTAAAAAGAAAAAAATATTTGAGAAAAATTCGTATATTTTTAAAGCATCCAAACCATGGCAGCAATTTTCGTAATTACCAACTTTGTTAAATTCTCATACTTCTTGCAGTACGCTCCCCTAAGAGCCAAACATTATTATATATTTTTTTGTTTTTGTTTGTAGTTAAACGAAAATTAAATAAAACTCTCCAAAGAGACTAGTTATAATTTTTAAAATATTGCGATAGGGAATGGGGAAATGTAAAGAGCGCGTGAGGATATAAAACATTTTGTTAAACCGAAATCATATCCTCTTAGTAAAAGCATCAGCCCAGCAATCTAAAGCATGTACAATGAGAATATACAGTCATATTAAACTAAAAATAAAACAAGTGAACATATGTTTTCGAAGGCTTTGTGTAAGCGTGTGTATAAATGTGTATATTTTTTGGATCCTTTTAGTTGTCACGTTGCCTAAACTCGAACACATATCTTGATGCATGTGTATATGTATACAAAAGGATAATACATTATGTGGTTGTCAGAATGCTTATGATAGATATATTTTCTAGAAAACAAATTTAAACAGTTATAAATGGGAAACGCCAAAAATGGAAACCATTAGGATTTAACAGGCATTAAACTGTATACATTTTAATATTTTCAATACTCCACCACTGAGATTTTGGTGCAGTATTACAGGATAAAAAGATTTAAAAATTTTTAATTAAAAAATAATAATCAATTATTCGGTCAAGTTCGGAATTTTTTTAAGAAGTCATTTACTAACGTTTATATTTGTAGAAAGAGAAAATAAATAAATTTCACCCCTGATAAAGACATCATGCCCAAAACATAAAATTTATATCGAAGAAAATCTTTAAAAATACTGAACAGATTTTAAATATTCTTTAACCACTGGACTGTTAGGAAGTTTTAAGTTTGTGTTGCACCTCCAATAGCAAGTAAATACTTAAAATATTTGAACTTTTTAGATTTTAAATAATAATCTATTTTATAGAATTCAGGTAAATGACTTGGTACTTCCCATGAATTAATGATAAATAGCAAAATTATTGCCATTAATTAAATATTTGAAAGAGATACAAAGTTAAAATTGTGCGTGCGGCATGGTAACAATGTGCATTGAAAAAACGAGAATATGTGATTCCCTTACTTAGAAAATATTAATTATTACACAGCTGTACGAAGTTACGCCCAAAAAGAACAGAAAATAACTTAAAAAAGTGTTCATACATTTTTATGCATTATAAATTTTTAGTTTTATTTGGTTTAAAAACCTAACATTGAATAGAAAAAGAAAAACAGGATTTTGGAATTAATTCAACTTTTTGCAACTTATTTTATGTTTCTTAATGCAGCAAAGATTTTCTCCTCAGACGTATTTTTTATTTTTTTTAAGAGAAGTAACACTCAGGCAAATAATATGCCTACCCACCTGCAGGTATATAAACTTCTTTGCGAAAAGGATTGTGTGAGAGGACAGATGGTGAAAGTGAATAAGCTTAATTTTTATAACTCTGATATTGGGCGTCATGTTAGTTTTTAGATTAATATTGCAGTGCCGCTGCTGTCAAGTAGGCGCATCAAATGTGTTAAAACTATGTAACCATGTTATATTAATTATTTTACTTCGCCGGCGATTTTCGCTACAATACCGACGGAGGAGGGCACTGTAATGTACACTAGCATACACCAGAATGAATTGTTTAAAGTACTGTTCAGTGGCCAGAGCTATGCCTTCGTCACTTAAACAATCCAACAACAACAAATACAATGGCACACTAGTGCACATATGAAAAAATGAAACTGGACTCGAACCCACGTTCTTAGTCATTATTTTCTTTCGCTAACTTTTTCAGCCAACAGCACCCTCGACCAACCTTGGAAGCGCTATATGAAGCATTTTTTCATTGGCTGCCTTTGGTGTCAGAGAAATATCCAAGACTGTCTTAGCCATCTAAAGTATTTTTGTATATCCAGCCATCGGCCAGGAGCTGGAAGATTTTTCTCCTCGATATGATTGCTGAAGCATTTCGGTGATTTTGGCCTCCGGCCAGGCGAAATGATTTTCCCTATTGAATTACATCCAAAACTAGTTTGTCTTACTGAATCACTTTCAAATCGCCGGTCTCCGGCCAAATGCAATGTTTCTTCGCTTCCAAAAGGAAAGAAATATACGGCTTTCGGGCGGGCGCAAAAAATTTGTCTAATCTATTGTATTTTGACTACCAGGCATTATTCCTATTGATATTTTGTATACTTTTTTATCTCACAGCTGATAATTTAGTGGAAGTTGATTTACTGGGAATTATTTCATCTTTTTACATGGAGATTATTTGATTATGCAAAAAGTCCCGAAAATTGGATATTATTTAATTTAGATTTTTTTTCATTTTCATTAAGTTTTTAAACGACTTATTGAATTTTTTTAGTTCCCATTACATTGAGATTTATTTCACGTGGACTAAGTTCATTGGGCATTTTTTTAAATTAGTTTTACCACACATCTAAAAATCAGTAACAAATTTGATTATTTAGAACAATCAGATATTATTTTGTTATATTTATGAGTTTTTTTCTTCAGAATAATTGCGATATTTTGATTTACTAAAGGGCTGCCATTTTAAATACTTTTACTTCAGTTGAAACAAGTTTTAAGCTGTATAAAGTTATAGGGTAAAAAATATTCAGAGTGTTAATAGCAGAGTACAAACTATTGCGCCTAGCTCTATATTAGCAACAAAAGTAGTTTCATAGCATAAAGAGAATGATTTACATTTCCGTTTTCTATAAACTAATTTAAGTGCGTCCATGCTGCCAAATTATAACATCGCGCGATTGTAAAAATTCTCTTATCAACACAAGTGCCAATACGTATGAAGCTATTGAACTAAACACTATTTCTGGTGAAACATTAACGTCTTTAACACGTTGTTGTCATAGTTATCCAAAACGGTGAAGGGAATACGATTAGAAATTTGCCATTATTTAATGGGGCTGACAAAAAACCATATTGAGCATATCAAATTCAATACTTGTGCGTGTGATGCAATGGAAATGCTTTAACGTTGGAACAGCGGTAAAAATCTGCCACACCAGCATGATTGATGGTAATTTCCCGAAATCCACTTCTAAGCTAAAGAGATGCAACAGTGTTTTAAATACGTAAAACTAAATTATCGTGATTCTTTCTCTCAGACTAATGGTTTATCAAACATAATTTCAAAATAGCACCATTGAAGACCAGGAGTATGATTTATGAGCGCAACTGCTTCAGCATTTAAAATAATATTTGCTGATTTTCATCATAAGCACGATGCTGGAACAAAGTATTATATTTTCGGACTTAGCCGCTATAATTTAAATTATTTGTTAGTATCCAGAGCGACATCACTGTGTTGTTTACATAAGCCTATTAAAAGTTAATCCCTGTGAAAAGCTTCAAGGTATGCATTATTATGATTTTTCATGCAAGAAAAATTCATATTTTATTGCAATGAAATTCCATTTCAGAGGATAAATTCAACAAATTATTTTTGGT
This sequence comes from Gymnocheta viridis, assembly GCA_956483585.1. Classification (NCBI taxonomy): domain Eukaryota; kingdom Metazoa; phylum Arthropoda; class Insecta; order Diptera; family Tachinidae; genus Gymnocheta; species Gymnocheta viridis. Next base: position 25,567,686 of record OY101440.1, on the reverse strand, counting down.
ATTTTTTTTCCTCGAAAAGTTTTAAATGAAAAGTAATACAAAAAAGTTATTTCTTTTAACCGTAAATTATGCTTAAGCTTATACAAGACTAAAACATTAACAGCTGCACACTATTTTGGCCACATCTACAGAGCCACTTCGGAAAAAATTAAAAATTTAATTTCTGCTATGAGTAATAAATGACAGAGAAAGTTTTCGTTTTACAAGTATTAAATTTTTCATGAACTATATTTTGTAAAAATGTTACAATTGAAAATAAAAAAAATTATGAAATCAATTTGAGGTCGTGGTTTGAATTTGTTAATGAAAGTTATTCTTTAAATATTTTTTTAAAGAAAATAATGCAGGAATATCTAATTTAAACAAATTGTGCTTGGGGTGTTTAAAAATTTTATCAAGATACAGCAAACACAATCGAAATAGCACAAAATTATAACAAAAATTATCGGAATATACGGGAGATATGATCGTGAAAACTCGTTTACAACTCCTTTTGTATTGAAAAAACTACAGAATTTGCTCGAAAGTTAAAAAACAGCATGTTTTTTTTTAGTTCACAACGTTGTGGTTTAGCTTATTCACTTCAACATCTTTAATTAAAAAGTGTTGTCATGAAAACTTCCCATGCCAAATTTTCACTGAAGCAGATTTAGGCTGCGAATACTTCAACAGTTCTACACGGTGAGAGATTGTATACTAAAGGGTGTTTTTTTATAGAGAGTCACAACATTGAGTTTGCATCACTGCTTTATTTGAGCACTCATTTAACAGCTGATAGTTGATTTTTGTTTAGTTTGCTTTAAAATTTCGTTATGAATCGACTTACGCCAGAGCAACGCGTGCAAATTGTTGAAATTTGTTATCAAAATTAAAATAAAAAAAAAACGCAAATTGATATTGACTTTGAATTTCATTCAAAATTTTATTTTCCGATGAAGCCCACTTTTGGTTAAATGGTTACGTAAATAAGCAGAGTTTTCGCATTTAGAGTGACGAGAATCCACAACTTTTTGTCAAAACACGATTAAATCCACAGAAAGTTACTATTTGGTGCACTTTATGGACTGGCGGAGTCATTGGCCTATATGTCTTCAAAAACGATGATGGTTAGAATGTTACTGTCAATGGCGAACGGTATAGGAACATGATTCGAAATTTTTTCTTACCTCAATTACGTGGCATTAATCTTGCTGATATGTGGATGGAGCCACATGCCACACAGCGGGCGCTGTAATATACTCAAAGAAACTTTTGAAAAAAAAAATTAATTCACGTAATGGCCAAAGTAATTGGCTACCAAGATCGTGTTATTTAACCCCATTATATTGTTTTCTTTGGTGCAATGTTAAGTCACTTATCTACGTCGATAAACCAAAAACAATTGAACACCTGGAAACCAACATTCGAAGAGTTATCTTCGAAATACGGCCGCAAATGTTGCGAAAAGTTGCTGAAAATTGATGTTCCAGATTGAGCTTTTATATGCCAGCCGTGGCAGCCACTTGGCATAATTTCATAAAATTTTCCTTCCATTTCATTGATATTAAAAATATATTTCCTCGTTTTATTATGATTTAATCTTCTTTCACTCTATACGCTATACAACTGGAGTAGTCTGAATTCGTCAGCGGGACATTACTACCAGATATCCCATGTTGCGTGGCAATTTAAACATTATATGAAAAATATTTGCTGGAAAGTTATGAAGCACCCACTATTTATTTACCTTCTGAATACCTTTTTTTTAATTCATTACAACAAGGCAACTCTACGCATCAAAGAATGCATAGAAAAGGCCAGTTCGTGTATTCTGTGACAACACTGATAGTATCATGTTACATCTAGAATTGTTTTTAAACCTTTATATGCATTAATTTTGATATATGACACTTGCAAAAAATATTAGGTTATGAATGCAAATGTATTTCGCAGTTTCACCAAAATTTAAGGATAAATGATAAATTTAAGGATGAATGATGCATATACGTATTATAAATTTATATGAAAATAAATACATTCTTTTTTGCTTTCTTTAATTTTCACTTACCTTTAACACAAAAATTTCTCCAGTTGTCCGATTTATATCAAATTTACTATTTGCTGGATTATCCGGGTCAATACCTTGCCCTGTCAAGAAATATACAATATTTTGTGGACGATCTTTGTCACCATCCGTTGCGGTAACCTGTGGTCGTGTTATTCAACATTGCAGCAGTTTTTCATATAAAAAAAAGAAAATGCAAAGAAAATACATATTTATTATTTATTTATTAAGCTTTTCAATACAAGTTTATAAAATATAACTGAATATTTTCTAAAAGCATGCTGTAAAATATTTTACTAAATAAACAAACAATAAAATGTTAGTGAAAGCAAAAAAATAAATGTGATTATTAGATAAAAACTATTAACAAAGCCGTTAAAGCATGCAGATTTCTAATAATATAAAACTAGCAGCAAAAAAAGTATTATTTGTTGAATCTATTTACAGTTAAAAAAAAGTAGAACATTAAACATTGTGCATTTTTAATACGGCAAAAAATTTAAATATGTTAAAAGTTATTAGAATATTCGTATAATTTAAATTAAACAATTTAGCATATTATATTTGGTTTAGATAAATTGACTTGACAGTTTAACATGTTTGTTATTAATTAAAACCCCTTTAAATATGATATTTATTACAAACGAAACATTAAATAATAAGGCTAACTGTCAATTTTTTATCTTAATTGTCAGTTTAATTTCCCGTTTTTTTTTTTAAATGAGCTAAATTGGTCACTTTCTAAATGTGTGTTTTTGTTTAAATTTGAGTTTTGCACAGCTTAAATTTGCTTATACTTATAATGCATTTCTCCTTATAGGAACAAACCTACGTAACGTAAACTTAAATATATAAATTTTATATGGACCCTTGCGATATTATCTTGAAAATGGCATATCAAATACTAATCTGAATGCAGTGTTATGGGCGATATTCCATACTGACCTGTGAGACATAGACATACATATATTTTGGGTGGTAAAACTATAAACGACCTACAAAATTTTGTTAATGTGACATGAGTTCATACTCGCTTTCCTACTAAATATATGAAATATTGATTTCTGCGAAGCGTCGAAAGAGTAATTCCACAAAAATTGCTTCCAATTTTCTCTTGGATTCGGAAACTATTGGTTTTTTAGAAAAACAAAATAACTTTTAACTATTATTTCGTTTGGAAAAGAGCAGCACTTCTTGGCATGACATTTTAGTCCAAACCACGCCTTTTGTCCCAATGTTTTTTTTTAATATTACAACGGTCAGAATGGATGTAGCATTTTTATTAAAGGATGTTTATTTAAGTACGATATAACTTTGAATACGTTATTAGTGTTTTACTAAATTTTTTGTTTTATTCAATTTTTTAATAAACTTATTATGTGTTTTTTAATTTATTGTATATATAATAAATAATTTTTCAATATTGCAAATATATATATTTTTAAATAATTTTGTCAATAGTTGGAGCTACAGATTTATTTATTTTACATAAAAGTTGTAATAAATTAGCTTAAACAAAAATTATAGATTTAATATTGCTCCAAAAAAAAATACGTAGCAAATTTAATAGTTTTAAAATAAAGTTTTAAATATGATGTAGTTTTACATAAAAAAATAAAAGATTATAAATTATGGAAATATTTAATAGATAATAAAACACTAAAGGCAATTTATAGGGTAGCAGAGGAAAATTGACTTATTTAAAACATTGTTTTGTAATAAATACACTCGTAGTAAAAAAACTAAAAAATATTTTTGTAGTTCAATAGAATTAAAATAATCAAATTAGCTTGTATTTTGATATGATTCGAGTGTCTAGTTTTAGAAATGCGAGATATTTCACTCCATTTCAGGATAAGCACAAGCACATTTTTGTGAACAAAGCGTGGTGGATGACAAGTGTTCTCGAAGGATTTTAGTAAATAAAGCTCAAAGCTCTTTCTTCAATATTATTTGATACTCTAGAAGGGGTTTGGACATAGAGGAAGAAAACTCATTCCGAAACATAACTGACTTTCTTGCTTTGTCTCATATCTTTGCCATATATCATATGATTTCCTGATGGAATATTTTTGTAAATATTTAAAAAATCTTATAATAACATCCCGAACTAAAATTGTTTGAAATGTTTATTGGTTATTGTCTTTGACTCATTTCTAGCGAAAATCTTTTTCAAATAAAAAATTAAATACATTTTCTCAGAGCAAAGTAATTAAAATAAGATCATGAGAATTAAACAATGTTGTGTTCATAAGAAACTGATGCAAAAGCAAATATTAATGTAGAAGATTTCATTAAAGACTTTTAATTGCATGTTACAGGACTTTGTCAGCATTATAAAATTAAGAACTTTTGTTTTTGCAGTTCAGCAAATATTTCTCTTGTCAGTGAAGAAATACGTAGTTCACCAACACATCTGCATTTTTAGTTTTGCTCACCTCTAATATGTGATAGAAAATTTATTGTTTTTGCACATAATAAATCTCTCACACGTTTAAATTTTAATTAAGTTCTTGAAAGTTAATCATTTTCAAATAAATATATAAACAATTTACAAAATACTAATTTCCATATTTTGTCAATGGTTTAATTTTTTATTGACGGCTCAATAATATCGCCATTAATTTTTTCTGTATGTGAGTTCAAATATTAAAAATGTTTAGTAGCATTATGGCACTATTTATTATTTTTAAAATTATGCTTGATTAATTAAACTCTTTCAATGCAATATGTATGATTCGTATTTTGATAAAAATAATATTTACATTTTTTTGTTGTTAAATAATTTTACATAATTAATTTGCACAATTATTTGCGAACAATAAAACTTTATGGTTCGAAAAGTTTTAATAAATGGCATGATGTATGCATATTATAAACTGATTTAAAAATGAGAAGGGTTTTGTTGTTTTAACAAGTGAAAGCTTTTATAAAAGAAGAGATAAATAATTTGTATTTGAAAAGAATACAAGAAAATATAAGTTTTGAGGATATTTCAGCACTTTTTCAGTAGCTTAAGCTTTATTTAAAGTAATTGCCAAAGATATCTGATCTACTTAACTGGTTCATGAAAACAAATTTGTGTTCCCTTTACATTGTATCCGCTGGAGATTTCTGTCATATTAAGTAGTGACCTCATAAATACACATGTTTATTTCGTACTTATTGATTTCGCGATATCTGTTTATAAGTCTCTATTTTTATAGAAGTGATTTCAAAAGACTGAAGAAATATCTCAGTGGTCGTGCTCGAAGTATGTCAAATATACCACTAGGAACGCTTCAAAGATGTAAGTAACTATATTGTTCAAATGTGTATACAAAAGATATCTAGAAGAGATTAGCAACGTTACAGATCAATCAGCTAAAAACTAAACTAAGCTAATGCACCAACAGCTTAAAAAATTATTAGAATCTCAATTATATCTCCGCAAAAACTCTTGGAACCAGAGAAGTAAAAAGACCTGCGATATGAAAGCCTCCACAGCGAAATTCAAACTGAGATCGGACAAGATAAGATCTTGTAAAAGACGATTGTTGCAGTCCTCTTAATATTGCTGGTTTATGGTCTAAGAAACCCCCAAATGCTGATACAATCGATAACAAGATGCTTTTAAAGCTGCCACGTATTTTAAATTTTCTTTAAATTCTTAAATATATTTTAAGACTTCTACACTATCCTTCAGAATATGAATTTTCGGTAATTACCATAATATTTAAAATCACATTGGGGAGCCCCGTAGACTAGTAGATAGCGGACTAGCCTATTAGTCTGGGGGTCACAGGTTGGATTCCTGCCTAGACCCTGGGTGTTTCCGCAGACAAGCCTAAATGGCTTCGCGGTTTGTGTTTGTCCTTTAAAAAAAAATCCATCATAAGGATTTTATAATTAGACGTAAAAAAATGACAAGTGCCTTTCTTTATGACCCCATAAGTTGGTCATCAATGAGAATGATGACAATTTAGTCATCAATATAATGACACACATTGTAATTGGGGAAGTGAAGAATCGTAATTAATTTAATTACAAGACGGCATCAATAGTACGTCATAACGATGATAATATATGACATCAATACTATGACCAGTAGCATGAGTTTAAAAACGAAGATACTTGGTGGAGTATTGGCGTCTAGTGTCATCCATGTAATGACCATCCTTGCTATCTAATCAAGAGATGTTATCAATATAAAAATATTTGACATGAATTTGATGACAAAATATCATCCTGGAAACAATAAATTGTCATTGATGTAATGACAAAATAAATTTTAAATCACAATATAATATGATTTTAATTGCAATACGAGTATAAATAATGTCTTTTTATTGATAAAATTGTATTTATAACAATATGAAATGCTGTAATAATGCAAACTATCTGAACACCTACTACATTAGAATGGATGGATTCGGAAAAAAACCTAAAAAATCCCAATAAAACACTAATAAGTGTTTTCTTCAAAATCATTTTTGTAAGAAACTATTAAATATTTCAAACTTTAATGCAGACAATATAAGATTTTGAATAGTCAAAAATATAACAACACTTTATACACTTTTTCTTTATTCTACAATAATTTTTTTTGCTGGGTATTTCTTTCATACAAATTGTAGTATTAGTACGATCCTTTTGTTATTTCATAATGATTTAAAAATTAAATTCATTTAAAATTCATTTAAAAATCAATCATTATATTATATTTCAATCATTATTAACACATGGTTTAATTACTTTTATTTTATTATGATTAAACGAACAAAAAAAATACATAAATATGAATGTATAAATAAATTTGTGAAAATAAAAAATGAGGTGAAAATACCATAATTAAAATTATTCAAAATGAAAAAATTATAGAATAAATATATAAATAATATATAAGAAAAATTAAAGCCGACCTGTATAATGGTGAAGGGTGCCTTCAGTTCTTCATTTAAAGAACGCTCGTACAATGTTTGCGGGAATACCGGCGGCAAATCGTTAACATCACGTATATATATAATAATTTTTGTTGAATTTTCATTTAAACTATCAGAGGCCACCAATTTAAGCTCATACTTTATTAACATTAAGAATTTTTCAAAGCAAAAAAATCGACGTATAAAAGAAAAATAAAAACATAGATAAAAATCAAGTTCATAAATTAAAAAGAAAAAATAATAAATAATTGTAATAGTATGAAATTTTACAAGAAATTTATATTAAAATATAATTATTACATGGCATTTGAAAAATGTACTCAATGAAAACGTTCTTTTAATATTAGCAATCGAGTAGATAATAACAATGTTTTACCCAGTATTATTTAAAATAAGTGTACGTATGTACAATGAACATAATAGTGCTTATGAAAACTATATTATAAACTTTATACATATTATTTCATAAATTTTATCGCATTTTTATTGTTTTCCAGCTTTTAGTTTCCTATCCTACATATTAAAGTATGTATGCAAGTGTCAATTAAATTTTTTCGTTTAAAATATTTTGATTCGCTTTATTTTATTCGCATGTACAATTTATTGAAATTGATTACTTTCGTGATTGTGAAGTACACAAATGGTGATTGGAGTTAGTGTTTATAGGGGAAAAATCTGTAATTTTTTTATGTGTTTATTCACAGTTGGTTTGAAAAGCAGAAAAAAGTTCAAGTTAAAAGATATAAAATAAGTTGAGTTTATAAAATATGATTCAAGTTTAAATTAAATAAATTTTTGCTATTGAATGATTAAGCAATGAACGTCAGTGTTGTCAACAGCACAAAAAATCAGAATATTAATTATTTTTTTATTATTTCTTTGCACTGGTAGGCTTTAGTTAAAAAGAGTGTCTTGGCTCGCGTTCAAATAATGATTTTACAATTTTTTTATTTTTTCTTAAAATTTTTTTTCGCTAAATTAAAATTAAGTTTTCAAGAAAGTAATATGAAACATTTTCGTCATTGCACTAGAAGAACAGATCAATAGTTGAATTTATTAACATATTAGAATACGAACATTTCTTATATTAACCTTTACAAGTTAAATCAAATGTGGTTATTATGAAATTCACATCTCTGACGATTAATTTCTTTATTTATTATTATTTTCTTGCTTTTTGAGTGTCATTGACTGTAAGTTGGATACAATTAAGTCTATCAAAATTGACATTATATATCGAACAACATCATCCCTAAAGAAGTAAAAGATTTTCCAAGTAGTTTCATCCCACGAAATATAAACTTTTATTTCAATTATCATGGCCGTAAAATCTAATTTTTCGCTCTTTGTAATTTTTGTTAGTATATTTCAAATTAGGAGTTGGTGCTACCGAAAATAAAAAATCACTAAAAATAATTATTATTAAAAATACCGAGCATTTACTCGAAAATCTTTCGCATCGAGGTTTTAAAGAGCACAAATAGCTGGCCTAAGTCGGGTTATCAGTGAAAATTGCAATCAATTTGTTAGTTTTATAATAATTAGGTCAATTAATGAATTAATAATTTATGAAACTGGTGGAACGCTTCCACACGCAAAAAAAATTTAATTGATAAAATATAATGTTGAAGTCAGAACATATTCTTATTACATTAATAATAATCATTGGAAATATGATAATACATAATAGACAATATAAGCATAAAATGGTAACTCAGAACCATATTATGGTAAAATATTATCTTTTCATGATCTACTATAATCAAAATATGTCCCTGAACGATATAATTCACAACGACTCGGTGCAATAGGTTTAGGACTTTAGAAAGCATACGCTATCTGAATATTTATGTTAACTTTAGTACTAACACTACATATGTGCACTCACGACACATTACTACAAAGTGAGCAATTGATACACATGACTTAGCATATAATTATGTATGTGATATATGCAATATTTATTGCCTTGATTTTTTAAAATATTTTTTGACATTTCAATTACAAGCGAACAAATATTATTTTTCGTATTAATCTTTATTTTTTTAAAGTGAATTTTTTACGGGTTGTTAAAATTTAGCCCTTTCAATTTTATATCACTTTTTTAATTCAGAAACATTTATTCATCAAAACTTTCAAGGCGAATCAATTTTAAAGGTTAAAACAGCTGCAAATGAAACTCGTCTTGACCAATTTGCTGGTTTACGATGGATTTCAAAACTTTGGATAAATTTCTTGTCATGTTTTGTATATCATCAAAGATATGTAAGAATTAAACCATGTACAATATTTAAGTACAAAAGCTACAACGTTTTCAAAATAAAAGGTTTTTATGGGTGCTAAATTTGTTTTTTCTTATTTCCGCCCAACTGCGGGTAATAAAATATACAATGTCATTTTAATGATATTGTATGTTTTGTTACCTGCTTGTGGGAAGCAGAGCTGAGTCCCGTAGATTTGCGGGGTAGCTGCTTTTTAGCGGTCGCAGACATTCAGCGGCTATAAGGGGAGAAAGTCTTGAAGGGGTTTCTTTCGAATTCGCACTAAACTCCAAGTTGACAGTGATCCTTGTGGCGACGTACCGTGTCAGTGGCCCCATCAAAAAACGAATTATAGAAAAAAAAACACCGTGATAAATAGTCTAAATGTATGCTAATACCGATGCACTGCGGTAAGTTAAGTCGTTGAGTTTCTTTACCGTTTAACGAACGGGGTCCGTCTTAGAGGTCTGCTGGCTGCACCAAAACCAAGATCGGATGCCGAAGCCCACTCAGTTACTCATCTTAAATTAAGCGACGTTTAAGAAAATCTCAAATTTTAGGCCATACGCTCCTTATGGGAGGGAGCCAAAGGAACCAAAAACTATATATATAAATTTGTTTTTATTAAAAAAATTGAATAACCAAAAGTAAAATTGTTTCTATTTAAATACAAAAAACCGGTTGAGTTCGATCTGAAAAATAAACCGAAGTTTGGATTCGGGTTCGATCTGAAAAAAGTGCATTTGGTTGGACGATAAAAATTATTTTATATTTTATTATTATTTTTTTATTTTAAAGTCTAAAACGTACGACCATAATATTTCTAAACAACCAATCGATTGGAATTCTCGCAGACAACACATAGGTGCATGATCTTGCATGATCAAGAGCGTCATTGTAATCTTTAAGAATCACCGGAGTTACATATGCAGACAAATTTTTCTTTTGACCATGCGTAGTACCATTTAAATTTTAATTGATAAAACATGATACAATCAGACGGATTCTACACAGGTAAAGTTTACTTAGGAAATTTTTAATTCAGCCGGGATAGAAATAGAAAGATGAATACTTTCTATATCTTTCTTTCTTCTAGGTGAATTAAACTTTGCAAAGTAAACTTTGACTGTGCAAGAGCCGTCTTAGACTATTTTATGTAATGTTTATTCTGATACAACAAAACGTTTAAAAATTGCTTGAAAATTAATAAATATATTTTTAGAACATGTTTGCATAACTTCAACCTTAACGTAGCAAACATTTAATTAAGCACAATTCCTTTCTCTTAAAATGTTAAGCAACTATTGTCACAAATATTTATAAATGTGAATGCTTTTTATAAACAAAAGACATGTATAATTATTTTTATCATGGAAGTGTTATGGCCTTTGGCACTTTTCATAAATGGAAACAATGTGTGATTTTCACATAAAAATCTACGCTTACCAAAGAATAATTCTAACGAAAAATGTGTATAAATATTTTAAATACAAAAAAAGTGATAATATCAGTATATTTTTATAAAATATAAAATAATATTGCAAAAACTAAATAGCTTACATACATATGTACAAACATATATGAGTTGTAATGTGATTGACATATTGTCACTTTGCAGCGGAACTAAAAAAAATATAAATTTCTCTAGAGCGGGAAATAGTAACATATGCAATCTTTACTTGATCTACAATCAAAAACTATAAAAAATATTTGGCAAAAATTTGCTTTAAACAAGTTTAAGCCAAATATAACATCATTTTTATAAAATATATATTAACACAAAAGAAAAAATGCCATAAAAACAAAACACAAACTCGTTAAATTAAAATTGTGTTAAAATATAATTTGGTTTGCTCAATTCTAATTAATAAAAAAATTTAACTATAATAACGATTTGTATATAAATTATTCATGCATAAAATTATATATTTATTTTATTTTTTCTAATAAAAAAAAGGCAGAACTTCAAACACAATATGGAACTTTGAACAGAAACTTTGCTTTCAAATCAAGAAACGAAAACTGAAAAGTTTTTTATTTACATAAAAATAATAGGCCCAATTAGCTTATTGGAAATAAATAAGAACTTAGTAATATTTTGTTAGTAACCTGTAAAACGCGTTTGGGCAAATTGCGATCATCTTCCTCGGTGATTTGTGTGCGATACGTGGGTCTTTCGAAGACCGGCGGATTATCATTGACATCTTTAACATGTATTATAACGGTAGTATAGTTTTCCTTTAAATTATCCGATGCAGCTAAACGTAACTCATACTAAAGGAGGTTGAGGTTTTTACAAACATATATTTTACTTTTTAATTAGTTTACTTGTATTATTAGAATCAATTTTAATATACAAAAATGTATGCTTATTTAAAAATAATTGAGCTGCAACTTTTTTTTATTTCAGAACAACTTAGGTCGTGAAAAGTCAAATTTAATTTAATAATTCTATCTTAAGAATATAGAATAAATATGTGCAAACAGTCATATTTTTCTATTTTAATTTTATTTTGCATATTTTTTTGCTATTTTCTGCTAAGACAAGATATAATATTTTTTAATTACATAATTTGAAATACTTTTTTGAACATTATGCAATGATACATGCGAAGTCAGTAATAGTTATTTCCATATTTTCACATGATATATTAAACTGTATGTCCTGTCTTAAAAGAAAGCAGAAAAAAGGACAAATCTAAATCAGGGATCACTAAAAATATTTTGGGAATCATCATGAAACAGAGCAATCCATGATTTGTTGAAGAAATACATAAATACAATTTTTTATTTTCATATAAAGTGAAAACAAAAAACTTCATGATAGTTTAAGTATCATTAACTTTTTATAATATACCATCGCTGATGTTACGTATAGTCAAGAATAGTGTACGATTAGATGCGGCTTTAAAAAGCCGCATAAACAAGAAAATACGTAAGTAATTGCAAAAATTTCTCATTTTTAGATGCGATCAAACTCATGAATAATTTTTTATCTCCAAAATGTTTCAGGAATTTTAATAAGTCTGATCGATCTTTTATTTGACAAGGTCCAAAAACTACTTATTTGATATTTATGCACACAAAGGGAACCGCTCTAGTTAAAATATAAAAAAAGTAAATAAATTTTTCTATTAAATCTTGTATATTTTTTCCAAAATTCAAAACGCAAAGCGAATTCATGAAGGTGAACATGATAGCGCAGCTGATAACTTTTTTTAGTTTTATCAGCTGTTTTGGCGATGTAAATTAGCCACATTGAACCGCGATTTGCCCCTTTTAGATTTTTTCATGCGGGGTGCCGTTAAGGACCGGTGCTATGTAGACAATAATAAAAAACGTTTCACCCTTAGCTTTTACATTGCCTATGGCATTCGTGGGATAGAACAAGAAATTATCAACAATAACTTGGAAATTGGACAGAAATGATACGCTACTAAAAAGCAAGCCGCGGCAGTCACAAGAATGAAATCGTGTTTCATAAATAAAAGAAATGGTTCTTAGTTTTAATAAAGCCATTATATACCAAAAAATCAAGTTTATTTTATTTCGTGTGTAGTGAATATTAATATAAATTAAATGACATATTTACTAGAAAAATTAAGTGTTTTTTCTTGAATTGGAAGTTTTTTTCTAGTTTTTTGACACGCTAGAATTGTTTTTTTTTTTGTTTTAAATTATCACGACAAATTTATTTCTCACACATATAATGCTTGAGAAAATTTAAGAGACTTTTCAGAAACACTACTTATTTCATAAAGAGTTCTTTTATCGAGATCGTTTATTTATACGATTTAGAGCTTAAATTTGACTTTTCACGCTGCTTCTTTAATTTCATATAAAGGTAGTTAAGTTTTGTTTTTATAAAAATTCTTATGTTTTTCTTAAACTTAAAAACAAAAATCTTCTATTATATTAAAATTTTAACTAACTTACCCTTCGGCGTGTTTCATAATCCAAAGCACCAGCAACATAAATAGCACCAGTCATGTTTTTTACGGCAAAGGCACCGCCAATATTACCGCTGGTGATTTCGTAACGTATACGCGATGCTGAAGTTTGATATTAAATTAGTTTTTATTTATTTATTATTTCTGAATTTTTTGTTGGTAAAGTTTTAAGTATTCCCAATAACATATCAAATATTTCCTAATTCTTTATTTTTACTAAAACAATAAAATTAACTTTTAAAGTACTTAAAATTTCTCATCCTGTTTTTTTCATTCATATTTCAAAGCGCTATTAATTTAATTAAAAATACACATATATATTAAATTGACTTAAATATTACTTACATTCATCATGATCTTTGGCGGTGACTGTTAAAACCGTATGTTGTATATCCTCATTTTCATCAACTTCAGCTTCATATAAACTCTTATCAAAATAAGGAGGATTATCGTTTTTGTCGGCAATTCCAATACGTATGAATTTTGTCACTGTTGGTTGTGGAGGAAATGAAAGAAAAACAAAAGAAATTAATAATTTGCCATTATCACGTTTTTCATATAAATGTTGTAGTAGTTTTTAATTGACATGGCAACATACTGATACTGGAAAGCTTATTAGGTGACGTTAAGCTAAGTGAAATGAATGTTCATATGTCAGACTTATCCAAGATTACATATAATTAACTTCATAAAGCAATTAAGTGGAAAACTGAAGATTAACAGCTTTATGTATAAGGAAAACTTGCCATGAAATTGGTAAAGGTGTAGAAGTTTTTTTTCTTACAATATGTCACTATAAATCGGCACAGAATGTAGTTAATACTTACAACTTGTAAAAAAATATTTGTAAACTCTTGCTAGACGCTGTTAAATTTAATTGCTTATGCCAACTTCATGCAAATTTTTGGTTATAAAAAAGGCTGCAAATTATATATTTATAGCCTAAATTTACATTTCTCGTTTTCTGCTTAATTATTTATGAAAGCTTAATTGTTTTATTGAGTGTAATTTAAATAAAATAAATTTAGAAGTATATTTTTTTTATCTTGGAACAGCACACAGAGCCAAAAAGGTAAAAATTAATTTAAAGAAATCTTAAAAAAATTGTTAAAACCTTATGTTGCGTTTTGAAGCTCTGAGACACTGCTGAAGTCAGGAAAGTGAAGGAAACTAAAACCGATGTTTTATAGTATGTGAGGTATTTCATAAAAAAAAAATTTTTATACGTTTAAAAATGAATCAATTAAAAAGCAAACAAAAAATTAAATTGTATTCACTTTTTGTATATTAAAACTTAAATACTTCAGAATTTGTTACTCCTTAAAACTATTACTTGTACATATTTTTTTTAAATGCTTTTGGATTCAATTTATGTTTTGTGCAGTCTAAGTTGTGTTGTTGCATGCACGATCTTATTATTCAAATTACACTTAAAATTATATGGCTCAGTTTGTTTCTCTTTTTAGTTCGATCATCAGTGATTATAAAAGAAATTCGTTCAGTACTTGCGTTCGCGTGAGGCAACGACAATCAAATGGTTATCAATTTTGAAAAATTTCGCGCAATAAATTCATTATCAATATTTGTTATATTAAATAAAATTGAACCACATCAAAAATTTTTATCGAATTTATTTAATATTTAGAAAATCTTTATTTTAATGTTCGCCATTCCTGTGTTAGCTCATTGTTGTCTATTTTAAACTTTGCACATAAAATAATAAACGTAAATTAATTTTTCGTGTTCCACAATAACAGCATTTGGATTAAGAAACTCAATTTCTGTCAACATATTGTTTCTATGCAATATACATTTCTTTCGAAGTTCTTCTAGAGTGGCTAAATAAAATTGAAGGCAATCATATTTAATTTGAATAATGTTATTTCCAGACAATAATGTTTTATCGGCTGCGAAATATGTGGAGATCAAACCATGCTATTAAAAATACTTCGATCGATTCCGCAACCACTGATATTGCCACAATTCTGAAGTAGAAATTATGTAGGCAGATAAAAATCTATAAGGTTTTGTGTTCTCAATGTAATTCGAGTGTTTTTAACACAAAAACTTGCAACATAAAATGGTCGCATTTGATAGTATCTACATATTAATGAAAACACAAAATCTGTCCCTTTTTCCCTGCATTAACACGTTTCCATGAAAAAAATTATTTATAGGGATTTTCCCCTACTATTGGCAACACTGCCCTGATGTTACATTAAAATTAGTATCAGCAGTAGTTGGTACTATTCAGTGGACTTAGACAATGCCTTCTTTACTGAAACCTTCCGTCAACAACTGACACAAAGGCACACTAATGCACTTCAGAGAAATGCATGTTGTTTTTATTCCATGCGTCTGTATGGCAATGGGTTTGAATCGGGGTCCTTTGGTTTGTAGTCATCGTGCTTACTACCTGTGCCAACGCCATTCGCGTGCTTTAATATTTTCATATATTTTTTTGTTAAATTTGCTCTTTCTTTGATAGTGTTTCGTCTATGTTAAGGAAACTTATATTTCTTAAATTTAATTGTTCTGATTAAGTCAAAACTATATTTTGCTGGTATTCATTTAGTCAGACAGTAGGTTTTTTTAAAACTAAAAACATTAATATGCAAACATTCGATATGCAAATATGTAATATGAAACTATCAAATAGTTTTAAAGTAGATAACATAATAACATTAAAATGTTAATAGCATTTTTAAAGAAATTTAAAAAAATCAAGGCACGTGTCCTTAAATATTAATGTTTCGAATTAAATTATAACAAAGCTAACGCACATAACTGAGTATCAAAAAGGTGATAGCTTTTGACTTGGTTGAAGAATAAGATATTAGTTGCTGTAATAAATTTCGATCCACCACAAGTGTTGAGCTAAAAGTGTGTGGTAAAAGGTTTGAATAAACTCACACCACGCAGTTGTAAACTTCAGTGGTTTAATCACTGATGTTTGACTACTTGACATCACGACCGTAAACCGTGGCAAAGTTAAGAAGCACAAGGGTTCTGATTGATTTCGTGGAAGATATTGGAAATGCCATGGTGCATGAGCAGTTTTATTTACGGTGATGCTATTTTCGTTCAGAAAAAGGAAAAGATGTAAATAAATATAGCGAAAAATATAGATAAACATACACAAATACTCGTATATATTTATGTATATTATTTTATAAAATACCATTTTTAATTTCTAATATTTATTAGTAAATATTTAAGAGGCATATAAAATTTTTGATTTATTGATAATACGCAATTTTATACGAAATATAAAATGTGTACTAAATAAAAGCATCTTCCACAAAAAAATATAGTTTCATTTCATTTAATGATAAATCAATTTTTAATTGAATTTTACTGCAGACATGCGAAAAGATTATGGTCAAACCACACGTAATTTAAAACTGTATCAGAAAATTTCATATCTAATGCTATAAAATAAAAAAATAAAACCAACTTGATATAAAAATAACACAATCATAAGAGAATAAATTTATTAAAAAAATACATTTCTATAAGTTGTTAAAAAGCAAATATATCAATTCCCTTGCCTTTTAATAATAATAAAAAACTTTTTGATACTGTTGAAACTCAGTCAAGTGTTAATCTTTATGATAAACTTTTCTGTTATTGTCTTATTACTGGCTGGCTTCTCTGGAGCAAAAAAAAAATAGGAATTGTAAAATGCAAACACTTACAAGCTTTCAAAATTCAGAGAAAATAACATTGTTTTTAAGGATGTAAGGAACTAACTCAAGTATGTGCTTCATGTTATTGTGTTTTGGTTGTCAAATTAAAATTTATGACATTTTATGAATCGTTCTGAATAAATTTTTACTTATTTGAAAAAAAGATAAACGCTGATTCTTATTCAAACATTTTAATTTATATCGACCTTTCATGACATATTCGTAATACACAAGATAAGCCTGTAAGTACAACAAAAACATTTACATATTTTTTACTATCAAGGCATATTGAACAAGTGAAATTATTAGTACAAAAATTACAACAAAACAAGTACAACGGGCATTTTTTATATCGGTTCTGTCAAACACATCTAAAGAAAACAAATGCAGAAAAATATGAAGGCACCCTTTTTGACATTCAAAATAAGAAACATGAGCAAGACAAAGAGATCAGCTGCCGTAATGCTGTCGCCTGGTTAAAATGCCTTGCTTACTATGAAACGAATTCAATATACATAAAAGAAATATTGTTTAAGCTGTTTCAACTTGTCTATAATGTTATGAATGTTTTTTTCGAGTCTAGCTAAACGTAGCATAAACAATATCTTTAAAGTGTCAAAGGAATATTGCTTTGTTTTATAAAGAAGTCAAAATTAATGAGATTGTGATAATTGATAACAACTGTTAACAAACATTTGTTTAGAAATTAAAAAATATTAAAAAGTTTAAAATTGATCTGAAGACGTTTTTATTGAGTCCTTAAAAATAAAAATTGAGAAAAAGTAAAAAAAAATTAATTTGGGCACCCCGAAAATTATTCTTTTTTTTAAGTCGTAGTTAGTGGAACTTTTTTCCTCTTGCTACAAGCTATCTAAAAATCGATGACACAATATAGATCGATAATCCACCCTCCTCCATTTGGCTTTGTCTGCTTAAAAAGATATTCTACTTTCTACTTCATGGTATCCGCGAATAGATTTAGTATACTTATTTTTAAAGGCTTACAGCAGCCAAGGAAGATTTTTAACCAAAAATTTCATATACCAATTTTTATATCAAAATCTTTCAGGAATTATAATGAATTTATGCGTTTCGATTTGCATATATTGCAAAGCCAATTGAACAAATTTTTATGAAAGAAAAACAATAGAAACCTTCTTCCAAAAAACTAAGCATACAAAGATACTTGGTATTAAAATCTCACAATGGGTCGTTCACTAATAGCAGAATTATCGTCTGTAAAGTAGTTTTAAAATTAAATATTTTATTTTAGTAAAAAAATTATGGAGCATCTGAAACGAAAGACGACATAACAACTTCGTTAGGAAGTTCCCTTGAGTATCTACAAGTCTTTGAAAACTTGTAAGCAAAATTCATTTCTGTACTTAATACATAATAATTCTGCATCAAGTGCTTACCTCCAAAATTTTTTGATATTTAGAACGCTTGAATTAATATATCTTAATTTTCTGTAAAAAAAATAAAAGGGGTAGTACATCAGTGCTTTCTTTTTTTGACACGGTTTCTACCATTTGCAAAACTAAACTAAGAACAATTTTTTAACTTTCCATAATTCTTGAGGATTTTAAAACCAAAATATATTTTTGTTATTTTCGTTAGAAGTCATCCAAGCTCTGACAATTTAAATTTTGCAATAAAACATTTTGAAAAGAAAAAAGATATCGAGACCTGTCTCACATAATAAATTTAATAATCACATAATTTTACAACCGTACAATTTAAAATTGTCCTTTTTATTCTTAACCACAGAGTAAGTATTAATAATCAATAGAACTTTATGATCAACATGTACAAAGAAGCTATTAATCACATATATGAATGAAGTGGGCAATAATAAATAAGAAAACACTTTTGACATCTATGTATGTATCTATTACAAAAACTGGCAAAGGTCATAATTGCCTTTTATTCTATTATCATATGTATAAATGTGCTAGACAATTTGACATACATTGTATGTAGATTATTTTTGACATCTTTTCATCTTTTGCACTTAAGAACAAATAAAGAGAATTGTTAATCACACACAAACTATAATAAACATTTATGTATGTTTTTAATACAGAAACTATATTGCTGTCCTTCTGGTAGCAGATATGTTAGATTTTGTAAAATGGTTTTCTCTAAATAAAAAAATTATTATGAGTTTATGACACACAAAGTATTTTAAGTTATCATGGCCTATATGTTTATAAAATAAAAAGATTACGTTATAATTCAAAGAGTCTAGTCTGTTACTTTAAAAGGTCGTTGTGTTTATTTTGTTTTAAGGTTTTAATACAGGGCATGTGTTTCTGACATGGTTTAATACAATCAAAATATAATATACGGCAGCGTATGCATGACTCGAAGTCATAATCAGTTATAAAGTGAAATTCTATTTAAAAAAAAAATTAAATTACAAAAAAAAATCATTTTTTATTAGTAATATTTTAAAGAAGTACGACTCACGCATCGCTTATTTACTTAACTTAGTAAAAGCAAAGTTTTGTAGAAAAGGAATTTTTACTTTAGCAATAAAGTACTTATTCGAAAAGTATTACCTAATTCACAAATTATTTAAGGAGTTGTAATTTGTATGAATGGTCTTGGTAATTTCCAAATAAATATGTTTCTAAACAAATGTTTTTTAAAGAAATCACAAAAACACAACTTACAACACTTACAATTGATGGTTGATTCGGTAAATTTTTTAAAAACTATTAAATGAATAAAGCGATTTCTTTTTTATATAAAAAGTTGTATACAAGACTTTTTTTGAGATATGACTACGTTGTAATAAAGGAGCGATATGTAAATTGCGTTTGATACCAAAAAATATCGGAAAACGAAGAGGATTTATGAGTATTTTGCTCATTTTTTCTGTAACACAAATGTAGTAGAGGACATTATAAGTATATAGGAATTTAGCAAATTTCATTACCTTTGATTTATCATTTGCACTTTATTTATATTTTCAGTGTTATTTATTTTTTCCATTTTGTTAATCAATAGGTGCGTTCGACAATTTTTTCAGTAAAATACAGTAAATAAGTAATTACTGAGTAAACTAGAAATTTTACTCTCAAGAAAAGTTGTTATCACAAAAAAGTATGCGATCGGAAAAATTTTAAAACTTGTAAACTTAAGGAAGCAGCTGATTGCAAATAAGTGTAGTGTGTAGATATATAGATATATATACATTCGATACAATATTTATTATAAAAAGAACATTTTAAGAATACATAAACAATTAATTTTCTATAATAATTTCTATATATTTTTTTTATTTTATTTGATTTTGCAAATATGTGCCTTATTAAATTTATTCAAAAGTACGTTATTAATTGTTTTTTTTCCTATAGATAACGTTAATAACATGTGCAGTAGTAAGTAACTATTTATGTACGTACTTAGCACTTTCACAACTCCAAAGAACTAAAATAACACAAAGTAAAGAAAGTTCAAAAGTTGTTAGAAACATTTATTTCCTTTTAAAAGTCATATATTTGTTTAACAAGCGAATAGTTTAAAAATAATTAATAATTTTGTATTATTATGATCATTTATTTTATAATTTGTTCTTTAATAAAATTTTTTTTTCACAAATTGTATACTTCTTGTTTTCTTACTTTTGTTTGTTTAAATCATATGTTTTTGTTTTGTTTTACTAAATTTTAATAGAAAAAATTTCTGCAGTAAAAATGTGTAAATACGTTTTAATTTTGTATTCTCATTTAATGTATTTTGTGTAAACGAACACAGTTTAGTAGAATGCAGTAAGGTTGAGTAAAAAATATGCAAAAAGCTTTGGGTACTCGAACGCACTTAATATTTTTTTGTTTGATTTGTTTTTATTTAAAATGTCAGTTATTATTCTTGTACAGTTTAGTATTTTTTAGTACAATTTGGAATTTGCATCACTAAGTACTACTACATTTCGAATAGATTTTGTCAAAAGCTTGTAAAGAAATAGATTTGGTTTTGTATGGTAAATCTAGTGAATAACAACTAGAAAAAATGATGTAAAAAGGTATTTTTATGCGTTCGCTGTAAACGTTTTTGTATGAACTTTGAGATTTATTCTGGTCTACTAAAATCCACAAGTGCTTAGAGTGAATCATTCCACGCATTGCCAAACATATATTTGTGAATAATATTTATTTTTGTTTTAAAAATACCACTAATTATTTTACTACTATAATTTCTAAATAATTATTATTTTTTTCTATTTTCTATTGTTTTTCTTACAATTACCATGATAACCGGCAAATTTTGTTAGATTAAATTTAACACCATGTTGCGTCTTATTTTGATAATAATTATTACATAAATTAAGGAAATAACAGTATGATTCGCTGCTTAAGGCTGATGTTACCTATGGCTTTCGAATCTAATGCTACACTTGAAATTTTTAAGTACTGTCATTAACAGAGTCAACATCCACTATGGTTCTTCCAATGACACAAAAACATTAGAGAAATTAAAAAGAAATCTGGTTTTTATTACTGTTCCTGTGGATTTTAATATAATGTTTTCTTTTATCTTTTTCTTATGTTCTGCATTATAACCACTTCATTGATTACGAGCAATTTCGATTCTCCTTAAATTATGCTTTATGTTTGTTCAAAGTCCTTAAATCAAAAGTTTGCAATATTTTGCTAACTTAAAAAGCCGCATGTGGATTTTTTTACTTTGTATTAGTTTTTCTCTACATTTATCTAAAATTTATGAAACTTTTTTGGAAACGACACTTGGATAACAAAGTAAGATAAATTGGTTAACAAGACCATTAACAAATTTACTGACATTAAAACTAAAGAACAAATAGTATAAACGTAATTCCTGCATACCTTGTCTTATATTTTTTCAACAAATACATTCTATTTATTTATTATTTAACAACTTAATCCTTTAAAAATGTATTTGCATTTTGCACTTAAAAAGGCAATTAAACCTAAGTGCCCGCCTTTCAATAGACTGTTAGTTTTTGCATTTTGTTAAGCGATTATTTAATTTTGTAAAATAACATGTTTTACGTGCATTTGTATTTGCTTAAGCTTTTTCTGTTAAATAAAAACAAAAACAAACTTTTATACTAATACTAAACCCTTAAAACTCTTTTAAAAGCGCGAGTGCACAACCAGCATTGCCAGAAGCCTTGAGAGGAAAATCATCATATTCCGAAAAAATTCATATTTTATGGAAAAAATCATGATTTTCTAATTACAAAATTTTATTTAAAACATATACATGTACATGTAGTATGAAAAATTTTTATGAAGAACTGTTACTATAATAAATACAGTGTTTCATATTTTTAGTAATATCTTGGTCTATCTTTAAATAATAGCAGGAGCAGTTTTTTATTGCTAAGTAATTTTTTTGCATATAAAATACCTTCGAGAGAGCTGTTGCCTAATCTATTTCTATGTTTAGTTTTATTTTAATGGTTTGTTGGGAATTTTCGTTCAACATTTGTAGAAGAAATGGGAAGACATATTAAGTTTTTAACAAATTTTGACAGGACCGGAAGAGCTAGAATGTTGTCAGCGCGAGTTATTTTTGAAACTTTTGAACAAAATTCTTTACAGCTAAGATTATGGGATTTGTAAAATAGTCATTGAATTTTATAAAACGGAGTTCTCTGAATTCGTCATCTAAGTTTTGAATATCTTTTACACTAAATAAATTTGGAAAATTGTGTATTAAGACGGTCAAGGTATTAAATTTTCTATTAAAATTTTTCAAAGGGTCACGACATGAGAGCTCTTTTAAAAACAAATCGATAAAATTATATCTTTTTTATGTAAACTAATAATAACCTAATGTAAAATTCCAGACAACTTTGATAAATTCATTTGCAGTGAACTTTGAAAATTACTATGAAAATTGTATTAAAAAATCATAATTTCTATAAATTAGAAATCATAATTTGAGAAAAAAAAAAATCATAAAGACATATGTTGGTTAAAAAATCATCAAAAATATGATAAAATCATTATATTGACACAACACAAGTTACATACAGTGGGAGGGAATAATTCGAAAAATAACAAAAACATGTTGAAATATTCTAGCGTTTGATTCGAGATATGATTTATTTTCATCTTAAGTTTTTCGAGGATTGAATTTTATATCACTCTTTTTTTTCCTAGGATGCGCTACAAGGTGGCAAAAACGAAAATTTTGTGTTCTCAGAAATCGTATTCGTTACAAAGTTAAACAGTTATCCTCTATTAGAGAGCGATATAATTTTTCTGCTGATTACATCATTCTAGTGATCTATAGTTTAGAATATATGTATGTACATTAGGGTGTCGATTTAGCAATCGATATTGTGTCATGGATTTTTCGATAGCTTTTGGAATTAGGAAAAAAAAATTCCACTACGACATATCAAAAAGTAAAATTTTTTTACTTTTTCTCCACTCTTATTTTTAAGGTTTTTTTTTAAGTAATAAAAAAGTTGGCTGATTTAATTTTTTTTAAATATTACCTTTGCAAGGTGAAATTTATCTTTGAATTATTATTATTTTTAATTATTATTTTTTAATTATATGAACATTAATGAAAATTTGAAATTTGAATTGAAATTCTGCCGCCTCAAAAATGAGTTTTTCGATATGTGGTAGTGGAACTTTTTTTTCATCATGCCAAAACTATCAAAAAATCGATGGCACAATATCAAAAAATTTTTGTCTTTATAAATCGGCCCACCCTAATGTACATACAATTTTATTTTTGCGATCGACCTAACGGTGTTGTAGCAGTAGTAGAAATTAGTAACAAAGAACAAAATTTACTACGATGAAAAAATGCTTGTTTTTTCAGTTTTGTTTAAAAAACGAATAAGCTTTTATTCTATTAGGATTTGTAAATATTTTGTTAGAACGACTTGTAATTTATTTGTTAGTTGCGAGTAACTACATACGTCATGTTTTTTGTTGCATACCCAGATTGGCTTATTACCTAAGTCACTCTGATTATGATGGAAAAAATAGAAAAAGTTGATATAATAAAGAAAAGGTGCCAGCTGAATGTTGTGATTTATTATTGAAAGAAATGTTAAAGGTCTCTTTTTATATCACGTAAAGCTATTCCGTCATAACGCATTAAAAAAGTAATTTTAATAATTACTTCTATAGCAAATTTTAGTAGTTGAATATATCACAAATATTAAGAGATATATACCAAAAAATAATTAAAATATTTATAGAGATTAACTTTTATGCATTTGGTGCGATACATAATCGTAATAGTAATAGTTATAATCGGAAAGTATTAAGCTGGTTTCATCCATGAAATGTTATTTGGAATCAAACCCAATATAATTTTCAAAAAAGATTTAACAAAACTCTTCTCTATTACATGGTTTATAATTAAACGAATAAGATGGGGGATACATACTTTTGGGAAGGCATGAAAAAGTTTCTTTATAAGCTTTTCTTCAACAAATTTTAAAGAGCACTTTAGGCTATGAACGATTTAATGGTGCATAATTTTGCATTTGCTGAGTTCCCTTTAAATTAAGTAAAATATTCAATAGAAAAATAACAAATTTTTTAATTTTTCATTGTTTAAATTTTATTTTCGCTAACGATGTACAAATTGTTCTTACTTTATAAACTTATTCTGCTTTAAGGTGAAGGTTGTGTAACTCATTAAAGTCTATAATAATGTTTTTTTCGCTGTAACCTTTTATTTATTCATTCGTAATGAATACTATGAATCTGGCCGTCAACAGCAATATCATTATTATTTTTACAACGTAGAGCAAAATAAAAAAAAATGCTACAAACTTTTTAAATAATTCGTCGACATTTTCAAGAAAGCAACAGATGTATGGCACCATGCTTAAAGCTTAACAAGAGCAGATGTTGCAGATATACAAATATTTTACAGATGCATATAAAAAGGATACGTACTACCCCACAATTACGTATGTATGTATATCTACATATATGTATATATATATATATATATTGTTTAACGAACCTTAGGTGATTGTATACTAAAGCAAAGAAGTGAAATGTTTTAAAGGTAGCGGTGGGAAAATTGAAAAAGGAAGTACATGTTATGTGCATATACTTATTGAATCTAAAATAGAAAATGGCATAATCCATCAAGGTCATGATGAGACGACTTGCTTTTGCATAAAATGCCACATCCATTGGTTTGTGTTTTCTTTTTCGTTCCTCTTCTCTAGAGCACCCAAGTAAATGTTGATTAATGAAGGCAGAATATATGCACATATTTGTAAAATAATTATGATGTCAAATGCACGTAGTGCATAAAACAAAAAACGGGTTTTGTTTTTTTTAAATAAAATAACTACATTTTAGAAATGCCTAAAGATATTTAGGTTTTCTTTCTAGGTTAAACACAAAAACTCTTTTTTCAAATATGTATTATGAGGATATAAATTTGTAGTGAGACTGTATAAATATAAATTATTATTGTAAATATCGTGTGTGAACTTATATTTGTTCAGGGAAAATAAATAACAACCTCTTTGACAACAGCTGAACAACTTCAACAAGGCTAATGGAGTAGTTTGACTTGACATTTGACTCCTGCGGGTGGGGCAATAGATAGCCAACAAAGTTTTAATAAAATATTTACATACATGTGTATGAGACGGATTTGCTTAAGCTTTAATATTATAATGATTTAAAGGGCTATAAATTATGGACCACAAATGGTATCAGTCAGTTTCTTATATAATGTAATCTAATAGTATATATAAAAGATACATAAACTAACTTTAAGGAAAATCGAAAAGGGTAAACGTCAAGGCTTTAAGCTTTTCTCTAGTTTCCAGTTGATAAATTTATTTTATTTAAAAAAATAATTTCCCGGGAATGAGATTTTCATTTCCTAGGAAGCGAAAAAGGTTTGGGAAATCGTAAAAAATAATTAACCTGCATTCTGCTTCGCTTGACTATGTAATTACTTTAATGAAAAAATATAAGTTAGTGGGTTTTTTGTCACTTGTATTTTAACTGGGTTTTTTTTCGTCTGCTTTATTTGAAGCAACATGAAAATACAATCGATATAATAAAAACTGAGAAAAGTGTATTTTAATATACAATGCCCATACAGCACGCTGGAGGGGAGGCCATAGTGATTTGAACAAATATTCGTGTCTTTTAGATAGAAGCTCAGCGAATCTCTTATTTTTATCACTACGGAAAAAATCTTTCCGCATGCTTTGCCCTTGATTATTACATTTATTATTTATTATCTTTAAACTTCTATGAGTAAAACTTATCGATGGCTTGCAATCATTAACATCATCTAAAAATATTTTAACAAGAAAGCGAATATTTTCGTACTTATGTTCGTATCTTCAACTATTATTTTTTTTTTTACTTAAAGCCAATAATCTGTTTGTTTTATTATCAAACATTACTCTCTAAATGACGACAAATCGATTGTAATATATTTGTAGCTCTAATTGAAAAACTTTAACAACTTCTTATTTAAAGGAACATATTTCTATGTAAACGAATATATAATCACACATACACATGTATGTCCTTGTCTATACAACAAGAATATTGTGAGTAGACAACATAAATTTGTATTTCAATTGATTTTTATATGCATGTTTAAGATTTTTATATCTTCAGACGTTTGTAATATATTTTCATGGCCTCACAACATAAAATATATTCAGTGACTAAAGAGTTGTATGAACGTGGCCATCAATGAATATGTTCATTGAAGAAAACCCTATTTCGAAAAAAATCAGAACATCAAAAAACTGTTGCTTCGAAGTTGTTTCGGCTATTCACATTTAGTACACGTGAATATTGCAACCAGGAGTGCCACAAAGAAACGTGTTTCCCTACAAATAATTTTTCGTGAAATCTACCAAACTACCAACTTTAATCGATCGGGCCATCTTCATTAACACTAGAGTAATGATACGAATACTTAAAAGTTGTTAATTTCTTGTATGAAATTAAAAGATCTGAAGGAGGGTAGGATTTTGTAATGATTTTTGCATTAACGATCAGCGAAATACATTTTTTTAATTATAAAATTACGAGTATATATGTAGTCTAATATTCCTTAAAAAAAAAGATAAAATAGGATAAATTTCAGAAAAATTTGGTTGGTGAACTGCTTTTGGGACTTGGGAGCTAAATAAACGTATTCAACGTGTTCATCCATTCAACACCAACTTCGAATAAAAATGAGAATACTGAGCAAGCTTATGCTGCTGTAAATTTGAAATCTGTACGAAAATTTTTTTAAAAATAACTTATTTTCGGTGATTTATTGTGGTATTTTTTGAATATGTTCTGTCTTAGATTTATTTTCCTTTTCCTTCAACTTGCAACACTGATCCTTAGAATCATATAGTTTTTTACGAACTTTATCGTGATTTATTCAAAACTTGTTTTAGTTTACATTTATTAATATTGATATGCTAATGTACAAGTAAACTCACCGACTTCATGGCGTTCATCTCATCGTTATTCATCTGTATTGAATAAAAACGAATGAATAAAAAGTTTATCGTAAAATTTTCACGAACATCATTTGAGTTTCATGCAGATATATATTATAGACGTCAACAGATGAAGATCACGTTTATAAATTCTATTCAACTTGAATTCGTCGCATATCCTTTTAAATTAAAGCAGATTTTTGAAAACGAAAAAATTTTTTTAAATTTTCGTTTTGTTTTTTATAAAAATTTAAATTTAATGTTATATATATAATGGAGAGAATTTTTTTTGCTGTGTGGGGATAAATATGGTTTTTTTGATACATGTGGGTTTTTAAACATTTCTGCCGCATAATGTTATTTACGTCCAACCGACTGAATTTGATTTAAATTTAATTATATTGATTAAAATAATTAAATTATTGATGTCCTTTTTGCATTAACATTTTAAAACTCCAATATCAGGAATACAAACGGTATCTTTGAAGAAAGCCTAGCAAATGTTATCGCTAATTAGTTTAACCAATAGAATACAAAGAATGTTGAAAAAATCAATCTCCATCACAGTGTAATGATTACCTTGTTACCTTCTACCAAGAACAACTTAAATATTTCTCATAATATACTTATTTATTTAACTTGTTTCAAGATTAAGTACATTTATTTCATATATATTTTCAAATTTTTTCAAACGAAACTGGGATAGCGAAGCTTTACAAGAAAAATTATGATTAAGTTTAAGTTTAAAGCATGCTTGTCGTCCACTTTTTATATTTTAAAGAACGAAAGAAGATAAATAACGGTAAAAAAGCTTTTAAGAAATTTTACATATACAAGCATGAGAAAAATGTACAATACCACTAAGCTTTTATCCATTTTTAGCTGTGAAGTGCTGCATAAACGTTCACTGGAATGGACCAGCAACTATTTGGGGGTTCGTTGTGATATTACGGCTCTAATATTTTTATAGCGAAATATTACTGTAAAAGTGGATAAATCGTACAGTTTATAACTAACATAAAAGTTTCTATTGCTTAAAAACGAAAAGTGTTCTGCACAAATTATTGAATTTGCGAATTCAATGTCTTTTGAGTTAAATATTAAAAAATTAATAAGATATTTCTGACACAATTTTTTCGATATATTACTACCAATTTAAAAGTAACTGCAATAACCGTTAGTGCAAAAGTTATAAATTATAATACTCTATTTGCGCTAACAGAATCATATAGAAAAATTGTGCGGCATGAGATAAAAACTCAAGACTCGACCAGTCAAACCTGACGTTTGTAAACCGTTTCTAAGGTGCTTTACTTGTGCTCCGGAAGTAACGCAATTCCGGATCATCTAATAATATATAATGTTGAAACTTTCGACTAAGTTTCCTAAAAAGACATTTTTTGGGGATACGTAAAGGAAACTACGGGATAACGATATCTCCACATTCTATAACTTGATTTCCATTTTACATAACTGTTAAAAAGACCACAATTCTGTAAAAAAAATTAGAATGAAAGGAATTAGTAAAAAGTTTAAATTTTACTACTACTTTTTAATGCATTGTTTTTAAAATAAAAGATGTTCAAATGAGCTTTTGTTTTAAGCAAACATCACAAATATAACACTCAAGTTGAATGCATCCCTTTTATTAGATTTTATAGCTGCTTACTGTTATACACAAAGCTTAAATATATTAATTCTTCTAGCATATTTTCAGTTATAACATATTTTTTTAGTTTTCTGTTCAAAAAAAGCTTAGAAGCAAATTTAAAATCCTTTAAGCTTTTAAGAGTACGTATCTTTGTGCTAACAATATGAGTATAAAAGCCATGTTGCTATGAAAACTTTTACGCAATAAACAAAGCTTTTCTCTCGAGCTATTTGTAAAAATTTCTTTCTCTCAATTAATAAGGGTACTAAAAATTAAACAGAAAATGTTCGAAAAATTACGTTTTATATACAAACATAACATAGTTTGAAGCTATTAATTTGTTAAAATGTAAAAAGTGTAGAATTCCATGTTTTTATATCCGAAAGTCTTGCTCATGTTAACAGACAATCTTTACACAATTAAAATGGCAAATTCGCTTACTAAATTTATATTAAAACCGCTAAAATTTTTTTTAACCCATTTCTTTGCAAATTTTCTGGACGAGTTATTAGCCTGAATTTTAAAGAAACAGCCAACCAATTTCAATTTCATGTAAATTTTTAGATTTTGGTTAATATGTTATAATAGAATATGTCGTATCCCACGTCCATATTAGTAAAACACGAAGGTCACTCCAGACAGCAATACATAACAAAAGTCAAATCAGACATCGGAATCAGTAATCTTAACGCTTTTAATGACTTTATTCTTATAAAGTTTTCAAATATTAGTAATAATTATTATTGTTGGTGTATCCAGAGGTCGCACAGAGGAGTATTTGAGCCAAAAAGCTGACCAAAAAGGCAAAAATGAATTCAAAGAAATCTTAAAAACTAAGTACACAGATCGATACACAACAAAATTTTACATGATATTAAAAATTTTGTAGGACTTTGTGTTGCGATTTGTAGTTTTGGGGCACTGCTGAAGTCAGGAAAGTCAAGAAAACTACACGCGCGAGGGGGTGTCGTTATAAAACAGAAAAAAAAACTGCCACTCGATTTTTTATATCAAATTACACCTAGAACTATCAAAAAACTCAATCTTTCAATTTAAAAAAAACACATTTATTAATTTTGGCCAGCTTTTTGGCTTCGACTTAGTCGACCGCATTCTATAAATTATTAATAAACATTTACAATAGCAAAAGTTTTTGTTGAAGCTGATGCATGCATGTGAAATAAGTGTGTACGTGTTAGTAGCAACTTTAAACGCTTATAGCTCCCCGAAATATAGAACTGATTTTAATAAAATTAAGATTGTGTACCGTTTAAAACATATAAATCTTAAAAAAAAGGAATCTAAAAAAACATAATTGCCTATTAATAATATAGATAGATAGATAAATGAGCGCCGAACTGTGATTATAATTATAGTAAAAACATCGAAATGATAGGTGCCTTTTATGAAATCGCGATATGTATTTCATAAGCAAATTCGCGATGAATCTTTCATTTTATTAAGAATTTTAACTGGATCGCGTTTGTTTCGATTCAAATTTACCTCGTAGCTGTACTTTTAAATTGCGCTTGGTGTTTGGTTTTAACCGAAACCGAAACCAAGGTTTTGAATGTCTTCAAATCGAAACCGAAAATAAAACCTCGGTTTTTAGTTATTTATTTTTAAGTATAAAAGAAAATACATACAAATATAAATGGATATAATAATTTGTTAAGCTGCTGTTATCTACATTGGCACTTTTGGAATTCCACTTCCATTAAAAACTGAACTCCGTTTATTACTTTTCTTTTAACAAATTACTTGTATAATGAGATATACTTGTCAGAAACAATAGCAAATCTTATGCATGAGTTTAATTTATTTAATTTTTACTACTCATAAATTATGTATGTATGCAAAAGAAAAAACCTTATAGAAACGCCTACATAACCGAGAGGTAAGTACATATAAATATAAAGCAGTAAGAAAAGTATCAGCGTAACAAAACTCAAAGAGGCTGTTCTTTTTAATAAAAATTATTTTTTATTGTTATTATTTATTGAATTTAAGTGTTTAAGATTTATGGAATTCATATCAGAAACACTTCAGCTTATGCCAAATACCTTAAGAAAACTAATGGAAAGAGAAAAAATTGCAAGTTATTTTTAAACGAATGACACATTCATTACTTTTTCATCGTATATACTTAAATTAAACGCAAGGATTTCAAAAGTACGGTAAGTTTAGATTATCATAAGCCAAGTACAGATGGTTTGGTTTAAGTATGGATACGCTATGGAAACGCAAAATTCTTCAGTTAAGCTCTGTCGGGTTTGGTTTTAACCAAAAAAGATCTTTGTTCAAGAATGACACAAATTGGACGGCTTTAAATTAAACGCGGTAGTAGTGGTGGATTGATGATGGAATGCCACTCAGCGTAGCAACTTTCATAATCCCTTCAAATCCATTTCTATCGCGCACTAAAATCAAAAGCCGTCCAATTTGTGCCTGAAATCAAATCAGTCCTGACACAGACTAGATTTTATATGAAAATTAAAATTTAATATTTATTTTTTATCTTCTACTTTTTATTCTCTTTTTTATATTGATCTTAAACTCAAGTATCATACCCATGACGCTGCTTATTAACTCAATAATAAATGATTTTTATACTTATTTAAGTTTTATTAAATAGTTTTTATTACGAGGTTTTTCTGAAGTAATGCATATTTTTAGCTTCCTTATAAGCCTTATTAACAACATCCAGAAAATTAATAGAACTAGTTTTCGACTTCCGCAAACTGTCCGCCAAAAATATTTTCCATCCCTGTTACTCCAAAAGTTAGAATCAATGAGTTTCTACACATATTGCATTATACATTCATTTAAGGACACACTACTCTCTACAGGGAGAAGTCTTACCCTATTTCTCATATTTCCAAATGACTTTCTATGTCAAACTTTAAATTGTATCTATTCTTTTGTGGATGATAGCAGCATTTGCCATTCATATTCATTCAGTCAAAGAATGATACACTCAATCCCGATCTTGTAACAATCTCTGTATGAAGTCATACAAATTGGGCCGACTTTAATGCTCGTCAGTCCCAGTGTTACATGCATACGCACAGACATATAACCGAACATGCTGTTCCACGTGTAAGTATGGGTGGTATGGATATTAAGGAATCAGATACTATTGATGTTCTTGGTATGAAGATACAGCTTGATATTCGATGGATAGACCACACCTTCCAGGTCTCAAAAGAAACATTCAAGTGCCTTTTCTAGGACACTTATACCGTCCTAGAAACTTCACATCATCTGATCTCCTTACTATTTATGCCACTTATGTATATCAAACTTATATATAAATCTCATGCATGGGTCGGTGCTTCTAAGTCTGCTTTGAAGTTACTCGATAGCGTACATGAGAGGGCAAAGAGGCTCATCGATGACCTATTGACTCACTTGAACTTCGTCGGAAAGTGGTGTGTATTTCGCTGTTTTATCGTTACGGCAATGGAATATGCTATAATGAACCCAGTGGTCCTATTCGCGATACCCGAACTTTTTTGCGTACCACAGGTTTTTCAAAACGAGCCCATCCATTTGTGGTCGATTGGCAAGTGAATCGTACCATGAATTACAAAGAACACCCGTTTTTTTGTTCGCGGGGAAGATTCAAGTCGAATGTTCCCAAAGACTGCTCCCTCTACCGTCCTTCCCATAACCTATTTTCCAAGTTCGAGCACAATGCGTTGCATATGTAGACGCTATCCCCTTAGTACTGCTCCTAATAAAAAATAACAATAATGTTCTATTTAAATGTGTCCGGATCATTCTTGATCCATTTTGCTCTCAGTGAATATAACGAACGCACAAGCAAAAGCAATACATTCACTGTGCAATTATTCATACATATAAATGTGATTTTCGATGCCGACGGATTGAAATAATATATTATATATTTAGTTGTGTATGCAGAAATTCCAAAAGGTCCTGCTGGGACGTCGAAGGGTAATATTCAAAATTATTTAGAATACATTTTAATGTTTTCTATCACTGAGTTTTTCGAGATGCATATTTGCAGTTTTTGATTCCTTCTTGAGAATATATTTTAAAATATTTCCAAAGTACTTACAGTTTTTTTATCAACGAATTAGTTGAATCAAACGTACCTGCAAATGAACAAAAGAAAAAATTTATTCGTTAATTAAATTTTAGTATTATGTATCACTGGAATTTGTTTACGTTAAATTATTATTTTGCTAGAAAACTTAAATGAAAATTATTTAAAAAAGTGCCTACTATTAATCCTAGAAGGTTCTGGTTCTTATTAATATCTTGTCAGCTTAATCCCATGTTTTATTGTATGTTTCTTTTCCCATTTTTAAAACTTCTAGTCAGATTCATAGTGCGTTGTCTTTTAAATGGCAAAAACTTTTCATCAACAAATTTTCTCTACACGGAAAAAAGTTTTCGTTTATATACGTATGTATATAATTATACGTTACCATAGGCAAGTAATTTTCTCACGTGTTGCTAGACATGGAACGTAACTACATAGCATTTCTATGAGACCAAAGATACCAAAACTCAACTGCATTAAAACACTCACACCTGCAGAGAAGCTCAACTAGAAAAGTTCTGTGTTCCTTCTGTAATAAACAGACAAAACACAAAATTTTTTCACTTTCATGTACATAGTTATTTTGACTTAGCATAAATAATGGTCTTGAAGAAAATATACCTAAATGCATACATATTACTTTTTTCAAATAGGTATCAATTTGAAAAATGCTTTAACATTTTATATTGCTGTCGATTTGCAGTTGCAATCTTTTTCAAACGCTTCTTGCATTCAGACAAAACAGCACGCAGTGTGTGATATGTCTGTCTTCTTTACGAAACTCGAGAATTTTTTTTAATACAAACAAATTGAAATTGTGGAAGTGTCACTTTGAAATTTATTTTGTTAAACATAAGTGAACTTATAATCATGTGTTTGTGTCCCTGCAAAGGGAGTTAGTTTTATTCTGAAAGGCTTATTCCTTGTCAATTTAATTGCTTTTTGCTAAAATACAATCGAAAGAATTTTTCATAGCAAAATATTTCCGGTTTTTAAAAGAGAGAAAATACTGCAATAAAACTGAAGTTTGATAAGTTACTTTTTTATATTATTATAAGTTTTTTCGTTTATAAACTTTTAAAACTGTTAACATAATATTTAAATTTAAAGAAAATAACAAGTTTAAAAAATAAAACCCGACTGCTTTCAAATAGCGCTTGGAAGAGTACGAAAAACAAATATTATATTTTTGTCTAACATTTGTATTTAAAAACTTTTCGATCTTCAATATTTATAATATAATAGTCAGACAACTTGCATATTCTTTCTAATATAATAAATTTATGTAAGTTCTGATGGTCGGAAGGTATTACTGGTCATATGCCATCTTGTTCACACTAAAATATATTTTATAGTACTCGTAAAAGTCCTTTTGCGTAGTCGTATAAAAAGTACATCAGCATCAATATACACCACCGTATTGTTTTGTTAATAACATGATTTGAGTTTAATCACTTAATTCAATAACAATATGATCCGACTATAACCATAACTCCATAAGAGGTTATTGTTGCATCAACCATATTTTTTCTTTGTGTGCTCTTTTCACTACTAATTTTTACTCATAATTTTAACATGTCGAAGAAAGTACTTTTTGTGTAACGATGTAAAAATCTAAATACTTAGAAGGCATTGAATATACAAAACTCTATAAAAATTAAATGTCTAGTGTGGGTATATAATAGAAGATCATCGTTACAGAGTCAAGTTTCATGTTGTTCCTTATATCCTATACAGTCCCTGTATTTTATTAAATGAAAGGGATTGCAAGAGCTACAGTCAATATACAGACATTACTGAGAAAGAACAGAAGGTTTTTCTTTCGATTTTGAAGCACGATATAAATCAAAAACAAAGCAAAAAGTTTTCATGTCAAAAATTGTTTTTTGACTCTTCTAAGTTCCTTTGGATTATTTAAAGTAGGCTACAGTATGAAAGATAGCCCTAAGGTCAACATTTATATATCCTGAATTAAGTAAGATACACACACGATCTCTTCCGTACGCACATGTTATGAAAGAAATATGTTTAAGGCAAGCATTATTCTTCTGTGTGAATCATATTATTGTTTATACACGTATTCTAAACTCTGGAACAAGGCTCTTAATATATGATAATTTTTTTATGTTGAGGAATTTTGAGACTTGCTATTAGCTATAATTTTAATTTTTTCACAAAGCATAGAACACTGATAGAATAATATTTTACAAATAAAAACAACAATTTAAGATAAAATGGTTATGTGTGATAATCGTGTGGGTCGGAATTACCAAACTATGCTCAAACATAACTAAGTTATGGTCGAACAACTTAATCATTAATGTCTGGAGGAGTCCGCTTAGCGGGCTTTATTCTAGCAGAAATTGATTGGTACGCTTGATATACTTTTATTTTTATTATTAGAATTGCGGGACGCAATACTACACTTGAATTGAACACATTCAATGGCTCGTTTTAGACACAAAACTTTGAAGACACACTTAGAATTGAAATGGATTTGTCCAAAAGGTGTACGTATATAATGAAAAATAGAACGACTACAACCTAAACCTATATATAATCGAACAAAGGTATGTAGTACTTGACAATCAAAGTATGAGCCACAATTCGATTACAAAGGAACTATATAATTA
This sequence comes from Gymnocheta viridis, assembly GCA_956483585.1. NCBI lineage: Eukaryota > Metazoa > Arthropoda > Insecta > Diptera > Tachinidae > Gymnocheta > Gymnocheta viridis. Next base: position 25,532,002 of record OY101440.1, on the reverse strand, counting down.
GTTTTTTGTTAATATAAATTTCGTTGTAGTCAAACCAATTGTTGTTTGGTGTTCAAATGAAAACAAGCACTTGGATATCATAACTATTTTTATGTCGAAAATTTAAAAGACAACAATTCTTTGTTTGACTTTGTCCTTTTACGTCCATATTATTTGTTATTAAAATTTTTGACCACATATTTATTTGTGTATACTTTGGGGATTTAACAAACATTTACTTAATATGTTTCGCTTGTTGCTATTTTTTTTTAATTTATATATTTTCACATATTTTAGTATTTAAAGTTTACACCGTACTTTTTAGCAAACGGTTTTAGCAACAGATAAACAAATACATCCGTTTATATCCATTTTTTTTCTTTTTTTATTTAAATTTATTTTCTTTTTATAATTCTACCATTTTTCCGTACTGTTGCAATGTATTTATATTATTATTTACCTTTTTTAATAGTATAAAATAAAATATGTCATAAAATTGTGTAAATAACTACTGATTTGTATTGTTTGCAAGTATGCGTTATTGTCTGAATGTCAATATTTTACAAATATTGGAAATAAAATAAGGCAAATACAAACATATATAAATATAAAAACCCATACATAAATATTAATACATATGTACATAAACATACATATAAAAAGAATATAAATATTTTCTTTCTTTAGAAGATTAATTCTTGAGCATTCTTAAGAGCATATCACAAATAGCAAATTAGTATTTGTTATTTTTAATTGATATTGCTTAAAATTCAGTTAAATACTTGTAATATTTGAAAGTTTATGGTTTTGTTCAAGAAATTAGTTTTGAATAATGAATACGATAAATTTCAAAACATTTGTTGGTTGATTGAAATTAATTGGGACACGCTTAAGGATTTTCTTTTTTCGGTAGGTTGAATATTAGCTTCCCTGAACAAATATTATTAGACCCATCCAGAGAAGGAAAGGAATACAAAATGCAATAAATATAGAAATAAAACCGGTTTATATTTTTCACTAAACAATCTGAATTCAGGAATTCCAGCTATCTTGCCTTTTGGCAAGATTCCTAAAAGAATTTTTAAACTTTAAGTTTTAAGAAATTTCCAAAACTGGATTTAGGTATTTCGTCTAGTTTTTTTTTCAAAAATGACTGGCCTGGCAACCAGAACTTAAATTTTCAAAGTGCTGTATAAATTCTACAAGCACCATTCAAGGATGATTAAATTTTTATTTAATACATTTTAATTTTAAGTTCTGCATAATACATTTTAAGTTCTGCAAAAAAATTCTGAAGGCAGGTAAATTTTAATTAATTATCAATACATTTAAATATATGGTAATCTGAGTTTTTACATCGAAAATTTTTTAGCTCATTATTTTTATTTGCATGCATATATTTTGTTTCTAGATCGGCTTAAAGTGAGTGGAGCTGCTAAATAACTTGAAAAAATATTTAAATAACGCAGACAAAAAAGAGCTTCTTAAAGTTTTTTATTTGCAGTCTAATATTAGTTTACTTTATAATATTCTCAGGTAATATAACATCTTGTATTGTGAAACATAATATAATAATTTTATTATAGATGGTATGAGCTCAAATAAAATAAAAAATTGATTTTGCGGATTGGCACTCGAAGCCACTGACATGTTTCAATGCAATTAAATGTTTTCCAGATCCGAAAAAATATTCAATACAAGTTCATTTAAAATAAATACATTTTAGATAAATTAAATTTAAAAATTAACTGCCAGGCCCACGATATCACACGTATTCGGTCTTTCGTACAATTACATTTGAAAAAAAATTAAATTTTAGAATGTACTTATTTTAAATGTACTTTTGATTTTTTCAAATCTGTAAAACTTTTCATTTTTCATTTAATAAAAAAGATTTTAAAAACCACATATCTGCAAAAGATACCTTTTGAAAGTGATAACTTTTAACATGTTTCCTTTGGAAAAGTACTCTTTAAAAATATGTATTTCAAGAAATTTTTAAATAATTTTATTTTTCTTATTTTACGTAATTTTCAGACCATTACTTGTTTAATTAAAAGTCACTTGATCTGGTTTAAACTCAATCCAGATTTAATAACTTTTAATTGTATAGCTTCTTCCTGATTATGAGCTTTTTTGTATCATATTTATGACAATAAATACATTAATTTATCACTCTTAAGCAAAATAATTTCATAATTTCTGTTTGGAATGTTTAACTTATTCCCTTTTGAATACATCGATGTAAAAGTATGTTGAGTAATGAGAAATATGCTAAACAACTTAATCAAAAGATTGATATGCTCAATTGTTATTAACATATGCTTTGTGAGCATTTTCTGTATTGTTTTAAAGGCTGACAAAGAAATAGTTGATGGTCAATCAGCTAAAATCTCGTTAAGCCTTTCAAACTCTTGCACACTGCACGCAATTATCCCTAAATCTGGAAAAACCAAAAAAACTTTTTCATTATTTTGCATAAGAAACACATAAAAACACATTTTACAAAAAAATATTTTTGACAAGCAGGACAGTTGTGCACAATTTTGCGGTCTCGGTCAATGCGAATAAAATATATTATTAGTTTAATAATAGCGAACGAAAACATTCGATGTAGTGGTGCAGCTTGTTAAATTTGTTTCTTTAAATAAAAGAAAAAATCTTCATTACAAGTTATAAAAAAATTAAAAATTCAGTAGATATTTTTATTAAAAAGTCTATTTTTCAATTGATAGAAGCAGTACATTTTGAGTTTTACTACTTTTTTACTTTAATTAAAGGATTTACTGCTTCTATACTTGGAGACTAATACAAATTTGGTATATTCCATAAACTATAAATAGCAGTGTATCGGCTCCCGAAAAACTACGTTGTTTCTGTTTTGCCGTGTAAGTTGAAATTAATTGATATTAATTTTTCCTTGTCTATTTGAAATATTGTCTCATATCCAATTCTTTCCGACTAAAAAATGTCAAGAACTTTAGCCAATATAATAATTACTTTGGATTAAAAACCGCTTCTTAATTAAGAAGCATCTTATCTCTTCAAAATAATATTTTTAATAATCTATTTTTGTATTTTATATGTATAGGTGTTATTAAAGGAATTGAAAAGGCAGTAAGCGAAATTTAATTTAAATTAATTTATTTTAATTTCCAAGCACGGTACCCTCTTAGGCCTTATGATTATTATTTACTGTAAAGTTAGCTTTGGTTGCGTTCTTTTATTTTTAAATACGAAATATTTTTAAATATTTAGTGTAAGTTAGCCTTGGGTAGATGAGTGATTGAATAGTAGTTTAATCTTTTAAAATATCTGCCGATTTGAATGCTATTGAGTTAAATAATTGTAATGATGGCGGTAAAATACATTGAGTTTTAGGAATGATTATTGGTAGCGCGGAAAGGAACTACTATTTATTAGCAATTTTACTGACGTTAATCAAACACACGAACAAGGAAAATTTCGATTAAAATAAAATATTAAATAAATAATGTAAAAGAGAATGAATGAATGAATGAAAAAAGTACTTCAAATGTTCCCTTAAGTTTGTACAAGATTTTAAATGAATCTTTAATAATGGTATGATACCAAACCAACGAATCGCGGCTATCTAAACCTGCTTAGCCCACGCAAAACCAAACATTTCTATTGTATCTAAAATTAAATTTTTATCTACCTAATTGATTTTAAATACATGCAACAAAAAGCTACTTGTAACGAGAACTTTATTAAGTATTATTAGAAATTTTATTCTATAGTAATTACTGGGGCTATGATTTCCATGTAAATACATGTTTTATGTCGTTTCTCTAAGTTCGCCGAAAACAAAATGTCCTTACGAATCACATTTTTGTTTAATTTGGATTAGTAATATTTATATTATAAATTTTGTAGACGAATGAAATTTTCACTATACAAATTTATTAAATTTCTTGTAATTTTAGTACAAAATCGTACAAAAATTTTCAGAAAAACATATTTTTAAAAAGAATCTAAAAGTGCCATAAATTTGCCACAGTCAGTACCATCCTTGGTAAAATGCAGCCATTTGTCGCTATATTTTTTTCCATGCATATATAAATTTGTTTTTTTAATATGTTTTGTTTAATTATTAGTATTATTTTTAAAATATTTTTATATGTGCGAGTACATATATTAAAATACGTTTTGAGTGGAAATTTACGCAACAAAACTGTTTTAAATATATACCACAAAATATTCCCTGCATATTTATACAGATAAAATAATTTAATAATTTAATTAGATAAAATACTCACCAGCTGTTTTCAATTTGGCAAGAAATTCAAAGTAAAAGTCATTTGACTTTGGATAGCATAAGAATTTTTTAATCCGAATTTTTACAAATCTTATGGACATGTAAACAATTATTGTTATGATAAATATACTTGTATCCGTTGCCTTTGATTCAAATTCAAAACAGGAGAATGGCAACATTAGCACAGCGATGGCAAGCAAATTTATGCAATATGTTATGTACGGCATCATAGTTCAAAACTGAACTATTTAAAATGAAAATTTCATCTAGTTCGACTAGTTCAATAGTAGAAAAACAGTACAAATCTACAAAACAGTACTTCTGCGTACTGTTTTAGGTGTTGTGAATAAAACAGTACATTTTACCAAAAACAGTACTCGTACTGTTTAAAACAATACGAATGGCAAACCTAATTGGAGATCAAATTTATAGATAATATTTCTGTTGCATTTGTCTATTTCTTTTCAATTGTTTACATTATTCAGCTATTCCCTTTCAAATTATTCATCAAGCCGTTTCTAATTCCGAGTTTAGACAAGCGAACATTTGGAAGGAAAACATCTGGAATTCTAATTTGTTGTTTCTTTCGCGTTCACACAGACGGTCATGTTTTCGGCAACATTCCATTATTATTTGCGTATCGCCGAGTACCGAACACAAAATTGATGCTCTATTTCCCACCCTATCAAACTAAATGTTTTCCATCCAAATGTTTCCCTGTCTAAACGCAGTCTGAGACGTAACTGTTGAGCTCAAGATTTGGCAACAGTTTCACAACTGTTGAGCTCAACAGATACGTCTTATGAATGCGCCCATTTAAAAACGAACAATTTAGTGTAAAATCCATCTTGTTTTAAATTCAGTTTCAAATAAAAAAAGGTTTAAGGCGAAATAAGTAAACGTTCGATTTTGGTGTCTGACTTCGGCAAAAATCTACGTTCAGTTGGTGTTCGACGTTCGGAAAAATTTTCGCCGAATATCAAACTTTGGATAAATTTCATGTTTGTATGACAAATTTATATATCATCAAAGATTCGAAAATATGGAACCCTATAAAATATTAAAGAACATAAAATACAGCGTTGTCAAAATAAAAATTTTTTATGAGTGTCAAGGCAATAGAATTCGCCTTGGAAAATAGCATTCTTTAAATTTAAAACCAGAAAAATTGGCACATTTTGCCAATGAACAATGATACAACACAATGAGTCAGCTGTGCTTTCGAGATCACCTGGTATGAATTCGAATTCGCCTTGATATGTCTTGAATTTGTTTTTATTAAAGAAAAAATACCAAATTAAAATTGTTTCTATCGAATAAGAAATTTCCGGTGTACGAATTCGGTCTAAAAAATAAATTGAAGTAAGAGTTCGGGGTCAACTTCAGACGCACAATAGAAAGTAGCCCAGCTAGCTCTGTTAAATAGTTTATAAAATCACACTATATTAACTTTTTGTGTTTTAAATCCTTTAAATAGAAATTATATGGACAACAATTTGTTGTTCCTATTATAACTTATTGAATTACAAACTAAATTACATTTTATTAGGAATACAAAAATAAAATATGTGCATAGTTTTCTTTATTAAAAAAATCCATTTTAACAAATTTAAAGCAAAATATTTTCTCTTTCTTTTTCGTTTGAAATTATTTGGAATTTATACAAAAAAACAATTTTTGCTTCAAACAAAAGATATAAAAAGGTTTCTAAAAAATTATCAAATATTTCTTCCAAAAAATGGCAACAAATGCTTAAAGTTTAGTTTAAAAAAATATTTGTTAAAGAAAAGTTTAATTTGTTTCTGATGAAAACCAAAATTTATTTCTTAAAACTAAAGACAGAAAATTCATTATGTAAATGGATATTTCGAGAAATGCATATATTTGATAAAACTTTAGATTTATTTAATTCAATATGAACTATTTTATTTACTAAGGAATTTTAAATATTTATATTTTTTAACGTATTTGTAAAGATTTAAAAACAAAACAAATATGGATATTTTTGTTTATACAAATATTTTAATAAGTTTTTATTTCTTTTGACATGCGTGCATATATTTCTTTAGTAAACGTTACAATACAATTACAAGTTATTCATAATTTTACGAAGCCGCTCGCTAGCGTTCTATTAACTAACTTAATCCTCAAGAACCGCTAGAAACCAGCCCAAAAAATTTACATTTTGCTCAATGAATTGGATTTAAACATCCGCTTTTACATTCGTTCAATAGCAGATGCTGACAATATTGAGCAATATGTTGAAAACAGTGCAACAGTCGCTGTGGGTAATGGAGAAATGTCTAGTTTTCGTTTCGTACAAAAACAACAAAGAAAACATTGAACCAAATTAGCGTAATTTATTTGCGCTATTAATTGCTTTTGACTCAAAATAAATAAATGGGTGGTTTTGACCTTTTGCATTTAACTCTCGGTCGAAGTCATACCCTATTAAAATGAACATGACAAACGATTGGATTTTATACAACTAACAGCATGTTTTGACTAAGAAAACGTAGCCAAAAAAGTGTTGAATGAGTTTGTGTATGAAAACGCTAATCACTTTCTAAATCATTGTAGTGAAGAAAATAAAGACCGTCATCAAGTAAAAAGAAATAAAATAACATAAGAATCAAAGAAAATATAAAATAAAATGGCTTGAACAAATACAAAAAAATTCAAATAAAATAATCCAAATTTAAAAAAAAAATTTAAATAAAAAATTTTAATAAAAAAATTAGAAGCGATAATCGGCACATCTTAAAAGTAGCGTGGATTTTTGCAGAATCGATTGAAGTTATTTTTGAGTAAGAAAAAAGTTAAAGGAGTCTGACTTCGAAAAAATTACTTTTTTTTTAACATTCTGAAAATTTTTTCATATTTTTTTTATAACTACATTGGAAAACAAAAACTTTAAAATAGGTCCCAAACGGCATATTTAAAAAAAAATTTTAGCATATAAAAAAAGCATTTTTTCGTAACTTTATTTGAGTCGTTGAAAAAAGTTTTAAAAAATTCTGAATAATGTCTTTCGGGGAGGTAGAAAAAGATAGAAAGCTTGTAGCGAAATCGAAGGGGGTCAGGTGAAATATTTGTCGATTTGGTATGGAATGAACCATATACATGGTCAAATATGAATAAGAAAAATGCTAACTCAATATCTAATAAACAAAATTGTATATCGTCGGTCACAGGTTGACAACTCTTAACTCGCAAAAAAATCGAATCGGGTTTTTGATGCTAAAATACTGTGTTTGCCCTTCTGCAGGTTAGTACGTTTCATTTATATTTTTAAAAAATTTCCCACCCTACTTCTCCTACTAATTTTGGTTTTTTTATTTATTTCCAACATGGTTTAGTAAAGGAGTAATAACGTTTGTTTTGTCTCCTGAAAAGTACAAAAAACATGTTAACAGTTGTCAACCTGTAACCGACGATATGTGCTTATTAAAAACATGTTTATGTTTTCCTAGTAAATTTTTGAAATTTCGTATTATTAACAAACATGGTGTTAAAATCAGTATTCGACTTTATTTTTATTTCAAAATAATGCTGTTGCTAAAAATGTATTTTTTCTGTGTTACCAGAATTCATAACGGATGGCAAACCGCGCAAAAGTTGGCAGCCAAATATATGGGATACATTTGTGTTTTACATCTAAAAAAAAACAATTTTTCTGAATTATATATAAGTTAAATGCCAATGCATATTATATATATTTTTTTAATTTTATTAAATAAAATTCATATATTTTTGTTAACAATATTGTTTAACTTCGGGTTTCTAGATGGTTTAGATTTGTAATTGTTGTAACATTAATTTTTTAAGATCATATAAATTAGGATATTAAGGTTTAACAGAGCATCCTGTTTTACGTATACAACTTTTCAAATTCGTTTGTGATCTCATTTGCGGCCCAATGCATTATAGATTCTACTGCGAAATGGTATCGATTCTAATGTATCCATCTTTCAATTATTGAATGTAACTCTTAAAGGCTCAGATACATTGCAGTCCTACAGAACCATTTTGTAAAACTGACCTAAATCGGTTCATAAATAAATGATCTATAGAACATATCCATATCGAAAGCCATTTACGCTTCCACATGGCTTAATTTTGGATTTAAAGGATTTTCACTTAGCAAATATTTAGTTCAAAAATACACATTTAACTGTTAGCTGTACCCCTAGGTGAAAAATATCCTTAATGCTTAAATAACATATATAAATATTTCAGTAAAATAAAATACTCTAATTCTATTCCTAATTTTTTGCAGATAATATATAACTCCGCTTACTTTATTGTGCAAAAATTAATCCCAGGATTCAAGAGCTATAATTATTTTTTAATGGTAAGTAATAAGTTTCCCAATAAAATTTGTAAGACATATTAAAAAAAACCCAAAGCTAGTAAAGCGATCCGAAGTCTTGTCATTTTGAATAACATTGGGTCTCACACACAACTGCTAGTGATGCCTTAAAAGGCCCATTTTTGTGACACGTGCTAAATAATATTGGAGTGGGTAGAAATTCATGGTCAATCTAGCCGGTCTACAAAATTTTACTCTTCCAATGCTGCCGCTATCTTTCTAAGGACTTAAGATTTTAACTCCATATTAAAGCGGCACAAATATTTAACAAAATAATATGTGGTTACTTCTTTTTTGCCTTCACTAATGCAGAAATCAGTCAATCAAGCAATAAGTGTTTTTACAAATACTCGTATACAATAAAAAATTCATTCAATTCGAATAAAATAAAATAACGCAGGCAAAACAACAACAGCTAAAAACACTTATATGTTCTTGTTTATTTTGTATGACTTTTATTTAAAAAGTTTATTGTCGGCTGTTTGCATGTGTTGTGAATACGATAAAATGGTAAAGTTGTATGAAATTTTGACTTTATCACTTGCTATGGGTTGGCTGAATGGCGGTTATGAATGCTGATGACAACTTTTTTTATAAATGACAACAACTGGAACGACTATGGACTACTGTCAGTAGCATCCCACTGACTGCTAGAAACTATTTAACGTGGCTTAAACAGTACCTACACTACTACAGACGGCAGACACTTTGGAACGTACAATTGCATGAATAACAAAACATAAAGATGCACTTGCTCTCTGTCACATTTGTCCAGTAACTGAATTATTTCATATATCATATGACTGTACTTGCAGGTTAATATTAAAGGGCCTCGGCAAAAATTCTGAGTTAAAAATCTAACCAACATATGAAGTACATACTTTTAACTCATGACTTTAATATGGCTATGCCATTGCAGACAAGTACTTACCACCTCGGATTACAAAAAACGACTTCAAATTATTAATACTTAGAAGTCATGAATACACAAAACATAACAAAAATTAAATGTATGCTGCCGGTATTGAACTCGTGCTTCTGAAGGAATAAATATACAGTAGTATTTCGATTAACCGAACATTTGACTTAATGAACATCGCATTTAGCGAACACTCATATTTTTATGTCTACTAAGTAAGTACCTAATTTTACGAATAAAACTCTATGTTATTCTCGGTTTAACGAACAAATGTAAAACAAAACGATGAACAAAACGAATTTATGAAACCTAAATTCTAGAGCCCAAAATAAAACACAAAGATGTCTTAAGCATTTAGAAATTTGTATTAAATGGGCTCAACAAAACATTAGTAACACAAATTTAATGCTTTTGAGAGAGCTTCAAGAAGTTGGCAATAAAAAAAGATATCCATTCCAATAAGCACACTGTGATTAACAAATTTTTTAAATAAATTCTTTTTATATTAAGGTGTTTATATGAATTTTTCCTTTCCTTATACATATTTTTAAAGAAATATTTATTTTAAATTACTTTAATTTTAATAAAATATTAGAAACAAATCGATATATTTATAATTCTGAATAAAATAAACAAAGTTATTCATTTTTAATTTAGTAATGGATATAACGAACAATTCACTTTAACGAACAGGCCTGAATACAATTAGGGTCGTTAAATCGGAAAACCACCATTTTTATTTGATATCATTGGTCTATCGAATAACTATTTTAAAACTCACTAAGAACTTGTTTTTAGGAACACGCATAAAATGAAAAAAAAACCTTTGCCAACGGCAGGAGTTAACACCCGACCATGTGCATGAACTACGCCACTCGGAGAATAATTTATTTGTTTATGCACCAACAAAGCAATGCAGGCAGTATGTAATTTGTACGTAAAAACTATGTTGCTCTTATTAAAAGTTTGTTTTTTTGCTGGGGCAGGATTATATCCAAAGAAATGTTATTTTTTACGCTATTTAAGGGCTTCTTTTAAAAGTTTTTTAATATAAAATCTGATTTAATTTGAAGTTGACATGAAGGGCTTTAGAGTAGGTACACACAGTCTAGTTAATTAAATTATAATTAATATTAATAATTAATAATAATTACACAAACTCACAAAAGAAAATATATGAAGTAGATTAAGTAATTATTAAACTTATTATTCGGGACAGGGCTGGATATATTTTTTCAAAGAATTTCAAAAGGGTTTTCTTGTTGAAACAAAACCTTTTGTAGTAGATTAAAGTACATTCATCGCAGCAAGACAAATAGCATGATCAACATCACACTGACACAGTTATAAAACACTTCCTTAATCACTCTAAATGCGATTTATTTTTTGAACCTTTATTTCTAAAATTATTGATATGATCTTTAAGAGGACTGCTGTAAACAAATATTTAAAAAAGGCTAATTTTACAGAGCCAAACTCCTATTTTCTTTAAACTATTTCCCTTCATAAAATAAAAACAAAATTGAATGTAAGAGCTCTCGAAAATAACAATCAAATACGAATATTCTTTCGTTTTTTATATAAAATTTCATTTTCTTCCGTAAAATAAAAAATGGCAGTAAAATAGTAAGCAGTGATGAGAACAAGGCCTTCTAAAAGGCCTAATGGATATGTTGTTACACATATTAATAATCCTTTTATAGAACCGTGTGCATTTAAACATACTTTTACTTATACACATAAAATATCGTGCAACGCCGTACTTTGCAGCGGAAAGCGGAAATGTTTTATTTTCAACGTATAAGAGCAGCACATTTATTTTTGACGAATATTCTTGAGTGCATGTATTTTTTCACTTTTGAACATTTAAATCTTTTTTATTTTTGTTTGGCACTCACTATCTTTTATGTAAGTAGTTTTCTGTAAAGCCCCTTTAAAGAAAAAAATTTAATTCTTTTTGTTATTTAGGGTGTGTGCCAATCGGTAACAAAGTACTACGGAGAAAAACTATTTGCTTGTGGGAAAAAAGTTGCATGTTTCTGCTGTGCCAAAAGATATCTTTTTTGACAACATAAAGTTCTGACGTCTATGAAATCAAGCTGATAAAAAATTGCTGCGGCGGCGAGGCAAAACATTTGGCTACAAGCCGTCGGCTAACAACAAAATTTTTAAATAAACTTTTTTTATACACATGAAATAAAAATTTCAATTACATGTACAATGTTACAATGTACAATTACAACCACAAGTTATAATAAACAATGTATTTTTCAGTCTAACTACATTTAAGAGCCGTAAAAAATCAATGTATTGTGCGATGGCCCGAATTTTCAAAAGCAAGGCAGTGGCTTATTTTGTTTTGTGACACCATGCTTCTTATTTGCTGCTTGTCGAAATTTTACAAGTTCTGTCACAAATTCTACTTTCCCCCAAGGTCTAGTGAAATTTTATTCACCTCATCAGTGTCAAAAATTTACATACCAGAGTACTTTGCTACCGATTGGCACATAATGTGAAAAAATAAAAAGTTGCACTCAAAGATTATATAGAATATCACTGAGTTTTACAAAAATCCTTTAGTTGAAGAAAATGTACAAAAATAAGTCAACCAAATTATATTTGCGTAATTTTTCGAGCTATTTTGATATAAATGGAAGGTATGAATCTAGTGCGAGCTTGTGGGCAGAATTTGGAAAGTATTATTATTAAAAATGGAATGAAGAGATGTCAAAGTCCTCGAAATTTCGTCAGAGTAATAACTTTCAATCTAATAATAAAATTGTTTTAAAATACTTATTGGAAAACATTTTCAGATCTTTCTTAGAGGAAAGAAAATGTACACAAAATTGGTCACGTAGCTGATTAGTAAGTAATAGGACCGGGATCTAGTTGGGGTACTTTATAAACTTTTGCACTGCGTTGAGGATATGGTTAATTAAAATAATTAATATACCTTGTTTAATGATTCAGATCTAACCGTAACGTGCTTCGTCATTGGCAGTTCCAATGATTCACGTGTGTAGATTCAGAGAATTAAAGACCATACTCTATTCTTCTTGCGATAACTTGCTTTGAACTGTAAAAATTTATATTTGTTTATTCGATATAAATTTTATATCTAACTATATTTGAGTTTTTATTCCAAAGTAATTTATTCTAGGCTTAGGACATAATTTAAAAAAAATGAAAAATTAACGCCAATTAATTCCAAAATACACAAGCAGAACAACAAGGTTGTTTACGGAGGACACCACAAACACTTCTTTGATGCTGCTGGTTGTACATAAATTTGACTCAAATAAATAATTTATTCAAAACTTTTACGAAATTATAATATGAATAATTATGATTTCAATATGTACGAGGGCGGATCAATAAGCACATGTGAAACTGTGTGAAACACAGTTTTTTTTCGCAAAACAAAAATTTATTTTTGAACATAATCTCCTCTCAGAACACTCTACAGTTTTTGTATCTCTTCCAAAAAATAGGATTTTTCGAGGTCTCTAAAATGGGCATTCGTTGGAGCTAAATCTCTTTCCACCGAGCCGTTTCTTTAGGCTTAGAAATAGGAAGTAGTCACTAGGTGCTAAATCCGGAGAATATGAGGTACCAATTCGGATTGCGGTTAAACAACTCCAAACAATCCTTTGAAGTTGTCAAGCGTTTACGTTTACGGTCAATTGAGAGCAAAAGCGGCACCCATCTTGCAGACGACTTTCTTAAACCCAGCTGAGCACTTAAAATCGAAACCACACTGCCATATGAAATGCCTATGGAATCACAATCTCACGCACTTTTACTCTTCGCTCGGCCAATACCATATCGAGATTTTCGGGTCTACTGACCTCAATTGACCGTCCAGAACTTTCAGCATCATTTGTACTTGTGCGACCACAACGAAAGTCAGTAAACCAATTTTTTACCATTGAAATCGATGGTGCAAAGTCCCCATAGTATTTATCGAGATTTTCCTTGGTTTGATTGACGGTTTTTTTCGCAAAAGATAATGTTTAATGAGCACTCGAAATTCACTTTTTCCATTTTTTCAAAATACACGAGGTTGTATGTTTTGAACAGGTGTTAAACGCAAAGTAAGTGACTACACTTGCTCAAAATTTCACAGTAGTCTATTAAGACGTGGAACTTGATTTAAACAGTGTTGCATTTCATATAACTACGAGGGAAGTTTGAAAAGTCACGGGCTTATTGATCTGCCCTCGTACAAGTGTTTCCAAATTGATATATTTACACAATATTAATTTCTCTGTTTGTGGTTGACAAGCGAAATAAAGAAAATTTAAAAAATACGTTTTGCGCTTTACAGAAAATTTGTTTCTTCGTTGATAATAAACTATTTCTATTCATATTTAGGACATATAAAATTCAGAATTTTGTTTTCATAAAAGGATATTTTTTTTATATTTTTGTACATCATTCACATTCATGTCTTGTTTCAAAACTTGTTTATTCCTTCTGGCTCCAGCTAATGTATGTATATGCATTTCATGGGAGCCTTAGCAGAATCACCAGTAGACCTAAACGATACATATTCTTGAAAATTTTCAAACGTCTTAGCTTATAATAAGGTCTCTTGGTGATTTGGCATAAGCTCCAATGAAATACAAAGCTCAAACCAAAATATATACAAAACTTTTTCCCTAGATTTATTTTAAAAAATTTTCCAAGGCCTGCTGTTCAAAAGAACTTTTGAAACATACATTTATAAATGCCAACGTATCTTTAGTATGTGTAAAATAAAATTATCTATGTGTATGTAAGTGTGATATTAATATGACACTTGCTAAAATGTTGTCTGTTAAGAGAATGTCAACTGCCCTTGTAGACGGTTTTATATTATTTATGATACAAAACTGTCGCTGTCATACAAATATTATTTTTTTTACTCTGTATAAAAACATCAATCATATAATTGCGGTTGCAAGAATTTTATATATAATATAATGCCCAAAAATGGATTTATTTTATTGTTCATTATTTTTTTCATGAAACCACCAGCACAAGATACTAACAAATACATACGTCTTTTATAATTGACAGATATTTAAAATCAATGGCCCATAATCATAGCTAAACATTTTATAAAGGATTGTTTTACCGATAAATAATAAAAATACATTTTTTATTAACTCCTTGCCCATTGTAGTCAAAAAGTAAGTATGTTTAAAGATGAACAACCTTTAAGTGGGTGCCGCATCAAATATGTAAAACGCTTTCATACAGTCAGTAACAAAATATAGTAGCTATAGTGGTATTTCTCCTCATTTTATTGTCAAAGCATATCTACAAGAAGTAAATCTGTACATAAATGAATTTTTTCTTTGAAAAAATTTACATTTAACGTGAAACCAACCCAGCAGGCATTTCAAAGATTTTTTGATGAACGCGATCATACCGCGACTCCTCCAGACATTTGTTTTTGCTTTTGGGAATCATTTTGATAATTGTCGAACATTGTCGTTTACGCATTTTTTCCGAAGCTGCTAACTTTTATTTGACTCTTCCAAAAATTTTCTTTTTGCGTGCCATTTTGATTATTGTTAGATGAGTGTTTCTTATCTTACTCCACAATTGTAATTTCAGCATTCTGACGAGCATTGGAAGAATGTTATTGCAACACAATCGTTATTTCCACTTACTTTAAAATAAGGGTGAGGGTGCTGTTGGCTGAAGTAGTTAGCGCGTTGACTGCAAAGCAAATAATGTCTAAGAACGTGGGTTCGAGCCCAGCTTCAGACAAGTCATAACATCCAGCATTTTTCAGATGTGCATTAGAGTATGCCATTGTATTTGTTGTTGTCGGAGTGTTTAAGTGATGAAGGCATAGCACACTGGTCACTGAACATTTCTGGCAGCAATTGATACTGGTGTATGCTAGCGGACATCACAGCGCCCTCCTTCGTCGGTATTGTAGCAAAATCGCCAGCGAAGTAAAATAATGAATAAAATGGCTACAAAAGCTTAAAAACACATTTAATGCGCCTACTTGACATCAAAGGCGCTGCAACACTGATCTAAAAACTAACACAGCGCGCAATATCAGAGTTGCAAAAATTAAGCTTTCTCTCTCTTTCACCATCTGTCCTCTCTCACTATCCCTTTCCCAAAGAAGGTAACACACCTACGGGTTGGTAGGCATACTAATTGCCTGAGTGTTACTTCTCTTTAAAAAAAAAAGTTTACTTATTCTGTTGATAGTTAGGTGAAGTTACCTGTTATGGTTAAAGAACCTTAGCAAGAACAAGTTAGTTTTGCTGCTTTTCAACATAATTGTTGATCATTCAGACTTGTAGAGACTTGTAAAAGTAAAGTTTTTTTTAGGTTTCTTAACCTAATAATATAATTTGATTTAATATTTTAAACTGATCTGAAGTCATTTTTCCAAATTGCAATGACATTACTGGAATTATAATATTTTAGAATGATTACCATAACAAGAATAATAAGAGTCCATGAATTGATATTTTAGATTATTCCTAATTTATGAGAATACATATTGTATGCTACTGCCTTAAATTATCGTATTCGTAAATACACCACGTTTACTTCATGCCTTTTGATTATTTTCAAAGTACTTTATTATTTTTTAAAGTACTTTATATATTTTTATTTCGATTTGTCCTAAGTTGAAATAATAAATTCTCATGAAAATATTCAGCCTACTTATGAATAAAAATGCCCCGTGATATTTCTGCCTTTTCCCAAAAAGGTCCTGTTCACATATACGTTCACATATTAATTGTTCGGATATTATATGTAGACAACCCCTTTTTGGGAAGAGGGAGAAATCTCCCGGGGAAGTTTTTATTCATAATTGGGCTAATTAACACTAAAACATTTGAATGTTATTATTTAAATTATGATCAAAATATATCTTCGTACACTTAACACTTAGTTTCGATGATCGGGGCACAACTCAATGTTGGATATTAAATTGCATAGAAATCCTTAAAAGAAATAGGGCTGCGTAGCCACTAATAATTTTAATTAATACAGTCCGAAGTAAATTGAAAATATATTCCATAAGTGTATGTCTTTCCAGACATGTATGTATATTGTCGGAACAAAAAAATATTTTTTCCGGCAACAATCAAATATTTAATTTCATCTTCAAAATATATATTTTTTGCCAATTAAATCAAATTTCTGTTTTTTATTAACTAAAATTTTGCAACAGACAGGAAATACTCTTTATTCACTTCTCAATTATTTGCACATTTTTTAAGCCAAAAATCTGTTATAGAGATAAAAAATAATAGATAATTAAAATAATCTGTTTCTAACAATTAAATAGATTACCAATCAAATAAAGTAATTATTTGATGTTTGATTTTTAATTATTTGCATAATTAAACACAAATTTTTTTGTAATATGATTTTTTCAAATTTTGTTTATTTATTAGATTGACATATTTTTGTATGGATGTTTTCTCTAATGTTATTTCTATTATGATTAATGAACATACAAATTACATTTTAGCTTGATATATAAAACCGCATAGAGGCAACTGTTTTTATGCTTTAAAATACATTGCAATTATTTAAATGAAAAACGTATAGTAAATGCAAACAAGTCTTATTTTTATATTATATTTATTGTTACTAAACAAATAAAATTTTAGAAACCTCGTTGGAATGAATGGAATTTAGGCTTCACGGGTTCTTGTGACTAAATTTCGCATCAAATTTACATTATTGAACATCAAACCACCACTTACGTAGAGTGCGGACACCTTTAGACTATTTTCTGTTTGGCTGTGTTAAGGCTCATGTCTATAGGCGAAACCAGCAACGGTTGAGGCATTGAAGAATTTATTAGTGATATACCGGCCGATATGTTGGAGAGAGTATTTCCAAATTGGACCCAGCATTACATAGATAATTTTTCCAAATTTTATGATTTTTTTTTTATCAAATCCGAAAACTCTTAAAAAGTCACCACTTGTATACATTAAATGCTTAATATTATATGTTATCGAATGTGTATATCAGCCTTATTAGACAAACATATTATACAAAATCTATGAACCAGAAATACTCGTATATAATTAATGGGGCTTCAATGTTGAAGTTATTCCGTTAAAAGTAATTCATGGCACCTTCAGTGTATCGTTGGATGCAATGCAAAACTACACAACTAACAAAAAATTCTAAATCTGTTTTCCCATCATTAATAGTATATCATGTCCCTTCAAGTTTTTAAAATACTATCATAAAGAACAGCTGAATTCTAGACGAAAATACAACAAATTTACTTGAGTCGCTTCAACTATTTCATTATTAGTAAGTGTAGCTAGGTAATTTTTTTTGGTTCCATGGTCCACGGTCCCACTCTTTGCCAGATCATCTGCATAAAAACTAAAGAAGTTACATAATTCATTAAAGATTTAAAATCAAAATGATTATGCTTTAGAAAATAACACATTTATAAAGTACGCCTCGCTGCATTATGATTTTCGTCGTCATTAAGAGAAAGAAAACGTTTTATATTTGTTCGCTTTTGACTTTCATTCGTTAATATTGATTGAAAGCTAAAAGAGAGGCACAACTATTCCGTACGGTATGATTATTTGCTAAACAGCATATTAAATTTTGTTTGATTTAACACTCGCATGCATAACTGCATAAGCGGATAAAAATATAAACGAATATAAGTTAATTGCGAAGTGTAGTTGTAGCATAGAATACAAAACGTCGGTCACAGTTTGGTAACTCTTAACTCGCAAAAAAATCGAATAGGGTTTTTGATACCAAAAGACTGTGTTTGATCTTCTGCATGTTAATACGTTTCATTATTATTTTTAAAAAAATTTCCTTCCCCACTTCTCCTACTAATTTTGGTTATTTATTTACTTCCAACACGGTTTAGTAATGGAGTAATAACATTTTTTTTGTCTCCTGAAAAGTACAAAAAAACGTTAAAACTTGTTAACCTGTGACCGAAAAAATATAATGTTGCATTATTGCTGGTAAAGAATTCCAATGCAAAAGTTTGACTATGATTCACTACAAATTGAATGCGATTGTATATCGCTTTTTAATTTTAATGAAACATAGATTTGATCTAAAACCAAAACAATCCAAATATACGAGTATATACTATTGATTTGCATGGCTTTGGTTAAGCAGTTTTTTGTTTCATATTCAATTTCAACTAAGCCCACAAAAGCTTACTTAAAAGCTGAATCTGGAACCGTGTCTGTGGCAATATTAACAAATAGTAGATTTATTGTTGTATAAAAAATATATATATAAAGTTTAGTTCCGAAAATTTCACTGAATATCTTGACCCCGATAGTAAGTGAGAAAGTAGTCTTTATAGTCATTCTTTAAATGACATCAAGGAAAGAGTTATTTCTTTAATATCTCTAGATTTTTCTTCTAAATACTAAACAGTTCATTAACAAGGCTAAAATAAAAATATAAAAATTTATATTTGTTGGTGCTGGAGAAATGTACTTTATCGTTATTATAAACGTAATTTAAAATCCTCCTGCGGAAGATATTCTTATATGAATATATTGCTCAACCATGCAAATAATTTTGGGTGTTAAAATTTTGATGATATTTCTCTTTTTACTTTAACTTCTTCTTAATTTTCTTTGCCCTGTTCTTTAAGTTAAGTCCAACAAAAAGATTTATAATTTTTTTTCCATTGCGCAAAACCGTGCTTAACTTTTACTTATAAAGTAGGTATATAAAACAAACAAAACAACCTTAAAAGAGAAAAATAGATAGATAAAAAGGAATAGGAAAAAAATGGTTGACTGATAAATTGCAACTTAAATAAGTCAGCTCCTCAATGAAAGCCCTAAAAAAAATCTAAAAAAAAATGTGGCTGCAGAAGAAAGATAGTTCTTCAAGAACATAACTGCCATCACGTTCAGAGAGACGACTAATTTTAAGTACTATTGCAGATCAACCCAAGTTTTAATTTTTTTTGCGGATTGTAATTTTTTTGTAGTTAAAATTTATGTCGTTTTTGAGTCAGAGTCAGGTAACGGTTAGGCGTGTTCAATCGAATAATTCCAGCGCATCAAGTGCGTTTTAAAATCATTGTTCTGGAATGCAAAATACCATTTTAGGAGATTATTTTCAATAAAATAACAACTAAAGAGGTAACTTAACTAGTAGATAATGCTACATTACAGCAAATTTTATTCCAAACACAAGAATGTGAGTTTTTAAAACGATCGCGAGTCCCTAGGCTAAAAGTAAAAAACAACATTTATACTTTGTTGAATGTTTTTTTTCAATTCTATAAGTAAATTAAAATTTTTTCTTGTGTAGTGGTTCCTTAGCTTAGTATACAATTTTTCCATATAAATTTTGACATTTAATTTAAGAGGTTAAGAATTTGACAAATATGATAAATTTATCAGAATAAGGAGTACACGTTTAATTTTATAAATCTCGTAGATGCCCGTCCACAATAACTGCTACAAGAATGACTTTATATTATGGAAAATAAAAAGGATATAACTGCCAAGATTATTTTTTTCTTATTTCAATGTCAAAGTTGTATAACTCTGTAGATGCAGTTCATGCAAGTTTACGTTAGTAGGTTCAAAACTGGCTTACATTTGACGAAATAAACGAAAGTATTATTTATGTAAAATTGAAATTTGTATGCGGCATACGGCACATTCAAGTTATAATTATATAAAATAATAAAAAATAGCATAAAACCGCATTTTAATTTAAAAAAACCGTAATGATGCTTTAGTTAAAAAAATCTTGGTATACATTTAGCTGCTTCGCTTTTTCCGTCAATTATTTGTGACCTCTTAAGTTAGCTTAAGAGTTGAAGCCTGCACTCCTATCTATATATTTCTGGCCAAGTATAAAAACATCATTGATATCATCAATCATTCGATGGTTTTACAACAAATCACTGGTTGTTAAATGAACAAGAGAAATTCCATAGTATAAGATGAATTCCAAATAGAAAATGTCAAAGAAATATGAAAATGGTATCACAAAAAATAATTGTGGTAAGTAGTTAATAATAGAAGATGTTTTTTAGTCGTAACATGTCGCATATAAGAAAAATACGGTATTTAAAACTTTACTCTTTTTTAACGATTTTTTGAGGTAAAATGGAAGACAAAAGTATTAAATAAATTTACATAAATTGTTAGTGAAGTTTTCTTAAAAAAATATTTTACCTTCAACAATTATTTAATGAAATTAAATTATGTTGTTTCTTCTACAAGTGGACTTTGGGAGACATTATGTTAGTAAGTTATGGCCAAACAAAGTGATTTTATAGCAAAGAAGCAAAGGAGAAACACTGTTAAGACATTCTTAAGATAATTTTCATCCAGGTGATTGCAGTTAGTAATTAATTATATAAATATTTATAAAAGTGTGTATATTTGAAAATAAATTATGGTTAAATATTAATAATTTTTAATAATAAGAGTCTGATAAAAAAAATATTCCCTTTTTTATAGCGGCATGAAATAACACCAAAAAATTATTTAAGTCTAAAAATTGCGGCATTACTGAAAGAAAGTCCCAAACGTAATAACGAATTATCTCAAGTTGAAATGAATTAAGTCCTAAATTTTTTTTAATTCGTAATGAAACAAGTCATCGACTTAAAAGCGCAGACAAGGAACTTCGCATCTATATTTTTAATAGACAAACACGTTCTTTTATATCCCTTTTACGGCCGTAATACAGTTACCCAATACAAAGGTCGATTTTTATAAAATACTCTATAGTAATGTCATATCTTGTACTTATTTTTGAATCTATAAAATCACACATTTGAGATGAATTTAAAAAGGGGTTAAGAAGCTTTAAACTCTAAACTGCTAAAGTTTGGCTAGCAAAAAATCTTTACTCAACGAAGCCACTATTCGACATACATTTTAAGAAATTATTTCATTGTGATATTTTTGAGCGTTAATTCTTATGAAATAATGCTCCAAGCATAAAAATTAAACAATGATCTGCAACTATTGATTTTGGGGAAAAGTACAATTTTAAATGAAAAACATTATTTGAATTTAGAAGCAAAAATTATTCACGATCTGTTGTACTACTTACATTGATTTGAGATGTGCCAGCAAACTAGTACAGCAGTGACATGGTGCTAAATAAACCATGTGCAATTAAATAAAAAGAACAAATCAATATTTTCATAAAAATTATAGATAGCACTATTTAATGTTTAAGGGTACTACTACGATCTATAATAAAATAAGTCACTTCACAAAATATATAAATATGTATTTTAGTTTTTTTTCCATTTTCAAGGACATAAAAACAAATAATTAAAGGAATCACTAACACAGCAGCCACTCCTCTAAAAAGCTCTTGCTGTCACACAGCATCTAACAAATGACCATTAATTCGAGGTTTTCATTATTATCGCACTAAAAAAAAGCACCTCTTGCAGCAACCTTTACCACATTATATAAATATCTGGCAGGAAACAAGGCAACAAAATGGAATTAAAAAAGATATAAGAGAGGCAGTGCACAAACTTGCTTAAAGTACTTTAGTTGTCTTTTTATATAAGAGGTAACGCTGTTTTCTTTTTTTTTTCTATACCAGTGGTTTAGTTAATTGCCAGTTTTTTCTTAAACTCAAGTACACATAAAACTAAATAAACTTGTTAATTTGAGCATTGTTTTCACTTGTTGGTTTTAAAAGTGCTGCATGACTTGGAATACGACAATAATGCAGGGAAAAGTTTTTAAAGAAAAATTCAAAAAGAAAATTGTTTAACTGGCTTAAAGCTTAGGCGGTTGTTCTTCTTAGGTTGCAGTTGTCTGTAGTTATTGTTTGTGTGCTTTACACCGAATCTAAGTAACGGCAATACCAACTTTTTAGTTTTCATTTTGAAAACAAAATTATTTAGGCATAAATTTTATGAAATAAATATAAATTTTGTTGCGTAACATTGAAATACTTTTGATCTGCACTTGAGAGGCCTGCTTACAGTTGTTTTTACCAG
This sequence comes from Gymnocheta viridis, assembly GCA_956483585.1. NCBI lineage: Eukaryota > Metazoa > Arthropoda > Insecta > Diptera > Tachinidae > Gymnocheta > Gymnocheta viridis. The sequence continues at coordinate 25,509,462 of OY101440.1, read as the reverse complement.
AAATATGTCAATCCTAATTTTGAATGACCCGGGTTGTTATCTTGTTCCGAGCTTTTCACACTTTTTAAAATTTCCGCAATTACTTTCCAGACCATAAAAGCTTCATTTTGAAACTTAAATTATGGCTGACTTCCAAAACGTATTAAGAAGTTCTGCTACCGTATTTATATCATGTACATTTACAAACTAACGAAACAATGCAATCGTGTGCTTAGTTTGTGTTGACGTTATGAAATATAGGTGATGCAATGAATTATATTTATTGTTTACAAAAGTAAAAATTTTTTTCGCTGAAAAGTATATATTTTTTTACAATATTAAATTTATTTCTTATTTATTATACTCATCTATAATAATTGATGTGCTTTATTAAAAAAAAGGAACCATCTTAGCAGCAATCTTTATTTCGGAAAACTTTGAACTGTACCACTGACAACATGTATGGCCGATATAAATGTTGTGAATGCGATGGTAATATATGACACAGGCCACGGTTGCAAAAACTATCTGCTAAAATAAAAATCCCAAAGAAGTTTTTCGAGTTGATGGTGCTAAGCCCATACAATCGGTAATAGTTTTGAACATTTTATAGCTGTGGTTTTAGGCGGAATTTTATGGAATTTCGAAAAGATTTAATTTCTGAAAAACATGTTTTAGCTGTTTTATTTTAATACATCACCATAAATAAATTAACTTAAGCTTGTGAGTCGACCATTTTCTTTTCGTTTTATTTTAAGTTATACAGTGTCAACAATAGAAGCATCAACTTTAATAATACTTTTCGATGGCGTTTTGAAAGGGTACACATTGTCTATGTTTTGTACTACGGCGTTATGAAACACTATACTTTGTTCGAAGACAAAGCAATTGACGTTTTGGAAGTCAGCCTATTTTGACGCACTTTCTGTTTACTATGCTACATTCAAGGATGATACTTCTGTAATGACTATGAACCTTATTCACACAGTCGAGCATTTTTAAAATTGAGATGGCTTCATTAAATATTTGTGATGGTCTATCATTGAAGTGGTTTTGAATTTGAAAGCCAGCATAGACACTATACGCCTTCACTATAAAGACTCTACTTCTTTATTATTTTTGTATTTGCAACTTTTCAATAAATAAATTAACAAAAACAATTACACAAAGAATTAACCTTCACTAATTTTTTTATTTGTTGTAGGTTGCAACACAAAAAAGTACTCGCTCTTTTTTAATTAACACTTTTAATTAAAAGAAACAATTTTCTATTAGAAATGTAAGATATTCACAAAAGTTGTTAATTTAATAAATTAAATTTTCTATTGCCTCTTGTGTTTAATTTATAAAGTATTGTGAATAATCACAAAGTACATAAACTGATTTTTCCTATCAATTATTTGAAACAAAATTTAGAATTCTTTATATGAACACTTAATTGCTGATTTTTATATCAATTACCCATCATTTATTTATAAAAATTCGGCAAAAAGATTGATGACAAAGTAATGAGTTAAAAAGCTAATAAACGAATACTTGAGCATTCTCCTTTAAAGTAGGTCTTATTTTAGGTAATTTGTATCACCACAAATAACGACTGCAAACTGCCAAGAAGTCGTCATAAACACAATAAAAATAAAATGTAAGTTGTCAACTCTTTGCTATGTTTCATGTCAAGCGCTTTACTAAGTGGGCCATTTTACTATTTTATTACGCTTTAAAAGTTTCTTCTTGCGTACACATTAACAATTTAAAAAATAACATGCCTTCAGTAGGAGTTGAACAGCCGATCATCTGTACCATAAACGTACACTCTGCTACTACAAACTTATACAATTTTAAGTAAACTTTTCATTGTTATTTCTAAAAATATAATTGACAGAAAAAAATCTAAATAGACTTTTGATTATGGCGATTACAACTTCATTTAAACAATTTTTAATAATTCAATTAAAATTTTATTTAATAAAATCAATTCACTTGAATTAAAAAAATTTTGTTATATGGGCAAGTCCCAAAAACTGTGCACCAGAATTTTTTGCAACCAGAATTTTTTGAAATTTATACAATTTATTATTTATATTCTTTTTTAAGAAATATTAAACTAGAAATATAATTTTATAAATAAAATAAATGATCATTAATGCACAAATTATTTCCAAATCCTACACTAACTCATATCTTCTAATTTAAGACCAGAAATTAAAATTTTTTAGGTATTCATATCATTACGTTAGTTTTAACGAAGATGGCCCGATCGTAAGCCATATTTTTAAACATTGAATTCACTTCAATTTTAGTAAAATAAATTTGTGCTAACTTTTTCCGAAATTTTTTATGAAATTTCGGAGCAGAAAATAGAATGGAGCGTGCGGCACAAAAGGCTCACTCACGTCTTTTGATAAAAAACGACAAAATATTTTGGCTGCAAATAATTATTTTTAGAATTCTCTTATATTCATTTTTATGAATTAGATTTTGTGTGCTTTATAATTAAAAATTCGCTAAAAAACGAAAACACAATTTAAATTTCAAAGTTACTTCCGTCTTTTGTATCAAAACTAATATTTTTCTTCTGTCTCTATAAAACCGATTTAAATAGCAAAAATAACTAAATAATAGCGCTTTAATTAAACAAAATTATCTAAGTTTCTATGAAAGATTAGTTGTTTGTATACTTTTCCATTTTAGTTCAAGCTTTCTGACTTTTCACAAGTTTTTAATCCATCATCACAGAGTTAAAATCTATTGATTGCTTAAAAAAAACGTATCATCCATTGAAATTCTGCATTTAACGCGTTTAATCTTACATCTGCCCATAAGCATTCAAATGTCATGTAGTAATTTTTTGGTATATACATATGTATTTGTAAACTTGCATTGAAATTTATTCTAAAAATAACATTGCTTTCACCAAATATACAAACTTTTACAATAAAAGCAAATATAATGTTTATCTAATACAACACAAAACAGAAACAAATTCAAAAGTGGGAAGAGACTAACAGTTAATCACAATACAAGCCTGACTCTATTTACAAATTCTTCCGTTAGCACAAAAACTTACTGCGCCCATACACAAAACAAAAATCAAAACCACTTATACAAATTTCAGCAGTATGTTTGCATAATACTCGTATGTTTGTATGTAGTTGTAAATTAAAACAACAACTGCCGAAAGAATTGTTAACATGATGTCGACCTGTTGGCTAAAATGTTCAATTGTATAATAAAAAGTTTACCAAATAGAAAATGAAATCTTTTATTTTAATTTAATCCCGACAGCAGAAACATCCAAATAAAATTAGTTGCAAATTAAATGCACACAAAAGTGTGGATTGAAATGATACATCGGTACAATTATTTTGACAAAAAAAATACTTATTTCTTTTAAAATTTAAAAATGCTTTATTGAAAATACGGAAATATTTTTATTACTAACATATTCAGAATTTGAAGAAGAATTTGAAAACAACAAACCAATAAATATTTTCTATATTAACTTAAAAACTTGTAGAGAGGAAAATTGTATACAAAACAAGGTTTAATGTTGTAAAAAAGTACTGAAGTTGATTATGATTTAGTAGAAAGTAAAGCCCCTTTTCGCTTGAATTACTTTTTGAAGCCGCCGTGATACTGAATCTACCAAAGATTGAAGAACTTCAGTAGGCCCATCATTCCAAAGTGTGGCGACTTCAGAAATGGTTTCTTTTCTGTTTTTTTTTCATTGTAATATTTCTCTTACGTTTTACGTACGCCTACGCGTTTTCTAAGACGTTCTAGTCCGGACTTTGAGTTGCCCAATTCCATAAATTGAGTCCAATATTTCTAATGAAGTTTTTGATTAATTTACTCGTGTGGCATGGAGCATTATGCAATACAAATGATTCTCCTATCAGTTTGTCACCCGAGGGGAATGTGTAATCATTTAAAACTTTTAAATATTGATTTTGGTTCGTGGAACCAGTGATCTGTACCAAACCACCCAAGCTACTGTGTGCAATGCGTCCCCAGAACATAACAAAGCCATGGCTAACTTTTTTACAAACTGGCACAGTTTTTGAGTTGTTTTGATTTTCGCGCCCGATCGCGATAAATATTGTGAATCATTTTTGTTCTACAATTTTTTTATTTGATAATAAACAGTTTGAGGCTACAAATTGAACTCGTTAGATATGTATATTACCTTGAAGCCGGCACTGAAGTTTGCTACTATTGATGCTCTAACAATATTAGATAACTCAGCCGTTTTCCCCATATTTTCAAATCACTGATGTCAAAATTATAAGTAGACACAAAAATTAATTAGATCAGTTTTAGTGGACTTTCAATTGCAAAGAACACACAAGAAAACTGATACGAAGTGCATGTCAATACACTTATGCCGAATTTTGACAGCGCACAAAACAATGGACAAAATATTTTACATAAGTGTTGTTGTTGATGTGCACTTTGTTTTGAGCAAGGCTGAGGTAACGGTTTTATACACACTTGAACAAAAAAAAAACGCCAATTGACTAGAAATCAATTTGTCAAAATAATTGTGATGACGACTGTAGAATGCGGATATAAAAAATTTAGAATAACTAAAACCAAGTAAATTTTAAAATATTTACCGGAATAAAATTTAGTTGGGAGATAGATGTAACAAAAATTGCCGAATCATGCTAGTCAGGCACTTTAATTTATTTTACATATATGAGTCACATATTCTCTACCTCTATATTCGAGTAGCTCTAGTTTGCTTCAACAACCAATATTGCGAGGTGCTGGAAAAGAAAATGCAAGAAAAAGCAACACCGCTCAGGAAAAGGATTTCAAACAAAGCTAAATATTATTAATTTAAGACTTTGTTAACAAAGCTGCTCTGTGCGAAACTGTACTTTTTACAAAATCCACCGTCGTAATAAAATTTGTTCCAGCAAATCTGTCAAAAAAATCTTTTTAAAAAAATTTATTTTTTAAGACTTGAAAATTCTGTTTCTTTCGGTTGACTACAATAATTTTGATGTTCAATGTTTTTTATTTGAGGCTTTGTTATCATAAATCCATTATGTGCTCAAAAATTGTGTCACCTTAACTTGTTAAATAATTAAGTTTTCAATAAAAAAATGTATACGAGTATGATAAAAATCGATAAAAATGTGAAACGAAGTAGTTTTTGTTGCATTTCTTTCTTATTTGAAACAGATTATTAGTTTTTTTCAGCATTGTCTCTTTAAATATCTATAAATTTATAACATAAGTACATAAATAAAATATATTTTTTTGAGCAAAAAGTATAATTTAATTGCTAATAATTTATCTAAACCATGTTTATTTTCAATGTGCAAACTCATTATTGACAGACTATACATTTCTAGGCTTAAAGGAGACGAAAAGTGCTAAACGTAGTGAAATTTACCGGGTAGATTTGTAATAAAAAAATAATGAGGGAAGTAGTTTCCACTTTATCTCTCATATAACGGCTGAACGATATATAGAAGTTATTGAATGCACAGAACGAAAAAAAATAAAATCCTGCTCCATGTATTAAATTTGTGGTTTTGACGGAACAGTGACGTTCGATGTCAAGTGTTTTACTCACTTTTTTCAAGAACATACAATCAATTAAAAAAATCAATATACATTTCCAGTGATTGAATAGTACATGATAAGTTCACGCTCTGCCACAGCGTTAGACAGCAAAAAATGGTAACTTATTGAACTACTACAATGTAACGTAAACAGTATGTAGGTTAGGTTAGGTAAGGGTGGCAGCCAGAATCTCACTTAAACCGTTTTGGTTCATTGTGATAGCACGGGGACTCTGTTTAAGCGGAGTCCCCACCGTCAAACCAATCAGAGTTCAATATAAAGCTACTAATATGTTGCAGTTCAAAACTGGCTACTTCAGAAAGTTCCCTGAACTCGAGAGCGCACATGGTGGCCATTCTCTTTGTTACCAGTCCGGGACAGTGACACAGAAAATGTTCTAGACTATTCTCTTCATCAATATCTTGGCAGCTGCGGCAAAAAACCATTATGTTCGACCGGACAGTATCCGGTTATCACCTACACTAAAGTTGAGACTTATTTCCTAATTCTTAAAAACAAAAACGCTGTATTTTCTCTACTTAGATGGGTCCATAACTGCCTGGTGATCATGCAATCATTACTTGTTTCGCATCTTCTATATGTTTCATCTTCTGTCTTACGCCTAAGTCTGAGATTCCAAGAGGGTAGGGGTAAACCCACACATTCCAAATCTGGTGGAACCTGTAAGTTTGTCCCAATTCTAGCAATCTCATCAGCTCTAGAATTCCCCTGAATGTCTCTATGCCCCGGGCTCACGATGTTCCTAATATCAAACTGTTCTGCCATCTCGTTTAGAGATGAACGGCAGTCAAGGGCTATTTAGACAGCATGTAGCTTGTATTGAAAAGAATATTGGTTTTAAATGGAAGTCACTACCAAGGTTTTTCTGGGTAACCATCATAAAACAAGGAAAAAAATATCTCCCTGGAGCCTGAAATTTTCGCACGTGGAAAACAACATGTAATTTATAGATTTTCATGAGTCAAAAGATTTTAAAAGCACTTTCCAAAATCATAAAAAATTGGATTTGTAGGCAATAGAACCATTAGTTATTATACCATTTTCATTATTTCTAAGAACTGATTACAATAATTTGAAGATTTTTTTTCAGAAAACAAAAGATCACTCTAATAAGCATGTGTTCTTAAACTTGTTCTTGGAGTAACTAAAATCTATAGACTGGAAACAAAATATGACTTTTTAGATATACAGTATTGGCAAAAACATTTGAAATTTCAATAACGTTTTGACGTTTAGATATTTCGTAGACTCAAATGCACACTAAAAATGCTGATCAGTGTTGTAAAAACTATTTACGCGAAAATATGTGCCTCTACGACACACGATAACTTATATATTGTAAAATTCGACCTACATGATTTTGAAAAATCTTTAAGATCTCGTAACACTGACGTATTGAAACCAATTTGAATATTTTAATTTTTTACAAAACTAGCAAGAAGATAAAGAAAAAAGTTGACTAATTATTAAATCTATTATTCTACGAAGGTTTCGATACATTTTTTCTACTGATGATGCATGTACATACATATATAGACCAGCTAAAAACCTTTTAAAAATTTTTGAAAAAAGTTAATTGCTGAATAATATATTGGATACCACGAAATAGCTCCCAAATTAAATAAAATAGTTTACAACAAAAATTAAGAATTGCCCAAATAAAATAAAAATAAAAAAGATTATACCTTTTCCCCTCTTTTAGTCAAAAATCTTATTTCTTCAGCAGTAAATCGTAAACATAATTATCATATGAAAAAAACTTCGACATATCCAAAGACATATATATAAATATACCAGTATGTTGTTTAAAATAATAAAAAAAATCTCAATACCGATATCTTGCATTTCTGTTCAAATTAAATTTAAAAAATATATATTTCTCCAACAAATATTCATATAGAGACTTCAACACTAGACCACATACGATAAAAAATTATGTAGCTCACCTTCTTTTAATGAATATTTCGACCGCCACTGTATAAAAACACATCTAAACTATTCCACATAGACAGACAATAATAAATAAACACTTTAACTCCACATTTATAAAAAACATTTCCCAGTTTTTTTATGTTTATTTGCATGCGGTGGTTTGTTTATTTTTAACAAGGCGTCAGCCAAATCAAAACATAATAAATTTAGCAACATTCTACATATACACTTACTACTGTATTTTACGGGCATGCAGTTATGTTTTGACATCAAATTATTATTTACTACAAACTTTAGAGACATTTTTATATTTTTGATACAAGGCAAAAAAATTGCACTTCAAAGCGTTGTTCTCATAAGCATTTTCCGTTCAAACGATTCCATTGATATGTAAATATAATTCCTTAAATATCAAAGTAAGTTTTACTTATTTACACAAAAAAAAAATAGTTATTTCTACATGCGTATATTCTAGTACTTTGGAAAAATAAATTTTAAAACGATAAAACTAAAAATTTGTACCAAAGCAATTTTTTATTAAGGTCTTTAGACTAAAACAATAACCGTCTTTCGACATGTTTTTATAAAAAAACATTATGATAAAAAACTTTTTTTCTTTTGGTGTTGTCTCATGAAGAATAACATGAAATAAATGCTCAACATTTTACCGTGCATTTTATTAAAAGAAATATATAGCGAAATCATTAGGTGCGCCTCATCATCAGAAAAGTGAAACGATTTTATTGCTACAGCCGTAAAGTTTCAATGGAGTTTAATGGCTCGAATGAAAAATTAGCCAGTGAATAAGATGAAGTAATATAAATACTCAGCAAAAAACTAACTATACAATCATTAGTATAATTATCAGAGAACTGATATATTTAAATATTAATATAAATTCGCCGAACTGAAGATAACTGGGTCACTGGTTGCGGATAACGATAGCCTTTATATATAAAGGTTAGCTGCGAATAAGTGTTTTTTTCACAAATAAGCAGTTCCCTACAGTCAGCGGATGTTTGCTTTGTAGGCAACATCGACAAGGAGAGTGAGTACCACCTTTCAATTTGTACTCCCCAAACATCGCAGTGTCTGTTCACCTAATTGGTGCGGCTGAAAGCGGACGTATGCACTTATATTAAGCGGTTCGCTATACAAACGTGGAATATGTACAGCCAGTCTAATGGCTAAGATGGCAGCCCTATCATCAGACTAGGACGCAGTAGACTAATCATTTGATCATCCAAATAATATGGAAGGTTGGTATAGAAAAGTTTAGAATAAGTTTTTGGTGATGTCTAACTTAATTATTTAAGAAATATTGAAAAATATCTTCGTGCACGTTCATTTTAGGGACTAACAAATTTGTTCTCAAAATACTAAATACCAGGTGCACAAAGGTTAGGAAGCTTATTTTCATAACCTTCATTCGGAAAATATTAACATAAATCTTTCTCAAATGAATCGATTTTCGTGATACAAGAATCGTTGGAAAAAAGCCTAAAAAGTAGCAATCCTTAGAAAGATGATTGTATGAAAAAACAATTGGAGCCAAAAATACTTATATTTAATGAATTTTTACATAAATGGTGCGAATTTAATATATTTCTATAAATAAAAGACCATAACTTTTGTTCAAAAGCCAAATTTTTAAATTTCTGAGTATTGAACCTGGGAATCTACAATATCCTAATCACTGCTCTTACTTCTCTGCAACACAGTGTGTTATAAATGAGTTTTAGTTTTAGTTCATATAAATAAAACATGAATTAGAAACAATTTGCCAAATTTTACTTAAATTTTTTTTATTTTTAGATTTTTTTCCCCTATTTTTATGAAATAGTTTCTTACAATTTTTTCAAGATTTTCTTCCATTTCTTTAAATTCTTGTTTTAATTGATACTATTTATAAGCATTTATATTGGAGTAAATTAATATAAATAACATCTGAAATATATTATTAAATCAATTTTTACAAAAACACATATTTCAATAGCCTGGCACCAACAGAGCAAAGCCTAAAATAAAAAAATTAAATAAACGAATCTAATTAAGTGTGACTTCACAATAGGACTTTCAATGTGAATGGAATCTCTCTTCTTTTATTTTTTTTAATTACTGGAAATAACTCCACTTATTAAATCTATAAACTGCAGTCCCGGCAGAAAGCAAAATAAAAATAATAAAATTGTTGTTTATTAACTGAACTAAAATCAGTAAATATTTTATAAATAAAACAACAAAAATAATAAACAAACCGATAAATAAGTTTAATGTATTTTTAATTTGTTTGTATATATTTATGTATGTTTAGCTGAAAAAAACTTATATAAATACATAAAATAAAATCTATTAAACGCGAATTAACAAGTCATTAAATAGACATGTTTAGTAAAGTTATATTGAATTCAATTAAAAAAGGGCAATAAAATTTAATTGCACACACATCATTTAGGCGATGCAAGCAAAATAAACACCACAGCACAGAACAAAAATTAATTATGCAAATACAAAAATCACATACAAATATTTTTTGGTCATAAAAAAGAACATAATTGTTTAAATATGTTTAAATTTTAAACAATGTTGCATTGTTTTCTAGTTAATTATTAGTTACAGATTGGTTTGAGTGGTTTCAATTAAAATTTATTCGTATTGTGTCTGATGATTAAGATCAAAATTTTATATCAATACTAATAATAATGTGCATGAAAAGCATAAGTCTGATCTGTTTATGATTTTCCGAAAAATCAAATGGAAAAAACCACTTATATACAATAAGGTCTCAAAATCAAATGGACACGCTCAGTACAGTGTAGAAGAATATACATTTAAATTAAAATCTTGATAAGATAAAATTTAGTAGATACGAGCTGCTGAAGTCCAAGAAAGCGCGGTTATACAAAAAGGAATGGTATATCTTTTATATTTTCAATACTGTCATTTAAGAAAAGCAAATAATAACCACAAAATCTTGTAAAAACCCGACAAATTTGAAAACTTTCTCGGAATCTGTGACATAGTACATGTACTTGCTACAGAATTTCATGCTGTACGAAATTATTGTAGAAAAACTAATAAAGTGTACTCAGAGCTCGCTCAGAGTTTTCCAAAAAAAAGCTTAATATTTCAGCAATTCTATTGAACATGTTTCAGTTTAATGTAAGAGGACTATAATTTTTTTCGAATGACCTATCCAGATGTAAAGTTAATATGGAAATCTGGTAGCAAAGGGTATAAAGAAATAATCAATTTTGCAACACCAAAGGTTAAGTATGCTCCCTAAGCAATGTCCTGTGATACGCATGGAACAGTATTAATTGAAGAAATTTAATAATATTAAACGGCAATGCCTTAACGGCAAGAAAAGATATCTTTGTTTTCATAGGAAAATCATAATACAATAAGTCCTGTAAGTTTTAAATGTCAGTGCTAAGCACAAAGTGACGAGAATTTATGCCACTAAAATCTACACATTTTTACCACTTAAACCCGCTCTAAATTTAAGTTTTTCAAGCCTTTGTTAATTAAGTTACGGTAGTCATATTTCATATCCAGTACTAATATACTCAAATGTTCCTACAATTATGACAATGGTTAGTGGAATTGGAAATTAAAAATTCCATTCAACTATTGCTTCATAAATTTTTAAGAAAAGAAAACTTAACTATTCTCACAGACCATTTGATAATAAGAAATTTTAAATGCATAGCAAGCAGTAAACATCACCAGTTAAAGAGTTTACGCGTTAGAATATCATACAAGTGTCCATATTACAATGTAGCTGCCTCTAACATTTACGAATGATAATGTTAAGTTTATAATCATAAGCTGTGCAAATATAGGTCAAGCCGAAAATAGATAACCTAAGAATGTCGCATGTAAATCTAAATTTTTACAGCTACAATTTGATTATATTCATCTTTCTAACATTATTTATTTATGTATATCGAGTGCATCACTAACCTTTTCTATTGCCAGTTAAGAATACCACTTCCTCTAAACAATATCAACATCAATTTTTTTCTTCTACTTCGAGTCTTAAGTAACCTGTGTAACTTCCCCTATTTTCGAAAACCAAATGCAATTTGAGTAGCATTCAGATATAGCCCTCTTTCTGCTACCGAAAATAAGAATTAGATAAAACTCATTTAAGGTAACATTTTTGAGGAAGTTACTCTGTAATTCAATTCGAAATGACAACTGTTCGAATTTCAATGTTATCTTTGCATTGCAATTCGAAAGCGGTTTCTTTTGATTCGTATTACAGAGCAACCGCACTGAAAATCAAATGTGCTCAATTCTGTTAAATTGTTTTAAATAAGACACAAATTTTCCCCTTAAAATAAGTTTCATTCAATTTTAATATCCTGTACTCGTTTAAAAGAAGTCTTTTCTCTCTCCGAAGTTTTGCTTTGAAAAACTATTATAAAATTCATAAAAAAATGTGGAATCTCTTTCGTACTGTTCTCAACATGTGTTTATTATTTAAATATTATTTTGTGGATGCTAAAATAATACGAGAGCTCTTGACACTGAATGTGATTAGTTTACATACAAATTTTGAATTTTAATATTAGCTTGTACTTACATTAATATTTATGAACTTGTATAGATATAACAATAGCATACCTGTAAATAAAAAGAAAAATAACATAAATAACATATTTTTATAATATAATTAAATATATGTACAGATCACTCCTTTATTGCAACGTAGACATATCTCAAAAATGTGATTTTTAAGTCAAGATTACAGACATTTTCGTCGTATCGCTATACATTTTATTTATCTTGTTTATTCATCTTGAGGGGAAAAATAATGTTTTATTTTTCAATGTGTGTCTACATTAAAAACTTCAAACTCGATTTCTGACAAAAGAATTTTTTTTCTTAGATATGACTACGTTGCAATAAAGAGGGTGAAAAATTTGTCGATATTGTGCCATCGATTTTTCGATTGCTTTTGGCATGAGGAAAAAAAAGTTCCTCTACGATATATCAAAAAAATCATTTTTTAAGGCGCTCAAATTTCAATTTTATTTTTAAGTTTTTTAAGTAGAAAATAAAAAAAATGGGCTGATTTAATATTCTTTTAAATACTACATTTTCAAGTTGAAATTTGTTTTTGAATTACAGTTGTTTCCCGTTAATGTAGTAGTTAATGTAAAACAATGCGTATGAATAATATTATATAGTAGTGAAAATAAATAGATTAATCATACGTATAAGCGGCCAAATTGTTTCTAATAAAATTTTAAATCTAAAAATTTTATTAATTAACAAAACTAATTATTTTTTAAACTTTCAGGACAGAAAAAATTAACTCTGCTTTATTTGTCTAAACAACTTTGTGCTGGCAATAACAGTAGTGATAAAAAATTTGAATTTTTTGACAAATTAAAATTTTGTACTGCTATTTAACCAGAAGAAAAATAAGTAAACTTTAAAGAAAACTGTTTCTTTATTTAGGGTCTAATTTTTCCAACTTTTAAAACAGTTACTCGATATACCTGTATACGATTTTCATAAAAAAGAGGAAGAGTTATTTGTTCACATTTTTGTGGCTACAAAGAATGTGGCTATTGCGTAAGCAATTTTAATATTAATGCAGTTTTATGCCGCAAACTGTTTCCAATTATCTTGAAGGTTGCAGTAGTTATATTGCTGCACAAGCGGTAAAAGAATCACCTAACTTTCAATAGTGTTCTGCACTCATTATTTTGTAGCTTTGCTCGCATTCATAATTCATTTTATTAATAGAAGTTGTTAAAGTAATTATGGTACAAAACTTCAAACATGGCAAAAAACCGAAATTGATCATGTATGCGAAATTTTCTAAAGAAGTAATTCACATAAAAATTTCAAAATGTATATGTAATGCAGGACAAAATCTTTTTTTTGACAAAAATATTTTTTCTTTGCACAGCTTTCAACTTGGATTGGCTTAACTTTAATTATTCACCCTTATTCCAGTTGTCAACATCAACGTCATATTAATATAATACCAAAAAATATTGGCTTGTCTACTCGAGAACAATTTTTTGCTACTGACAGTCTATTTCTGTTCTCTAGGGTCTAGAAAAAAACATGAGCCTGTCAATAGTAGTCAGTTGCTTTCGAAAACAGATAGACAAGATCAAATTGTTTGATATTGTATTGGCACGACGTCGACGTTGATAAATGGAATAAGGGTGTTTGTCTGGACAAATTGGAAATGTGTTGTCAAATTATAGTTTTTCAAAAGCGGTTTTATAGAAATTTTTATATATTTTAGCTATTTTTAATAAATGTACTTTGAAAATAATATTGATTTATTTACTTCGTGAACTACCAACAGACTAACTTCTCTTTTATAGTTTTTCTACATAATATGTCAGGGATTTTAATTTTTTTAGTTTCAAATTTTGTAAGGTAGCTTTGATGTTCCGTAACATTTTTTTTGCAAATGGCTGAGTCGTGTTGTAGAAAATTCTCAGTCAACAAAATTTTATCCGAACAAAAACTTTGTCTAAAGCAAATTGGTGAGGTGATCCATCTTAAGAATGTAGGAATTTTTAAATTTATTTTTATTAATTTTATAGATAAAATACAATGATATAGTTTTACAATTACTATTAGATAAATTATAATAGATTCGGTTTCGGGCAGCACGAATAAAAACAATTAAATATTATGTTAAATTGAAAGTTCTGTTTCGCCATTACTTTTTAGTACATTTAGTTAGACTTGTGCTGAAAAATTTCAACTGGAAAAAATGTTTATAATTTTTTTTAATTTTTAATGATATTTTTCTAATTTCTACATGTTTATTCACAAAGAATAATTAATTCATTGTCATGATATTTTTCCTATGCTTTGACCAAACTTTGACAGAAATTTTTAAAATTTAAAAAAAATTTCACATTCAATCTACTGCATGGTTAGAAAACAATATTTTTGTATGATTTAAAACAAATCGAAACAAAAATATACGAGTACGCAAATTTATTGAAAATATATTTCCAATTACATTTAAATCAAATATGCTGACAGATTTTATACTTTACTTAATCAAATCCATTGTTTTTATTATTTTTTTTCTAGTTCGCTTAACATACAGTTTTTTTAACATAATAACAAAAATATTTAATTCGTATAGTTTATTAGAAGCAACTAGTAAAAATAGTGGTTTAATTTAGCAAACATTTTTGCTAAATATACAATATGCAATATTAACCTTGAGTTCATAGACAATCCAGCTAGAAAATACAAGGGAAAAAATTATACACACATTTTTTTTATTTTTTAGTAACAGTATGGCGAAGGTTTTTGTTTGTGTTCATCACTCTATAAAATATTAAAAACTATTCTAAATACATAACTTGCAGTCATGCAAATATATCTGAGGGAGGCCAAACATTATGCGACCTGTTTGAGTTTGGTTTGAGGTACTTAATTCTGTACTGTACGAAAATTTAACATGTATTTTTCTTTTAATTCTTACTAAAAAACTGTTTGTAGACCCAAAAATATTTTTGTATATACGGCACGGATATGTCTAGATTCTAGCGTCTAGAACGAAAGCGCCACAAAAATATTTCACTATTTCGGTGTTTAGTAATAGTTTCAAGCTTTTGACAAAGTAAAAAAGCAAAACAGCATGCCAAAAGCTGAAGTTTTATGTTATATAGATTGTAGCGCAGGCAAAGACTAGACTTGGGCAAAAATAGATAAAGAGCCACATTATCCCTTATTCCACTTGTTACGTTTCGATATTTTCGTAAACGTTTGCTTGGCTAGGTTCTTTTAATTTGTCAAAAATAAAATAAACACTTAAACAAATTTAGGTTTAATACTGTTTATTTACACGTGATTATTCAAGCTTTAGATCAGTTTATATAAAAAAACGAAGAAGCCAATCAACGATAGTGGCGAAATATCGATATAAAAATATATAATATAGTGTTTTTTTTATATAAACTAACCTAAGGCTTTAATAATCACTTTAATAATAATCATTAAAAAAAGGTCGAAAAATAAGATAATATTACTGTTTATTTACTTAATAATTTTTTAAGAATGAATACACGAATTAATTTTGCCTTTGCTTATAGACATTCACAATGCGGTGGCTTTTTCACTATTGGCTTAATCTGTTATGTAGCATCGGCTTTTTTTACGTGATGCCTTTTAAGTTTAAGGTTCTCAAACGTAGTAGAAAAGACTAGATCTATTTGTGTTAGCATGTGTTTCTAGTAATTGCGTAAGTAAGTTTAGCCGCAGCAACTTCATAAGTGACGTCATAATGTCTACTTAAAGCGTCTTCAATTGATGGTACTCTGGTTTACAGTTGCTATCAATACTTGTCATACAAATTTCACGAGCAAACTTGCAAACTCTGTTTGCTGTCAAGAGAAATATCTTGAACGTTCTATTTCTGTTATATTGAATTTCATGTGTTTTTTGTATAATTATGTGCAACTTCTTTTGCATACACGGTTGGTTAAACTGTACTTAACCATCGCTTTATTTTCGTGTTCGTAAATTTGAATCTACATTTGAATTTGTAACAATATATTTGTGCGTGGAATAGTACATGCAAAGAAAAAGCTATTGCTAACTATCATTAAAGTTTAGATTTATAATTACGAAAACTATAACAGTTGGGTGTTTAGAAAAATAACATGATCAGTGTTGTTGATCAGAATACTTCTTCTTCATGAACATAATATTTATTGAACTATAATATTTGCAAAACATTTTGAGACAATAAACTAATCCAAATATCATTTCTATATTTTATTTTAATAACACAATTATAAAAAAATGTAATTTAATATGTATTTTTACCAGTAGCTGTTAATGTATTCATAGAATCGTTGATGCGCTTATAAAAACTTTAATGTTTATTGTTATTCATTAACAAAAAAAATTTATACGATTCATTTTCACATTTGCATGTAGTACATTATTCTTTCACTGTGAACCCGTTTCAACAAGTTTATTTAGCTAAAAAACACGGCACTATTTATATGTATATTTTTTAAATTATTTTTTAGCTTCAATGAATTTGTGCAAATGTTTTCTATTTTAGTCGACCTTTTTATTGTGCTGTAGCTTTGATTTTACTTGGCTATATTACTCACTTTCAGGATTTTAAGGTCTTTATATATAAAAATTAATAAAAAATTTTATGTTTTAATTTTTAATCACGCGCAAAAGAAAAATCAATCCATCCATACATAAATCAATCTTAAGTAGTGTTGAAAGTACGGTAATCCAAGATTTACTTAAATCAAGTAATTAGGTGATATAGGTGCTCAATTTAATTTTTTTGTTGATTCGAGATTTTTCACGTGATTAAATAATTTTTTGCTCATTTTAAAAAAAACCTAGTGGTCAAATTACGGCATTCGATATTGAACGAAATGGGTTATCTAGAGGTATCCCGTTTTCGGCTTGATTAAAGTTCATTTTATTGCTATTTGTAAAATAAAAATTTAGTACGACTCGTACTCAAAGTAAATAGAAAATACTTCAATTTAGTACGGCGTTTTTCTTTCTGTGTACATCATACGTTTCGTTGGTGTTTTTCCAACTTCTTCGGGGATGTTTCTTTATTAAAAAACCTGGTTGCTGATTGATCCAGTGAAACTGACATAAAAATACTATTATTTCTTTAATAAGAGAGTCTTTGCGAAATGCAATTATTGCTGAAATATTTATTTACATTATAAAATATTAAAATATTTAAATGAGAAATTTAATTATTGTGCCTGCCGTGGGTGTAAACATAAATTGATAGTTGTAACCATTTTTCAATTTTATTTTTTCTTTGCGTGCAGATATTTGAAAACTAATGTTTATGTTGCAGTGTTCACTAAAGTAAATATGTAACACTAAAGGCTAGAAAAAGTACTAATACATGACACACACAATTGAAACGAATGTATTTTAGTTTATTTTTGCTATAACTGCCAACAATTCAATGCTGCTATAAAGTATATGATTGCAAACACTGCTCCTCAGACTACTACCAGTGCAACAATTATTCTCGTTTTTAACAAAAGCATGTCCTTGGAAAAATTTTCATTTTCAATTTGTACGACAAATTGATTATTTTCATTGGCTTATAAATGCCGTTTATTTGTTGGATTTTTTTGTACTCCTATATGCACATAGTATATTTTACATTTATTTATTTTTTTCTAACTTTTTTTAAACTCTTTGGATGTTTTTATGTCCAATTATTTGCAAGAATAGTTGCTTGAACAGACATATGGAGAGCAAAATAAAAATGTTGTATAAATTTATATAAACAAGATTTGCAAATGTTTTTTTTTCAACAGTTTAATTAATTTGTTTAAAAAGTACAAGCAAACTGTATTGTTTATTAAAAATATACAGATTTTTGTTTAGATCATAAAACATAAAACAAATATCTGCTACAAATTTTAAATTATTCAAGTTCATTTAATTAATATAAATTTTTTAATGGTTTTATTTATTCTAAAGGATGGTTTAGTATACACTTTGTGTTACATTTTGTCAAGAAAAAAGAAACTTGAACAAAAGGATATAAAAAAAACTATTCAGTTCAACAAACAGGTTAACCCATTTATTCGGTATTAAAGAATGAGTTTCTAACTGTGTTTGCTGGTATCAATAATGACTTAATTCGGAACAAATAACATAAACAAGCTAATATTCTCTAATTATTTTTATTGTCTCTGTTTGGCAAAAAAAGATCTTGTGGACCACAATTAGACCAACCTCACCCATCCAAAGTATTATGAACATTTTTTCAATATTGTAACCATAATGAGGCTTTAATTTCAAGGAGACCTTTTTTGGAAAACTGAAAAAAATATTTTAAGAATAAAGTAAAACATATAATTTGCAAAGAACGATTGCTCATTTCTCACCAAAAACATAAAAGCGCCGTCTATTGCGAAAAGCATACTTTGCCACACAACCAACATACCGCCTTTACAGTAAATTATTCTCTGAGTGCGCGGTAGTATGAGTAGAACGTGCGCTACTCATGCAGATGGCCGGCTAGCTATTCAATTCAAAATAAGTTTTAAGTGCGTAATAAAACAGTTCTGTAATAGACAAGTGAGTAGAACACTGAACATCAAAAGCACGAGTTCAGTACTGACATCATAAATCAAATTTCTGTAGGCCGCTGTAGCCAACCGTAAATGTAGAATCGTAGATGTAGTCGTGTCAGCTGATCGTATCTGTTACATGAAAAAGCAATGAAATTGCTTGCCTGACGGAAATATCACTTGGCCGTTACGTACCAAGCTGTAGAAAATAGAATTTCATTACGATTTTACGTGAAAAATGTAGACAGTGATGGAATGCATGTATGTTGATTATGATTGCGACACAGAAGCCCTTTTTTGATACTTTTTTGTGTTGATATTTGAACCATGTTAGTTGTTAAATTTTTATACATTCATGGTGTATATTGAATAAATTTAGTTTTGTTAATGAATTTATTTTTCTTTATAGAATTTAAAAATTTAATTTAATAATTTAACGATTATATACTTATTTTTTTCAGAATTTAAGTGTCAATATCAAATATAAATGATTTTTAGATAAAATCTGTTGTATGCATAAAATATAATTTGTATT
The DNA here is from genome assembly GCA_956483585.1 of Gymnocheta viridis. Taxonomy (NCBI): domain Eukaryota; kingdom Metazoa; phylum Arthropoda; class Insecta; order Diptera; family Tachinidae; genus Gymnocheta; species Gymnocheta viridis. The sequence goes on along the minus strand of OY101440.1, from coordinate 25,490,325 downwards.
TGAAATGTATTTTAAGACACTTTTTTCATACAACTTTTTAAAAAAATACATTTAAAACCTAAATTATTTTTTTACGGATACGGCCGTAATAATACCAACAACAATAATGATAAACAGAAAGCTAAAATTTATCCTAATAAGTATAAAATAATGTTTTGGTACTATTTAAATAGTTTTCGTACTTTTTCCACAAAATTAGAAATACTTGGGACTTATTGAACTCCCATCACTGTTTCAATATTTCATATGTACAGGGTGGAGCAAAATTAACGAAGGGGTTTGAATTGCTTATAACTTTTTTATTATAATTTTTTTTTTCTTTTCCTTTTAGTATTTTGTAAAGAAGACTTGGGGAATTTAAAATGGAGCTGTACTCCATTGAACAACGTGCCCAAATTGTTGAGCTTTATTTTTCAAATCAACGATCCATTGTTTTAATAATTTAATTATGAGCGACGAAGCCCATTTCCAATTAAGTGGGTTCATTAATAAGCAAAACTGCAGGATATGGGCTACGGAAAATCCGAGAGTAGTTCAACAGCGAGAATTATACCCACCTAAGTGTACGGTTTGGTGCGCTGTTTCATCGGAAAGGATAATTGGTCCTTGTTTTTTTGAAAATGAACACGGGTCGCCGTTTCCTTAAAGGTGTCAGATATCGGGCAATGTTGCAAAATTATTTAACGCCAGCTGTGGAAAACCATCCGCAAGTATGATTCCAACAAGATGGAGCCACAGCGCACACTACAAGGGACACAATGGCTCTTTTACGAGACATCTTTGGTGAACGAATTATTTCGCGCACAAATGATTTTAATTGGCTTCCGCCTTCACCGGATCTAACCGCTCCAGACTGTTTTCTTTGGGTTTATTTGAAAGGAAAAGTCTACATTAATAAGCCTAGAACCATCCAGCAATTAAAAGGCAATATACGCGACGAAATAAACAACATAACACCTGAAGTTTTGCGAAAGGTGATGGAAAATGTGTTGGAAAGAGCACCAATATGCGAAGCAGCAAATGGCCACCACTTGCGAGATATTATTTTTCATAACTAAACTTAAAATATTCCGCATTTATATTCTGTATAAAAAAATTTTTATAATTATGTCTTAAATAAAAAAGTTATAAGCAATTCCAACCCCTTCGTTCATTTTGGGCCACCCTGTATAACTGAATTTTCTTGTGTATGTCAAGAAAGCATGATACGATTTTAAGTATTATATAAGTACACAAACATTTACATTTACGATACATTTACGATTTCTGCGGACGGCTAAAGAGGCCTTAAGTATTGACGTTTTGAAGTCGTTATTTGCAATACGACTTGCATCCAATAACATTGCATCGCCATATTAAAGTAATGCGTTAAAACGCCAACATGGAAGCAATAAAAGGCATGCACTTAACATTTAACTCATTACTTCGACATCAAAGATTTAACTGGTTCTATGAACTATTATATCAACGTAAAATAAACCATCATCATCCAATAACTACGGTTTAATCTGGCTTGTTGGTCCTCCTATAATTAAAGGCCTTCTGGAACGTATGCAATAAAATTAACTTTTTTTATGCTTCAACTGCGTTTAACCAGTTTTAAAAGTTTATTATTAATTTTGTACTTCCTAATGATTTGAATTGAAATTTTAATAAATGCTAAAAAAAAAAACAAAAAAGAAATTACGGAAACATTGCAAAGTTTTCATTTTGTTCGTTAAGCTCATTCTGTGTTAACACAATTTTCTGGAGAGAAATTATTTGGAAGAAATCTTCTTAAAAATACAAAAATAAAATCATAAAACAAGAAAAAAATACATTGAACAAATGTTGTGCTTGAACGAATTATTTGTTTAAAAACAATTTTGTCGGCTTGGTTGCTTGGTTGGCTGTTGATTAGCATGGGCTTGTTGATATTTTTCTAGATAGAAGTTTTTTTTATCATATTTTTTATATTTTATTTTTTGTTAACTATGAAATGAATGCAGAAAAAAATATTTGCATAATACCAATTCACAATTTATTTTGTTTCTCCTTTAAAGACCATAGACGAATGTAAGTGAAAGGAAAGATAAAACTTACGCTTAGTATGTAAGTATCTTTACTTTCATTATTTGCTTCTTAAAAATATTTAAGGAACTCAAAATGTTGAAGGCCATTTACCAATAAAATTTATTCTAAGCTGTTAAGCTACATATATCACTAAGAAAAATATTCAATGTGTCAATAAAGTTTTAAAACTTTACATCGTACGTACGAGTAATAATAAAATTTTTAATCAGGATTTTCATTTCAAGAAATATTTATTTTTAACCAACTACAAGGAAAGAGGTGGATATAAATTTTTCTGCTTATATGATTGATTGCACACGCAAAAACTGATTTAAAAACTCTTGCATGATTGCAGTTTGGTCTCGAAATTTTTCTCGAAAATAAAATTGCGAACTCCTCCATTTATTCTAAAAAAAAGTTTTTTTTTGTTTAAAAGTGTATGCTTGCAGTTTGTTCCAATAGAAATTTATGTGAAAATAGGACAGACAAATTAGCTACCAGAAATTTTGATTAACACACAACTCCGCCATTAATGGACTGGTTTTCAAAATCTTTTAATTCGAAGGACATGCTTAAGATTTAGTGCTAGTGGGACATAGAAAATCGGAAGAGCACTTTTCATTACCCGTCCGTTTGTAGACAAATTTTTAAATTGTTTCTATTGAAGCATTTTTGTTTACCAGAACTATCCTTAATAATTTATTATTTATTTCTGCTTGATTTTCCTTCTGCGAATTTCTTAACTTTAAATGATTTGCATGTACTCACCTGAATTGGGTTGTCCGTTGCTGTTTGGTCTGGCTGATGGTGCACCGTCTCTTGCTTCTACTTCTAAAGCATATGCACCTTTCTTCTCTCTATCGAATACTGTTTTAGTAAAGATTTCACCACTTTGCAAATTTATTTCGAAAAATTCTTTGCCCTCGTTGCGCGGTGAATCGACAATGTAGTAGTAAACCTGCAATTAAAATATATTGTGATAAAAAATTTATCTGTGGCAATAAATTGTAACTGAGCTAAATTTGAGTCAATGCGGGATTGCAATTGTAATATCTCAATTTCGTACAATTTATCAGGATATTATAGTGAAATAAATTGCTGCTTATGCTTTTTTTTAGTAATGAGATCATAAAGAATAGGAGATTACTTCATAGTATATGATGTTTAACGATGCATTTTAAATAAAAAATGAACGAAATGATGAACTTTAACTACAATAGGAATAAAGTTCTGAAAATCCACTGGACATATTAAAAGTGCTTGACCACAAGCCGGTACACAGTGGTGCCAATTAGAAAAAAGGGTAACAAATCTGTATCTTTGAAATTTGTGATCCGAAGAATTATTTAAAAGTATAATAAGTAATACTATAAATTTTCTTTAATGTAATCTGATATGTAAAAAGTTAATATATTTTTAATTTCTGCGAATTCAGAATCTTCTTTTTCAATTTCAGTAAATTTGCTCTCCTCGCCACATTTTGGGCCGGGCAGGTAACAATTCAATTCATTGTATTAAATATACCTAATAATAAGTTTGGAAAAAAAATTAAACTCGATGGGCGTTATATTTTCTTAAGTGATTACTTTAGAACTTCGTTAAAAAAATCCATATTCGCCCAATGCTGGATACAGTGTGCATGCTTTAATCGACTTAGAATTTCTACTTTAAGCCTAATCTTATGATTTTTTAAAAATATGTTGAGAAAAATGTCGAACAATCAAGTTCCACCAAGTGATCACCCATTGGAAAAGACTTTTTGACACCGGAAGTTTCTTTCGAAGACTTACAAGTAACCTAATTCTGGTACCACGAGACGGTTGTCCTGCAAAGGGCATGCCTTCGTGGGACATTTTCTTTTGAGAGGCTGAACTTTTAAATAGATGATACTTGCTTTCGGCCTTATAGATGCTGAGGATATGGTTTGCTGGCGGGACTTCGCTCTTATCCACCGCATGAAGGTAGGACTCTACCGCCGGATATGGATGAGATCTCATTTGAGTGAACACGTGGTGGCTCAGCGCGGTAGTCTTTTAGGTAGTCTGATATTCTTTCGTCACAATGCTGTCGTCTTTTAAAGCTGTCACATAGTAAGTGATTAGATTGCTAGATAGCTCGGAGACTTTAGCCAAGTGTTTGAGCATAATTAATCTAAGTACTAGATTTGCGAACTGTATGGACATTTCAAGTATTAAATATGTCTTTTTTGGTTCACAAGGTGTTGAGACTACGATGGATTTAGACAAAGAGGCAGGTGACACCTAAGTCCCAATACAGTATCACTTCTTGTTCAAAATAGAAAAAAAATTTACGTATTTCTGAAATATAATTCTAGCCAATACATATTTTCTAGTTTCAAATTGTAGAAGATTGTTTGGTGCTTTGCAAAATCTAGCAATTTTTATTTAATTCAACTTCTTCTCAAAATGAGCTAAACTATTGTTCAATTCACAGCTGTTGTAATCTACAACATTATGTCAAATCAAACTATAAAACTTGTGAACAGCAAGTGGTAATTTTAAAGAAGAAATCCAGAAAGATATAATTGAGTTCGATTAGAAATAAAAAAAACTTAAAGTATATTTACCCATTTGTTTCGGTCAACTCAGTTCAAAAATAAAAATTAAACCAATTTAATTTGAAAGTTTTTCGAACAAAGTCTTTTCCTTAAGGAGCGAGACGCCAAGCTACATATGAAAAACAATTTTCCTAGCAAAAACACTTTATACTCAACATTTAAAATATTTTCAATTTTGGAATTCGACTACTACATTTGAGAAACAAAGAAAAATGTTGCATTATTGTAGAAATATTTTTCATAGAAACTACTAACAATAATATACAACTCCGACAATAAGTTGAATATATCGAACACTGTGCGCGAAATTATCGTATATTAAATTTTTTATGCAAATTGGTTCTAATTTATCTGTTGACAAAATATTATAGCGATAAATATAATAGTTATGGTGATAACTTAATGCACATTTTATTGTAAGTAACAGTTTTATGATATATAATATCTAGTAATAAAAATATTTTCAAAAACTTTTTGAAAAAAGATATTGATATATTCATAAAAATAGTAATAAAAACGCTCTCCTGTAAAATTTAATTTTTGTATCATACGATAATATCGCGCACAGCGGTCGATATGTTTAATTAGCAACGAAGAAAATATTTCTTAATACTTTTTCTTCTATGAGTATAATTTTCTCTTATATTTCACTCATAATCACAATACGTATTTAAAGTTTCTCAAACATTTATTGTTATTTTGTTTACTATTTAAACAGGTACTTACCTGATTATTTGGAAAAGTGCCATCCTTATCGATGGCATTCACTTGTGTTACTTTTGTACCAATTGGTTCACCTTCTAATACAGTTTCCTGTTCGCGTTCAGTAAATAGAGGAATTTCATCGTTGACATCTTCCAGCATTATGTAAACCGTTGCTTCAGACGCCAACTGTTGTGCGCCATTGTTCTGAGAAAAGATAAAAATAAAAAATTTGGCAGATGAAAACAATTTTCAAAGATTTTTTTTCATACGTGATATAAAATTTATTTGGTAAAATTTATTTGTTACAATCTACATATTAAAAGATTTATTAAAAATAAAACATATTACTTCCAGGTCGGGACAATGCTCACTTTTATTAGATTAAATGGATATTCCTTAAAATGTTTGCCTATTTCCTTTTTTTGGAAGAATCCAAATGTTTTGTGGCCTTCTTTTACCTCATATTCCTACGTAATTAGACTTGTTAAAGTTAGTAAAAAATGTTTTTATACAGCTTAGCCTCTTTTTACCCATATTGGCAGTTTCTCCGTTTTCTACCGTTCCTAGACATTTTTCCACGTTGTTTAGTCTGGCTATAATAATAAATATTAATTCAACTATCAGAAATTTTTGTTTCAATTTGGCTATTTTTTTGTGTCTAGTATTTTAAGGTGTTTAAGATAAAAAATATAAAAAATCCCAATTAACGATCGCTGTTTACTACGGAAAATTTATATAAACTTAATTTATCAATTTTAAAATCTTGATAGCGAAATAACATCAAAATTGCAATATTCAATAGAAGAAATGGAATTATGCAACCTACAGAATTGCTTTTTGGATGCACATTTCTGATAATAGGGATTCTGTTTAAATAAAATATTTTAAAAAAGTTCTAATTAAATTTTAAATCTGCTTTATAGCAGTGTCGCCATATCTTTTTTAAATCTTCGAATCGAACAAAACAATATTTTTTTGCATTAAAAATCTTTTTTTAATATGATTTTATTGAAATCAAATTCAGTTCTAATTTATCTTATATTAAATATTTATTGCATATACTGCATATACTGCATATAATGCTTTGAACTTCAAGTTCACTATTTTCAAATCAAATTTTGGTATTTTAAAACAAATTCAGAGTTATCCATATTAAAACACATTCAGTATTTTTCAAACCAAATTCGGCATTTTAAAGATCAAAATCAGGCTTTTTCAAACGAATTTTATCTAAAACGGGCTGACTTTGGTTTTTAAAATAGCATGGTTTTTGAATGCCGATGTGTTGGGAATATATTAATAAACACAATGATGAAGCGTCTGTTGCCAGGTGAGTTTATTCCGTACTTTTGTAGATCAAAACAAATAGATCAAACAAATATAAATATATTGCAACCTGTTTTTTTTTTTGTAAATTAATAACATTCCTACAAACAAACTGAATAACAAATGAACAGTAAACATTCAGTGTAAACATTATGGCCATTAACAGGATTCGAAAATAGAAAAAAAACATGCGGCATTTTACAGCTTTTTTATAGTACTTTGTTTTTATAAAGTTTTTTTTTTTATAAGAACTAAAAAATAATAAACAAACAAAATTGTTTTCATATATTAAATATGAATAAAAAATTAAATTAAATTTAAAATTTTTTATTGTTTCCTTTTGTTATTTACGAGACAGATTAATTTATTTTTATTTTAAACTGTAATTTTTTTATTGATTTTTTAAAGGAGGCTGGCTGGCTATTCATTGAAATTAAATAAAATATACGTGTGTTAAACAAATTATTAATGAATACATTGACTGGTAAAATAACAGTTTGCAACAACAGATTTTTTATAGTGTGTTAAGTTTCTTGAACGAGCTGTTGTTATACGCATAAAATAAATTAATAAACATTGCTTTTGTTAAAATATAAATTAAATATGTTTTCAACCATCAATGTTTTCTGAACAATTAAAATAAATGTTCTGCCTATTGTTTTAATTTTTTACAAAGTAAATAACAAATATTATGTTTTGTTAATAAATTATTATCGTAATTTATATTTACAACTAAAAAACTATCTTAACAAGCATTTATTGGCGGAATTTTGTCTTTAACTAAGATTGCGTAAATCTTGGACGGAAATGTTTTTCGATGTTACCGATATAGTTTCTGAAGCTAATTTTATTCACACTACCAGAGCGAGCATGTTGAATTGGCACATGAAGTAAAATTATATTTAACCTTCAAATGCACTTTGTACCTTTAAACTTGTAGTTTTCCAAAATAAAATAAATTTTTTTTATTTTCTATATAAAATCTTAGATCAGAACAAATACTGAGATCCAAAAAAATATGAGGTGATGTGTGTTAATATATATTCAGAAGTTATTAGTTCTAATTAAAAAATAATGCATCTGAAGAAGCCATCACAAAGTTTTGTGGAATGGTTGTAAAGGGTGTTTTTTATTGAGGTATAGAACTTTAAGTTGGCATCACTTTTTTAACTGGCGGCCATTTTGTCAGCTGTCAAGTGATTAATATTTAGTTTGGTTTGCCATTTCATCATGAACACGTTGACAAAAGAACAACGCTTGCAAATCGTGCAAATTTATTTAGAAAATAATGGTTCAGTTCGCGAAGTTTACCGCAAGCTCCGTCCATTTTATGGTCGACATAATCGTCCATCAGAGCAATTAATTCTGTTAACTATGGATCGTTTTCGCACTACGTTTACTCTATGTGATAATACGCATCCGCAGAGACGTCGAACAGTGCGCACCGAAGAAACAATTGCCGCTGTAGAGCAAAGTGTTGAAGAGGACCCGAATGAATCGATTCGCCACCGTGCACAGCAATTGGAGCTTTGTCCATCAACTTTATGGAAGATTTTGCGCAAAGATCTTGGCTTGCGACCTTACAAGATCCAGCTTGTGTAAGAATTAAAGCCGCGAGACCATGCAATGCGTCGTGATTTTGGTGTATGGGCCGAAAATGAGATTGATCTCGATGCTGATTTTCATCGCAAAATTTTGTTCAGTGATGAGGCTCATTTTTGGTTGAATGGCTACGTCAACAAGCAAAATTGCCGCATTTGGAGTGAAGAGAATCCACATGAGACCCTTGAGACGCCATTACATCCACAAAAACTGACTGTTTGGTGTGCTCTATGGGCTGGTGGAGTCATTGGGCCATACTTCTTCCGAAATAATGCTGGAGAGTCAGTTACCGTTAATGGAGACCGGTATAGAGCCATGATAACCGACTATTTTGTTCCCGAATTGGATGGCATGAATGTGGATGAGTTGTGGTTCCAACAAGACGGCGCTACATGCCACACAGCGCACGTCACAATCGATTTATTGAAGGAAACATTCGATGAGCGCATAATTTCGCGGAATGGACCTGTCAATTGGCCACCAAGATCGTGTGATTTGACACCATTGGATTATTTTCTTTGGGGATATGTGAAGTCGCTCGTCTACGCCAACAAACCAGAAACGTTAGGGGACTGGGAAGCCAACATTCGTGGCGTTATTGCCAACATACGGCCCCATATGCTCGAAAAAGTGGTTGAAAATTGGACCTGTAGAATTGGCTTTATTCGAGCCAGCCGCGGCGGTCACATGCCCGAAATCATACTTAAACATTAATGGCATAAAATTATCCTTCCAATAAAGCCAAATTGATGGACATTAAAACGATTTTCTTGTGTTTTATTTCAATTCGAAGTTCTATACCTCTAAAAAAAACACCCGATATATCTAGAGATTCGCCCACTTTTTGTTAATTTCATATGTATTTATTGCTTAGCTTTATTTACTTTTTCTAATTTATAGGTTTATATAGAGATTTGGTTATTATATTATAATTATTTTATGAATTTATATTATACATTAAACATGTTAAAAAATTTCCAGAAATCCACCGATTCGGATAAAAATTAGTGGTTGGGTATAAAATGGTACGCAAGCACGAGAAATGATTTTTTTTTCCTTTTAAGTTTACAAACTGTAGCACCCCTGTAGTTTTACTTTTGCAACAGATATTAACATATTTTATGGCATATGAATTATCTAACTGAGTTTTAACACTTTAAAAAAAAATTTGCAAACAATCTTTTATGAAAATAAAATTTTTAGCTTATATAAAAAAATTCATATTTCATAATTCGCTGGGACGTAGCATCGGTATTTGATGCCACTCCATAAGAAAAAAGTCTACAGGGCTTAAATTGAAGCTTCGACCAGCCAATCTACGCTGCTGACAACTTCGATGAATTTTTGATCAAATTCGATATGCGATAATAAGTTTGCCATATTTTCCAGGCTTTTCAACCTTAAGCCGATTCATGTTTTTCCGCGAAAGCACGATACAGACTGATCGTCAATATTTCTGACTGAAAAAATCGATCACTCCCAAAATAACACATGCTTTATAAATATACCTCGTATGTACGTTTCATATGTGCATTTTTTGGAAAGAATTATTTTGAAGATCCAGCCACTATTTTTTTAGTATTTAATGTTTGTAATGAAAAGTAAATCAAAATCTCTCTCGCTTACGAAAAAATTTAACAAACAAACACATTACTCCAAACACAAATGTTAATGTTTCTTTCAAATTGTCAGGTTTTTAATTTTTTTTTTAGTTTTAACATCATATTTGTATTTTGTTGGTTTGAGGAGAAAAACGTGCATTATAATTATTATGTTTTCTTAATCTGTTTTAACTTAAAAAATGCTGTGAAATTTAAACAGCTGTATTTGTCTTCTTTAGTTGAACAATCAATACAAATTAATTTCCAATCTCAAATGTCCTGGTTTGGAAAACGTTTAAGGATTGCATTTGAAACAAAAATATTAGAAGCATCATATATCAAACCTTTGATATTATGTTTGCTAGATCATCTTATGCATATTTTCATTTAACAAAGAAAACCCACATATCAACAAGTTTTTTTATATCCAGATATATGTGTTTTTTTAATAGTTTTTTAATTAATATAAACACCCGCATATTTAAACAAAAATTAAAAAAAAAATTCCACAAAATAAATAATTCATTAGTTTCAAAAAATTGTATGAATATTTGTTATATAATTATTAATATACGAATGAGCCTAGCAAATAAATGTTCGTATAAATAAATACTATATACTCATATTCATAAATGATTTTAAAGTGAATGTGTACGATGAAATTTGTTTTTCCACATAAAATTCGCACTGTGGACCTACTTAAACGTTAAATAAAGGGTCAAAGGTGGCAAATATTTGATGATATTGACGTGTAATCACCAGTTCTGTAAAAGTTGTATGCTATTGAAAATTGAATATTCAAGATATAATTGTAATAATAATATTATATATTATTTTATTATGTATTTTATTACATTATAAAAAATAGATATATTATAATTTAATTTATATGACCGTACAATTTGTTACGTCTGGTCTTAGCTTGTCAAAGGTAGGAATTCTATTTTTAGATTCCTGTTTGCCGAAACGGATGCAATGTTGGTTGACCATATTAAGAAAATATTTATTTGTTGTGTTCTACAGTTGTATTTTCTCATGGAAATCTCCAAGTCCTTAAAGGGCATCAGACACATTCAAATGCTTGCTAAGCTTGGTTATAGTATGTGTGAAAATTCGTTAGTATGTGTGACACCTCTTGTTATGCATGTGTGCAGTGTTAACCCATCAAGCACGAACAAATTTTCATAAGAATTATATTTTCATTGCGAACAGTTGTTTAAAATAGCGGAAATAAAATAACACCAGAAAAATTATTTGTACAAAAAAAGTGTTAGAATTAAAAGAAAAACAAAGAAATTATTGACAAAAAAGTGTTAGATCTTATCAAATTAAATTTTTGGTATTAACATTTCTTTATTTAGAGACATTTTTATATTTTTTTTTAACCAAACCAACAGCAAAAAATCAAAGTAACAATGGATGCTTGGTGGTAGCATCAAGCCCACAAGCACACGTACACGAACTTGACTGCAAGCATTTTAAACGTGTCTTAGGCCTTAAAGACATATTTAACGACCAAATGAGCAATAATGTCGCTCAGTCTATTGGCGGATAATGTCGCTTTGTTGTCGTCAAGGAAAAAAAATTTGTTAAGCACAATAAATTTACTATGTAATTGATGTTGAATTGGGATACGAGCCAATTCTTAACATAATTACAACGCAACGCAGCTGTACCTAAAATATCAACAGCGTAAAATTAATATATTCATTTTTTGAGTGAAGACAAAATTTAAGACCTTGTCGCTCATCGTATTGGAAATAAAACAAGGCATATGATATTGTCTCTCAGATTGTTCTCCACAAAGTTCGATTAAAGATAAAACGTAGGACACTGTTGCTTAGATCTTCGTGAACGATGATTTCTTTTAAATAGTCGATTAGAAAACCTAATCGATGAACAACAAATCCTACAAGAATCGATGAAAATATTGTGTTCCACGAATTGGCCAACAGGGTTACTAAAAGGATAACATGTAACCGAAACATATTTTTTAATATTTTTTTAATTGGAGCAGCACTCAGTGAGTGAGGCCTGCACATACAATAATGCATTGTGCCAGAACTAGGAAATTTGATCATGGGAAGCAGAATGAAGGGAAAAGTGTTTCTGGACATTCAATTTCATTTTTCCCACACTGAAAATAACAGGAAAGAGTTTATTCCACATATGAACTGTTCGGCTGAATTTTCTCTGTATTACGTAGTGCGATCCACTGGCATATCAATCTGAAATGAATGCGCTCTTAACGAAGAACGTGTTGTTAACAAAAATAATCGGGTTTCCGGAACAAGTTCCCTGATTTCATTCGGAGCAGATTCTATTGTAGTAACGATAAAACAGTGAAACACAACCCACATTACGTCGATGTTCCAATGAGTCAATACAGTTGGCTACGCTGCTGCCGATGATGAGCTTTTTCTTAAAAATAGACTTTTGATGCCCCGTCTTAGAAAATCGAGGCACTTGAATGAGACTTTTGAGACTTAAAAAATACAAGCAGTCCGTCATACATCACATTTAATGTGCATGCTAAGGACATCAAGAATTTTTGATTCCTCAATACCCACTCCACCCAGTTTTACAGATGGAGCAGCATGATTGGTCATACATCTGTAATTAAGCATACAACACTGGGTCTTACAAGCATTAAATTCGACCCAATTCGCACGGCACCATTTAGAGATTGTTACAAGATCATGATTAAGTGTATCATTCATAGTTTGCCTCCTGGCCGCAATATGCGGCACTCTTGGTCTATTACTGCTGAAAGTTTGACAAAGAAGGTCAATTAGGTAAATAACAACTCATATCATTTCTTTTAAAAAATTGATTTTTAGTAGCTTCACAAGAAAAAGCATAAGGCAGGCGAATCACAAAATTACTGTAAAAGTACAACCAATTTGTGTAAATTTTTTAGCTATTTTTTTTAATAAAACTTCATAAGAAATAGATAATATGAGCTGTGATAGTTTGGAAGAAATTAAAATGTGATTTCTTAGAAAGTGTTGTCAAATTTTTTTACGCCTGGGAGTTGCGGTTTAAATTCTCAACAAGAATTTTGAGCGTTTTTGAATACAAGTCGGAAAGGCCTCGCTGTTAGTTGTTGTTAAAAAAAATATAGCTACATATATAGCCTACTCAAAGAATTAAGGCTTATTATGGTGCTTTAAACTCAACAATATTTAAATTTTTAAATTATTAAATTTATAAGTTGTATGTGGCACTTACCTCTACACGTATTGTTAAGTTATACTCCTTAATACTTTCATAGTCAAGCGGATGATTGACTTTTATATCCGCCCACGTATCACCATTATCCGGTCGTTGTTGCAGATAGAACGTGTGAAATTTATTCGTTTGTGCCGTCGATCCAGGCATTAAACGATAAAATACCGTAGGATTGCCCTCTATGCCCGAACTGGTTGCATCAAAATTGTATACGCGGAATTTGATTTTGTTTTTTTGAAATACAAAAATAGTTTCATATTAGTAAAATATATTAGAAATGGCTCGTATAATAGTGTTTAAAAAGAGAGTATTTGAATAAAAAAAATTATCTTAGTATGTGCTAAATAAATGCGGTCAATAAAGCAAATTTATGATAACTCTTTAAACAGTAAACAAAATAATTTCAATATGACTTAAAATCAGCGAGCTTTTCATTTGATGTATTTTGTCAAATTGGAGTGTGATTCTGATCTTGCCAACCAACTAGTTTCGTTAGAATTTTGTGAAAATCAATCAACCAACACAAGTTCCGGCTCACAAGATTTATTTCCTCGATTTTATTTCTAAAAAGTGTCTAATTGAGAAGAATGGGGCCGTTATGGTAATATTATTAAAAGTCTTGCTTTTATAAAATACTCCAATTACAAAATTGCAACAAATCATCATAATATGTTCTAAGTCAACAATACATACACTTATATATATGCACACGTATCATTTAAATTTGCTTTATATCACTTCAACATTTATTTGCCAAAAAATTAAATGTATTAAACTAAGACTTTTAACAGAACTTAAACAAAAAAATACAATAACTAAACACTTTCAAAAGCAAAATCAACAAAAACATTTTAAGAAATCATTAAATTAATATTCCTTTAAATTGAAATTATTAAAAAATATTTATTTGTTATGATAAATGTTTAGTTAAAAAAAATAGTATAAACAAATTGCACAACATGCGACATAAACAAAATACAAAAACACTGTTTTATGGCGTCATGTTTCTTTCTACTTTTTGTAAAATTCCACAAAAATTTATTAATTGTTTGATAAAGTGCTGGAAAAAATTTAACTTTTCAACAAAAGTGCAAAAAAAATTAAGTTGGAAAAAATTAAATAAGAACACATTTTTAATATTTCTTTTTTTGCTGAAATAATAATATGTTTTTCTATATTTAATTGATATAATTTATATACCAGCAAAAAGTAGAAAATTAACATTTTGTGAAAAAAGAACAAAAAATACAAAAGGCTTCAAAAATTATTACAGCCCTTCGTGTATTTGTTTCGAAAGGAGGTTGGTTGGGTGGATAGTGTTTAAAGGATTTAAGAATCATAATTAAAATCTTATTAAAACAAATGATTTTCATTTTACTAAAACAGCAACATGTGTTTTTAATTTCTGTAAATTATGGTTTGAAAAATCAAAGCATGTTGAGGCTTTAGTCAAAATAAATATGAAAACATAAAAACATAAACAATAGATGTTTTAAGGATGTTTTAGGATTAAAGTAGGTGTTTTGTAATTTTTTGTAAGGAATTTCTTTTGTGTTTCAAGGAAACTAATGATTGCAGTTTGGTTGCTGATTTTGATGATGAATTTAATGTTTTGGATGAGTGTTTGTATGAATTGAAAATAGTGTGACAAATGGGTGGATTTCTGGTTGTTGGTTTGTTCTAAAATTATGAAAATGTTTAATATAAAAATTTCTTCTTAATGAATTATACTACTTATATTAGAATAAATGTGTTTTTTTGTTTTAAAGGAAACCTAATTAAATTATACTTATGTATGTGTTTTAAAATATAAAAAAATTTTCTGCATTAAACTAGAAATAAGGAAGGATACTAGAGAGTTATTTATTAACTTTTCAGCAACATATTGTATTAACTGCCAAAGATAACTCTGACAATTCATTCAATAAAATTTCATAAGTTTACCAAGATAAATATTGTCTAGAAACAATAAAACTCTTTATAACTTTTGATAGCAGTATGATATGTTTAAAAAAATATTTTAAAAAATTTTGCTAAAGAACATTGCTAAAAAAATATTTAAGATAATATCGTTACGATTGTCTGATTTCGGCCTTTAAACACGTTTTAATTTTTCGTTTCATTCACTAAACTTCTTTGGATACAAGCAAATATCTTTCCAAATAGAGTTATCAAATATTCGATACATTCGATAAATCAGTTTTCGAATTATTCGATAAAGTGTAATGTCTAAAAATTTGTTATCGTTTTCTGTTAAAAACCGATCCGAGTAATTGGTAATTTTAGTAATTAAGTAATTTAATTTAGTAAGTAATTTAGTAATTTTCGTCTTTGCATGTTAATTCAAGAATTAAGAGATTGATAATTTTTTTGTTAAACAAATAAAATAATTTAAAATATTTTATTTTACATAAAAATTACAGTAAATTTTAAATCAAAAGAAAGTATGTATATATATATATTATATAAATTTTGCTTATATCAAAGAGACACACAGCAAATTAAATTTGAAAATTTGCCGATGCATTTATTAAATTGACTAATGGCATTCAATATGCAATAATAACAGAAAGTAATGGCATAATATCTAAAAAAAACCAATAAAGAAATAAAAAAGATTACAATTTTTCTAATAATTCGAAATAAAAAATATCGGTTTGTTAAATAACTCGAAACCCGACTTTTTAGAAAAACCGGGTTCAAACGCCGTTCGTGCAAATAAAGTGTCATGCCTAATGAATACACAAAAAAATTTTTGTTTACATATTTTTATATGGAGTTTGGCGGTTTTGTAAAGAAAGCTGATAGTCAGCTGAGCTCAGGAAGCCACCTGGTACTGAATAGGTATTGCACATGCTGCATAATTCAACTTTGATTTTTATTTTCCCCACTGAACTGTTATACATAACTAAACCGATCTGGTAGACATAAACTGTTATACTTGTGAATGATATTATCAAACAATATGAAGTGTTATATAACATCACTATAACTGCTTAGAAATTTTAAGATTTTTTTATATTTGTTTGCAACTAAATACAGAAGTGGAAAAAATACTGTTATTAACCCAAAGAAAGAAATTCCAAATTATCAGAAAATAACTATGTATATACTATTGCCAACATTGGGCTTGAGGCGGAATTCATAATTAAAACTAGTGCACAGGACATCTAATGGCGGCAGAATTCCTAAGAAAAACATTTATAACACTTTTTCTAATCTATAAATAAACTATAGATAGGGCCATGGCAAATTCATAACAAGTAGTCACAAGGAATTTGCCTTAGGTAATATCAATCTCGGATGTCAAAATAAACTTTCCAAGACTAATTTAAAGTCAGAAAAATTTACGAAAAACACTTTTGACAATAAAAGATCATAAGTTAACCTGGTATAAAATTGCCCTGGATAGGGCGCTGTATAACTAGAAAATAAACTTTTGTTATTCAATAATGTTTAATTTCTTGAAAAAAAAAAACGCAAGAAAATATAATCGGTCACAATAAAATTTACCTTTTTATTTTGAGCACGTTGCAAAATTTTTGGGTTTTTTTTTTAAAGCTGTTAGTTAAATAACTACACGTTTATTTTTAATGTAAGCATAATTGTTTTTGGGTACAAATGAAGGTTACAAACTAAGGCTGAATTATTTTAGTGAAGAATAATATGTCCAGTTTTTAAACTAATTATGGACCTGAGAGCAATTGAAGAAGGCAGACCAGAATCAGCGTTGCCGTTGTGACACTGAAGTATCAGTTTTGATCCTTTTTCATGCCAATGACGCCTTTTATGATCCTTTTTTAAATTTATCACTTTGTATCACTTTACAAAATTTATGCCACTTTAAAAGTTAAATTTCAAATATTCCAATATTAATAAATAGGAAAACGTATGAAGATACGTAAAATAACTAATGCAGAAAAGTTTTGGTTCGAGATAGGAAATTTTAAAAATAGAAAATATGTATTCAAATCTGTTTGCTTCCGCTGAACGAATTTTTTCAAAACTATCACTGATTAAAAATAAACTTACAATCAAAATTAAACTTGTGAGTCTATGCTTTCCTCCCTCTATTTGCTCGAATAGGAGCTGGAAGAATGGACCTCAAGCGAAGAATTAATTACAAAATATAGAATAAGTATTTCTAAAAAGTGATAAAAGTTATCGAAAGTTTTTGTAAAGTCAATTTCTTTTTTGATAATATGACTAATATCGGAATGTCCCTGTGAATGGTATTTTAGTTTTAATATTGATTTATAATTCAAGTATGTATAATTACTTTTGTTTTAGTCTAATATATTTAATTAATTCTTAAAATTCGGTTTTTTTTTAATTGAAATAAGTATTATTTTTTTGTTCACAAAAAACTTCACCCTAATTTATTTTAAATACTCATTTTTGGCCCTTTTTTAATTAAATGCCCTTGATATGACACTTTATCGAAATTTCAAAGCGCAAACATTAGAAAAGTATTTTGAAAATAAATTTATTAAATATAATTGAAAAATCTATTAAAATCATATTTAGAAATATTCATGCACTTTTTCCGCTGGGTTTTAGTTTTAATACAGACAAGTATGTAAAAGTTGGTCTCATCAAGTTGCAAAATGTAAATTTTCATTTCAACTCTCGTGCAAAATCAAAAACTAATTTTTCATCAATGACTTCGGCACATTTTAAAACATTTTTAAAGTCTTAGATTACACACATTTTTTCAATTGTGGTTCTTATGTGATATTTGCCTATAATACTTTAATGACATAATTTCTCTTAATGCAGAAAATTTTCTTAAAGTAAATGAAAGGAAAAAAATATTTAAAGGATATAACCACCATAAATACTTATATAACGATACATTATAAAAACGATTCCTTACAATTTTTACTAATGTTTTAATGCTGCTTTTATTTTTTCTTATTTTTCTTTTTTCCCCTTTCTTCTCTAATGTCTAAAACTGCTTCAGGTGCTGGTGATGCAATTTTAACTCACAAAGAAAACATCTACTATATGTGGTAATGCATTTAAAACGATAATACACTGAGACTATTTGTTAAAGCCCACCATAATAAATTGCAGAAGAACATTTTCTTTTGAAGAAAATTATTCTAAATGGTTCTCTTCTGTATGGCCTTCATTTTTCCCTTACACTCTCAGTGTATCATTTTAAATTTTATGTTAAGTGAACTTAAAATAAAAATGATACTTTTACACTTACAACTAAAAGAAAAACTGCACTTCTTAAATTTATAATCATAATATCCTTACATGAGTACGAATTGTAAAAAAAGTATTTTCTTATTATTTACTATTTTTTCTCATTGTGTGCTGCCACTACTAAAAAAGCACGTGTTAAATAGTTTTCCATCGTTTTTCTAGTTTTGTGCTTATTGACATAGTACTTAGCGAAAGAGAGAATTTTTGCTTAGTTTTAATCTATCATGGCATTATAATTACATCTAATGACTAAGAATATCTGCTTAAGTTTATATTAAAATAATGTTCAAGCTTTTAAATTTCAATTATAAAAAAAATTTTTTTAAGTTTTTTTTTTTGTCATTAATACATAGAAATAAACATTAAAAGGGAACTCAAACAAAAATTAAAAAATATATATAAAACTTTTTATATTTAAGTGCGGAATATGTAGCTTAAGTGCCATCATCATTACTTGTAGGTGCAGTGTGCAAAAAATTCTAACTATATTGAACTAAATAGCTACTACTTGATGAAATTTTAATATTAAAGAAAACCTTTTATATCTTAACAATATTTTTAACTGTTGGAGTTAATACAATAATATTTCATGGCAGGTTGGTTGATTTAGTCTGAGGACTTAATGACAAAGTCATTTTAAAAGAATAACTGCCGTATGCAAAAAGAAAACTTAACGCTGCTTTGAGTTTGAGCTTGAAAAATGCTTATTACATGAAATGTGTAAATAAGCACAAAGTTAAATAGAAATATATACATTTATTAATTTCAAATTCTCTTTTAATACAGAACATAAGAATTTATTCTGCACTCTAAATTAAAGCTTGGAGTCTGAGTTTTTCTCTTCTTCTTGTGATGAAAAATGTCTGCAAATTGTACAATTCAATCATGGTATAATTATTGTATTATTGTACCATGAATTCAATCAAAGCTCATTATAAAATTAGCGAAAAATTATAAGAAAAAATTGTAAACAGAAATGAATGTGTCAGAGATTTATATACCGCCAAGCCAATAGAAAAAACCGGCTGCTCGAATACTCTTTTTAGTCTTTTTTTATTATAATCTCGTGATCAAAATTATAAATGCATATTAACATAATTGACTAGTCGGATAAAACTGTATTCTTTTTAGTAATCATAAAATCCAAAGTGGTTGGTGAATACGATGGGACTGTGAGTATTAACGTGATAAATTCAAAAAACTAAAAATTTTAGTAAATACCTCTGATCTGCAATGAGTAGGGAAGAAGTGAGTAGAGTTGAATCATAACTACGGTGACCATAAATTTTATGAGAAAATAGTGTACACATTTTATGAATTTAAAACCGTAACGAAATTCATTTATTTAAACAAATATATTACAGAGAGGTATTAAAAATGCAGTGATATTTCTCCACTGAATGTATTTTTTTCAACACATCAGCCGTATTCGTTGAAAATATTTTAAATTCAGAGCACTCCATTTCAAAATTGAATCTTAGGGTTATGAGAGATTCCAATCTCATTTGAGATTTTTCCGAAGATCAAATATTGTTAGATATTGAAAAAATTCTTTCTGTTGGCATATTAAAAGCAGGCAGAGCGAATGAAAAATCTATCAAAAAATATAAACTTTTAAGCCCACTTTTTATCAGGATTTACTTCGGATTTTTTGCTTATTTTTATTTTTCGGCGTTGGCTTAAATTTTGCATATGTAAATTCATCAAAGATATCGTTATTATTTAAATTTAAGTCATTTGTAATTTCTGTTTGTTTAGCCAACGAGTTTTCTACTGACTGCCAAGATGGAACTGCATTTAAAAGTATCCAAGCAAGTCCCTTAATTTCTCTAGGAGATTCATTCCACTGGTGCAGGTAATTAATACAAGTATTGTAAAAATGTTTTACTTTTTCTCTCAATATACTAACATCGAATCCCTCTGATTGTAATTGCATTTTGTGGTAAAAATATTTTATCATTACGGTCTATTAATTTTGATTTTAGATATTTTAATATCATTGATGCCTCAGATATTGAAATATGTTGTGTTTCTAAACGCCGGATATATTTATGAAAGACAGAAGCTTGACTGTGTATAAAATGTAACCGAAAAATAGCAAAAGGATCATTAATAATATCAGACTTTCCAGCTAGAATGTTTATATAATTTAAGAATATATTAAATTTTTTGCTAAATATTTTGGCAAATAATGAAAAAAAGAAGAAAATTAATATTTCTGTGAAAAAATAATGTACAAAAAGGACATATGCAAAAAAATTTACAAATAGCGTACCCAAAAACAAATAGACAAGAGGTTAAAAAAGTGTACTGTACCACTATAATAGTCTACGGTTGGTCACTGTAATCATAACTTATAGTTTCTTGTACTCAAAAGTACCCATACTTATTGCAAAGTTGTCCAACTTCATACTGACTCAAAAATTTGAAGTACTTATCGCATTCGTACAACATATATTGTCGTCTTAAAGCTATCTTAACGTATCTCCAATTAAATTTCAAGTTTCAACATTATATACAAAAAAACATTAGATAATCCGAATTTGCACTTCTTCCGGAGCAACAGTTCAGGATCTTAGACCCGCTTCAAAAAGTCAATTCTTCAGTTTTTAGGAGAAGCTATCTTATCTATTTTTTTTTTTTTGATTTTGTGATATACGTTAAGATAACTTCGGGACGACGATATGACGTTGTTGATTTAGACTCTCCTAAGTCAATGTTTATAGACGATAAAAGTAAGTATGATTCGCTATGCGAACTTCGCAAACGAATATTGAAATTCTTATTATGAGGTTGTGTGTTTGCTGTATTGCCTTTTTTACTGAATCAATGTAAGTATTATAACTATTTTCCTGAAATTGTAAATCAAACTGATGTGATTTACGAGTGTGGGGAAGCTATGAGAATGATGTCAACTTCGTTTTCATATTTTACATCCTATATTTATAACTCAACGTTATCGTGAATGTGAGTAAATCAGACTAGTTGAGTTTAAATGATGCCTAATCACTTATATTTAAAATTTCAGAAGTCAGTATGAATAGTCAAAAATTGATGCCTTGCCGATCACTGTAAAGTACATATCATCTCTTAACAATGATTTTTTAGGCTTCAAGTCTAATATTAAATTTAAAGCTATAGTTAAATACTTTATAGCACTGCCCTTAGATTTTTAATTTCCATTTATTTAAAATTAATAAAGATGGATTTTTACTATTTTTGAAATGAAACTCATTCTATAAACGGAATTTCAAAACAAAACAGATTTTTTAGGTGTTTATTTGACTTATACAAAAATCTTTCATATATGAAATTTTAATTATTGAACTGTCATTAAAAATTATTTCATCTTTCCTACAACTTCACCAGCTCAAAGTAGAAAAAATTACTTTTAAGTTTCCTCTCATTTCTTTGCAGAAACAAATTGAAAACACTCTCACGCATGTTTTGTTTACTTTTCAGCTTGACGCTAATACATGCATTTGTAATATACAGTAGTGGACATTAGGTTAGCACACTAAGTATATGTATGTAAGTTGAATTCAAAGCATATATTTTTTGTAGTTATTCAAATTAAGTAAATTATTTACCTATAAGTTTTATCTACGTACTGATTAATATATTCCACTAGTTTTTATTTATGTTCTCTTTGCGATTTATATTTGATGTTTGACTAGTTGCAAGTTATAAATTATCTGAGCTGGCTACTAATTTATATATTTTGAAATTTTGTTTATTTTATGTACATTACTTTTCGGTTCTAAAATCCTAAATTTGTACTGCGTTATTTTAACAGTTTAAATAAAAATAGCACACAAACAACAACTAGTCAAGGCAAATGGTGAACAGAGCCGCAACGTCTGCAAATGAGTTAGACAAGAAGTACCGGCAATCAGATTACGAACATTTTGAACTGCTGCAGGAAGATGGCGTACAATGCATTCAAGACCCATGGGCCAGAAATATTGCAAGGGGTACTGGATCAACAAAATTCTATCGTTGAGAAGACTAATTTATTTTCGGAGCCACAGTACCACATCCATTCAACACCTAAACTGAAATTCAAAGAGAATTTTTTACAGAAGACTAAATGAAACAAAATTTGCTTGACTGTATTGTATAACATACGAAACTTGTATTAAAGCAGAATTTGAAGTCCTGAATTTTATTTGCCGTTGAGCATTTGAAAAAGCTATACTTCTTCTTTGGAAAAATGTTCTATGTGGAGAATGGATTTTTTTCAATGTAAATGTTACAAATATAGTGTTCCAAGAAATGAAGTACACATAATAGACAGTGAAGCTTGTTAGCGAATTGGGACGCATTTTCTGGGCACAGTGTTGGTCCAATACACAAAAAATACACAATTATGCAAACTATCTTACATTTTAAGATTAGGCAAACGTACTGAAACGAACTAAGCTGAATAAAAATAGTGTCCCGTGACACATTAATAAATATGAATGATTAAAACTATAAATATGCATTTATATAAAAAAAATTAATTCTGAGGCGCGGATACCGCTTAAGCTTTTGAAAGTGGTAATTTCGAAAGAAACATAAAATTGTTTACAAATTTCCTTAGCAACGCAATTAAAAGTGTGGTGTTTTTGGGAGGGGGAATATTTTTTTATATCCATCCCTTGGAATCGCGCTTGTAATGACCTAATGACTACTACTATTTATAACTTATTAGTAGTCACTTTAACTTTAAACAAATACGTTTAAAATTTAAATTTTAAGCCGGCTGTATAGTGTGTGCCTTAAAGTGAACACAAAAAATTGTCCGGCCTACTTACTAATCATATAGTAGATTGAATTTTTTACTTAGCTCAAACTTATTATTATTATTATTTTTGGTTTGTCTAACAAAACTAATTTGTTTTCGTTAATATTCATCACAATTACTAAAACCATAATAAAGCTAGTATGTGCATAAAAGTGAGAAATCAAATACGTACATACGTTTATACAAAATACATACATAATGTGCTGAAATAAATACATTTTATAGTGCTTTTTAAAAACTTTCAATATTTTTAAGCTACACTAATTAGTGTAAATTAATAATAATAAGAATAAATTAATAAAAAACTAAAAATAAACGTGATTTATGAATAAAGTTTTGAGATAACATTAAACACGGGTGGCTGGCTGTGTAGTAACGAATGACGGTGGTCGTACATAATTGTGATCTATATTTATTTTATAAATATGTTTTTGTAGTGCGAATGAATACGTATATATGGGATGTGCATTAAATGAAAGGAGGAATATTTGTTAATGATAGAAGGTGGAGGATTTTACGGTACAAATATTTTTTTTATATTGAAACTTAATAACCAAAAATTGCTTATATTGTATAAAAATTATAAAACTAAAAAATGTCTATTCACCTGTTTTGTCCTTTTAAACAATTAAACGGGTTTCTCGTTTTTTTACTTAAACCAGTCTTATATAATTTTCATAAACCGTTTGAGAATCTTTCGTTTACTCTAACTAATTGTTTTCTTAAAAAAGAAAAAAATAAGAAGTTTGAAACTTGAAACAAAAATACACTCTGAAAGGCTTCGGGATGCCTCAGGTAAAAATGTCACAAGTGAATTTTTGTTTAAATTTTTTATATATGGTTGTGCAGAACATTGATTAATTCCATAATTGTTGATATCTTCAAAAATAACTCACGAAAAAAGGGACTTATTCGCTTAAGCTAACATATGTTAAAATTTTTTCATTACAAGTTTAAAAAAGAATAGAGAGTTTGACATTTTATTCTCTATATCGTAGGAAGTTATAATTTTTGCAAATAGCGCCAACTGTCAATTCTGCTTTGATATTTAAGCAAACAGATAAAAAAATGCACGTCAACAACCGCTTTGCCTTTCAAGGACCCGAAACAATAGTTTTTTTTTGGGGATTATTCGTCAGTAGCGTTGACGAAAATCTTTATGATTTGTTAATGTTGTTATACAACAAAAGAATAAACCTGTTTGGCACTCTTTAAAAATATAGTTTAAAGCGGATAATCCGAAAACGATGCTTTTTTGCATCCTTCGCAGCTGCTAAAAAAGTTGTATTAGTGAATTTTTACGTTGCAAGTGGCAGAGCACAAAAGTGTAGGATTCTTTGGCGTGTAGAACGCAAAAAGTAAGTGCTATTTATACTTTTGTAAGCGCCATAAGCGGCGTTCGAACGTATAAGCTGATTTTGATATCCAGAGAAGGCAAGTCAAATTTTATTTTCAACTCTATTAATAAATGTATTTTTTTGCAATGTAAAAAAGAGTTCCAAGCAAGATGGAATAACTTTCGTAATAAAGATTACAAATATTTGCATGCATAAAATTAATTAAATTACATTATTTAATACAATTCTTTAATGAACAAAATTTGCTATAGAGTTGTCGATGACTATTACGTACATAGTGTACTCTTGTTCTAAATGTGAGGGACACACTCAAAATCATTCTTTAAATGCTTTTTTTTACAACTCGTGTGGAATTTAAACTTAAAGTATATTGATGATTTGCTATAAGCTTCAGTGAAATGAAGGCATAATAAAATAACCAAAAAGCTAAACTAAAGTTTTTCATTCAGAAAAAAATCACAACCAAAGAGCGTTAGGTGACAACTTTTGCACTGCCACTGAACCATCAATTTATGGGTAGATATGCAACGTACATTTCATTAAGCACATTAAGTATGCCAATTAACCACCTTAAATAACAACGTCGTATTAAATTGGCATATTCATTCTATATCGAAGGTTAACGGCAAAAGTAGTCTGCATCACTTAGAAACAATTCGGGTGCCTAATTTTAGAACTTTGGATTTAATTGAAAATAAACAAACGAAATTACATTGCTTACTAATTCGGAATATAGAAGTTATTTTTGAAAGCGCTTTCGCGCAGTTTGTGGTTACTGGGAGTTGTTATTTCATCTTATGCCTGGAAGATCCTTGAGAAACTAAGTTGTCTCAGGTGTGAGTATTTTAAAAATTAATACATTTAGGAAGGGAAAGGCATTTTTATTTGGAATATGTGTGCATATTTTTTTTAATTAAATAAAACTAGAATGGGTAAAAATGTTTTCATTGAGTATAACATGGCAGCGTGTGTGAGCGAGTCCAAGAAAATGGTTTTTTGTTGGCATAAAGTTGCAAACCGCTACAACCCCGCATTAGCAGCACAAAAGCAATACATATTTAATTAAAAAAAATACACATGTCAAATGAATACAAAAAAACACAAATACACACAAAATGTGTATAAGTTACATTTTATGTCAGAGAAATAATCATACCGTGTGTTATGAACAGAAAAATATTGTGCCGCTTAAAAATTGTTCTCGTCTGTGAATTCTCATTGAAATTAAAAACCAAAATTCGACAGAACTCGATTTAATAATTAAGGTGAATAAACATATCTTATTTAGGACTCAAAAAATAATTATTTGGAGCTTTGTTCCTAAATGCGGATTTTAAAGGAATTTTACTAATCCAGTGCATATTGTGCAAATAACATTTAACATTTACATATAGTATATATATATATATATATTTATATAATAAAACACACATAAGTAAAATAATAATAAAAAAAATATTAAAATAATAAGAAGAAAAAAAGAAAAAAATTTAAATCTTTACTAAAAAAAAGATTGTTTCAAAAATGTTTGTATTTTTATAACAAAAAAATATATTTTTTTTATATTTTTAAATATTAAACAGACCTGGCTTTGATCGAGACGACTTTGCCACCTACTGGCATATTTTCCTTGACATAAATAGGACCATAGATTGTATGATCCCAGACAGGTGGATTATTGGCACGATCTACAACATCGATTTGAACCTCTACGGTACGTGATAAAGGTGGATAGCCTTTGTCTTGTGCCATGGCTTCTAATTTATAGGTTTCACGCTATTTTTTTATATTTTGTTTTTTATTTAGTTGTTTTTTTACGGTTTTGTAACATTCAAAAATTCAAGTTTGTTGACAAAAATCATTGATGAGATTTAGGTTTTTAAGATTTTTATATGGAGTCGTTGTTTGTTTTTTAGGTATAAAAGAAATTAAAAAATGGCAAAACACAAAAAATTACAGCTTGTTTTTTATTTAGAACGATTTTTATAAAAAAAAATTTGTTAAAAAAAACTAAAAAGCAAGAGTTGTGTAAAAAAATGACCAACACCTTAGAAAAAAAATAAAAATAAAAAATTTAAAATAGTTCTTGCTATTTTATCTTTTTATTTAAAAAAATATCATAGGCAGTGCAAATTAAAGAAATTTACTCTTTAAATTATGTTTCAAAAAAAGTCTCGATCCTAGCCTTGTTTTTTTTTCTTTTATTCATAGTAAAAATATTTACTTAAGACTAAGATTATTTTTGTTGAAATTAAAATTATTAAAAAGTAAAATAAAAATTATTTTTCTAATATAAGAGTAAATTAAAAAAAAATATATATTGTTATAAAGGATTTAGTGCAAATTTTTTGTATAATTTTTGGTTTTAAAAGCATTACATTCATTAAATACATAAAGTTTTGTCTACTATGTACTCGATTTTGTTTTTTTTAATAAAACTTCAAATTGTTTTTTAACATTTTTTATAATAAATATTTGAACATAGGCCTAAATATATGGTTTTGTTTTGTAGCATTATTTACCTGTTAGTTGTTTTCAACTAATCCTACAAGTTTTTCATATTTAAATGTGTAGCAATATTTTGAGATTAAATTAAATTTATTATATTATAATATTATTGTTATTATTTTTTATTTTTTGTTCAAGAAACCCAACACCATTTGTTTGAAGCAATTCTTTTAAAATTTGTTTATATTTTTGTTATTATTTATTTTTGCATGCAGACATAAGAGAAAGAAAAACTTGCAGCGTTTCGGATGATGCAAAGAATATAAAATCTTAGAAGCTACAAATTCTTGCAGAAAAAAATTATTTTTAAACAAAAGCTTCTATGTGCAGCAGACTCAAAATGGTACGTCTAGCTTGTATGGATCGAGAACGAACGGCAAAGAATTCATATCGTCAAAAACATTTGGGGTCATTATATTTAAATGGGGGAAAATGACAATGGAGCTCATTTGAGAGATCTAACAAATACTTGAACTTGTAAGGAACTGTTTCACGAAGAACATATAAACAATACTAAATACCTTAGGGAATCGTACAACTAACTTCACGAGGTTAATATGCTACGTTATTCGCAGGAAAAAAGACCTTGCATGAGCAGTGAAAGCCAACCAATTTATAAGTGCGAATTGAAGACTATCGAATATTTCGTGACATCACACACTCAAAAATGTATATACGCAAAGAAAAGACATGGTTAGGGCAACCATAATCTAAGAACGACATTATATGACTCAATTATAAATTTGAAATCAAATCGTGTTATCAAACCAAAGCCTTTATGCCGATCAGTTTGTTGCTTAAAAGCTTTATGATAAATGGCAAGAATAAAGCTTTCACGTTGATCTTAAACCGGAATTTGATGGAAAACACACAAAAATATGTTGGTATATTAATAAAAAGTAAGCCAATCTTGTGGCAGCCGTTCAGAATAGTAATAATTAAATAGTGAAATTTACAAAACGACCTACACTTATGCTTAAAATATATATAATAAAGCAAAAGTAGATTGCTTGATTGCATCAAACTTTATCAAAGTGTTTTGACACAATATTATATTATTATCCCTGCGTTTATAAATTTAGCATTAATTCTTGGATCAGCATAACTCGGATCATGTTACTGAATTCGGTTGCCAAATTTCACAACGTTTTACAAGCAGCTTCGAAACGATTATAATGTATTTATCGTTAGGCTGACCTGTTTAATCAACCTTTTGGCATTTCAGTTGAAACGTTTGCTTTCTACACAACAAGGTCCACTCCATGTAGAAAGTCTAATTTTTACTAAGAAAAGTTATGAATTTTTAATAATCCATTTATACACACATAAATATTGGATATCATAATAGATTCGCTGCCATAAAATCCTAAAAAAATATATGAAAACCACATAGTTAATCATCGATCTTAGCTGGCCAGACTTTAGTGTCCTACCGATATATGAATGGATTTTTCAATTATTATATTATGGCAGCAAAAGTTAAAATGGTTAAATTGCTTACATACTCGTAAGTACATTACCTTATTTCTTAGTAAACAACTTTGGCACAAACTTAAGAAATAATAATATTTCTTACTTATGAAACCCAAGTTGGAAGATCCAAATCTTTCGAAGTTTCTGATTTTATTGAAAAATTCTCTTTATGTAATACATTTAAATTAAAAAAAAAACGTTGGTCAGTGAGTTTTTGGGTTTTTTATTCACAGATAAAAAAACAGAGAATTGGTTAAACATCTTGTTTAGAAAATTTGACAGTTGTTGTTGCAAGCTAAGGAAGTGATCAACCAGGTGTTTGCCTTTTTATCGTTCTATATTCTATTTTAATCTATATTATCATATGGTGAAATAGCATTCATCTTCAACTGCGTACTTTTCTTTCTCTCTCTGTGTATTTTAAGTTACCAATATCCTAAGAATACCAAATTCTTATGAATTTATTATCGCTATTTTATACATATGGATGCGTATAAAATTAATATTGTTGTTGAAGAATGTGGGAGGGGGATAAAACCACAGCCAATTATAAATTTTGTAATAAGTGTATGCATGTGGATACAAATTTCTTAAATTTTCAGTTTAAAGAGGGATATAGATGCTAAAAATACTGGTTAAAGGTGAAAAATGCAAAATTCAAAAATCACATTTTACACTTTTAAAAAATGTACAGCTTCATAAAAAAATACCGAAACTGTTCTCATAAAAAACATCCTTTATTTTCCCACTTAAAGGAAATAATACGCATTTAACGCTCAAAGGACGAACTATGCGAAAAATATACAAATTTTGTTGATTGAGTTTAGACAACACTAGCACTAGCAAAAAAAATACACCACTATCAAGGATACAAACGATTAGCACTGGCAGTACCATGGAAAATTAAAACACATGCTTAAAATAAGGAATTCTAAAAATCAGCCAATTGGGTAACAAAAAAAATTCCTTTTACTGTGGTGACTATGCCTTGGCTGTAATTTTTGTTAAATTCACCTTCTGATGGGTGTTGGCAAACAGCCAATTGTTTATAAAAGGATATTAGTAAAGGTATTAGACCAAAACCATTAACGGGATACACATGTTGTTGCACAAAAAATCACAAATATCCCGTCTTTAAAGGTTATACAAAGCTTACTTAACATAATGTTAATTCTTAAAAATTTATTTTTTTTTTCAAGAAAATTAGTATTTAACAGAAATAAGAAAAGATTTTGCTTGCAAATTTCTCAATTAAAAAAAATTGCCAAGGAGCAATATTTCTGTTGAGAGTATCAGAGAGATAGGAGAGAAGAGTATAGCGTTAAATACAAACCTTGCCTTAACCGATGTTACAACCGTACCCACAGTGACATTTTCACGTATATAAATAGGTCCATAAACCACTTTATCCCAAATCGGTGGCTTATTATTACGATCAACGACATCTAATTCAACATCAACATCAGCATATGATGGCGGTTCACCTCGGTCAGAGGCGCGTACACGTAAACGATAACGGTCACGCTGTTGATGAGTGCAAGGATAATTTTTTTTCGTTTGTTTTATATTTTAGTTTGCAATAGAAAAATAAATTCATTTAAAAGTTAGTTATTGGTGGCGTTATTAGCAAAAGGACGAACACATATTGATTTAGTCAAATTTATAGCATATTAGCGGTGGGAAATTTATATTTTTTATGATGTTGAGTATAAAATAACATTGCCAAATAAGTGGATGTAGAGGTTTGTGTATTGGATAAGACGTGTTTGGTTTTCGTTGTAACAACGTTATTTAGTTTATTATTTTCGTGGTCGATGGCATAGATAACAAGTGACGTTATTGTTTACGTTACGTTATTCAAGAATTTGTTTTTGTTTTAAACAAGATGTATGAAAAGAAAATGAAAAACGCATTAAATTATATATGGAAATGAAAATCGAAAATTAGTTATTAGTAAAATTCAGATTACAGGGATTATAATATAAAAGCCTTTTAAGTCATACGTATAGTCTTAACCAACAAATTATGATTTATTGATTAAGGATAATTTCCTTAAGCAATTTGTTGGCATTAAGTAGTTATGGTACAATTTAGAAAATTAGAAAAAAAATATTTTTTAATTATTGTGACGATCGTTTTTTGACAACTATATTTCTACTTAATTAACAGATTTCTAATTCGAACTTTCAATTTTTTTGAAGCTTTAATTTTGTAACAATGTGCGACGATTAATCGATTAATGAAACTGTTTGATTAATTAATACAATTACTGATGAAAATAATTATTATTAATATTTAAAAATTTGAATTATTTTATTTGAATATATAAAATAAAACTAAACTAACTAAACTAAAATACAAAGAAGAAAAAAATTTGCCATTTTGAATAATTCATTTAATTAATTAAATATGAATTTATATAATGAAATTTTCTGACTAACCAAATATTCGTTTAATTAGATTTTCATCAATCAAAAGGCGAATTCATAAGAGGTGGTCTTGACAGCTCATCTGATTATTTTTTACTTCTTGCATGTCCTTGCATTTTGATTTGGTTTATTTGTCAAAATTTGTTTATGTTTGATTTATATATAGTGTTTGACGTTAATTTTGACAAAGAAAGCAGCTATTCTTTAAAGCGAATTGAGGCGAGTATACCTGTTATGAATTTAGATCCTTAGATCAATCAGAATGTTTGAGCTATCGATTAATCGTAAAACCCTACTAATAAGTAATCGGAAACAGCATTTGATAATAAGATACGGATAAAAACATATTGCAGTGTGAAAGAAATATGTGTTTTTCATATTACACATTTTAATAGCATATTCAAAACATTTGACATTTCAAAAAAAGTCTTGACCAGTATTAGTTAATTGCAGATTACGCCCGTTTTATTCGGGATTTCAACAAAATTGAAACTGTGCACACTGTCAAATAAGTAACCAATAAAAATGTAGCTGACAGAAAAACAGGGATTTAAAATCTAAAACTAAAACTTTCGCTTACAATCCTGCTTACAAAAGGCATTATTTTAAATACACCGCTAAGTCAAAATTTATCAGTAAAAAACGATAACTTGGGTATTAATTTTTTGCACAAATTTAACTTTTTTTTAATGCTCTCGCTTGAAGCAAACAGTTTTGAACGAAATTTTTATGCTCTACTATATCTGGTGTATAAATACAGTTCGATTTGAAGATACTATCAACAGGACAATGTAATGCTTTAATGTAACAGACTTATTTTGTTTGCAAAACATTAACGAAATTTGTCGATTAACCAGTAGTTTTTATCTAGCATTTCAAAATATTCAAATGAATTTTAAAATTGGTAGTTTAAATGTAATTTAATTTCTATTATTTTTATCCTGAATATTTTCCTCTTAAAGATTGTTTTTAATTAAAGATCAAGGAGTAACGTCAATGCATTTAAGTTAATTAACCTGAACTCAAGAGTGAATGTTTGCTGAATTACTAGAGTAAGAATAATCAAATCCTTTTAAAAGACTTAAAAAAAACAAGAGGCTATCTGGTATTTTTTTTGCTGCCTTTTAACTCAAAGTTTCTTCATTTATAAGCCGATTAAATTTTTTCTTTTATTTAGGAAAAATATAGTTATATAATTGGTTTTCTTTTGAATTCAATGTACATCTGTTTGTCAGTTGGTTTTAAAAGAACTAAATTTGAAAATTTATCAATTTATGAGCGAATTATTTGTTTTGCGTAATTTGGCAAATTTGTCTTTGAATATTAAAATTTTAGCCGAAGTAAACGGTTCTATATTCGATTTAAAACTTTTATGTCTCTTTTTTAACAAAAATTACTCAACCATCAAATTTAGTCTCCTGAAATCATAACATAAATATTTAATTACGACTTCGAACACATTTCTTATTATATATTTTTTTTTCAAAAATTGTACCATTAACTCCTCGGAATTTTCTTCTAAAATGTAAGATATTTAATGATTTTGTTAGCTTGCATTTTGCTGAGAATGGTTTAACGATTATTTTTATTTAATCACAACTAAACAATGAGGATGGATTATTAACATTATGACACTTTAAATTTTAAAGTTTGATTATTTTTGAATAATTATTATCTTGTTTTGCATACAACATCGATTACATGTGGTGGTAGATAATGTTAAACATTGAAATTTTATCCTTAAAATCGTTGAAATAATTTTACTTACAGGATAACAACCCTTTTTATTTATTTATTTTTTTTAAATGAATATGTTGATTTGGTAGAATTTTTTTTAAACATAATATGGAAAATAAGAAGAAAAAATTATTTTGTTTAATAAACAGAAGATATAAATATTTCAACATAAAGGTGCACAGAACTTAAAAATTATGTAAAGAAAATAAACGTCATCATTATTTTATTTTCTCTAAATTTTTCTTATAAATATATAAATTGTATGCATGCGTTTAAGAGCAAAATTGTATATTATTTGTGGCTTAAAAGACATTCAAAAATTTTTATAGTCTTTTAAGGAAAAAAATATCAACATTTACAGATCGCTTAAATTAACTAAGGATATCAGGAATGTAGGGTTATTTAGGGGTTAAACGTAAGGACGGCCCGGAACCTTACAACTTTATGTATAAATAAATAGGAATTGAAAAGAATTACAGTTCAGTTGCCAGCTTCATTTCTTAAAATTAATCGTCAGTTAAGTGTATTTTAATTTTATCGTTCAATGTTTGGCATGTGCCTTAGTTCTATTGAAGCAAGGTGCTGGCTATATTAATGCCTTCGAATTCAGTTAGGAAAAAGTTAATAATTATAAATACAATTTGTTGCAACATTCTACCGGCTCCTAAGGCAACGAAATCGTTTTCTGGGTATAATTATATTCCACTCCAAATGCGACAGTCCCGCTTATTGGTATAGTCATATAACCAAAAATTTTGCTTCATCATTGAAGTTTCTCTTACTCAACCAATTATTCCAAGATCTAAAGTTCAAGAAAAGCTCTCTTGCTTCAAAACGTTATACGTTATAATAAACCTTTATTGCAACTTTTTGTTGAAAATCACTTGAAGGAGTCCTCTAAGAAAAATTTTCTACTTTTTTCACTTACAGCTTTATGCTTTTCCTATCTGTTCGTGTAGCTCCAGGACCGCCCTCGTAATTATTTAACAGAAAATAAATATTGTATATTATTTTTAACAACTAAAACAAAAATTAACGATTTTTCAAAAATTTCTTTAACATCGTATTGAAAACAATATTGTGAATTAATAATACACATCATTTCGTTTTAATGAAGAAAGTCTCAAAAAAATACGGTGAGTTTAAAACAGTTAAAAAGAAATAAAATATATTAGTGAGGTTAGTTTTCGTTTGGAGAGTTTAATGTGTTTTGCATATTTCAAAAGACCTGACCACCAGAAATCTTTCAAAAAAAGATTTTATATTAAGCTTTGACTATTTAATATGTTTACTATATCTTTATACTTTAAGGAAAAAAATGTTAAAAAATCAATTATTATTTTTTTTAATTGGTTTAAAGGTAACATTTCATGTATTTTTTTTATTCATTTTTAGTTTTAACAATAACTTTAGTCAAATTCAATTACCAGCCAATTGTAAAAATTTTAGAGGATTTTTTTGTTTCAAATTAATAATAAACTAAACTAAATAAAAAATTTATCAACGAAAAGAAAAAAATTCGTAAGTAAATATGATTTCAAAAATGTAACTCTTTTAGTTTGAAAATTCTATTACAGTATAATGATTTTATCAAAAATTTGCACTGCTTACTCATTAAAAACCTTTACTGTAAAGTATTGTTTGTTTTTCATTATATAAAAATCATAGAAAAATAATATACGTTTGTATATACTTTTTTTGTTGAAAATTTAGCAAATAATAGTAAGAATTCTTTTTTACTACTACTTTTTATAATTAGAAATGAAAATTGGTGCAGTTTAAAAACTAAAGTTATTGAAATTATAAAATAATAGCAGCTTTTTAAATAGATTAATTTTAAATAAAGCTATAAGCCTGCCGATATGTTCATAACTTATTAGAAAATGTTTTCAATATTTTCTTTTCTTTCAATAGAAATCATAAATTTAACTGTTTATTTTTATTATTAAAAAAATTTTAAGTTTTCGACATAAGGGTCTAATTCAAGTTTGTTAAAATGTAGTTAGTAAAAGTTTTCTTCGGATCCCTTTAAGTTATATGGTTTTTTTTAATACAAGTGTTGTTAGTAAAACTTAAGAAAATTATATATAAAAGTGAAAAATTTACTGCAAAGATTTCTAGAAGAAATACAAATTTACTAAATAAATTTTGGTAAAATAATTTATTTTTTGGTAAAAAGGTTTATTATCAAAAAGAACACTTGGACTTTCAAGTTGTTTTTTTAATATTCTATAGAGTGATATCAATATTTTGAAGTTACTGAAGCAAAGAGTTCTCGAATGAGTTCTTTTTACAGAGTGTTCCAATATGACGTTTCATTTTTAATAGCCTGCGATTTTAACAGTTATCATGACTCAACCTGTAACTAATTGACAGATAAAAAGTAACAACTACCCCATTAACAAAAACGGAACAATAGTCGCTTGGACAACGCATTGAAATTATTAAAATTCAATACAAAAATAGTTCAGAAAAAGAAGGATTTATCCATTTTTGTATTGGACATTCCATAAATATATTACACCGTATTTTGCATAAATACTTAAAGTTCAGTTAACATAAAAACTCACGCCTCCCGATATCAACAATATTGTGTTTTTGCTGAGTGGGCCCTTGATATTGATCCGGAATTTCTTCGAAAAATCATCTTGAGTGATGAAGCCCATTTTGATTTATTTTATTTTTAATCATTACACTTCACAAATTAATTATCAGAGGCCTTAATTCTGACGCTCAGATTACGGGACAGTCACTTTAATAAAATTATGGAGAATATTGTTAATTTCACAATATTGAATGTACATGGAAGAGTGTATTGGCATTCATTTAATCTCTAACAATGCTTGAAGGATATCTTATAAGAAAAGTTTACGTTTTCAGGCATGAGAGTATTCGTGCAAAGGACATTGACAGACACTGCTCCGATCTTGGTATTTGAAATGTCATACGTGTTTGAAAAGCGGATGCTAATTTTTAATAATCTATAAAAATATTACTAAAGGAGCTTCTTACTTCCGAAATGAAGTCACCTGCATTACTAGGATGCAGTTCATAAAAAAAGAAAGCACACAGCCGATTTATGATAACTACTTATGGGATAGTTTGGAAGCTTTAGACCTAAATAAGAAAGTATAGAGTAAATGAAGTAAACCACATACTTCATTAATGGGGTTTCCCTATATAACAGGACTTCGTCATGCAAATCAGATAAATACTAAGTCCAACACGACCTTTGTGTGAATTCCCTCTTTTTCATATCGTATGACTAGTTGTTTAGGAAATTCAGTGTTGTCTTCCTTCAGTCGTGAACTGCTTGTCGGTGCTAGACTGGTTTCATAAAGTTTTGCAGGACTTTCTGTATACAAAATTTCGATAGATTTATTAAAATATAAACAAGGACAAAGTTGCTAAAGTTTTTATCAGTTATAGGTTGTAAATAATCACATTAAAACTTAAAAGCGTACTCGTCTCATGAAAGAAAAACTTTAAGCAGATATCGTTTGATCTTGGGCACGGTTCAAAGTATTATTGAAAATATTTCAAAAGATTTGTTGTTTGACATATGCCTTTTTTACAGTACCGGATAAATATTAGTCAGATATAATTGATTTAATAAAAAATTGATCAATAAATAAACTACCTGAAGTACATATCGATGGTCATATATTGATAACACATAATTTTTTAAATTATTTTTCAGTGCAGAACAATTTTATTACTTATGTCGCTAAAAAATATCCTAGTAAATAGTCAGGTTATTTATTTGAAGGCTTTTATCGCAATTATAATGAAATTTTTTAACTGAAAAGTAATAATAACCAGTTACGCGTATTCAACACATGACACATGATATTATAACCTCAGAAGAGTATCCAAACCTTAGCTCCCTGACTTGTCACTTGACTTGTGACAGCATTGTGTTTTTTCCTTTCGCTTGAATTTTAAATCAGATTAAAAGGAGCTCACTGATTCATTCAGGAAGGTATAGGTCACCTCATATCTTGCTTCTGATAACCTGAAATACCTTAATAACTAAGTGTCTTACCCCGCCAAAAATATATACATAAGTATATAACCTGGCAGTATGGCAGTCATTCAAACTAAGACATCAAACAAAATATATTATGAATATAATTAAATTTTGGACAATATGATGTTTCCATTTTTTTTATTTTTACAACATTTGCTTAAAAAAATATCTATTTTTGGAGTCTACAAACTTATGTATAATAATTTATATAAAATGAAAACTGTTATACCATATAAGACCTTTATTCAACATCATAAATTATTTTCTGAATGAGAATAAATTTGAAAAAAAATTAAAGTTGATGACGAAATTGCAGTAAATTTTTCTTAAAAAAATTGTTAGTTATTTAAACAATAAAGCAAGTAGTTTTTGTTAAAATTCATAAAACGTATACAGAAATCATGTAAACTAAAAAAAACATAAATAAAAATAAAAAAGGAATCAACAACTTACGTCAAGCGGTTTCTTTAAAACAATCCAGCCAGACTCAGCTTGAATATCAAAATATTCCAAATCATTGGGATTAAAGGGTGCACTTAAGCTGTAAACAATGGCACCATTATTATCAGCATCCTCATCGGAAGCAGAAACACGCAAAATATTTGTGCCAATACTAGCATCTTGCTTAACATTTTCCACATATTTCTAAAAAAGAAAAAAAATTTTACAGGTTTGGGATATTTGGAAATAAATTAAATCTTACCTGACGATCAAACAATGGAGGGTTATCATTGACATCTGTAATTTCGACGGTAAAAGAGCACACACCCTCCAGGCTAGGTTCACCTTGATCGGTAGCTTTAACAGTCACCGATACAAATTTGCCATCATCACCTTCACGATCGAACACTTTATTGGTGGATACTTCCCCAGTTTCTTCATCTACTGTAAATTTGGTGCCCTTTTGATTTGGCTGTTGAACTATTGAATATTTTACCTGAAAATATGTATGTGTTTTTGTTGAGATTATTTAATAATTTCTATTAATAAATATTTAAATATTAAACACATCTATTATATTATCTGTATGCTTCATATTAGTGGTGTAACTTTTTGTTTTGAGAAAATTACTAGCTTTTTGATTTGTTATTGGATTTTTTTTTTTTATTTGCGATAAATTAATATGTTTTCATTACTAATTTATTCATATTTAATTGATATTTGCTTTTTAAATTGCAATATAATAACAATTTTTGTTGATATTTTGATTAATGGAACGAAAGAGGAGGATAACTTGTGTTTGTTAATTTATGATATTGTTATTAACTGTAATCACATGAAATTTTAATTATTTAATTTCAATTAAATATTGAAATTAATAATATTAATCTGTCTACAAAGTGTAACTGAAACTGTAACAGATATTTACGTGTATAAATGTATATAGACTCTTGTGCAGATTTGGAAGCATTTAGAGTAAAATATTTGCCGAAAAAATGTGACCAGCAGACAAGTTAAATTTACATTTTCTTTAATTCCTATATTTTTTTAAATATGGGTTCGCATTTATTAAAAGTAATATAAAAATAGCATTTTGGGGCATAATTGACTTCATTTTGGGATATAAAATCCTAGTTATGTCACACCAACCCTAAGCAAAAGTAGTGGTTACGTTTTTTTTTGTGCAAATGTTTGTTGAGTGTGACCTTACCTTAAGATACTTAGGCACACAGGTTCATTTGCGTTTTACACAAATATTCCAAATAGATGCTGAAGCTGACGCGAATTACATTGAATTGAATTGGTATTTTATTTTTAGATCTTTTATAGGATAAAGTCATGTCACACTGTCCCAGTTTCAGATATACATACATATCGTCGGTCACAGGTTGACAACTCTTAACACGCAAAAAAATCGAATCGGGGTTTTGATGCCAAAATACTTTGTTTGTCCATCTGCATGTTAGTACGTATCGTATATATTTTTAAAAAATGTCCTAATTTTAATTGTTTTATTTACTTCCAACACGGTTTAATAACGGAGTAATAATGTATTTTTTTGTCTCCTGAAAAGTACAAAAAACATGTTAAGAGTTGTCAACCTGTGACCGACGATATGTATGTATGTGTTCTAAGATAAAATTTGCATCAATCTATCTATTCACGCTACAAACTATTATTATTATTAAAGAACGTAAAACAACGTCTTCTTCTTGAAACTATGAAAATTTTACATAAATTTTAAAATTTTTCATGATATTCTCTAAGAGGTATAATATGATAAAACACAAACAAAGATATTTGCAAGCTTTAAGCTGGCTAAGCTTATTGAATTGCTTTAATGTGTGTGTTCGAAAAATTTATATTTTTTTCTGAATAAAATTTAATTATTCGGAATACAGGAGATCTTGTTTGCTTAGGCCCATACTCTCAGTCTTTAATTAACTAATGACAGTGTTTCTACTACATTGGTTAACTGCCATCATTGGGAGCCTTCGTAGACTAGTAGGGTTCGATTCCTTCCTAGACCCTGGGTGTTTCCGCAGACAAGCCAAAATGGCTTCGCCGTTTGTGTTTGTTCTTTAAACAAACAAAAAAATATATATAAAAATAAGTAGTTAACTAAAGCTTGTAAATTTGGACCTTAGTGTCATCTACTTAGTCATCACCGCCTTCTCCTAATTTATTAAGGAATCAATTAAATATAATTACAGTAAGAAAAGCACACTTTATTTAGACTAAAAAAAATGAATAAGCGAATTGAAAACGAAGACAACATTTTACACAACTAAGTTTATTTGCACCTCTTAAGCTTGATAAAAGAAGAAAAAAACACAATAATGGCTTAATAAATGCAACACAATCACTTACCTGACCATTAACACCTTTATCTTCATCGGTGGCCACCACCTTTATTACAGGACTGCCATTTGGTGCACCTTCTTCTACTTTCGGATAATAAGTACCACAATCCTTAAATACCGGCTTATTGTCATTGACGTCCGTAATGAAAACAACCACCACGGCCGTGGATGTGTGTATTGTTTGGTCACCATTTACACAACACGACCCATCGTCCATTGCCGTAACATTCAATTCATACTTATCACGATCTAATGTTATGGCCTTATTATGCAAACGTATTACCCCCGTTATATCTTCTATTACAAACTGGCCCGACGACGTACCACCACCCACAAAACCAAATCTCACATTATCACCATCTTTGTCAGATGCAACAACTGTGGTAACCAATGTATTTGGACCAGCATTCTCATCCACATTGGGTGTATAGACTTGTTGAGAGAATTTTGGTTCTTCATCGTTTTTATTTTTAGTGTAAACACGAACTGTCGCCACACCTGACTTCGATGGTTCACCTTTGTCTTTGGCCGTTACAATAAATTCGTAGTAGGCATTATTATTATCAGCATCTAATTGTTTATTGTTCACAATGATGCCGTTCGAATCAACAGCAAAATGATCATCGGATACTAAATATTCAATTTCTGCATTGGCGCCTGAATCAGAATCCATCGCTTTGACACGCAGTATGCTGGTGCCCAGAGGTATGTCTTCATCAACGTTATGCGCTTGATAATCAGGCAATTCAAATTTGGGTGCATTGTCATTGACATCAGTGACACGAATGGTTAACTAGAATGATTTAAGAGGAGGAAATACTTATAAACATTTTGTGTATGTTCGTGTATTTATATTTTTTTTTTTTGTATGGTTTAAAAGACGCTATTAACAAAATTTAGTGCATTTTATATTTAGTGCACTTTTATGTAATTTTAGTTAAAAGTGTATAAACATTATAAGCTAATTAGATTTTTGCGATGCTATAAGCGTAGATATTTGCGAAATACAAAATAAAGTCTATGCCAAAAACGGAAATGAAATAAACTGCATTTTCTTCATCTAAAGGGTAATTTTTTTAACAACTTTCTTTTTGACATTATTGTTTTTGTAAGATTAGCTGTTTTCGTGTAACATGTTACTGTTAAACATGTTCTGTTTGATTTATAATTTAACCATGAATTGACTTACATACAAACGAAGAACGCTTGCAAATTA
The DNA here is from genome assembly GCA_956483585.1 of Gymnocheta viridis. Taxonomy (NCBI): domain Eukaryota; kingdom Metazoa; phylum Arthropoda; class Insecta; order Diptera; family Tachinidae; genus Gymnocheta; species Gymnocheta viridis. The sequence goes on along the minus strand of OY101440.1, from coordinate 25,449,672 downwards.
TTGAATTTTATTATCAAAATTAATGCTCTGTTAAGAAAGTGATTCGAGCACTTCTTCGATTTAATGGTCAGCTTGACAGACCATCTGAGGCTGCTATTCGGAGTCTTGTGACTAAATTTCGCACAAAATTTATATTATTGGACATTAAACCACTAACACGCATATATAGAGGTCGGACAGAGGAAAATATCGCAGCTGAATCCGCCAGTGTTGTTTATGACCGGCAAGAATGTTACTGTGAATGGCGAGCGCTGCCGTGCGATAATTACAAAAAAAATTAAAAATAGCTTGATCTCAGGAGCCAATGGCTCTAAAAAAAGCAGGAGAGAGTATGGAATATATTGAATAATTAATCAGCAGAGATGGGTTTTCGTACTAACCGAAATTGATTTAATGTACTCTCTTAATAAAATAACGAATTTATATAATAAATTTTCTAAATTAAAAGAAATGGTTAAACTGAAATCAAGCTAAGCAATTAATTTCAATATAAACCTAAAAAGTTCAACAAATTACGCCTAAAGATTAATTATTTAATTATTTGTCTATGATTAGACACCAAAATTAAATATATTGATTTAATAACACAGTTCCGTTAAAATCATCAGTATTGTTATTTTACAGCTTAATATTATGTTCAGAAATGCTTTCTTAATTGAGTCAATATTCAATTTATTGTATAAATTATTTTAGTTTTCAGACATACAGAATTTAGCTAGCTCTATTAGCATTTGACAGCTGGAAAATTATATTGATTTTATTATTATTTTTAAAGTGAAATTTCTTTTTTCGAAGTTTACAAAAATGGAAATGTATTCCTCTTTTAGAAACAAATTACTATTAGTATATAATAGAAACACCAAGCTGTTGCGGTTAGTACGATCGAGTCTTGATTCCAAAGTGGGAACAAAAAGAAAATTTTTGGAAATTCTGCAAATTTTAATGAGACAAAAGCTTTTGCTGTAAATGAAATATAAACAATTTTATTTAAATCAATTATTACATTTCCAATTTACAGAATCGCCAATCTACATTCTGGGAATCCAATTACCGTTGCAATGATGGCCAGTATTGTCAAAAGAATTCTCTTATGACCGGTACCAGTTTTGACATCCTCTGTTGCTTGTTTGGGAAGTTAAATAAAGTCGACACAAAGTGGCTTAAAGCTAGAACACTGCAAAAGTGCGTATTCATCGCTTTATTTACTCTCAGTTCATCTGGAGAGTACAGAGTGGCTTTTGAGCTGTTTAGTAGAATGTTCGTGGGCTGCAATAGTAACCCTATTGGCTGAGCTCATCGGTCATCTATACGTAGATGTAGCCGTGTCAACGAAGCCCATCCATTTTGTTTGGCCACATATCAAGAAGGGCTGTGTCAATATTCTTGATATCCTTGACTCGCGATCTGTAATGATTTTTTGTTCTATTTTCTTCACATTTGCTACTAAACACAATTGTGAACCGTGTTGCATTCAAAGTTTTACTCAATATTTATAACAATTTAATACTTATTGAACAATAACTAAATTAATATTTCATATGGAATATTGAGCTCAATCATGCTATTTATTGCGATTATCTCAATAAAGGTGCATGTCTGAACACCATATAACACTTATATATTACTACACAGTTTTTTTACAAATAAATAACATCATGATGTTATCTTAAATGAAAAACAAAATTTAAAACTATTTAAAATATCAAATAAAAAATATATATAAAATTTATTTTCGGAAATCGCTAACCTTAATTAAGTTGTAACACATTTTATGTCACTGGGTTTTATTATATTTTCTAGCAATTTCTGTTCTTTTTATCTTCTTATTAAAATTTTTCTTAGAAGATTTATGAGCTTTGCTATTTCTTTCCTCTTATGCTGCTGCCATTATTTCCCATAATATTTGACATGTTTAACATAATTTTTCCAATTTCAATTCTAAACTTTATTTTTTTTCATCCAAACCATCCTTGCAAGGAAAGCAACAAAGAAAAAACTAATAGAAATTATTGTAAACTTCGTTGTAATTTTCCAATAAAACTGTCAATTTGAGTTAATATTTTTCCTTATTCTTCCGCAATATACACTTTTTTCACAACAGAATGAACGCTGTAATACCGTGCAGTAGTTTTTTTATTCTAAATAAAATAAAATTATGCATTTAAGTGCAATTGCTGGTAAAGTTTAAAACAAATCTCAAATGACATTAAATTACCCTTGGAAAATTTACTGCTATAAAAGCCAGACCACAAACTGTAAAAATAACTAATGATACGCCAAGTATTGAAAAAAGAATATTGCAGAAGCAAAGAAGATTGAAAAACCATGGTATTGTAAAAAACAAAAGGAAATAAAGAAATCTATAAGAGAATATATGTGGTTGTGTAAGAAAATTTGTTGGCAGAAAAAGCGCTGCTATTGCTTATAGCGAAAGGGAAACGGAAGCAAACGTGCAAAAGTATGTAAGAACAAAACTTATTTTCAATATTCTTAAGTTTGATATACAATATACAATTTTATACATACTAAACTATTTATAAGATTGTGAACATACCTCAACGGATGTTGAAAAACCACCAGAATCCTCTGTGGCTGTAACAATCAAGGAGTAGACATGAGGTTGTCGTAAATCTTCAAAATCCAGTTCTTTAGCCAGCTTAACAATGCCAGAAGAAGGACCAATATTAAATGTTCCCGCACCCTGGCCTTGAGCTTTAAGTGTATAACGGATTTCTCGGTCTGCAAATGATTTCGCCTTAACAGAAATGATGCTGCAAGAAATGAAAAAAATAAAAACAATAACAAAAATGTGTTAAAATATATTCCAAGGAGTTAGAAATATAATAAAAAAAAACGTATTGTGCTTATAAAGGCAATGATTTAATATTGGAACTATAAAAGCTAAATAAATATAGTTAAGTGGAGAAGAATAAGAAATAAAAACCAACCAATCTAGGAGATGATAAAGCCAATAAGATTACAATGGAAATAGCACAAAGAAAATAAGATATGAGTTATGGAAATCAAATAAATTACCACATTGATTGAATTTAAAAATGAAATTAAGAAAAATACGAAAACTTACTCTGAATCCTTTTTCTGATTTTCCGGTATCTCTGCCTCATAACTGGGCATATAGAACTGCGGTGCTCTTTTGCCACCCACTATACTTAAACGTTCTTCAGGTGTACTTTGGAAACGTCGATCGTCTACTTTGCCATTTTGATCTTCAGCCTTTACGTACAAAACATATTCCATATCCAATTGGAATAGATCTGTACCACGGGTACGTACCACACCCGAACGTTCATCCACTTCGAAACGGCCTCCAGTACGATCACGTACAATGAAATAGTGTATATTATGATCAGTATCAGGATCACGAGCTTGTAAAGTAAATACAGGAGTATTTGGTGGGGCATTTAGTTGCACTACAGCCTGCATGGGCAAGGGACGATTGATGAAATAGGGTGGCTCATCATTGACATCCTTAACATGAATAATAACACGCTGATTATCCGTATACTTGAGACCAGCTAAAAGAAAATAAGATATTTTTTTCATTAGTTTCATAAAGTAAAGATTAAAGAACATACAAAATTTAAGTTGTGTATTAAACAAGAACTCTAAGTTCATATCCTGGAAAATTGTTTTGTTTTTCTTTTCAATTGATTTATAAAATAGAACGCCCTTACTCAATAAGATAATCATTTTAGTGTGATCAACATTTCCGCTTTTCATTGGGATCATAATTATCTTTTCATAAAAGTCAAAATTTGTTTGTTTTTTTAGACATCCCCAAGAATTGGATTTCTGGAGGGCATTGTTGGCGGTTTTTGACAGTGGTGTTTTCCTTCATCTTCTTAAGTTAAATTCTGGCTGAACGTCATAACTGAGGAGTGCATGATGACCGAGGTCAGAAATCAGAAAAGTGCTTGGCTGCCTGCTGCACATAATCTGAGAGCAACAAAATTTGATCAAATCATATATGTATTTGTAGTCGAATCATAATATGATCGAATTATGTGGTTAAACTCAAGTGATGTTATTTTTAAACCAAACCAATGGTGTAAATTATATTGTTGGTACGGCAATAAAAATATTTTACTATAACATTTTAATACAACAGTATTATGAAATATGAAGATAATGTGATAATGCATAATCATAATATGGTTCGACGTTATATCAAATATATATACAATATACGTTTTAACTTTCTTAAAGTCATTTCAACTCTACAATTATTTTTATTGAAAACTTGGTATTTTTTCTAAAATTAATTAAAGTATTTGAATGTTTATTTCTTGTTTATGTCTTTAAACATCCATTGTTGCCAGCTTTTGTCTTCGCATGCTTTTTAATTTGTCATCTTAATAAAAAACTCTAACAACAAGAATGAAAAATTGTGTTTCCTTTTGCTTTAGTGCAAAAGTTTATAAGTTAATAAGAGTTTGAATGTATGTATGTATCTTACTTCCTATTTTGTTTGCTTTTTTTCTTTTGCTTTGCTTTTGTATAATTGTCATATTCCGGTGCAGACATGTTCATATTTTAAAGACACTCAGTCAACACTGTCAAACAAATGTAACAAAACAAAAAAAAACAAAAAAACACAGCGGCATCGGTATTATTTGTTGAGGAATTAAGTTCTTGCAGTTCTCAACGGCTGTTAAGCTTATTGATTGTAGGATGATGTTGTTGTCGTTGCTTTTTGTTTCTGTTGCCTTTGTTAATGCCTGGCTGGCTCCTGCTTTGCAATTTTTGGTAATAAAAAGGGTTTTGTCGTTGTTGCTATTCTTGGAGGGTGGAATTTCATTTCTTTATTTATTCTTATTGGAACACATTTGTATTGCAGATTGGTGGTGCTGTAGGTTTTGTTTGAGTGTATTTTTGTATTTTGAAAGGATTAAATAGAGTTTAAAAAAATATTCTGGTCTTATTCCTACATTTGTATTACTTTTCTACAGCAAACTTTATTACTTAAACTGGAGGAAGTGCTGTGAAGTTTAATCCCCATTTTGTTCGCAAGATTTTTTTTACCTTTTTTTGCTGTAAAACTAGAAATGTGTTGGTGCAGTTTTCATTAGTTGATTCACAGTTTTTCTAATTCATTGCATTTAAATGGCTTAAATGAAATTTTAGAGCTCTAACTTAAATTAAATTTGTTTATAACAAGTTACTAAAGAATAATTGAAAGAACTTGAGGTGAGGCTTAAGAAGTCTGTTTGCTGTTGTAATTTGTTGGTATTGATTTTACCAGTAAGTTAAATAAGAAATATTTGCAAATTGAAAATATTTGTCTGGAAGATATAACAGATATTTAACGAAATTAAATAGTAATGGTTTATAAAACTCATTTACAATTTATCAGTTTTATTCATTACGGAAACAGCGATGCAAAGCGTAGCATGAGAAGCCAAAACTTAAAATGTTAGAGAGATTTATAGAAAACATTTTAATTTAAATATATTGCAAACAAACTCAAAAAAACTTCATCAAACTTGTGACAATTTGGCAACATTTTAATACATAACAATGTATAATTTTACAGTTTCTATTTAGATACGTATAGTACTATTCGAAGAAAAAGTATTAAATTTTAATGATTTTACATTTTATTTTCATCGTTGTTGCGAGGTTTAAAAACATTGGCAGACAAAATATATTTGGTGAACATGCGTGATCGTGAACATTTTTCGCTTTGGCGTGGATGAAAGTGTCGGATTGAGAAAACTCAGCTCGTAAGCGTGAGAACTCAAAATTTTGTCACGCGTGCATGCGGGGTCTTAAATTTATTATCCCCCGCGAGTACATCTCTAGGAAAACGCACTAGAATAATTTTTGTGAAGTAAATTCTTACTCGATGGTTTGAGTAATTCAAGATCCTCAAACCTTAACCAAGGTCGAACATCAAACAAAAAAAATTAGGATTAGTTAGACGCTAAAAGAAAACTTTACGAAAATTCTTAAATATTACTCAAATAAAAAATATATTGTTTTAAATTGTTAAAACGATTACAAGGACCGAGGAGTGGAAAAATTATCTTAGATCAAAAATCGCTCTTGTTTAAAATTGAAAAAAAAAATCCGAAAAGAGTTAAATTCTTTTTCACTTCGATGAACTGGGGGCAAATTACGGCATTCCATATAGAATTCAATCCCATACAAAATTTTTTCAATTTGTATGGAAATTTCGTTCGATATCGAATTACGCAAACAGACAGTTTCACCAAACATTCTATCTTGGGAACGGATTCACCTCGTAAAATCCATTTCCTTGACCATTGTATAGTTATAAATTTAAGCTTTAATATAAGGTATAAAGTCACCAGAAAAGCTAATGGCTCAGTCATATGATTGCGTTTGTTCTCGAACCCATCTAGCGTAAATTTTCGTGCAAAACTGAAATCAATGAATGATGTGATATGCTCACAACCATAATTAGTCTCCATGGATTTATCGATAATTTTCAAAGTATCTGCTAAAGCTGTACATTCTGATCGAGGTTTATCATTTTCGGATGAACGGCCACGTTAATACGCCTTCTAGAAGGCCACTATTGTCCTCATTTTTTCTCTGGAAAAATTCTGTATGAATTTAAAACATCTAGTAAACATAAAGGTTTGATCTAAAATTGAAAATGTATAGAAATCCAACTCCATCTCAAATAATACACATTTCAAATTGAATGCAATTTGAGAAACATTGCATTTTTAACAAAATGAGAAATCGGTTTCTCTTCAAACTTAATCCGAAACGTTGCACTTAAAAGTTTTACAAATGTGGATTGAAAACAATTATAAAACATAAGTGAAGATAATTTATTAAATTTTGATTACTTTTTCTGATAGATTTAAGTTGTAAAACTTTTAATTAACTCAATTTTGATAATTTAAGCGCTTGGTTCATATTATTTTTAATAATCTTTAATACATTAAAGAAAAAAAAATTGGAACTTGTTGTGAAAAGCTTTAGCTTTCAATTTATTTTTCATTTTAATAATATTGATAACAAATCTTCAATAAAATTCAGAATTTACAATGATTTTATTATTTTTATGACATTGAGTTTTTTTTTTAATTTGAGTCTTTATAAAATTTTAAAATTGAATGCATAACATTAGAAATTAAATAGAGAAAGTATCATTCATTAGACGTTTGTTCTCACATGAACATCAATTTTAATTACAGTTTTCAGCATAAGCCTCTGTCTGCATTTGTAAAAGGTTTGATATCAAATTATAAAAACATTTAAAAAACTTTTGTTTGTTGAGGGTTTTTAGCTCAACAAACAAAAGTTTTTTAAATCTTTGAAAAAAGATATCGAGGCAATCTCGATTAATATAAATTTAATAATTATAAAAACATCATATTTCAAATGTTTAATTTTGTCTTTGTTGGGTATATAAACAAACATGTTTGTAGTGCACTTAGGAAAACACTCAAAGACACATGCAAGTTATTTAAAACCTTCTTTAAACAGACTGTCAAGCAACATTAAGAGGCCTTAGAGAAGAAAAGGACCAAGGAACGTATTCTCTTACAATATACTTTATAAGAAAACAAAAAATAGAATTAAATTTTTCAAGAACAATGACAACAATAAATTGCAAACGCCACCATATTTACATGTTTTGAAATTTGGCAAATATTCCACCCCATAATTGTAAGCACAGAACAGAAGAATTAAAATCAGTCTCATTTCAAATATTTGAATTTTTTTAAACTGGTAAAAACTCGTAAAAGCAAGCAAAAGAAGAAAATATTATCATAAGAACGTTTATTCATTCTACGATCTTAATGTGTTATGTACTTGGAAATCAGCTAAAAGTCAAGGAAGTATTAGATTTCATTAAGTTAGATGTATTAAGCAAAAAGTCACTAGTTCCATTTCGGAACATGTATCTGTAGCCTGGAACCCGCAATATAAAGTCCAATTGAAAAAAATATAAAAGAATCTGATGCAAACTTATCTTCTACATTAAACTTCATTCAGCCATTTAAGGTCTTGCTGTGTTAAGGTCTTGTATAATTCTGCAAGTGCTACTGGTTAGGACGTTATTTCGCCGGCGGGAACGCAGGACATGCGGAGAAGATTAAGCAAGCGAATCAGATTTTTTGACATACGAGGGCAACTATTTATATTTCGGGAACTGGTAACACTAATGTCAATAGCTACAATCTGGCAACACCATAATAAAGTTTAACATTTTTTAGTACAAACGTATGCACAACGTTTTGATGTACAAGTGCTATTTGTTTTGTTTACAGTGAGTTCAGAAAATCAATTTGGGAGAGGGTTTTTGTTGGATTATTTTTCATATCATTCGACGAGGATTATCTGAATAAAAATGTGTCAATGACCTCAGTTATTTGTATGGCGATAAAGCACAATCAAAAACTACAGTATATTGCTGGTATAGTGAATTCAACCGTGGTCGTAGTTCCGTCGCCGGCGAATTACGCGAAGGGCATCGTCATGTGACATATTGTAAGATAGAGGTATCTCTGCACATTAGTTCCATTTCAATACATTCGATTTTGCATAAACACTTAGTTGTAAAAAAATTTTTCTCGTTGGTTACCCCATAATTTATCAATCGCTCAAAAAAAGCCTTGCGTCAAGTGGTGTAAGGAAATAATTAAAAAGTTCCACAGTGATGCTCCCAAAGACGTGTATAAAATCGCGACAGATTTACGATTCATGGATTAAGAGCCGGAAACAAAATAGCATTCTACCGTGTGGGTATTCCAAGACGAGCCGAATCCAACAAAAGTTGTTCGTGGAAGAAGCACAGCAAAGCAAATGGTCCCTGTTTCTTAGGCCGAATAGGTCATGTGGCCACTGTTCCCTTAAGTAACGTAGAATTAACAATTCTGAGTGGTACGCGACCATTTGTTTGCCGGAAGTCTTCGGAGAAATTCGTAAAACTAATCCCCAAAGACGAATCACTCTTCATCATGACAATGCGAGCTCTCACACATCTCTTCAAACAAGTGTATTTTTGAGCACTAAAAACATCGAATTGATGCCTAATGCTCCGTATAGTTCTGACTTGGCACCAAATAACTTCTTCTTTTTCCCGAATATCATAAATAAACTGCGTGGTCAACGATTTACGAGCGCCGAAGAAGCAGTTGAAGCGTTTAAAAACCATGTTTTGGGGGTGTCTCAAGAGGAATGCAAAAACTGCTATGACAAATGGTTTGAACGAATACAAAAGTGTATTAATGATCATCAAGGGGAATATTTCGAGAAACAATAAAGCCATTTTAATTTAAAAATGTTTCTTATTATTTGCTATTCCCGAAATATTAATAGTAACCCTCGTACACAAGACTAGAAAACTCATGAACGCTGAAACATTTAATATATTTTAGTGAAACAATCATTTAACTGAGGAGCTATTGTCTAATGATATAATCCCATGATCGAAAAGGAAAATAAGTCCCATTACAGCAGAAGAGGGATGCAAAAGTTGATACAATTGTACTTTTTTAGCACTATTTGAAAGTAAAAGGTACAATAGCACCCCCATGCCTAATTTAGCACTATTTCATAATTTTCCTAGTTTCATTTCATTACACGAAAGTATTTTAAATAATTATCCCATTTTTTATATGGGAGCTCCATGTTAATCATTCGTTGTGAATTGTTTTCTATCCAAGGCGGCATTATACAGATCTTAGCGATTCTACAACAGCTAAAACATTACAATAACAATTTGTGGAAAAAAGTAGAACACCTGTTTAAATACGCCTTGTTTTGGACGAATGTATCAGATATGAAAAATTATATAAATGAACTGATGTTTACTGATATTTCAGGAATTGCTAGAGGAATATTATCCATCCCACATACTTCTGCAAATGTGGAAAGATTTGTTTTCGTTTCAAAATTTATCAAAAACAAAGGAGAGCAACAGGTTGTTTGTTTCGACTGTTTCTATCTAATCCAAACAAAGGATTTCCTGAAGTCATCTAATTCGTGCTGCTCCAATTTAGATTTGATTAAGAATTTTAAAATTAAGCATTAAATTTAATTGTTAACTTTGTCTACATAATATACTCGTATAAGTACTAAGTACGTTAATAAAAAATATTTAAAAAACAAAAAGGAAAACTGGATTGAAAAAAGTACACTTTTTCTTAAAGAGGGAGATAGAAATAAAAACTTAGTTTTATATATAAATAGGCAAAGACAAATTTTTAGATCCCTTTTTCTCTTTTGTTTGCCAACCGCTTTGTTCATTCTTTTACCAAATGGTAAACATTTTTGAGCTTTAGTGACCCGGCTTTATATTATTTAAATCGCTTCAGTATTAAAGGAATAAAAGGCTCATAAAGTTGACCCCACTACAAATGCTAAAAATACACAGGTACACGCATTCGCTTATGTAAGTATTGGTTCAAGCAAACCGATGAGAGTTTTTAAGAGTATCTACATAAATACATATGTACTCATATATGAGTAATAAGATTGTTTTTGTATAAATGTGTGTGTTTGTATAAAATTTATTTGGTTTAGTTTTTTTCCGAGGGAAGGGTGACAAGTAATTTGGTAGTTTGTTCTGTTTAAGCTGCCGGTCGAATTTCACCCACTAGGCGTGCTCTAGTTTCCTTGAAGTTGGCTTCTCATGGGCCAATGGCTTCTAACGGGATTTGTTCCACAATGGCCATGCGCAAAATGAGTATTTATGATTACACAGAAAAATATGTTTGTATGTGTTGTATTAGTTTTAAGATTCAATATCATGCTAAATATTAAAGGAGGAATAGAATTTTTGTTCAATTTATTAAAAAAGAAAACGTATGGAGAGAATCTCGATATTCCTATTCGTATAGAGATTTTTTTCAAATAAAAATCTAACTTTATTTATTATTTTATTTTCTTTTTTTTCTTTTCTTTACTATATTTTTTATGTCATTAAACTGAATCCACTTTAGTTATGTTGATGTTGCACCCAACTGCCAAATGATACGCTTGCATGTCGTTTGGCAGTAAATTTCTTTATTCTGCATGCTTTTTGTTTGCTTTCTTTTCTTCTCTAGAATTAAGTAATCAAAGTGCAGCAACACAATGTCATTTTTCTGTCTCTAATCTAGCAAATAAAGAAATATGTATAAAGACGAAGATGTTTTTTTGCTTTCTTATACAATCGTATTTTTCTGGGATAACACCGTTAAGTTCAAAGTTAAATATAAAATTTGTAGACGGAGATAGAGCGTAAAAGATTACTTGTTAAAGAAGTTAGTGTTGTTAACCTCTGACGTACAGGTTCGACGAAGTTCAATGAATTGTGTTCTACTTCACCCAGGATATTCAGCGGTAGTTATGCTTGTGCTTATTTTTAAGTGGTAAGTATGGATAAGCTGTGACCTGTCGTAAATGTAGTTATAAGAAAACCTAAATAAATACAGATTTAATTCTAAAAAAACTCAGACATCTGTGTTTTTGCCATCGTAAATTCTTTAACGCTGAGGCTCATAGAATCTGTCATACGTTATATGTACGTTGATTTTTCAACTGACAAATAAGTTGAAATACAGGTTTTCTTATGAGCTTTGTCACATTCCTTACGTCAGTCAGAGTTTTTATAGAGCTCTTTTTGATCGGAAACGATGTTATTTGGAAGCATCGAGGAAAAAGGATTGTGTACAAATCATATATATATATTTTTTAATTTTGATCATACTATTGTCGGAGATTTTAACGAAATCGAGAGCAAAGTGGTGGCCAAAAATCAAAATTAAAAGTCAAATATTTTTAAAAACAATGGCGCATGTTCAGAAATCACCACTAAATGTTAACTTTTTTAGGTACCCATTTATTTAAGTTATTCACAGTTGGTTACTTTCAACATGAAAAGTTTGCACTTAGTTATGGGTGAGGCTGTAACAAAATGATAACTATTTTTTAGTTTTATTAGTTTCGACTTTGGTTATGATTTCTGAGTATGCGCGAATTTCTTTATCTATTAATAAGCTTTAAAGCACGTATAAATTCATTAAAATCAAAAAATATTTGTATAAGCTAAGAGGCCAACAAGATTTTAGTTTTGACCCCCTGTAGTTAACTTTGTGTTTCGACAGGGTGATCTAAATTTCCATATTTTTAAAACTTCTCTCTTCTAGGATTTTTTTATACATAGTTTTGTAATTGGATCGCATGTTTCAAAGATACAGATTTCCTACCCTTTGTTCCAATTGGAACCACTATGGGAAGTGCTATTTTTCTACTCCATGCGATTTTTTTCTAATTAGAAATTTTTATTTATCTTCCGGTTAAGGCAATATCATAATTTTATATCAAAATAGTTAGAATACTTTCTTCAATTAACCCAATTTAATTCTAGATATATTTTGTAGTCTTTGTTTACAGTTCACGATTTTTTTAGTGTGTAGATTTTTCTTCAATTTCAATAACTGGTTGAATTTTTCAGTTCCATCCCTGATTTTGTTTATTTTGCAACGACTAAGAAAGTTTTTGCGTGCCGATCCCCCAAAACTTCTGAGCCAATTTATTTTTTTATTTTACACATGAGTTAATTGAGAATATTCTAAGTTTTGTTTCTAAAGGGCGTGGCACAAAAAATCCGTCGTACGTTATACGTTGCTTTTTTTCAACTGACATTAAATTATCGGCGGCGGAGGTTGACACAATGAATACTTTGTTGACGGACTTTATATCAGCTTGATTTGTTTAAATTACACATTTTCAATGGAATTCGAGGATATTCTGAAGTTTCCTTTTATTGTAATTTTTATTTAATTCTATTTAATTTAGTTTTGCCAACACACAACACAAACAACTAAATAAAAACTAAAAAATGTGATATTTATCAAAGTACCCAACGTACGTTACTTTAGTACCTTACTTTAGTATCTGCCAAAATATTTATTCCCTACTTTTCCTTTATATTCATCCATGTTTCAGTTAAAATAAGAAAAAAATCGTACCTGTTCTTTGATTTTTTTCGATTATACTTTTTTACTAAAGATGTGAACACATTTAATTTAATTTTATTATATATCTCCAATAAACTAACCCATTTTTCCGTTATGTGAATTATAAATATAATATATTTTTAATAAGTGTGTTCAAAAAATAGCTATTCATATATTTAATATACTTTTAATCCTGTTATAGTGTATTATCTTGCGAAAGTATAAAATAAGCAAGCAGTTGAGAAAAAAAAATAGTTTGTAAAATCCTCATGTTCATCTTTGTTCTGAAATACAGTCATTTAGGTAGAACTCACGTACGTGCGAACCTTCATTCGGTTAAGAATGCATCTTGAAAATGCATGTACGCTGACTGAAATTGTTATTATTAGTACATGCAGATTTTGCATCTTCATTTACAGCATCAGCATTATGATTTTATAAAAGAAACAACTGAAGTTTTTTTTCATAGATAAATATTGCATGACTGAATTTTATTGGGGGTAGTGGGAGACAAGCAACATAGCTTTTAACGCCATTCCTTTTTATTGTATATCTTAAGTACATTTACGCTTTCAATTTGTTTCTACAAGTCGGTCTTAATTTGCATTCAAGTTCCTTGTACGAGTATCATGTTTGTAATATATTTCAATTCGTTTCTGCTCTTATTGTCTTCTATTTTGTCAGTTGAATACAAAACGTAAGAATAACTAGTATAATCCAGAATTGTTTGCATGTATCAGCAATTTATTTTAATTTCGAATAAGTATGTATTATTAAAAAAATCGTGTTGTTTTCTTTTCTTATAAATGATTAACAAATTTTTGGAGAAAATAAGAATAAACTGCTGCTGAAATAACACAAGCAATTAACTTTTGTGGAAAATCTATAAAAGAATCTCAAAAATTTTTATAAATTTGAACGAGTGAATTCTTGCATTACACAGCCAAGCATAGTAGATTTTTCACTTAAATATTTGTATGTATAAGAACTAACTTTTTAACTTCACGCTACCAAAAATATGAAATTTGTGATTTCACTGTAATTTGCGAAAATCGAGTTTTCATTAGATGCCGACTTTTTGAGGTCATGGGAATCTATTCTGACTTTTTTTCGACGATGTCCTTTAGATGGTTGTATGAATGTGTGTGTTAGTGTTTGCGTGGTGTAAGTGTGTAATCGATGGAAACCAAATATTCGGCATTCTAAAGACATTGATCTCACTTAGAGTGTGTAAGATAATGTCATGTTCGGTTGACTTCGATAATTTTCAAGTTTTCGTAATTGTTGGCCTTTTTATAGCTGTAGCGGCTTTTAGTATTTTAATAAATTTTCTGGCTTGTTGACGTTTCACATTTTTTCTAAATAATAATTTACAAGCCAATGTTTTAACATGCAAATGTATTGTGAAAAATTATAAATTAACATCTCTATTCAAAAGTAGAAAACATTTAAAAATTCATAAAGAAATATTATTTTTAATTTAAAACACCTTTTATAGAACTATACACCCTCAAACCAATACTAACACAAAACATTTTACTAATACAGTCGTAGACTTATGTCGTTTCACAGTTGGTATTTTCAATCGTGAAAGAGCCTACTGGGAATCTCATAAAGAACGTTGTTGATCGTCGACGAGCGCATTTTTTAATCGTAGTAGATTCGTTGCACGAGAGAAACTGTTATACGAACTGATTATTCTGTAAGATTCTTCCATAACACAGCGAAAGACACTTATATTATTCGTAGAGGGAATCATTTGAGATTTGTGTAGTTAAGCAAAATGTAACATTGTTGTTTTCGTACACTTCAAATAATCATTAGAAAATTTTTTTACGACTTACATTCCAAAATTAAAAGACGAACGTGTCAGAAAATGTGTAAAACGTAATAATAAAAAAGTACATGTTTTTGTTATTGTTACTCGTCAGATCATCATCAGAAGATTCTTCTGAGAGTCGCATATTACACACAATAGTCTAACAAATATTCTATGCTAGTTGATTTTCTTTTCTAAAAAATGTAACGTTTCTTATACTTTTTTTCCAAAAAATTTATATTCAATGTTTTCTTAAGACCAAAATTTTGCCTCCTAAGTGATGATACAATAATTTCTAATAAACTCACTATTTTTATATTGAAAATTTTTTAATGAAAAGGGCAAACAATTTTGCACTTTTTTAGAACTGAAAACGCCATAAGGTTTATTACCACCTGACTTAAGTTTTGACAATATAGTTCATACAATGTATGAAAATTTAATAGTATGTACATATCTTTTATTATTATATTATGATTGCAATTCTCGATATATCAATCAACATTGCCATATGCCTTCTTACATACGGATGTTATGTGAATTCAACATATCTGAGAGAGGATAGTTTTTTCACTTGGGAACTTATGAAAGTTGCACTTTTTTACACACATAAACACTATTTAATAAAGGGGTTTTCAACAACAATTTTGTTTTTCAATTGTGACAACACCGAAA
Organism: Gymnocheta viridis; assembly: GCA_956483585.1. NCBI lineage: Eukaryota > Metazoa > Arthropoda > Insecta > Diptera > Tachinidae > Gymnocheta > Gymnocheta viridis. Next base: position 25,434,228 of record OY101440.1, on the reverse strand, counting down.
ACATGAAAGTTTAGACATTTAGGTTTTTGACGTATTCGTAGTAGATGCATTGGCACTTGTTGCAATGAATTAAATTTTGCTCGAATATCGCATTAAAATAATTAAAATCCATTATGCAAATGGTGGTTCTGTTAAAGTTATATTTTGTAAAAATCGTGATATTTTCGGAAAATATAATCGTCCTTCTGAGACCGCTATTAAGAATTTGGTCATTAAACTTGAGTCGACAGGCGCTAAACAAAATGTTCCAGGTACAACGCATGTTCGACCGGGTCCTTCAACTAAAAACTACGCAGCCGTGAGCCACAGTGTTGAAGATGAACCGAATTTGTCAATTCTTTTGACGTTCACAACAAATGGGGCTATTCAAAACCACCACATTGCGAATTTTGCGTAAGGATTTGGGTTTGAAGCCTTACATAGTTCAAATGGTGCAGGAGTTGAACCTGACCGAGCATTCACATCGCTGTAGGTTCAATCAATTCATACAGGAACAACCCGCTGGTTTTCTGAGAAAATCATTTTTTCAGACAAAGCCCATTTTCACTTGTCAGGGTACGTCAAAAAGCAAAATTGCCGCATTTGGGTTTCTGAAAATCATAGAGCGATTATTGAGCGGCCTTTACATGCTCAACGTGTCACTATATGGTGCGCGATGTGGTCTGCAGGCGTAATTGGTCCGTTTTTTCGAAGATGGGGCGGAAAAGAGGTACCGCTCAATGGATCACGCTGTCGCGAGATCTTAGCAACTCAATTTGAGCCTATTATTGATGACGTGGATGTCACTGATATGTGGTTTCAAGAGAACGATGCCACATGTCATACAGCTAATGAAATGATCAACATATTGCAAACTAAATTTCCGGATCGCATAATTTCACAAAAATCAGCTGTTAAGTGGTCAGCCAGATCCTGTAATTTAACACCACTGGATTATATATTGTGGGACTATGTTAAGGACAGAGTCTATACGGAGCCAATCGAATCGATTGCAGCTTTAAAAGTCAAAATCCGTGATGTGATTAACGAAATAGAGTTGCCATTTTCCAAAAAAGTGATTAAAAACTTTAATGAAAGAAGCGACATCTGCAAGGCTGGTCGTGGTGGACATTTGCTAGATATCATTTTTCATTCATTTTCATTTCTTTGTAATGCATTAAAAATTTTAATAATTTTTATCTAAATCTTTTATTTTATTTTGTTTTAGAAAACAAAGTTCTTGTTGAAAAAAAACTGTATTATTTAACTTTATTTTTAATAATTTTAAACACATTTTTTTTTTATGTTTTTAATTTAAATTTTAGTGACAATTGTTAGCTAAAATTTATCATTGACATAATTTAAGGCTCGAAAAGTACAAGATATTTTCACTTGAAACTATTGGATAAGAAAAAAAATTATGAAATCTATTTTATACGTCCACGTTTTCAAAAGCCTTTTTACGTGTGGAAAAAACCAAAATATTCTTAGAAATTTTATTCAAGAATGTGTAATTTGCAATATCAAATACTATACGCTATACTAGAGTCATTTCAAGTAATTTAATTAAAAAACTATTTTTTTTTGGTACAACCTTACTGAGTTTTCTAGTTGTGTTTCTTTTCCTTAAAATTGCGATAACATTTTTTTTCATTCTTGTTATTATTTGGTATACAATTGTGTAATTATGCCTGCTGTTGCTTATTTACATGCCAAATCCGTTCGAAGGTAATTTTGTCATGTATCTTTTATTGTTTTTTTGATCGAAATCGGAGAAAACGTTTTCGAATTAAGGAAAATATACTGATGTCAAAAGAAATTTGTAGGTGATGGGAAAAACCTGAGATCACAATACTTTTAAGCGCATCAAACTGCTTAAGGCCGTCATTCATTGTCTTTCATAACCGCATGATCTGCCAAATATGGCATGTGTGCTAATAAAGTATGGTAGTGTGGACTAAAAATGCAACTGTGTGACAGATATAATGATAGTTTTCATGCGATCAGAATAGTATTTTTTGTTTACCAGCACTAAGGATGATAATATTTTAACTTTTTCTTTATTCGTTAACATTTTACATTCAAAATTTTCTATTTGAATCAGGGCTTTTAAAAAGATCGTAGCTTTGCTCGGAAAAGAATTTCGTTGTAGGTCTTTTTTTATTATACAATATTAATATTTATTAAAAGCAATATTTGATATTTGGAAATTCGTAAGAACTTTTTCTTTTAATTTTGTGTAAATTATCAAAGATACGTAAAAATGCAAGTTCTAGGTAGACAAAATAAGAGGGTTCTGCAAATACAAGTTCGGGTTCGGTCTGAAAAACTGCACCCTGCCAAACCTTAATAATTAATTCACAAACTAAGTAACTTGAACATATAACGCCTAAAATAAGCTTTCCAACGTTCTAAAGATCACATGAAAATTTTAAAATGTACTGTTCAGTAGGCGTAGAGTTACTTTGGATATATTATTGTTAATATATCCAAAGTAAATTTTCTTTTTCTTATATTCAACATGACCACATATACGTATTACTGAATGAAAAAGATTTGATAATCTTTTTGTTTTAAAATCCATGAGGTACTAACATAACTATTCGAAAGAATATAAAACTAATTGTTTTTTCATAAAAAGTATTAAAAATATATTCAATCATTCATAAAACCAATTCTACAAATTAAACGTTAACAAGCAAAGCTTTACAGGCGGCAACTAATAGTAATTTATTTGAAATAAAACTGACAAACTTTTCACATATTACAGACATTTTTCCTCCAGTCACATATTTTAAAAACTTTATCACTAAATTTAGAATACTGTTTAATGTGATATATAATTTATCTTATGTTGCCAATTAATTATATAAATGATTCTTATTTGACAACCATTTTAATATTTCTAAGACCTGACATAACTCTTGTACTTCAACGAAATGCAGCAGCAACAAAAAGTTGATACTAAAACTGATTTCAAGTATTTTTATGGCCATTTTACAAGGCAATAAAATTGTAAATGTGTGAACATTAAAATATATTTAAAAGAACTGTAAAGGAAAAAAAGAAAAAGACAATTTGGTCAATCTTAAAATATAAAGCATGCTACCAGTTTGCAAAAATTATGTATACATGTTACTTAACTTTATTGCAATTTGATAGCTTATTGTATAATGTGAATGCTGCAGAAATGAAAGACATCTATACAACGCACAGTCACTATAATACTTACTTACTCATGTGTATGTGTTACTATGATATTTTAATGATCTGGCAAATGGGATAATAAGATTACCTTCCTATAAAAGCAATTTAATCACTGCGTTTGGAGTAATTTTTTGAGAAAAAAAGAAGAGAAAGAAGTGTTACGTGATATTTCAAAGTTACTGCCTAGAAAATTGCCGTGTTGTGTTGTTAACTGGGGATCTTATTTTGTTTATGTATTGCACCAAATTCTTGTTATTTACTTATTAAAAAGAAGTAGCAGTAAAATTGTGGAAGTAAACATATTTAAAATTCTGTTTTCTTACTTTAATGAAATATTTATTTAATGCTTTTATGCTCAAATACCTCTTCACTAACATTGAAAGGAAATAATACAATATGTAGATTACGAATGGTGTGAGAAAACTTCTTTGTAGGAAGTAGTAAGATTTTGTATCTAATATTGCCTTATTTTGCAAAAACCAATTTTGTCAAAAATTGTAAGATTAAGTGTGTTTAAACTTGTTTCAGCTGACTGTTTGTTTTAGAGGCGGAGAACTTTATATTGGTAATACTGAATTCTGTGATAGACAATTTGACATTTATCTATGTTTTTGCTTGTGAACTTGTTTAATGTCCACTCACTTACTCTGCAGCTTTAAAACCATCTCGTTAGATTAAACAAAATAGTTTTATCCTAAGCTTTTGTTCAATATCAGTCACTTCGACATCAACATTGATATTTTAAATATTATAAAAAAATTTTAAGCTAACCGACCAAAATTCTATACTAATTTAAAATATCTATTCAATTAACTCTACTTAAATATACATTTAAGTTTCACTACTCCAAATTTTTCACAATTTAAGAATCTGTCATCATCATGTGCTAAATTTCTTTCTACCTTCTCTAATTCTACTTATTTTTATCCATCGCAGTTCATTTGAATTTAGTTTTTTTGTTTTAAATAATTTGAAATTCAACTTTTTCATTTTCTATGCCCAACCAGCTGTTGTTCTCGTTCAATTTACACACCATTGACCATTTCAAACAAGAGCAAAAACTAATAAATTCCAAAGGGCATAAATTAAGCTTAAAATCAAATAGAGTCAGAATATGCAAGCAGCCATGGAGATTTATTTTGTTGACTGGATAGTTGATTCTGCAAAAGGAAAGAAGACTGAAAATGTCAAAGGCATTTGTGAGCGCAAAAATTTTTGAAGCGTGGAATTATGTTACAAACATACACACATATATAATAGTTGTTAAAGAAAAGCTTTTAGCGAACGAAAGGTAGTTTAATATTATTTTTAAACGATTAGATAAAAATAACATTGCATACCATTTGACAGTATGAAAGACTTCCTGGGAGAGAATATTTGTGTGTAAAGTTATCACGTTGAACTTAATACATACCTTCATATTAAAAAAAGGAGAAAGATTTCTTACGAATTCTATTTTATGAAATATTATTATTATGGTCCGGGCACATAGATATTTCTTAATAAACTTACGACAAACAAATTTTTGTTTAAAGTGATCAAACAGATTTTACTACAACTTCAGGGACAATAAATTGAGGTGTATGAGAAAAACGCTGTAAAAATAAAATAGACTCTCAAGAATATTTTATGAAGAGGACAATTTCTCTTATTTTGTCCTTAAAATTCTGTTTCAAGTTGTCGCAAGGGTCCTTTATTTAATTTCGGACGCAATATGTAAAAAATGTTTAACATTTTTCCATGTTTTTTCATAGAAAGGTTGACAAGATGACTTCCATGAATTTACTCTGACCGATTGCCCTTGAGAAACGCGCGTTCTTAAGTAAGAATTTTAGCTTTTTAAAAAAATATTTCTTGATGTTTATTTTATGTTTATTTTATGTTTGTTATCTTATAATTCAAAAGAGGGAATACAGTTATTGCAATTTAAATTCTCTTGTCCTAACAACAACAAAAAAGCATATATAAATATGGGTGTGGATATATTTTTCAAAATCCTTTCTTATACAACAAGATAAATCTGAAGAAACTGAAAGTTTTATCACATTTTTGTTGCTCCAGTTGTTTAAACATTAAAATAATTATAATTTATGTATATAAATATGTGCAATTTATAACACATACACATATTTTTAAGTGTGTGAGAATGAGAATGTGCTTAAACACATGGATGTTGGTTATAAATTGTCTATCTATCAATTTCCAATTCATTGCTTTTTTTAATGTAAACATTTTCACAAACGCATACTCTGCATTATGCAAGCTGTGTGTGAAAATCTGTGTGTTAAATGGAATATGCAATTAATATATGTGTACGCTGCTATAGTGTGTGTGTGTGTGTGTGTGCATGTGTGAATTTTAATAGTTAGTGCTATGCTCAGAGTCGTAGTTTTTGACTTTCTATCCTTTTCCAATACTATAGATTTGAGCCTGCTCAGCTATGCATCTATAATTTTTCATATTTAATGCCTCTGTTTACTGTTGTTTCTGTTTTGTCTGTGCATACGTCATCCTGTTTTATTCTTCAGTAAACATCGAATGCGATGGAAAATTTTTACTGAATTGGAATGTGATTTTATAATTCGTTGTTCTAGAAAATATGTATGTATATTTTTCTTTTAAAAATGTGATATTTTAAATGCATTCTATGAGTTTGCAAATAAAAACGAATTGATTTTATTCTAACAAAACCGTAAGGGTGTTATTTATGTTTTTTTTTAATAAATAAAAATTCTTTACAGCCGTAGTCTATAAATATTTTTGAGCTTTTACAATACTCGACAGATAGTGGGGCCGATATAAACATATTCTGAGCTACTAATCTGATTAGTTGCATTTTTGTAGGCGGGCAAATTTAAATTACCATCATTGATTTTTGGAACAATTGGTTTACAACACTCGATTGTTTTGTGTTCTGTTAAACTTTGCAGATCATTATAAAAAGTCTTTTACAGAGCGACATTATATTAAAAACACGGTGAAATTAGACAAACCATTAAGCATTCAGAACAATATATTTACCGATTGGATTCTTGACTTATTTGGCTATAAATTTGATGATGGTCCGAATCGGTACTTTATTAATTTAGTTTGGTGCTATTAGACCATTTACTTCCGTGATATACATATATCTTCTTTTATGCACGATGATGTCAGACTAACACATTACATTTTCGAATTTCATTCATTTTAGTTTGCTGTCAACTAAACAAGTTTTGTACCTTTGCTAGATTTTTAATCTCCATTTTAATTTTTATAGTCAAACTATTTTTAAACTACAAATCATAAAATAATTTTAAGGACACCGAAATTATATTCTCTATAGGGAATTAAAAATAAAATTTAATTAAATCATTAACTTTTCAAAGACAGCAACTCTAAATTTTGCCAGGCCTATTTTGATAGATTATTTCATTAGCTAAAAAAATCATATATAATAAAAAAAAACAAACATGAAACTGCCACATGTATTTACAGTTATATTTAAAACAAAAACAAAATTTTAGAATTTCTTTTTGTTCTAAATGTAATTGTACGAAAGAAAGAACTCGTTCGACATAGCGGGAATGGCAGTAAAAAATTTACTTAAATTTAATAAAAATATTTTTTATTTATTTTAGAACATCAGTAAATATTTACATAAATAGAAAACTTCGCAAAATATTTGTACACAACTCGAACGAAGCAGTGATTTGTTCGGAATAAAGGTGATGACGAAATTGTATAGTATATTTCGAATGTGCATACCAATCTTGAAACAGATTTGGGAACAAACTATGATGCATCAACATTTAGATTTTATATTGAATAATTGAAACATTTATGAAATTTGAAAAAAAATCAATAGAACTTGTTGGTTTTATATATTTTAAATCTTAAAAAATATTCTTTTTAAATTTGGAGGATAACAAATAATTTTTGGTTTATGGATTGCTTTTTAATTACTGCGTCTCACAGAGGAGTATTTGAGCTAAAAAGCAAAAATGAATTTAAAGAAATCTTAAGAACTAAGTACGCAGCTCGATACACAACAAAATTTTACATCATATTGTAAATTTTTAAGACTTTATGTTGCGATTTGTAGCTCTAAGACACTCCTAAAGTCAGAAAAGTCAAGTAAATTGCATGCGTTTTTATTGTGTTTTTTCGGTTTCAAAATGTTTATATGATTTTTTTTCGGCTAAACAAATCAAGGTATTACAATGATTTTTTTTCACTAAAAGATTTGACCAAAAGCTATTTTTGATATTAATACAGTCGAACTTCTCTATAGTGAACTTCTATACAAAGATGATCTCCCTACTATGAATTAATTTCAAAAACACAGCTTTCTCGTTCCAATGTTAGTGTATTTTCATCTCCTTATAGTGAATTTCCATAGAGTGAATTTTTCTTTACAATGAAGCAATTTTTCAGATGTAAATTTTAATTATTTTAAAAATACGCCCATCACGCATACTAACAACACTGTGTGACGAGAATAAAGTATTATATAAATCGGAGGTTCCCAAAAGATGAAAAAATATAACAACGAAAAGAAATAATGTCCTATCACTGACAATTTAGACAATAGTTGTCCGTGTTCAGTCAACAAAAATGACTAAGCGAAGTAGCAATTCTTTTGAAAAAAAATATTCCTAATTAATAAAGTTAAAGAAGCAATATCAAATATTAAAAAAAAAAACAAGGCATTAAAATAAAAGTTCAAAATGAATAGTTTCTGTATAATGAAGCGATTTCTGGTTCCATGAAGATTCATTATACGGAAGTTCGATTGTATTTCTAAATATTAAATATTTGATATTTCTAAAAACATCCAAAAATCTGCCACTAGATTTTTTATATCAAACTACACCTAAAACTATAAAAAACTTAGTCTTGTAATTCAAAAAACACGTTTAATAATTTTGGCCAACTTTTTGCTCAACTACTCCTCCTCTCTGCGTCTTAATAATCACTTTAGTTTTGGTTATTTAATGTACACACTTGTACATATTGTGAGGCATGAGAGCGTATGAGTAATATATAGTATTTTCACTATAATTAAACCTTTTTCACATTAAACAAAAACTTTTGCAAATTAAACTAAACCTTTTTAAAATTAAACGAAAATGTATTCAAATCAAATTAAACTTTATTCAAATTAAGCAAAACATTTTTCAAATTAAATTAAACAAAAACAAAAACCAAGAAACATAATTCATTGTCAAAAATATTATACATATAATCGCATATTAAGTCATATTTAGTGAATAGCTTGTGCTCTAGCTGCTTTAGTACTTTGGATGATCATGCCCTTACCTAACATAGTCCGCACAATCAATTACACTATGTTACGCATAGCGGTTATATCACTTAAAAATGATCGGCCACAGAATTTTAACATAGAAAATGCCTTCTCTATCGGGTTCAGCAAGATAATTAAAAATGTGTTTGGCAACTCTAAGCTGCTTTTAATTTTATCTAAGAACTCAAAAAATAATGCAAAGCAAACAAATCATACAAAATTAAAAAAAGGTTTAATTTAATTTGAAAAATGTTTTGCACTTAATTTGAATAAAGTTTCATTTAATTTAAAATAGGTTTCGTTTAATTTGAAAAAGGTTTCGTTTAATGTAAAAAAAGGTTCAAATTAAACTGAAAATGCTATATTTCTGATTTCTTTTTCTTATGTTGAGAACTAAAAGAGTGACATCATGAAATTTGATAAGAACTACAGGCAGTTCTCGTTTTCTACGTGTCTCAGAAGTTTATGATACATTTTTTTATAAATTTTTATAGCAAGCTTCTAAAAACTACATTCATTTAAAAGCTGACTCCAACATACATGTGTCTATTTAAAAATATAATCCGTCAATATACATATCATTCATTTAGTAAAAATCTACAAACAATATGTTGTAGATCGTTTGAAGAAATAGATTCATCTTATATGTCCAACGGGCATATGGCGACATGCATATATACATAAATATATCTATAAATATAACTTGATTCCCTTAATTATTTCTTAACTATAAGAATAATATATTCTTCATGAGATCGTAAATCACTTGCAATAAAAATCTATGCATATACCGACATACATAGAATATGAAGGGTATATAGAAATATTTAAAATCAAAATTTATGATGAGAAAAAGAAACTACAACCAAATGCAAACCGGTTTTGAATTCTATACTTTACAACATTTCGATTATCTTTTGCAAATAATGTCTTACAGCTAACACAATCTTTTAGGCGTTTATTCCATATTCTTTAAAATTATTTGAGGTTTACATCAGAATATTTTACATTAATAATTTATAATTAGTTTTTCTTTCTTAATTGTCTGCTTTCCACCCTTCATTATTTACTTTTTTTAAGTTAACGATGTATTTTTCTCTTAAAAGATTTCGACTAAAAAGATTTTCATTAAATTTTTTTTTATCCTACTGGTTTCCGCCCAAACTCTTATAAACTCTGTGGTAATAAATATGTATAGAAAAAAATAATAATAGTAATAAAATCATTAAAAGGCGGAATTGTAAGGAGTGCAGCAAAGGAGAAGGAAAATCATAATAATGAAATTTGCTTTTTAATTTATGATTACATTTTGCATATTTACTGCTCTTATTTACTACAGCAAGTAGCAAAAGCAGCAGTAGCGACAACAACCTTGTAGCCATAGTTGGGCAAAATACATGGTTTGCGGTATTTGAAATACAAAATACTTGCCGGTCATGTATTTAAAATACAAAATATTTTCAGGTTAAGTATTTAAAATATAAAATGCAAAATACTTCCATGTCATGTATGTATTTAAAACACAAATACACCATTTTTATTCAAACCAAAAAATACTTTAGATAAAACTAATTAACAAAACAATTGTTTCCTTTCATAAATATCAGATTTTTGAATGTAACATCAGACAAACTGTTTCTTGTTGGAGAATAAATAAAACCTGCTGAAGAAAATAATCTTCCTACAGGTCCTGATGAGCACAAACTTGTATTAAAATTTATAAATACTCTTTTTGTATTTTGATAGCTGTCAAGAGTGATAATGTTCTTGCTCTTTTCACTGAGGAAACTGAAAAATTCCAACTCCGAATTTGATGTCCTAGATTCATTAGGATCCCTATCTACGAAAATAACAAAATCATCGTCTTCTTTACTGGTGCTTCTACTTCTGATATTTCCAGGTGTCATTTTAAGTTTTTTCTAATTTTCCTCTAGAGTAAAAATTGCAAGATTTTAAATTCTTTGCCTCTCTTTTGTCGTGATGTTTTCTGGCAGCCAGCGCATCTTATAAACAGGGTGATAACAGGAAGCCAAAATAGCTCTATTTATTTCCGGTGATAGCTCTCTTTTAGTAGTGGTACAATAGGACTTAAATGTCTTAAATTATTTCCATTCAACCGACTTAATCTTGTTCTAATAGACATTAAAGTCGTTAAACGTTTTCCGTAACAACAGTTGTTACCCTGAAGGTAATCTAAAGCAGTGGCAATTGGTTTCAAAGCTACAATAAATTCCTCTAAATATTGCAGTTCTATAGCCGCGAAAGTGCTCTTCTTACGTAACTTACCAAATAATACATTAAACTTGAATTTATTTTTCATAAGTTTTGCTATAGAATCATACAGAAAAATACTGCCATTTTTGTATATATTTAAAAAACAAAATACAAAGTACTTCTATTTATTTTATGTATTTAAAATACAAAATACTTGCACATCATGTATTTAAAACACAAATACAAAATACGTATTTGTATTTTAAATATGCATACTATTCAGTTTATGAGAATGAAAACACAAACAGAAAATATAAAAAAACAAAATATATAAATATTTTTCAAATTAAATTCAAAATTATTTTCCATTGACGTCTGATGAAATGATCAGAGATTTGAAGAAAAAATCAGCGTTGACAACCATGATATATGTACTCGTAAGTAAAAAATCTGTTTAGTATTTCTTATACATATATTTTTATTATTTTAATGTTACATGACTTTAAGTCTCTACAATGAGCAGACTATGGAGGAACCGCATTGGAACATTGTTATGCAGTATAACATTGACGGAACGCATGGAAAATTGCGTTTAAAAAACAATACAAAGCACTGATTGGTAAATTGTTTATATATTAACTGTAAAATTTTAATTGTTAACAAAATTCGTTGAAATTTTTTCAGACTCCATTGTATGATTAATAAGTGTGGAACAGAAGGATTAAAAACAATTTTACGCCAGGTAATGCAGCCATGACAAAAGAGAAGTTCGAAAGCAAGTCCAAAATAAAAAAAATAGACGATGAAACGGCTGCTAATTTTTATTTTTAATCAAACTTAAATATGTACATATTATTTCGATACGTGTTCCTCTGAATTCTCCTAAAGAGAAATTTTTGTTAAATAAATATATTGTAAAAGAAACTAGTGTAGTATACTTTAATAAGTACTAGTAGAATACTATAATTACGATGATTAGCGACTTTACTAGTATAGGATAGAGTGGTATATATTTGTAAAAAAAACTCAACTAGTATAAAAGTGACTCAAATAATACTAGTAGTTGAACTAGTATATGCCTATACTCGAATGAACTAGTTGGGCTCCTATGACAACCTAATGTTAAAATCGATAGTTCGATATATGAAAAAAAGACAGTCAGGCAAACAGTCTGAAGTTGAAAGCAACTAGTATAATTCTAGCCACATACTAGATATTTTGTCTGCAGGGACTGCCCAGCCCTGCTTGTAACTTAGTAACTCACCAACAAGCCATGCAATATAATAAATATAAAACATTTAATAAACTTCTACAAATACCACTACATATGTATATTTATGTATGAATTATAAATCGTAAAAAACATTAAAAAGGGGAACGCAAAAAAAAATGTTATTTATAAAAACAAAAATAGTTTCAAAAAAAACTTTTAAGCCAAATGCAAAAAGCATTAGTAAATAAAACCACATTTTTTTATTTGGTTATTATTTACTATAGTATATGTATGTACATTACACTAGCCGCTTACTGCCTCAATATTCAACAGTGTTTGAATACTTTTCTTTTTTCCTTAACATTTTGAACGCCCTGTTATAGTAAAAGTTAAATAAATTAACCATGCTTGAGCTGGTAAAAAGGAAAAAAAACGCATTAAATTTGACGTTGTAAGCGCTGTACTGGCAATAGTTGTTGGCAATACAATGTTAATACTTTGGCAGAAATTGTAGTAGAGTTCCATTCTGCAAAAAGTTAATAATATAAACGCACCAGCTAGGATTTTACAATCATTTAATAAATCCAAAGTGGAAGAACAAATTTAATATATTATTTAGTTATTTCAAAAAATATAAATAACAAATTTACTATGTATTGCTGGGGGTATTTTTGAAATATTTACAATTTCAAAAGTGTTTATTGTAACATTATAAATAATAGTTAAGTACGTGGCTTAACAATACAAATAATATGTTTAAATAATAAACTGTGGCTTTAATATTTGTAAGCATTCTGCAAAGAATCAATTAAGTAGAATCACCACAAAAAATAGAAAACCGAATATTGAACATTTTATTCGTAGCAACGTGCCGAACAACCTACTGAATTGGTAATTAAAGATTACAACATGGCAACAACACAACAATACAACGTCTTAATAATACAGAAAGCAACATTAATAGCAACAATTTGAGCAACAACGATAACATCGTCAACAACAAGAACTTTATCAATGACAACGACATATCTAACACCAACAAATAAATATCTACAATATTATTCACAACAATATTAACATCAAAAACAGTATCAATGCCAACTTCAAAAACAAAAATTACAACATCGTTAAAAACACAAGCAGCAACAGCATTAGAATAAGCAATAACAACAGCGTCTATAATATTAATCAAAACAGTATCAACATGGATTAACTGCAACACCGTTAACATCAACAATAGTAACATCAGAAAGAAAAATATTAATATGAGCAACAATATCTACAATATTACTCACAGCGATATTAGCATCAACAACAATAGTACCATTGTCAATAGTATCGTTAACAACAACAAAAACATAGTTAACAAGAACAACCAATCAACCAAAACAGCAGCAGCAGTAACAGCCCTCCGTTTATCAACCGTGAGGACAACACAATAACGCCACCGATTTCTAGCGATACCATTAACGTAACAAATTACATCGACACAACAGATAATATCGGAAGTTACAATATTTATATCTACAATGTAACAAAAAATCAACGAGTACTTCTGCAGAGGATATTATATGAAAGGTTTAATGTTTTTTTTTTGCGTGAGTATGTATGAGAAGTGCCCTGTTAGGACTGCCACCCAATACCTATAGTTCTTTGAAATAAGATATCGAGATCTATCTCGAATAACAAATTAAATTAGTACTTATATGAATAAAATTAAATAAGACTGATTTACAGCTCCTTCCCTGCAATGAAGCAAACCAAAAGTAAAATTTGTTTTGTATATTTTTGTATGAAAAATTCCCTGCAATCGCCAAATAGAGATGTACGCAGCAAAACCATACTTGCTAAACCTTAACATTTTTGATATGGAGCAAAATTGATGCTTGATACCAGATACAATATACCAACCAATAATGGACTAAATAAAATTTGAAGACGTTAATTTTAGTAATTTTATTTTTCCACCAAAATTTGGTCTATTTAACATGGTTGCATTTTTAGTACATTTTAATTCCCGGGATTTAAAACAAAAAGACCCGGAAATCAGAAGTTGTAAAGCTAATTTATTTCGTGAAATCTTTTCCCTGATATCCCTGACAGACATGTAGTTTACATACCATGGTGTACACACTACGGGTTTTTATACTATTTTAGTGTGACAGACTTGTAGTATGCGTACTCTAATATTGTTTTTTTTTTTTGCATTTGATTATATGTTTAAAAAGGTAAGCCAAACAGGTGGCACCGTTTCTATAGCAATACAAAATTTGTTGTAGAAAATACCTGGTGTACTATCGGCTAGGATGAATCTTCAAGAAAATGTCATGCGGAATATAATACTGAATACAGTGGTTGATAGTTTCAAATAAAGCATGATATGAGTATATCATCGAAATGCACATATTTCACACAATTTAGATGTACTCAGGCTAGTCAGCTGTTGTAGTGATACTACCTTGTTGATGTGTCTTTAACTGCACAGTTGACTAAGTTACCACATTTCTTATTGAATTCAGCAAAAAGCTGTGTCTAATGATATACCACATTTATAATACGAACATTTTAATAATATACGAACCATCTTTATACCATTTTGTTCGACGGTTTAATTGTAGTTTAGCTACCGTACTATTGTAGTATACAAAGCCTATGTTGGTCAGGGCTTTTACACTTTCAATGAACGCAAACATAATGCTAATACATTTATTGTAATTTTAGCTGTTTATCCGAATTGTATTTCTTCCTTCACATAATATATCTATACTCACGATGTGAGATTTAAGACATGTTGATGACTTACCTAAAATGAAGAAAAAAAAATTATTATTATTAAATAGTCGATAAATAATATGAGTATTGGTTTTTTGCTAGTTTATTATTGATAATTATTTTCTATGTGGGTCTTATTATGCAAATTTATTTTTATATAATTATTTAAAAGAATGCATTTATTTAAAAGTTTATTAAGACATTGTTAATCTCTGCTTACTATTTGCCCAACTCACAGACAATTGTCGAATTCTCGGACAAAAATTATTTGTTTGGGGCCAGACAGTTATTCACCATCATTTACTCAAATCACGTGTCCTGTGGCCGTCTACATTTTAAATATAACAATTTATGGCTATTCTGAATAAAAGACAGAAGTGAGAGTTCATAAAACTCACTGCCTGTATTTCGAAACTTGGCTCAGTACAGAGAAGAAGTTTAGAAGCATGAACTCGCTTTTGGCCGATTACAATCCGTTGTAAAAAACTCTTTTCAGTGCCGTTTTTAAGTCCATCGTTCGTTTTTTACACAAATCATAGTCATTTTCCATGATTATCAAAAAAATCGTTTGCACAAAGCTTAATATTGTATATTTATTTTCATGTTTTCTACCTTAAATTAAAATTAGTGATCTTCTTTAATAAGAACCTTGATAAGGAGCTGCAATTTGTACTTAATAATTATATATAAATGGTGAGAGAATGTAAATGCCTTAAAATTAATGGTATTTTGTGTAAAATTACTACGGCCATAAATTAGCAGCGGGATAGTTTTCTACGAGAATTCAGAGGAAAAAAAAACACAAACCACCACCACGCCCCAACGCTGTCCATGAAAGTGATGGTGAAACAAATGAAAAATTTTTTTGAAAACATGGCTAACAATATTAGAATATTAAAAATCATTTGGTAGTAAGTTATTGTTATGTAAATTGTAAATCGCTAATAATGTTATGCTACTCCTCCATCCCTCAGAGGAAAGTTGAATTTTCAAGTTGTTGGAATACAATATGAAGAACCTTTGCTTCAGTAAATCACGTTCAAAGGAAAATTAATTGTGCCCTCTGCTGTATATTATTTTGTTTGCAAATATTATAACCAAGTTTTGTTTTATTTATAAAATATTTGCATAATTCAGATTTAGTTTTATTTTTGCAATCGCCATCATTTAAATAAATATTCTATAAAGTTGGTGTATCTATTGCCTATCTTGTATGACCTTAAATCATTGCAAGCCTGATGAATTTTGTGGACTGAATATTAATTATATTTACTCAATGTTCCACTAAAAGAGAGATCCCCAAGCACGTTCATTGGCAGAACAGATTATTTATCATAATTTTTTAGATTTTTAAGTAATTATGACTTCTGTCCAAAAATTGTTCACTGCAATTTTACGATAATAGTTGGTCCGAAGGAACTATTTGGAGTACTATGTATATAAAAATTTTACTTTGCACTTGCCCCGAAAAATCGGACAAAATGAAATCGAAATTTATCCTTCGTTTAGTACGCACGCATTCATTCTCGATACTCCCTATTTATTTCAAACGTGTTTAATATTGTTTCAAGTAAATTGTTAAAAAAATATGTATTCTGGGGAGCAAGTTATGTACTTAATTTTAATAATATATGAGTTTATTGTGTTTTTCTTACAAATTTGCGTTTTTGTAAAATTTTCGAGAGAAGTTTAAAAATCTTCTTTATATGTGGAAATAAATATTATTATTCAAATCCCTTAAGTAATGTTAATATTTTTTATTTACACATTAATATAAAAATAGTACATTAAATAGGTTTTGCATTTTAAAACAAAGTTCTTATGCATGGCTCGACAGTAATAAAATTGCACCATATTAACAATGGGCCCTTAATAAGTACTTCCGTGCATACCCACAAGATTATGGGAGATAAGTTTCAAAGTTGCTTTGTGATGGAAACGTTCTGAGCAGGCTACTTCTCACATCAGAACTATTTATAAGTTTTGTAAGGAAACACAAACGTAGGAAAATCCGAGCATTCTAAAGTGAAACTTTATTGATGTTAGAGCCGGCAGCACAAGAATTAGCCAATCTGAGGAAACAGATTGAGCCATTGGATTGATTTTTAATGATATTTTGTGTTTTTAGTTATATTTTTTCTCTATTCGTTCCAAATCAAATATTAGTTGTATTTACTCATCCACTTTTATTAATTTCAAATAAGAAAATATGATAAAATAATTTTGTCATGTTTTTGAAGCAAAATGCCATTTACTGCGTTATTAAGAACTAGTTTTCATAGCACTGTAGCCTGAAATGTGTTATAAGTAGAGTTTTTTTCCCGCAATTTCCAGGAAAGCGGGATATCTTTATGAATTCCCAGGATCCCGGGATCTCGCTTCATGAAATAATAAAAATTAAATTTGCTAGGCATTAACAAAAATTGTATTAGAAAGTTTGAAAACTTAAGCCCGTGATTCACTATCATACACAGTCGTACGATTCGTTCACAGGAAAATCTGACAGAATTCTGTTCCACTTTTAAAAATTGCATTGAATTTGCCACACTAAGAAGATGCAAACACATATGTACATACATGTGTATTTTTCACTCAATTACTTTTAGATTTTATTGATTTTTTTCGCCTAAATAGTTGCAGATTTATAAAATAAACAGTTTTAGTTTAATTTTGCTTTCGTTGCAACTTAATTTCTTAAAAAGATACATCTCAGATCGCATGAAATTTATCATTTTGTGTAAATTTTCATAATAATATGCAAGTCGGACTGACTTGTCAAAAAATCTGCCTCGCAAGTGCATTTTATGGCAACACTATTATACTTTTTGAACACACACGACTTTTTAGGCAGATCGCACGACCACTTTCTAACGAAGTTGGAGTAATGTAGAAGTGCATTAAACAAAAATTCAACATTTTGGGTCTTCTGACCACTTCCTTCCAAATTTTCAATTCTTTCTTTAGTGAACATTTTAAAAGACTTTTGGAGTAAGATAGAGTACAAACATTAGCATTAAAACTTCTTCAAATGTTTTCTCTTTGTCGGCACCACATTCTTCAATATCATTAGGTTTGCCAAAAAGACAACTTAAAAGATTTTTAGCATATTCACTTACTGAGTGCGTAGAAGCATAGGAAAACAAACAATTTTCGTGATTATGGTTGAATGAAATAAAAGTTTTTGCAGTTTTTTAAGCACTGGTAAAAGCAGCTGTTTTGTAACGTAAAGTTGTCAACTATTTTTGTTACTATTTGGCACATATCGTCGTGGTGAATGCAATATGCTGTATGTCACTAAATCATACTTTTGCAGGAAAGACAAAAAATGAATATTTCTGAGAAAAATTGTTTGTTTTAGTTTCGCTGGCTAGAATATAATAATAAATCGCCACGATTCACACTATATCCAATGTTAGTATCCAATGCAGAATGACACAATTTATAGGTTTTATCTTGAAAGAACACTCCACGCCACTGTCAAATCAAGCGTGCGATTGACGTACGTCCTTTTGCAGTAACCAAAACAAGCGCGCAAAAGCTCTCTTCTGATTGCCTGAACGGCACGAGATAAATGCAAGTTGTAGGAGCCCCAATTTTGGTTACAACGCTACAATAAAACCAAATTCAATTTTTTTTGACATACAGCCTATTGCATTCACCACGACGATATACCAAAATAGAAGTAGCTATTTTCTAAACGTTATGTTATCAATTATTTTATTTTTATTATTTTTTTGGGATTCCGCATGAGAAATCCCGGGAAAGCGGGAAATCTTTAGATTTATATTCCCGGGAATGCCCGCCTCGGTTGTTACAAGAAAAAAGGTTTAAACTTTATTCCTTATATGTTCCATCAGAATTAGAAGTTGAGGGTTTGTCGATAAATATTTGAAGAGTCAGGCTTTGGCACAAGCCAAAAGCTGAGATAAAATGCATAAAAAATTATTGCCACAACGAACATGATCTTATAAATACAAACACCAGCAGATTTATTTAAATTTTTGATTATTAGTCAATGAGCTTTCATACACTAGAACAATTTTGCATGATGCACAATTTTTGTTCTGTTCAAAACACACGATATAAATAATTATCTGGCATGATATTTATGACATGTTATGACAGCACAATTGTTCTGGTGTGTGAAGGATCTAGTTCACACTGATAAGTTTCGCACAACAATAATTCACGGTCGACTTTGCACTCAACCAATCTCAATATGCAATCCCTCTTGTAATTGTTATTAAGTATTCTCGTATAGTCTGACAACATCCCGCCACTGCTTCCGGAACTTTCCCTAAAGTTCTACTTTCATTATTTTGATTTTCAGAGTTGCTTTTTAACCAATTAAATGCTGAAAATACTGTAGTATTGCTGCGTAGTGCACACTTTTATGACATTCTTTCAGTCAACCACTGCCAGCTCTATGAAACCCCGAACAAACTTTATTATATTAACTTGAAAAAAAAACTTAGTGTTTAAAAAAATAAAATTTTTTGAGGTTTGCAATAAATAAGAATATAAGTAAAATAATGACAAATTAATGAGTATTTTTGTTTGAAAGAAACTTGAACAAAATTATTAAAAAGGATTGGTTTTATATTATATATTCAATTTTTCAAACACGTGAAATACTTTAGGGACGTTAAGGATATTTTTGACGTTTTTATGAAGTTGCTTGGCCTGTTTGCTTCTTTGACAACTATGCAAAACAAAATTGGTATAAATATATTTGTGAGTTTAAGAAATTCTATTTTCCATTGTCTAGAGATTTGAAATGTTATTCGTTGATTGGCAATTTGTCTGATGTCAGGCCTACTATCGTTGACCCTCCTTTGCATCTATTGAATCCGTAACTTTTCTGTCGACATTAACATTTGTCTGTTTGTTGTGAACAACAAAATCCAATACACTTAAAAAATATATGTAATATTAATATGAAATATAGCGTTTACGTGATATTTTTAAATTAATATTAATCATACGTCCTTAAAGAATAACAGAAGCAGCAGAAGAAGCCAATTCATATTATAGCTTTACTTACAGTGCTTACATGTCAAAGCATTTTGAACTTGAATATAATTAATCATTTTTATTGACTTCATTATATTCGTATGTTTTTGCTTTTATTCAAATTTAATGTTGTGTATTCGTTAAGTACATATCGCTTCTTTACCGCAGCATATCAAAAAAGTTATGTTTAAAATACATTCTAAATTGCGTAAAATAAAGTCTTACACACATCTTTGGAGGCAGACCATTTTTGAATTTTTGCCATTCAGAAGAATGAGTTTGCAATAGATGAGTGCTCTACTGATCATAGCATTTGCTGTCTGAATCTAATTTTAATTATATATATTTTATTACTAGGGGTCTCCACTAGCCATGAACTTGGTATGATTATCATGTCGAACATCTGTAATGCTATAATTTTATTACGGGTTTTTTTTTTATTAAATTGTAATTTTACTTTCTTTGTTGGTACAGCAATGGTTAATTATATCAATACAGGCTTGCGAGGCCAAGTTATTTGTTACCTTCATGTTTGCTTTTATGAAAAAAAAAATAAAAAAAAAATAAAAAAAAAAACAAAATCATACAAACTAAGCTAAAAATCCCTGCTTCATTCATGGATAGTTTATGATATTAATGCAATCGTTAGTTTTTTTTTGAGCTGATAAATTCCCTGGGATTGCAAATACCATCACTGGTGATATCTATGCAGTGAGTACTTGCAATTGGCATCTCTATGTTATCATACATTTTCTCATATTTACCATGTATATCTCATATATATTATTAATAAGCTCCAACTACATGATGAGTTTTTGTTTATTAAGCTTAACTTTAAGCTCAAAATTAAAGAGAAAGAGAAAAATATAGCTACAATCATATATTAAGTTATAGGATTATCAAAAGAAGTAATACTTAAACTGAGTGTAGGAAGAGTATAAAACGATCTGCGAAAAACAAATATCAAAGTTTTAAAGTTTAATAAAACGTAATATTGCGGTCTTTTTACTTTTGGCTGAGCACAGAAAAGGTACTATTAAATTAGAGTGCGAAATAAAGTAGAACTAAACTTGTTGTAAAACGTGGCTTGCATTGAAAAATATAATTTAAAGTAAAAGAAAAGAAAAAGGAAAACAGAAATTTATATTAAAACCAAAGGAACAGCAAAAAAAAAAAAAACTCTTTAGTTTCTTCTGGAATTAGAAGGTAATACATTCGCTTAATCTATAAAAATTAAAATTGTATTGAAACTAAAGTTTCCCTCCCTTTCAAACAGTGCTTAACTATATCGAATAAGCGAACAGGTACAATTGGTTGGAAAAGGGCAAAACTCTGGAAGTGCAGAAGCAACTCCTTAAGAGGAATAACCCCAATAAGTAATTTACCTTCGTCCAAACAGCGCTAGCGAAAGCGAACAGCACGTCTCCCGGGTGTATTGGGCTTCGGCCTCTATAAGAGTTCCACGTGTTCAACGCGAACGTTGTTTACATTACTCGGGAGACATAATCTGTAATACCTTACACGAATTGGGCCAGGATTTTTTTTTGCTCAGAAAACGGCCACACAAGGAAAAGCTACAAGTCGATGTCTATAAACAATCGCTCAGGAATAAGCATGTACCAAATCCAGTGCGGACAAACGCGAACACCAACTCAACACAAAACACAAGAATAAGTCTTGCACAAAGAAAATTTATCTAACGTTTAACATTCATTTAACTATTCCCAGTATCGAAACTTACTCTCTATTTTTTTGTAGTAAGAAAAATATAACCATATTAACACATTAATACGTTTTGACCAATATTCTACACTCATTTTATCCGTACTAAAAACTAAAACCTTACTCTAAATATAAGTTATATACTTCATGAACAACTCCTAGTACATATTATTAAAAATTTACCTACCTAAATCTAAACTCATCCCTTACCCAGTTAATATCTACTAATAATCACTAACTCTACATCTACATGTATACCGACTAAGTATACAGGTATAAAATTTTACATTAACGTTTTTAACGCTTTGCATCAATCTACAACTAACTTACAGAAATAAATATTTCCCTAAAATTAATTATCTGCTAACCCTAACTATATATATTGTACAAGCAACATAAAGAAAGCAGAAAAATTACATACTAGTAGCAACACCAATATCACGATCAGCAAATGTCATCATAAAGTTAGCAGAAGGCCTTCATGCAACGTGGGACATAATGCTGGTAAGTTGTGCTTGTTTTTTTTTTATTTTTTTATTGTTTTTTTTTTGCTCTCTAATGCGCTAAATTAAGATTGACCACAATTCATTAAATTCATAGCAAAGGAGATTTTATTGCTTATAACATAAACGCAGTTTTCCCATTTTTGAACAAGGTTTTGGAACCTGACCACTCTAGAAATAATATAAAATAGTAGTTGTTTTTATATTTCCTCTCTTAATATAAAAAAAAAAAAAAAAATAAAATTAAAGAACTTAATATAAATAATCAAACGAAGAATAAAAAAAAAACAATTATAAGTCAAATAAAATCTCCGCTGATAATCGTTACGGTGTTTTGGATTGCTTTTCTCTTTTTTTTTGTTAATTTTGTTTTACAATTGAGTATGGTTTATTTAGATGTATTTATCTTAAGCTACATACAGATATTCTTAATTTTTATTAACCCTTTAATTACCTATGCAAATTTAATTAAGGTACATAGTATTTAAGATCGTAAATGGTTTGCTTTACAAGAATACCTTGTTTTGCCTGAACCCTTCAATCGATGATATATTTGTAAAAATAAATGGATTTGGAATTAGACATGAACTAATTTTTCTTTATAATGTGAAGCTTTAAAGGACTTTGGTAAAAAGGAACCGTTGTGTGTTAGGGGTTTTTCTACATAAAATTTCGTAAGCCATTGAAAAGCCGAGGATGGGAGGGTATAGAGGCTAGTAGCCTTACGTCTGCGCTACAACTTCAGGTCTAAAAATAATTGAAAAGAGGAGCAAAACATATTAGGGCAATCCAATCGCACGTTATATATTTTTATTTGTAATAGCTATTCAGGTCGAAAACAGGAAAAAAGATCAATGCCCTCACCCTACTACCGAACTAGCTAGTCTGCAAGAACGTGCGTACTGTTCATCAAGCGGCCAGAAACAAAAAAAAACACAAACCCAAATCAGGGGTATCCTTACCACCATGATAATGAAAAGTAGAATATTACACATCGCATACGGCTAATGTAGACCGCCCATGTCCATGTTTCATCCATGCTCTGTCATCGATGCCCGAGCATATGGCTGAGCAACTATCTTCGCCATGAAATTTCATTTTTAAATAAGAGTAAAGATACAGCGAAAAAAAATTAAATTTCATTTCTATTGCACAACCAGAAAATTATATGGTTTTTCAGAACAGAAACATTTACTCGTATTCGCCACATACAAAAACATGGACAATTTTGTACCGACGCTCTGCTAGCGTTGTATTCATGTCATGCTCAACTGGATGGCTCGTGAAGACGTAGTGTTAGTGTAGGTTAACAAGTCGAATATATTTAGTTCGTAAAAGGGAACGGTAATTTTAGAAAACTCTACGAGAATAGCGCAGAAACTTCTTACAGAAAGTCTCTCCTGTATGAGTTAAAAGTTTACAAAAAATGGAAATCGGGCTAATCTTTCACAAATTATTCAATTATATATGATTATTACAAAAATTATAAATTCAAGGTCTGGTATTACATTAAAGATATACAAGAAGATTCATTTGCAATTGCCGGCCATTTTAAAAGTTGTCATGACACAAGCGGTAACCACTTGACAGTTGGCAAATAAAACCACGCCATTATTACAAATGGAACGAGATATGCTTCGACAACGCATTGAAATTCCAAAAACTCACTACAAAAATAGTGAAAATTTCGAGCTCACAGTTTGCAAAACTAAAGCATTTTTGAGGGGTTGTGAAGCAATTTCCCGGCCGGCAATTGTGAAATTGGTGGAAAACTTTGAACCGTTAGGTCGGGAATTGGTCTAGGTGGCCTACAAAACACCTCACCGCAATGGGGGTGATTATAGTAGCATTTTTAAAGAATCCGATAACTTGCAAAGAAAATTTCATAGGTTGTTCTGATGAGTGGAACGGTTGATTTTATTTAATTGCTTGGGCGTAATTAGCAGCCACGTTATAAAACGGACAAAACGAGGATACGCAGCAAATATAAGAATATGGTGAAAACCTATCATAAAACTGGATAACTAGTAAAATACAACCCCGCCGAAGAGCTTGAGGCAATTGTCGTAAGCGTACTTGTAGCATAACTTGTGAAAATGGGACTGATAGATAAAGTTAGTAGTGGAGAGTGTCCAAAAGAAGACATGAACATTTTAAGATTTTAATAATTTTTAATCTTCTTGTTCCTTACATTTAACTTGGACTCGGTGTAGTATTAATGAAAGCTGTACTGAACAACTTTAAATAGGTTAAATCTGAAATATATCACATGGTATCTAAGTTATCTTAACCGATTTCTACCAATGGCAACTCCTTGTTAAATTTAATTGTATTTGTTTTTAACCATAGAATCAGATTTATTCATTAGTAACCAGTTCTAAAACTATGATTCGAATGAGCTGGCGTTAAGAAATTGCAAATATGTCTGCTCGATTTAACAAAAAACTGTGATAAAAAATAATAAATACTTTGTAATTAAAAAATTCAAATATTGTTTCAAATATTTTTAAAATAAGTACTTTGTAATTACAGTCGTCACCTTAAAAAAACTAAGTTCGAAACAATACATAATTCATATTTTTCAAAAAGCCGTTGAAGCTATTTATATAACTTACTTATGAGTCATAAAATTGATCTCCTTCTAAGACACAAATTTGTCGAAGACACTAGTTATATGCCGAGTCCCAACCACCTAGGAGCCAGTCACGTATCTAATTCTGTAGCAATCTATTTCTCCTATGATGAATATATGTACATACATACATGCATACATACATATGTACATATACGTATATATTTTTATACAAAATTAAGCTACAACATTCTTTTTTTATTAAGTAAATTTTTATGAAAAAATTTTTGATATTTACATTCATTAACGGAAAAATTAAGTATTTGAAATTAAATTGGTTACAATATTCATGTAGTTTATGGATTTAAGCAAAACTCTACTGAAAATAAACTACATATCGTGCAAAACATGAATGAATGGCAAATATTTTACGAAATGAACGTAACAACTAAATAGAGTATACCAACTTTAATTTTAGGCAACTATGCAATACATAAGACAAATAACTATTTGCTATACACATTATACAGTATTTATATTTCGTTAATTTCTGTAAGAACTCCGTAGTAGCTTTCAATAAGAAACAAAAATATTTCTATGCAGAAAATTTTGCTAAAGCACCAAGATGAGAAGATTTATTTGTTGTGACTTGTTGTTATTTCTTGCTCTATAGATCATTAAAAAAACTTTGTTAAATGATGCAATCCAAAGTATATTGATATATTAGAAAAAGAATTACGAATAATCAACAACAAATTTTAGTTATCCTAATGCTGATAAAATCGAACTGCGAGTATTAAGGTTTCGGCCATTGCAAATAATAACATCGTTTTTAGTAAATTTGTTGACGGGAGAAAGTTTTTGAAAGGTACTCAACAAAATATCTTGGAGTTTGCTTGCAGAGTAATTTATGTTGGGATATTCATATACAAAACCTTAAATTTAAAATAATGTCTGTACTTGGGTTGCTCTATAAATTCAAAAATAAATTTTATAGAAAAACAAAATTAATAAGCTATCAATCTTTGATACGCAGCCACTTAACTATTTACCAATAATATATGCATACAAAAAAAAACAACGAATTAAACTCTTTACAAGGAACTCAGAATAAAGCACTAAAAGCTGTTTTTAATATGCCGTCAACTTTTACTACGATTTCATTGTACAAAGAAGTGTCAGCAACAATTTTACCTGCATACGGATTGTTCAAAATGCAATTACTTCTTTACGTTTTTAAATCACTCCATAATATTGGTTGCCATAGAATATCATTTCAAAGATATAAAACCACGCTAAATACAAGAAATAACATGAATATTAGAAGAGTGAGATGTCGTTTAGAAACTAGTAAACAACGAGTAGAATACATGAGTGGTTTTGATTTTAATAAACTTCATGTGAATATCAAAACCATTGCACGAATTTCAGTTTTTAAAAACAAAATAAAAGAATATTTTCCACAAAATTTGGAAATAATCCTGTTGTAATTTTTTCTAATTGATTTCTTTTTATATTAACATCTCGTATATATTAAAAAATAATAAACAGTTCCTTTGAATATAATAACTCTACATCTTAAATTATTGTATGAATTAATGCATAAAATACTTCTGGAAACTTGCCTCCAACGCTGAGGCTTTAAAATTTTTGTAAATATAGTTATTTTCTGCAATAAATAAAAACAAAATAAAAATTCGTCGGAAGGAACATAGAACTTGTTTATCGAAAATAAAAATATGTAACATTATTTTTGAGTAGAAATAGTAATAGTAATCCGTACACCAGCAGGTTTTTTATGGCAACGAAAATATAGAATGGTTCTACCTTCAATTGTTGTATCACGCAATATGACGTTACATACAAAAATTTAATAGAAACGGTAACATATATTTTATTAAATACTTACCCAACCAGACCATTTTTTAATAATATGAAATTGTAGTAACTTTTTCTCCCCCACAAGTTTGCGTTAAAGCAACGCACAAAATAAATTTACAAAATATTTACTTTTACAAATTGTTGCATGTTGAACATTTACACATTTTCCTAAAACAACAATGAAGAAAAAAATTAAAAACATATTCACCCCTTATACATACATATGTATGTACCACTAGAAAGAATGCTGCATTTAATAAATACCTGAACACAGTTCAAACTTTTATATGTATGCACATATGAACGACTATGGTAATTTGTAACTAACCTATACAAATAATTACTTTCCTCTTTTGGTTCCCTTTTACGCCATGTGCAATTTATACCAACACATATACAAATTGTTGACTGCATGTGAATGAATTTGATATATAACCCATACACTGGCAAGTTATTTTCTACGGATATTTGTTTATTTCACGCAATTTCAATTTACACCTGCACACCGATACATGGTAAGGAATATATTTCTCTCAAATATGCACTCCCACACTTCAGCAAAAAAGCCTGCACTATAACATAAAAGTTATTCGAATCTAAAAAAAATTTATGTATTTTTGCTTAACAGCATTCAAACTTAAAAGTTTTATTGCATTGTAGTAGTTTTAACTATAAAAAATATGCATTTTGAACTCCTAAAACAACATAACAATCTCAATCTCTTCTTTGTTCTTACACAGAAATAGTCACCTCTGAATAAATGATAAAATAAATTATAGTTTTTAATTGGAGAGTTGAAACTGTAAAACAAATTGTAAAATATCATGAGAAAGTATTTTTCAGAAAGGTCACGAATTATCGCATAAAGGTTTAAAAAATTATATTTTTAAAAGTAGCTAAAACTTCAGTAATTTTAATTCAAAATTAAAAGCGTTAAATATTTTTTTTTTTTAAATTAGAAAGATTTTTCTTACAAACAAAGGATTATTTATTAGAAACTTTATATTATAAAAAAAATTTTGAATTCTTTTTTCAAGGAACCGGTAGATTTTCAAACCTACACGGGCATAACCGAACCAAGGTGTAATTTTTTAGAGACATTACTATTCCACATCGGATCTGATGATGACTATACTTGAAAGATATACTTTATTTTTCCATAAAAATATTTTAATTTAATAAAAAAAAATAAAATAAAATAAGCAAACAAATTGAATCATTAGGTCTAATCGTCGCTTAAAAGAACGAGCTACACTATCATATATTTTACGATTTTGATCACGTGTTTACAATGAGGACACATTCTTCGATAGCGCATACTTTAATCTCAAACTGAAAATAATGGTGGTCAGCTCGTTATCGAAAGCGACGATTAGACCCCTGAATAAAAATAATTCTTTAGATTAAAGGAACAGTACGCCTCAAAAACAATTATTACAAATCAAGGTGCAAGTACAGTTCTGCTTCAGTTATATTTTTGTTCTAGTTCAGTTTAGGTTCAATTTTAGTTCAGTTTATATCTACATCAGTTCTAGATCCGATCAAGTTCTTTTTTAGATTTATTTCCTTTAATTTATAAAACCACTTCTTTATTTCGATTTTAGTGAAAAATAAATCTTCAATTTATGCCGCTTAATCAATAAGTATTCTGCTAAAATCTATTAATTTAACATTTATATGCACTCAAGAAATCATTTTGCAGAAACAACATTTGATTAGTAACGAAATCATCGGATATTTAATTAATTATAAAGAGAAAGGTGTGCCATTAATAATGGAAAATTATCAGCCAAATGGCCACCACGATTACGCTTGCAAGACCATATTATTTACATACAATTTCCCATCGTTAATTCTTACAATTGTGGCTTTATGCTTTATTGGCATAGACCTTAAATCTTAAGGTTTCGGTGGCTAACTGTGATCGCCTAAGAAATCACACGAAAGGGAATCTTTTCGAATAAAAGAAGTGAAAAATTAGGAATCCTTAAAAAAACAAATTAAGTGCACAATTTTTTTTGGCTTCTAATGTGAATGAAATTTTTTAAATGGACTCTTAGCCAAGTCACCAAGTCTGAATTATATGTTGGAATAAAACTGATTGCACCTTTTATGGAGAGGCAACGGTTATTCAGAATCTTTTCAGGTCACCAAGGTCGCTAAGCAGAGTATAGGGTTTTACTCGTCCTTGGTAGTAGAATCGCTGTTGTATTGTGTCATTATATAAAATATTTAACATTTAAAAAACATTTTTGACTATATTATATTTCCATATACTTATGAACAGCAATCCAATATAATGATACTTTCATGTTCTGCCTTTAGAAATGTTTAAATGTCCAAAACAAGTGTGATTTAGTCGTAACTTTGCTTATACTCTGCGATTGGAGTGCACTATCAAAAATGTTTTTACTTTTTAATTGTTTACTTGTACACGTTTATATAACAATATCTCACACCGATAGTTAGACATTCCCATTGCGCAGTACAAAGAATTCAATATCAAAAATTATTTCGACCATGGACCAACTGAAGCAGAAAAGTACAAAAAAAATGAATGAAACCCGTAATTGTTAATTCTCTTGATGTCTACTTTCTGTCTAAGTCCTGCAGCATTTTAAAAACAACATGCTTACATTCACTTTCGAAGAGCAAACGGTTTTACTTCTAAATATGTCTGAGAGTGTATATTTCAAATCATTTTGGATAGTCTCCCCAAAAACAAAATGACAAGAATATCAAGATAAAAATATGGCTACTACTGATTGGCTTATAACACTTAAAACGCTTAAAGCATTTTATGGTGTTTATATGAGTTTGTGTAGTTTATAAATAACCAGCGGTTAAAAATACGACTAAAGAGTCCCACTATAAGGGTCTATTTAGCAGACACAAGAACTCCCTTGCCTCAAACTTTATAGTAACATATTTTATTTTAAAAGGGGTTCCGAGGAATTTATAATTTAAGGCTTGAAGCTCTTTTCAATGGATAGCACTTCTACCATGCGCTCTTCCAATTGAATCTAAGTAAGGGGTCTCTAATTGAAAATCGGCTATAAGGACTTCGAAATAAGAGCTGCTAAAAAGGTTTCTTCAAAAATAAAGGAGGAGGCTGTCAAATGAAAGTTTATTTTTTGCAAATTTCCGTAAGTCTTTCGATAAAAGTGTTTTTTCTAGTTTTTGAATTTTTACATTTAAAAAATTTTACTAAATTTTAGAAGTTTATACTTTATTTATAAATATTTTTGATGAATTTTTGTTATTTTCGCGAGCAGAAATATTTATTACAGTTTTGAGCTTTATTTGCAGTTTGACGATCTTAAAATAAGTGTTGTGTTTTTCTTCCGACGGGGTTTGATGCAATTTGGAATGAATTTGACGTGGGATGACGGAAATTCATTCCAAATTAAAATCTTAAAATAACATCAAAATGTTTTCCAATATTGAAATTTTTTGCATATTTGAATAATATTCGCGATAAAATTAATTGTTATCGACTTTCATATTTAGAGATTTCAGCGAAACTTTTAGTAAAAGAAAAAAACAAGCTAAATATATATATTATAAGCACTTCAAATTTTTATTTTTTTTGTTTTAAATACAGCAGTCTAAATGAAAATTTTTCCTGTCAGAAATAAATTATAAATTTAAAAATTTCAGGGCAAACATTTTTCAAATTTTTTAATATGAAATGGACGTTTTTTATACAAAAATTTAATTACATTATAAATTCTTTCGAAATACGACTGGAAATCATCAGCAAATGAAATATTGTTGCTTATAGTTATCCTTAGGCCAGAATTAATGTAAAAATAATCTTTGGTAAACAGCAAAAAAGGAAGAAATTCGAGAAATGCGAAAAAGATTATTGATGGAATAATACTGGAATGGCTGCTCAAATTTCTTGTTTCTACGAATAAATATCGTCTAAGAATATCAGTTTTCCAGTTCCAATTGAAACGCAACATTCATTGGTCGCAGCCATATCTGGTAAGTTACATAAAAATGTATTTCAAAACTCAAATAAATTCTGTATTCATTTTCCAATTTCGTTAAGAATTTTCTAGACTAAAATTATTTCCGTAATAAAATCTTCAATTAAGTTTGGCACGCAATACATAAAACAAGGTGACTATCCGAAACGCTCAAAATTTATAGTATACCTACATACACATCTAAAAAAAATTAAGAACTCGCTAATTTCAAACACGGATAAAAGATGACTTGTGCTGTAATGGACAATAACTTATGAATTTCTTTGCAATGTGACCTCAAATCATCAATAACTTATTGCAAAATTATGAATACTTAGATTTTTCCTAAAAAATATTTTCGTTGTTCCTATTGGAATGCTTGCAGTTCTAAGTGTCTACAAAATGAAATTATTAGCTTTAATTTTTTAATAATTGAAATTGTTCTCGCAACAAAAATGTTCGTAAATAATTTGTGGATCTTATGCCACAGAGGTATGGACAACCTCAAACAAATGACATGGAGTATTTAAAACTCTTCGAAAGAGCTCATCTTTTAACTTCGAAAGATACAAGGATTCATCGAATATAACATTTCTGATTAAAAATCAGACACTTCTCAATATTGTTTAGACGTTTTCAAAAGCTCTTCTTCATTTAAACAGAAAATATGGACTATTTTAAAATGTTATAAATCAACCTCAAGCTCAGGTGAGTCATTTGTTTTATATTCTTTTCGTGCAAGCAAATGTTTTTTGGTGCGTTTTTCTGGAACTAAATTAGCTTCGAATTATTATGGACTTTGCAAGAAGATATGTGCATGATAAACGAATTGTTTTGTGATTCCCTGGAATAACTCTCCACTCCTCCAGTCAATTTGCATGTCAAAATATTTTTTTTCACACGACCCGCATTTATTGAGCGATTTTCAAAATTAATTTTTTGCTTGTAAGGGTTTGCAATAACCCTTTCATTTATGAACCAATTTGCGAAATTCTTTTTATTTTATAAGGATATGTTTAAAATATGTAGAAACGAATGATATCGGATGTTAAGCTTACGAATAATTTCATCCGTTTTGTAAACTGATATTATTGGCTCTTTATATTGAAATAACACTTGTTCTTTTGAAATCCTTCAAGAAGTTTAAGGCCCAAAGCACTAACATACAGCCCAATTATAAACAAAAATTCCTTATGAAATTTTTTTTCCTTTTTCATTTTCTCCCAGTATGAATAAAAATTCCCTCATTTGACTTTTTAATCCTTTTTTATCAACCTTGTAAAAAGCAGGTAAAAAATAAACAGCTAAAAAGTATTTGTTCTAAACAAGGCGTATTAATTATTATTAACTATTTAATACGACTTGATTCTAAATATATATAAGTTTGGATTTTCCGAAAAAAAAAATCCCTCACAAAACAGAAGGGAGTTCGAATTAATTGGAGAAATTTTTTCTCGAGAAAAGCCTTTTGCTTA
This sequence comes from Gymnocheta viridis, assembly GCA_956483585.1. Lineage (NCBI taxonomy): Eukaryota > Metazoa > Arthropoda > Insecta > Diptera > Tachinidae > Gymnocheta > Gymnocheta viridis. The sequence continues at coordinate 25,402,416 of OY101440.1, read as the reverse complement.
CGAAACAAATTTCTTGCGAATATTTATATTTGGGCTGATAGTGGTTGCTTCTTAAAATCTCAGCCCTCACTTCAAGAACAGGGGTAGTGTAAATGTGTATCGGATCGTTTTTAATGGAAGTGGTTAGACCTCTTAGAAGGCCTATTTAATGCGAGTCGAAATTGCAATTGGATCAAAAATAAACTCTGAAAGAAGCTATCAAGAAGTGGAAAAATGTGATGCCCTTAATAGTTATACAGCTGGGTAAGTGTGATTTTATAAGTAAAATACGCTTGCGAATACGTTATATCAGCGTATAAGTGTAAATACTTCCTGTTTACCAGAAGTCTGTGTGTAAGTCTGTGTCTTGGCAGCAGTAAACTTATTTATTTTGCTTTTGGTAGAAAACATTATTTATGCGGAGACTCCCATTATACAGATTTTCGTCCAAAAAGAACAACAAGGATACTTTTGTGTTTGTTGCTGAATAGTATAATGTTGTTTTTATAACTCTTTTTGGGTGAATCGTGTAAAGAAAAACTTAAGTTTTGTGTTGTGAACTTTTTGTATTTTTCATGGATTGTGGTAAAAGAAAAAACGAAAATAAAAAAAGAAAGAAACGTATAAAATTTGGCAAAAAAATACAAAAATATGGATAATGGCGACCATGGTAACTACATACCAAATACTATGCACGGTGGAGGTTGGAACTGTAACGAAACAAAAAAAAAAATTACATGACACAGACGATGCTGGCGAGGTGTGTAACAGTAAAAAGTATGATTTTCATTCTGCTGGTGTCAAATCATATCAGAGAAGCTCAGTGTTCAACTTCACCACATCCAACCAGCTCAAAGTTGCATGGCAGGCGCCATGTAATTATGTATATATGTAATGATGACGAAATACGTATTAAGATGCACAAGATACTCATATCGTTTTAGGAGTATATAATTATGGACTTTAAATGCAAGCTTGTTTAGTGCGTCCAATTTTTAAGAAATTAAAAAAGTTATTATTCAAGCTAAACTTTAAGTTGCAGGTTGCATATACGTATTTGATTTCTTGCATTGCTCGCTTAATCTTGGTAGGCCCATAGTGCATAATGTCGAAGTGACCACATACTTTGCTGTATTGCTCTGTTATGTCTGTGATAGTGGTCCTTTTTAATTTCTTATTTCAGTAAATCAAAGGCCTTTTAAATTTATAAGGGGCCATTATTACATACAATCATACGTATTTCAGTAAAAGACTTCTCTCTGTGCTAATAATAATAACATTGTGTATTGTGGTCATGTTAAAAATTTATTTACAATTTATTTTTTAGTTTCCTACTTTTTTTTGTTCTTACTTAATGTCTGGTTTGTTGAACCTGTTTGGTTTTTACTAACCTTTCAAGTATCCTCTAGAAATAATTAAGTAATTTTTTTTACGTTTAAATGGCTGGACAGCAGCAATCAAATAAGGATTTTCTATAGAATATTAAATATGTTTAATGTTTATTCTTCGATTTTGCTTCTTTTGTAAATAAAAGACAGGGAAACAGTAATCAAAAACATTTAAGTGACAAGTTAAAGTGATGAACAGAAAAAACCAAATTAGATTTAATTAAACAAGCACAAAGCAATGTAAAATAGTTTCATTTCAATGTTAATCAGAAAAGAAAAGTATTTTTGTCACAACTAGGTAGATTTTGCTTTATTTTTTTTTTATTTATGTTGTCGCTATTGCGACAATTTCAATTAAATAAATTTTCTCAATGTTGATTCAGCTAAATTGCTGAACGTGACATTCAGTTAACAGAGTTCTTCTCAACCGTAGTTGAACATTTATTGTTTTTTCTCAGTTACATTTTGATGTTTTAATGAGAAACTGTCATTTGTTATACACATGGATTTTTTTTTTCTTTGATTATTATTCATAGTAAATTGTAAAGTAATTTATCATTATAAGTTATCAGATCTTTATCCTGCATTTATTATTAGGATAAAAGCATTATCTATCTATCATATGTAATGTATTTAATAAAAAAAAAACAATAAATAATATTTAAGAAGGTATTAAATAATTTGTTTATAGTTTTAATTTATTTTATTTATTTAATCAGTGGCAATAAAAATTAAGTGCTTAAGCCGATGTGGATTCGATAGAACGTTTGTAGTATTTTAAACAAAAGTTAAAACTATTTTGTACGATTTTTTAAGGATATAAGCGAAGTGATATATATTTTTTGAAGTCTTTTAGCTTAATTTTATTTTAAATTTAGGCTCTAGGATTTTAAAAAACAGCTTGTTACAAAAAACATAAGTCTAGAAAGTCTGTGATTTATTAGGCTATAAAATGATATTGCTAAACTTTAATAATAATAGCCTTCTTATGCCTGATAGATCGGCTTAACACAACAAATGGACTCGGAAAATTTACTTTAACCGTAGCTCAAACAGAAAGGTGGTGTTGGAACTACAGCTAATTATTTCGTTGTATTTTTTAAATGTTGCTATTGGAGTTTTCCGCTGTTACAACAATATTTTGCATTCAGGAATGAAGTATTTTTGTTTGGCACATATGGATCGTAATCAAAGTTGCTAAAAATACATTTTAAATTAATTTACTTTCTGTGTTTTTGACTTTTCGTGCACACCACGCGGTGTTTGTTGTAATATAAACGCCAGCTGTAAAATGAATTCGCCTTGTTTTGATTTTTGTAGTATAAGAACAGTCAAATAAATGTACACTATTTGTAGCGCCTCTACTCTCTCCGCCAAAAAATCAGACATGCGACAAGAAATCTAGTCGTAATGCACGCCCAAAGTGGATTCAACCACTTCTTTAGGACAAACTTTTTTATCCGTACAAAATATTGTTGACTCATTTAAAAAAATTTAAAACATGATAATAAAAAAGAAAAATCTGTGTTAGTTTTCATGTTATTAGCTAAAGAACTAAATCAAGCGAAATTATTCATAGAAAAAAGTTAAAAAAATAATTGCCACAAGGTCCTTTGAAACACTTTAATGTGGCAATTCAATTCAACTTTATCCGGAAAAAAATTAAACCAATTTTATATTTGTGTTTTAATATTGTTAACCTTTATTTGTTTCTATTTTAAGCTATATACAAAACGAGTTTAAGACCGATTATTTTATATGGATTTCCTATATGGTTCAATGTATCTCCAACTTTTATAAAGGAAATAGAAATTTTTGAGAGAAAAATTTTGCGAAACTATTGGAAAACATTTTGAATCGTTTTGCAAACGGTATTCAAATTGTTTTGTATACAAAGAGTCGAAAGTAACACCTGAAGGTCTTTACGTTTGTGATATCCTCTGGAGATTTATTTCAAGATCTTGTTTTCATGAAAACAATCTTATATCAGATATATATGAAAATCAAAAACTTTTTAGTTGGTCAAATATAAATTATTTATCTCCCATTGGCTATTTGAATGAAACTGCACCATCTTTCAATTTGTCAACCTCTTTGAGACATGAATTTTTCTCAAAAAGTGTACAAGGCACACATAGCGGTTAGTCCGGCTTGTCCGTACATATTTTATTTATTTTTTCTTGTTTTTTATACATTTTTGTTTTTATTCCTTCCCTGTTTTGTTTTTGTTTTATTTATTTATTTTTTAATTAGACTTAAGTTAATATTTAAATTAGTTTTAAGCTTATTCATAGATACGAGATTCTCTCTCAAACCATGTTAAGCCCCGGGAGCAAGGGGGTAATTCTCTAATAATATTTTATAATAATTATTCTAGATAGCAAATTACTGTTTCGTTTTTATGTTAATTAGGATATTACCTTTTAGTCCTAAGCTTTCTTATGTTTGTTATTCATTGTAATTGTATTGTTATTTTTTTATAAAGGCTCAATAAAATATACCTTACCTTACCTTACCTTAAGCTCTTAAGCCCAGTTAACAGAAAATGACAAAATAAGCCAATTTAAGTTGAGAGTTCTTTGAACAAAATTACCTCTCTCTCTCGAGAAGAGAAACAGACCTCAAACTACAAATAAAAAAAATTGTCTAGAAAATATAGGTGAATCTAGCTTCAGTCTTAATTTCCAAAGAAACACAATAAGAACTTAAATTATTAAAAGTCCAGTACTTGAAATATAACTCGAAGTAAACTTTAGTTATAGCTTTGCTTCAAGTCTTTTTCCAGTTTGGAAACCTATATACACATACATGTTAATTGCCAATAATCCATTTATACGGTTATAATTTTCACTAGAAAAGCGCTATTATTCAATCTTTGATTTCAGCTTCATTTCAAGGCTTGAGTTAAACTGAAGTTCTAGGATTTAGTTCAACTCTAGTTCATGGCTGGAATTAAAGTGTGTAGAACTTAAGTTTACGTTTTTTTTCTGGAAATGCTATTGAATTAAACTATATTATAACTTGAAACTTGAGTGTATAACTTGAATGCAAGTTATTTTACACATAATTTCAAGCAAACTTGCTTATTGGGAAGTAATAATATTAAAACAAATATAAATGTTGGTTCTACAGTCTTAAATTTATACTTATATATGCACCTTCGTTTGTATGATAAAATAAATTTATAAGTATTCTAGAAAACCACGCCGAAGAAGTAAAAATCTCCCAATATTACGAAAATAAAATCCACGTGAGACTTAGTACGCAATTCTGTCTTTTATAAACAAGTTCTTTTGTATGATTAGAAAAACACATTTTCACAATTTTGGACTTTTTATTTCGCATATAGCTTCCACTTTGTCGAGGCATTTTCCAAAATAGCCACCCAATTGTAACTAATTCTTCTCTTTTAATCATTATTCCACATTTTCCATTTAAATCTTAAAAACTTTATATATTTATGTGCATATGTATGTACATATATGTATATGTAGGTGGGTATATTAATTTTCAGAAAATTTTTGGATTTTTATTATTTGACAAATAAAAGAAGGTTCTAACTATATGATACTATGGTTGGATCATACATAAATGAAATGGAATTTTTATGTTTTGAGTTTTTATTGGATTAGTTCTAACTTTTTAGCTAAAAGATAAAGCTTGCATTAATTTTATTGGTTTTAATATTGAACATTTTTCCAGAATTTAACTTAAAAGTTTAATGTTTCCATAAAGTTTTATCTTTTATAAATAACTTTATAAGACAATTAAGATGCTTCTTAATTTTCGCTAATAAAATCTATCGTAAAATGAGGTAAAATGTATTTTTATGTCAATATAATAACACCACTATCGAGGCTTATCTTACAATTACTTTGTCTAGCGGTAGACAATGCTAAATATGTGACACCTGCTTGAAAACAAAATGTTAATGCATGAACGCACATCAAACTTTTGGGAAGCTAATATAAAATTTTATTACCACTTCAGTTTGTTTTACTACTGAGGGAAACTTCAATAAAAAAATTCAAATTGATACAGACTTTTTTATTTAAAGTATTATTCGTTTCGAAATAAAATTTTATGAATTTTACCACCTATAAAAATAGTATATGTTTTTTATTAACTTGCAACTCCAAAAAGTAAATAAAAAATGTTGCCTCATTAATAACGCCAATCTGAAGAATTTTAAATGTCCTTCAAGAAGGTCCCAGATAACTTGTGATAACGTCAATTTGAGGCCAACATATCAGATATGTTTTTAAAGCTTTTGCCTGATCCGTAAATCACAAAAATTCAAATTGCATGATTTCTTGAAATAAATTATATTGATAGCTTAATCAGTTCTGAATATGTATTGGTTTTTGATTGTTGGATGATTGCAATATAAAATTTTCTTCTAATTTTAACCGATTTAAAAAATACTATTTTTATTTTTAATTAAATAATTTGAATGGCAATTCTGAACAATCCATGGTAAAGGCTTGCTTTCTCCTTTTTCATTTCACATTAAATTTTTAAGTTAAAAATTATGCAAGTTTTAAAGTTGTATTTTTAGCGATTTTAAAAATTTTTTGTAATTTTATCAATACATATGATTTTCTCATGTCTAACCTTCTCAACAACTTTTAAGTATTGTCAGTTTGTTTCCGACCACAGGATTTTTTTGCGAATTTTTATAGTTTTTTCAATATAATACAATTAAGTAATTTTCAATGAGTCTATTTCAAATTATTTGGAAATCTGCAGAAAATTTGAGTAGATAATATAATTAATCAAATTCATAATATTTAACTTGAAATGGCTCCAGTTTAGTGTGTTAAGTGTATAAAACAAACTACACATGCTTGGATAAAATTTTCATCAGTATCTTGCCTATTTTCTTCCACACATGGCAAGCATTTTCAAAATGTTAACATATTTAATAGACGTCATAAGTCTCCTTTCTTATAAAACAATTTTAACTGAAAATACCTTGTATTTTTGTATTTTGTTCGATTAGATTGGAAATCTCATTCTTATGAATAAAATTAAACTAAAACGAATGTTCCTACAATTTTGAAACTTCTGTAAAAAAACTAAATTATAAAAGGAACTAAAAAGAGCGCTACATATATCATTTAGTGTCTGATTTCTCCTGTTAATTTTTAAAAATGTTCACCTAACGATAGTATGAACCAGTGAACGACCAAGGTATACAATTTTCAATACATACCACATATCGATATTCAAAAGTGTAGGATTATTAAAATGTAGGGGTACAAACAAATACGTTCACAGAAAGCTATGACCACAAACGGGCTGCATTATAAATAAGTGCGCATATCGATAGGTGTAGCATAAATAAATGAATAGAAATTGATTTTTGTATTGCTAGGAATATATACGAGACAATGTTGTAGCGTTAAAAAATTGTTTGTAGAACTATAACAAAAAGAAAAAATTTATTTTCAACTTATATTTATTTAAGGCAAAAATTGAGTTTTTTATTTGGTATTAACTTTTTGAGTAAAAAGAATTTTTGCATAAAAATAAGGTCAATGAAATTCATGGATATTGGATAAATATTCTGTGTTCATATTTTTATAAAATCTTAAAACTTCAATGAAGCGATAATCGCGAAAGTTCGTCAACTTTTCCAAAATATTTAGAAGCCGTAAAATCTTCTAAAACGGGCTACAAATGCAAGGAATGTGAAAACATCACAAAAAACTGCAAAAATTGCGAAAATTCGCAATAACTTCCAATCAGTAGGAAAATTAAAATGTTGAATATCATTTAAAAGTCGATGAAACAATAAAAAATAGAAAAAGCCACCCACATTGCAAAAAACGCGAAATTCCGCGATAAGTTGAAAAGTTTTGAAAAAGCCGTAAAATATTCTAAATCTTCTTTTGCAAGCAGCTTACCTTTTTCCGTTTCGCTCGCTTTTGTTTAAGGATCTTCATCCGTTTTTAAGCTTTTTCAAAAAAGTTTACAAAAATTTGCTTAAAAGTAAAATTGTATACTTTCCAAGTCAACGCGAATTTCTGGCAATACTTATCAAACAAAAATTGGAAAATTAATATGCTCATAGTCATTTGATAGATCCTGTCGATACATATAGGTGCGCAGGGATGTAAACAAATATAAACATGAATACATCCAGGTATAAAACAAAATGCGCACCGATACATACAATTATGAAATTAACAAGATACGAAAAATATTTTGTATTGAAAATATTCAATATATGCTAGGGTAATTTATTTATTATTGTATCGTTTGTTGTTTTCTGGTATGAACGAGTTTGTACAACTTCATTTAATAATACTAGAGTACGCTAGTGGTCGAAATTCAACCACCAGTTTAGTTGCATTTATTTAAAGAGAAAAAAACTTCCAATTACTCATTGCCTTCCCCTTGGAAAAAACAATTATTAATTTTTTAATTTAAGCTAGCACATCCATACGTAGTGAACATGTAAATCCATATCTAATTTCATATCTTTCAATTTTGATCTCTTTCTTTTTTAAAGAGAAAAAATCTTATTACATGCTCGTATGTATGTATGTAGGTACTCTTTAAATACTCTATTTGCTTTATTGAATTTTTTGCTTGAACCAATACTTACATAAACGAATATACGCCTGTATTTTTAGCATTTGTAGTGGTGTGAACTTTAAGAGCCTTTTATTCCTTTAATAGTGAACCGATTTGAATAATGTCACTAAAGCTCAACAATGTTAACCATTTGGAAAAAGAATGAAGAAAATCGGCAAACAAAGGAGGAAAAGGGATCTAAAAATTTTTCTTTCCCTATAAATATTTATACACAAACCAATAGCAACAACAATAAAACTTGAATATTTAATACGCACACGACCTAGACTCATTTACAGTGAGTATCAAAACAAATTTTGCGATTATTTATCAATTTATTTCGGTGTTAACAAGTTTAATTTTGCTTTTTTTGTCTTTTGTAATACATGAAACCCTCTTAGTTGCTCTTATAATATAAAAATCACAATTTCGAAAAATTCTAGAACCATAAAAACAGCTTATTTAAAATCATGAATTAGTACATATTTCGTTTTTAGCATGTCAAAAGAAAGTACACAGTCTGATAAAAAAAATTTCAAGTTCAATGACTAATAATTTGTTTGTTTTCCCTTACTTTTTGTTTAAAACTAAGAAAAATTGGTTAGTGGCACAAAGAATGTCCAATTCGAGTTTTTCTGAATCTTGATATATTTATACTGTTTCTTAAGTAATTTTTAAAATTTTCTTTTAAAACTGCTGCAAATGATATGAAGCGCCTAAGTGTAACATCATAACTTTTTCAGCAGATTTAAAAATAATAATAGATATTCTTTGTGTTGTTTTTTTTTTTTGAATTTTTTTATTATTTTAAAGCAAGACTTGGTGTCACCGATAAAAAAGAACATGAAAATAAAATTACGAAGCACACGAGATTTTTTCGTGTCGAAAATTTTAAATAACAGTGTTTTATGAAATAGGTAAACGAGGCATATTTAATAACAACTAAAAGCATATAAATTTTTTTATATCTCGAATTACAAAAATAGGCAGTATGTTGAGTTTAGTGTGTAATCAAGCTGAAAGTTTTGCGGACCGCTGCTATTGAAAATATACTACTAACTTAAATATTTTTTATTAATTCTATGCGCATTTACATGCTATAAATGCAGTTTAAATATGTGATTTGATGCTTAAGTGAACAAACAATAATAGTTCTTGTGCGGAAAAGAAAGCACAAATGGTGAACATCAGAGAAATGTCAGAATTGTTTCCTTTTTTTATATTTTGGTGAAAACCAGCCTCTGACTACTTTAAATTTAATTTATTATCAATTAAAAAGGTGTTTTAGAACAATTGTATAAAAAAAAGAAAAGTATAGATAGCTTCTTGTGTGCGCAGTGGCACACGTGTGTTATCATGTCCTTGTTCAATATCCTACAAGGGTAATATTTTTTAAATATATCCGCTATGTTCTACATTCCCTTTTGAAGTGGAATTCAATTCAAATCACTTCCGTTTAAATTTTTTATATTCTGCATTCGCCTTTTGGCATTTGTATTTCAATATTCACTACAAATATACACTACTTTTCCAGAACATCAAAAATTAAAACTCTACTTTTCATATTCCAATTTCACAACTTTTGTAGAACATGCCTGTATATCATTCAATAAAATTCACTGTTTTAACTTTCACCGATTACTTATAGTGCTCCGAAAAGAGTTAATGTCGTTTCTTGTCTAAACAAATTATCATACCATTATGCAGTCTAATTATTTAAGCTATTAAAATACAAAGATCTATTATACTGTAAAAGCACCATATTTTCACTTTATATGTTTTTTATATGTGTAGGCCAGGATTGTTATTACTATTAGCTGAGCCATGATCTCACTGACAGGTTTTAGCGACAACTTTTCTTTCAAAATATTAAGAATAGTCTATGTTTCTGACAAAGAAAAATAAACACTACAGTTCCCAATTGGCTAGCAGCGACCCATCTACCGAAATGTTGCGACGATTGAACTGAAACTTTAATTGTTTAATATTTTTATTAATCTTCTTTTGATGCTCATTGTAGGTATTAGTATATACATAAATATTTATAAATGCAATTCAAATCTTAAATGTCCTTTTTACACATTTTGAGGTTGTATTAGTATTAAATTTTTCCAAAAGACTAATTAAGGTTTCAACAGACCTTATTATTCTTGTGGCAGTTTACTTAGAAATTCACAAAAAGTCATATCTATATTTGTGTTTATCTATGTGTGGGTAAAAGCATTAATGTAACCATGTATTAGTATACAAATATATTAAATTAATGAAGTTTTAAATTATTAGATTAATTTATAATAAAGCAAATGACTTTGTGTCTTAAAACATGTATTATTATTGTATTCTTGTTGGATAATCATTTTAAATAATTAAAACATTGTATGGTTATTAAAAATGTACAACATGAAATTGACTTAAATAAGCCTATTAAATGAAATGCAATATAAAACTTAATAGTTTGGATGCAGGATATTTAGGGCAGTTGTAAATATTTACGAAAGAATGATTGGTTTTTTTGGGAGAATACTTTAAGTGATACTAGTAAGTATTAAAACAAAAATTAAATTAATTGTTCAAAATTATTGAGAAGTTCTTACAATAAATTGCTTATTAAGAAATGTAATTCACAAAGATTTGACCTAAAAAAAACTAAAGTAATAAATATACGATAAGCAAAGTTAAGCTCAGTCAGAGTGTACCTTGGTGTATTGGAACTTGGAACTATTACAAGTAGAATAAGTTTGGAAATAAGGCGTTGGATGATCAGCAGCGAACTTAGTGATGTATAGCAAATATAATTTTTTTTCCTGGACTTTTTAGTATCGCATAAAATCGGGAATCACTGCTCTGAACAAATAAATAAAAATACTATATATATTTTTATATATTATATTTGGTTACTTATATATTTATCTAGCCAATGGACTAAAATATCCTTACAACCTAATAAATCAATTTTAATTTGAAAAAACATTTAATAACTCTTTATATTCTAACAGCAAACTAAAATTATTCTCAGACACAGAAAAATGTATTCTAATAACTATATTCATACTTTTTAAAGTGCTTAATCCTCGTAATATAAGCTCACGCATGGCATAATTAGTAACATGTGTCGATATATAAAATAAATTACAGTATCTTTTGCCTTTTTCTTTTCCAAAAAAATGTAACATTTCTTTTAATTTTTATCAAAGAAATTGCTATTAAAAGTATGCTTAAGACAAAAATTTTGCCGCGTAAGTGGTGATACAATAATTTCCAATAAACTCACTATTACAAAAAATCATTATATTGAAAATTTTCAATAAAAAGGTCAAAAAATGTTGCACTTTTTTTAGAAAACAACTTTAGGGTTCTAAAAAGTATACAAAAATAAATGAAATTTAATAAGTATTCACAATCGATGAAACCATTAAAAAATCATTGTATGAGATATATTGAAAAAAGAAAATAACATATATAAAATTATACAGATAAATTTAGTTTCTCATAAAACTGAGAAAAAAACTTGAGAGCTAAAATAAAATAAAAAATAAAATTATTTAATGTTTTTGATACGGACTTTTTGAAACGACAAAGCGTTTAAGAGATCAGTCGAGCATATATTTTCAATTTAATGTTAGCCTTTCTGTCTTCTACAGGTTACTGCAAACAACCTGCTACATCATTATTATCACGGTTATAAGTTTGTTCTAAAGATGACGAAATTAAATTTAAGTATTTTCTCATCATGCTAAGCAGTTTTAACGGGGCTTGGCTCGAAAAATCTAATTTTTAATTTCAGACAGAAATAAAATATGCAAATATCTAGGGATTTTAAAAATTAAGTAAGAAGGTTCTGCTAACAGAAGCTACAAGCAGTAGTAAGCGAATTTCTGCATAATTTTCTCGAGATTTCAGGGGTTAAAAATTTTCTTGGAAAACTGTAATAGGAAGACAATTATTTGCAAATTTGCATAACTTATGCAAAGATTAGGTTCTCTATCGCTTAAAGGAACCGTCACGTTTTATCAATAGCTAATCGTAAGTCATCAATGATTTTAAGATATTGTGAAATTTTCAGCTATAATTATTGAAATTCCCTATCCAGACTTCATATATGTTTTTTTTAAATAACAGTTGGACACATTTTAAAGAAGTTTTATTTTTTTGTGAGTTCGTCTTATGCCAAATCATCAGTAGACCTCTAACTATATTTTTGAAAAGTTTCAACCCTTTTAGCTCATACAGTATCTTTCAAACAATAAATTTACTAAATGCTGGTCACATTAGTCAGAACAATTTGTCTATTCAGTATAACAAATTTGACAAACAATTTATTTTATTTTACATATGACATAGACATTTTTATATGCAATTTAAAATGACAGCACTTTAATTTTGTCTGTAATAAAATAACATTTTGTCATTGTAGTTTTAATCTAATTTGATATACATAAAAGGATATTCAGGCATTTTCTACAAAATTAGTGACTCTACTCTACTAGTACTCTACTATATTTGTATTGAATATTGAAATTCAAAAGTAAAAAAAGAATGCAGAACATAAAAAATTTAAATTGAAGTGATCTCAATTGAACTCCACTTCAAAGTGGAATGTAGGACATACCAGTATGTGCACGATAAAGAATATCTTTAAAACATTTTGTTTTCAAATTATAAAGCAAACAATTTCAAATCTTCTTCATTTTAGTGATTACACCACCCGCTTACAAGAACCGTTTCGTATTGCAAATTAATAATAAATCATAAATTCGTTCTCAATGTTAAGTTTCCAGAGAGTTATCTTTCTAAAAATTTGTTTATATGTATGTATATAAGTTACGTTAATATGCTTCCCCAGTTTTGGTTATTAATACATATTAGTTCAGTGCTACTTGAACTATTTATTTCTTAAATTTTGGTTCTTAAAATTACTTACGTGATTGCCCTTTTATTCAACGCGACGGCTCATAATTTTTTTAAGGGTATTAACATCTACTTATTAGCAGTGCAAGTTTAAATATGCACAAAAATTATTCAAATATGCATGCAAAAAAAAAAACTAAAATATGCACAAAAATATGCACAAAAATATGAATCGAAAAAACACAAACTAATAATTATTAATCAGTTTTATTAAATAAATTTATTACAAAGTATAATCATAAGTTTTTTCAAATTTTCAAATTTAAAGGATCTTCGATTGTCTCATAAAACGATCGAATACATTGAAAATATACGTTTATCATCCGTCGATGTTAGTGTATATGTTGTTTTTAATCCTGGTCAACTTTGAAGGACAATATTTAGATTAAAAACTTTGTTTAGGTTTTTTTTAATAAATATTTTGTTCTTAATATTTTAAAGTGAATCTTTTAAGGCTTCTAAGACGAAAGTCCTTTGACTTCCAATTTGTTTATACTGTGGGAAATACATTCAAAATTATCTCTTTAATGTATATCAAATTTGTTACCTATGAATTCTTAAATAAAGCCTTTGCATTACATATCCACCCAGCCTCATCATCGGAAAGCTCATTGAAAACTCTGCTCATTTCTATAAAATTGTCGCAATAATATATTGCAGACTTTAACCAAGATTTCCATCTAGTGAAACAGGGCTTTGGGGGAATAATCATGCTTGTGCACATGTAATGCATTGAATTGATACGAGAGGGCCCCTAAAAGTTATAAGTTTATTTGAAAAAAACTACATATGTACTATGTCTGTATGTAGTTCTACCTTAAGAAAAACGGATTTGCAATTTGCAAGAAAAGAGTTAACATTGCAAAATCTAGGTGAAAAAATCTGCCGTTCTATGTAACCCATGACCCAGACATGTAACATGTATCATTTTTGCGTAAAATATTCTTAAGATCGCACTTGGGAGACCATATATGCCTTGCTTATAACAGTAAACTGTAATTACAATATTATTATATATAACTATCATCTTACTTTGTACATATATTTGTACATATGCAACTACCCTGCAGGAAAGGTCAATATTGACGATGTCATCAGTAGTACTGCCAAATTATACCCCAACTAATGCTATCTACTATTGACATTTAACACAGGCTTGTCCTGCGAAATCTAACAATAGGCTGCGTCAATACTGACTAGGTAGTTCTTGTGGGACCATATAGGAAAAATGTCAATAGTATGATTGTACTGACGTACTATTGACGATATCAACACATTGTGGGAAATGTCCATATTAAAAATGTATTGCTTCAGTATAGACGTGGTCACCACTTACAGGATATTTAGATATTAAAATTATATTGACGATGTCACCAATACCATATTATTTTAATTTATTTAAAATAATATTTAAAAGTAAAACAAGGTATAAAATATTTTACAGTCTTTTTTGACGTACACTTTTCTTATTCTTAAATGTCATGAAACGAACTTCGTTTCGTTTTAAATTAATGACTTGTTTTTAACCGTTAAACATTTTCTCTATCTATTAAAAACAAAAAAAATTTATGACAGTGTCACCAAAAAGACACTATAATTGTTGACAAACATACTGACATAGATACACTTAACCCCATGCTTCCTTCAGTGTACGTAATCGGTGTTAACTTTAAAAATATACTAGTTTTTAAAATAAACCTATCGTTTGAAGAAATTTCTCTCCTACTAATTTAGTATAATTTGCAATCTATTATTTAATATTTTATGTAATTTCTTACACTATTTTATATTGCGTTCGTATTCTTAAAATATACATATGTGCGTGTATTTTTATTACTATAGTGCCCTGTAGGATATGTCGGTAGTAAAACTGTACTGATTCACTTTTGTCACTTGTACTACTGACTAATTTTACTCCAGTCAATGCTCTGTCCGATAGACATTTAGCATGTGCTTCTCATTGAGAGTCCACTAGTGACGTCGGAACTATCGGCTTACTATTGAGTAGGTGGTTCTTATGGGACCACATTGAGAAATTGGCACCAGAGATTCACTAGTGTATTTTAATGATTCAGGACAGCACATATGAGAATTTTTACTAAGTAAGGAAATTAAATACGATTTTGTATGAACATTTTAATATTCTATATTTATTTTCAACACAACAAAATGAGGCAATAAAAATCGACTTGTAGCTGTCAAAAACTTCTCTTCTCATGACACGGAAAATAAAAAGTGTAGACGATTCGCCGACAATGGCCCCAAAAAGTCACTAAACTGGTCGAAAAAAGTGGTGACTTGGAGAAAGTTATCCTTTCCTCCTTCAGGATGAATTCAAATAATAATAATGCGTAACAATAGAACGTTGGTAATCTGGATTGATCTCGAGGACGAAAATAAATATCGAGAAGCTATGTTTTAAAAACTACCCTGGATTATCGTTTCTTTTTAATACTTATAAATATAGTATTTCTTATAATCGATCGAAAATTTCAGCTTTGTCTACTTAGGTGCTAGTGTTAATAATAATAACGATGTCAGCTTAAAAATTAAACGGAGAATAACTATGGCCAATATATGCCACTTTGCGCTTTGTAAGCAGTTAAGATACAATACATGGTGCTGAAATATAGACAGTTAAAAGATCCGGTGAGATATTGCTCGCGGTGTTCGAGACAAAGATCCTCCGCAAGATATATGACCCTCTACGCGTTGATGATGGATTCCGAATTACATTGAATCACGCGCTGTATGAGCTTTATGCCGATGTAGATATATTCGAGCGCATTAAAATATGACTCCGTTGGATTGAACAGATTTTGCAAGGTACAAAAGGGCGCCCCAATCTCCATTGGAAGGATCAGGTGCAACAAAAACTAACAGTTCTTAGTGTCTCCTACTGGCGCCAACATATATAACACAAAAATAGCTGACGTTCTGTTCAACTTCAAGCTGAAACCGACTCTCGGTTGTAATAGTTTCCTATATAATGTTTCCTCATTCGTTTGTTTATTAATAATTAAGTCTTAAAAATTATTAACTGAATTTCCCAAGTTCAGTTTGAAAGCTATATTAATAACCTTTAGTTATCCCATATAGTTTGAAAATATACGCAAATTTATAATAAAATTAATATGTAATCGTATATTAAAAGGTTTAATATACAATACACTTAAATTTTTACAATATCAAACATTATTTGGATACAACTTCAGTGTAATTATCACATTCGAAAAAATTTTAAATTATTATTTGTTTTCACTCTTGCTAAGCTAACATTCACGCCTTGGTTCAGGATATTTAAAGTAAATATCAATTATGTTGTCCATATGTAGAGTACCGCACCAAAAAGAAGCCTTTCGATCATAAATAGTTTTACCTAAAACCAAATATGTTTTTGTCCATTCTAATTCTGGAGTGGTTGGAATGTTTCATATTTAAATTTCAGATTTCCATAGAATTCAAGAAAAGAAAAGATTTGCTTTAGAACACGTTTTTTTTCTAAGTAATAATAAAATATATGTACGTAACTTCAAATTCTATGTGAACCCAACAACAAACAACTTTAAACAGTTTTTGTCAAATGGGTTTTCAGATGACAATAAGGAATAACCTAACTGAAAGTATGTCATACATGTGTATTACAGACATAGAAAATATACATAAGATGTTTAAAGGAAATCACACAACATCTATTATGTTTTTAAATTTTATATGATAGACACACATCACGTGAACGCTGCTCAAGCACTACCCAGCAAACATTAGGGGTTGGTTTCAAACGTAAAATAAATTGCAATCAATTTCTTTTTTTTACATGTCAAACGTAAGGAAAGTATCTAAAAATTACCTTCAAAAATCAATCTCATACATATTGGCAAAAACTTGTATTCTCAACTTTTGTTCAAACGTTGATCTAAAATTTATAAAACTTAAAATTTATATTAACATTAATTGTAGTTTTAATTAGGGACCGAATATAATTGTTATTTTTTTATTTCAGATAAAAAGGTTGCGAGAAAATTCTTTTTATTTAATATTGAGAATTTCTATCCATTATCATTGCTTATATATTATTTTGGTTATCGTAACCAATTAAAGTGAGAAATATTTTTTTGAGTTTTAATTGACCATTATATCAACAAAAAAAATAATTTTAAATAAACATTTTGTCAACAAAAAAATTTTGGTTAGAAATAACAGATAAAAATTTTTCTTTGTTTTGGTTATCATAGATGACACAACCTAACAAATTCGTAAACATATTTCGTATTTGTAATAATGACAGTGAAGAGTAAATATTCTCTGTAGTTCTTATACACTTTTTTGCTACATTTATCAAACGATTGTGAACGGGTTTAGTACAATTTAGTTTAAAGGAAAGCAATTCAGAATTTAAAAAAATTTTGGGAAAAATTTAGTATAATTTTTCGGGAGTTTTTTAATTATAATAAAAGGAAATATTAATCAATATGTAAAAGCTGTACTTCTACGTTTGTTGGAAATCACGTAAATTTAAATTTAAGGAAGCATATGGTTAGAAAGTATAATGAAATATATCAGTAATCCATTAAAGCGCTCCAAGACTTTTGATGTGTATTTTTATCATTCAATTCGACCATATAGGGAATGGCCTGGCCATTGGAAATCTTTAAGGCCATTACACAAAACCTAATAAAAGCTACGTACGGCAATTATACTTCCAACAATGGTGTTAATGGATTTAGAAATCTCTGTTCAATATTTTAAATTTGAAAAATATTCCCATTAAAACTTAATGAATTAATTTTTATGGTCGATTTCATCCCTGATAACCAAAATATATAATTTTTTTTAATGGTTATTAGGAACCAAAAAACGCAACTCTCACAAAAATTGGTTGTGATGACCAAAATAAAATATATCTATTAAAAATAATCAATTATAAACATTTTATGAATTCATTAATATAAATGGTTAAAAAAGACTTTTTTGACGTTTATCTTATTATTGTTACGTTCATGGTTTTAATACTAATTTAAATATAACAGTGGATATAAGGTGAATTTGAACTAAAATTTTAATTTCATACCTCCGAATGGGATTGAAATAATGTTTTATATCAAATGATTTAATTTCAAACGTTTGACATTGTGTTTGTTGGGTGAATCGGTACTGGGTATATTTGAGCATGCATACATGTAAGTAAGTACCATGTGTCTTTCATATTTAAGAATATTTGTGTATTAACTTTTTTTAATTAGTTTTTGCTTACATTAACAATTAGGTCACATGAAAAAAACATTGAATTTAAGTTGTTTTTCTATTTTTAGTTTTCGATGTATTTCATAGTAAAAGGATAAAATTGGTTTAGTAAGATTTAGAAGTAAATAATAAAAACTTTATAGATCGAAAATAAAACATTTAAAATGAACCAAAAATTAGGCTTTATTCATAATAAATATTTGTATTCGTTTTTGTTCCACAGCCCTTTTTAGTCAATTCTGATATACATATATCTCAGTAAATCGAGAGTTTGGAAATAATTGGTCATGCCAAACATTTAGCACATGTTCTTAAAAGAACCACAAAAAGTAAATCCCCAGATGTTTTAAAACATTCGGTACATGGGAATATTTTGTAAATTTCTTTGTCTGTACATTACTTTACTAATTTGTTTTTATTTTTATTATTATTAAGATAATCACAATTATTTCTTTGCAACATTTTTCCAAATTTTAATAAAATACATGTAATTATGACCTTCTGTACGTTTGTTTGGTAAATCTTTGTATTCAATCTCATTTAGCTTTAAAAAAAATTAAAACTGTTTTTTTTTTAAATATTATCTTATAGTAAAAAGTGCAACAAATAACAGCAGAAATATTACACGAGCTACGAGGAAATCTGTACGAAAATACATAAAATAAAAATATAAAAAAAGAATATATAAGTGTGTATACAAATTAACACAACGAAAATGATGGAAAAATAGGTCAAACTATACAACTGCTTGAAATAACTTGTGTTCAGTTTCATTTTTATTTTTTTCATTCATTTGAATTGTTTTCAGATGCACTTGTTTGAACTATAACTTCAAGGCGAAATGTATACATATAAAGGTGGGGGTGTATGTATAAATAAATCTCATTTCAAAACGAACAAAAACATTATTTCAAGTGTCAAAGTTTCCTTTGTGTACTTTTGAATATGAAATTTTTCTTTTTTGAAGTAATTAATTGCTAAAGGTGTTGTTTTTTTGTATACAATATCAATATTTGTATACAAAAAAAATTTCAATATCATGCTTATTGAAAAGTTTCAAATATTTAAAACTGCTAGCAAATATTAGATGTAATTAAAAATATAAGAATGAGTTATGACTGAAGTCGTACAGTACGGTGGACAAATTGTATTTTTTTAAGTAACGCATAACTTTTGCAAGGATTTTAATTGTTATACGAAATAAGAACTTTTGTAATACGTACAATATATACTTTCCATATTGGAAAGTAGACACCTGTAGGCCACACAGTAGCCGTACAGACCAACATTTCGAAACAATCGCTAATATATCATCCTGGAAAGTTTATTAGTTAAACTTAGAAGAAGTTTACTACATACACACTTTGTATACAATATTTCAAGTAAATATTGGTCCATCCATCGTAAGCCTTTTTGAGCCTGTAATTAGATTTTTTTAATCTTTTAGCCTCGAAATTTACGTTTTAGCTTGTGGCTGTTTTTGGCCTTTTGGTATTTTAAATTTAGCCTCAACAAGGCTAAATTTTTTTCAAAATTTTTATTTTCTGCTGATCCCACAAAATCATTTTGAAACATATTAAAAAAATAATCCAATATGCTAATATAAGTTCACTGTAGACAAAATTACTTTGATTAAAAATCAATGGCGAAAGCTTTTAAATTATAACTGGACAAATGTTGAGTCAACAGTTGAAATTTGTGTTGAGGTGCGACAATTGAAGAATGCGTTGCAAGAAATTTCATTTCCTGATTTGATTAATTTAGTATTTAACTACCTATAGGGTCTTCCAACAAGACGTTTCACCGACTATTTTTAAACAAAAATATTCTGCTATATTTTTTTTATTTAATACTGGACTCAAGTCAAAATAAATGCTTGATATTTATGTTATATATTGATTTATAATTATATATTTAAAAATATGTTTTTTTTTATTTTGCTTGTGTCCTTGAAGTGATTTTTTGTTTAATAACTTTTAACATGCTTTACGCATTTTTCATTAATAATAAATAAAACGATGAATTGTGAATAAAATTTTTTAGCCTTTTTTAGCTTTTTAAAAAACCGATTTAGCCTTTTTTATAGCTCCTGGCAACACTGATCGTAAGTAAATTATGTGCATCACAAGTGATATGTGTTGTGTTTGCTTTTAAAAGTAAAGAATATAATATTTAATAAAATTATTTTTTTTATATCTAGGCAAAGCCTGGGTGACGAACGCTACATTCGTACGCATTTTCCCTTTAATATACACAAGCTTTTTGGTTTTTCAAAAGAGGTACCTTCAACTTATGCAAGATGCTTAGTGGGATATTAGTGTACTTTCGAATGGCATAAAAACTAATTTTGTAGGAGGTATTTGTTGCGAAATAATTGATAATAAAGCTTATTGCCGCACGCTACATAAAGCGAAAGTAATTTTAAAAGTTAAACTGTCTTTTCGTAATTTTTATCAAATTTTGCATAATAAAACACACAAAACCTAAAAGAAAGATGAATATAAGAGAATTCTAAAATAACTTTTTTGCAGCTAAAAAATTTTTTCGTTTTTTAACCTTTGTGACGCACGCTACGTTACGCGTGTAACAATTTTTCTATTCTATCTTCTATTCTGAAATTTCATACCTGATTTAAATGTTTCCAAAATAGTAAACACGAATTTTTTTAGTAAAATTGAAGTGAATTCAATGTATAAAAATATGGCTTTCTATCTTAAGTGTTGTGTTTTTCTTTCTATCTTCATTAACATTTCTGGTATGAAATTATAAGATTTGAGTTAGCGTAGGATTTGGTAATAATTTGTGCATTAATGATCACCGAATACCATTTCTTTTATTTATAAAATTATATATCTAGTCTAATATTCCTTAAAAAAATAACAAAATAAGTTCTATAAATAAAAAAAAAATCTGGTGGATGTACTGTTTCTGGGACTTTCCCATATGGGTGTTTCCCTATTAAAGGTCGCTACCGATTTTCGGAGGTTTTTTAAATAAAACTCCAATCTTAGCAAATATGGCACGTGGATTGCTTAATTTTGGACCTACAAAACAAGGTAACGACTGTTACCGTTTTAATTGTAAAAAAAAGTATTGAAATTATATTTTCATGAATTATTTCAGATGCTATCGATGCTCGAACTTTTGAAATTTTGTTTAAAAATCTCCGAAAATCGGTTATCTTAGAAAGTCCCGTATAGCATAAAAAGATTATCCCCTCAAATGGTTCATTTTTCTAACAAAGATGTACAATTTAGATTCTTTTACATTTAAGAACTACGGAGTCAATTTATAAACATATGATTATGAAGTTGTGGACAGTTTTTTTAAATAGGGTCTGACTATAAACGGGGTTTTTACTATTCTATACTTGATTCCACAAAATCTTGAAATATATCTGTTTCTTTTGAAAAAATTTAACTTTTGAATATAATCATGGCTATGTTTTTTTGTTCATAGCAGAGATAGATTTATCGTTTTTTTAATTTAAGTTTAACCCTTATAGCCTCTATCGTAGTTATAACATCTACAGTTGTAATTACTTTACCACCAGAAACAAACAAACAAAACACTTTTTTATACAAATTTTATATCTATGAAAATCTTCAGGAAGTTTAAGAATAGAGGAAGAAAAATATAATATTCAATATCCTTGCATTGCCAGCAACATATTCGTACATTTAAACAAATCATATATTAATGTGTAGTGTTGTAGACCTTTTATAATTTATGAGTTTAGGAATTAATTGTTCGGCTTGAGGTCGATTTTTTTAAATTTTTTATGTATTTTTATTAATTTATTTTTCCAATATTTCTACCAACTTTGTATGTCATCTTCAGGGAATTAATATTTTATTTTAATATATTTTAATATGTCGTAATATTGTCAGTTGTTTATACTTGTACGTGAGTACGTGATATAATTTACAAGTATAAAAAACTGACAAAAATACGACATATTAAAATAAAATATTAATTCGCTGAAGATAAATGAAATAATGGAAAAATTAATTAATAAAAATTAAAAACTTAAAAAAAGAGTTCTTATTTTTTAATTTATTTATTAAACAAAACAGACAGACTGCAACCCGAATAAATAATTCCTTAACTCACAAATCATATTTTTTAAAATACTTAAATCAATTAACGAAATCTTTTAAATAAAAAAAGAATTTTTAGCTATTAACTTTTTTAGCAACAAAGGAATTTAGTTTTTTAAATAAATTTTTACAGCTTCGAAAAATGGGTAACAATATATAATGTCCCTTAGATGGGCAATATTTATGTTGAACTTGTTTAATTTTAATATATATCCTCAAAAGTAAAATAAGTTTATTTAAAACCTATCACTTACGAAGAACAGTGCTTACACTAAGTATTTTGACACACTTGGTTTTTAGACACAGGAAAATAAATCCAAACCATATTGGAATTAAAAAAAGTAAGATTTCATGAACATTCTTAAATACAACTTGTAGGTTTTTGAATACATGTCTACAAACATGTATAATAATACAATGTTTTCAATTGTACTTAGAAAAACACAATTCCACACTTATTTTGTATTTTCTCATGCATTTCCAGCAAAACATAAATTACACACATCCCAGAGTTTAATTTACATCCGTACTCAAGTATTAGTTTTGCTATGCCATTGCACAAGGGTACAATAATTTAAAACTGCATGTGCTCTTTTATGGACACTGTAAGAACGAAAACTGTAAGCAAGTACTTTTGTGTTGTTGTTGGAACTGTTGTGTCCTTTCATTTTAAAACTTAAATACAGATGGATGTTTCATGTTACATATTTTCTATGCAATGCTAAAAGTGCTCTCTGGATGAAGAAGCTAAAAAATTTCAGCAATGATTTCTTTAAAAAAAATAGCCTTGTATGCATGTAAAAATAATGCAGTTAAAATATTGTAATGTGAAAGGAATAACCGAAAATAGTTTGCATTTCAAATTCATAAGAAACAAAAAATTATTACGCAGTTTTTACTCTTCTCCTTAATTTAAAATTTTTCTTTTATTAAAAAGCAGTGTATAAATGTTTAAAAATGTATGCAATATTTCCTTTTACCACAATTTGTTTTTAAGCTAAATTCCATTAATTTTAGTTTCCTAACTGATTTATTTAATCAAATGTTCTCTCCGTTTTACACTTTTCTGTCAATAGCCATTTCCGGTTCTGTTTGTTTCTCTTTGATTATATTCCAAGATTTATGATATTGTTTAATTTTTTTCCAATTTTATCTGTTAATCCTGCAAATATTTTTTGTATCCATCCGTTTTGTTTTTCTGTTCTTTAAATTGTACCTTTCCTCGCACTTAAGTAGAAACGGATGATTTTGTGAAACATCTCTTTGGTAAAACTCCCTCTTGTAATTTATTTATTAAGAGAATTTTTTTGGGGAATTTCTCTTTATTTGTATTTTAGTTTCTTAGCGGTGAGGGTGACTTTATTTCAGAAATTTTCGTAAGAAATTTTATGCTGGAAATATTAAACAAAATGTAAGACTATTCCTGTGTACTTTTAGCAGAGAAAAGTTTTAATATTCTGCTCTGAAATAAATAAAGACAGTTCTTTAAAACTGTTTTCCATTGAATTGATTAAGAATTCATTTTAAACTTATGATTAATTTTTGACTTAATATTATTATTATTTTTAAGATACGATAAAATTCTTCTTTCATTATGGTAAGAAAAAATTTATAACAAAACTATAAAGAAGTTAATTAATCCTTTTTTCATACTTCACCACAGGTGTCAAGCCTTTAATGCAACGTAGTGAGATATTAAAAAAGAAATCAAATATTTTAATTTGTTAAAAAAACAATTTTTCTTAGTAAAAAGGATGGCAGGAGGTGGGTATAAGAGGAAGCTTAATCGGCTTTTAAAAAGAGCTAGAAATAGCAAAATGGACTAAGAACTTAACAAAAACTAAAAAGAAAATAAGGTTCCTTTATAATCTAACCTGTCTACGAAACTATAGAGCAAAATCTCATTCAGAACTATGTACCATATTTATCCGTTTTCTCTCTTAGGTTTTTCAAAATAAAGTCCTGAAATATCAAAAGGATTTCAAAGAATTTAAATCAACAAAAAATGACATTTCTAATAAGAAATTAAGCCATCACCCAGATTTGCAAGTAATATACTCGTAAGCAAGATTTTCGCATAAAAATTTGCTTCCTTTCAACAGGTTTAATTTTGAGATTACCCACTTTGAAGCACCACATTTATAAGTTTGTTGTTGCCCACTGAAAAAGAATCCATTTGCTACCAGTAAGCACAATAATTAAATTATTAAAATGCGACACTAGTTTCAAGGGTTTCGTTTGTTTTCCTGTTTGCAGTGATCATTTAGCTTACTTTTAATTAATTTTTTTATTATTATTATTATAAGTCTGCGTTCACACACGTTCTGGCGAGAGAGATGAGGGTAAAACAAATGAGTACTCCAATGCATGTACTGTCATTACACTTTTCTCTCTCATTCGTAATTTTAGATATTTGAAAGTGAATGTCGTAAACAAGACATGACTTGTGTGAACATCTATGAAAGTTCAAAGAAGAAAAGGTAAGAATCTTGTCAAAAAGACATGACTCGTCCGAACGCAGACTAAGCTCCGTACGACGCTTCTAATGAAACGCTTCTATTGCTCGTTGTTTTATTCTTCACCAGGCATAGACGATGCAGGCGAGATCGAACCTGCTTGCTTCTCCGCAAAATATAATTTACCTTGAAATAACCAGAAAAATAAAATAACTAAACTGACGTAAATTATTCTTCTTGAATTTCACTAGACCACTGTACAAGAACGTCATCATCTATATAGCTCTCTTCATACACTGAAGCCAAACACAATGCGGTAAAAAATAAATTGACCCTTATTAAGAGCCCCCTTGATTGCTCAAAATATTGTGAGCCATTTGCCTATTAACACAGAGAGGCTTTTACATTAGGTCCAAAGACGTTGGCGTATAGTCGCATCGGTTTATACATTTGACGTCAGAAAATTAACTTAACTTAGCGTGCTGAGATTTCGAAAACCTTATTAAATAAGACAAGCACACAATCAATTAAAATTTGGTGTATATCTTCGCAAGGCTTCATGTCCCTTAATTGAAAAATCCAACAACAGCTAAAATAAGCAGAATATTAAAATGATTAATTATATATTTTTGAAGAGACACTAATAATGCTTATTAAATTTATAATTAAATATTAAAATTTGGTAATTATCCGCGAAAGTTTGTACGTTCCTCCAATACATCCTTAAATGGAAAATCCCATTAGCAATAAAATAAAATATTTGGTTTTATGTAATTTAATACAAATAAAACATATAATACTTTTAATGTTTCGACAAAGTTTTGTTCAAGTTGGAGCAAGGAAGCGTTTTTCTCGAAAATTTCCCTACTATAAAAAGATCCTTAAAATAAATATTTTAATTTATGTATAAATCAAATGATTTTATAAACTTTTCGTTCATCAGCTATTATATATGTATTTAACTACATCACTTAGTTGCCGATGTTGGCTTTTTATACTCGTACTTCTTATGTAAGTATCAGGTGATGCACTCATACAATGCAAATCATCAGAATTTGTTAAAGTTCTGCATTTTCTAGAAAATATCAATTTATACTTCTTGTTCTCTTAATAGGGTTCTAACTCACTCAATTCACTACCTGACACAGAAATATAAAAATTGTTTAAACAATTTCTTTTACTTCCGCTTTTTTAAATTCGAAAGTATTGTATTTCCTTCTTTGCTGTCAATCATTAACAGTTGATTAATTGCTACTTATGATTAAAAGAAACAATATACATATATGCTTCAAATTAGCATTGAAATTTTTGTGACCATTTTCGGATAATTTATTTGAAAATAATTAAATTGAAAGAATATTTGATATTAACACGTTCGCCACTCATTGATTTTTCGCGCTTTCAAAAAAAAAACACGAGTTTTCTAAGCAATTTTCTTAAGAGAAACTGTGTGTCACGTATTTGTGACAAACACAAAAGTCACATATAAGTGTCATGAGTTTTGGGAAGTAGTTGTGTCACATATGGGAGTCACTAAATAGTTGGATTTCTATCAATAAAACATAAACTGATTTTTTTTATTATATGTATATTAAACAATTTTATTATTTTCTATATATATTTTATTGGATGTGCCAATCTTTTAAGCATGGATATGAGCATAATCCAAGAGTATCTCTGCAAACTCCACATATATATTTAGTTGTGGTCCTCTTTTTATTTTTACTGCACTGGCGGCATTGTTTTCTTGAAGTGGTCATGCCTGGCAAATGAGCAGCAGTAGATTTACTGGCTGTTACATCAACAGATAATCTTTGTCTTGGAGGTTCACCCAAATATGATTTTATAATTTTTTCTCTAAACGACGAGGTCAATCGATTTTCGACATATATTTATATAAATCCTACAGGCATTCCAAAGCGATATATGTATCAGGTGAAAAATACCTTCATATATCAACGAATTGATCGTCTGGGACACGCTTAATACGACAACACCATTTGATCCGATCAATCCTTACATTAAAATTTTTAATATCAATATTCACACTTTTACTTATAAGAAGTTTCTTCTATGGCTATTGTGACACGAATGAACTGATAAAAGCGTATTTCAAACTTATTTCCACATACTAAATTATCACATTGCAAAACTTCGGGGAATACCCGTTGAAAAACGAAATTTTAAAATAACGGCTTAGCGCACATATAAACCGCAGCATTCGTATATATCTGACACCTTGCCAGGGACTTAAACATGCAATAAAATTACTTCCTACAAACTTTCATGAAATAACAGCTTAGTACATTTTACTAATTTTACGACACATAAATGTGAAGAGTTTTTTTTCACATATGTATATATGACGCTGAGTGGCGAACGTGTTAAGAAGATCGAGGCAGAAAATATTGTTTTTTTTAAGGAAAACTGCCTTCAAACTTCAATTGAAAATCAGACACAAGAAAGTGTAAAAGAGTTTTACATGGATGAATCGACAGACCGTGTCTCCTATGTCGTAATAGTGCACAAAGTATTATTCATGACGCCTGAGAAAATGTTGCCATAACAACGAAGTGGTTGGCGTAGATAACCTCTTTATGCTTACTGACCAAAGAAGTGGGGATAGAGCACCACTTTGAGGACACAATTTAATCGAATTATCAGTATCGTTTTCTATAGAAACAGTAATGTCCCTTCTCTCAAGCATTGATCTTATCCACCTTACAGCAGGGTAGCTAAGCATTTTAAGCAATATAATTTTCTATACACATGCGCTTAAAAACTATATTTGTATATATTTTCTACTTAAGCACGTTCGCAGGCTCACTTAAATAATAGATGTACCACATTATAAATGATCCACAGAGATTACGCGTGATTCAATTTAGTAAACGCTGCCCATGTAAAATTAGTTAAAACGAACAAACATTTTGATGGATATTGCACCCAAGTCTGTTTCAAATAAAAATTAAATAATATATTTTTGCACATCGTTTATTAAGAAAAATTGTTTAAAACAGCGAAGAATTTTAATGAAAAACAATTACAAATAAAGAAAACGGACATGCATACATAATGTAAGTATAAAACTTTCTTTCAGAACTAATTAATTTATTGACAAATTGAACAAAACACAGTGGGACATTTCGTCAGAAGGTGCACAAACAAATTTACAATTTGAATTTTTATTATGCAATTTATTTTATTGTCCAGACGACATTTTAAGCTTCAGTTAAATGAATTACCTTAAAAAATTAAACCATATCATTATTATTATTGTTATTAATTTATTTATTGAAAATTTAATTTACAACAAATACATTGGAATGAGGACTGGTATCTGCGGCCTTCGCCCCTAAACCATATTAATATGCAATTATAAGAAGAAAGTCAATCAGTTAATCAGTTAATCATGCAGAAAAATTATTTCCCATTTTTCATGGGCACTAATTTCTATCTGGAAATGGTAACAATGTTCATAGTTGTTATTGGAATTTAAAAAGAGAGATAACGTCTATGCCAGTGCTATTCAACCTTTTTGGCTCGTGTACCACTAAATTCACGACAAACTTTTCGCGTACCACCAAAAAAAATATAATGTACTGAAAAAATAATTAGATCAATAAATACCAAACAATTTTAAAATTTCGAGGAAAACAAAACATACACATTTTAAATTAACAAGCATACTCTTTTTGCTTTTTGTTGAACGAATATTTTACTTTGCTCATTCGTTTATTGGTATGGTTACCATTCGCTTACATTTGTTATTTTTTATTAAATGTATGTAGAGGAGTGTTACTTAAATTTAAAAATTCAAAATTTTACAAAAAAGGTATACTTTTATGATGATTTTTCTTTTTGTTTCCAATTGCAAAATATAAATCGTAAAAATTTTAAAAGATTTCGCGCACCACCCGGAAATTTTTCGCGTACCACCAAGTGGTACGCGTACCATAGGTTGAATGGCACTGGTCTATGGGGTTGTGAAGGTTTCCTAAAAGTACGTAAAGTGTTGTGAGGGCAGTCGAAGGAGCAAAAGGGTCAAAATCTATCGTTGAACTTAAATAAAATCTATACTGTTACACTAATTAAATGCAAATAAGAGCCACTGAAACTTTGTGGAGCATTTGAAGCAATCAATCAATGTATGTACATTAGGGTGGGCCGATTTGTAAGGACAAAAAGTTGTCGATACTGTGCCATCGATTTTTTGATAGCTTTTTGCATGAGGAAAAAACAGGTTCACTACGACATGTAAAAAAATAATTTTTGAGGCCCCCAAATTTAAATTCATATGTAAAATTTGTATTTATAAATAACTCAATTGCTTCAACAATAATTCAATAAAAAAAACCTTAAAAATAAAATTGAAATCTATGCGCCTCGAAAATGTTCTTTTTTCATATGTCGTAGTGGAACTTATTTTTCCTCATGCCAAAAGCTATCGAAAAATCAATGGCACAATATCGATTGCTTAATCGACCCATCCTAATGTTTTGATGGGAAAGTAAAGAGTAAAAATATGGAGCAAATACTTCTCACTCCTACACTTTAGCGTTTTAACTCATTACTTTAACATGGCAAGCACTTACCACATCGAATTACAAATAATGACTTCGGAAGTTATTGAATATCCAAGACAGAGTAAAAATTAAATGTACGCTTTCAGTATTAAAATGGCACTTTTAAAGGAATTGTTGTAATTGGTATCACTCATTGACGTTTACTAACTGGTATATTGTCAACTATTTTATTTTGCATTAAAAACTGTTTTCATGAAGCATGTCTTCGCTAGGGGTTTGACAGATGACTATCTATAAAATAAACTGAAGCTTCACGAGTGCGCCATGTTGTTTCTTTGCGTGTACGTGTAAAGAACAAATATAGTCTCAATTATTTTGTTTACATCCACGCTGGAATTAAGTTCTTCCATCTGGCATCTTTTGAACGTTTTAGTTTCATATATGTACTTTCTCTAGTAAACTTTTTCTAAATGAAAATAAAACGTTCTCTCGCACAAACATGCCACAGTGCAATTTATGGCTTTAAACATCAAAAAAATAACGACAAATATGAAAATTATTAAAAATATGCAAACTGAGGGAGAAAAATAATTCGTTGCTTAATTGTTGAACTAATATTGTGCAAGATCTAAATGAAAGAATGAAGATGATTTCAAAACAAATGTTGGCAAATGTCATTTAAAAATAAACACTCCTCCTCGTACATGCCAGGCAAAATGTTTGGTATGGCTTGATTAATACAGCAAACAATTAGTATTTTTTTAATATGCGGCATTTTTACATATTAAAAAAAATGAAAACAAATAACATCTAAAAAAATAATTATTTGAAACAATCACACTCACTACACTTACTCTATAAGTCAGACGTATTTAAGCGCATGTGCTGGCAATGTGTAAAATTAAAGAATCTTTATTTTCAAGTGCTTAAAAACTGAGTAAGAGAAAAAATAAATATGTACTATTTTCTGTTTAAAACCAACAGTTTAGGGGGGAATATGACGAAAAAAAAAACAATTATTAATTCACATGCTGCAACATAAATAAACTGAGCACAGGGTGAGTGTAGTTCTGGTGCTTCAAATGGCATGGAAAGAAAGGGAAAACATGAAAAATTCTAATTGTACGAGCAGCAATGGTAGCAGAAGCATAAACATTTTTTTAACTTCAACACAATTTAACATTTTAACTTAAACAACAACGACACAAAAATGTTTTTAATGTCATGAACTTGTCTGTCAAAAACAGCAAAAAATTAAAATAACTGGACATAAAAGCATGACTATCATGTACTACTTCTACTGTCTGGAATTTTAAGCTACTCCACATAAATACTTACACATATCTAAATGAATATACTGCAAAGCAGTGGTGTTGTCGGATAATTGCCAGAGTTTCAAAAGTCTCATAAGACCGTAAAAGCAGAATAAACATAGAAACAAGTGAAATTAGCACTTTTCAAATGTTTCCAAAATTTATATTTCTCCCAACTATGTGTATTATAGTATTTAAAACAATCTGTGCTTGAGTTAATCAAATTATAGTTGCTATAAAATATTTTAAATTGTAATTTACTCACTGTGCAAAAGTTCAGAGGTACATAGACGTTCCTTAACCCTAGAGTACTAACATGATTTTTTTCTACATTAATACTAATTGTTAGTCAAATCGGCTAACACGAATATAACTCCGATTTTTTTTTGTTAGCTTAACATGAAATAATTTTAATATTTTTTTAATTTGATAACTTATTTTGTCCAGTACCTAAAAAAACAATAATATGAAAGGTTTCCAAAATAATTAAATTTTTGCTTTTATTTCATTAAAGGTGCTCTTCTAGGAACACTTCCGCAAACACAAATTTTTTAATGAAAAATAAAAGTACAAAAATAAACAACAAAAAATTTTAAATTCATTGGCAATATCAAATAATACTGAAAAGGCAACAAAAAAATATTTTTTAGAGTTTTATCTACATTTGTGAAATGCTCCTCTGAGTCATTTTGAATAAGAGCGTAGAGCAAGAGCGTACCCTCAACTGAGATTACAAAAAAAAACTGAGATCTTTCCATAGCAGCAAAAAAAGTTACAAGCAAAAATAAAAACAGTGTTAGTCAAAATGACTAACATTAGTACTGCAGGGTTAAGGTATAATTTTTTTAAAATTTTATAGCAAAAATATGAATTTTTTCCATCAAAAGTTTTTACACTTTTAATTCCTTCACTGGCAGCATGTGTATGCCCACCGAACGTGGCAGGCAACTACTGCAGTGTTATATGTTGCATAGACGATGCTGATAATAATGTTGTAACATTTGTTTAAAATGGCTTCCTATAAAAATTATTTATTTAAATATACAAACATTTTTAAGCACAAACAAAAAACACAAAACACTCTCATGTAAATCACAGTACAATGGTGTATACAAAATATACAATGGTGTTCGTATGTACATAAAGGATGAAGCCTGATGATGCTCATATGTCATACTTCAAAAATAATATAAAAAAAGAAGGGAGCTTAGCATTTGCATTTGCAGGACTAAATGCTACAATCAAGTTATGTGTCTCTGTTAAAAATTATATCATTTGTTTTACTGCGGCACAAGACCACAATCAGAAAGAAGAACATTATGAAAACACGATAAAAAAAATAAAATTAAATAAACAGAGCAAGCATGGAGCCAATTCCTATCTATCTACAGGATGATTAGCTTGCAAATGACTTTTTTTATTGTGATATATCCTGGGAAATCAAAATTTGCATACAAATGTTATTTTCAACTGATAACACTATTTTTTTTCTTCGTTAGTTCAAATATAATCATCAATTAGTATTTCTGACAGTTACAAGTGGTATATAAAAAATAATTTAAGATAAATGGAAAACACTTTAATAAGAGAATATTATATAGGCATATTTTATAAACATGATTTAAGCTTTAAGAAATTCAAAACAAATTTACGATAAATTATTGAAAACATATTTGCAGAAGTTTGAAGGAAATTGTATTTAATTAAATTAAATCAAAAATATACCTTTATCTTCTTGTTTAGGTATTCAGAAAAGACACAACAGATAACCCACAGAAGCCTGATGAATTTCTTAGTAGCACAGAACTTGTACTAGCTGTCTACATTGTCGTTGCCAAGGAGCTGGATAATAATGATTTCTTTACTGCGTAAATATCATAACTATACGGTAATTTATTTTTTGACGCATTGTCGCCTCTAGAGTCTCATAATGATTGGCCCCTTCCCATCTACGATAATTATCGTATTACAATTCTACTTCTTAGCATAGTCGGCAAGCAAGCATCCGCTTGCTGGCAGTTGCACGATATCTTATTTTCTCGTACTGCTTTATCCATTTGTATGGCTAAAAGACTAGACTATCGCCTGGCTAACAGGCGCAAGCCCATGTGTGTTCTTTACTAACCGTCCAAATTAGCAATCTGATTTCAAATTATTGCCGTGGCAACTGCCAAAATCGATTGCCGACACAAGATATTTGCATGCGGTCCGCACGAATATGTGTTCAAACAAATGCTTAGCAATAATTGCCAGAAGATATTGTTGAGAAATAATCTTTTAACACAAGCTGTCAAATTCAATTGATATTTGTTTAACATAAGTATACCCTTTGTTCAAATAGAAAACAAATTTAACAGCACTAATGTACAAACAAAAGATAGAAACTATAAAAATTAAAATTGTAGTTATAAACAATAGTAAAAAACATTGAAATTAAAGTTGTGACCACAAAAAAGTGAAAAATTATTTAAATTAAACTTGCAATTATAAAAAAAACTCCTTTCGAAAGATTCGCAATATTCTACAATATCATTTATTTGCTTTAAACCAACTAAGAGTGTTAAATTTTTGTCATTACGACTCATTATTTTATACATATACAATCAAAATAACGCACAATCTTCTTCAACAAAGTTTTCAAGTTTGTGTTCTAAGATATTTCCGTTTTCGCCACTCGAGATACAAAGTTGAATATTAGCAATTTGACAGCGTAATTCTGCCGGCGTTATTGCTTGTATTCAGACATACAAAATTGCTCATGTGGTCGGTACGTTAAGGAAGCAGATTCAAGTCTATGTGCGAGGGGTGACAGGTATATCAGTATTTTGAGTATCAAACTGTTCAATGAGTAGAAGTGATAGTCCTCTGGAAAAGCCCTTGGGGAAGGCATTTATAGAAATTAATCTTTTTTATAAAAGAATTTAAATTTATTGTTTTTAAAACAAAATAAGTTGAAATAGACTATGATCCAAAAGTTTTTGGATCACGAAATAGAATTAATAATTTCGGCATTTGTTTATAAGGAATAAGGAGATGAAAACAAATCTTTGTTTAAAACATTTGAATTAATATTATAAATATATATTTAATAATTAGAAAAACAATAGTGGTTTTAAATAGTTCTTAATATGGAACATTTGAGAGAAGATAAGAAACACTTTCGCCATTGTGTGTTCTTCAAATTGCCTCGGGAAACACCATGCAAACATCAATGCATTTTGGGACAATCTTTCATATGACCATCTTGAGGAATGGTATTTATTACAACCACAGCCTCGAAATAAGCATTTTTAATGCGTGAAACCGCTGGTCCCGAAAATATGGAATGTAAAGTAGCACCTAGTAGCACTTAGTAGCACCTGCTTTCACTAAACGATCGGCAGCATGCACAATAGTACCACAAGTATCAGTATCATATCAGCGACCAATATGGCAATTGCATCCTTAACAAGCACCATTGAAGCTACTTCATTGGCCTTCTTGCGTTCTTTGTGAATTAAAGCAAACTTAACATTGACCCGATCAGCAATGGACGTAACACGTTTTGCACCACCAGTGTAACAATTTTAGAATGTTTCCATTCGGAAATGTTTTCTTTAATCCATTTTAAAACGGCTGGTTTCGCATAAAGATTATCAACCGGAATAACAAAGAAACTCTGAATTTGTGTAGGATGCAAATCCATGGTAATAATGTGATGTGCCCCGGCCACTGACAGAATATTTGCAACCAATTTCGCCGAGATGGCAGCACGACTCTTATATTTTTTATCTTGGCGGGCTAAAGGAAAACAAGGAATCACAGCTGTTGAAGCAATTTTGCATATATTGATCATAATCATCAACTACATTAAATTATCGTGAATTTCACCGGAACCAGATTGCACAATATAGACATCTTCGCCATGTACCGATTCTCCGATTTCAACACATGTTTTCCAATTACTAAATTTTTTCGTTACGACTTTGCCTAAATCGATACCCAAACGGTCAACAATTCTTTGGGCCAAATCCGGCTGGTATGTACCCGAAAACACTTTAATGTTTGGCATTCTGGAGTGTAATAATGAATTCAATGAACAGGCTTGTTTCTTCAAATTATCGCGAATCAAAGTTTTCGCGCGTATCGGATTAGCAGTTCGAACTGGCAAAGCCTTACCAGTGACCTGACACTGGTACCATGGGATCCAGTAGCCTATTGGCATACCTTCAAGGGGGGGTTAAAGTGGCATACACTCACTTTTGAGTACCCTACAGGTTTTAAAGTTGATGCTTGCCTTCGAGCATATGGATACTAATGGGATGAAGCTCTACCGACGAACTTCGTATTTACTGCGATATGGAGCTTTGCTTTTATTTTATTGTTACTAATAGTATTTCTCCAAAAACCAATATTAATTTATTCTTTTCCCATTAACACTTTCCATGAGTTTTTAAATTCTATCTATTAAATTCAACCACATTGTTTATCGTTTTGAATAAAATAATTTATTAACATCTAAATAAGTTTGATAAAAGTTTTCTTTTTCAGCTCAATTTATTCAAACTATTCATTGTTGTTTTCATACCTCGGAGGTATTTTGTGGTCGTTTTTTTCTAAAGAAATTTTTATATTTTTTGTCAAAAATTATTTTTGAGCTGGAAAATTGTATTGTTTTATATTGTAAGTACTCGTATCGCCGCATGGCAGTAAATTGTTTTGGTGATTTTAAAAGATGTTTTACAATTTCAAACGGTTTTGTTTGTTAAGGGGTTTTTTAGTTAGTCTATATACATGCAGTTCATTGGTCATCATCAAACCAAATCTGCATTGTATACAGTGGTGCAGAATCGAAATATTTCGCAAATGCAATTACATTTAAATTCTTTCTAAATATTGAAGCCAGTTTTTATCAGTTTTTTTTAAATTACTTAATTCCAGTTATTCAAATATCACAATTGTTAGACTTTTAATAAGGTTTAAACCAATACTTTTTATTGGTTTAAATTTAAGAAGCTTTATTTTTGAAAAATTAATGGTCGCGGCCTGCCCCATGATGTGGAACGTTGTCGTTATTTTTTGTGTAGAAATCAAGGTAATGATAACGCTCCGCAACCAGTTACAGTCGGTACCCTTTTCTTTTCTTTTGATTAAAAAACACTCTTTTTCTTTATAAATGAAAAAAAAAATTTTAAAAAAGAATAATAATTTGTTTTTCTCTAAACAATATCTGAACGAAGATGACATTAAATTATTTTCAATAAATATATTTACTGATATCAGATACTGTGTTACTCCTACACTCAAAATATTTCGTACGTAAAATTTACTGAAATTGTAATTCAAAATGAATGAAAGTTCTTTTAAATCCCGTCTACTGATTTTTCATTTAAATTTAATCAAAAGTTCATTTAATTTTT
Organism: Gymnocheta viridis; assembly: GCA_956483585.1. Taxonomy (NCBI): domain Eukaryota; kingdom Metazoa; phylum Arthropoda; class Insecta; order Diptera; family Tachinidae; genus Gymnocheta; species Gymnocheta viridis. The sequence continues at coordinate 25,366,521 of OY101440.1, read as the reverse complement.
AATGTTAAAAAATTAATTGACTTAACCCTGCAAAAATAAAAACAATTTCGTTTATTTCTGATATTTTTACCGCCAAATAATCAACCCCAAGATCCCTAAAAATAAAAGACTTCCTTTGTTTCTGCTATTTTTACCGTCAACTAATCAACCCCATTTTTTCTGTTTATTTTAAATGTTTATTCTTTAAATGACTGAACGGATTACTTCTTGAATAACCTACAGTCCGTTACTGTGTGAGCGTAAGACTTAATTTTTATAACAACATTTTGAGCTGATTTGAAATCTTAAAGAAGAGATTGCCAGCAAAAAAAATTATTTTAAAAATACTTATAAGCTCTTATGTATGTTTTATGTTTAAATATCGCTATTTTTTAAGGTTCTAATGGCGACTTTAAGGATGCAAAATTTTTTAAGTTGAATAAAAATATTAAAAAATGTCAAACGAATAAAAATCGTTTGTGTCCAAAGTGCATACTGTAAGAGTATATGAGCCCAATCCAGAGTGGTCTGGCAATAACTAAAACTCAAATGTTTAATTTAGTTTGCCTTTTGTAAAACCTTTTGTTACCATTTTTCTAACTTTCCAAACATTTTATTTTGCCCCACTGTGCGAATTGAATGTTATCAAAAATAAATTGTTTGCACATACATAAATATTTTCTGAATATTTGGTTGTATTTTTGTGAACCATTTTGCCTTTCAGAGACTTTTTAATTATGCAAAAATCAATTAGATTTTATATAAAAGTTTATTTCAACGCACACGCACACTTATATATATGCATGGATAAATAAATTAATACTAATGTGAGTGAGCGTGTGTTTAAGTTTGTGCAAATATTAAATAAGAATTGAATTTGTAATTTATGGATAATTAAATGAATTAATATCATGATGGTGGAATTTCAAAAACTTTAAATATACATCGCGTTTATGTATATGAAAACAAAACTTGTAAAGAGATATAAAAGTATGAACGAATTATATTAATTACATTAAATTTTGTAATTAGAACATTTTAGTCTATTAAATTGCACATACAGAGATCAGAATGGTAAGTTTAATCATATGTTTTTAAAAAAAAACAGCAAAAGATTAGGCTTTAATTAAATGTTATATATAAAAGTAAAAATTTTTTCAAGTTTCCACTTACCATTATGTCCTGTATTTGTAATAATAACCCAAAAATCTATAGTCTTCTCCGGACCCAGCTCCTCATAGTCCCACTTCTTTTTAACACGCACTGCTCCATTTGTTTCTACTGTCACCCAGGGATTTTCATCGCGTATCTTAAAGGTTTCTTTGTCGGTTTCCTTCTCTAATTGAAACACTGATTTACCTTCGGTATCGCCGTCAGCTTCCGTAAACTCTATACGTTTCGTAGGACGAACGGCACGCGTAACACGACGTTTTTCACGATGATGCGAATGTTCATTTACTAAATCATGTTCAAGATGCTGCATTATAAACGATACCGGTTCAGGAGCCAAAAATTCAATTAAAACTTTAGCCGGCTGGGAACTGACCAAGCTGGGATAACGCAAATCATGAGCCTCAACATCCAATAGCAGTTCAGCTGTGGGTGGTTGACCAACCAGCATAATTTCACCAGTTTGTGGCACCATTATAACCGTATTGCTGGGTTGTTTCAACCGATAGGCAATTTTATCACCATCAGCATCAGTGGCCTCCACTTTTCCCACAATACTAAATCTTTTCCAGGTGGCAGAAGAATTGCTGTCTAATTCAGGCGTCTTTTGGCCGGCTATCGCAAATTTATAGTCATGGGCCTTAAAAATAGGTCTATTGTCATTTTCGTCTAATACTCGAATTTGTATTTTTGAAATAGTTCTGTCTACATCTTCCATGTCAGAAGCTTGTACTGACAAATCATAATGACCAGTTTGTTCTCGATCCAGTGGGCGATTGGTTACCAACCAAACACCATTTTCATCATTCCCATCAATAGTAAGTATAATAGATTTTTCATCTGCCTGCTTAGCATGACGACTTTGTAAAGCAAAAGCTCCATCTTCGTTGCCGCCAATGATACTATATTTTACCTTTTTCGGCCCACTGGCTAATTCACCATTGCTGAAAGCCTGCATGAGTGGCACTCCTCTTACTCTAGTGCCTGCCGGTTTATTTTCCTTAACCTCTCCTGAAGCGTCTAACATGGAACCAGGAAATCTTAACATGTCGTTGCGATGCATGACATAGAGTTGGATATTGTGAGTTTGTGTAGAGTTGGGGGTTTCTTCGACCACGACTAAATTTACCGGACGATTGACTAGAGGTGAAATATCAGAGGTAGTCATAACAACTCCATCTTCCAGGACTGTAAAATATTTGGCATATTCATTGTCTAACATATGATATGATCCCTGTTGTTGGTAGGCCCTCGAGTGACTGGACGACATTGATATGCCATTCTCTGAGCAGGCGTTGTGATTTGCTACAGGTTTAGTCTTAAAACGTTTTATACTAAAACCAGGATAAGTGTCATGGGGTAAAACTAGAGACATATCATTATTACTATTGCCGCCGCTACCGGCCAACATGCGAGCTGCATTAACGGCCGTTAAGCCGTTGAGATGTTGCTGTGGCTGCGTTTGAATTTGTTGTAGTTGTGTATTAGAGATCTTTTGAGTTAAAACTTGTTCAAATTGACTATTTATAATTAATAAAATAATTGCAGCGTTTAGTACAAAACGACCCAAAAACGAGGGCGACGACCACGGGAAAGACGATAGAAAACACGAAGACGACGACGTTTGTGAAAACCAGGGCGACGATGTTAACATTTTTGTTAAATCGCGTTTAACCGTTACCGTTAACCGTTTCGTTGTAAACATGTGTGTCTTGCTGTCGTTGCTACTGCTGTGTTCATTTAGATTTTGTATAATACTACTAAAGCTTTTAAGCTTTGAGCGCTTTTTGTGCGCTCGATTTTGTGCCATTATTGTGGCACGAGTTGCTTTTTAGGGTGAAAACTTTTTTGTCACCTTCTTAGTTGTTGTTGGTGTGAACGGTTAACCTAATTCTAATTAGGTTGATTAAAATTAAAGCTACGACTTGATTTATTTTTAAGCTGCTAGGATTAACACATTATTGTTTCTATGGGAACCGAAAAATTTCTGCAAATGGAAGAAAGAATATAAAAACATTAATAAACAGTTTGAAATATGTATTTTAATAAAGAATTTCAAGTTTATTTAATATTTAGGTAAAAGTTTATTTGATATTGCATTTTTATATTTTTTTTTAATATTTTTGTTAAAATTATATTTGGAAATTTGATAATTATTGTCTGCATAGTAAATGCATTTTTTTGTCCACTTTCATATTTTGTATCAGATTTCTGTGCTTCAGTCCCACGTCCCATGAAACACACTTTTAATATTGAATATCAATAAGGAATTTAATACATCTGCAGTTTAGTTTTAGTTACAGATACTAAATGACGACCCCGATGAGCTCTCATTAATAACTAGTCTGAAACTCATTTTCCCAAAGGAAATCGGTTGCCTGGTACCAGGTTGGTACACTGACAGGCAAGCCTATGGTATTGATCACTGATATATCAACACATAATCGTAAACATACTGAAGCATAGACTTCTGGAAGACTAAAATTTGCTGTACCATCTACTTCAAAATTTAATTCGGTTGATCCTATTTCGGATATATTTGATCATTACATGACCCGTCTACTGATTACTCATTATCATTATATTAACATTTGATTTCATTATTATTGTTATATGGAAAACTATTATTATTATTGACTTAAACAATAAAATAATTTTACGTTAAACAAATAATGCAATCATATTATGTTGTGAATACAAACACATTATTCAATTACTGTATATTGCTCTTATATTATGATTGCCACCACCATTTTGTTTTTCTTTGCGGTCATCTCCTAACTTCTGTGGTAATACTTGTTAAAGTCTAGTTTGCCTACAACATGTTAAACTACTTGTTTTGAATGTAGTTCAGGGGGTTTATTATGTATTTCGATTCGAAAGAAAACATTTTAGAAACACAATGTTTAAGCTATAGAAATTCGAATGATTTCTGTTTCGAATCCAAATACAAAATAACTTCCCAGACTTCACTCGTAGTGCAAAAAATTGTAAAAAATGGCTCAACTTCAAGAGGCCGTAAAAATTAAATTCGACCTAACTTTTCAAAACCTTTTGGCAGCTTTGTTAAGTTAATGGTGAACTTTCATTTCCCGTTGGAGTTATTGAGGTTGGCGGCAATGACCCAAAATTTGTAGCACAGTGTATTATATCGCTGCTTTATTACAACGTATTCATATCTTAAAAAGCTCATTATTCAAAAAACGATTTCAAAGAGTTGAAAAATAAAAACAGTATTCGCCCCTCAACAGGTAAGTGAATAGGATATTTGTACGAATTTTTTACACAATATGAAGAACGATACGACGAATTATTCTACATTATTAACTCAAATAACACGTTTTTGAGATAAGACTTCGTTGCAATAAATTAGCGCTATGGACATATATTTTTTTACTTCAGCATTTAGATTTTATATGCTTTCCACAAAAAAATTTTTACTTGATCCAGCCCTCTGAATTGCAGAAACCACATAATTTACATATGCAAGTTATTTTCAATAATCCAATAAATATTTGAGTTAAGAAAAATTTCATTTTATGTGCAGACATTTGTCAAAGAGAAAAAAGTTAGTTTTTCTAACTCAGTATAAATTTAGATCAACAAAGAATTTATTGTTGTTTTAATAAAGCAAAAGAAAAGAAAATTTTAATACAAAATTTATGAAAAGAAAAGTTTTGTATAAAACCAGCAGGTAACCGGCAGTTAACTGCTCTTCTTTTGACTCAAAATATATATATTTAATATATTGATTGTTATGACCAATACAATGAGGACCATAATTGTGTTCATCACAATAAACGTTTTTGATAGGCCCAACAATTAATTGTTCATTAAAATGTCATTAGTATTCATTGATTTTGTCTATTTAGATTTTCTTTCCCTTTGAAGTAAAGTATTTGGTGTTTATTTATGAATATTAAGTATTAATGAATATTTAGAGTATTTTCTTTTTATAAATGTAGCACCTCCTCATTTTTTTATTCTGATTAACTAATTGCTGTTTTCATGTAAAGCTGACGGCTTTTTGCTTTTTGCTTTCTTTGGGGATATAATAAATTTAATTTATTCATTTGATTTTTAGTTTTAACTTTTGCCATAGAGCATACAAAAAATTAATTTGTATGTACTAGAGTTTTCATATTCTGGGCTGATTCTGATTCTCCCAGGAATTAAGAAACATTTTTTGTTTCGTTTTTGTGCATTCGGAAATACTCGAGAATATTATTGAAGCACCAGTAAGCCAAAATTAAAATATGCATTAACTCAGAATTGGTATATAAGCATGTATATATATAATATATGATGGTAAATTAGCATATAAATATTAAAATAAAATCCGTTAGCTCAGAAAGAAAGCCGATTTATAAATTCCATGAATCTTAAAATTCAAGCTGTCGCTCTAAAATTTTTCTATATGATATTTGACAGCGATAATCACACAGACTTAGCTTAAATCCCACTGTACAAAGACATAATTTATATATTTAATATATGAATATACATATATGTATATTTAATAATATCCATATTTTAATTTAAGCTATTTACAATAAAGTGATATTTCAAAGCTTCTAAAGCACTATTCGATTAATCTAACTGGCGGTTTTATGTTTTAACAAAAAAAATCTAAAATTCGAAAACGTGTTCGTTTTTTATATGGGTCTAATTTCTAATGAATATTGAATAAATTGTCAATAATATTTAAATCATATATATAGTCATATGATTCCGAAAAAGCCCTAACTTACAAAATATTCAAAATCGACTTATTAATTGATTACGATGCACCATATCAAAATACATGTCCCCGGAAAATTTTACACATTTAAATTTTACTGATTCCGTAATAAGAAATAAGATTTTTATATTACAGAGGTTTTTACTTGTCATGTAAAATTTTTCCAATATAACTTATGCCGTTTTCTAAAAAATTTAACATTTATTTTACTTTTTATAAAAAAATCGCTTTTCTTAAGACAAATAAATAATAATAAACTCAATATTCCAAAAAAATATTTTGTTGCAAATTTTCAATAAAAAGTGCAAAAAATGTTGCACTTTTTTTTAGATAAGAAAAAGCAATTAGAGTTTTATGAATTCATGTAATATTCTTCCTTACATTAAGTGTTCATTAACCTTTTTACTTTTATTATTTTTTAACCAACATGGTTTCCGATAAAATCAATCGGGATTTGAGCTGTGGAAACTGCTTTATTTATCTGTAACGATACCTTAATAGGTACATATAGAATTTATAGTTTTCTTTATAAATTCTAACATTTAATTTAAACATACAAAACAGATTTGAATTTTATAATTGGCAACAGAAATCAATACAAGGTTTATATACGAGCTAAACAAACGTTATTAGTTAGAAAACTGACCAGAAAAAATAAACTTGATAGAAATAAAAAAAATGAAACGGGCATAACGACCACCAACTGTGCTGCGGGTTATAAAATTTTAAGTTATATGATTTTTTATTCTAATATGTAAATAAATATTTTATTAAACACAATGATGATGATTAGTATGAAATAAAGAATTCAGAAGCAGACATTTCTGCTAAAACTAAAATATATATCAATTATTTATTTTGTTAAAAACAAAATAAATAAGTTGAAATTTCAAAGGCGATTTCAAATAATTTGTAATTAATACTTTCTTGTGCTTAACATTCAGTCACTCACATTTAGATCTTTAGAATTGTATTTTAAAGTATTTAGAAGTGTAAAAGTTAATAAGAAAAAGCTAGCCAATCACGCAAACTGAAAAGCATTTAACATTTCAATACAGGTGCTATAAATTTCAATTGAATGATGCAATAATTAGCTTGCAATCCTCTCCAGGGGTACTCTTAGTTGTTCAGAAAAAAATAAGCGTTTGAGTAATTATGGATTTATAACTTTAAATACACTGTAATTTACTAAAACGAGACCATTCTATAGTTCTTACCAATGACAATTTTCGAATAATGTGATACAGATTACAGAAAAGAAAAATATTAGGCATACTAGCGGGAGAATGCCATTAGCAGTAGTTTTTATCTAATCACTTCGGTATTGTCATATATAAGATTCATCTATTCAATCGTCTTATTATTTTTTCACAACCTTTTCTGTCACCATCTATCATTTAGCTTTTGATTAAAATGAGCTTCCCTTTTTATCTCGTTTTTAATTTCTTATCACATGTAATATTTATTTATTTATTTTTCCAATGATTTTAGTTTAACGCTGCAGTCACACCATCAAAATATTTTTCAATTCTGATTCAAGATTTTTACACATACTGCTTATCAAAATTCACAAAAATTTAAAGCTCTGACGTAGGCTGCACGCAAATTTAAAGCAAACTTTTTAGCAAGATGCCATTTTGCTAATTGAAAATTTTGAATAAAAATACTGCAATCAGCTGTTTTCTTGGCCGTAATTTGAAACACTCTATGAAATGAAGATTTCTTATCAAATTCTCTTCAAATTTTAAAAGTGTAAGTTTATTGGTAAGAAAGGGAGTGAGAATTTAAAATTTGAAAAAAAATTTATAGTGTGACTACCAAGTAAGCATTATTGAGCCAAGTGCTGCTTATTAAACATGTTTCCTTATTGTGACTTAAATATAATTGAGTAAATGGTTTTTAAGTCAGGTTCAGGCACATTTCTCAATCCTCTATTACGATTTTTTTTTTCAAATTATTGTAAAAAAATTAGAAATAATGCGACTACCACTGAGACAATAAAAAGAAGCAAATTATAAATTAATCCAAGGGAAATTTCAGAGATACATAATCATATTTGTTTCTAAACGTTTTCCTATTTCGATTGTCTAAAAATTCTACTATACCAATAAATTTCACCGTAACAGTTCTTTAAAGTAACAAAATTTTGAGTTATCGTGAAACCAGCAATTGTGAAATTGGTGGAAAAATATGAGCTGTCAGGACAACTTAGTGATGTCGCTCAAGAACAACTGAGAATGATGCTGCTGTAGTGTTAAAAAAACTCAGATTTGTTAATTTCTCGTCAATCTTTGGAATCAGGCAATGCAAAAACAGCATAGCACTGCATTTTGCAGGTTGAAATAGGTCTTGAGCCTACCGTGCAATGTGTATAACTGTTTGGTATGGTTTATGGTCTAGTGGGTTCATTGGACATTTATTTTCGAAAATATGGCTGGCGCAACAGTTACGTTAAGTTAATTTCGAAGGATTATTAATGATTTTGTATGGCCGGAATGGGAAGACATTAATTTGGCCGACGTTTATTTTCAACAAGATAGGGTTCCGTGGCACAAAACTAACGATACCGTTGCTCTTTCCCAACGAAAATTTCCTAACGGTGTGATTTATCAAACAGGCGATCACAATTGACCACCGACATCTCGCTATTCAACCCCTTCACATTTTTTCTTTGATCTATGACACTGGCCCACAATCGATTCAAGACCTCAAAGATAGAATTCGTGATGTTATCAAGGTGTGAATTAGTGATGCAAAATTTCATTAAAATAATATGATCCTGCAAGCGTAGACGTGGAGGCCATTTAGCTGATATTATTTTGCAGTATTACTGACATGTCTTCCTCTTTACAATGCAATAAACAATCGATGATTTCTCTTAAAAATAATATTTGTTTACATATCAAAATTAAAACTCTTATTGGAAGACCCTATAAATTACATTTCAAGTATTTCAGTGTATATTTGTCTAGTTTTTCCCGAACGTTGTTATTTGAAGACGGACGTAAATGCCACCTTTTGTTTTCAACGATTGTGCTTTTTCTTCAAAGAAACATTTTATAATATGTGTTTTTACACGCAGCTTTTAATATATTGATTTTTTGATTACTATTCAAGTATCCCAATATCACATACTATTAAAATAACAATCATTTAACTTCAGACCTTATATTTACTATCCAAATATTTATTTAAAATAATACAACTTTCTTTCTTAACTTAAAGCATAAATTATGCTAAAATTCCAATGAAATGATTAATTTAGTGGCACTTTCAATAAAATGTTTTTTCACAATATCAAAGCCATTAAAAAAATACTTAATTAAAATGAAAAATGTGCTTAAACGTATCGTGACGGAAAGGGTCGCCCAAAATTTTACCTACAAATACAATTAAAGTTTTAGAATATTACAGATTGAATTGAAAGAGGATATCTGTGAATTCGTTTATAATAACTGACGCGCTACCAAAGAATTAAATATTTTTAATTACAAAAGTAAAAGGTACTTTTTGTTGAAAGGTATTTTTTACAGGTAGTAAAAAATTCATAATTTAAAAGCTTTAAAAATAATTTATTAAGAGAGTTTTATCTGAAAGATACCATTTTTTATCCACCTTTTAAAATCGGTTTTTCTGAAGATACTTTTTTAGAAAGTACGATTTTAGGGAAGTTTCTCTCATTAACCACTTTTTATTTGTATTTTTTTAAATTAATTCTTCAAATTATTTTGCCGCAAAATAACCATTTTAAAGCTAACTTTTTTTAAGTGCAAAGGTAAGATTCTTTGATTTTAATTAATTTTGTAAAATTAGTTTTTCAAAAGATATTTAAAAAAGTGTTTTAAGTATATTTGTACTCTTGATATGATTTAAAAAAAATTTTTTTTGAGTTAAATTTTTAAATGTTTTTAAAGAGGCGGAAGTGTAAACGTTACTTTTTCAATTTATTACCCTAAAGCTACTTTTGTAAGAAATTCTTTTTTAAAGTTTAATATTTACAAATTAACTTAAAGAGTATTTCCAACTTAATGGACCTTTAACTTTAAAGAACATTTTTTAAAATCATATTTACATTTTATTCTGAAATAAACTTTTTAAGAAGTACTTCTTAAAGAAAACTTTTTTTAATATTTCTTTAAAATATATTTTATTGAAAGGTATTTTTTGTACATGTACAATCTTAGTGGCAGTTTTAAAAATATTACTTTAAAAAAATATATCTGTTCAAAAACTATTTTTAAAAGGTACTTGTTGAACAAATAATATTTTGAAAATTATTTACAGAAACTGTTTTAATTGTACTAGATAAACATTTTTAATGAATATAATTAAAAGACACTGCTTGTGACTGTACTTTGGCAAAAATTGTTACGATTTTTAAATCTTGTAAGGTGTCGTTTATTGCTACATTTTCAATATGTTTTTTTATTTATTTTATTTAAGCTGAAATCGCATTCCATTTTTTAAAAATTAGTTTACAAAAAATTTCCCATAACAATCTTGAATTGTTTCTCCTTTTAAGTAGGGTATTTTCATTTTGTTTTATAATATTTCTTTTAATTAAAAAAAATAAAACAACAAAATCAAATGTTTTATAACTGCTTCAAAATAATTTCTGTTGGCATGAAATGTTTTATCATCCCATCTCCAATTAAGATTTATGTTTGACATGATAAATATTTTTAGCTAATTTATAACACAAAGAAACAAGTTACTTTTGAAAACACAAAGCTAAAATGCTATTAATTAATACACAAAGAGAAAACCTTTAAGTTTTTTTTATAAAATTTGCTTCTTTAATCTATTTGAAAGCAGCCATAAGGCTTTTGTTGCTTTTTCAGTAGTAATTTTAACTTTTTTTAGTTCGTTTTTGAATCTATTTAACTGATTTAGTCTTGTAATGAAATACCATTCTTCATCATGAAATTTATATATTTGTTAATGAGTATTTGAATACAACATTTTTTTAAGCCATTGTCACGAATTTTAGTGCAGATTATTGTCAATGCAAATGTGTTTCTTTTCTTAATTTTCTATTAAAATATTTATTGAAAAATTAAGTTATAAAAGTTTAAAGTAGCACATCAACAGTTACAAGAAAAAAATTTGTCTAACGAATTTATGTATGTAAGATGGTGTTGAAGTGATAACTAGTAGTTTGGTTTCATTAAAAAGGGTTTAGGCTCAAATAAGAGAAAATGTGTTAAAAGAAAACTTAATAAGGTATATTTGTAATTAAGATTTACAAAAAACGAACAAAATTTGTTAACGCTTGTGAGAGAGCCAATGGATATACGCAGTAAAATAAGATAATTGATAACTATAATACAAACAAGAATCAAGTCGTGAAGATTATGTTTGAATAAAGAATAATTTTATTAAAAAAAATTATGTGTAGAAAAATTAGTTTAAAGAGAAAATTGAAGATATTTATGACTTTAATTTAATTTTATACATATCCGTGGGTAACTTCAGCAATATTCTTAATACATGTTTGATGCGACCAGCAGTAGAAAATAAAGAACTGCATGATTTAGTTGGAAACGATAAATCCGTTTGCCTTTTCCAATATACAAGGTTATTTTCACTAATGTTGAATAAGTAAGACACGGTTTGATTTTTAGATCATTTCTTTTAAATACGACCCATTTTTCTAAAATTGGATTAATGTGGTGTTCGAAAATTTAAAACAGGAGGCGCCGGCAGTAGAAAACGGGTTGTAGTTCCAACGCAGAAAATATTTCCTCTTTACTTTTGTAGAAAAATTTTTTCCCAAGATTATGGCTCTCTGAAACACAATATATTTGTATTGCGTAGGGTCTTTCAATAAGAGGTTTCTGTTTGATATGTAAAAAAAAATCATGGAACGCTTATTTAATTGTAAAGGGGAGGGTATGCCATTGATAACACAGGTCAACAAAATTAAATTTTTAATGTAAGGTCTAAGGTTTCATAGTCAATTTGTATACTCTGGTTACTGACCACCAACGCCTATGAATTAAGTTTTTGGAATTGACTCTGTATCTCGAGATTTTCCGTTATAGACAAAAGAGGATGCTGCATCAGATAATGTGCATTACTACTTAGAAGTCGTGTGTTAAATCACAAGATCTCGGTAGCCAATTATGGTCGCCTCTTTGTTAAATCACACGGTTATTACTAGAGTAGCACGTAGTGCCAGCTTGTTGAAAACAAACTTCATCATAGAATGCCCAATTCTAAAGATCGACAATTCTAAATAGACGAACCTGTCAAGGGACTACAACAAATATATTATCAGTTGTTCTTGAGCGATGTGCACGAGTTCGATGCTTCACATCATTAACTTGTCCCAACAGCTAAAGTATGGCCATCAGTTTCACAACTGCTGGCCGAGTAGGTGCTTCACGACGACTCATAAATGCTTTAGGTTTGTGAACTGTGACCCCGACATTCTCAGGATTTTTGTAGTGAATATGTTTTTTTAATAACATAATCCGTATTAATTGCGTTCATTTCAGTATTATAATAGCAAATTTGGTGTTCCGTTTCATAATCTTTTCTATTCACGTTTTTGCCCATAATTTGTTTGCTATCTGCAATGATCAACATGTCTTAATTTTTTTATGAATTTCGAATTTTTATTGAATCGGGTGATTCTATAGTCAAAATAATATAGTTTTATATATACATATGTATGTAATCAAAGCATAGCATAGAATATTTTTTAATACTTCCGAACATAATAATAAACATACATCATTAATCATTACCTATTTATAATTTACTGATGATCACAATACGGAGAATACACATTCTCTTTAACAATTTCGAATGTGTTGTACGCATTCACGCATTGAAAAAAACTACCCTACTGTCATATTTTGCCAACATTATGGAGGGCTGAAGACCATCAACATAATCCATAAAATATCACTCACTGCTTTGTTATAAACATTTTCCTTTATTATAACATTTCTATCAAAGTTTTGTACTCTCATCTAGAATAGATTTAAAAATACTTTAAAAAAGCCAGGTGCACTATTGTGTCTATACAAATGAAATGTATAAAATGGTATTGTATAATTGTGTAATAGATGTAGTAATTGGTTGGTGCCTATTTAAAAAATCACAATACGAGTACATTTGTTTTGATGAATTGCCTGTCTTCCTGCATGGTAACTTCAACTCTTACCTGCCGAAAATAAGAACTAAGTCGTTGCTTTAATAGTTGTGTGTGTATATAGATGTGTTTGCACACGTTTTTAACAGGCTGCACGTGTATTCTAAACAAAAGGTAATTATTTATTCTTGGTTTTGCTTGTTTTTTTATACTATCGGTGTAATTAAATATTTTCGTTAATTATATCAAAATTTTGCTGTTTGTTTGTCAGTCAATAGAAGAGTGACAAATAATCAATGATAATACAGGACATAATATTCTAAATTATTGTTAAAGTAACTCAAATATCCATTAGATAATATATAAATATCGCAAGAGCGAAAGTAAAGGCATCATTAGTTATTACTTTTCGTTGCAATTTTGGGCCCTTCTTTTTTGTAGAAAATATTTTTTACTTACAGTATGACCTCTCAGAATCTCTTCTTAGAATAGATATACACTTTAAAAATAATTCAATATATTCCATATTCTCAAATCCTGTATGGATTTTGGGGATAAGAAATTAGCTATTTCATGGAATTCAGGGATTGAAAAATTGAAAATTGGGGATAAGGTATAAAATAAAACTGGGAAGCCTGTTTGTAAGAGAAGTAACACTCAAGAAATTAATATGCCTTCCAACCAGTAGGTGTGTTTCCTTCTTTGGGAAAGGGATAGTAAGAGGTGACAGGTGGTGAAAGTGAGAAATCTTAATTTTTACAACTCTGATATTGCACGTTTTGTTAGTTTTTAGATCAGTGTTGCGACGCCTCCGCTGTAAGTAGGCGCCTTAAATTTGTTTTCAAGCTGTGTAGCCATTCTTTTATCGATTATTTTACTTCGCCGGCGATTTTGCTACAATACCGACGAAGGAGGGCGCCGTGATGTACACTACCATACACCACAATTAATTCATTTAAAAATTTTTTGAATTTGTATGGAAATTTCGTTCGATATCGAATGCCTTAATTTGTCCCCTGCATTTTATGACTCGAAGAACCGGGCTGGAACCCAACCTCTACGATCAAAACAAAGAGACTTTGCGAATACAGGAAAGTCTATACACCTCGCCATTCTCTTTTCCCTTACCTTCAATGAACTCTAGACCAGACAAAGTTAAATTTCTTTTATAAAATGCGTACGTCTTTTTTTAATGAAATTTATATATCGGTATCTTCAATTGTGACAACGCCTGTTACACGGTCTAATGAGCAATGTTTGAGTATAAATTGACAAAAGATGATGCTATTTAAATTAATTTTAATTTAATTTTTTCGAAATGCATTTGTTAGTTATGACATATATATAGAATTAAAAAAACAGAAAAATTGTTTTAGACAACAAAAATGTTTAGAAACAACATTTTGTAATTTTTTTAAGGATCTTTGTGGCCACGGCGGTAACAATAACGTTGATAGGCATTTATTTTCAAACAAATTTTATCAAAATGAAAAAGTAATTTAAAACCTTTCAATAACAATAGCCCAGATAGTCGATTAATTAAAAATAAAACAGATGTATGTGTGCATATATGTATATATATGTATATACGTATTCCTTACTCTCTAATTTTATTATCTTAAATAAATTCAAACTATGGGTTTGAATTTGGGTAATTTAGCTGTAGCAGTAAATATAAAATTGATGTGATCTTTTAAGATTAACACCCTTGTTTTACTTCAAACGCACACGCTCTATTCTGTCACACGTCGTTAAACAAGAGGACGTTGCGTACATGCATACACGCACACAGTCACAAACTCATTTGATAAAACAATAAAACATGCATACCCAACAAACATAAGTTTAAACTATTTAAGCAATTGGCCTTTTACCAATAATCTCAAATTAGTGTTATAATTAGTTCATCTTTATAGCGTAATCAAATAAGCAAAAAGTATAAGCAAACACTTAATTGCATACTTCGCTTAAAAAAGATTTGAGAAAAATCATTGGAAATAAGTTTAAGATAAGTATGTTTCCCAATCCTTGTTATTTATGTTGAGAAAACGATTTAGATCAGTTTATTTTTAAATGATTTTAAAATGATATTTGTAGAAGCGAAAAAATGTAAAACATTGTCAATTTGACAGCAACCCCGGCATGTTTGTTGGGTATACATTTGTAAATATATTGTAAGAAAAATTATTAAATATAAGGATATTGTGTGGCAATTTTCAGACAATCACTGAAGCAAAGTGTAGTAGTAGCTATTTATGTGAATGGACCTGTGGAGAAAGAGCTAGAGGGTGACTTTTTTATTGTTTACCCTTAAAGTGCGCATGTGCCATTTGACTCAGTCACTGTTTTGTCGTTCGCTGTCAGACAGTATGGCACAAAAGGCAATGAGTTGTTAAGCCACAAAAGAAATTTTTTATATGACTTACAACATAAATAAATAAGAGAAGTTGAAAAAAATATATATTAAATGAAAAAAATATTGTGTGCAGTAAAACGAAGGGAAAAAATTAATGAAAGTGTACAGCTCTATGTGTTGTTGAGTATGAAGAATGTTTCAAAAGAATTAAGTAAAATTGCTCCTCGGGGCATCTTTCAAGAAAATAATGGGTGGTCTCATCTCCATTAAGATTTTTATTTCAGAGTCTTTTGTTTAAAATTTCTTTAATGTACAACAAATATGTTAATTATGTTTTTTATTATTTTCCCTGGTTGTAAAGAAAATAAAATAATTTACAGAAATCTTGTAAAATAATGTTAGAAATGCTTTTATTATTACAATTTCATACTACATGAAAGTTTTGTATTCAACTATGAACGCTCCCTTAAACTTTTTTATGATCTGGAACGTTGAAGTCTTCAGTCAATGAGGTTTCAGTTCGTTCGTGTACAGTGGCGTAGCTAAGCTTAATTTATCTAGTGATCACAAAAGTTTAAAATTATTAATATCTCGTAGAACAGTCACGAGTCATATGAATTTTAACTGCTTTAATGGCGATTTCTTAGGTGCTCATTGCGAACTTGAAATTACAAATGGTCCGTCTGATATGTGCAAAAGAATGGTGAAAAGTTTTTATGTAGCGATACTACTAAAAATGGCACTTCAATACCCTGACGAGTGGAAAAATATTTTTTATTATAATCTTTCCGGGTGACCGAATTAACTTATTAATTATTAATATTATTTCTTTAATAGTAGCCAACCCTCCCTGCGTAATTTCTTCTAATCTTTCCTAATTCTAACGATAAATTTATATTGATGAATTTCTTCTTACAAATATAATTTTTTCCTACATATTCCACATATAAAGTAACTCCTGATGATCTCAATGAAATTCATTGAGCACCTTAATTGACTTTAAAATTAGACCACAAATTGGCTCCAATAAACAAATAAAATGCTATAAAAAAATTTATATACAGTTTATATAAAAAAATTATGCATAAATATAATGTGCAGATAAAAATCTACATTTTCTTTTTTAAGATGTCGTTTTGTTGCTGTTTCTGTTTAACATGGTGTTGTTAAAACATCATCATCATTATTATTGATTTTTTTTCTGTTGTAGCTTTACATGTTTCCTGAACGCACGTTTTCGTGCAGAAAATTTATAATAAGTTTTTAAGCTGAAGAAAATCACCTTTTTTGTATGGAAAATTTTAAATTATATAAAATAAGGTGTTTTTCTAATTTCAAGCCTAACAGAATGTTAAGGCGGTATTTGAGCTTGCTGGATTTAATGACATTGTAATGCTGGACATTTTAAATACTTTAAAAGTAATCATAATTAAACAATGTTATAGAGAAACGTATATACATTCTATATTGTATTTGTTTTTCATATTTAAATGAAAGCTTTCTAGGATATGGAAGCATACATTTCTCTAAGAAAATTGCTTTTACTTTCTGTTCAGACAAACCAACGAAAGATTTTGATAATTGGTGTCAAATTCAATGGACATAGTGTCCAATACAGTTTTCAGATTTTTTGCATTGTCGTCCTTCATCCTGACTTAAAGACTTAAGTATGGCAGAAAATCTTTCTTCAGCGAAACCACTACACGACCTACCGCGAGGAGAAAAGGCTTAAGCACGGCCGAAGGCCTTAAATGCAAAAAATATTTAATCAGCGAAGCTTTTATTCGACATGTCGAGAGATTAAAATTTCGTAAGCATGGCCAAAGGCCAGCAAGGTAGAAAATCATTACTCAGAGTAGCTGCTTTTCGACATACCGAGAGGAGAAAACCCTTAACTTTGGCAAAGGTCTACAAGACAGAAAATCTTTACTCTCAAAAAATTAAGTAAATATATATATTTTTTCTATTATATATATATTTAATCCTTTATTTCCCAGTTAGAGATGCAACAAAACCTTTCCATTGTATTCTATCAATGGACATTATTATCATCTCGTTCCAGGACACCGAATGCTCATGCAATTCGATTTAAATTTGGCTTCTCCACGTATTCGCAGGTCTAACAGATCTCCTGAATCCTTGGGGGTTATATTTAATGGACTGCCGATGTAAATTATTTGCTGACTTTTTCAGATTATTTCTTATATTCCATCGAATATTCATACTTAAAGGAATTTGAATGGTTAAATTCTACAAATCCTGAATTGATATCGTGGCAGGCCAGAATATTTTATATATACTGCCGCTGCAGCGGTTTAGAAAAGCACAACCCGAAATATTGCATGTTTCAAAGTAACCATTATTTTGATGTAATTTGAGATATTTCGTGATCGCCAGAATTTATTACCATACGCTTGATTTGCCTTGCAGAGTCTATTCATTTCAACACCGTCAATTATATTATTGTTAACAAATAAAATACTTGCATCCATAGGGAATCTGAATTCTATTAACAAAAATCTTTATATTAATAATTACATCAAACTATGCAGGCTGAAAAAATCATGCCCAGTTTACACAAGTTTAAATCCTTTACATTTCTTCATAACATTTTGTTTAATCACACTTAATTAATTTATGTAATAAATTTTTTCTCTGTGAACTTGAGCTTGATTTTTTTTATTGTATTTTTACTTTGCAATTTGAAAGCCCTTAATTAATGTTTATAAGCCGCTTAATATTTGTAAACAAAACTTTATTGTTAGGCTTTTGTGCTTATTTTGGAGTATTTGGGTTTTCTGTATCTTTTAATAAGCAGAAAAGATTCGAAATTTATTAAAAAAAACAAATCCATAATTTAACACATTGTTGAAGACTCAATATGTTCACAATTCAATTAAATTTATAAATAATAAATTAAAGACTTTGGTTTTGTTTGTTCCATACATTAATTATGTTTATAATGTTATACTAAAAAAATATTTAAAATTGCTAATGATAAAAAAAATGTTTAAAACTCAAGGCTGCTGCTAGCTAGTTATATAATTAGAGGTATCACATACAATATTTTGTGTTGTTTCGTGCTTCCGCTATCCACATTCAAAAACGCCAAACACTTTATAAAAACACGTAAAATTACAGATTAAACAAAAATTGCAATTGTACAACAAAGAGATAATAAATAAATATTTGTAAGAATTCCACAAGATATCGGGTATAAATTAATCTTAAACATGATTATCTATAACAAAGACTTTAAAAACTATAAAAATTAAACACATAAAATGTGTACATTCCTTGGAAGTTATCACATGCCTCCAAAATTTTTAGTAATATTGGTACCGAATTAAAGATAATAGGTTCAATACTATCAAAAACTTTCCTAATAACTGATAACTACACTGCAGTCAGCCTGGGACTAAGTGTCTCTTTTTCTCCAGCAACCACTGCACTAGTGAAACGGTCGACAAATTCCGTTCTACGCACGAGTAGAAATTACTTGCAGACAACAGGTTTAGTATATTTTAGTGACACTGTCAACGAATAATTTTTTTTCAATAATTTATTTTTTTTCATTATGAGCTCTAAAATATTAAAGACAGACTAAATAGTTTATAGGTTCTACGTTAAACCCTGTAATTTATGCTTTTCTTTAATAAAAAAAATCTCTTTTATGCAAAAAATATATGTGTTTAAGTATGTTGCCCCAATACCTCTAATAAAAGCCAGCTGTTTAAACTAGACTCACTAAATTGTACTACTAAACCTTGGGTTCAAATGTCTCCATTTGATCCTAAAAGTACGTGATCTCGTCAGTCGTGATAAGGATTACTGATGGATTTCCAATGACAAGCCTGTGTTAAATATCAACATTAACTGGCAATGGATGGGGTATAACTGGTCAGTAGAACTGGTGACAATGTCACTAGTACAACACTATAGTTTTAATAAGTTCATTCCCTAGCGGAACTAATAAAAAGCACTAGTAATATCAAAAGTTCTTAATTAAATAAAATCAATAAAAATCTCTATTGAAAAAAAAACGACAGACTTTCCTATTTCGACACTTTGATAATTAGGAATGGTATTAGTTTATTAATTGATACGATTGGAATTTGAAACCAACAGTTTCAGGGAGGATAATTATTAATACGGCGAAAAGTCTTATGGATAGAGTACTGACTTTTAGTGATGTAAGATTCCACAGAAGAAATAGAAAGATTATCAAGGATATTTTGGTTAATAATGATTTTCCTATTTGACTAGTATATGATTTGATAGGACAGTATAGGAGACAGAATATAAATAATTTATAAAATGACAGTCTTGAACCAGTCAGATATTTTAATACTAATAATTATAGGATGGCACATAGGACATATAATACTTTATGTAAATTATTTAGTAAAACATAAGATTGAATACATATATTAAATAAAGCTGATATTGTTTACAAAATACCATCGTAGTCATAATGAAAATTGTGATAAAGTTTATGTAAGTACAACTCAAAATAAATTTAAAACTATATTAGTAGAACTTAAGTCTAACCTAAAATACAGAAGTTATACATCATCACCAAAAACAGCATCATCAATACATTGCCATAATTCAGATCACCAAACGGACCTTAATAATGTATATATTTTGAACTCAGAAAATAATAATAATTTAATATACAAGGCTAAAGGACTAGATAAAGAATTAAATAAAATAATACAAATAGTACAAAAGTTTTAAAATTTTCAGAATTAGTTAATTTTCCCATTTAAAAAAAAAAAATTTTTAAACATATTTTTCAAATGACAACCAATTTTTAATCTAAAACGGAAAAGGAAATTGTTGATTTGTATTATATTTGTTTACTGTTATTTAAATTGTTTAACGATTTTTTTTCTCCTAAATAAGTTACCCAAAGGGTAACGAAATATTCAGAAAAAATAAATTTGGATGTTTTTTATAAAAAAGTGACCTTAAGCGCAATTGAAAGAATTAAATAAAAATAGTAGGAAAAGTTAAAAAAAATATCCTTAAATCGAAATCGTTTAAACTACTAGGAAGAAAAATTTGAGACCATACTAAAACATAATTTTTTTTCACATATATTTAACGTTTTCAAGAGTTTAAGGGCTTTAAAATACATTTAGCAGATTGATTCAGCCGAAAATTAAGAACACACTGCGGCAGCTGTATGATGAAAAATACACAATACTGAAGATACATATAAGTATGCTTTTGTATACTTTACTCGTCCAGAAGTTGTTAAATTAAATTGTGGAAAAATCCTGTAAACTTAAAACAAATCTTTATTATTTATTCAATTTAAGTATTTCTACCACGTTAAACTGATTTTTATTAATACGAAAAAAATTTTGTAAAAAGATAACAAACTTCAGCTAAAAAAAATCCAGTATTCATCAAACTCCAAATGAATGAAAGAAAAAGGTAGAATAGTTGATGCTTTATTAACTTTTTTGACTTGTTTGTACCGTGTTTTTCTTCCTTTAAATAACAATGAAAAATAAGCAATTTTATTCTTTGTTTAAAAAAAAAGTTAGCTTACACAAATAGACAACTATTATTTGTAGCAACTATATACTCGTTTGTATATTTGGATATATAAAAAAGGTTTTGATTCATTCTATTATTATAGATGTGAAAATATCTGCTGGAAAATAAATGTAAATCAAAACACTCTTGCATACATACAAAAAATCAATACGGAAATGGCGAAAACCCCCTCCCTTAACAAGGCAAAGTGATGCAAAAAATAAAACAAAATTTCACCATGAACAAATGTTCAACACAAGAAAACAAACAATAAAACAATACAAGTGATGATGCGCAACGATGACGTTTAATATACACATGCATGTGGTCATATAAAGTAACCCAGGGAACAAGCACTTTGCATGTAATACAACGGAAAAATGTATTATTATATCGGTTTTCCTGTTTGAACAGGATGATTGATCAAATAATCAAGCTGATTGATTTAAATTCAACAAAGACAAAACTTAATTCTGTTGTTACTCAGCCTGTATTTCGCAGAATGATAGCAATCTTTTCTAATCAAAAATTACTTTAATAAACTATATAACATGTGTATTAGTAAATTAGTCATGTAGGACAGCATTTTGGTTACCGGGTTATTTTAGTACAAAGAAATGAATCTGGTAATCCATATGCACCTTGACATCATGAAATGACTTCAGTGCACTTTGTTTACAAAAGCCGAAATTGCTACAAAAAGTGTTTATACTCCACCCTTTTCTGGTAACCATCCTTTATAAGCTGCCCTTTTCAAAGAACATTTCATTGATTATAAAATTTTTAAAATAATTTTTTATAAATATGGGATCGACAATTTAATTTTCGGCGGTAAAATCAAAAATGGACAGAAAGCAAAATGTTGTAGGACTCACAAAATCTTTATAACTAACACGATGACACAGAAATAAGGAAACATTTAACAACCATATATTTTTCTTTTAATAAAAGTAATGTCGAAAAGTGTTCATTGATTTGCCAATAATACAACTTCATTAAAGCTTAGCTACAATTTTATTTACAAATTCATGCAAAAATATGCATCACTAAAAAATTTAAAAAATTGTTCATTGCATCAACACTTTTCTTATTCAAATATGCACATTTATATAGAAGAGTATACAAAAATCTACATCACTGAAAATTTCATAATTTTTGTTTTGTGTAATTTGTAGAGCGCAAATCCTAAGGGATCTTTCAATACAACTATCATTTCAATGAATACTTATGACATCTACATATACTCGAAAGTTAGTTAATGGTTGAAGAGAATGATACTTGATGTCAGGCAGCGCCCAGGTTCTTAGTCACATACACCGTAAAGTCTGTCAGGGTCATGGATTTTATTTATGGTTTGGAAAATGGAAATTTTAGGGAGAAAATTATCGGAAAAGTACACACTGATCATAAAAAGTATATGTACGTGTGTTACATACATTTTCTTGATATTTTTCGTTTAATTATTATTTTAAATATTGAAATGAGTTCTTGGCTTGAGTTCAAATCTGAATTTAGACATGTCATTTTAATTTAAGAATTTATTTGGATAAATTAATTTTTTTTTGTTTTTCATTTGCTTTCTGTATTTTTGATATAACAAAAATATTTTAATCTAACTTGACTTCGAAGGCGTTCAATTAAGAGAATGCTTTGTTTTGAAAATTACACAATTTAAATGCAGTCGAAATTCTATAACTCGAATCCCCATTATCCAAAAAGAAACTTCGACTTACGGAGACTTTGAGTTACATAATTTTTTGTCAAAATATGATAAATAGTTTTTGTATAATGTATTTTTATTTAAAATATCCTTTAATGGAAAACTATGTAATTATGTAATTAAAAATTACAGTCAAGTAAAATATTCTGAGATAACTCTAATGTGATTAAAGCTCTGTAGTGTTCATCAGTTGTTGTGTCATTTGTCTATAAGTAATAATTTAGTGTTCGGAAAGATCTTTCTACATCAATTCTTGTTGACTTTTGAGAAGTTTCTTCTACCGAACTTTCGACATCACTCTCCGTTTCGCTTGAGATTGGAACCTCTCATTCAAGGCAATTATGCTCAACAATATCATCATCTGTAGGAAAGCCAGTTGTACAGACCTCATTATCTACCTCAATTGGGGCCTTAACTCATCTACTGCCGAAACGAAATTCAGATTAAAAAGAGTTGATAATTGATTCTTTGTTTTTTAAAATTGTTGAGTCCGTGCTTTCCGGGATAACATATTTATCAGCGGTTATTTTTTTCTTTAATCCATTTTCGACTTCTTTTATAAGTTTCTACTTTTCTGCAATCAATAAGCCTTTTCAAACACGTTTAGTTCTCATAATAATAAAGAAATCGATTTCAACCATTCGATTTCATCGATTCAAACCATTTTCACAAGTAAAATTCTTCGAGTTGTAGAGTTCATGTGTATGTTTTTTGTTCGAGTTATGGAGAATTCCAACTTATGGAAGTTCGAGTTACGGATGGAAATTTTATGTGATTTGTTCTTTTAACGCTACTGCCAACCAAATTAGTTCGAGTATAATCATTTTAATCGACTTTGATGTGAACTTATATTATAATTTTTACTTAGTTTATTCGCTGGGTTTTCCTAAAAACTGTTTTACATTATTTTCCAACACATGAACAAAGAGTTGTTTTTATAAAAGTAACATAAATGAAACTACAAAAAAACTAAATAGAAAAATTAAAAAAATTGTGTAACGTCATTGTCATGGGTTTGAGTTGATTGCACTGTAAGTAAGTTGCCGGCTTTTTTAATTTTTTTTTTGTTTCTTTTTTTTTATTTTCTATATATTTCTCTATATTGTTACTAACACAGAGGTTCTAAACTAAAAGCATGAATGATTTACCAAACCTTTGCAGCCACATAACACAAAAGTATTTGTACAAAACACACGCACACCATAACATTTCTTTTGTTCTGAATGAAACAACCCACTTTTTTTTTTGAAAAGTGCATTGAACATAGAAGTACAGAGTACGCTTCCTTAGCAAATAATGTAACTGCCATCGTTGGTTTCATTATTTTGGATTTTAGACAAGAAAAGCTGTTTAGATAGATAATTTGTTTAAATACAATAAAATTTACTAACAATACACGTATGTTGAAGCAAGTGTCCGAAACATTGTAGAATAGTGATGTAACGAATACTCGTATATACGTATTTGTAAATATTTGCATAATTTTGATATTCGTATTCGTGTCCGCCAAGTTCAGGCGAATATATATTGACGATCCAAGAAATACATAAAGTATGAAGTGGCAATAGGCAAGCCGGCAGAGTACGAGTTTAACAGCACGTGGACCATCAACTACATCGAGGCCTTAACACTTTTCGACATTACTTTTATTAAAAGAAAAATATATGGTTGTTAAAAGTTTCCTTTTTTCTGTGTCATCGCCGTTTTTATATTACTGTTTATAGCTCGGCATCTTGATGTTACGAGTCATGAATATTGACACTTGTTAGTTATAAAGGTTCCACGGCATCCGGTGGCCCTGTAGATGACATGTACCTGGTCGTTCGTGCTTTTGGATTTTTATGACATTTTGCTCTCAGGCTTCGTACTTACACCTCGAATCGAGGTAAAATTCTACGGAGTATTGGTGAAGTCTTTTTTTAGAGAGCAAATGGTGTCTGTAGGTTACAACCAAAAAGGCTAAGAGTGTCGGTGGTTCAATGTCTGCTGTTTGCCCATTTGTCCAGAGAAAAAAAATGCCGTACTAAATTCAAGTATTTTTTACTTACTTTGAGTACGAGTAGTACTCAAAATTTGTTTGTACAAATTGCAATAAAATATACTTTAATCAAGCCGAAAACGGGATTCCTTTAGAAAACCAATTCTGAAGGTTCTTAAGATGATTACAAAATTCTTTAATCACATGAAAAATCTTGAATCAAATAAAAAATTAAATTGAACACTTAATAGTCCGTATTTAATTCAATCTTTCTGTATTTGATTTTAGTAAATATGAGATTATCGTACTTTTAACACCGTTTGAGATGGATTTAAGTACGGATAGATTGACTTTTCGTTTAAGTGTAGTGCCTGGAGTGGGCTTCAGGCATCCAAGGAAGTTATTTTGTGCTGTTACCAGTCGAGACAAGGCAGTCGGATGGTGGAGAAAGGTAGTCTAGCTATTAAGTACTTTTTGGATATTTAGTTAATTTTTCGTCACAATAAAGCTATTAACGAGCTGGCATAAAGTAAGAAAATAGATAGTGTGAACACGCTAGCAAAGTGTTTGTACATAAAGATTAGTCTATGCAAAAGAATTGTAACCTTTCAAGTCACACAGATACCTTACTCAATCCAGTAATGAATCGACGGTGTAGTTATGCCGAAATGCAGGTACTTCAAAGAAAATCCCAGCACAATCTGCCCATGATAGTTTTTCAAATTGAAGGATCAGCAGGATTTTAGAAACTATGTTGAGAAATATTATCTTCACCATCAGTTTCACTTGTATTCACGATTAAGGATATCGTGCTTCTAAGGTGCACGTTTATTGCGTAAGGTATCTTCGATTGCATGTAATATGGTACGTCCGGATTTTTTACTACGAGATTGAATGTAAACTATGCTCTTTAGTGTTTTTAAACAATGTGACTTTTCATCTTGGATCTTTAAAGGTTAACGTAATAAACAATGAGCAATGAGCTGCTGTTTGAATACGACTGAAATTATGACCAATAAATTCATTGGATATAAAAAACTAAGTTTAAGTATAAGAAAAAAATATAAGAAAAATTACAACATTAACTTTATTAATCTTTTGTGAATAATGCCCACAAAAAAAAACAATTTTAATTAGGCAGAATTGAATCACATGTACATATTTGTAAAAATATTCTGTATAACAATACTTTGCATTGCCAAGGTGTGAAAGTAAGTAGAACTAAAGCTGAAAATTTGTGGGTCTCGACATATTCAAAATATTTTGTAGAATAATGCAAATCAGAAGTTGATAAGGTCTTCTCAATATAATCGAATTTGGGGTCGATTATGAGACAGATTTCTTGTTGCCGTAATGCAAATTTTGATTGTTATGTGATGTTGAATTACTTATAATCGATTAAATTCGAAATTTGAAAGATAGTAGTAATAAATTTCAAATTAAATATTCGCATGTGCAAATATTTAAAAATGTATATTCGTTACTTCACTACTATTGAGTTGCTTTGTGGCATCATGGTATTGGATTGCTGCTTATTGTCTTATTTCAATAGTGTTTTGGTGTTGTTTTCTTTAACCCTTAAACAGTTGAGCCAATGCTGTTGTGGTGCATTCACTTACTAAACAAAACATTAATTTGCTGACACGTTTCACAGTTCTTGTTTGCTTCTTCGTATTTATTACATTTGTTTAATTGCAAATTTTTGGTCATACAGATAAAATTGCAGCAGTAACATTTGATTTAGAGGCACAAAGTTTTTGCCACGTTTTAAGGGAGTTCTTTTGTTCTGTCCACACATATCTTCTTCTTCTGTCATTGTGTGCGTTATTTGAGAGTACACAGAAATAATAAAACTGATTTATAGGTTTTAGAACAGCTATTTGCACATTTAGGGTTTGCGGTTAAAGGAAGATAAACTTAAATATTTATTTTTTTTATTCTATTACTTAAAAATTCAAACTAAATTCAAAGTACAAAATTGCCAATTTTTTCTAATGGGTTCTAGTTCAGTGTTGTGAATTTTTCACAACGTTTTTTGTGTAGCCAATATTTTGCTTTTTGTATTCAATAAATATTCTTTTGTTGGTGTAAATGTTCTTCAAGGTTCAATGGCCTTTATACCATATTTTCAAATAAATACAATCATGAGTATAGTATTGTATAGTCATAGTGTTGTACATGGTTCTTAGGCCATGGGCTTGTGTTTGTTATCATGTTTGTGTGTATATATGCCTGATTTTTGTTGGCTTATTGCCAACTTTTTTATGATGTTTTTTTTACGTGAAAAAAAGTTGCTGTATATTCATTCTCTTAAATACACAAACTGCAATTTTTAGTTGTCTCGTTGTTTTCGTTGTTGCTGCTGCTATATCTTTATGTAGCTGATTCGGAAGTTCTATAATTGGCAGGAGCGTTGTTAGCGAAAAGGGAAGTAAATATAAAGCGAATTTTAGAAATATGCTATATATGTGTATATATAGGGTTCTCCAATAAGAGGTTTTGAATTTAAAACAAAGGTTATTTGAAGCGAAATCATCGGACGGTTATTTCATTGTAAAGAGAAGGTTATGCCATTAATAACGAGAAATAACATCAGCTAAATGACCGCCACGGTTACGCTTGCATGACTTTATTCCTTTCATGGAATTGTCCTTCACCAATTTGCACATTTTCGGCTGTATGTCCTCGATAAGCTTACGAATTCCATCTTTGAGGTCTTCAATCGATTGGGGGCCATTGACATACAACTTAACTTTCTCTTAGCTACTAAGAAAAAAATCTAAAGGTGGTAAGCCACAAGATCTCGGAGGTCAATTGTGACCGCCTCGTTAATTATAGTTACGTAGTGCCATCTTTTTGAAAAGAAAAGTCATCGTCATCAATATCTTCAAATTTCAGTCGTAAAAAGTTATTAATCACAGTTGTTCCAGCTTAATTTTCGAATAAGTACGTTCCAAAAAAAGTTACACGTTGAGGAATCTACTACTTTCAATTATAATTCTTGGGTTTTCCGAGCCACAAATGCGACAACTCTGCCTGTTTGCGTAGCATCCAAGGTGCAAATGGGCTTCGTCACTCAAATGGATTTGTTGATAAAATTCTGGATTGATTTTTGTAGTGAATTTCAATAATTTTAATGCGCTGTTGAAGCGTCTTTGTTCTATTTTTATAATTCGCGTAGGTTGGATGATGAAAACTGTAAAAATTACGGGTTATCGAAAATGAAACGTCTTATTGGAACACCCTGTATATATTTCATTACAAAATTTCTATCAGACTAAATAAGGCATGTTCTTTTCTTACGTTAATATATTCTATGGTAGTTTAAACTAACGAAATGAATATAAATATTAAACCATATAAGTATGCTGGCACGAACTTTATACATAAAATAAATACATACACATTTTTTATGTTATAGACAGGATAACATTAAAAATATAAACATATATTCATGCAAGAAATTCTCTATAACTAACGTCGGTATAGCGAATTCCTATCTTTAGCAAATTATTAATTAGGGGGCAATGACATTTTGTTTCTGGTTGTAAGTAGAACTTTTGCGTTTCTCTCTTACAAGCCTGCTCCTTTCGAAGCACTTATTTTTTGGTGGAGATGTAAGTATTTTTCACTGTAAATCATTTAAGTATACAAAGTTTTTGGCATTCACATACCATCTTATATTGCATTTTAACCAGGACTTAATACATTTTAACTGTTTATTTTTTCTCGTTTAATCACAACTATTGGTATGACGTTATTCCACAAGAGATTTTTCAAGGAATGTTAATGACTTGTGTAGTGGTAGAAAAAATCCACTGTATTCTTCTAGCTGTATTCTGTTAATGCAGAAACTCACAAATAGAGTCGAAAGGTTCAACTAACAATTGTCTTCTTGTTTTGAATCAGATAACTAACCGAATAAAATGAATTTTCTGTGCAGCTATTGCAAGTTTCGTTGGTGTCACATAAAATCATAATGAGGACCTTCAACGTAAAAAGTTTAATTATTTATTAATATTTTTTAGTTGAGTTTGAGGTTCGATTACTATCAGACTCCATAGGAGAATAAAAATGTATTAAAGTTTTTTTTTTGTCATTGGAAGATAAAAAAAGCAAACTTGGCTACCTTCCTTGGGAAACATGCGCACGTTTTCGGTATCGCAACACACCTCATCAACATCCGCATCACCCACTTGGACGAGCTTAACAGAAACTACATTTCTATTTATTATACTAACATTAACTGTAGAAAGAGTACGCGACATCTTCTTTCATCGAGATTATTTTTACTTTTCCTGTATTTTCCATTATAATATTATCTGACATAACAACTAAAAAAGTAATTAACAAAAATAATTATATAATATTTTTTTAACAATATAAATAAAATTTTACAAGGAAAATTTTGTGGTTTTCTTTTGTCTGTATTGCATGTCGACCAAAAGCAGGATAGTTTCCATTTGCCGATAATAGACGAAAAACTAATTACGCTGCGCTCTGTTTGTTTTTATTTTATTGAATTCTATTTAAAAAAAAAAAACAAATAATTTTTGACCACAAATGAGTCGATTTGAAAAATATCACCAGATTGATAAAAACAGATATTCTGAATTTAAAAAGTGTTTTATTTAAACATTTTTGAAAAAAAAGGATCATTCAATCGTAATTATTAGCTGTGGAAGTTAGAGAATTAAAATAATTACGATAAAATCGCAAACAGAAAGTCTTTAATTTTAAATTTATGACAAAACACGGCTGACTGCAATATTTTTTCAAAATCTCTTCTTTTGCAAAAAAAGAAGCCGTCCTCTTGAAAAACCCAAGCTTAAATTAAAAAAAAATCTTTCGTTTTAAAATATTTGAAATTATTTTTCGTCTAATATCGTTTTCATCTTATTTTTTCCTTTTAGTTTTACTGCACTAACTTTTTTCATTTTGAATGCATAACACGTGTTTGCAAATTAAACATAATTGAACAAAAATAGAATGATAAATACATTTCAAAAACTTTATTTCAGAGCAACAAAAACAATATGTAAGAAAAATCTTATCAGTTTTTTTATTATAAGTTTTCCAACAAGATTTTTCTTGCCATTTGTAGAAAAATGAAATGAAATGTTTTTAGTCGTTTCTTGCATTCTTGCCGTTATTATACATCATATTGTCAACTTTAAATAAAAATTTCAAATGACATTTTCCTTTTTTTTTTTGCTGCTCTTCTGGCAGTATTTTGAAGATGATAAACTACTTTATTTTATTTTGCTCTGCTCTCTACTTGCTGTTGTGCTGCACAATAAGTTTTTAATGTTTTAACTTTTCTAGTTCAACGATAATAGTGGGAGCATTTAAATTGCTGTTCGAAAGAAAAATGTTTTCTCGTTTTTTTTTTTGGTTATTTGTTATTCCAACAATAATAAATTTTTCTTTATGAAGAAAGAAAAACGAATTTAGCAAATTTTTTCGAAAAAAATTTAGTTTTTGTGCGTTTTATAGTGAACTGTTAAGTGCTTAAATTCAAGGTTTTTGTTTTAATTTCCATAAAAAATTACTTTTAATATAATATTATAAAATAAAATGCTTCAGCGAAATAATCAAAAGCTTTTTTTAAGATTCTGTTTGACTTTTTCTTTGGTTAAAAAGTCAAAGACTTCATTCGTGCAATTAATTCTTAAAGAGTTTATTGTAGTTCTCTGAATTCTTAGTATTGACATTTTCAGTATAGAAAGTTTTATAATATCGAAATGCAGCTTGTAATTTAAATTTCATTATACTATGTATTAAAAACAAAGTTATTTAAATAAATACACTTTTTTCATTTACGTTTATTTTATTAAACCAAAAATAAAAATTTACAAAAAATTTTAAATTGTGTTGACCAGCCCGTCGGACTCTTTTCGAGATAACTGTGTTATGCAGACTATCTTATCTACAATAATAAATCTATATTATTAAGCGGCAAACCCGTTTTTTAGACCCTTTTACGGCCGTATTATTGAACCGATTTTAAAAAGATTTATATGTTTTTAATGGAGTTCTTACATAGATGCGTACAATCTTAATTTTATTTTAATAGGGTTTATATTTTGGGAGCTATGAGCGTTCAAGTTTGCTACTAACACATTATTACAATATCAGCTTCAACTTGAAAAATAAACAAAGTGTGCATGTGTGTTTGTCCAATTAGCTTTTGCATAGGAACGCGAATTTATGTAAATGTTTAATACTAATTTCTCGAATGCGGTCGATTGAGTCGACCGCTGGATACACTAGTAAATAATTAATTTTCGAATACACAATAAGTTGTATTAACATTATTCATAATAAAACTTTATACACCTTCTATGTACTGGACAGATGCAGTGCTTTACTAAAACCGATATTATGGTTGTGCAATTTTTAACAATTGTTGAAGTTTATTCTTAATATAATATAAGTAAATAAAATAGTTTTAAATTTTTTAAATAAAATATTTACAAAGAAATTAGGAATAGCAATATTTCTACAAAGAAAACTTTGCAATGGGATCAATATAAAATAGTAAATTTAACTGTGAGCGATTGGTTTTTCTTTTTAATCATTTATTTTGCCTTTAAATAAAACTTTGCTAAATGATAAAAAAACTTTTTGTAGTTGTACACTGCTTATTCATTATCTATTCATAGTTTAATAAAAGGATGAAAAACAGTCTAATAGTTGTGCCGTGCACAAATTTTCATTATGAATTTTTTTAACATCTTTGGGGTATAAATCCAATACTAGCTCACTAAATGTAATATGGCAATAATTCTGATAGATTTAAAGTCCTATTTATTTATGTTCGTTATTTGTGGTTGGATACATGTCCTGGAGGAACATACGGAGTTGTTGCTACAAAGCCAAAACTGAAATTCATTAATTAAAATGACTTTCCGATGAGAATTAAAAAAATGTATTTGTCTTTTTTAGATAACAATTGCAGAATATTCTGTGTGTGAAAGAGAAAAGCGGCTGCAGGTGTTTATCTAATTTAATCTCATACGGGTACAGCTAACTTTTCCTTAATGTTGTTGGAGAGATTCCTAAATATTGTGAACTAATTTAATTGATTCGAAAGTTGTGTAAATAGTGGCAGAGTAATGATATCATTTCATTAGCGGAGATCATTCTACGTTGCACATCTGCAATTTTTGGGACACAGCATGATTTTATGCAACAAAGCGTGAGAGTGTTCTTCAAGCGTTTAGCAAGTTAATAATAACAGCTGATTTTAGAGTAAAGGAAGAAAGAAATATTTTTGTTTATAAATTGGGACAAAATTTTAGGCAGAAAATTTTTAAAAATTTCATTATTAAGAATTTTTTTTTTATTTCTGCATCGGCGCATCTTTTGCTGTTTCCTTTTTGTATAACTTGAATTTCGTTGTTCATTTCATTCATATTTATTTTCTTTCTTGCCCGTCTATTATTTATTTGTTTGCAGAGTTGAATGAACAACTTTACTAAACTAAGCCGCAGGAAATATTTCAACACCAACGCCGACGATAACATTTTCACTCGAAACAAGCGCGCGGTTTTTCTAAAATTTTATAAAGGTTTTGTTTGACATTGAATTTTTTTTATTTCAGCAATATTTCTTTCAGGAGTCTTAACGTCAATTTAGTTTCCGCACTGGCAGTTTTTGTGGCAGCTCCGTCGCCGTAAAATATTTTAAGCGCAGGAGTATCCTTTTATTGATTGTAAAAATAAAAAAATAGCATTGTATGTAATTACCAATCTGCAATGGTTTCTTGCTATGCATATTTGTTCAAGTGATGCAAATTTCAGTTTCATGTATTTTGTTGTTGTAGTCTTGCAGAATATAGCACATATGCTAGACTTCCAAAATCTGCAAGCATAGCAAGGTTAGTTTGCAACGAAGGGTGATTTCTGCTTTGATTGCAACGATGTATTCTCACCATGGTACCGGATCCTTTAGTAGTAATCTATGTGCTTGGCCAATTATTATGACCGAAAATAAGATTTAGGGCTCTTTTAATTGTGTCCACGAGAACGGAGTTTTGAGATCATTTTGTTAAGAATATCCCAACGTTACTCGCTCGTGTATTTTAATTGAATTACTTAAGGACAGATTTTACCATTACATTTGTATACGCATATAGTAAATTTTCGTTTGAAATCAAGTTGCACTTAAATACAGTTTCAGTTTCATATTATATTTCCAATATGGATTTATTCGTAATTCACTCTCTCATTACTAATTCATACTCCAATTACATATCAAATTACATAATTCCTCATACTTATATTTAAGAGGAAATTACTTTAGTTGCAGGTAGTTCAAATCGTAATTCATTCTGCATCACGAAAAGTTTGTGCAAATTTTTTTTCCTCAAATTTACTGTCAAACGGAATATTTAATTTTTATAAAATTAAATTACAATAAAAATAATTTATTACAAATAGATTATGCAATTATACATGAAGAACAACTTAATAAAAAGAATAAAATATTGCACTATGTATACATTAACTGAAATAACAAAATAATAAAGGAAGCAAGAGAAAAAGAAAAAAGAGAGTGCTATGGCAAGGCAAGTGAAGGAGCAAATATAGTTATTGAATCTGTAGTGGAAACATACTATTTCCGTCTCACATTAGTGTTTTTATTTAATTGCAATAAAAATATGGTATCCATAGCTTTTAACGTAAGTAAAGGAACATTTCAAAGCATGCTTTTTTAGGCAAAAAAATAACAATAGTAGAATAACTTCGAATATTGTGAAACCCATATTTTTGACTTGACGCTCTTCAGAAATATATTATCAAAATTCTTACCGGATTTATTGCATTATAATTGTTAATCGATAACCTAGCTGCGTACAGTACAAAAATCATATTATTTCTATATTAAAAAAATTTATACATGAAAAATCTGAGACCAAAATTAGCCATTTTTAAAGTTGGAGGGTAATGTGGAATAATATCCCATACTAGCGGAACTAAAATATAAATAAGAAAACAAGATAAATTTGTTAGAGAATGTGGTTTTTTTAATGCAATTAATTCAAAATGTACAACTAAGCGTTGTTTCTACCATTCCTAGCCAGTGAAATTCTATAATATGTGGTGTAAAGAACATGGTTTTTCGACTAATGTAGTTAGATCCCATTTGATTTTTACCAATGCCGCTAATTATCATTATCTAATTAATCTTTTTTTTTGTGTAACTCAATATTTTCTCTTAAGTATTCCACATTAGCCGATTCCCAAATTTTCGCAAGCAAATATAATAGAGTTTAAAAAACTTATAAATCTAATATGCCATCAAATTAGAAGTGTTATTTAGTTTACTATTTCCAAACAAAAATAAAAAAATATATAAAAATTTATGATTTGCAACAAAATAATGGTTTGAACATCTCGAATTTTCACCCTCGGTCAAACAGGAAACTAACAGTGCGTCCGTCCGTATTTATAGCAAATCGCATAAACTTAATATTTCTTAGTAAGCTACGTTAACATACAGCGAGAGCTTCTAAATAACTGTTACGTTGCGATATAATGGGAGTTTCCCAATTACCCTCATATTCCACAATACCCGAAGTTACTCTAAATAGTTGCTACAAAATTTTAAAACATTAAAAATACTGTTAAAATGTAAAAATTTGTATTAGAGAAGTTCGATTTTTTTTGGTTTAATTTGTTGCGGGAAATAACACCATCTCTCCAACAATTTTTTTTCTTTGCTCATTTCACTTGGGCACATATGGCTTCTAAAATAAAATTCCATCTAATTTTATCATAACAATAAATTTTTACTTCATTCCATGTTTTATATATTTTTTCCAATTCAGCAAAAACAATTCTTTGCCATGTTTTCTTTGGTCGTCCTCGACTACGACTGCCCTGCGGCCTCCATTTTATTACACTTCTTGTTATGATATCGGAAGGTTTTCTCATCTCCATTTTCTTCGTACCATCTGGCGGTTGGTGGCCTCTTCATCAGTCTTCCTCTACAGATCATCGTTGGAACTTGTAGGTGGTGTTTATAACTTAAAATGGCACTGAAACTCTGAATATCGTATGTATATACATAAAGAGAACTTAAAGATCAACAACATTTAAAAACGAATTCCAAAACTGACCATTACGACCTCTGATTTTATATCATTTTCTATAAAAATTTCCTTATAACAAACAACCCCACATACATAATACTTCATTTATTCAATGGTAGAAGTATATAGCAAATCTTAATAAAAGAAACCTTTGAAATGAGAAAATGCACATACTCAATTCAAAGTGCATATCTTTACTAAGAGTTTATCAGACTTTAAATGGGCCAATTACATTAACACAGTACAATATATAAGTGCAGTTTCTGTGCATGTGTGCTTAGTGTTTTTTTATTTCATTCATTTGTTTCATTTCATTTCAAATGCATTTAATTGTTATGGCAGCTAATGAATTTTAATTGAATTTAATTAGCAGAAAACTGCAAAAATGTGCGGATGATTTAGCTAAAACTAAAAGAAACGCAACAAATAAAAAAAATGATTTTCATCTAAAAACTCATACGAGTATTAAATTATAATTGAACTAATGGTACTAAATAAATTAAGCGCAAAATTTCTATTGGAAAAAAGGAAGTAGTTCTCTTTGTTAGTTAATGCAAATGGCACTTTTTTAATCTATAAAATAAAAGTAAATGGAATTGTATAAAAAAATTACATAGTAAGTTTTAGTTGTTGGTTTAACAACACGTTTTTAAAAAAAACTACATTTATTACATTTAACAATAGATTTGCGTTTTCAAGCCAAAAAAAAACACACAAACATATTTGTATATTTTAATACAATAACAGTTTCATCAAGCATAACATGCAACATTTGTTGCACCCATTATTTACAAACAAAATCAAAGAAACAAGTGTAAGCAGCCTTACAATGAAAAATTTTGAACTATTGTTTTACTTTTTGTGGTTAAAATACCATCGTCAAAACAAAAGTTAACAGACATTGATACGAAAAAAGGTTTAAATTACTTTAAAAAGGGAGAAAAAATGTAGATGAGTGAAAAAATATTTGAAATTGTAAATAATACAAAACAGAATTACAGCGTCTAGCGACGAATAAATAATTGTATTATACAGTTGTGCATAATTTTGTATATTATTATTATTATTATTATTATTATTATTATTATTATTATTATTATTATTATTATTATTATTATTATTATTATTATTATTATTATTATTATTATTATTATTATTATTATTATTATTATTATTATTATTATTATTATTATTATTATTATTATTATTATTATTATTATTATTATTATTATTATTATTATTATTATTATTATTATTATTATTATTATTATTATTATTATTATTATTATTATTATTATTATTATTATTATTATTATTATATGTATTATATGTGTATTTTTAACACGATTTAGCTACGTGTGATTTTTAGAAGAGGCGATCACAATAGGCCACCGAGATGTTGTGATTTAAAACCTTTAGACTTTTTCCTATCGGGCTGCGTGAAAGATAAGGACTATGCCATTGGCGCCCATCAACCTATTCAAGACCTAAAATATGGAAATTGTAAAGTTATCGATGACATTCAGCCACAAATCGGTTATGAAAAATTTCGAAATAAGGATATAGTCCTTTGGGCGTAGCCAGGGCTTACTGTTTTCCTTATTAATAGCATATCCTAAGATTAAATAAACATAGGATGATTTAACTAAAATATACTCTTTTCTTTACATATCAAAATAAAACCTCTTATTTAAAGATCCTTTGAAAGTATGTTAATTATCCTTTGAAAGTTAAATTATAGTGCATAATTTTTTAGTTAATTTTGCTAATTAACAGATAGTTTTCAACACTGATTTATTCTTTCTTTTTTTAATATATTTTAGGGTTTGATTCCAATTCGAACAACCCTTTTCGATCAATCACTTTCCCGATTAATACAGTTTTACTGATTTTAAAATAATTTTTAAGGTAATATTTGTAAATTTCATGAATTTTTATACAAAATGTCAGCTACTCCCCAACAAAATTATTGATGCTCTTCGTGTTGTCAGCAAAAAATTTCATAACAGGTTTTTTCATGCAAAATGGTTGAAGCTTCTAATGTATTATTAAAAGATCTTCTTGGCTAAAAAAAAATATCTTCTTCAAATCACAAAAGTTCCAATTATTTTCAAAAATTAAAAAACAGCCAAGTTAATGGTTTTGTTAATACAATATCGAATAGAATGTTATAGTGTAAATGTAAAAAACGAAGAAAGCAACAAAAAATACTACCAACGCATCTATTAATACATATTGTTTATTGAAGTTATGTGCGTTGAATTTTTCTCTATTAAAGAACGCGCCTGTGTGTAGAATGATTTCTTATTAGATTTTTAAACGTAACTTTTTGAACTGCCATTAAAGTATACGAATAGCAGAACATATTCATACAGAAAATTAAGAAATATATATTAAACAAAACCAAATTGTAATGCAAAACTAATATTTATGAATACAAAAGGTCCAGAAAAACTTCTCCCGAAAACTTGAACACAGATAACACTTGAAATTCCCCACTTTGGGACAACCCCCTTCATCAGGCTAAAGTCTTGGTTAATAATATGAAAACCGTTTTACCAAAACAACAAGATTCTTTTATTAGTAAGATAAAAGGAATTTAATTTTATAAATAAAATCATACTAATATTTTTTCTTCATTTTGTACAAACTGCGATATGGTAGCTAGATATCTGATACATCCATCATCCACCCCGCATTCGTAAACATATATTCCATTGACGACAAAAATAAAGAACAAATACAATCGATTTTATTTTAAATATTTCGTTGGCTTTTTATAAGCCCTGCACCTTTATAAATTTCTTTTTTTGTCCAATTGTGGTCAATCTGAATGAACATGCTCAGCGCGTTTTTCTTTTATTTCCAATATTGAATACAAACCAAAAAACAAACATTCTTTTCAGCATAACAACCGGTATTAATGAAAAAAATAAATATTTCATACTCGCAACAATTTGCCTTCTCTTTTGGCAGTTTTTATTTCCATTCCAATAGGTAAATTTATTTGAATACACACTACACTGTCAAAGTTAATCTTTTTCAATAATACAAATTACTATTCGTGTACAAAAAAGTTATTATTGCTTCAATTTAAATCTTATGGCTTACACATGAAAATCACGAACTCTTCACCTCCCAAAATTTCTTTTGTTTCATGGACTTTTTTATTTAGTTACTTTTAGCGTGTTTTTTTTTCAATTGTAATGTTAGAGTTCACTAGTGGGTGCATTTTTGTGCTTTTTGCATTTTTTTAACTATTTCTGTGATCGTTAAAAACAAACTTAATTCTTTAAAAACAATTTTTTCCAAAATTTGTCAACGCATTTGTTTTGGTTTTTAATCTGGGTATTTATATTTGTTTCATACATATAAATAAATAGCGAATTTTCAAATATATTAAATAAATAAAAAAAACATTTTAAATATAATTTTTTATGTCAGTGACAACAGAGGCATCTGATACCGCACAATGGGGCAGTGACCTAGAAATTAGCTTACAGTTTTTGACATTTAATACTCTTGCACTTGTGATTGAATTTTTATTTGTAATACATTCTTTTCTACTGCACAGATTAAATTTATTGAAAATAAATGAAAATAAATTCTTAGTTTTATTGGAAATTTTTTGGCAGAAGAGATCAAACTTTCAAAATTACTTGCAATGTATTTAATATTTGGGGTTTCTCTACTATTCTCATATTTGACTATCCATATAAACTTAAGTGGAAAAGTTTGTTGTTAGCAGCAATCATTCTGTTATATTCTGTGAAAGTTGACTTATAAACTGCCCAGGTTCCCATCAAAACCCAGCTTCCGGAAATCTCAATAATGCTGAATATTCATTTACAATAATTATATTCAGCTCATAACAAAGGATAGCTTTGAAAAATAAATGGACCCATCTATTAGATCGGAACATAATTTGAAACAGATTTAGATTCCTCGTCATTAAATACAAACCCGAAAATATTAACACAGAATTGAAAACCGCTTAAGATACAGCGAAATATGAATGATTGAAAATGAATCAATAGAGAAAAAATTTTAATTTGCCATCGGCAAAAGCACAAATAATTAAAAAGACTATGCAAAGTAAGTAAACTTTGTTCTTATCAAATATATTAAGGATTCTGAGGAATGAGTTTTTCTCAGGATGCGATTTTTATCGCTGGTTATTTTAAGCTTATGGTGTTTCCAACTAACAAATGCAAATTATAAAATGATGAGTGTGGATAACGAACGCAGCGACACAGAAGACAAGAGTACACATTCCCTCTATCTGCATTAACTTAACTTTTCGTTTCCTCTTTCAAAATTATCACATCATATATGTTTTCGTTTAAACAACAAACTTGAATCGGACATTATTGGCTGGTTTTACTATACAATATTTAAAATATTTGTTTCCTTCGGCTGCCTTTTCTTTGCAGCTTTAGGTGTTTTTACACACTGTTTCATTCCTGAAATTCCTTAAATAAAAGTCCTGCAACCTGTAATTTTATGATTAAAATATCTTCTTTAAAGATTTATAGCTTTTCGTTGTTCATATTTTTTAATTTATTACACAACGTAAATCGAAACCAGACCAACAAAAAATAAATAAAAATTAAATAACTTGATAAAAAAAATATAAAACAGTCCATTCTTTAGTTGCTTATATTACAAAATGCTACCGCTGACGTAGCACGTGTAGGCTTCAAACCCGTTCAAAAGACAAAAAAACCAATTGCCTTTGAGATAAAAAGCGCCAGGCGCGAAATCAAAACCATACAGTTAATTATGCATCGAGGAAAAACAAAAAGGTGTATTTTTTTTAAGTAAATACAAAAGAAATCATGTAGAAGCGCTTTTTTTTAGATATTTGTATGCTTTATAGATGTCATGTTAACACATAATTTGTTGCTACTTATTTTAAAATTTACAAAAAAGTCGACATGCGATGAAGATGGTGTCTTAAAAAAGATGTTTATGTTAAAATGCAAAGTATGTATTATGTTACTTGGAAGGCAACTTCTTGATTTACGCCCTGGGTTTTTTTTTGCAAAATGTATCGATTATTAATCCCAGTTAACAAAGCATTTGTATCTTATAAATACATAATTTGATGTTCAAATTATGTGGAAGATTTTGTTTTGTTCGCCAAAAAAATCTAAATAAATTTTATTTATTTAGATTTGTTTTAATTTTTAATCAATAAGTAAGTTCATCCAAAAAAAATTATTAGCTATTCTTATTATAAACATTTGTGTTCTGTAATAAGTACTTTATAAGGACTTCATAAAAGTATGCCCAGTGTTTTTAGAGGCAAATAACTTTTAGTTGGTTACTTGTTTTGTGTTTAGTTTGGTTTGCAATTTGATCGTGAATAGACTTTCAGTTGAACAATGTCTGAAAATTATGAACATTTATTGCGTAAAATTTAATTCAGTTCGAGAAACTCATCGCGATCTTCGTAAATTTTATGGTCGGCTTAATCGTTGGTACCACTTTTGCTGTACAGAACGGCAAGCATCCTCATAGACTTCGTACTGTTGGTACTATAGTGCGTATAATTGAGGAAGACCCAAATGTTTCAATTCGGTGTCGTGCTTAACAATTCGAGCTGTATCCATCGACTTTGTGGAAAAGAACTAAATGCAATAATGGGGAACAGCTGTTTAATGCCACTTTGTGATCGCTTTTACGCGAGCAGTTATTGCAATACCCAAGTTTTTCTGTAAACAGAGATGCTGCCTTTGGCTCTCGGGAATTGATGACTGCTAAAATGAATACTTTGTCGTGAGCTGGCAAGTTATCAACGCTGCAAAAAAAATCGGACCATGTGAAGTATTTTTATTTAATGCGAAACTGTTTTGAGCCCCTCCCAATCAATGAGGATGAAAAGCAAATTTCTCAATGTTTAACGAAAACATCGCTCCTGCCATATAAAACAAAATATTGTTAAGCTATTAAATAAGAAGTGATCTTCAGTACCTTCTTTATCTTTAAAATAATATTCAGAATTTTACCTCAAGCTAAATCGAAGTTATACCAAAAAGTGTCGACTCATATCACAAAGTTAGTGTTTTGAAAACTTTAATAGCATTTTGCTAACACTGATTTTTTTGTAAATATGACTTATTGCATAAAGTGAGCGATTTTAAAGAAATCGTCACGAACTTTTGAAATAATGTTCGAATTTAGCAAACAGTTTAGGTATGAACTTTTTATCTTTTCGCTTAAAATATACTGAACATTGAAATCAAATTCCAAAAATTTTAAGCGTCGTTCACCATCGTGGGTCAGGCAGAATATTTAAAGTTCAAAGAACGATATTATTTTTTATAAAATCAGATTTTAAAATTTATATTCTACTAAGATTCGAACCTTCGACATTATAGACATTCGAATATAACATGAAGAATTAATTTCCCAGCTATAAATTGGAGCAAATTGGAAATATAAAGGAAGAAGTTTCAACAAAAAAATATATTTTATTAGTTGTGGGTTGAAATAGTCTATAATCACCAGTAAACCTCAAACCACATTTTTAAAAAGTTTAAACTGATGATTTGGCATAAACACAAATAGACTGGATGTATATGAATAGACTAGCTCAACACACAACAAACAAAAACTTTTTGAAATTGGATACCAGAGCATATCTCGAATAGTAAATTTATAAAGTGTTTAATTTTATTTATTAATTTTTTTATTAGTATGTTTGCTGGGCTGCTTAGTAAGATCTTGATATAATCATTAAGAAAACCTGCGAGTTTTATTTCTTGCACGCACTATTAACAATGCAAATATTTATCCTTTTAAACGTTGGCAGGACCGTGTTTTTTATATAAAAATTATTCCTGGGTAACACCTCTTTTAATAACTTAATATATTATTGGTTCTGAAAATAATGATACAGTATGTTATGAAGTCATTAAATCCAGAATAAAAAATAACACAGATTTTTTTCTGTGTTTCTTTGTTTTTTTTTCATATTTTAAATTAATTCTTCAACCTTGTGATTTTAATTGATTTGTTGCACATTTTTCTTTCCATTTTCACACTTTGGCAAATATTTAATTGTGCTTGTATTCTAAAGCAATTACAAAGAAAAAACTATGAACATGAAACAAATTCAGTTTTAATGAAATTTTAAATTCTTAAGGTACGGTCACATCTGACAAACAATTGCCGAAAAAACGTAACCAACAGACAAGCTAAAATTGCATTTTCTTTAATTCCAATAATTTTTTTAAATATGTGATCGTATTTATTAAAAATAATATAAAAATAGCATTTTACGCCATAAATGACTTCATTTTGTGATATAAAAACCAA
Organism: Gymnocheta viridis; assembly: GCA_956483585.1. Taxonomy (NCBI): domain Eukaryota; kingdom Metazoa; phylum Arthropoda; class Insecta; order Diptera; family Tachinidae; genus Gymnocheta; species Gymnocheta viridis. Next base: position 25,324,503 of record OY101440.1, on the reverse strand, counting down.
GTTGAATCACACTAACCCTACGTAAAAGTAGTGGTTACGTCTTTTTGGTCAAATGTTTGTCAGATGTGATCGTACCTTTAGGAACATTTTTGTTGCTTAATTGAAATGTAGTACAAGTACGTTTATGTTTTATAAAAGAACATCAATTCCTCTTCATTTTTAATTAGGCATTTTAGTTGTGATGTTAAAATATTTTAAATTTATTATAAGTTTATGCAGACTTTAATTAAGATGTATTTTTTCTAACCCTGCTTTTCAATGATTTTAGAACCAGCATTATTTTAAAAATTTTTCTAATAAATGCTACAAACACAAATTTTTTATATTTCTTTGTTAAATTCAATTTATTTGTTCCTTTAGGAGGGTTTTATAAAGTTTTCTTCTTTTCTCATAAGCCACATGTAGTGCATTAATGACTTGAGCCCTTATTAATGTAATTGCCCTCAAGTGGATGAAAAACATTTACCTAATTTTTGAATATTAGTTGCGAGTACAATTTTTTACTAACTGTTCTCCCTTAAGCATTATATATATAATGAATATTACAATGTAATATATTAATATGCAAATTAGGACAAGAAGACAAGTATTAAAATTCTAATAGACCAAATAATAAGCTAAGATTTGGCAATAAAGTAGAATCGACGGAAGTAAAAATTAAAAACATAAATTCTGAACACAATTTTGTATATTTTTTTTAATCAGGCGGATCACGAAATAAAAAGTTCAAAAGAGAATTAAAACTGAAAAATTTTAAAAAATATTAATTTAAATTTCCAAGGAAATTGAAGTTTACATTTTTCAAATAACATATAATACATCATTCCGATACCGACACGGATACGCATTTGCAGTCAATTTAAAATTAACAAAACTCATGTAGAATAATACTTTTCCTATACAAACTTACAGTATAATAGATTATTAACATTTAAAATTGATATTTGCATTCATTCTAAAATTAACAAAAAACAGTTTAAGAGATTATTAATGAGCCAACTCAAACTGAATTTTCAATACATTTCAATTTATAAACATTAAATTTTCAAACCACAAAATGCGTGCAAAATTTTTTTGATTTTACAAACTAACAAAATGACATTCAGTTTGAATAATATTTAAAACTTATTTTATTAAGACTTAAGAAGAATGAAATTGAATTTGAATTTATGAAAAATTAATAAACAAAATAAACAGGTTTTTATAAAAAAAACATTGTAAGAGATTAATATTTAAAAATGATATTAACAAGATTTTTGTTTAAAAAACAAAGCGTTCCCAACTTTTGCGGAGAAAGACGATTTCGCAAATCCGTTTGAACCAGACCTGCAGTGGAAAATAGCCTCTCAGTTGTGACAGGACTCATTTGAAAACTTAAGTATTTCTGCGCCATTTTGTTTAAGTTTGGGTAGGACATGTCATTGCACCAGTAAACAAGAGTATCTGCGTCTCTAGAAATATTAGGAGATCTAAGGTATGTGTTGACTTCATATTTAGCACAGCCACAGCTTAGGATGGATAGAAACTGATCCCCTTCGGATTATCTTGAAATTTTTTCACAAACACTCCAAAGGTGAGTATTTCTCGTATAATTATCAGATCGTTTACGAAGTGTAGGTGGGACTGTGTGTTGAACACTTTCGGAATGGAGATTTATATTAAGTATTGTATACAAATAATAGGTTTCATTATTCTCAATGCCTTCAAATCTTTCATTAAGAACTGATGCTAAGTTAGTCGCAAATTGTTGGGACTTTGAACTACTCTCTATCTTCGTTGATTCATGAATTATATTTTCTAATAATGAAGACTGTTAACTGCGGAACAGCGTCAGACAATGCAGTACCTCTGGTATGGATTTTGTAGTATCTTCGAAGTAAGCCAACATTTTCACCACCTGTCATTATCCATAAGTCTGTTGCAAGTTTTACCTTGCATTTTACATGAGGTAAATAAGCTTTGCTGTAGCAAACGCCTTAAAGCCTAAAGAGTTGAATCTCAACGTGTAGATATGTCCTGTATAAGGACATGATTCAGAATATTGTGTGCATCTTTTTTTTTAATTTTAGTGCTGCTTGTGGAATGGCTAAAACGTCCTATAATAGACCTTGATTTGATAACCATTTCAAGACGACTAAGAATTTAAAGAAACAATTTCATTATTCTGTTTTGATTTTATGTTCTAATATTTCTCTTAGTTGCTATGGAAAAAAGGCGATAAAAATTTAATTTTTTGTTCAAAAAAGTTCGAAAAAAATTTAAGAAGTATCGTTGTATCGATAGCAAAATATCGCCGTTATCGATATATCGGAAAACCCTAAGTATCGCCGATGTATCGGTTACATCACTACTTTCAATAGTCATGAAGTTTTAAATAATCACAATAGAAACAGTATTAAAATCAAAAATTTAGAAAGCAATTAAAAATACACAAGAAACGGAAATGAAAAGCTCAGTGTTCAGTTTTACTTCACGAAATCTTTGCACTAATTCGATATACCTGAATTATTCATGCGGAATAATTTAAAGATGTATGATACTACTACAGTATTCAGTTGACTATTGATTTTCAGTTGGATTGCACCAATTTATTTATTTATTTTCTTACTTATCCTGTAGTTCAGTTTTTTTAGAACTATACAAACTAGTAAGAAATTGCTACTGCTGCAAATCATTTCTAATAAAACAGACACCCCTGGAGAAGTTTTTAAAAAACAAACAAAATGTTGGGTAAATCAAAATGGAAATGATTTAACTTTTTTTTATATATTTATTTGTGCAAACAAATTATTTGACTATTAAAAAGCATCAGGCATTCGTCATTTATATAATTAAAATTAAGTTGATTTTTATTACACCATATTATCAGCTAAGTTTAATTTATGACTTATACAAAAAGTTATAACTCTTGATTGTATAGAGCGTTTAAGAGGGAAATAACTAGAGTTGTATCCTCACACAAAAACCTACGATTGATGTTAATATGTAAATTCTCAAAATAAGGGTCAAGAATAAATTGAAATAAATTAATTTTATATAATACATGCTGAAATGAAAATTTGAAACAAAATTCAACATAAACACGTGACAAAGCTATATACATACATATCTAATGTATATATGTACTAAAAGTTTAAATGTGTCCATACCTAAAACAATCTTTAACTATTTCTATGCTAGCAATTTTATTACAACTTTTGCTACAAATTCGAACATAATCAACCAGTTATGGCTTATCATATTAATTATCCTTGCTATTGTTGGCAAAATGAAGAGCAAACAAACTAACAAAACAAAAAAAAACGAAGCCAAAAGCAAACTCAAATAAACGAGAAATATTTAAACTACAACAAAAGAAACACATATTTTTTTTAAATTAACAGCAAAAGAAAAATTAACAAATAAATAAAACAAAACAAATCACAATTTTTTACATTCACCAGAGACAAATACATGAACAAATTTAACAAACAAATGAAAACACAATGAGAATAGGAGAGATTACAACAAAAAACAATTGAATGAATTTGTTTGTAATGAGTTTATGTGTGTAAAGAAATGTAGACACCCCAAACTACTACTGCTGGAACACTTTTTTATACAAACAAGAGATCAAGCTAAACGTCAGACAGACGGGGAAATAAACAGACGGACACAGAATACTTGAACCCATTTTTTTCCTTTCTAACAAAGAAAAAAATGCAAACAATAAAACTCATTCTTACACACTAAGAAACACTTGTAATTTCTCTAAACAAAGCAAAGTATTAAAAGAGAAAAATAATAGTGAAAAACTTTTTACCATCGCCTGGCAGGAAAAACGCTTTTTACGAGTACTCGGAAAAATCGCAAGAAAATACATAAACAAGAAAGAGGAAGGAAATATTAGTGCCAAAGCTAAAAGAAACTGTCAAAATGTAACTCTGGCTGATAAGAAAAATATCCTCGGTTTCTCCTAAAATCTATCTGACATCCTTTATCAGCTCTATTTCTGAAAAAATTGTCACCAATAGAGAGAGAGAGAGGAAGAGCATATATCGAAGATTTTCAAAAGCAAGTCGGTATAAAATAGAATATGAATGCTGAAAAACTCTAGTATCCAAACATAAACAGCAACACAACATAAAATGGGGAGCAAGAACATTTCAAATACTGGCATTTTTTTCTCACAAAAGTACTCAGTCAAATTCTTTCGTCTATTTTCTGTATATGTAGGTGGGGGGTCATATTAGTGTTATCCACACAGTGCTTTTAGCACTGTCTTTTTTAGCCTTAGCGATGCAAAATTATTCATAACAATTTTAAAAGAATATTAATGAATTCTTCAACAAATCATGTGAATCCGTGAAAAATAGAATAAAAAGCTGACTTCCACGACGTATCATTATGTATCTGCTGTAGTATTTACATCTTATATGTATGGAAATTTTATAATAAATAAATAAATAAATGCTGCGCCATGAAATAATATACATTATACTAATACAAAGCAACTAGTGTTTTGAAAGTCAGCCATATTCTTCAAGACAAGATTCAGAAAAAGTGAGTTACATATTTTACGATACGTGTTGATAAGTTACTTTGTTTTCATGAGCCTTTTTACTTAATATCCAATATTCAAGCGCAGCTTAGTTTTATTGTTAATATGAAAGTGGCTTGTGCTTGACGCAAAACGGGCAATATCATATCCCATACTCTCAGTTGCTGTCAGACTGAAGATATATATGATGTCTAGAAGTAATTGCTGCCATATAAATGGCGGCTGCCTCTACATATCATCAGTTCATTAATAGCCTATCGCACCGAATATTTTCATAAAAATTGAGTTGAGAACATTTTGAATACCGCCTTTTTGAATTCAAAAATGTTGTTTCACGAAATTGTCTGATATATCATTTTGTTACATAACAACAGTTCTGAGGTTTAATAAATATTGTTTTGCTGTGCTTATCAAATAAATCACAACCAACCAGCAGCACCCAATTCATCGTTATAATATTAAATTAATAAGCACTTAAAAATAAAAATACAGAAAATCAGTTTTATTTAACAAGAACACATAAATAGGTATGTTTAGAAGGCCATAAGCACCACGACCCAGAAGATGTTTTGTACAGCCCGTTTATCTCACCGCGTTAGGTTCAGGCTACGTATAAAGCCAATTACTATGCCTGGGTAGAATATCATAAACTTCAGTTGGCCTCATCACTTCCCCCAAAAAATTTCCACCAGGAAGTCCCCAAGGCGGGACAATCGCAGAGCAGATATTGTGACGTTTCATTATCAGCCTTGCCAAATATAAACTGAAAAAAACCACAGTGCCTAATAAAGAGGCTAATAAGTAGTCTAAGTTTTGCCCTACCATAAGACAGGGTCACAAATCTCTTTGGCTTTCTTAATCCAAAAGTGGACGTCCATGTGTGAAGGAATTAACGTTCGGACCATGCTTGTAACATCCCCTTAATGTGACCGACAGTGTCGCCGAAGAAAATATTTTGAGAAAACCTTCTTCGTCGTTTTTTTTTTTCATTCCGACTTTTGGCATATGCGCCAAACCAATAATGTCCTCGTGATATGTCATTTCTGCACTTCTCATAAAAATTCGACTAACCATAATCACAAATATATACAAAACTGTTTTATTTCGGAAATCACGCGTATTTTTCTTGATTTTAGTGCTTTTTAAAATTCAAAAGTTGACAACGTTGGATTTTATAAAAACAGCAAAACCTATTGATTTTTTGCATAAATGAGTACGTATAAATGTGTGTGTTTGTAAAGGGGGGTTTCTACAGAATGCTTGCCAGATTTTCAGTTCATTATACAAAAGTTGGCAAGTTTCACTGGTTTTAATAAGATCAAATCTTTGCTTTGAATTATTATTTTGTCATTAAAAATATTTTAGAAGCACCTTCTTCTCGTTTTTATAAGTACTAGTGTATACAGCGGTCGAGTCAATCGACCGCATTCTGGTAATTAATGTTGAAAATTTACATAAATACATACATATAAAATACAAAACCAAAACCCCTTCTTAATAAACAACTTAAGACTCGTCTCATTTCTATGCAAAAAAATTGGACAGACACAGAGGCAGACTTTGTTTATTTTTCAAGTTGAAGCAGATACATGCATATGCAATAAGTGTGCATGTGTTAGTAGCAACTTTAAACGCTTATAGGTCCCTAAATATCGAACCTATTTAAATAAAATTAGGATTGTGTACATCTATGTAAAAACCCGTTTAAAAATATATAAGTCTTTCTGAAAGCACTTCAGTATTACAGCCGTAAAAGGGATATAAAAAACGTGTTTACTTATTAATAATATAGATAGATTTATAGAAATTAAACCATTTTCATGAAGATAGATTTTGCTATAATTTTGACAATAATGAAGAAAAGAATCAATTTGGATTTTTATCAGGTAGGTCGTTTTGGATTTCGGTTAACGATCTATTATTGTCTAAAACTGTCTAAGTAGTGTAAAAAACTGAAACAAATAACTAAATTTAAGGTCTAAATATTTTTTATCCCCATACTATTTGCGATTTTTTTCTTTACAGCAGATTTTTGAAGGGATTGCAGTTCTTGAATTGGGAAAATAACCAGCAATCCTGCTATTTTTCTTGTTTTGTTAGTAAGAGTATGAATCTTTTTGCACAGTGAATGAAAACTAAGTAATAGAAATATTTTTTTGTTTAGATTAAATATTTTTGTTAATTTAAATTAATACTAATTAATTTAATTTATTATTTTTAATTTTAATGAATTTAAATCTCTTATATCCTGTCAAAATCTAACTAGGCAGAAAAGCTTTCTTCGGCGAAGCCACTATTCGACACACACAAAGGATATAATCCACAAACCCGTCCAAAATGCGGTTATGCAGAATATCTTTGTTCTCTGGATCAACTATTTCACGTACCCAGCGAAGAAAGTGTTCAATCTATGTTCAACAAGTTGAGTATACGCCAAGCCGAAAATAGAGGTTTCAAAAAAGCACGATTGCAAGCAAAGTTTTTGCTGCAAACGTGCAAAGCAGCTTCAAAAAGCAGGATTTTAATATGTTTAAAAATCTTTGTAAGCGAGAGCTGTTTGACAACAAAACAAAAACATGAATTCAAAAGCGCAACCGTTTTCTCCGAAAATTGAAAAAATATTGGGTTGACTCTGTTTGTTAAAAAATAAACTAATGAAGAAAATGGGGAGTTTGTTCATTGTTTAATTAGGCGTTTGCTTGTTGCTAAAAATAACAGTTATATTTTGGATTTCATTCACTTCCGCTTCGGAGTATTTTTCCGTCAATAGTCTGCTCTCGAAATTTTCAACAATTTAAAAGTTATAAGTGAAAATTAGTGCAAAATATTGAGTTTTGAAAAGTTAAATTAATTTTTCTATCAGTATCAGTGTTTTTGTGCCTCTGAATGGAAAAAAACATACATATATATAACATTTGAAAACAAAATTTCGACCAACAAATAGTATTGTAAAACCAGGTAACAAATTTTAATAGAAGAAATAAATTGCAATTAATGATGTTCCTATTTCTTTAATAGACACATATACGAGTATGTGGTTATGGCAGGATATGCAGGAACTATATTGAGAGAACTCATTTACTAAAATCAATCCTGGAATATAGTAGACACAATAAGTTGTATGCAATAGCCCTGCTAATAATTATAAATATGTGGATTTTTCGTTTCTATTTTTTGCTATAATTTTTTTGGCAGGACACTTAACAAAAAAAAGTTTCTTTATTGTATTATTTCGCCGATAAGTTTACCTTCTTGATGTGCGTGCATTGGTAATTTATATTATACAGAATATTTTTAAATAGCAGAGGTTTTATTCCGAAAACCTATAAGTTTTAAAGTTGTTCACAAAATTATTTAAATAATATTATTATATTTCTTGTGTTATTTTTTGTGAATTAATTTTTAATTAAATTTTAAATACGAAGTAATTACTGTTAATGGCTTGTTAATACTTTTAATTAAAAATAAAACAATCAAGCTAAAATTTATTCCCTTCCCCAACCCCACTGTTCTCACATGTTATTTTTAAATTATTATTACGATGATGAGGATGATGATGACGATGGCAAGAGAATTGGGAGACTTTTTCTTGTATTTCTTTATGGCGGTAGTATTTTGTTACGTTCAATTGTATTTTATGGATTTTGCACAAGTACATGCGCGTTTAAAGTTTAGTGAAAATTTTATGTATTTTTCCCCGAGTGTAACAATGTAGGCCTGTATTTTTTTTTTTTCTTTTATTCTTCTTATTTGAGTAAAATGCTGCTTCTTATTATATGCTTAAAACCGTGTGAGTGCCAATATTTGTATATTTTTTCCTATGATTATGTGTATGTGTATATAAAACTAAGGTGTGTTAACCTCCGCAAAAAAAAAGCTTATAAGGAAAAACACTAAAATTTTAAAGATTTGTTAAGAAAATAAGAAACTTTCATAAACAAATTTAGTTTGCCAAACAAATTTACTAAATTAACTTATTCTATGCTCGTGTTTTGTGATTTCAAGGAATCTTACTTATTGTCTGTTGTTTTTCTTCGCTTTTGGTATGTCCCGTTTATTCCTTGTTTAAGTATCCTTTATTTGCTGCTGCTAATCCAAATTATTGATTTTTTACTGGATAATAGCTTTTTTACTGCCTTAGATTAATTTTTTGATTTTTTTAGTTATTAAAAATTTTATTTAAAAGGTTTATTTTTGCTTAAAACCTTATCACTGGTGTTCATCAAAATTTTATATTGAACACTTCATATGATATTTGAACAGGACATTATTTTTAATTTTTTTTAATTGTTTTATTTTTTAAACTTAATTTAATTTTATAGCACAACATTTTTTTAACATATTTGATAAGCTCACTTTTAAATTTCTACTTGCACAAATTTGTAAAAAAAATTAAATTTTCTCGGAAAATGTTCCAATTTTTTGCTTGCTTCCTTTTTCTATATCTACTCTACACATTTTTTTCAAAATATATATACATATGTTGTGTGTATACATACATTCACATGTATGTATAGTAAACTAGTGTTAAAGAAAATTTCTATCACTTGTTTTATTAAATTTCCAATGAACCGCACAGCGTTAAGCGAATTTAAGAATTCACAACGTCCTGACTCTAGCAACGCAAACGACACAATGAGAGTGTTAGAACTTAAAAAATCCTTTACTATAACGGAATTATTTTCACCACCTTGCTACTCTAATAGTTCCAATAGCCGCAAAATTTCCCTAAAACTCAAACTACCCTTATGGCAGACACACTCTCAGTGTGTGTAAGCTACTCTCAGAAATCTTTGTCTCTCACTTAATAAATAAACAAATCCCAGAGTCCATGTTTAACAAATTACCGTAATATTCTGTGGTGTAGGTGTGAAAGTTTGCAAAAAAAAATAAAACACAATTACAAAAAAATCCATTGCTCTAAATCATTTGGCATGTCTCAATAAATATTCTCTCATATTTTTGATTTTCTATTATTTATTTTTTATTTACTCTCCATATATCCCCCTTAATGACGATTCCAACAAAACTTTACATCCTTTAAATTCCGTCCACACATACCTACATACATACATACGAGTACATGCGTATGTCGCATAAATATAGCAACAACAAAAAATAAAAAAAAAATTCAACCGCAGACGGATATTTTGTTTTTACGTTTAATTATATTTGTATGCTAATGTTTTTTTTTATTATTTCTCAGCAATGTTGCCAGAATTTTATGAAGGAAAATCTGAAAAATTTAACTATTTTTGAATGAAAAATCTTAAAAGGTCGGATTCCTTAAAACCACCATTGAGTTTATATCCCATTTTATTTAAAAATATATAAGAAGAAATTATAAGTAAAAAAAAAATACATAAAACCAAACAATATTTAAAAAAAAATTATTTAACTACACCATTTTTCAATGTAATTCAGAACATTACCGATGATATTGGGAAAATTCCAAGTGAAATTGAGAATTTCAAGTTCAAATTCAGAAAATTCCAAATGAAATTGAGAATTTCATGTTCAAATTCAGAAAATTCCAAATGAAATTGAGAATTTCAACTTTAAATTCAGAAAATTCCAAATGAAATTGAGAATTTCAAGTTTAAATTCAGAAAATTCCAAATGAAATTTAGAATTTCAAGTTCAAATTCAGAAAATTCCAAATGAAATTAAGAATTTCAAATTCTAAATGAAATAAAAAATATATTGAAATTGTATTTAACAAATTTACTAATACATACATACATATGTAACATTAAAATAATGCAGATATAAAATAATTATAAATATGTACATGTTTGCATCATTTTACTGCCCAACAGGCATATCATCTAATTGCAGAGCAGTTTGATAGAATGTAGTTGTGTGCTGTATAGCTCTACTGCAATCTCCGATAGTTATGCAGGACTTGGAAGTGTTTATTATTTCTTCAAGATATGTCAGCCTCTGCTCACCTACATTTGGCGGACTTACATTTGGTATATTCATTTTGGATTTTACACTACTTTTAATTTTGGACCAAATAATTTCAATAGGGTTAAGCATTGGTGAGTAGGGACTCAATCGCAAAAGAATTGCTGGTGTATTTTCAAAAATTTGATGTAAGCGACTGTGGCAGGGAGCATTATCGCATACCAAGACGAGTTCAGATAACTGATTCCCCAAATCCTCCCATTTCTCAAAAAGCCCTCTGACCCATTCATTTGCAGTATCGGCGTTGAATGAACCTCTACGACTATTCATTTGGACAACGCCTGACGCACAAATTGCACCTATTAAATGTATGTTGGGGCCACGGGAAGTAGGTATCGTTTGTACTGTACGGGATCCAACACGAGACCAACCACGTTTTCGACGGCAAAATAAGTTGAAGTTAGTCTCATCTATCCAGACCACTTGTTTTCCAGCTCTAACAAAGTCGTTAATTTTGTTGACATATACCGCACGCTTTTCTTTATTAAGTTGACTGTTCATTGATATTGGTTCTATATGAACGGACTTTATAGAATACATCTTACCGTGAAGAACATTACTTATAGTTGTGATGGAAACTTGTTTGTTAAATTCGGTAGTTATTTTTTCACACATTTGACGGAGTGTTAACTCTGGCCTTTCTTCTACCCAATTTAAAATAATATTTAGTTCCCCATCACTTAAGGATCGGGGCTTTTTTCCACCTCTTTTCATTGAACTTATATTTGCTTTTGTCACCCAACAATGCGCAGTTTTGTAGCATATATCTAAGGATCTCGCCAATTCTACCCAATCACTTCCTTTATTGGCTGCATCCATTATGCGATGTCGATCTGTATTCGAGTACCTTTTGTATGTCTTCCGTTGAACACGTTCTGAACCTTTTAGATTTTATGCAATATTTTAAAGCATTATAAGTCATCGACAAATTTCAAGCTGTATACTAACCTTCTATTTCTCCTCTACATATAGGACAATGGGTTCTAACCAAAGATATACATTTTTCATGAAATAAGTGGCGACACGGTATAAGTCGCTTTATTACCCCACGTGTCATGTTGCATAAACATATTCCACAATTATCTTTTAATTCCATTTTCCTCGCTCAAGTAATTAAACATTATGTTATTGCTTTCCCGTAACATTATTTAAAAAGCTTACTTGACCAGAAAATAATTGAAGTTTATGTAATTTGTTTCAATTATTTTTTGCCTTAAGTAATATCATAATTGATTAAAGCTGTGTTCTTTCTATGTACATATTACCTATTTGTTTAAAACAAATCAATTTCTTAATATTATATAGAACTTTCTCAATTTCATTTGAAATTTTCCCAACTTCATTTGGAATTTTCTGAATTTGAACTTGAAATTCTCAATTTCATTTGGAATTTTCTGAATTTAAACTTGAAATTCTCAATTTCATTTGGAATTTTCTGAATTTAAACTTGAAATTCTCAATTTCATTTGGAATTTTCTGAATTTAAACTTGAAATTCTCAATTTCATTTGGAACTTTCTGAATTTAAACTTGAAATTCTCAATTTCATTTGGAATTTTCTGAATTACATTAAAAAATGGTGTAGTTTTATTTTTTGATTATTCAAACATCTTCATTAGTCAAAATCTGATAAGCTGATTCATATAAAAAAGTAATATAAAAATAATTAAATCTACATTTAATTAACTATATATTTTATGTATACATGACTGTATATCACATACAAATTTATAAATATAATCTAAAAAAAATCCAAAGTACTTTGAAAAATCGCGAACTGAAAATATGTTAATGTGCAATCTCATGGATGATATGCATCATTGATATGCATTTTTATATTATGATTATTAATATTTTTCTATATATACTCGAGCTGATATTATTTTAAGCAAATTTGGACTACAACCATTTTTTTTCAATAAACATACAACCATCATCCTATTCGGGTAAGCAGGGCTGGTTAGTAGGGAATGTGATATAATACTGGATTGCAATAAAAGCAAAACTGGAGTTAACAAAATAAACGATTTTGTAGGAGAATATACAACAAAGAGAAGAATAAATATTATGGCTTTTAGTGTTTCTATATAATATCGATGTGGCGAATTTGCACCAATTGTTATCTACATTGAAAATAGTCTAAATGTTAAGTCATCAAAAAGCCATAGAAAATGTTTCATCAACAGCTGCGTGAAAATCATAAAAACTAAGAATTATATCAAACAAAACTTTCTTAAATTCCTTGAAATGAGATATAAAGAATTGTCTCGAATAATAAAATATAATTTTATTTAAAAGAAATTCACAAATTGTTCTGTGTTTTCCCTGGTATGTAATTTTTATGTATTGCTTTTTAAGTCGAAATTAATATTTTAGTACCATATTTGCAATTCCAAGTCGATGTTGCAAGTCTTAGAGAAACTAAATCGAATATTCACCCATAAGCGGCTGTAGAAATAAGTGTTCAGGTGTAAAAACACTGAAAATTTTCAAGTTTTAAATAACAATTAAACGATTTACTTTTTTTTTATTGATATTTACTACACTAATTATTCTCGACATTTGCCAATACATTTGTTATATTTTGGGCGAACTTAGTTAGAGTTGGAAAAGCGTAATCAGAACTACCATTTTAGATTTCACTCTCAAAACCTTGTCAAAGTCATTCCTTATTCATTTAATATATTTTTAAAGTAAAAAAATTTTAAAAATCTAAACTCAGAAACGAATTAAATATTTCATTTTCTTTAAACAAAATTTGAGAAATATTTTGCTATTATGAAAATTGAATTGGTGTCATGTCACCATTACTTTTGGACTGCAAATACGCTCGAATCTTTTCTTTCATTTTCAATAATTATTAAGTTTTTGTACATTAAATTTAAAAAAAAAATACACTTGAAAGTGTTTCAGCTGTAAAAATACCCATGTAAACAAAATCTTTTATAATTTTTTGTGTTTTACCTTTAATACAAAAAGAGAATGAAGAACAAATTAAAATAGTACCAAAAATGACTTTCATAGTAAAAAAGTTGGCATATGTTTATCCGTAAAAAATCTAAATTTTTCGATCAAAAATCTTCACATCAGCATTTTAAGATCTTGAGGGGGATAAAATCTGCATCAGGACTTCTGGCAACTACGATTGTAGGTTCCACCATTTCCGTACGAATGTGTGCTTTTACTAATTCATGCATATTTACCATGTGTTTCAATTTGTTTTTTTTTTGTAAGTTTTAAAAAAAAGTGCATGTGTGCGTGTTTTAACACTTGTATGTTGCAATAATTTCCAAGCGACTTACAACAGTTGCCCTCTAATATCTCTCCTCCTCTTTTTGTTTTGTTGTTGTTAGTATTAGATTTTTTTCTGCGTTACAAATGGTTTTGTATTGTAAACTTAACACACCGTATTCTTTTTAGGAAATTCTTTATTGATGGCTTTTATGTGTTATCATCACTCTACAGGGTGGTTTCACTTTAAAATTTTTACTAATACATCATAGAATATCACGCAATAATTGCAAAAATATCAAAATGTTCAAAGCGGACTTCAAGTTTGATAAAAATGTTAATAAGTGCAATTGGTTATTGACAAACCAACGAATACTAGAAGAACTACCTAGATTCTGTACCTGGGTAACAACGGAAAATCCAATCCGAATTCCCAAAGTAAGCTATTATATCTAATTTAACTTCACTACTTGGGTTGTCGGCCCATCGTATGGGTTTAATTAATGTTAAGGACTCTGAGTATTCCTGCAGACCAGTGTTGCTTGCAGTGCAGTTTGTGTTTGCTAAAAAATTAACAAAAGTATATATATTTTCCTGCATTGTTTCCTTAATTGTTTTTTCCATACTGGTAGAAGAGATTTATTGAATAACATTAATTTTAAACAGTCAGCATCAAATATTATGTGACCAATTCAGCATTTTTTCTTTTCGCTACTGTAGGTGTGAAATATTTTTAATATACACGGGGTTTCAAGCAAAAGTTTTTTTTTTATTAATACAATGAACTAATATTAATATCATGTGAATGTGATTATTTTTACAACTGAATTGCTGGTTAATCCAAAGCGATTGATGCTACGCTAACCTTAAGTAATTTCACTTACCTGGCAGACCACAAGCAATTTTGTTTTTCGGGAGCCGCTACACTCCCATCATAATTGTTTACGTGTATTTCCCACTTTTTAAGTGGCTTGAATGAATTTTATTTCGCAACTTCTTTATTATTATAAATCTATATTGTGATCCGAAAACAAGATGGAAACTATTTGTATTGTAATTGATATAATTTATTGTTTTAAAGCAAACTCAACTTCACCACGATCAATTTTTACATTTTCCTTTGAAAAATTGTCTCATATTATAAAAAATAACGAACTTATTTTCTCTTTTTCGTTGCTGTTCTGTGCCGTTCTTTTCTGTAGAAAGGAAAGAATTTTGTAAATGTTTGCAAAATGTTTTTTGTTTGACACAAATATATAAATCTTTAAAAATTTGTATTAAAATAAAATTTACTTACTTTTTACATAAAATTTGTAATATTTCACACGACAAAAAGTAATACAAATACACTCTTGGCTACCAATTAACGTTGTATTCTCTTTTCTGAAGAATAGTTCGCATATACAGTTTTTCAATTAAACAGAAACAAAACAGCTGATCCGTAATAGAACAGAACGTATAAACGAATTCTGCCTTTAAGTTACAATCGTAAATATATACGAAATGGAATATTAAGGACAGTATTTTATAATAAGAAAGATTTGGAAACAATTAAATCTTTTATTAAAAAAATGCAGTGTAATTATCTAAAACTCAAAATTTTTATTAAGGTTTTAAAGCGGATCATTTAAGAAAAGCATTTTCAAAATGTTTAGCCTTTGGGAACTTTAAGTCTTGCAAAATGAGGCCCTTGTAAAGAACAAAGGCCTGTGGATTCCTGTGGATTTTACAGAGTTTTTTTATAGCACCTGTAGTGATATTTTCTTAGTCATTTGTGCAAAACGTTATTTGAAATAGAAATTTGAAATAAACAAAATCCCTTCCTATCGATTTCAATTGGGCAATTTCACTTCCGCATTTCCCTGTACAATATGCTAAAAATATATTTAACTTACCAAATGAAAAGCGTGATACACAGAAATTCTTTTTGCCAAATAGCATCCTTCGTGAGTATTCACTGTGGTTTCAGCAGAGAGCTAGAAAGAGTACAAAGGAAAGAAGATTTTTTAGTTTTTAAAATATATATGTAGATCTTATTGGAATTCTATTATTTTCTTTCAAAATATTTACAATTCAGACCAAAGTAAATTTAATATTTGTGGGAGCGATGAAAGGTGAAAAATATGGTGAAAAGCCAATAAGGACTTCTAGCATATATATATTTATGTCCAACTTGAAACATTGAGATGGGACGGCTTTTGCATGAAGTTATATTAGCGCTAAGGGAACTGGAGTAATACAAATAATATGGCACACACAAACAATATAATGATATTTTGAAAACGAATTTTCCATAGACCGCAACCGTCAAACTATACACATTTGCAAAGTATAATGACGCAAAATTTACCGCATTCAACACGTATATGTTGCTTCTTTACAATACTACGAAATAGATTAAAACACCTTCTAATCTCCAGACATAATTCTAATATAAAATCAATGGGATCACTTAGAGAAAAAAAAAATACAAGAAATGTTATTTCGAGAATGAAAGTAATTGATTTGTGCTTTGTGAAAAATTTTACTAGATGTAACATTGAACTTGGTAAATGTAACGCTAAGAGATTATTAAAAACAGGGATCTCAAAGTACAACTTACTTTTCGAAATTCTATTCATGTTCTGAATGAAAACTTAAAGTGGTACCCTCTTTTTGTAGCTAAAAGTTTTTTTCTTTGACATTTGTTTAAAACATTCTGATTATATTTTATGTTATGCTTGTTTTAATAACCAAAGCAGGGTTTTAATATATAAAAATTAAACATTATAATTAAATTCACTATAAAGACTTGTATTGATATATTGCTCAATGTCATATGAAATATATTCGCACTAATTTTTTGGAGTGACTGACTAAACAGATGTATTTTTATTTTACCATGAGACTGAGTGAGATACCGTGCTAGTGAGCCAAAAACAGTCTGTCGTACTTTTGTATTAAAAGATTTAGAAAAAATGTAGCGTTTCATAAAACCCGGATATTTTTTTTTTTGTAAGAATTATTGAATTTTTTCTCTAAAGGACACAACGTTACCAAAAGTTCTTTTCCCAATCGTGGTAAATACCAACTTAAAAGCGCTATTATTGTGTGTATAACAAATATAAGTTTCTACAATTTTATGTTGAATAGTATACCAAATATAAAATATTTCTATTTTCATAATTCTTAACATTGGCGTGTCCTTGGTGCTACTATAAAAACAAAATTTGAATTTTCTTCAGTTAAGGTCAATATAAGTATCGAAGCTATTTTTAGAAGTCAGCATCAACTACTGCTACTTTTGTCACATCATTGTGTGCCGGCTTTACTTTATTCTCAAAAAAAATTTTATTCAAACAATCTCCAGTATATCAGATTTCTTCTTGCACTTAATAAAAATTCCGAAAAATTATGGAAATAGAATGAAAAACAAATAGGTGTCTCGGGGATTTTATGTGGTACGTCAGAATTTAAAGAAAATTTAAAAAGTGCAAAGGGACACTTCAATAATAAGCATAAAAACCAATTACAATATATTTGGAACATAAGCTACTAAAAATATGCTTAATAAACAATCAAAATATATTGATTTATACAACGATGATTTTTTGAAAGCGTATTGTACAAGTCATATACAAAATAAAAATTATTTGGATTAACATATTCCACTTTCTTTTGTTTTATTGCACAAATATACTTTTTATTTAAATATATTTTTAATTATTAAGTATTTTAAAGTTTTTAGCAGCTGTATTATTCAATCACGAATAAGGAATGGCTAAAACGCCAATTTCATCATCAGCTCATTCTATTCTTTTTATGCCACTTTTTGTCATTTGAAGTGAAGTTTTTCAAAATTTGAATCGCCGAAACACGTAAACTTTTTATCATAATTGTTCAGAATTTCTCTTGAGTACTAAGCACTTTCATACTGTTCAATTGTAATTAAGCACAAAACTAATTTCAAGCCTACAGAAGCATTGAAGTATACATTATAATAAAAAAAACTCGAAATTTAAAGTTTTTGTTTACTAGTGCAAAAGCAATTGAAAACGGAAACAATAACGCACTTTACAAATAAAACAACCGGGCACTTGCAAAATACGGTGCGCACGCACTTAAGGAAACGACTTGCAAAAATATTTGCAATCATGACAAAAATCTAAAGGATACACTACAACACACAATCAGTCACTCATGATCTTAAGGGAGTAGTAAATATTAAGAACGGCAGGGGAAGGAAGGAAGAATATAAAACAATAAGCAAATAACATCTTAACAGTCATGCGAACACAAAAAATAATGAGGACATTTCAAGTGTTTAAGAACTGAAAGTATAAGAAGTACGACAACAACAGCAGCAACACGAAATAATAAATGACAGAGAGGATTCAATTGATTTTGTGAATATCACACAAAATGCTTGACAGGACATTCTTAAAAGTAAATATTTGCTTTTGTGCTGTTTTTCATTTCATTCGATTTAATACTCTATCAAAGTCTCATGTACATAAACATTCACACCATCTTCTCTCACTCCCACAGTTTGTACTCACTGTACTTTTACTATTGCTTTACTACAATAAAAACAATTGCATGCACTTACAAGTAAAATCACAATGATGACGTTATTATTTTAGTAGTAGAAGTAGTTATAATTTTCTTTTATAATTTCACATTAAATTTGTTTTGTTTTTATTTTACATTTTAGCTTTATGCCTTCCTTTTCGTTTTATTCACTCAATCCCTGTTGTATTCACTGTCTGTATTTGTGTCTGGTTTTTGACTTTGGTTCAACAACTTTCACGGACTGTTCGTAACGAAAGCAAATAGGATTCTGATTTATTTTAACTGAAATTCAAGAGGATATAAACCTTCATGTTCTGACTTGCCATAGGAATGTTGTGGTAATGATACAAACGATGTCATTGCTTGCAGAAATTTCAACTGAAGAGATTTTTTTTATTATGTTTCTACTTTTTTTTAATTTACTGTTAGTTATTCTTGTTGCTTTATTGAGAGTGCTATAAGTAAAGTGAAAGTGCAATAGGCTATAATGAATGCCGCTTAAAAGAACTGGATAGAATTAAAAGTTAAGTCTGATGAGAAAAGTAGTACGCGCAAATAAAAAATACTTAATACGAGTATATGAAACAATTGACGAAAACTTTATAGATTTTTCTTTTCTTTGTTAGAAGAAATTTTACTTTCTTGTTTATTAAAAAAAAACATTATTTAACCATAAACAAGTAGAGCAAGTAAGCTTATTGCTTTGTGAAGCTAACGCTTTTAGAAAGGAACTCTAAATTGTATTTTTTTAAATTGCAAAAAATTTGAAATATTTTCTGAAGATAATATATAATTATTAATAACAAAATGCACTGTTGGCAGAGAATGAATAATGGCTAATTAAGAATATCTCGCGAACCAAAAGCTATTTAATATAGAGTTAAGCGAATATGTGACTAAATAATTTGGAACATTTTAGCGTATATAGTTTTTTTTATTACTATCTAAATATTTATCTAAAATTATGGAGAAAAACTGCATGAAAAACTTCAAGTACAATAAAGGATTTTTTTAAAAAGGCATTATAAGATAATACCGTTGTGTTACCCGAAATACAATTTTCTTAGCCATTTTAGAGATTCTTGTATTTGATATAATCGAAAATAACTACTTATATGGTATAATGTTGAGCCTGCAGGCCGTCGCTGGATCTACGAGCTAATTTAAAGCTTAAAGCGCTTAGAAAACTAAAAATTACATGAGACCGCTTTTTAGATAAAATTTACGACCTTCAACGCAGTTTTCAAATCTGAATATGTAAATGAATCCTGAAAACCAACTTCTCAAGGACTTTTAGAGCTTATTTTTTAATTTTTGACAGCGGCATCTCTCGGACGTTTCAAACTACTTTTATCCAGCTTAATACGGCACTCGGTGTTATTTTTGAGTTTAAGAGCTGATGAGAATTTGCATTCGATTCTAAATTTACTTGAAAAAAAGAAATTTCTAAGACTTTGATTTCGAAAATTAACAAAATGATGTAAGAATCGGTGAAATTGGTTTGCATTTATATGCAATTATTTAAATCAATTAAGGCGCACGGCATTGCGCCAGGCCTAGTTCATGTCTGTGAACACATTATTATGGAAAAAATGCTGACAAGCTAGCAAGTCACCTAGAAATGAGATGGTATTGCACCTTTTAGAACTCGATCTTTATTTTGATGTCAGTAGTTATTACGGCCGTAGTTTTTGGATATTATATTGGCCTGATTTTAACATTTAAGTTTTTGTGCAGCTTGAACAGGAAATTTTTAAATATATTTGAGAAAGTCTTCTTAAAATTGCATGCACCGTTTACAATTAGAAGAAGGTGTATTACTAAAATACTTTTAGGAAGTTTAGTGGGCCCTTTAAGCGTTAAAGAAACTAAATTCAATTTGTATCTGAGGGCAACGAGTTCTTTTACTACTTTATGAACTACTAAATTAACTGTAGACTTTGAGTCGTCATTACTCAAATTTATTAATACCCTACTGATGTTATTGCTGAAAACCTTGTACCGAAAACTTTAAGCTAAAAATTAAAATTGCAATGCTATTTTTTCTATCGCTGGAAATTTGGCAACAAAACTAAAAAAAACCAAATGACAAGACCTTTTTAAATGCCTTGGCCATCTTAAAATCAAATTTGTAACTCAAATTTTATTAAAAAAAGTGTTTTAGAAATCTCGGTAAGGTAAGTGTCCTTAGAAAACTTTTAGTTTTGATTCTTTAAGTAATTTTTTAGTTATGAGAGATATTCGGAAATCGGAGTGGAATCATATTTTTTTGATAGCCGGAAGGATATCACCAAATAAACAACTGTAAGTAGAGTTTTACTTCACATTACTATTTTATTTCAAATTAAATGAATTAAAATACATAATCTACCAAGAAGTATAAACAGATATTTCTTACAGATTGACATTACGATTTTTCAAAATTCAAACGTCTCAAGAAAGAAAACCTTGATAAAAAGAAATTACAAAAATAAACTAAAAACCTATCGAGAAAATTAAGTAAGTGCTTTAAAACAAGATGTAAATACCGTATTGTAGACATACGCCCTTCTTAATGGCAAATCATACGAATTTAATGTTTAGAAATCTTGTTTTTTAAAGTTCTTTATTTATTTATTTTATTTTCTGTTATTTTATAATTTAGGTTTAAGTGAATCCTCTGAAACGACAACAAGCAGCAAAAACCACTCCAAATAACATCTTGATAGACGCTGGTGAAGTTCTAACATTTATATATATTACATATACTTTTGTTGAGGGTTGTTGTTTGTTATTGTTCTAGTGCAAGATTTTCTAGTACACGTAGATTTAATGTTTCTTTTATTTTGTTTGTTTGTTTTTTTTTCACATTCTGCCATGCATTGCATGGACATACAATTAAGATAAATGTCGACTTTCAACAGTTCATAATAAAAACTCTTTTTCAAAATTGGTTGTGTGATATAAGTGCTACATATAAAGGATATGGACAATTATTTTAGTATGTATGAAACATACAGTTTGTCAAGCAAATGTTTGCATCACGATAAAATTTAGGAAATTTTTAATTTATGTCTTGAAGCTGTGGATATGGTAAATGCATTTTGTAATCAAGTTGCTACTATTTTTTTTGTGTCCAGCTTGAACTTTAATTATCATGAACTGATACATATTGACACTTTTTCCCTGCCGATATTTTTTTACCAAAAATGACTGGCGAAATTCCGCATATATAAATATAAGTAAAATTTTAAATTTTAATGCAACATAACATAAGTCAACCTTTAAGTTGATTTTTCCACAGATATAACGATAAAAGTTTAATTACGATTTTTCACTGCAAAAATAATTGCAGTTTTATCACATATTTCTGATCAAAAAATATCGGGAAAATTTTAACTGTTACTTCTGCCCAAAAATAAAACGCAATTTTAAAAACATTGAAAAAAATAAAACATGTTAATATAATTCTTATTCCATATATTGCTGTAGGCTTAAATGGCCTACATTTTCTTTTTGTGCAAATAATTACTTCACAAACTGTGTATACATCTAGATGCACATATAAGAATACAAATATCCTTAAGCTTTTACCCATTTGACCAACACCCTGATTTACGATAATAGCGTTCGTATCTCGTATTTTTTCGTGGAAAACATTTGATTTTGACTATCTGAAACTAATCGAAAAATTGTTTTCTGTAGCTCAGTTTTGTTTTAAAATCTTATCGATTTTAAAAAATCGGTCGCGATATCAACAGTGAAATTTTGGCAATATGAAAAGTGACCCTTAAACCTTACGAAACTGAATAGATTTCGATATTATAAAATGATAATTGAAAATATTTTCGCGACCTTTTATGGTGCGGTTTTTATGTTTTTCTTTATTTGATTTGCTTATTTGTATTTGAATGGAATGTAGTACTTCTAATTTAATTTATATAAATATAAATAAAATATAAATAAAATAACTCCAAAGAAATGTTTATTTATTTTTGGAGTTATTTCATTATGAAATAATTCCCAAATTTTTAGGATTTATTTAATTTTCATGAGAGCAGCTTATTGTTTTTTTTAATTTTTCATTTTCGTTAAAATACTGAAAATAAAAAAAAAATTAAAAAAATTTTTTGTTTTGCCTTGTGGAGAAAATAATTTTAAATTTATTTAATTTTTCGGATTTTATTTCATATTCCTTAATTTTGTAATTTCTTAGAAACATTTCTTTTAATACATCTTAAACAACTTACTAAATATAGTATTTTAACAATGCCGTCATTCAGCAGCACGCACAGGTTTTCTACTCCGGATTGACTTACTAAATCATTGCTGTATTACTAAGGCCCACTTCGCCTTTGAAAATTATTTGCTTCATATGGCTTTTGCCTCAATACCGATGGTGAACAACTTTCCCGTTGTCGACAACACTTTTTTAATCTCCTAAACGGTGAAATCCATGCAACGCAGCAGCAGCATTCTTTTGATCGGACAAATACCAGGATAAGGTCAACAACGCGAAGTTTGAGCGAATTCTCCACTGCCATCCAGCAACTACGAAATGGCAAAGCGGCCGGTATTGCTGGTATACGCGCCGAAATGTACAAGGCAGATACTAACCTCAGCGTTGAAATTCTTCTCAGACGTTTGGGAGAATGGGGCGGAAAGATGGAATAATAGTAACAGTTACAATCAGAGAACATCTAGAAGATTCTATTGAGTCCGCATAAGCCGGCTTCCGAAGTGAATTTTCCTGTGCGGATCATATCAACACCATCCGATTGATTATTGAGCAAAGTGTCGAATTTAATTCTAACCTACATCTGCTTTTCATTGATTTTGAAAAGGCATCTCGTCGCTTTGCATAGAAGAGGTATTCCGCCGATTAGATATGAGACAATATTCCAAAAGTACAAGGAATAAATTAAAATCAATTAATTTCAACTTACACGACAGAAAAGACACAAGGTTATTTTTTGGGAGCCTTTACACTCCCATCATCAGTGTTCATGTGTGCTTCCATGTATTCGCCACTGTTTAGGTGGCTCGATTGAATGTGATTTCAATTTTGTATTTTATACAAATTATGACCCGAAAGAGAATACGTGACTTATTTGTATTGTGGAATGCATTATTCAACGTTAATTAGTAAAATTTTAATATTGATAGTGGTGAGGTTGTGCTTGCTTTAAAAACAACTAATAACACATGCACACTACAAATAAGTCTCGTATTATTTTTCGGGTCATAATTTGTATATAGTTCAAATCCTGCTAAATATGTGCAAAGTATAAGTAGAGTATAGATAGTATAAGGAATGCTGATAGTGTGTTACGGCTCTTCAAATCCAGCCGGATGTCAAAAGTATGTCAAATATGCTGTAAACATAATATTCTTACAGTTAAGTAGCAACATATAATATTTGCCGGTGTCGTAAAAAATGCATTTTTGCTGATCCACGCAGTGATCCCCAAACATTTTATTCTTTAGCAATATAATTATGATATAAAATCCCTTCTGTTGGCGAGTTCAACAGAGATACAAATATTATTTACGTTTGATCCTTGTAATTTGCGCTAAACTTAAGTAGAAACAACAGCGGGAAATCCTTGAAACTTACTAACAAGAAATTGCAGCCTTAAATTCTATGTATTTTCAAAAATCAGAATATACAAATAAGTTTTTTTTATTTGTTATAAAACAAAATTTTCAACATGCATGTTTAAATAAATATCTGTTTAAAATTTATGAGTCTGCGTTTAATTTGTATTGTAAATTTTATGAAGTGTAAATTGTTTACACAGCAAAATCCAAATTAATGATATTGTTTAAACAAAAATATTTTGTGTATTTGGCTGTTGTATTGGATGCAACACATGTAGTACTTACATCATGTTTCCACACATCCATATATATGTATATATATATTTACATGATTCATGCCAAAAACCACCAACATATTTAGCGCTTTAATTTGTTTATTTACAACATGTGAATACAAATAAGAATTATTTCATTAAATAATTTTTAAATCATTGAACAAACACCAAAACTGATTTCGAAATTATGTTTTAAAAGTGAGATTTTTTTCCAATAAACGTCTTCTTAATTTTTATATGTCTAAAATCTTTACAAGCGCTTTTACACTGTTGTTTGGAACTGTCTGTTAATGTGTAAATAAATAAAAATCAGGAGGCTTGTTAAATTAGGTTTACAATTTTAGTGCTGACCCTTATTAAAATCATTTCGAGCATCTATGAATAGAAAAATAATGACAACTAATTAAGAGTATGATGGCTGAGTTTCTAAGACTAAGATTTATTTTAAAGAAAAATATTGAGAGGGCGTGCACTTAGATCAGCGAATGCTGTATACGCAAAATAATAATGTTGTTTGTGATCAACCAAATTTCGGAGCATTTTCAAAAATCTGAACAGCTTAACGAATGAATAATGTAATGAATCTACTGCTATCGCGCATCCAGAGGTTCAAAATTTAAATGATCACATTTTTAGTAAAATGTGCCAAACGTGCCTGCCTACGATGCTCCTGTACACTAATGCATAAAGCGCTAGGCTATAAGTGTAGGGCTCGCAGATTAAATTTTTCATAGGACACTGAAAGTTTATGCAAACGACCCAAAAACGTTAGATTAGCTTATATTTATTATTTAAAATAACACAGTTCTAGAACATTCGCATATCAGAACAAATAGAAGTTTACAAACGCCAAATATTTAGTTCTATTTAAATCTAATTCTACTATAAACTAATTTTAGATCGCATTGTATTTTGTTCGTAAATAATCCTAAAACTTTAGTTTATTTGTTATTGGTGCTTTTTATGGAAATTGCTAAAAATTTTAGTATTTTAATATAATTAATTAATATTTTGCCTATTTTTTGGATTATTGAGGGGTATAGCTAGTTCCTATGCGCATTTAACTGTTGCTAATGCAGATCGGCCTGAACTTTACCCAAATATTTCTTAGAACAACTGGAGATATTATATTAAACTTTCATTAAAGCAAATGAAAAGTTTAAACAATATCAAAGTTGTAACAAGAACTCAATAATCAACCAATTGTTTTTGTTTTCTTACTTTACCATTACTACCTAGGCTGACCTTTTTTCAACTCTAATTGTGCTAAACAAGAGTTTTTTGATTTTAATTGGTGCCTTTAATGGAAATTGCTAAAAGTTTAGTATTTTAAATTTTTAATCGCACTATTTCTCATAATTAATATATTTTATTTGTTATTTATTATGTCAACAAATTTTTACACCCTTACTGACTAAATATGACTAACAAATATAGAATTATATAGAAAAATAATTGGTTCAACTACTTAGATATAAAGTAATTTTTCTGTTCAGTAAGTCATTACTCTACGATAAGTCCATAATATGGTAGCATATGTAGTAAAATATTAGCACTTATATTAAAAACAAATTGAAATTGATTATTGAGGGGTTTGTTTGAGTAAATTACCAAAGCAAACTTCATTTTGTGTTCATGTCAATATTTTATTACTTCCCTAATTTTATATTTCGTGCTGACCAAAAAAATAAATAAAAACATGCTTTTAAAGAATTATCCAGTCTACAACAATCCTCCATCGCCCTACATAATAATGCCACGACTTTTCTTTTGAGAAATCTTTCTTTGCGAAAGGCAAATATACAGCACGTGCTACTTTCACCTTTTGAATATAAATGTAAAAGTATTTTTGTACCTAAATGTACTTGCTAAAACTCTTACATGTATTAGATGCCTATTTCCATTTTGAGTAAAAGAGAACGAAGAATGTACAGTCTACAAATTTCTTGTAAAATTTGTAAAAAAATTGGTAGGCAAAAACATAATCCAACAATTTTTTTAAATTTCGTAGCAAACATTTTCTATTAAAATTCGTTTCTGCCATATTTTGTGTACCCTTCGCCAAGATATGGCATATTTAGCGACGAATAAATTTTTCTATACTTAAATGAGAACTGTTGTTTGAATTAAAATACTTCATTCTGTCATAAAAACAAAAATATAGGAAATTTTTTGCTTTATCTCCATCATTCGTAGGTCGATTTCGAGTATTTTAATTAGCAAAAATTTTCGGACAAATTACAACAGATTCTTTTATCATCTAGTGCTGTAAACTATTCAGCCGTTTTAACGTTGGACAGACCTACATCGTTAAATCAGCTTTCCTAATGATAAGTCGGAAAATTTTAGAAATTCCTAATGGAATGAAAAACCAATATGATATTTTCACACTTTTGTGGCGAATGGTATACAAATTGCACCAAAACTTTTTATCAGCCATGAATTTATGATTAACATAATTTTTATGGCCAAGAAATACGTTAAATAAATAAATTTTCATCGTTAAATAGAATTTTTCAATTTTTAAAAACAAAATCAAAGAAGATTTGCTACAAAATTTGAAAATGCTTCAGTTATAATTTTTTCTAATTGATTTCTATTTATATTAATATTTCTGTATATATTAGAAAAAAACCAAATAGTTATTTTTTTTATTATTTAATTTTTTCCCTCTCTTCTTTATTTCATATCTTAAATTATTGTATGAATTAATGTATAAAATACTTTTACCAACTCGCCTCAAAAATGTCCAACGCTGAGGCCTTAAAATTTTTGTAAATATAGTTTTTTTTCTGCAATAAATTTGAAAAAAAAAATAATTTTCTGTCGTAGTTTACTACACTAATTCGCAAATCAAAAAGTCCTGAAAATTGGGTCCAAATTATTATTTTTTCTAAAAGAAGTAAAATAATTTGATTTCGGAGCAAAATGGGTTGAAATTATTAAAATTCATTAATGACGTTTTCTTTTCTAGAAAGAAGTGCAAAATTTTTTGCCCTTTTTATTAAATATTACCAGTTTAATGATTTTTTGAAATTGTGAGTTTATTAAAAATCTCTTGTCATCACTTACGAAGCAAAATTATTGTCTTAAGAATACTTTGAATAGCATTTTTTTGTAAAAAGTAAGGAAAATGTTAAATTAAAAAAACCGACATAATAAATGGTAAAACGCGCTCACAGTTGGCAAAACTAAAGCATTTTTGGTTCGACGTGAAGCTTTTGGAAAAAGTTGGGTCAGGAATTGGTGTAAGTAGGCTAAAACATACCTCACTGCGACTTGGTGGCTCTAGTCCATTTATAATTGATCCAATAACTTGGAGCAAAACTTTCAATGTTTATTGTTCTGATGACTCTGGCACGCAATAGTGATATAAGCGGACATGAACTTGTCTCTGTTTATGTGAAATTGCATGTATATTTCTTCAAAATTTATGTGCCTAGTAGATTATTAAAAAAATATGTAAACGTGTGTATATGCTGTTGTTAAAATAACAGAAAACACCAACAATTTTTGCCTTAGATGTTATATTTGCATCCATCATGTATAGTTGGTGCAAATATAAAGCAATACATATTATATATCGTTGAATGAGTAAATACGTCTTCTATTTAAGTAGTATATATATAATTATCATGATATATTTGCATCAAATGAAAAATGAGGATATATACGGACAAAAACTAGAACACGCGAAAAATTGGATTTTGTAGTTGAAATTGGAATTTTAAAATAGCACAATGGCAAAATTTTTTCTACATTTTAAGAAATAATGTGTTCATTATTTAAATCAACCGAAATATTATACAATTAATATTCAGAGCACTACTTTTTTAATAAAAAAAATTTTAGTGCCAAAATTTTTTTTCGAAAATTTCTTTGCAGCTGACATTTACGCGTAGGATATCTAGACTTTTGCACCAGTTATTTGAAACAGAAGTTTCAAAGAAAACGAATAATTTGTTTTATAGACTCAAAATTTTTTTATTTTTTTGTAAAAAAAAAACTGTATAATTTTACCAATGCTGGATGTGGCGCACATTTATAACAAGTCATAAAAACTTCTCTATAATTAGTGCAAATACTTATATTTTAGATACAATTAAATTTATTTTCATTATTTCATAAATTTTAATTCAGTATTGGATCAAAAATATAACAAAATATTTTTATTTAGCCATGACACAATAATTATTACATTATTATTTAAATATATTCAAGTTATATACGAGTATGTATGTATCAGTCTTCAATATAATAAATATACTTGTATTACATTTATTATTTATGCATATAAGAGGCATCATAATATCCTCATCGCCAGTAGAATCGGAATTATCATAATTTTATTAAATCATCGGAAATCGGGAAATCAAGAGAAAATTTCTGTAACCTTTTAAAAGAGCATCGAATGTCTAATAAAGAATTAAGCATTTTCAATATGGCACGATTTCTTTCTTCAGTTTGAACTATAAGTTTTCATAGTACTAAAAAGCCTTTCAGCGTTACTGAGATGGATTTTGATGTAGCACCTCCTCCCAAAACCCAACTGATGATCCAATATTTGACAAATTATACCTTAAAAGCTTTCGCCATTGGATTTCAATTAATGTAATTTATTTCAGTCTACTTACGTTTGCACATGGGATTAATTTTTTAATATGTCTGAAAATTATTTTATGGGTTCAGCATTAAACAAAAATTTGAAAAAGAAAATGTTGCTTTTTTGAAGACAAATTTAAAATAAAAAAAGCCAAGAAGATAAAACCTAAATTTCGAGGCTAAAAGACAAAAAAGGCCAAATCTAAATTGGCATTACTGGCCACTATTGGCATCCAACTACTTATCTTACAAATGAAAACAACTATTGATGAAAATTAACTTAAGAGAAATACTTTTTTATGGAAACCCACACTTAATTCGAACTCTGAAGTAGCTGAGGAGAAAATTTCAATATCTGCTTTGGATACTTCCAGATAGCAAAACATTACTGATGATATCGATAAGCGATGCAACGTGACTTCTCCAGCCGTCTTTAAAAATGGCCATGAATAAAAGTTTTTGTAACTTTCAAAATATGTGGTTCAAAGACGTTTAGCACGCCAGGACCCAGCAGGTTGATATTCACAAGGTATACAAATAATAACTAAAAATTTATTTTTATTTTTCAACGAAAATTTAATATCAAAAAAGCAATAAAATTATGATTTCATAAACATCCACTTTTCCAAATACAGCTTGTTTTATATTAAGCATAAAAATCGCATTTATTGTTAAAACAAACTTTATGGACTAATGGATTAACTCTACTTCGCTCACTCTTTCAGACTTGAATATAATATTCCATTTGGTTCAGGTGCATTGAGTTTTATTTTCTTGGAAGCTGTATGTAAAGATCTGAATGTGGTATCGACGGAAAAAGACGCTTAACACAAGAAAACTTTTTCAAAGAATCTTATGGTATATTTGTTCTCAATCGAATTTGCAAGACTTATTTGTAGAAATTTATTTTTAGCTCCGCTTGGATTTAATAATATTTACAGTGAACTGCTTACCGAAAGAACTCTACTTCAGAAATTGGTTTGATGAGTTTATTCTATTGCTTGCTACCAAAGGTTTTTCTTCTAAGAGAAATTTTGTTCAGCAACTATTTAGCAACTGTTTAAGAACTATTTTAATTTAAAAAACATTAAAAAACAAGTCCAGCTTAAGCAAAAAAATTCGAGCTAATTTTGAAATAAAATTTGAAACTATACCAACAATCAAGAAAAATCTGACAATTTCTTGGTTCCACATAAGAATTTTATATTGAAAAATTTCTGCTGAATTTCGAATTTTATGTTAAATTTTTCCAACATATATGACTACACATATATACATACGTACATATAAGCTTCCCACTTGACCAAGAACTTCGATTATTATATCGACTGCAAACTTAAGTCGAACTTCTTTCGAGTAAAATAGAAAAATTTTACATGCCGACAAGTTTTGTTGAAAAAACCTATGGATTTCGAAGATTTGCAGTGAGCTTTATCAACATGAAAATCGAATCCTAATCGATACGAAATTCGAAAGATTTAGATATTGCAAAATGATGGCTAAAAATAATTTATAAGATGATGTTTTTATATCTATGTTTAAGTTATTTATTTCGCTGTTATTATTTTTATTTTTATGAATTATTTTGCGGTAAAAAACGTTTGCTTTATCGAGCATACGTTTGTTTTCGAATTTTAGGTCAAGTGAGAGTCCAATATTTTTGATAATCTCTCAAATATATACTTCATAATTGATTAGTTCACAGATGCTTCGGTAACATGTTTGGTTGTATACTAGACTAACTGTGTAAGGTGAAGGGTTTGAATCTCAGCAAAAATTCTTGTTACTTGGAATAGAAGCGTTAAGATATGTAATGCTAAAGGTACCATATTCCATTTATATTAAATAATAAACATAAATACAAAGCGAAACAAATTTATTTTTAAGTATGTTTAATATCATCGTAAACCATTTGATTTTCCATCGCTTTCGATTGGCTAAAGATTCGGCATTGACTTCACTGGTGTATTTCAAAATCGACAGATTTTTTAAATAAAACTGAATGTAAATTAAACTTTCGTTTTTTATTATCGACCTCGAATGTTTTACTGGAAAACAATTCGACGTACGTTCGCAGTCTATATCTTGACTGAAGTTCTTGGTCAATCGGGTTACGAATATCTGTGTGTGAGTTTTTTGTTTTTATTCGTATATTATTTATCCTGCACACGTGCTTTAAGTGTGAATTCTATGGTGGTCCGAAAATAATAGAATAAAAAATTAAAGAGAAACAGTTTTTTTTGCTACATGAATAACTATAATGAACTTCAGCAATTTCAATATTAATAAATATATTTCATGGCATTTTATCTGAAGTGCAGTTTGCTTTTTGAACTTTATATGTATATTTATTTCAAATTTCATCGTGCATTTAAGCTTTTGCAGAAATATCTTTATATAAATATCTATGTTTTGATATGCATAGTTTATTGATTAAAAAGTGTTTAACACAAATTCTTATAGATTTGTTTTGTTTAAATAACAGCTTTAAACTTCAGAAAAGGTTAAGTGAAAAGATTTATGAATTGATTTGAAATTTAAGAACAAATTGGTGCTGTTTAAGGCGTACGATTTATAGAATTCGATTGACATGATTTTTGATTTCATAAGAATCACGCCGTTTTTCATCTTGTGCCAAAAAATTCATACAAGTATTTTGTTTGCTGACCTCTTTTTGATAATTCTTTTGAGGTGTGATTAAAAGTTTTTCTTGTTGTTTAATAATGTATTTAATTTACTTAGAGCTCACTGATGTAGGTCCTAAGCTCAAGTTAATAATGCTTATGGGAAAATAGCGGTCATCTGATCTATTTATTCAAGGTTAACCTAAATATTCTTATATTTCCATAATGGAAAAGTGAATTGCGCTTCTGCGTTCAGTGTATTTTAAATATACAAACAACAATATCTTGCAGTACCTATTGGCACACAACAAAGTGTCGGCTGACGTCTTCCGCCATGTGTACTTTAATTTTGATATTACTATTTAGTGGCACATGAGATTCTTATGACCTTAAAATGGTGAATTCATGCCATACTATGCTACAGATCGAATTTGATTGATGTACGACTGCGTAGCCATAAGAAAGAGAATGTAAAATCAACTAAGTCAAAAAGAATCCATAAAAAACATTTTAATCTATCGGGTGCATTATGAAGGAAGAAAGACCTTTGACTAAAGCAAATGTTATTGAGAAAGAAGGACGATTAAGTTTGTAAGCTATGAACCGAATGCCACAAACGATGACTTCCGTTCAACAATTAGCACTACATATTCTTGTGGAGTTTTCTTGTTATGGCGGCTAAGGGAAACCGAAGAAAAAGTAAAGTGGTCCGCTGTCAAATTAATCGAGTTTTATATTGTTGGAACAAAAGCTCATATAAGAGGTTTGTTAAAATATTGTGCGATTGTCACAAATTTTTTATTGCGTTGATATTCATGCTCCTGAAGTATGACAAAAGTGTAAGCTGTATCCATTAATTACTTTGTCTGTGGCAGTGAAAACTAGAGGTTTTTTATGATCTGGGCATTGTTCGTTTGCTAAAAAAATTTTATCAGAATTCATATAAAATTTAGCGTAAAAAAATTTTATAAAGTGTATCAAAGTGTGTGAAATCTTAACAAGGACCTACAGAGAGTTCGCTATGAGTAAAATAAGAGTTAACGAGTGCTATTAGCGTTTCCAAGATGGCCGTGAAAACTTTTGCTTTTTTCGCAACACAATAATTTACCTACTCACACTTCATTGCTTTTACGTGAATTTTTAAACAAAAAAAATCTGTGATAATGTTTCAGTCCCCATATTCGTCAGATATGGCGCCGTTTCAGTTTTTTGAATTTCTAAAATTAAAGAGATCCCTAAAGTCCCTTCGTTTTACTATCGTAGATCACATCAAAAGTGCATCGTTGAGAGAAGTAAAGGTTATTCCAAACATCAAGTTTAAGAAGTTTTATATATTTTATTTTGTTCAAAAAAATAAATAATGTTATGTATCATTCGAATATTTAAACGAATAAAGAATATAAAGTTTTGATCGAATAACTTTAAAAATTCAAATGTAAAACGAGACTACATTAGAAACGAAAAAGAAATAATTCATTCACAAAAAAAGCAAGAATATTATTAAAAACGAGATAATATTGGTTAAGAGCTCTTAAGTCATCTTAAAACGTTTTGTTGGACAGCACTTTTAACCTTTTAAGTAAATTTTTAGAAATTAAAATGCATCACTTCGTCCTTCATTTCTTATAATTAAGGAACACATCACTCTATTCTCCATAACTAATATATTTATCAATAAATATGCTAAATTATTACTTAAACTAAGCTGTAATTCTAAATAAGGCATTACGCTATAACTTTCTAAAAATTCGTATAAAATAATAAACACTTTTCCAGGGGTACTTTTGAATATGAAGATTATAAAGTTGTTTTAACTCAAGTTTAGCTTGTTCCTTTTTGTCGTAGATATGAACGTACATATATTTTAATATATTTCATTGATTTTTATTTAAGTAGTTTTTAATATAATAAAGTGTTTAAGTTTATAGACGAATCTTTCTTCTATTTGTAATAAAAGAACAAGTAGAAAAATTCCTTTCACAAATTGTTGACAATGCTTACAATAGATTTTTCTCAAAATTTTTGGTTTACTTTTCTAATTTTTCAAATAATTTAAATATTTTATTTAAATTAACAAAATGATAGAATCTTTTTTTAATCACTTAATAAATTCTAATCAATTATTTTAGAAAATTTGTTCATACGGAAGTTTTTTTCGGGACGGGATTTCCCTGGAACTTCCAATAGTTTTCAATCCCGAAATACCAGAAAACTAGTGCGGGAATTTCTGTGAATTTTACTGCCTACTGCTTGTAGCTTTTTTGGCATACTTCTTGAAATATTTCAAATATTTTAAAACAAAAATTACTAAATTTCTTTCTGGAATCTACAGTGCCAATTGGTGAGCTAAACCTTTTTAAAAAACGCTACGTATGGCGAGAAACACTCAACAACAATTTTGACATTCAAAAAATGCAGTAACTCTGAAAACAGAACAAATTTATAAGTGTCGTTTTTATAATAATATTGTTGAAATAGAAATTAAAATGGTGCTGTCAAGTTAATAATTTGCCGCCTTTTACGGGAATTGCTAAAATTTTAGTATTTTACATTTTTATTAGCTTTTTGCGTAAAATTAATATTTTACATATTTAGTAAAGCATTAAAAATTTTGTTAAAACAAATTGAAATTGATTATTGAGGGGTATAGCTTGTTCCTATGCGCATTTCACTGTTGCTAATGCAAGGAGACCTGAAAATTACTTAGTATTAGAGCGGATTTAGTTAATGATCCTTGGGATGGGTTATTAAAGGCAGGTCGATACAGTAAGTGGACAGACAGAAATCACTGAAAAGGGGCTCAGAAAAGCAGTGGAACGGTTTGTTCTATAAATCTATTTTGTAAAAGTTTCTATAAAATTAATGAAATTGTTCGATATTATTAAAATTAATTAATTATTTTAGTAAAGGTCATGCAAATTACATTCTGGAGTCTATGAAAATTGCTTTGATACTAATTTTTTTTAATATCCTTCTGCAGATATTCGTAAATTTTTACAATTGTTAAGCCAGTTGAAATATAATTAATTGCCAAAAAAATATTATCCATTTTATATAGAATATTCTGAAGCAAATAATTTTTTTATTAACACAGCATGCGCATTTAATTATCAACATCCTTTATTGCTTTTTATCATCAACTTTGAGCTGCCTGTCTGTGACTATAAATAGTCTAAAAAATATTCACTTTTAAACTCCATTTATGTTTGAATATTAAAAACAAAATATCATACCTACTACATATTTAGTATTTTCAACAGAGAACAAAAATCGTAATAAAAACATATTTTCTGCACATGTTTAATTAAAAAAGAAATTTGCCCCCAATACACTTTTATGCTGTTTGTCATTTGTATTAAATTCGTTTGTTCTTTTTTCTATCTTCATTTTATTATTTTTTAAGTTGCTCTTTCTCTCGGATTGTCAGCATTTTTTTTATTTTGTTCATGACCCCTTTTTTGAAATATTTTTCACCTCCTTAGTACATGCTAAATAAATGTCACATAAACATCATCCTGCCATCAACATCTGAATGAAAAGTGTAGAGCAGGTTTGAAAACAATACAAGCGCAAGAAACAAACGTTTTAAACTTTTTTTCCCGCTCATTTTAAAAATGTATTAAAAAGGAAGTCGCTTAATAATAATATAACTACTTCGTTCTTGCATTGCTTGAATTAAGAATTATTAGAGTGCTTTTCTCCAAGTAGTGATTTCAGAAGAAAATTATAATTTGAACATTTTTTGAAAAAAGATATCGAAACCTGTCACGAATAATAAATTTAAGACAATTATTTAAATTAAAATAAAAATACAGCTCTTGTAAAATACTTACTAGTAATCGTTTAAAATAAAGCTAAAGGATCTGTTATAAATAATTTCACAAAATTTGTGGAAAAAATAGAGTTTTTACTTAAAACAAATCATGATTGTTTTTAACAACTGCATTACGTTTTGAGTAATAACAGTGGTTTTAAAAAATATTAATAATTAGAAAAATAAATATTTTATCGGTGGATATTTCGGTAGTCTCGCAGGGAAGTTTTATATATTTTTAAATAACGTTATTATGTGCGATTAAGCCAGAAGGGTATTTATTTTTATATTATTTGAGTAATTTTCTTTCTTGCTCAATTCCCCGTCGCAGAACTTTTAAATTATATGTTTTTATGACCTCTCAAATCATGTCTTAGATTTAGATCCTATCCAGTTAAAAACAGTTCATCTGACTAACTTCTTTTACCTGCAAAGTTTTCCTTACTTCGAGCATAATCAGTTCAAATGTGTGTATCAGGATACAAGGATATAAGAAGATATTTAATTTCTTCCATTGTTTTTAATTCTGTACATTAATTATTAAAATTGTTTTTGAATTAAAGAAACTTCAAGAAACATAAAGATATATTTTCTTATTGTAGTTGGTCAAATTTATTTGGGAGGTTGTCGCAAAATTAAGGCAAGATTTTAACTAAATAGAAAATAAAGTTTTTAGGGGTTTTCATAATTTTTTTTAGTTTTTCCGTGTAACGCATCATTTTTGCAAATTATGGACGATATTACAGCTAGAGTTATTGAAAAATGTATATGAAAATTTATCATCCAGATTGCATTATCCACGCACATGGCAAGGAATTTTTTTCGAATGGTGCCAAACTCATGACAACTAACACAATTTATCTGTGCTTTATTTCAATTTAAAGTACTTCTAGTAGCCTCAACGTTAATCCAATGACGACGAAGCTCCTACTGTTTACGAGAAAATACGAAATACCGGACATCACTTTACCAACTCTTAATGGTGTCACACTAAGGTTATCCGACAATGCGAAGTATTTGGGTATCGTCCTAGACTCTAAGCTATCGTGGAACTTAAACATACAAGCAAGAGCAGCGAAGGCCGATATTGCTCTCTATACCTGCAAAAGGGCAATAGGCAGCAGATGGGGCATCAACCCAAAACATCCAATTGGGTCATTGAAATGGTCGTCAAGCGCATACTGATGTATGGAGCAGTCGTCTGGTGGCCGGCCTTAAACAAATCCACCTACCCCAAAATTATAGATAGAATTCTCCGAACATCTGGCTTGATGATTACGAGTGCACCTCGCACTACCCCATCAATAGCCTTGTTCACAATGTTACACTGACTTCCTATCGATTTTGTGGTCAAACAACTGGCCATGATGATTCACTGCCGCTGGAGCATGTAAATCAGTGAGTACAGTGAGTAGGAGATGGACATGCAACTATTATTAGACAGTTTCAGAATCTTCTTGAACTTACAGATTACCGTTCTCCCTACCTTATGCCGCAAAAAATATTCGCAGTGTCAATCTCAGATACTCTCTATCCAATTAATGATCCTCGACATCGAGGGGCGGTGTTGAAGTATCCAAATCAGGCTTAAGGGTGCGAGGAGGCATTTAAATTCCGCAAATTTCAACATAAAATGTGCTTTAAACTATATCATTGTAGTATAACTCAAGCCGAAATATTGCCCATTAAAAGGGCAGTTAACTGGTTAAGGTACAATATTTAGCCAGGATAATCGAATATGTACCGATAGTAAACTGAAACGAATAGACTGAAAACTCTATCGGGTGTTTATACAACATTTGATATGGCAAAGGAATGCCGGAAATCTTTAAACGAGATGACGTCACATTCCAACCTGGAGCTAATCTGGGTACCAGGACACGCTGACGTGCTTGGCAACATTTTTTTTTTTAATCTTGGACCAGCACTCAGGGGATGACCCCTACACATGCAATGCATTGTGCTGGAACTAGAGGAAAGGGATAGTAATAGATATGAAAGGAGGTGAAGCTTCATTCGTTCTTTACAACTCTGCTTTTTTTCTGCACGTTCATTCGTAGAGCAGTGTTGCAGCGCCTCTGCTGGCGAGGAGGACATTACGAGTTTTGAAGCTGTGTTTAGTTTTAGTAGCCACTTCTTTTATTAATTTTATTTTACTTCGCCGTTGATTGTGCTACTCAGTACCAACGAAGGAGGGCGCTCTGATGTTACATTGGAATTAGTATCAGCTGAAGTTGGTAACTGTTCAGTGACCAGTGACCATGCCTTCGCCACTGAAACCTTCCGCCAACAACTGACACAAAGGCACACCAATGCACATCAGACAAATGCGTGGTGTTTTTTTTTATTTCATGACTCTGTCTGACACTGGGTTTGAACCCAGGTCCTTCGCTTTGTAGTCAACGTGCTTACTACCTGAGCTTGGCGGACAAGCTTGCTTAGGAAGGCTCCCGTTTAGAAGTCCCACTAAAGAACAGTAAAATCCTCATACAGCAGAAACTAAAGGGGATAGCACAATCTATATAGTTCAATGAATCCACTTGTGAATTCCCCAGATCAACCTAACCCCAATATGACTCAGCTAAATCTGCCGTCATATTAGGGATCCCTCGACATCAGCTACGTATAGCAGGGCAATGTTTCATAGGTGCCTATGTAAATAGATCGAATCTCCCTTTCAATGACTTCTGTAGAAGTCATAGGATAGTAGAATAATCTTTTCACTATCCATTTGAGGCATCACATAGTGACCTATTTTTCTGGATTCAGATAGGCCGGCTGCTTGCAGTTGGCGGCCTGTGCAACGTAATTTAACCTAAGAACTTGCTGAGTGAAATAATGAAGGTTATATGTAAAAAATTATATTTTTGTTAATTTTACCAACAGGCGTGATATAGAGAGGTGATGGGCCACTCCTCCCCTTTATTCTATAATTTTTTGCACATCGTAATTTTACGCCAAAAAAGGTTCATTGGAAAGTTACCGTCTATAACTTAAAAAAAATTGTTCCATATATCCAAAGACCGCACTAATGTGTTATTATGTTTGTCCAGTAATTTTTACGATTCTCTCGTTAAAATCCAATATTGCATGTATTATCAAAACCTAAATAATAAAATAATACCCGATAAAATTGATGTTTTAATATGATTTTAGTCATCAGTTTATGACCTGTTTTTGTTTTGTCAAATTATTTTTATTATTATTATTATTGTTGCCAAAAAGCGGCGAAGGGTTAAACCACACAAAAGAATTTATTAAATTGTCAAGGGGTCAAGTCTTAAATAATTCAAGGGTATAACTAACAATATACTTCACCAAACCCATCCCAACTATAAACCAAAAAATATATAAATGAACATAGAAACCAACATAATTATTGGCTCATTAGTTCAATATGTATTCCAGACAATGTTAATTTATAAAACACACCCCTAGAATACCGATTGACATAAAAAAACACAAACATTCTAAAAGAATCACTCAAAATGCTCACATGACTTTAAAATTTAATTTAGATTTTTAGAGGATATAAAAGAATAAAAACTGTGTTATGAGAAAAAATTAAAATTTCAAAAAGGAATAATGAGGGCATGATATGAAATAAGAATCATGTCATGAAAACTAATACATTTCTATTAATTTAACTGCAATCACCAGCATGAAACATAAACTACTTCAGCACACACAACACATTATTTATGTTGCTGATTATGTTGAGAACGTTTAACAAAAACGATGATCCGTAATGAACTCAAATAACCCATCGCTCCAATAATATGCAATATCAATTACACATTCGTCTATACATACATATTTAAAATGAATGGCATGAATGAATAATAATTATCAGTTAATGTTTCTTTTATTTTAGGTTTTTTTTCTCTTGTTCAAACTTTTGTTTTCATGACAATTTCACCGTGAAATGCAACAGCCACAGAAGTTATATGTACCATTTGAAAACCTCTCGTGTGCCATCTTCATTGATGAAAAATTTGTACATAGATCCATACATAAAAAATGGTGTTAATTTACACTTGATTATTATCTAATGCTAACAATAATTTTAAAGTTTCATTATCTCTTGCAGTGTTCATACTACATACTTTCATTTCGACTTTTATTTTTTACGTTATTTATATTTTGTGTACATAAATACATGTTTATTAACTTGTTTGCTAGTCAACCATAACATCTGTTTATATCCATTAAAATTTTTCTGTTATATCCCAGCAAGCAATTGTTATTGCAGAAATCACCAAAAATAACATCGATGTCATTAATTTAGCAGCGGTTGATAATTTTCAATCTTACGTAGAAAAAGCATAATTTTTTGTGGTCACCGGATGCATTATTTCCTTTGAACAGCGTAATTTAAAAGGCGATTTCTCACTTTTTGGTTAATATTTTTTTTAATTTAGGTGCTCTTTTTATTAATAATTTGATCAAATAAAATTTTCTTGGTTATGTTTTTCGAGAATTTTTTTATCTCTGCGACTTTTGAATACACAAATTTTTAGATCCCTTTACCGCCTTTGTTTGCCAACGGATTTTTGTCATTATATTGGTAGAAATTGTTGAGCTTTAGTGAACCGACCATATATTATTTAAATCGGTTCAGTATTAAAGAAATAAAAGGCTTCTAAAATTGACACCATGACACTTATGTAAGTATTGGTTCAAGTAAATACATAAGCATAGTCAATGAGAGTATTTATAAATGATACGAATTTTTCTCTTCAAATGAGTGAAGTTG
Organism: Gymnocheta viridis; assembly: GCA_956483585.1. NCBI lineage: Eukaryota > Metazoa > Arthropoda > Insecta > Diptera > Tachinidae > Gymnocheta > Gymnocheta viridis. The sequence goes on along the minus strand of OY101440.1, from coordinate 25,284,561 downwards.
AAAAAGAAATAGAGATTAGAATTGAAAGAGATGAGAATTAAATATGGATGTATATCCGTTCGTTACGTATGGATGTGTTATCTTCAACATAAAACTTAATAATATAAATGTTCCTGTTTGTACACAATTTAATTTTGTTTATTGTTTTTTTTTCATGCGAAAGGGTATGAGCTATTAGGACGCCTTTTCTCTTTGAATTAATGCCACTGAAGTAGGTATACGTTTAAACTGGCGGTCGATTTCGGCCAGCTGAGTTTCTTAGAGGTCGGATTTCGATTTCTTTCATCGTGTAGGCTTGAAGATACGTTTTTGTTTCGAGACATTTATTCTGGCATTAAAATTACAAAAAATAAAAACTTGCAAATTACGGTGCGAAATAACCACTAGCCTCAATTTAGTACGCAATAATTTTATTAATTGGATAGTTTTGTGTTCCAACAAAGGATGTTTCCTTTATTTGTTTTTCTCTAGAGTTTTTATTTTTATTTACATTAAATATGATTTTTTAATTTTCTATAAGTTTAATTCAATGAATTGAATACAATTGATATAAAACTGTTGAATAAAGTTTTTCTGTTTAATTTTTAGTGTCGTTGTTTTAAATATAAAAATGAATTAAATTTAACTGCCAGGTCCATGATGTCACATGTATTCGGTCTTTCATAGAATTTTATTTTAAATGTAATTGTGTGAAAGAACGAATACATGAGACAATTATATATCCCGGCACAAAGGAAGGATATCGCGATTGTTACTCAAATATCATGAAACCTAAGATTTATGAAAATCGACACGTCCATCGCATTCGTATTCTATTTCATTACAGAACAAATACTTCTACGACTAAAATTTTGTAATTAAAAGAAATACTGTGTAATAAGCTAATAGAACATCTAAACCAAATTAAATTAAAACAAAATTCAAGTGAAAAGCTGAAAGAAGCAGCAACATACTGTACCGAAGTATGATTTTGTTTGCTATGAATGATTTATGAAATTTTCCGATTTCACCAAGTTTCAGCGAAATTTCGTGATTCTCGCAATTTACACTTTCAGCGGTTATTAATAATTTTTAGAGTCTTATCGGTTTTTCAAGAAGTCTCAAATTTTTTTCGACCGACGAATTTTTGGTCATTTTATAGTTTCAATAATATGAAACCGATTTCCATGCATTTTACCCATTTGCAATATTTTTGCTTCACTGCGTTTTTTTTTCTTTAATAATTTTAGCGAATGGTAATCCATTTTAAGCTTGTTGTCGGCTTTTTCGCGAATTTAGGCGATATAGATAATATTTTCATAGTTATTGTTTAAAAAATTTTTAATAAATTTTAGATTATTTTCGTTTTTCATTATTTAATTTATGCCGTTTTCTTTTCTAAAAAATATGTAACATTTCTTTTACTTTTTATTAAAAAAATGATTGTTTTTATTATAGTTGTTGAAAAAGGAAAAACAAATTGATGAGCTTAACGTTATTAACAAGTTTGTCAACAGTTTTAATAAATGACTAAATGTGTGAAACATGTTTAATTTATTTTCCGAAGAACATACATACTTGCAACCTGCTCATAACGATAATAGATTGTAGCAGCAAATTAATATGAAATAAGTTTTTTTACTATAGTTATTGTTAAATAAATTTTATGGTAGAATTCTATAACTCATACATTAAATAATAAAAAAGTTAAAGAGTTGTATAGACACGTAAATTGTACGCATAAGTTTTAATTTTTTTTGTTTTTAAATTTATAGCGATAGTAGAATTTTACACTATCACAAAAAATATATTACAGGAAATTAGACAATCAGGACTATTTTTATAACAATTTCTACACCCCTCTAAGGAAAACAACATAACGATAAATAACTTTCAAAACTTATTCTTCAATATATAGATTGAAGTTTTTAACATAAATGTTTGAGAAAATATATATTAAAGACTTAATATTCAAGTTTATCATTGGTATCTCTCTTCAAATATGAATTATTCAAATGAAATGTTCAAATTAGTCAAATGAACTTCGCCAACTAGTCAAACAAATGAAAAGTTATAGTTTAGTGAAGTTTATTTAATAATTTAAATAAGTAAATATTTTTCGTGGGATAAAAACTAATATTTTTATTTACATATTTAACTAAGTATCCAAGTATTAATGAAATAATTTTCTATATTAAAAGTGATTAAAAATAATAAATCACCTGTATTAGAACACAACATCGCTTGCGAGCTTATCAAGTCAATTTAAAAACCAGTGCTAATCCTAATATATAATTAATGAAAAGCTTCATGGAAGCAGAACTTAATGGGGGATATGATAATTAATATTTTCAAATGAGGGAACTTATCATACTGCGCCATGAGAGATATCTTTCCTGATGATGGTCAACAAAGTATTGATAAACATACTGAATCAAACGTTCTGTAATACACTTCAAACTGGTATTCGCGAAGCACAAGCCGGGTTTCGCCCGAGCAAGTTTAACATCGAACACATAAACAGATTGGACAAAAAAAAAACGAAAAGATTTAAATGATCTATAACTTCATAATTTTAACATAATTTTCTTATAATTTTCAAATTGCTGCAAAGAAGATTATAGAAATTGAAAATGAAGTTTGCTCAAGATCTTAAAACCACCGATTACCAGCAGCGACTTAATTTTCCGGATTCCTTGAAGAAAATATCCGATTGATATCACGATTTTATACATGAGTGACGTCGCTCATTTCAAATTAAATGATTTTGTCGATTCTTTCTTTTAAGTATGCGTAAGTAAGAGCATGCCTCAACTCTAAAAAAGAATATTCAAGAAGAAATTCAAGCGATAGATCCGGAAATCGTGAAAAACGTGTGAAGGAACGATTGGGCGGCACTTACGCGACATTATTTATCTTCTGCATTGCCGGTATTCAGACGGGCGCCAGAAAGGTATTCAGTTTCTAACACCGTCTACGCTTATTAAATATTTTTTCATATTTTTTTCTTACTAGTGTTTCCAGCGGTTGACTCAATCAACCGCATTCTAGTTAATAATATTAAACATCTTCATGAATACATACGATAAAATTCAAAAACAAAAAATATTGTAAATAAGCAAATTAAAATTATGTCTCATTTCTATGCAAAAACAATTTGGACAAACACGCATGCACACTTTGTTTATTTTTCAAGTTGAAGCTGATACATGCATCTGTTATAATAAGTGTACATGTGTTAGTAGCAACCTTAAACACTTATAGTTCCTTAGATATCGAACCGATTTGAATAAAATTATGATTGTACAGATCTATGTGAAACCCCGTTGAAAAACGTATAAATCATCCAAAGTCGATTTAGTGTTACGGCCGCAAAAGGGATCTAAAAAACGTGTTTGTCTATTAATAATATCGAATAGATAGATAGATATCTCAATGTCAATGCATTAGAGATTTAAGTTCTTAGGACCCTTTTTGTTGGGTGTTACCTCAATATGAGTCATTACACTGGGTGCTATTTCATGTAGCCAATAAGTCTACTTGCTTCGCTTTATACACATTATATATATTACCTGATATAATAGTCAGATTTTTTTTAAGTTGGAAAAAAATAAAATTTGTGTGGTTTTCTTAAATAGCTTACACTTTTTTGGTTCCATTGGAGTAATTTTTTCCTCACACTTCTGATTATTAGAAGGGGAACCTAGAGTTTGCTAACCTTAGCTGGTGAAATTTCGGAAATACTGAAGAAAAGAAGGGCTATGATTTTCCAGATATAAACTAAAGCTTTCAATAGTTTTCCTTTATTTTTGATTTTAGCTTATAAGATAATTGAAATGTTACAAAATCTATATTTCAAGAACACTAAAAATTCCTAGTGTTTATTTTATGTCGTGTAATTTCATCAATATCATTTGAGCATATTAATGTCTATTAAGATTGTCCGCTGCTATAATAAGAGTAAATATACATACATATATTAAATCTTCCAATAAAAGAAAATAGCTCAATTATTAAAGTTTTTTCTAACCTTTCACAATTCCCAGATCACTTTAGATAAATCATAATAAAATTATAATTTCAATGTAAGATTTTCCCTGAATGGAAAAAAAACTCTTTAGTATTCCAAACAATTTGCAGCAACAACCAATGACAGCATTTGTAACAACAGAGCAATCAAAAACTCATTTCCTGCCAGAAACAACAAGACAACTTTAATATATCGCATAAACCCTTTTTTTATTAAAACTGTACTGACTTCTCTTAGGAGACTTAAAAAAGATGCTTAAAAAATAGAAAAAAGTACATATCTATATGTACTATATGTATTTATGTATGTACGTATGTCAAACATACAATATAAATGTCATTAAGTTATTAAGTAGAAAATGCTGTATGTATCGTAAAAGTTATGAAAAAAGACAACCATAAAATAAATAAATCAAACAAACCATAAATAAGTCCTACCAGCAAAAATTATGCACAACATAACGACAACAGAGGTCGGCAACGGCAACAAAAAAGCGCAAATCAAAAAGCCACAAAAATAAAAAAAATAAATTTCTTTTCAGCAACAAAAAAAATGTTATGAGTTTATTAATGTTTGGGAATCGGGAAGAGAGACACCAGCACCAGTCTTCTAAGAAAATCTTGGACAGTAAAACGAAAAATTATCTAATTTATTTTATTAATTCACGATAATAGATCATAGTATAATTAAGTTGCTTTAATCGTTTCTTAGAAATTAGTTAAAAATGAAAACACCTTTGGAAAGTTTAGTGAAACTATTAAAGATGGTACGGAGTCGCCAGGGTTTAAATTTGTTTAAGTTCCGAATGAAAAAATTTAAAATAAATATAAAATCAGTGTAAAATATTTTTGAAACACTGGAAATTTGACAACAAACATAAGAAACAGAATTAAATCTTCTTCAAATAGAATCTCTCCCGTTGCCCGAATTCACTTCAAGATACTTGAAATTTGTACTACTTAATTATTTTATTATTGTATTTATTTTTTTTAAAAATATATTTATCAAAATAGAAACAAAAAGAATAAATTTTCACTATTTTTAATTTGATAATTTAACTAAATTTCGAAAATTTATATTTCCTGGGAATAAGAGTTCCTATTTCCGAGCAAATCGTAAAGACTAGTTTTTACATTAATTTACACTGAATAATAAATGATAAACAAAATTTATTTACACAATACAATACACATCGCTCCTTTATTGCAACGTATTCGTATCTCAAAAAAGTGTTTTTTGAGTTAAGAATGCAGAAATATTCCTTATATTGTTCTTTATACTTTGTAATAAATTCAAACAAATATCTTGTTTAATCACCTCTTGAGGTGAGAGTACTTTTTTATTTTTCCATTGTTATGTGCGTATATTAAAAACTATAAACTCGTTTTTTCACTAACGAGTGTTTTTTGAGATATGACTACGTTGCACTAAAGGAGCGACATGGCATTTAAGATCGTTATAATATTAATTATCAATCTGGAACGAGTTTTATAGGTTCCGGGGTTCGAGATCCTCCAATGCCATTTCCGATATATGCAAGTTATCCACTTCTTAATAACATTATGAATTTTTTATTTTCTATCTTTACAATTAAGCCTTCAGCCTCTAAAAAATATTGCAGTTCACTTTAATCGATTACGTAAAACTTTTTGTTTAAAATACATTGAATTTGATTATTGAGGAGTATTAGCTTGCTCCCATGTGCATTGCTTACGTAGATCATAAAGAAACTTTTAACCAAAAGCTTAATTTGCAGCCTGCATCAGTGGTACCAGCAGCAAATTTTGAAATTCCCAAAGAAATTTTTAATTATTCTGGCTTAGGTTTGTTTATAATTTAATTTCTCAATTAAATTAATTAATTTAGAAATAAAATTTTAAGGCTTGTAGGGTCGAACTGATATCATGATGTTTCGAGATCAACCTCTCATCATTATTGTTCTTGTATTCCTTTTGGCAAGCTTCTTCTGGCTTAAAATTGATCCACGGTGAGTTAAATATACAGTACAGCCCGACTGCTTACTTATATATTTTTTTGTTGTTGAAATTTTTATTGAATATTACGAGTTAATATTTTGAAATTTCGATGTCCTGACACCCACTGTGCGAAGAACAAAAAAACAAAAAACAAAACAGCTTTGACTAAAATGTCAAAAGCAGAACAATATTCCATCTAACAAAGAAAACCGGAGTAAAAAAGGATGTTAATTTCTGATCATTGATGCAGAAACGTTAAGTAATTTGTTCCTTCCTTTTCTATGAGTAAGAGAGTTTATATAATGTTTTTATATACGATACGATATATTTTATATTCGAACGTTGATTAGAAAGTAAAGTAAACATACCACACGGAAAAAATTATGTTCTTTGTCTAGCACAACACCTGTTTAAGTGATTTACATACCTAATTTCAGAATTTTTTCAGGTAAAAAGTATTATAAATCGTTAGTTTTTTGTGTAGATATAAGTTTCTCAAACATTACGATAATGCTAAACTCTGAGAGTTTTCTTTGATTAAAAAACACAAGGGTAAAGTCAGATTGGAACTTCAGTCAAAAAATTCCTTCCAAATTAAACCTAAAACTGTTCAACTAACTATGAACTTGATTTTATTTTGTATGTATCTGCTCCAAACATCGGCGGGGAGGGTCAAACCTATGTTTATGCGTCATTGGCATCCTTGGAACAATTGTACCACGAACATATATGTATGAAAAACGTCTGCATTTGTGTTTTTTTCTTTTGCGTTTTTTGAGAAACCGTTGCTGACTACCTGCAGGTCAACAACAAGCAAATATTGGAGAAAATGTAATAAAGCATTTAGTTCAAAGATATTACAATACGGATCGAACAGTTATGGGTAAAATTTTTATTACATCACTTTCACTGTGCAAAGAATGTGGGAGTATGTAGGAACTTTACGAAAAAATAAGACTTGTGCTCGAGAAGCATTTCGATTAAATAGATGCTGAGAAGTTCAGTCATCCATATTTGGGTTTCACAGTGCTGACAACAAGGATACGTCTTTGGTAAGTTATATAAAAAAAATAAATGTGTGCTTCTGCTTTTTACATTACTCTCTGATATGAGCATTCGAGAAAATACGAAATTGTCGTAGACTCGATAGATCAAATGCTAGGAATATGTACCTACAAAGGTATAACTCGACGCTGGCCGTACGCACGTTATATATACGAGCTTTTTTTCTACACTCAATAAAATGGAAGTTCGGAGTGAAAAATTAAATTCGCTTTCCAAGCAGCTCGTGCAGAAATCTTGTTGAAAAAAAAATATTATGGTGCAATCGATTACAAAAAAATGACATCACAGACATGATGGGCGGAGCCGAAGCTATGAAGGCAAATGTTGCCTCAACGTCTATTTCATCAGTTGTTAGTGTAGTTAAAGGTTGCAGTAAACTGTGTATGATCAGTGATAAAAAACATCGTAAAACACGACAGATGTTCTCGAAATGCAGTGATCCTGCAAGTGCGAAACATGCGAATAAGTTTTAACTTAAAGATTTTTATACTTATAGTTTTTGAATATCCATTTTTAATTATTTACTTTTATATTAAAAATCAATTATAATAAAAGGCTTGTGAGGCAAAAACTTTTAGTTTCAAAGTAAAAGACCATATTTTCAACGTAAAGCATATATTGGTACAGCTGTACCAAGGATGTAAGTGGAAGTGTTGTAAGGAAGGATGTCACAGAAGAGATATATTACACGTCACTAAGGACCCGATAAAAGCCCATCTCAAAAATCTTATATTTAGCAATGTTTATGAAGATTATCTTCAAGCAACAATTATGCACATTTTCATCAAAACTTTATTAGTTGATCAATTTAGTAACCACCAATATTTTCGATGACAAGAAATCAATAAAGCATTTTCAGTAAATCAATAAGTTAATTTCTTCTGCCATTTGGCAGTAATAAAATTCTGAGCAACGCGGCTAATTAAAACGAAGGATAATCTTCTGTTTATTACAGTTACTGAAATGGGCTTAAGTGTGATTTCTTGTGGACGCCAACTTTCTAGCCAACGGATCTACAGAAAGCGATTGAAAATATTCCATGCATATCTTATGAATTAGAGCGTTGTAATGAAAAATGTTTATAATATTCCATAAGTTCTCATAACAATATAGAATCCGTTTTATAAAAGAGCTCCCTAGAAAAATCTAAATTGGCTGTCACTAAAGCATTAAATCTGTATTTTGAAAACAAACGAAATTGCTGGTGCTTGGTTGTAAATGCTTTCAATAAGCAATCAATTCAACAAAATAAGAAACCAAAGCATAGACGTTCATATGTTGCTAATAGAAGGCCCCAGACCAAAAGTTAATGTCGTTGGTTGAGATGTAAACATAAATCAATGACAAAGTAAGATCTCAACCCCCGAAGGCTTAAAAGGGCTAAAGTGAGTATAATGTATTTTAATAAATAATTTTACTGATGCGGACGTAGTTAATCAAACCTGATCTAATCTTTCTAATAACAGGCGTTGGCAGAACAATTTTGTCTTGTCTAACAAAATCGTATTTCTTCTTGTAAGAAAAATATATGTTTCTTTAAATTAATATGCACTTTTATAAACCATTAAAAAATATTTTAACTTAAAATAAATTAATTTTTATGTGCACACATGTGAATAAAATAAACTTTGTATACTAAAAATATATTCCGTAAATTTCTTATACGAGTGATAATCATAGAAAAGTTTTTCGAACACAGGATTTTTTGAATATTAAATTTTTTTTAATATGTAAGCCATTTACAAATTAATTTTGCTTATTTTAAATGATTTAGTTCCGCTGAGAAATATGTTTAACATTTAACTACTTAAGTGTTAGTAAATTTGATCCTCCCTCAACAATTTTTTAACTTACCCTCTCTCAGTGTCCTCTATTAACTTTAATCTCCCAGTATCTTCTCATATTGTTATTATTTTGCAATTTTAATTGAATAAAAAAATTCAGTATCTTGTTTTTTCAACACCAATAATTAAAAAATAAACTTTTTTAGTAAAAATTTATTGGTAAAATTAAAGGGAATAAAATTAACCATAAAGTTAATAGTTTTGTGCAAATATTTCATGTCCGTAATTAAAACTTAATATAAAAGATATTTTTTTTTGTCACATCTCATATATTATATGAGTGATTTTTGCTGAGTTTCAGCTGAAAAGATGTGCAATCAAAATGTATGATAGACTGTTTATCATTAAGCTATCCGGGCCCTCGGAAAATCTCTTCATACGGCGGATTGATTGTGAAGGAAAATGAGGCGGACTTTGCGAAATATAATACCGTACCCTTACAAAAATATTTATATTTATTTTATGAAAACACAAATGAATATTGCAGAAATCACAAGAGTATTAACAAACTTTTATTAATCCTTGGGTGAAGTATACAAAAATGAAAGAAATGAACACTTAATGCAATTGTGTAAACAAAAGCTTGATTTTTTTTTACATTTCTATTTTCTAACTTAAATTAAATCTCGGTATTTTGCAAGTAGTGGTTAAAAGTATAATGAAATGAGAATGCAATCTTACCAGATTCATTTAAAAGTTTTGTATCAAAAGTATTTAAAATCATCAAAATTGTATTTTGCTACTATAAAAGAATTATTTTTTTGTTGTTACTTTCCTTTCATTGTTTTATAGCTAATGTCATTGTTATGTAACAAAGTTCATTATGGAAAATGTAAGAATTAACAACAACATCTTGATAAGTGTCAAGATTAATAAAGTTAGAGGCGTTATAAATATGTATTTAGGATATACACTGAAAAAAATTATGCAAAATGAGGAGTTTTTGAATAGTTTTATTAAAAAAAAAGGGGCCACGAGTGGCTTGAACTCTATGGAGGATGAAGATAGGCGGTGGGCACTAACACTTATATTTTTATGAAATGAACTATATATATTTTTTTTATATAAACTTCATTTGGTGTAAAAATAAAAAAATAATAATTATAAATTATATATTTTATTTTATTTTCTACTCTCGAACTTTTGGCTACGCTCCTACAATTTTTTCGAATAAAAATATTTTTTCTTAGTCTCATTTTTTAATAAATTGAGAACTTAATTTATATATGCTTACTTACTTGAAACAAAGCAATTTTATTATAAAAAAATATTTTTTTTTAATTTTTACGAGCTGTGGGACGTATTTTAGTCTTACACCTTTTTTACAGGAAGATGTTTAATTGCGGCCAAAATGTTAAAATTTTTCTGCGTGTACTTTTCGTGTGTTATTTTAAATGAAATTATGGTTATTTGCTTTCATTTGATTTTGCAAGTTTACAACTTTTTTGTGATTTTCTTTTGTTTTGAATTGGGGTTAAACATAGAATTTTTAATTATTTTGATGAAGTTGTATATTTTTTTTCTTAACATTTACTGTCAGGCCCACGATGTAACACGTATTCGTTGTTTCGTACAATAACATTTAAAACAAAAACAAAATTTTAGAATTTATTTTTCTTTTAAATGCAATTGTACGAAAGACAGGACACAAGTGACACCGTAGGCCTGGCAGGTCAAGTTTTTTAATTTAAATATTCGCTTTAATTTTCAATATATTTGCAGTTCCTTATTTGTTTACACAGTACAACATTTTTCAGCTCATTGATTTGGGAGTCAATTCTGAGAATTGCACGTGAAAGTGGCCCCAATAATAATAACTTCGTTTTGTTAAGTTAGCTGCATTAAAAATTAATAATTTTGAATATTGATAGTAGTGAAGTTGCTTTTACAGCAAAAGCAAGTAATAATACCTTCCACAATACAAATAACTCTCGTATCCTTTTTCGAGTCATAATTTGTATAAATACAAAACTGAAATCACATTCCACCGTGGCAGTGTAGCGCCTCCCGAAGAACAACGTTGTTTCTGTTCTACCGTGTAAGTTGCAATTAATTGATGTTCAATTGACCTTGTTTCTTTGGAATGTTCTCTCATGTCAAAATAATAATCACTTTGGATTAAAAACCACCAACAACCAATTTGTTTTAAAAATAATTTCTTTAAAATAGTTAATAATTACATTTAAAACCAGAAAATCATTGAATATGTCAGTATACGTAAAGTATATCGAGATATAATCGTGTTAAAACATAGAAAAAGTAATAAATATCCACATTGAAAAAAAATCGTATGGCCAATAATATATTAACCCATTCCTGCCTGCCCATATATCGGCCCGTACGATTTTCATGAAATTTCACATATTGTGTCTAGAAGACCATAGAAGTTGATTAAAAAAAAATATTTTACCTCAACTTTGACCTGAGATATGACATGGGTATTTAAATACCCGACAGGCAATGGTGTGAAGTATTTACTTTGTTATATTTCGCAAAAAAACACCACGTTATATTGTGTTGACATTTTCTTTTTTGTTAACATTCGCCAAAAGTTTAAAAAAAAGTGATATACAGTTATACCTAAAAGCTATTGTAAGTACACATAAATTTTTTCATTGGATTTTGCGAATATTTATATTGTATAATTATAAATAAATATATTAATTTTTAGATTATCAGAATCTATTACTGAATATATTGATATAAAATGATTCGCCCAAAGAAAATTCTAACTGCTAACGAGTTGCAAGCTCTTTTTGATAGTTGTTTTGATGAGGACAGTGATGGGGACGAAAACATTAATAAACACGCAGACGCTGTTGATATCATCATAACGCCACCCGATGACGTCGATAATCTTAGTGACAATGAAGAATTAGACGAAAATGTTCAATTATTGCACAATGAGCAGGAGCTGCCTAATGAGATTGCCGGACAATTCGAAATTGAATGTACTTACAATGACAACAACAAGTACATGTCATCAGGTGTTGATAATTATACGGTTAGTTCTGAGATCGAAGAAGAAGATGATACACCCATAGCCACAACATCTACTGGTCGTAAATCAACATTGACAGCAGAAAAGGCACCTAAGCGGCCTAGAATTGATGAAGGAATCAATCCAAAATGGTCTCGGTCACATAATTATCAATTTGATAAGACTCCATTCGATGATACGGTCAATGCAAACAAAGCGTTGTATGAACAAATTGGTGCCATGAAACCAGTGCAGCTTTGGGAGATGTTTATCGATGAAGAGGTGTTGAGCCTATTGGTCACTTCAACCAACCACTACGCTGCGACCAACAATTGTCCATCGTTTATTACATCAACATGCGAAATGAAAACATTCTTGGACTTGTTGTATATCACAGGTTATCATACTTTGCCGCAAATACATAGCTATTGGTCAAATCGCGAATCATTGGGATGTGCACTAATAAAAGAATGTATATCAAGGGACAGATTTAAACGAATGAAACAATTCTTTCACGTGTGCGACAACTCGAAATTGGATACGAAAAATAAATTTGCAAAAGTAGCACCATTGAATGATTTACTGAACAAAAAATTTCTTCAATTCGGTATATTCTCTCACCACCTTTCGATTGATGAACAGATGATTGCATACTACGGCCGGCATTCGTGCAAAATGTTCATCAAGAGAAAACCAATTCGTTTTGGGTACAAGTATTGGTGTCTGGCTTCTGCAGAAGGATATTTGTACCAGTTTATTCCATATGCTGGTGCAGTAGAACAGGTGGACCCAGGGTTTGGGTTGGGAGAAAGGGTAGTCCTATCGCTGTTGGCAAATGTGGAGGACCGCGCTAAGCACACGGCTACATTTGACAATTTTTTTACAAGTCACAAACTAATGACTCGTTTGTCGAACGATGGATATTTTGCTTTAGGAACTGTTCGTGATAATCGGACCAATCATGCCGATCTAATGGAGGTCAAGGAAATGAAAAAGAAGCCTCGCGGGACGACTGACTTTCGTTTTGCTAAGAATAATTCTATACTCGCTGTGCGTTGGAATGACAATGCTGTAAGTTATTCACAAAAACATTGCATATTGTCAATGGGTTCATTCTAAGCTTTAACTGCATCATTGATAAGTGTCTTCATTAATTATTATATTTTTAGGTCGTGACCTTACTGTCAAATTTCCTTAGCCATACACCAATGGCCCGCGCAAAACGTTATGATAGAAAGCAACGAAAAATAGTTGCGATTGAGCAGCCCCATTTGGTCAGCCTATACAATCAGCGCATGGGAGGTGTTGACCTTTTTGACAACGCAATGAACAATTACAGAATTAGAATTCGGGGAAAAAAATGGTACTGGCCATTGATAACGAATGCGTTCGATGCTGCTATGGTAAACGCGTGGAAACTACATTGCCTTTGCCGCAAGTATGAAAACCAGCCACCAATGCCACAATTCGACTTTCGAGTGGTGTGCGAATCAATTATGATAAAGTCCAAGTATCATCATCCGGGTAGATCGTCGGCTTCTGGGGCACAACTTTCAATGCGTTACGACCGTGTCGATCATTTTGTAGGAAAACTCAGTACTCGTCATCGTTGTCCGCAATGTGGTGGAAAAACTGAGTATGGTTGTTTGAAGTGCAAAGTGAATTTGCATCCCACTACTTGCTTCCTAGATTATCATAACGGTGTTGCACCAGACCAGAAGAAGATTGCTAAGGCTAAGTGAATTCTTTTATCATGTTTTCTTAATAAAATTACAAAGTATTCGATTTAAATATGCTTTTTATTCATATCAAACAATTTTATTCATATAGCGAAAAATAGCTATTTTTAGTACACACCATGGACTGCCTGGTATTTAAATACCCATTGCCATTTTACCTGATCTGAAGACCAGCTGTGTTGACATATCCCTGGGGGATTTTCTTCATTGCATAGTGGACAACTTAAGCTCTCTGGTAAAATTTTAAGTTTTTAAATAATCCCATTTTCCAATGTTTGGCAACACTTTTCCGGAGCATTTTCCGACTTAGAGAAAACTTCGTTTTTGTCTGCGAAAAACAAAAGGTAAAAAAATATATAAAAAATCCTGCTAAATTTTTATATATAGCCTAATCTTTCCTCTTTTCAATAAAGAAAAAATTACCGCGCTATCTCTCACCTGGCCCGTGCTAAAATTGTTTATGTATCAACACTTTCTTGGGTATTTAAATACCCATTAGGCAGGAATGGGTTAATGCAGTCAACTTGACGAAACGAATGATGCTGAAGTTCTTATTTTTCTCAGAATCTAGTCCCAAAATCATGTGTCGTATTGTGTTATTTATTTAATTATATTGATTCCAGTTTAAGGTATAATTTAATATCATAAGAAAAAATTTTTTTTCCAATATTTCGCAATTATCAATGAGTCACTTCTTCAGGGAAATTATTAATAATCGTAGAACAATATTATTTAACAAAATCTAATAATTAAATTTAAATTTTGTAAAAAAAAATGCAATATTGTTGAATTTTTTTTGTGGAAAATTTGTTATTGTTTAGTGAAATTTTATCGAATAATTTTTTTATTTAATAACTCTTATACTGCATTTACGTTACAACCGATATCTATAGAATTCAAGCAAAATCTAGTTGACTTTAACTTGATTGCCCATACAAAACAACAACATCTTTGTCACTATATTTTGATAAAAGCTTTAAAAGTGTAAAAAAAACTGATGTAAAACGTACAGATTTCGATAGATATTTCAATTGAACTCTACTCGATTTCGTTCATGTGCAAATGCTCCATTAATGAATTTAAAATTTTTTTATAATTTTACACTGTTGAAAAATTCTTTTAAAACTTGTTATTTGCATTAAAAATATCGTATTTCGATTTCTTGTTACTAATTTTTACTTTCTCAGTTACAGTTTGAATTATGAAATTGTATTTTTTCAATATCAGTGTAGATTTTATATAATCAAATTGTTTTTTCTCAGTATCAGTTAGGAATTCTGATTATTAAATTGTATTAGTTTGGCTTTCTTATTATCAATCTGTATTTTCTCAATATTAGTTGCATTTTAGGAATTTCAAATAGAAAAGATCAATTAGAACTAGGAACAGTTCAATATATATAAAAGAAATATAATTGGAAAATAATCTCCCTACTGAGTTAAAAATTGTCTTGCCATAACTTCATTTCGATATATTTTGATAGTATTGATATTTTCCATATTTAATTTATATTTTTCTTAAATAAATTTACACATTTTCTTAAATTTATTTTAGATGGAGTCATTTCATATAATGTTTAATAAAATATATGTACATACATATAACGAAGTTATAACATGAGCTGTCACTAATCGTTAAAATTGATACTTAAAATAGAATTTTGTTTTCCAATCAATAAATTTCCTAAACGTTTATTATTCTGGGTATGGAATCTAAGAACCGTTTAGTCTAATACCACTGGGGCTGCCACTACAACTTTAAAAATAAACTTAAATATGAAAAATAACTTAAACTTTCCTAAATAGATTTTTGTTTGTGTTTTACAGACATAAAACCTTTCTCTGTTTGTTTTTCTCGGCATCATATTTATGTGTTGTCTGTCCTTGTGTTTCTTGCACCCAAAAATTAAAAGAAATTTTTCTTGGCAAAAATATTTTCTGTTGAAGATTAAATTGATTTTGTTGATGTTTATTGACTGGCATTGTTGTTTTTCTTGGATTTGTGGTGGTAAATTCATTGTAGTTTTATTTTATTTACTTTTTTTTACTATATTCCCTATATGGTAACGATTTAAGTAAGTTGGTAGGAAGAATGACTGACATACATGCTTTTATCTCCTGGCATTAAATAATAGTTTTGTTTTTTCCAGAATTTTAAAGAGTTTTATAAGAATTAAATAATTTTTGTTAAATTTTTGAAACTAAAGTTTTGCTTTGATTCAGCTCAGATCACTTGAACTAAAAAAACAAAATAACGTCATCTCCAAATGTGCTGTTTAACTGCTCGTAGTTAAAAATCAAAAATACTTAGTTTTGAATTAACGGCAAAATTAAATATATCCCAATGAAAAAAGGTTTCAAATAAATAATAATAAAAAATAAGTCAGTGTTCCATAAAACATAAAGTAGAAATGACTACAAATCCTGTGATGATTGAGAACGTGAGTTTGAGCGCAGTTTCATGCAAGTTATAAAATCCAGCATTTTCAGAATTGTATTAGTATGCAATTAAATTTGTTGTTGTTGAAATGTTTAAGTGACAAAGGGGTATTCCTATAAGTCCTATTTCTATTCCTGAACGTTGTGTTGCATTGTGCAGAACATTTCAAGCGATTTGGTAGCGGCAAAAACAATTATCTAATATAAATATTAACAAAAAAAATCATCGCAAATATTTAATCGAGTAGAGAAATTGAGTCTTACCAAAATTTTTCCTTAAAACTAAATTACGAAAAATAATAGAAATCAAACAAAAACAGACAGAAAACACAAAAAAATATAATTCAACTGAGAAACATTATAAAAATTTTCTTTTATTTGAGGTGGGCCAAATAAAGCTTCTCAAGTTTTATTTTTATAACTTTAGTTCAAAAATGTGTGTAAAACACAGACACATTTTAATTTTCTGTTTTTGCTATAACAATAATGAGCGTAATAAAAAATTATGATACAATGGATAATATTGATAATCTGAAATGATGGGCAAAATAAAAGAAAATGTCTTAAAATAAAATCAAAATTCTTACACGTCCCGCTCTCTTCAAATGTACATACATATTTTCCATCAGCCTTTTATTATATCAAGTGGGGAGTCATTTTATTTCGAATATATTATTTTAGATACGTATAATTTGCAATAAAAAAATTAAAATCGAAGATGAAAGAAAGTTTTTTAAGTTAAAATAAGTGCTTACCATAAATTCTACAATGTTTCTTTTATTTTAATCACGATTTTATTAAGTTAATAATAGTTGAAAATAATTATAAATTGCAAAGGCAAACACAATTTTAGTGTGATGAATAATAAATATATAAGAATTGTATTCCTCTCTATCTCTCCTTTGTGACTACGAAATCGGAAATGCTGCAAGAAAACTTGCATAAATTAAAAATAACACTGTTGAGTGGATTATTTTGTAATTGCTAGCAACTTAAGCACTCCCTTAAAATAAGGACTAAGCGATAGAATAGTTTTTTAAACGCAAACTTAGTAGGTATTTTAGAAAATATTTCCTCCAGTCTGATTATACTTCTTAGCATACTCTCATCAAGTTTACCTTAATTAAAATTTTATTTTGAATTAAAATTCGTTATATTTAAGTCCGAGCTCACACACACGGGCGTTTTAAAAATGCTCTGCGTTTTGACAAAAAAAAAACTGAAATCAAAGTTTCTTCCTTGTATTCAAAACGTATGTAAATAAATGTTTGTATTAGTTGTGTTTTTATTAGTTGCGGTGGTACATGGGAAACTTAGCTACCTCAGTTGGACTAAGACATAGGTCGATATTGCAAAGAGAGATGGACATATTAAGCGAGATAGGCTGGGGAGGTGCTGCTCACTATTCTAAGTCTTACGTAGATGGGCGTTGAGGGCCTTGTTGCATCTGTTACTGTTTACCTTCTCAAAGTGGGACAAAAATAAAAAAATTAAATAAATGAGCAGTATCTGGGCCGGCCATCAGATTTTAATAAAATTTTACACTGCTGTAAGTGAAGTACAGTTAAGCTTAAGTTTTGAATTCGATATTGTTGGTGGGATCGCGCTAGAGTCAAAAAACATATTTACGAATAATTCACAGTATATTAGGCCTTAAAGAAGTGCTTTTAATTGTTTTGTTCTAGCCTCACATTTAGAGAAAATGTTCCCTAAAATTAATATTAGCATGAAAATATATCCGATGTGGTAGGATCTGTTGTCTACAGAAGCAAAATTTTTTTAAAAATAAATGACATCGTATTCTTATGAAGCCTCATTTCAGGAAAGTATAAACTTATAATATATTTTTTAGCAATATATTTTGATAACTGAGAGAAAACTAACGCACTTTTCCAACAAAATTTTTGACTTTAACTACTTATAACATTTGACTCAGTTATTGTTTAAAAAATGTTGGTCTAAATACTTAGAATTTTGTTGTTAAAAATTTTTTCCAAAAAATTTAGATTTTTTGTTATTTTTAAAAATAATCGAGTATCTTCAAAACGTAAAGAGATAGAAATACCAATAAAAAGATTGTTTAGAACTAAACCAAAAGTATTCACTATTTCAAGCGGCATCTCCTATACCATTACAAAGTTCAAGTTCACTTTTTAGAATAAAATTGAGACAGGAATGTAAATATCAAAGAGAAATGTAATTAAACAAAGTAGCCAAACTTTGAACTCAAGCGAATACACAACAGCTATCTTTTAACTGTTTGCACACACCAAGTATGCTACATGTGAGAAAGGTGTCTAAAAGCAGCTTTATATTGATTTGAAAAATTCAGACAAATATATTGGAGGCAAATATTTCACAAACCTAATAACCTATTCACATTTTAAACTCAACTATGAGTGAAAACTTAGTTCTGACTAGACAAATGTTCGACGAAATGAACGTGTCTTCTAAGCACCTGTTGCGCTACAGAAATTTTTGTTAAGTTAAACCTAAAATATTAGACAATAATAGTTATTCTCAATTTGTACCTAACTAATTCAATTTGTACCTAACTAACATGCAAGTTTGAGCAAACACATTGGTCAAGATAGTGGCCACGCTTGTTTCTTCTTGTATTTGCCTGAACTGAAATACACTTATTATAAACTTGAAGAAATCATTTTTTTATATAAACTGAAATATATAATATTACTTCAGAGTTGGTAAATGTTAAAAAAAATTATTGTATAATTTTTTTTTTACTTTTTATGCGCTTAAAACTTCCTGTTAAATAAATTTGATATCAACTTAGTAACTGAAAAGCTATTTCCTTTGAAAACAATACTGTAGAAAGAGAAGCAAGCACAATAAAACTTATAAAACCGTAATATTATAGCCGTATATAATATAAGTATCAGCAGCTTCAAAAATAGTTTTTCTTTCCATAAAGCACTTAAATCTTAACTTTTTAATTTAGATAAAAAAAGCCTTACAAAAATAATGCTCATGTTATTACTTTTTTTATTTAAAGAAAATGTTGATGAATACA
This sequence comes from Gymnocheta viridis, assembly GCA_956483585.1. Taxonomy (NCBI): domain Eukaryota; kingdom Metazoa; phylum Arthropoda; class Insecta; order Diptera; family Tachinidae; genus Gymnocheta; species Gymnocheta viridis. Next base: position 25,265,479 of record OY101440.1, on the reverse strand, counting down.
TAGTGCCCATTAAAAAGAAGACAAACATAAATGCATTTTACGGCCACGACGAATTTTGTACACCCACTACTTTTTCAAAATAAGTATATTCGTATTTTCACAGTATTCGATTATTCAATTTTCTATTTTTCAATATTCGATTTTACAAATTTGACAGTAAGAAAACTTGCATTTATTGAAATTATATATTTTGAAATTAAAATTTTAGAGAAAAGTCATTGGATGCCGGTGAAATAAAGGAATTGAAGTAAATAAATAATTTCTCGTACATCGAACATTGATACAGTTTTTTTTTGTTTATAAAAGAAGTAGAATAATTATGGTAAAAAAGCTAAAAAAAATAAACTCATTAATTATTAAAAAAATTCTTGGTAATTTTTGTGAGACTACAGAATGCATTCAGAAAAAAAAATATGTTTCGAAGAAGCAATGATTTTGTTATCTTGAATGAGATTTCAATTCAACATCCAGCGAAAATAATTTTATATATAAACATAATTTGGTTAAACTTAATTTTTAAGCCCCTTTATTTTGAAAATCAAAATGAGCAAATATTATGCTAATTTCTTTTCTGAAAAAAGCAACATTTCTTTTACTATTTTTAAATTTATTAATCGAGATTGCCTCGATATCTTTTTTCAAAGATTTTCAAAATTTTTGTTTGTTGAGGGGTTTTTATATACTCTATCTATATACATGCATTTCATTGGTCCTAATGGCAAATCATCAATAAATCTTAAACCATATTTTTGAAAAGTTTCAAACCTCTTATCTTATACAAAAACTTTTAAAAAACCAATCAGAATTTCAAAAATTACAAAATCGTCAATAATCACAGTAGTCTTTGAAACTTATTCAAAAATCCCAACAAACAAATTCTATTCGATATGAATCTATTTTATTTTCTTTACAACCTTTACACTTTTAAAATGACCTAACCTACTTCAAGAGAACGATTTATAAATTTTAGAAATACAGGGTGGCCCAGAAAGACCGAAGTGGTGTGAATTCCTTATAACTTTTTTATTATAATTTTTTTTTCTTTTCAGTATTTTGTAAAGAAGACTTGGACAATTTATAGTGGAGCAACACACAACTGAACAACATGCCCAAATCGTTGAAATTTACTTTTCAAATCAACGGTCCATTGTGTTGACTCAGCGTGCATACCGTCGTCAATTTAATGTGCGGGTTGCACCCTCTCAGTCAACAATAAACCGTCTGGTTGCAAATTTTCCACAACAAGGAGCAGTAAGGAACCTTCCTGGTTCCGGCAGACTACGAACTGTCCACACGTTTGACAATATTCAAGTGGTACAGGAGAGTATTCGGGAGGATCCAGAAACATCACCAGGAGACGTTCGACACAACTTGGCCTCAAGAGGGTCGCTGCAGCGAATTTTTGAATATGGTTCCAATAGGATGGAGCCACAGCGCACACTGCGAGGGCCACAATGGCTCTTTTACGCGACATCTTTGGTGAAAGAATAATTTCGCGTAGAAGCAATTTTAATTGGCCTCCGCGTTCCCCGGATTTAACCGCTCCAGACTGTTTCCTTTGGGGTTATTTAAAAGGAAAAGTTTATATTAATAAGCCTAGGACTATTGAGGAATTAAAAACCAATATTCGAGACGAAATTAACAACATAACACCGGAAGTTTTGCGAAAGGTCATGGAAAATGTGTTGGAAAGAGCACATTTGTGCGAAGCAGAAAATGGCCACCATTTGCGGGATATCATTTTTAATAACTTATCTAAAAATATTCCCTATAAATTTACTGTATTTAAAAAACAAAAAATTAAAAAAATATGTCTTAAATAAAAAGTTATAGGGAATTCACACCACTTCGGTCTTTCTGGGCCACCCTGTACAATTACACCTGCAAACTCAAAAGTTATAAATAAAATACGTTTTTTGCGACTAAGTATTTCAAAAAATATCTACTACTTTATTTTTGAACTGATTTTGAAATATAAAAGTTCTTGAATAGAGAAGAAGTCAAGCTTCCTTAGTACGTTGAACAAATTTTATAAACCAATCTTTTGAAAAATATCGAAAAAAAATTAAAAATTAAAATTTTTTCTACGAAATTTTATGAACTTTTTTTCTTGTTTCTTTTTTGAACTTTTCTTAAAAGCGTATTTAATTAAAACCAAATAAGAAATTTAGATTTATGTATATATATATTTTTATTTTGTAAAAAGTGAATTTCTATTAGCATATGTTGACGTACGCTATCTGATTGAATCGCAAGTAGGTGGATAAACTTTTTAAAATACCTCTTGCAGGTTGCAGGTCCACTTAAAAAGATCGTTTTGTCGTTTGTGGAAATTCGACTTCGAAAGTAATCGATAAAATACGATTTCATGGGACTTAGTAAGCAAAAAAAAATTTAAGTTACTTATTTTTGCACTGATTTTGAAATTTTTGAATGTATTGAATAAAGAAAAAGTTAACCTTCCTTATTACACTAAGAAAAATTTTAATCGATCAGCAATCTTTTGAAGAAATACGATTTTATTCACATGCTATAAACGTTTGAATATATGCTCTTGGAAACTTGGATCTTTTTTATAGAGATTTTTAATGTGGTTTTATTTGGAAGGTGTCTACCGACTCAAAAAGGGCTGAAGGTGCTCTTCTATGTAATTTTTTTATTTGGATACGAAACGTGTGGATTCATTAAACTAAATCTTTTCAATTTTTGGTGATGGCAAGAGCTTGTTCCATGTTAACGAACTTCATATTCCATTCGAATTCTTAACGTAAGTAATTGATTTCCGTGCCTTCATCCTATATTATTTTATTATTACATATTTTATTATTTGTTTAGTAAAGAAATTGATAAATAAATAAATAAATAGATAAAAAGGGTTTATTGTAGGAAAATCAGCCCTCCTTATTTGTTTAAAAATCCAACGAATGATGACGTTCGACAGCCTGGGATAGACCTATAATATCCAAATCAATACAGGGCTTATTCGACTTCATTTCTATTTCGCAACATATGTTTGTTAAAACTTAACTTTTTCTATGTATAAATAAAAATAAAATATATTGAAAAAAACTTTGCAATTTTACACGATGTTTCGGAAATCATGGTCAAAGGAATAAAAACAAAACAAAAAAGTGTACAGTAAAATGGATTAAAGCAAAAAGTATATATTAAGAAAAATACAAAAACAATGTGGAATAGAAATTTATAAATAGAAATTAATACATTAATACATATGTATGAGTAAGATCTTTGTTGAATAAAACTTTAAAATACCAGCAAATAAATTCAAAAAATCCGTATGTTGCAACGCAAAACTACACATATACAAATTATGTAAAAAATGCTTGTAGAAGTAGAAGTGAAAACAAAAATTTCAATTCAATAAAATAAATAAATAGAAAATAACTAGTTCAATAAACTATACGCCATTACAATTGCAAAAAAAACTTTAAATCAAGAAATTTTAGAAAATTTTACTGATTCGATTTAGGATTTTTCCCAAAATTTAACATTTAATATTTAAAAAAACTAAATTATTATAGATAACATTATCTGCAACATTTATTTTGTTGTTTCAATTTACGAAAAAATATGCGAAAGTGCAACACTAATAAGTTTTCCATACGTGGCAGCAAACCAATTGAGATTATGTATATAAGATATGCCGTCATAGTCAAATATATTTGATTTCTTGGAGTTTCCAAAGGTTTTTAGCAAAATTATATCTTCGCCCAACGTGGGGCTCGAACCCACGACCCTGAGATTAAGAGTCTCATGCTCTACCGACTGAGCTAGCCGGGCGTATGCAATATCATCAGCTTTCTAATATCATAACAACTCATAACAATTATTTACAAAAAATCTCTGAAGCTAAAAATAGTGGTGAGGCTATTTGTTTATGTATAGTGCAGTACTATCACAACTCAATGATCGCTAGATAAGAGAATTTTACTCAAACATTAGTTCTAAATGATGTTACCTAGGACGTATGCGAATTCATTGTATACTTATGTATGTATTTATTATCATCACGTGCTGAAATAGTATTTTAGACGACTATTTATAAAATTTTTATTTTTATGTTTTCAAATGTTTTTGATTTTTTTTGCTTACGTTGGCAATTTGAATTTTTTTTAAGAATTTATTTATATCTCAACTGACTATCTATGTTATATTTATTTTGCTATAAGAGTATATTCTATATTGTTCACCCTCCAAAACTATGCTTTTTTTCAGAGAATCTATAGAATCACAAACAATTTTAACAATATGTTAATGATGTTCGGGAGATGCACAGTGGCGCGAATCACAATAATAGTGGCAATAATTTAATATTTTATAAACTACTGATACGTTTGCAAATGATATAGAATAAGTCAGTGAGGAGAACCTAAGCATTCGTATGTATATGAGTTGGTTTTGCATGCTTTTGCATAAATTTTTGTGTATGTAATTGACGTTTCCTTGCAGAGGTAAAAATAGATTTTTGATACCATTAGATTTGGTATAAAATTCGGAAGAAAACAAAGTTGCGGCGTTTTTCATTTTCTAGCTCAAAATTATAATTTGTAGATTTTGAGCTTCAATTTTAATGACGAATTGACATTTCATTCGATTAAATTTGAAATATTTGACTTTGGTGAAGTACAAATGGAGAATAGAAAAAAGGAGCTAAATTTTAAATTAATTATTCGTATTCGAATCGTTATTACAAAGCACTTAAAAATTTATATTCATTATATCTATATTTATTTATTAATATTTCAGAAGAAAACTTTAAGGCGAGTTTCTTCACAAACCCAAAATCGAGAAAGAAAAAGCGGTTTCTTAAATTTTTTAGTCGACCAAAAAGTATTTAGATACAGCGAAGCTTACAAAATACAAAGATTTTTTAAAACATCAAATTAAACAAGATGTTGAACCTCCTGCAAGCCTACTTTTTTATTTCTAATTTTTTTATATATATGTACTATATGGTTTTTAATTTGAAAATTTATTTTTGCTTATCACCCTAATTAGTTTTTTTTAAAAAATGATTCGTAATAGCTTCGCTACAATCCTTGTAATTTTTTCTTTAATTTCAATACATTTCAAATAATATATTTACTAAGTTTTTGATTGTCTCATTTCCTCCGGTCATCAAAATTAGTTAAAGTCAAGATGTTAAAATAACTGAGATAAAATAATGGGTCTCATGCATAAAACGTGAGCTTGAGCTCGGACTCGATTTTTTTAGTAAAAGGTGCTTGTCGTATGCATAATAAAATTTGATGTATTTGCTTTTACTCACTGCTCACGTTTGATCTCGTCTTGCTCAGTTTGAACTAAGTTAGATGAGCTTGTGCTCATTTTCATATGCATAAAAACAAGCTTTTGCTTTCTTTTGTGAGCTCTTGCTCAAATTTTGTTGAGCCTGCCTTATAGTTGACTCGCGTACACTAAAAAAGAATCATGTCTGAATATTTTGTGCCCCAAAGAAATACAAAATGTTATCAACAGCGTAAAAGAAATTTAGCAAGTGAGGATAAAAAATTATACAGATTTGTATTCTTAATTATTAATTTTTTTTATATAATTAATAATAAAATGATAAATACATATGTAGGTTTGATGATAGTAGCATCTGCTGGTTGGCTAATTATTTTTTTGAGGAGTCAGAAGAAACACGACATTTCATGTTAGCTATTTTTTTATTATATCTTTCCCCGTTAATTCAATACCAAATTTTTGCTAAATTTCTGTTAGACATATTTCTATTGTTTGTTTTTTTATTTTTATTTTTAATGCTTGATAATTGACCCTTTTCTAGTAAATATTTATTTTGTTTTATTTTTTATACTAAAAATTTTAAAATGTCGTCAGTTTCTATTTTATTATTATTATTTGATTCCACTTCAATAACAATTAAGACGTTTGATCTCCCTTTGCTCAAGTAATTGCAATTGGTTTGAACTCATTTTTATGCATACGAAATTGAGCAAAAGCTGTTGCTGTTTGATCGAACTAGACTTACGAGCAATTGCTCACCTGCCTCAACTCAGCGCTTTAACTCGTTCTTATGCATGAGACCCAATAAATTTTGAAGACAAATTACCATTTTTCTTAAAGGTTTGTTTGGAAAAAAAGTCATATTTAAAAAATATTTTTAAAACGTTTAGCATTAAATCTTAAAGAAAAATTCTAAAAATTTTAGTAAAAAAATATTAGGTTGAATTTTATTTTTAACGTGATTTATAAAAATTTTTTTGGATTTTCAAATCTACTACAAATTTTTACACGTTGAATTTTTTTAAGCCAAAAACCACATGGAAAGTATAATAAACATGTTCAGCCCGATAAATTGCTTTAAAAGAGTATTAAGCAGGTGCAAGTACAAGGTTTTTATTGAAGAAATTTCCTGAAAAATCTATTGAAAGCGTAAAAGATACATATTTTCGGCAAATAATATTTAAAAGTCTTAGGCACAAGTTTATAAACTTTAGTTAACTAATGATGGCCGTTTAACCAGTGACATTTATATTAAAAGTCGTTAGTTAACTAAAGATTGGTGGCCTTATTCACAAACGATTAATAAAGTTAATGTGTGCATTAAACCCGGTTTTCCCATATAAAAATCCAACATTAAACCTACTATAACTTTATTAATCATTTGTGAATAAGGCCATGGGAATATGGGTCCTAGTTAATGTTTGTTTGAAAAACGAACTTTCTGAAATTTGCCCTCTTATCCGGTAACCTTTGGAAGATATAGCCGTATTATTTCCATTAGTCGGTAATTCGTTAACCTCTGCGTAAAACGTAATAAATAAGACACACTTTCAGTGATTTTTTCCTGATTTTTAAGACAGCATATTAATTGTGTTGATCAGATAAAATCTATTGTGTTACAAGAATTGAAAATTGAAAAATGTGAATTTTTTTGACGTTCATAAAAACTAATTATGGTTTGTTGCTTTATTATCATTTAAAAAAATATATCAAACTTTTTAAAGTTCAAAGGTACACCCCAAATCTTCAAATTTATACCACTTATATCCGACCGAAAATGGAATACAACTCTCATTTATGGACCGGTGCTTCAAAGTCTGTTTTGAAGTTACTCGACCGCGAACAGGAGAGAGCAAAGATGCAAATCATTGACAGTAGTGTAGCCAACTCTATTGAGTCACTGGAGCATCGTCGTAATATGGGATGTATTTCACTGTTTTATCGTTACTACAATAGAATCTGCTCTGATGAAATCATGCAATTTATTCCCAAAACCCGCTCATTTTCGCGAACAACATTTTCTTAGTTAAGAGCGCATCCATTTGTGGTTGATATGGCAGTGGATCGGACTACGCATTACTGAGATCATTCGTTGTTTAGCCGAAAAGTTTGTATGTGGAATAAACCCCCTGCAGAGGTCTTTCCTGTTACTTTCAATGTGTACTAAATAAACAAAAATTTCAATGTTCGATAACAATAGAAAAAATCGCTTTCACAATATAAAGTTTGTTTAAAATAATATTAAAAAATCGAAAGGGTCGAACTTTTGAATATTTTAAACCTTAAAAACCTTAAAAACTCTGCTATAATTACTTTGATTCTTATTTTTTTAAAATTAATTTACAGGGGAACCCAATGCTTTATAATGAATTTAAAATTAATTTTTTATATTAAAAAAATCGATTTCTTGGTATCACTTTGTGATAAAATACTGAAGGCGCATTGCTTTTATTATGAATCAAAATGTATTCAAAAATAGGCCAAACCCAGAGGACTTTTCTCAAAAAAATTCTGATTTGTCATTAAATGATATATATTTATATATCGGGTAAACTTCACAAAATTTTCTGTAAAGGCAAAAAAAAACAACTTTTTGTCAAAAAACTACTTTTATATCAAGAAGAGGGATACAACTGTATTTTTTGGCAAAAAAGTAGAGCAAATGATCTAAGATTTCTATAGTGGATATATATGACCACTGTACATCGGTTCCTTGCAAAAAGTAAATATTTCAAAGTTTTAAGTTGACTCTCTTTAGATGAACCAATGCGATATGATGAATGTTCATTTGTACCTAAAAAATGCAGCTGACTTTCTACTTTTTAAATTTCGCCACATATATATTTTTAATAGGCAAACTCGTTTTTAGATCCCTTTTACGGCCGTAATACTGCACCGGGGTCGGAAAGATTTATATGTCTTTAATCAGAATTTTTAAATAGATGTGCACAATCTTAATTTTATTGAAATCGGTTCGATATTTAGGGAGCTATAAGAGTTTAAAGTTGCTACTAACACACATGCTTGCCTATTAAACATGCATGTATCACCTTAAACTTGAAAAATAAACAAAGTGTGTATGTGTGTGTCCATTTTGGTTTTGCATACAAATGAGACTGAGTTTTAAGTTATTTATTTAGAATGTTTTTTTTTGTATTTTATCCTATGTATTTATGTAAATGTTGAATATTAATTTTTAGAATGCGGCTGATTGAGTCGACCGCTGGATACACTAGTAGAAAAAAATTACCTTTTCCCCTTTTTGATTATACTATAACACGGAACCAAATATTCCCTACAAACTTCAGATTGTAGCGTTCAGACTTATTCTAAATATACAATGAAAACACCGGTAAAACATTCTGATCGCTACTTCTTTTTGGAATAAGATAAACTCAATTCGTAAAATGATCTAATTTTTTTAAACATAACAATTTAAACGTTCCAAAGTTTACAGAAAATTAAATGGAATTTGTTTGAAATTCAATTTTTGTTTTCATTCAAATTTAAAAATTGTATAATTTTTTTATTTCATAAAATCAGCCGCATTAACGTCTATAAGTTACAAAACATATGCCCGGCTAGCTCAGTCGGTAGAGCATGAGACTCTTAATCTCAGGGTCGTGGGTTCGAGCCCCACGTTGGGCGCAAAAAATATTTTTTCAATATCATCTGAACAAAATTGTGATTTAAGAGGCCTTTATTATTACTTTTAAAATTTCCAAAATTTTATATTTGCTATTGTAAATTCATAGTTCAATAGTTTCTCTTTTGTTTCACACAGTCTTTTAGGCACTATTAAGATAAGAAGCTTTCTTTTCTAAGACAAAATTTTTAACAGCTTGGCCAGCTTAGCCTTTTCCAGGCTAAATTTTGAATTTTAAAGCCATTTTCCTTGGAATTTATGTTTTGGCTTCGCGACCTTTTTTAGCGTCAAAAATTGTAACATTGTTTTTTTGCACAGACATTTTTTCGTCGCATAATTTAAATAAAAAAATTTTTAACATTGGAATTATTGTACTCAACAGAAAGAAAATTTTGTGTAGATCTAATTTTTTAACCGCTTATGATTTGTATGTAACGTTATATTACGAAGTTTTTGCAAAAAGTGCGATTTTGTAGAGTAAATAATATTTTAAAATAAAATTTTTCAGTTTCTTTTAACTATTTAGTATACATATTTTTCGAAAGATGCCTTGATATCTTATTTAAAAAAGATTCTTATCTGCATTTCATTCTTGCTAGCTAAATCCACCATTAATAAAAAATTTTTAAGCTCTTTTTTTAAATTTTTTTAAGCGATTTAGTTTCTCTAGACTTTTTTAATATTCAATCTAGCTCCTTTTTCTTCCAACACCTGGCAAGACAATTTATGACATAAGGTAAACTATACAATAATCATGTACTATTTCACTCATTAAGTAAGCTGATTCGACGGGAGCAAAACTTTATAATATTTGATTATTATGGACAAAATAACAACATAAAAACAGTATCGCATACTCAAAACCATACTCAAAATTAAAAAACCAGAAGTTAAATCGTCGCTTTCGATAAGGAGTCGGTTACTTAGAATGCAATAGAATAGGGAAAGATATGGTCCAAAGACTAGCACTGCGATACCCGATGGATCATTTGTGCCATAGATCTGTAAATTAAATGAAATCAATCTCTGTATGACTCTCCTTATGAAAGTCCGAACAGATATTGGAGAAGAGCGCCTAATGTCATCCGCAAATAGAAACTCAGAATGAAAAACTGCTACATTAGAAGATACACTCGCAAAGAATGTGTACCGCTGTCTCGTCATCCTCTAAGCATAAACGACACAAGGGTGAACGAACTTAGTTACTTTAGAGTAAATTATTCCTGTTGCGATTCAGGATGCCATTATATTGATATGGCTGCATCAATGCTTTGGACTGCTTTGAACCAGAAGAAGTCAGCCTTATTTCCTTAGCGGTCGAAGTGATATCTCCTCTCATCAGGGATGTTACAATCGCCCGACTTACGTCACAAAACAGCTCAAGGCCCATAAAGAGAGCAGCAGAGGCCCTCCTATCAAGTTCATCCGCTTACTCGATTCGTCGATTCGTTAATCTCTTTTTTATTGAGATTATGCTATTTGCTACCGAATAAGTTGTTTTTATTAATAAATATTGACAATCAATGAGAAATACTGTCTAGCATTTGGAATATTAAGGCAGAATGCAGGACGTTTGCAGTACGCAATTCGTGAGATTTTTACATCCAGGGTCATGAGCTCGAGTCTCAAATTATTTTTTTTTTTGTTTTAGTTTTTATTTATAATATAATTTATGTCTTTATATAATATCTATAATACGGCTATTTTTATTACAATAAATTAATTAATAGTTGTAAAATTAATAGTTTTTCAAAAATTAAGCATTATAAATCACTTAATTTAAATAATCTTCTTAAACTTAAAATTAGACAACACTTAAGAATATACATTTTTCGATTAGTCATTCTTGTTTATTTTTCATTTAACAAAATTAATTATGTGCAACATTTTTTAAGTTATGCCTTAAAAGTTTTATACATTTCTTTTTGTTTGAGGTATTTTCTGTTCATTTTGTTATTTACTTTTTCCTCTACCAAGTTACTTGGTTACTTATCTTCGAACGAACTTTTTTTTAAGCAAAAGTGGAGAAATGCTTTAATGTTAATCAAACACAAAGTAGTTAATTAGTTTTTAAGTCTCGCGTGGATAGATATTGATTTATGGTGGCAGTCTTCCAAAGACAACAGCAGCAACAATGAAAGTCAAAAGAAAACAAAATGTAATAAAATTCAATATAATTTTAATGTCGTAAAATCCATACACTGACTGATATACATTCGTACTAATCCAATAAAACAAAGTTAAAGTTATTTAAGGAGTGTTAGAAATGGTGTTACTGCAGTTTTTATTTGAAAAACTCATTATGGTTGGAAGAGACTAAAACACACCATAAATCAAATACTTTTAAGGGTTTTTTTTTCATTTATTTTTGTGTTTATTTTATCTTTATTTATGTATTTTTTTAAAACTTGCAGGAACAACGGAAGTTAAGGGTTTGGTCTAGTAAATAAAACTTAACAGTAATTTGTATTAAATTTACGTTTAATATTCGAAAAGAAATTTTAAATTGTTTAATATGTACATTGAAAATTGATACTGCTGAGAAACTTGGGTGGAGTTCATTGAGTTTACTGGTAGTCGAATTGTAGACAAATTATTTTTTTATGTTTTCTAGCACGCAGGTTAATATGAATTTTTCTTTAAATTATATTTTATTCTTAAATGAATGACTTGCATTTCTAAGACCGTAAACCTAAAACATTACGCCATTTATTATAAAACGATCTGTCCAATAAATATTTTTAAATATCAATTTTTAATTTTAAACTTCCCTAATATTTGTCAGTTTTAATAAACAAAACTCGAAAATTAGAGCGATTGTTCATTGAGGAACTTTGGATGATTATCCAAATAGGAGAAAAAAATCAATATAAAAAATTTTCACCAGATCTAGATTTTGAATTATATTTGATTTTGACTTATACATATATCTCATCATAAGTATAAAATTGATTTAAAAGTTAGCAATTTCAAAATAAACATAATACATGTGTATTGATTTATCAACAAAGCGGTCAATAATCCAACATCAAAATATCTCTCGTAAATGCGAGTTTTTATGGACTTCAAAGAATTTTAATTCTGTAGATGGCCCTATAAAATTTTGTATTCGTATAAATAATACGAATGTAGTGAAAATTAATTGATATAAATAGATTAACAATTTTATTCACATACCAGTTGTTGCTGTTTAGTTGATACATTGTTTCGTTCGTTAGTTTATTTTGTATAAAATTAGTTATTTTACATTTTCAACGCCGCTTGATATCACACTGTTAATTTACTAGGAAAAAAAAATAAAAATCTCACTCCAGCAAAAAACTACTTGATCCGAAGCAGGTTTGTAATCGAAAATCGTTAATTGTTGTTGTATATACCGCTTAGAAATACTCTTCAAAATGGCACGATTTTTGTACGCAATCTCTTGATTGGTCTCTTTTTTTAACATAAAGCTGCGCTTCGTTGAAAACATAAATATTGCTCTAAAATTATGTTGCTTCATATTGTTGCATCATCTAAATGTGTCATCGTTAAATTTGAGTGTTGCTTTTATTAGATTGCTAAAAGTAAAGTGAAGTGCATTACTTCGAATTTCTCTCTTCGATCCAGCAAGTGAGATTTTAAATTATTTTGCCCTAAAAAATAAATTTAGATAAATCTGCATTGTTTTTGCTCATCCTCAGAGACACTTCAAAACAGCGCATTTGAAAAGATTACTATTTTTTACTACTTCCAGATATCTAATAATTTTTTTGCTGGGATAGAAATACATGCGGTTCATATAACAGAATAAATATTATTATAATAATATTAAAAGCATCTTGTTACAAGCACGTATGTATGTAAATTTCAAATATTTTGTTTCTAAATTAAATTTATTTAAAATTTAAAATTTAATTGTTAAAAAAGCAAAAAACATTTAATTTTTAAAAAAGTAAATACATAAAATTGTCAACTTCCCGGTAAAGAGTTTCATTGGCAAGTAACGCTAATAAGCATATTAAGTATATTTAAAGTTAGCTATTCTAGTTTGGCATTCCTACTCTTTACTTCAAAATGGTGATGTCATTGAAAGGAAGTACTTACCCCCTTCGCTGACAACCTACGCCTTCAAATTGTCGATATTTAGAAGTCACTGGATACACAAAGCAAAATAAATATATATGTCTTAGTTGAACATTAAACTCCGGCAATTGAAGTTATTGTCGATTGCTTGGATTCTATGAACAGCACATAAGTTATTTTTCCTCAGTGTAAACGAGCAAATTTTTTATTTCTTTTATTTACGAAACATTATTTTGTAAACAGAAATTCTTTCAATGCTATAATGTGTAAATATTTTACAAAAATATTGATTATGCTTATTTTTTTAAATATTTGCTCAGTCTGGCCGTAACTTTGATAGCTTCTGTGGGTATTGAGGACTGCACTGTTGAAGTGTTTGTTTGTCTTTAAAGTTCGTTTTTATTATTCTGTTTTCAGTAACATTTAATGATGCTGAGCAATTTGTTGATTTTGTCAACAGATCAATTATTTGTAAAAATCAATAATGTAAAAATATTTATCACATTTCGGTTACTTTTAGTGTAGTTTTTAATGAATTTAAATTGCTTTTTTACTTAAATTTACTTTGGTTTATTGAATAATTTATTTTTATTTTTCTCAATAAATACAAGTTTTTACTTTCTTCAATCCGCCTATTTTGTGCTTAATCAAGATAATGATAAGAAACTTATAGTTTTTCTTTTTTCTTAACTTTTTGGTTGAACTATTTACATAAATAAATAATATACATAAATATTTGATATTCAGATAATTTGTTTTTTTTTTCAATAGAGCAGAACTTGTTTAGAAAAAATCTTTATTCTATTTTAGTAAATAGAAATATTTAAATGTTCTTAACAAATTATCTTAGTTGTTTATTTATTGGATTGAAATAGTATTTACACTTAAAATTAATGAAAATTTGTTTGAAAGAAGATTATCTTATAAGAGAAAAATTAATAACTTTATAGAAATATATTTTTTATCTTCTTACAGCTAACACAAAGAGGATGACCCACTATTGTGCATTATAGTGTGTTAGATTAAGATTAATTTATGAGGAGAGAGATTTAAAAACAAAATTTTCTTAATTGAAAACATAGATAAGATCTTCGTATAGAAATTTTGTAATTAGAGATTCATAGTACATGGAAAAAATATTTCCTATCTTGTACAATTCGTTGACTTGAAATACATATTTGTGCAACTTTTAAGATAAAAAATAGATACATTTTTTGAATGCCAGAAACATACAAACCAATCGAATTCATAAAACATTATTGGCAAAGGGATTATAATTGGCAACAAATACGTTACGTAAAATGTGAACAGTCTCTTACGCTCTACTAGGCTCCATTTGTAATTAATTGAATCTTATATTAAAGGGATTTCCTATATCCGAAATAAAATATGATTTGGAAAGTTTATTTAAAAAGTTGACTACAGATTTGAAAAAGTTCAACGTAAATAAGTATTTCTGGGCATTTACCAAAATTAATACATGATTTTATATCCAGTCGTTACTTCCCAACAACAACTACAGCAGGTTGTTAAGCGAAAACTATTGCTTCGAAATACGATTCTTGAAGACAAAATTTTTGTTCGCGAAGTTTCACTTGAGAACACTCTATCTTTTGACATAAAATTGCGCTTCGTTGAACTTGCTTATGTGAAATCGTTAAGCAACAAAAAATAAAATTTAATTCAGTGTTGTCAGATTTATTTTTCACCTCTCCGCCAAATGACTTGCTGAATATCGCCAATATACTAAAATATTAAATTTATGCTATAAAAAACTTTTTATTTTGTAATTGCAATACAAATATTGTTAAATTTGAGATTCAATAGATAATGACTATCGTAAAACATAAAAATTATATTGTTTAAGAAAACTTAAAAAAACTGTTTACATTAACAACAGTTCATTTATAAAAGGTACATTGATTTACTATAAGATATATATAGTGGCGTATAACAAAATATCAATTTAAATAGGATAAATTAAACTTGAACACGGAGAATAATATTGCAATTTAAGTCTTGTAATAAAATAGGATTAACATTTACTTAAACGTGTATTTAAGTACACACATCAATTATTGAATCTAAGCATTCGTACTCATTATTTTCAGTATCATTATTGTTTGTATTCTTACTGGGATACATTTGTTTCGAATTTAATCTGACTAACATATCTTCAGTTGAAACGAATGTGTTACAACATATATATGTTATTTACATTCATATACGATACTATTATAAGTAAAGAATTGAGGAGGTCAGATACGAGAACGTATGACTGTTAAATTGAATTTGCTTTAATTCGCCGAATCACATACTTTATTAATCAGACTTAAATGTAATAAAAGCTGCCAGAAAGTCGATTTTATCACGGTAATATTGTAATACCACACTTAGCAGAGTTTGCACGAACTAGTTTATATTATAAAAAAAATTCCTTACATAATAAATGCAATATTTTTAACATTCTACTATATTATTGAAATCATAAAGATATAGCAACAAATACCGCCAAGGAGTTCAAATATCGCCAAATAAATCGTGAATCGCCAATATTTTCGTCGCCGAAAACAAATTTTTATCTCAACGTTTGGCGATAAATCGCCATATCTGACAGCACTGATTGTATGTATTAATTTGAATCTCTCTCTCTCTCTCTCTCTTCCAGTCAACAAAAGAAAAATATAGTTTAAACTAGTTTATATTCAAAAAATAATGTGGGAAATATACCTTCTTCTTGCGCATTCTGGGAAGTGCTTCAAAACAGCGCATTTGGAGAGCATGCGCACTGTTTACTGCTTCATGAAACATAGTATTGTTTGCTGGGCTGTGATAGTTGGTCGATCAACGGTTGGTTGTTCGTAAACAGTTATGAAGGATTGAAAATTTATATATAAAAATTTTATTAATAATTCCACAGCAAATTTATATTTTATTTCTAAATTTAAATTTAAAGCGGCTGCTAGACTCATCAATATTAAGCTTTAATATTTTTGAATAACTTAATATTTTCTGAAAACTTAAAAGCATTTCCATATTACACGCACATGGCCGTATAATTTTTTTGGAAAAAATATCGAACAAAAATACATATGAAGGCCGCTTCAGATTCTGCACTTATAATTTTTGAGTCGTCGTGAAGCACCTTCTTGGTCAGCAATTGTGAAACTGCTAGAAAACCATGAGCTGTAGCGACAAGTTAGTGACACGAAAAATGGAACTCATGCACGTTAATCAAGAAAAGCTGGGAAAATTGCTGTTGTAGCCCATGGTGTTGAGGAAACCCCAGGATTGTGTATTTCTAATCGGTATTTAGAATTGGGCATTCCACAAACGATATTACACTGTATTTTGCATTGAGACTTAAGTCGTAAGGTATTTGACACAAAAAATCACGCCAGCTGACCATCAGCAATGTCGTGTCTTTATTGATTAGATCCTTGAAATTAATAAAAGTGATGTGGAATTGCATCGAAAACCTATTTAAAGGCCCATTTTCGTATCGTAGACAATGGTAGCAAACAGAATTGTTGGTTTTTGGGGCTCGTAAACGCAAGAAATATTGTTGGAAAGCCTGTCCATCCTTTTCATGTCATTATTTGGTATGGTTTTTTTGCCTGGTCAGTCACTGGACCTCCTTTTTTTTGAAAAGAAGACTTGCCTAACTGCTACGGTCAATGAATTGCAATATCGAATGATGATTAATACTTTTATTAATACTAAAATTTAAATTTGATTTTGAAAACTAGTATTTCAACAAGACTGCGCCACGTGCCAAACAAGTAACGATAACATCGCTCTTTTTCGTGAATAGTTTTCTTATCTTGTGATTTTTCGAAGAACAGAACGCAACTGACCGTCGAAGTCTTGTGATTTACACCTTTCGATTTTTTTCTTTGCGGTCAATGCCAATAGCAAACAACCGATCCCAGAGAACAGAGATTCGTGAAGTTATCGAGGACGAAATGATACCAAATGTCATGAAAATATATGATCCTGCAATCGTAGACGAGACATGAAATTTTATTTCCATTATTAAGGGCATCGCCTCCGCTTTACGATTAAAGCAACATCCGATGGTTTCGCTTCAAAATACTAATTTTTACATTTGAAACCCGCTTATTGGAAGGCCATATATAAACGATATCTTAAGTAATTGTGCACTTATTTTATATTTACTAACCGCATTTTGTACATTTGGTTTGAGAATTATTCCCTCACCGTATTAACAGAATTTTCGTTTTACTAACACACTAAGCGTGAATTTCAAACAACTTTTTGCTTAAAGTTTTTGTTTTTAATCAAAATTATTTTTTGCAAATTTTGCGTTTCGTTACGTTCATCTCGACCTGTAGCAGTAACAACAATAACAAAAAGAAAGCTAAACTAAACTTTTTATGGTTTGCAATTCACTTTATTCGAAGCTGGGACAAGCATAGTCAAGCACACTCACACAAATATACTAACAACTGCAAAAACACGCAAATAAAGTTCTTTAAGCCAAGTAACAATATTTTTCCATGTCCTTCACATTTAACACTCTTTTAAACACACAACTTACACCTTGAACCCAACACACAAAACTGAAAACTTTTCACGAATAAATAAAACGCTCATAAGAAAAAGTTAGTGAATCAAAGATTTAACAAATTTAAGATACAACATACTTAATGTAAAATATTTAGTAGAATCATTAAAATAGGATTTTTGTAGCCGGCTTTTTCATAGAAGCTTTCGTATACAAAGGAAATTTCGGGGAATGCCACAAAAAACAATATTGACACAAATTCGTCTACTCATCGACAACGCCGCAGAAACGGCCAAGTTTTTTATTTCAATGAGTCTTTATTTAAGTTTTTTATTTGCTTCATATAGAAAAGTTTTAATGAATTGGCTTTTTATGCAAACATTCAAATAATACACGAAATAGTGGTTTTGACCCAGTTAAAATACTCAATTGTTGACAGTATTTATAGTTCCGTTTCCTACATCTAAACGATTGGTTTGTATAAAAAATTTGTATAAAACTTTCTCAAAAATTAATTTTCACGTAAACTTTGTACTCAAGTTGATCGTTTGGATTATGAACCCTGACTTGACAAAAACTATAGGATATTCTCTCAAAGGCTTTAAAATTGAAATTAAAAGTAAATATGTATTTCGTTCATTTTGAAGCCTCTCTCATTGATTTCAAAATCAAAACTTTTGTGATTGGTGTTTATAAAATCCAGGAAGTCATTTCGCCTAGAAAGTTAGTGTGGAAATTACTAAAAAACATTTGTTGTTTACGTACAAACACATACATACGAGTAGTTATATATTTCAATATTTTGTTCTGACTTCATTTTGCGAGTGTTTGATTCTAATGCAATTAATAAATAAAAAGAGAAAAAAATGTTTTTAGAATTTTAGAGCTACTGACAATAGTATTAAGTTTTTAAAACGAAAGTAAAGTTTTGCTCAATTTTCAAAGGGTTAATGGCATTTCCAAACATAAAAAATAAGGTTAGAAAGACGTTCTTTTATGATGTAATTTAATAGAAAATTCACTAATGTTGCCTGCACGACAATCCAATCTGAAACTTTAATGGAAGTCCCCCTCTCCACAATTTTTAAAATGGATCATTAATTTATTCCATGGAATCTAAAAAAAACTTTAGAAGCAAAACATAAATACAATGCAAAGCAATCATTTTTTTGTGATTCCTATTAAAACTTTCCAGTCAATTTAACTTTTGAGACTTCTGTTAAAATTCTTAAAGTTTTTTAATCGATTTTTTCGCATGTATGCATGTTTTAAAAATTTAGTTTTCCTAGCAAATAATTATGATATTCAATAGCAAATTTTATTTTCAAACTTACCATTATATCGTAACTGGGATAGATACACTTTGAGATTTTTTAGCAGCAACATTATTTGACCTAAAATTATAGTAAAAGAAAGGAAAATATTGATAATATCAAAAACAAGTCCGAATCAAATAATTTATTAAATATTTTATCTAAAATTTCGTTAGCTAATCCATTAATGCTTTAATTGCTCTTGCTTGTTTAAATTTCAAAAGCATTAGTTACAGAAAAAGTCGCCTGGCGAACAATTGCCAATTGTTTATTTTGTGAAGCATTGCTCACTGCCTCTACGTCTTTTGACATAATCGAAATGTCGGCGATCGTTCATAATGATCAATCACCAAAACTTTTGATTAAGTCAAAAAATCAATTATATATCAATTATATTTTTGGTGATTGTTAATGTATCTTTCTTTTGATCCCTTCACACGTCGAAGCGCGAGTAAACGTTAATCGTATAGATGGCCTTTTGCCGAACTATCTCCGCTCAGTAAGTCTAATAAAAGCTTAACCGACTAACGATTTTTTGCACAACATAGCAAGAGAAGAAAATGCAAGTAGGCAAAAACCAAGGCTTGATTCGATATACCGATATGAAAAAGTTAAGCAATGCTGATATTCGAGACACCAAACAAGAAATATTGTTGCCTTGGCCCAAGGTTAAGCAAAATATCTTATGTGAAAGAAGCAGTCTTAATAAATAACTAGTGGTCCAAATACAAGTATCTGCTTCAAAATTAATTTATTTTGTTATATTATGACTTTACATGTTGCAATTATTTCCATCACTAATTATAATTATTAATATTAATAAATATATACCTATTAATTGTTATTAATAATTGCATCATGATGGCTTTATTAGAAACTATACTGGTCAATAGAAGGGAATGGGGGGAATTGTCACTCCGATATTCCTTTGGAACGAGCACTATCAGGTGGTACACTGATGGCTCCAGAACGCCGACAGGCTCTGGCGTGGGAGTTGTAGGACCGAGGATTAACTACTACGAGTCCTTGGAGAAAATTTGTACCATTTTTCAGTCGGAGATTTATGCCATTGAAGGTTAGGTTAATGGGGCAGCCACCATTCAAATGGTGACTCACTTGGGTCCGTCAGTTCGGTCCCGTTGTAATACCCTAGAGCGAGTGAGACAAGAAATTACATCTGCCCCGCCGCCTGTTCAAACCACCCGTTTTCTTTTACAAAGGCGGATAGTTTGAGTAGCCCAATACCTGCCAGATTACGTAGATCTGACAAAGTATCAGAGCCAAGTATCTTACTCCTTACGCTTATTAGCTATTGAAAGATGTGCAAAATTTAATCTTGACAGCGGCTACTGAGGACGTGAAATAGCAATTTTCTCGGATAGTGAGGCTGCTATCAAGAAACTCAGCTTATATGACTATACCTCTAAGCTGGCTTGGGAATCTCGCAGCAAGATGAATCATCTAAGCAGCACGAATAAGGCCACAATCTGCTGTATTCCTGGATACGCCGGGGTGGCAGGAAATCAAAACGCAGAGAAATTGGCTAGGAAGGGGTCTAGTAAGCTCATGGTCGTACCAGAACCGTTTTGTGAGCTTGGTTTGGATATAATCCGGAAAGATATATTAATGGTGACTAGGAACACCAGGGGACTCATACAAGCAAGACGAAATGGTTGTTCACAAGACTTTCAGAATCAAGCAAAAGCTTGCCAAGAAATCGAAGCAAAATCGTTATGTACCTCAATGGATCCGCTTGCGTACAGGCAATACTATTAGATATAACGCCAAGAGACGTCACTGGAGACGCACAAAGTTGAAGTTGTAAATTTTGTGTTACGCTGGAGTAGATTCCCTTATTTCGGGAACCCTCTTTTATGTAGCGCTGAGTTAAATTGTATGTAGGCGCATTCGGAATGTCTTAATAAATATTACTGCTTTTGTATTGAAAAAAACATCACTGGTACAATATCCCTGGACTGAGGCATGCAAAGAACGTATAAGCAAAACGGTTTTTCAGCTCCCATTTCCCTAAGTAAAAACAATCTAAAAAAGCCATTGTAGACTGAGAAAACACCTCTATAGACTTGGCTTTCAGAATGATAGCCTGTGCAGATTCTGTGATTACGAGGACGAAACTCCAGAGCATATTCTGAAGGACTGTGAAGCTTTATGCCACAAAAGATATACCCAATTAGGCAAGCACCTTTTGGAGGATTGGGAACTGCCAACACTAGAACCACTGCCAATCTTGAGATTCCTCAGGAAAGCAGGTCTAGATGAGGTGCTCTTGCACCTGGCAAGGGATGCAATAGATTTTCAGTCGCCGTGTCCTGTGTTTCCCGAACAAGAACGATTCATTCATTCATTATTAGAAATAACAAGTAGTCCCATTATTTATGGAAGAAAATTTCATTCACGTGCCTGGCTTCAGCTGTAGCTTATCCTGCCATTTAAATTTTAAAAGACTTTGTTCACTGCTTCTGCTTCTATAACACGAATTCCTCATACGATATTAGGCTTTAGGATATGGATTGTTTCTGCGTTATTCGCTTTTCACGGCACCCCACAATAAAAAGTCTAAGGGGACCAAGTAACATCTGCAAGACGATTTTTCGAATAATTTCTTAGCCAAATTCCATATGCAATAATAAGTTTGCAATATTTCTCAACGTTAAGGTATGACTGATAGTCACTATGTCGGACAAAAAAAATCGATCAGTGTAAAAACACCAAATTTTTTAATTTTTCTTTATTAATAAGTTTTAAATTTTTTAATTTTTTTACTATTTGTCGACGATATTAAATAGCTTATTGAATTTTATACCCTGTGTGAATGAAACACTTATTTAAAATTTTAAGATGACATAAAGGCGGTAGAACTATTCGTATATCCCTTGGATTTTGCCTACAAACGATACATTTCAATTCTGTTGCGTGATGGATAGACATTAATTCAGAATAATAATTTTCTGCCTTGCCACCCTTTGTTTGGACTATAGAATTTTTACCTCTCGGTATGTCAAATTATGGCTTTGTCCAGAAAGATTTTCTGCCTTATCGGCCTGGGGCTGGATCCAGGAGTTTGTTCTCTCAATAAGTCTAATAGTGGCTTAGCTGAAAAAAGATATTCTGTCAAGCTTTCCTTTATCCTCAAATGAAAAACCTGCTAATTATCCTTATTTCCATTTTGAAAATGAAATATTGCCCGCGGAAATTATTTTCTTATTTAAGTGGAAATAACGTCCATGGACGTTATTGCATGCCACCTCCAATTTTAATTCCTTAAAATTTGAGAGAAACTTGTTAATCTTGATTTGTAGACAATATGAAGTAGTATGTGTAACTTCGTATCATAAAAACTTTGTGCAATGAACGTCAAATCAAAAGCATGCACGAAGACTACCGCGTTTGCTTAAAATTTGGTGTTGCTAATAGCACATGATTGCAATGGAATACTTAAGAGTAGCACTCCTTGTGCCTCATAGACAGGATTCAGTTTCTAGTGGGTAATGAGAAAAATAGAAATTACTATTTGATTTTG
Source organism: Gymnocheta viridis (assembly GCA_956483585.1). Lineage (NCBI taxonomy): Eukaryota > Metazoa > Arthropoda > Insecta > Diptera > Tachinidae > Gymnocheta > Gymnocheta viridis. The sequence continues at coordinate 25,243,118 of OY101440.1, read as the reverse complement.
TTTTCAATATTTTCGATTGTCTCTGGATTTTGTATTTAGAGAAACAGCGTTTAAAATACAAATGATATAATTTTAATTTATTTTCAGTGAGCACGCGCAATCGTGAGCCATCCAAACAGTACCGTGCATGAGTTAAAAATGTTGTTCGTGTCTAAAAGACCCTGTTCGTGAGCTTTGCATGAAGGACCGTGAGCTAAAAACCCTCATGCACATATCTTTTAAAAATATTAGTATTTAATTCCTTTGTTTTAAATGATTAATATGCTGTCATCAAATTATTAAGGTCGAATTAAAAATTATAATTTAAATTGTTTAAAGTTTACATTGATGTTGTGTCTCTGCAAGAAACAAAAGGGTCTTCTAAAGAAAAATATAAATGACTTAATAATAACTTTGTGCGATTGATATGTATCTTTGTCATTACATATATTGTACTAATTAGTGATTTGTTAATGACATAAATTTAAAAAACTAATGTAAAATGATTATGTTATTTTGTCTACAACAGGGACCACAGCGGTTACAACATTTATTCGTAAAATTACGTTTTAATGATTATTTTTTTAGTTTTATTATTTGTTGCTTACAAAATACAAATTATTTTTAATTTAATTTAATTTAACAAATGTGAGTTTATTTATATAAATTTGACCTCAAATCAGCTAATATTATCTTTAGGGCAGAAAATATTGACAAATATACTTTTTTTTCGGACAAAAACTAAATATATCCAAGCTAAAGTATTTAAATTTTCCAAACAAAAAATTTAAACTTAAGAAGTAGCTGTTATTTTTCAAGCAACAAAATATCAGAAAATAATTTTTAAAGTTTATTTTTTAATAAAACTCAAACAGATAAAAATTAAAGAATAAATTTATTTTTTATTTTATAAGAATTCTCTTTTTTTACCAACTTTTGTAAATCAGCTTTCAACATGTTCCCATACTTAAATATTCCCATATATTTCTGCTATATTTGGCAAAGACAACCATTATGTTTAATGTCTATTATATACAACGAATAAATGTTGTATTTCTATTTTGTTGTTCTTTCATTTTACAACAGCTTTTTTATACAAAATTTTGCAATCATTGAATTGCTAACATGTATTTATTTCTCATCACAAACTTATGACATTTAACATATTTGTAAATGTTTAACTAAATGGTATCAAAGATGAATCTCAATGGTCTGGTTGTTGGTTCTTTGGACGAACTCAAGGAATTGACGGATATAAACAACAGCCATCATTATTGCCGTGATCTTCAGCTAAAGAATATAGTTAAACTCATAAAAAAACGTTAAACATCAATACATTATGAAATTAAATAGGTTCGAATGTTTACAGTCATACGACTGACTATTCAGCTATAAAATATGCCCACTTTGTTTGGTTATTTTTTTATGTTTTATGAAGAATCTTCTGAAAAGTAAGTTGAAAGAAGAGAATGCAAGCAAAAAACAATAACATCACGATCTTTATAATGATGATATTTTACAAAATCTAAATGTGCGGCACAGTGAAACCGTTCGCAAAATAAATTGTGCGAAGCTATATTCACCCTTATTCCACTTGCCAACATCGTCGTCACGTCAATACACTACAATAAAATTGGGGCTTGTTTACTCGCTCTCCAGAACAATTTTGTGCCACTGACAGTCTTTTACTGTTCTCTAGAAAATAACATGAGTCTGTCAAGACTAATCAGTTGTTTGCTACAACGGGTAGAAAAAACCAAATTTTTTAGTATAGTATTGATGTGACATCGATGTTGACAACTAGAATAAAGGTAATCACCTCAATGGACAATTTGGCAAGGCTTTCAGACTATTGTCAGGAAAAGTTTAAGCTCCAATTACGGTTTAGGAGATTAAAGTTAACAATCCCGGATAATTTCTTTAATTATTACTGTTAAGAAAGCAACGAGCAGAAGCTAATTAAACTAGCAGAATAGACAGTACTGCATCTGTGATCACGGCTATGTGTCTGCTTGTTTCTAACACATCTCAATGTTTTTGATTAATGCTTATATTTAAATGTTTTCTAAAAAATGGTAATTATTTTATGCAAACTGAATTGTTTTAATTTAAAGTTATTAAATTAGGCTTCTATTTTTCAATTAAAGTTAAAGTTTTTTTAATTTTTTCGAATAACACAATAAGGAAAAGTTAGTTACAGTAACTCAGGTTAAGAGTATGTACTATGGATGCCACACCACCTCCTTCAAATATGTATTGATAGCAAATATGCGATCAATTGGCTTTGCTAGGTTCAATATATAAGATAGCAAAACATTCTGCTTCAATTCTGGATACCATTGCATGTGAACATTATTACAGTTTTTTCCTAATTAATTTCCGTATGCTGCACTTCGTAACATCCTCAGATGTTTCAATTTATTTGCCAAATCCAACGTCGACCAACCGCAAGCTCTTTCTGAATTCTCTTTCCCAATAAAGTTCATTGAAATTGAATTGAAATAAAGTATATCCAGAGAATTCCCAGTAGTGCTGTGTGAGATTCTTGTAATACATTTACACCAAAATATATTTTTCTATTGTATAATTACGAGCCCATTAGAACAGTCTACTAAGCGAAGGATTGCATCAAATTATTGCAGTGCATAACAAATGGACAATATTTTAAGGTAGCGCATAACAATTTCTCTAACGAACATTTTGTGAATATACAGATATTTAAAAAGATGTAAGGAAACTTTTTTGGAAAAAGTGCGCAAAGAAAATGGAATTATTTATAACGAAAATAATATATTCATTATTTTTGCTTTTTTGTTCACTGTGCTCGTATATCATCAAAATCACATAAACACAAAATCTGTTCGTTATACCAATGCCCCAGTACATGATCACTTGTTGTTCAAGTGAGATCATTTGTGAACTCAAGAAGTTTTCAAAGACAAGAAATTCTGTTTTAAGTAGAAGCGCTAAAATAAAAAAGTACAAAACAAAACTGCAAGTCTTGATGAAGATGGAAATCAGACAAGATTCTTTTGTGAGATTCAACAGAATACTTAGAGAGTTGTTGTAACTATCGAACTCATATGAAAGTAAATTTTAAGCAACCGACATTCCTAAGCATATCGTTGAATTGTATTTGTGTTTGTCAATATGTTTTGACTTTGTTTGGCATTCGAACATAATAATATTTATAATACAACAAAATGAGAGAAAGAAGTGCACGTATTTTATTTTACCTACTTTGCTACATGAAATACATGCATCTAGGAAAGAAATATTTTAGTCATTTACTGCGATCCTCTTCTAATGCACATGTATAGTATAATAGATTTTTTGTATGAAGAATTGTTTCCTAATATAGAATATTAGAATATTTGAAGTATTTATTAATTATACCTGTAAATAACAAATTTTGGAAAACTTAAAACGACAGTTATTAAATTTCTTTTGAGTTGGTCAACTCAAATTCCTTTTTAATTATATAAATTGAATTATATTTATTATTTGCTGTACTCAGAACCGTTGTAATTTACAATCTTGTATAAAATAAAACAATAAAACTTGTGATTAACCAGTTGTTAGCTCACGTTGTTATGCACCAAAACGTCAAATTATTTAAAAAATAAATCGAGAAAGGATATAATAGACTTGGATTTGACATGAATGAAACTTAAGCAATAAACACATTCACGACAGCAGGCTTCAGGGCTACATAACTACAAATGCCGCTACTTACTTATTTTAAAAACTATAGGTACATAGAAAGCAATTGATTCATTTATATTTCAATGGTGTCACTTTAAATTTTTTGCTTTTTTTAAGTTACGTTTCTTTTCAAAAAGTACAATTCAATGAAGCAATAAAATGACAAAGAATCACCGTGAAAAGTTGAAAAATGAAGGGTAAAAACTTAAAGAATGTGATATAAGTTCACAATTCTTACATATTTAAGTCTTTTTAAAAGATTTTACGGCTTCTTTCAAAACTTTTTGCATTTTATTTTATTTTACAATGATCGCGTTCATAAGACGCAACTGTTGCGCAGCCATAGCTCCGCTCCAGTTTTTCCATCATAAATTTTTTTCGCTACATTTAGTCAACATGTTGGTTTAGCCTCCACAGGTGACCAAGAGAGATATGCGCTTTTATCATGCAACGACGCTTTGTTAGGTGGCGGCGGCATATTAATTTGTTAAATTTTGCATTGCAATAAAATAACGAAAATAAAGAAATTAAAATACTAATTTAATTAAATATACGTAGGTTTATTGTGTTCTCTGTGGCGGCTTAGCGTTGTAATAAAAATGAAAAATTCCTGCCAAGAAAAACTCCATTGCAAATTCTGTGTTGCCCTCTACTTTTTAGTATAAGTCAAACTAATTATTTTAGCAAGTTTAAATAATTTCTTTTGCAGCATTATTATTTATTTTCAATTGTTTACATTAATCACCTGTTCATTATCCAATTATTCTTCAAGCCATTTCTAAGACGTAACTGTTGGGCTCAACAGTTGACATCAGTTGAGCTCATCTGACATTTTTTAATTTTTTTTTTTGGAATTTGGCATACGGCATTTGATAAACATAGGAAAAATATGTCTAAAGGTATAAGGCTGAAATTCACAACCTTTAGTTAACTAATGATTTCCGTTTAACCAATGAAAAGTCGTTAGTTAAACCACTGTCATTAGTTAACAAAAGGCTGAGAATGTGGGCATAAATCTAAAATCAAATAATATTTATTGACATAGAACTCCAGCGATAGATTGTGACTTGTAAAAATATATTCTCTGGATTCAAAATTTTGAATACAAGGTTTATTTGCTGCAAGGCATACCGGTCTTTAGAAAAGTTAAAATATATGTCGAATACTAAATGAAAATAGTCAAACCTTAAGAATCGACATTGACAAAAATTGTGTTAATTAATAAGTCAATAGCTCCGAACAAAAAAATAGCTTAGAATAGGAATGATAAAGTCGCCAATTCTTTACATTAATAATCATCTGCTCTCTGCGTAGAAAACTACACAGAAGTAATAAAATTTTCAACTTTTTTTTAAAGGATCGGATAGTTGATAGTCAGTTGAAATTCTTGACTCTTTAAGATTGGATAAAAGTAAAAGCAGTTTTCTCGTTAAGCACAAAAATGATAACGTTTTTCATTATTTCCTCTCTGTGTGGTTTAAATTAGAAAAACGATTCGAAAACTACGTATAAGGGTGGAAAATGTAACTTATTTTTAAAAGCAAATCTGGGTCAACGAAAAATTAAATTTTTTGATGTGACGTCGGAAATATGTAACGGAAAATGTTCAAGCAGAATAAGAAAATTAAAGTTGCGTTTATATTAATTTAGTAACAGTTTTGTTTTAAACATAACTATTGACTGAAATAGATAACGCATTGATTACAACGACAGTGATGACTAAGAACGTGGGTTCGAGCCCAGTTTCAGGAAAGTCATAGCATCCAGAATTTTTTCATACGTGCATTAGTATTTGTTGTAGTTGGACTGCATAAGTGACGAAGGCATTGCACTGGTCACTGAATAGTACCGGCAGCAATTGATGCTGGTGTATGCTAGCGGACATCACAGTGCCCTCCTTCGTAGGTATTGTAGAAAAATAGTTGAATAAAATTGGCTACGCAGCTAGAACACATATAATATGCCTAATGGACACCAGAGACGGACGCTGCAATATTGCGTAATAGCAGAGTTGTAAAAGAATTAGTTAAACTTTCTCACTTTTACCATCTTGTTTTTTACACTATCTCTTTCCCAAAGAAGGTAACTGATCAAAATTGTTGATAGGCATTGATTACCTGAGCTGTTACTTCTCTTAAAAAAGGAAACTTTGAGTAAACTCTAAATTAACAAAAAAAAACTTTTTGAAAAATTTGTAAATTTTTTAAAGTCGGGAAAAATGTCACAATAGCTCCGCTGGTTGTAAATTCAAATTGAGCGACCTCATATATTTTATCTTTCTCAGCTTTAGGTCAAAATCTTATACAGGCTGGTGCGAATTTAACGTTGCGGTGTAAATATTGTACAACTTATTTATTAAAAACTTGTAGTTTCTTTTGTTTAAGATTTGTGAAAAGAAGACATGGGAAATTTAAAATGCAAGAGTAATATATCGAGTGTTCACAATGAATTGAGTCTTACCACTTTTCGCCAACACGTATCGGTAAGGAGTCTCCCTAGTACTTGAAGACTACGTACAATAATCACCATCGTAAATATTCAACGTGCACGCGAAACTGTTGAAAAAAAATCCAGAAACATCAGCACTTTTGAAATGTTTACATTAACCATGATGAAAATGAACGAATTTTCGTTTCCTACAGAAGAAATGAATGTGTAACCATGTGAATTTGCTTAAAGCCTTCATTTATTTGGTCTAAATAAAGTTGGAAATGTGAATTTTTAATTTTATTTTTTTCCTTCAATTCGATGTTTGTACAAGCAAAACAGTTTAGATTTCATGGTTTATGAGATTTAATATTCAGTTTCCTTGTTCGCTGTCGTTGTCATTAAAAGTAATGAATTTTGTTGTTTGTTTTGGTTTCGTTTACTTTTCTCCTACAACCAACCGTGTTATTGAAGCAGAAATGACGTTGTCTCTATGTCGATGGTTGTCATGTGAATTAGAAATCAATCATTTACAAATGTTGCTGCTAAAAAGATTCGATAATAATAAAATAATTTCGTAAGCATACAATGCACATTATTGTTAATTAGATTTGATTATATGACATTAGCAACAAACAAGCACGTATGGCATTTCGATTCAATTTTCTGTGTGCCTGTTTATGTCTGGATGTTGCAACAATTACAATTGATCTCTTTCGTTACCAATATTACACTGCAGGCTGTAGTTTTGTGTCTGTGTGATTTAAACATGGCTTGTTTGCGATTGATTTATGAGAAATCGAAATTTGTGGGAAAATTACAGCAGACGAGTTTTCATAGAAATGAAGGGAATAAATAAAGTACATTTTTATTACTAACAACTTATTTCAATTATTTATCATTGTTTTAATGAAAGAATTGTACTCTATCAGGTTAGCAGATATCATTAAAAATCTATAGACCTTTTTTTAATAAAAATAAATTAAATATATCAGACGATTTTTATACAAGAAAGGAGAACAACACAATCAACTAGTGGCGTTTTCTTTTCCAGAAAAAATACAGCATCTTTTTCCCTTTTTATTAAAGATTTGCAATACAATGGTTTTTTTATTTTTTATTGTGCATTTATTAGAAATTATTGTATCATCATTTATGAAGCAAAATGTTTGTCTTAAGAAAACTTTGAATAGCCATTTTTTTGATAAAAATAAAAGAAATGTTACATTTTTTTTAGGAAAGAAAACGGCGTAAGAAAAGAAGCATTTAATTTTTCATATACTTCAAACCATATTTAGAAAAATGAATAACATACATATATATTTTTAATTCTTTTTTAACTGAAAACAATTTTCCACTTTTCAATTGAGGTTTATATTTCATTTTGCAAAATAAAAATAAAACTTAGATAAGCAAATCCAGTTTAGGTCATACATAAGAGGATATAAAACCTTATGAGTAGTCGAGAGCCGTCAGGAAAGAAAAACATAAGTAGGCAAACTCAGTTTTAGACATTACGTCAGATTAGAAAAACATTCACAACTGATCAAAGGCTGGCAATGCATAAAGACTTTAACAGGTGTAGCGTTTTTGATATATTTAAATAGACGACGTTGTGCCGGAATGATCCTTATGATCTAAAAGGTTTCCATAATTTTAATTAAAAATTATTTCATTGTGAGTTCTTTTACTTCTGATGCGACTTCTTTTATTTGGTGTTTTTATTTTAATTTTTAGGATATCATTGCTTTTTGGCTTTTCACTTTGGATGTTGTTTACTTTTAATTGTTATTTCTTCGAAAAATTGGAATTGAAATGCACTTTTGGTGTCATTGAGTTTTTCCGAATGGACTTTATTTAATTTCTGTTGGAATTTATTTCTTTGGTTGTTATTTCACTGGGACTTATTTTATAGTACCGATTTATTAAGGTGAACTGACAAAAGATACTCGTATCATCAGTATTTTTTTTAACGCATTGTACATTGACGCCAGAGCAAGTGTAGCTAAGCATTTTTGGCATCTTATCTTTGATAGATTACATGACCGCTTACAAGGAAGGCATGTTTGGTCTAGAACAGCTTTTAAATCTCAATTCCTGCGCTTCTGTAAATGCGCTACTACAACAGAAAAGGTAGCTTGGTCAAAATAGAATCTGCTGCAACATTTTGCTGGCTAGACCAGGAGCTGTTTTATTGTATTGAAAGCAAGTTTTCTTTCTGATAGCATTTTTATGTCACAACTTTTAGAAGAAATGCTATGAACATAATTTTTTAATACTCAGAAGTCCTCCGCTAAAATCCAAAATTTTTGTCGGTGATCATATTGTTTTGATGTTTTTTTTTTTCTTCAATTTCGGGCATGGCTCATACAATTAGCCAACTACAACGATGGTCATCTTTTCAAAAATTTTTACGTTTTTAAATTCGTATGTTTTGAGTTGAGAACCAGACTTCACGTGCGTTAAGTCTTTATCAATCAAAAGATAATGATTTTATCATTTTTTAGCTTGGCTCTTTACTAGTATTGTAAAAATATAATAGTTTCTAAGCAATTATAGCATAAATTTTAAAATAAATAGCACATAAACTCGTTGAATGTTTTTTAAGAGAAGCTTTCAGTTGTTTATTTAACAACTCCAATTTTCTTTTTATTAAATAAAATCATACGTTGTCTTTTTAATGCTTCAGCTTTCCACTCCTTTTTATGTAAATTTTTTTTCATGTAATCTAATCAATAACAAAATTAATATTAGGCGGCATTTGTGACAATATATAAAAGAAAACATTTAAAATTGTAACGACGCGTAACCATAAGAATAATATTTAACGCTGAGTCTTATGTATTTCAGATAAGCTTGTGTTATTTGTCGGTCTGACAGTCTGCTTATGTATGTGTTCTTGGCTAATGTACATCATTCTATAGTTAAGCGATGTTCAGTCATCATTTTAGAGAGTAGGAAACTTGAAAGAAGCCTGCATTAATTAATAATTAATTAAGCGAGAAATGTGGTACACAAAAAGATAATACCCGTACTCACATACAACGGCATGATGCTGTCTCCCAAAAAGCACAAGGTCAAACGTTTCATCATATGATATTAAACATTATTGTCAATATTTTTGCAAGCACAGACAGACGTTTGCGGTTAGAATTTCAATTCAAAAGAATGCTCATTTGACTATAGTTAAATGTTAAAAAAATAGTTCTTTTTCAACTTGATATCAAGTGTTGCTCTCAAATTAAATTACTGTAAAACCTTAAAGTGTTTATTAATTTTTTTTTGTACATAGAAAAAAGCAAACTTTTGACAAAACAAATAAAGTATAATTTTAAATGCTGTTAGGAGAGCAAAAATATTATTTAATGCATTTTAACCCTTGACCTTATCCTTTTTATATTTTTCTATATACAAGTAAGATTTTTGCCAATCTTTATATTATTATTAAGTATGAGAAAAATTCACTCTATTAGAAACTATATATTATACTTGAGAGTTCGTTGAAATGGGACTTTGTATAAATAAAAAAAATTAATAATTATGCTTTTTGTTTATTTGGAGTTTACAATTATATTCTAAATATTTATTAAATAAACATTGAAAAAAATATTATTAAATTGCTGTGTTAAAAATTAAAATTTCTCAAATGGCCTTATCTTGTGAAATAAAACTTTTCTAAATATTTCAAATTTGTTAGAAAAATTCTCGGATTTTTTAATACGTTCATTGTTATACAATGATACCTTTTTTCAACATATTTTACATTAATTGTTGATCAGTTAGAAATAAATAATAAAGATTTTATGTAAAAAAGTTTACAAGACATCAATATCTTTGTAACTAATTACTTTTAGTTCAGTCCTATGTGTTTACTGGGATGTTTGCATTGTTTGTGCTATTGTGTGTTGATAATAAGAGTGTGAAATATGTACGTATAAATAAATGCGAACATGCCATACCAAAGTGCCCAACTGGGTATAATATACCAGTTGGCCAGGTGGACTTAGGGGACAGGGAAATTTACGAATTGTGGACTTTAAAATAAATATTGGGAAAAGTATGAAAACGAAATTGTGCAACTTATTGTGTATCGAAATTTTTTTCGACGATGTAACGAAAATATTTTGAATAATGAAGATAATGTGGTGTACTACAGCAATATGTCGTGTTTCTAATGCATTCACAACTAGATAACTGACAATGTCTTCAACTTGTCGGCAGTAAATATTGTTCAAGGAAAATTCGTTCAACTGCGACAATTAAATACAGTGTGTCATGCATGTTTCAAGCGGCATTGTCTTTCCTGCATTAATACTTAATTGATACACCTGTTGCATGGATTTGATCGTTATTTTAATAACCAAGAACTTTAGTCGTTGTAAACTATTGGTTAGTACGTTAGTCTATCCGTTCGCTCAAAGACTATAAACATATAATATATTTATATAATATATTTATATAATATATTTATATAATATATTTATATAATATATTTATAATCTTTGGTTCAAAGATTGTGGGCTTGCTGAACACAACAAGTTAAGGTATTCACTTTACAATGTGTTTTTACACTCAAAATATTTCATGCAGAGAAATACAAAATTTATTTTCGTAAATTTTCTTTCGTAAAATACACGAAATTTTCGTACACATAACGAAATAATTGTGTTTTAATAGCATAAAACATATTTTGTAAATTTAGAAATTTTGTAAATCTACAAAAATAACTTCGTAAAATTATTTTCGTGAAATGTACCACATTTTCGTACAATATACTTAATTTGGTTAAGGTACAAAATTTCGTAAATTTAGAAATTTCGTCCATTTTACAAATTTAGGTTTATATATTGGTTTTGGTTTATTTTACGAAATGTTTGTACAAAATACAAAATAATTGTATTTTGCAGCATAGAAAAATTTCGTACTTAAAGAAAATTCGTAAATTTTACGAAAAATTTTGTAAATCTGTTTTTTCTGCATATTTTGTTCTTTCGCTATATCTTTTTATCTCATTGTGTAGCTCTTTTGGAATCTAACTGTAAAAGAGATACGCAGTTGGCTTTGATTTTAACATAAATGAAATTAAGCGTCAGTTGTCATTGTGCATTTGAGTATTTTTAAATAAATAAAATTTAATTTCGTGTATCATAAAATTGTATGTTTTTAAACTTAAATTATACAGTTTATTGAGAATATCGAATATCGTCAAAATTCGTTAAAAGAACTGTGTGACCCCAACTCAAAAAAACAATTAGTGCATTTATGGCCGATGTATAAAGATCCATCAGGATTTCGCTTAGTAAGTACATATTTCAAAGTTTAAATTCATTGAATAAAAAAAGTTTCAATTATTTAGATTAATAATGATTTCGAACGCATATATGGAGAGCACAACGAATTTCTTGACCACTTTGACGATTTCGCGAATTTAATGATTCAAAAAATATTTCCCAACAACACATCAAAGTTTAAGGACGAAGATGATCAGAAGGTTTGGAATTTTGTAATCGAAAATAATTGCATTGACTATAGTAAGTGAAATCATTACGAGCATATATTGATTTTATTAATATAATATATTTCTTTTAAGATACCAAATTTCTAATAGTGTTAACGCTTTTACATTCATTGCTTCCACCTTCAAGAATTAAATCAAAGGCTTCTATTAAAGGAAATAAATTTTATAGCAATATGGAATCAAAGCGATCCTTTATATCTTTTTCGCCAACGGAAGAGTTTTATAAAGAACAGTTAGACTCTAAGGTACTGGCTGAAGGTTCAATTGCTCCGTTTGTGACTGTTATTAAAGATATATATAAGCCCCAGGCATTTTTTTGTGACTTTGATAATATTAAGTACAAATTGTTTAGTATTACTAAAGCTATTGACAGTATTCTCAAATTTCCATCCATATGTGGGAGTTTTTAAACTTACAATTTTATAAAATAGGAAAAATTAATGTTAACCCCGTCACACAAATTTTGTGCAAAACAATACAAGGTGAGTTTTTTTCAACTAAATTTAAAAAAAATTCTATACATATACATACATATATAAAAACCTATTTTTTCAGAAGCCGAAAATAATCCATAAGCATCAACAAGTTTTGTTGAACTTGACTTTTTTTATTATCTACTTTTATTTACAAATATTCATTTATGACTATTAATTTTTGCCTAGTTTTTGGATTGACTTTTGTGTTATTGATAATAAGAAATTGTATTAATTATAACATATAAATTTAAAAATTAATATGTATGTATGTATATAATTTTTTTTATCTATACAAAATGTATGCTTTATATGTAAATGAATATGTGTAATTTCTATTTTATTTTCTTGTAATAAATTAAAATGATTAAATATAAATTATTACAACAAAATTCGTATTGTTACGAATTTTCGTAAAATAAACCAATTTCATTTAGTGTTATTTACAAAATGTTTTTCGGTTATTACGAAAATTCGTGCAATTAACGAAATATTATTATTTGCAGATTCATTTTGCAGATTTTTTTACAAAATAATTTGTGAATTACACAAAATTATTTCGTACATTTTTAAATATTTCGTATTTTAATGAAATGTTTTTCGTACTTTTACAAAATTTCGTATATAAAACAAAATGAATTTTTACCATTCACGAAATTCTTTTCGTAAAATAAACAAATTTGGGTAATTTTACGAAACAAATTTGGTAAAAATACGAAATTTTGTGAAATGCAGTGATAAATATATTTCGTAAAATAAACGAATCTAATTTGTGCATTCTACGAAATACTTCGTAGCGTCAAAATAACAAATATTTCCGTAGTATGCACGAAGGTTTTCGTGTATTTTACCTATAAAATATTTTCAGTGTATAATCTATTATATAAATATCAAATCCCTGTGATTCTTTTCCTCTTCTGCTTTTTATCCGATTTTCAATATTATTTTAATTTTTTTACAGTATTGTCGAGATTTAGATTTAGAAATCGGTTAAGTATTTCAAGACCACATGTTTTTAAGTTTTTACCATTACACTAATAAAAATGTACCATAAGCAATAAACAAAACAAAATGTGCGTATTTCTAAGGAATTTTATTTTGGGAATTGTTTTTCCAAAAAAAAAAAAAATTATAATTGGATAGTTTTTTTTCTTTATATATATGATGTTGAAAAAGGTATCCGTTAATACTCGTGGCCGAATTTTGACCACAAGAACAACTCTACTACTATTAACTTGTTGAAATTGTTTGCACATTATACCAGAAGAAATTAATTTTTCATAAACATATTCTTCGACAATAATTTTAACAATATTGCTGTCTATTAATCTAATTCATATTGCCTTATACGGTTGATATTATTTATGTTAAAAAAATTCATGCATAATTGTCTTGAAGTATCGCTGATGAGCTATCGAAGTCTTGCAGGTGTCGTTGATGTATTCTGGAGTCACGGCCAACTGGGATGTGTAAGTATATATTTGAACACAATTTAATGTTTATTACTTCACTGCTCCTAAATATTTAGCGCCATTAATTGTAGATTTCTCGAAAATCCTAACATGTGTCTGCCTTTTACTGGTGCAGATTGGAGCAGACAAATTAGAAGTGTTAGACTTTGGGGCAGCTTAGTAGGCACAATTTTGTAAATATTGGGATCTTACATACAGCGTCATGAATACCGGTAGGTAACCACAATGCGTTTCGATAAACTATTTTTAATCATAAAATTTAAAATCCAAACGGTTGCACCTGTTTGGCAGAAACATAGTTTGTGAACCGTACAGATAAACGCTACAGGTGTCATGCCTGAATTTAAATTGGTTTAATTTTATGAAAATTAAGTCATCACAGTCTATGTAGAACGAAGCAATATAAAATTTATCTTTCTAAAATTAAGATTATAATCTAAATTTAATCTTATTATCTTGATTTTAGCATTTTCGTGAAGCTCTTGGCTTCTTTCAAGCCCGTTTAACTTAAATATAGTTTGCTGTTTCCCTTAAAGTAGTTTACTAGCGATTGCTAGTAGTTAGCATATTTTATTTCATCGCTTAATCATAAATTCGCTGAAATATGAACTAGGTGATTGGCACAATCGATATAAATTTTTATAAAATATAAATTGACTCCCACCCATAAGGAAAAGTTTTTGCAAAAAATTTTGTTGAAAAGTTAAATTTTTAATAAACCATACAAACGAGTACTTGATAGCAGCAGAAGCACATTTGTATTTATTAAATGTTTTCATTTAGATTGTCCACAAATAGGTCTTACTCACACAACACTTTGTCATCTATTGAAATTTAGAAAAATATTCACATGAATGATTGATACAGATGGAATTTTCAAAATCATCACACAAGTTTATAGAGGTTGGAACTTTTTCGAAAAAGTTAAACATCTTAACAACTATAAATTTATGCAGATTCATTAATTCATCAAAAATCAAACAATTCATGCCACATTGATGTTTTATAGCGTAAGCGTGATTACAAGCACGAACGAGTGGAAGGAGTATCTGATAAAATTTCTAAAATTGTATAAATTTTGGGCGCGATTTTTTTTTCAATTTGATAGTGCTCCACATTATATTGATTAGCATTGCAAATTTTAATGTTTGTGTTTTTTTAATTGTTTCTTGAAGGCATAAACAAAATGCTAAATATCAAAACGATTCAAACGGTTTGTTAGAACATTTTTGTATTGAACGACGAGTGATGACAAAACATAAATTATAATCAAAATTAAATAAATTATAGAGATGGTATGCTGTAAATATATAATAAATAACCTGTTTCAAATAAATAACAGAGCGTAACGCGCGTTTTTTTTAAGCCAATTAAGTTTAAAAGTCAACGACAACAATGTACTTTTAAATGAGGGTGGCCAAAACTATAAATAAATATTACACCTATCCAGGAAAACTATAAATTTACAATTGGCATTTGTACATAATTCTGTAAACATGTATGTTTATAAACAGAGTTACATAATTTTAAAAATGTTATAAAGATTGTTAAATTGTTTTAAGTATTTTGCAATATCTTTCAGCAGATACAATCAACCGATGCAGCCTTCAGAATTCTTTTGTTTTCTTATAATTTTCATTTATGATCGTAGCAACATATATTTACTCGATGAAATATGTAAATAAATACAAAAGATACATGTACATGATATTTACATAAAATTTCTTTTTATTTGACTGATTTTTCAATTTTCTACTCAAGGTGTGCCAACGTAAAAAGCTGTTATTTAAACTTTTTATAAAAGGGTGTTTAAAATGATTTTTAATATAAAAGACGAACTGAAAAACATTGTTTATGACAGAACGGAATTCAGAAAATCCTAAAAACACTGGTCTCTCAAATTACAAAATCACGGGCTCCGGGATTTGTACAATCCCGAAAATCCCGCTATATTCGCGATCGAACTTTCCCGTTTAGCATCTCTAACAAGTATGTTATTAATGTTTTGTTATTGTTTTTGTAAGCATTCGCCAATGATGAATATGAAATTAAATCTCTAGCGATTTCAATTGGCCGCTGTATTAATTGTCTTACATTGATTTAGGAAGTAGTTATCTTGACTCCAAGATAGTCACAGTTTAAAACAAGTTACATTTTAAAAAATTATTTTCAGTAATAGAATAGCAGCATAAACACTGATTAAAACTGCTGTATCTTTTTGACAAAGCCAAAGCAGAGTTTATGCATTAATATTAAAGTAGGGCTACGAAATGTCAAAAATTATGTGACTAAAATATTAATTGTCTGTGCATTCAGTTCTCCTTCAGCTTACGGAAAAAAGTCTCCACTTATTGTTTTAATATCTCTGTAATAGTCAATAAAGGTCAAAATATACCGTGTATTTTTCATTTCTAACTTCGTCGTAGCAAACGAAAATTTGTTTAATATATCTAGCATCCGAAATTTCCGTAAATTTTTGTACACACAGTTTTTATGGGTACCTGAATTTATGTAAGTACTCTTTAGCAGTCTTTGTATCAAGTGCAAAAAAATAGGAATCGGATCATATGCAAATATGTAAACTTATATATGTATGTATGTAGATTAGTTGTAGATAAGACACACAATACACACATAGTTGCACAAACAACTTGCAGTATGTTGCCCATGAATTTAAAACTTAAAAACATCAAAGTGCAATTGAATAAAAAAAATCGTGAGAAGTTATTGAGCCGAATTAAAAAAAGTAAATATACTCTGCAATCACGATATGAGTCAAGGCAGAAAGCAACAACAATTCGCTTTAAATATTTTTTGGTTAATGAATTTTTACCAAACGTTGAAAAATATTTTAGAATTAAGATGAATTGCCAGCGTGATGGTTAGTTATGACGACGATGAAGAGGATTTAAGTTCAAATAAAGGAACCAAAAATGTTAGTACCTTCACTTTAGATAACGAAACATGTTTATCTAAGAATTACTTCACACCCAGAAAAAATATTTAAAACAAATTTACAAAAATTCTTAAGCTGGCCATCATATTTCTTTTATCGTCATATGAATTCATAAAAGCCCTAAGTTACATTGAAAAATTTTTGGAGGACAAGCAAAACAGTCTCTAATAAAAAAAGTTAACCAACATTTGTCTGAATTTTTTTTAATTTAAGTTTATTTCTTATTAAGGAATTAGTACAATTTTGATATGAAAATTTTCCAGGGACGTGTATTTTGACATGCTGCATAATAATCAATCAATAAGTCGATTTTGAAATTTTTGTAACTTAGGCTTTTTTGATATCAAATGACGTTAGGTAGCATTTCAAGTATCTTAGTATTTATAAATGCTGGGATTTTGCATAGTATATTAATAGAATATTCTATTTATTTAATATTTTTTTGTTTAGCTTTTTGTAAGACTTTTTATGGTTCTTTTCATGCTCATTCAATTAAACAAATTTTTAAAATGCAACACAGTTCTAAATAAAAAGTCAAGGTACGGTCAGCTTTTTGCTAATTTCCAATATTTTCGATTTATAAAAAAAGTGTTTGAATTTGTAAATGTAGTAATTAATCCAAACAACATTTTATATTGAAATGGGACCTAACAAGTATGTGATGGAAATCGATCGATTTAAAAAATATTGTTTTGAAAACAAGTCATAAATATCGAATATTTTTGAGAAACAATTTTGAGCAAATCTTAAATTATTAACTTCAAGAAAGCAGACCGGAACATAAAACGCAAATAATGCAAAAAAATTTTAAAGGAACTCTATCAAAAATTATTGAATAATAATATTACAGCGTATTTTAAAAATATTTTCATAACGGAAATATTGAGCATTCACAACCATTTTCGTTCGGTTTTTAAATTTATTTCCTTTGCTTATCTGAATTTGTTTTAAAAATGTAAGCAAAGAATTTATAAAAGCAAATAAAATAATAAAAAACAGAAATAATTTCACAGCAGAAGTACTAATTATTTCTTAAAACTGATTTGGATTGACAATTTGTAAATTATTTTGTTTTTGTTCCATAAGAAGATAAATTGTCAGTGCTCTAAACAAATTTTTGTTGCTTTAGAGAAAATGTAATTTTTCATTGAAGGTAGATGTTTGTTTACAATTTTAATTCAGGAATGATAACTTTTTGTATAGTGTGGTTGAGAAGACATGATACTCTGGCTCTGAGCCGAATATGCGAGCGATTCTTTATTTATCAGGTAAAAAAGCGAATAAGGTTACTTCAATTTAGATAATCTTATCATTAAAAACAAAATAAATTATATTTCAATCAGTTCTTTAATAAAGT
Organism: Gymnocheta viridis; assembly: GCA_956483585.1. Taxonomy (NCBI): domain Eukaryota; kingdom Metazoa; phylum Arthropoda; class Insecta; order Diptera; family Tachinidae; genus Gymnocheta; species Gymnocheta viridis. Next base: position 25,225,231 of record OY101440.1, on the reverse strand, counting down.
TTTTTTGGAGGCAGGCGCTGGCTTTAGGAACCTTAATAACTTTTTTCGACGCCTAGTAAAATTCAGAAATAAGTTTGAAGAACCAAATTTCAGCTTTCATATATCAACTTAGTAAATCCGAAACATTAAAAACACCTTGTTATTGATGAATGTTTTTCTTATTTCTTTTAAGAAATAAAGCAAAGTATTTCGTTGTATTTTAATTTATTTCTTAAGCTTAAACAATGATATATTCGACCATTGAATATTTTTTGTAACAATCATGTTCAATGTTTTCTTTATTTGTATCTCAATCATCTTCCCAGCATTACTTCGTGTTAAGCAAAAGCGAAAAAGAAAAATAATCCAAGTCGGACCGATTTTGTGGGCAGTAGTAGTGGGGAACAACTAAAAGTGAAATAAATCTTTCAACAATAACTCATGGTTAGTGTGTTCTTTATTTTATTTTTATTTTATATCTGTTTGCTTTTCTATAGAATAATCGACATATTAAAAAACGAGGTACTCGAATAATTCGAATACCGGTTCGAATAGTCTTTAATGTTAATTTAAGAATTGAGGTAAAAATTAATTTTAAAAGAATTTTTTACAAAAACTAATTAACACATTTAAAATTAAAGGAGATGATATTTATTTAAACGGATTAGAAAGTGTTCTTGTGTGTCTTAAGCGGGACTTTCAATAAATAAAACTCTTAGTTTTTCTTCAAAACGTTATAAAACGTATTACATATGTGGGTATATATTTATTGACCCTTATGATTTTACCATATAGGAAAGTATATACAAATGTACATAAATGTTGGTAGGTTAAGAGTTTTCTTTTCAATAAACTTTAAAGTTTATATTTACGTATGTAGGTATGTAAATTTTGGTATGACACTATTTTTACTTTAAGCATTATTTGTTGGGAATTGTCTAAATACCGTGATTTTTCTTTAATATTCAAAATTGGAGAACTCCGCTACTTCCCTTCGGCTTTATCGGTTGAAAACGAATGCAAACGTACCAATCTTTTAAGAACGATTTGTTTGTTTATGACTGTTGAAGTTGGTTGCAGTTCTGGGTTATTGTTTATGATGCCAGTGTTGGGCGTGCGGTTTTGTTTTTGTTCACTGTGGTGAACAATATTTTAATTTGATGTATGGTGATTGATAAGACTATTTTAAAATAAAATTTTTTTATTTCCGAGAACTGGGGGTAAATTACGGCATTCGATATCGAACGAAATCCCATACAAAATTTTTTGAATTTGTGTGGAAATTTTGTGCGATATCGTTTGCCGTAATTTTTCCCCTGAATCCGAAATCTACACTGTTATTTATCAGCTCTAGACTCCTGATATGCTCTTATGTTACAAATGGAGGTATTGGATCCAGTCCTATGCAATCCAATCCTAATTATAATTTTCGTTAATTTTTAAATAAACTGCTTTTGCATACTCACACAGTGTAATGAGTTTGTTTAGCGATGTTTGAGAAACGGTTAAGCATCATGCACAATCGTTGGCAAAGTCGATATCATATAGTTATTCATTTAGATACCAGCAATTCTCATGTGGCGAATCAGATTGGTCTTTAGCATGATGAAATCTAGAAGATTTAGAAAAAAAGTTGGCGACATGACATAACCTTGCCCTACAACATAATTTATTGGAAAACGTGCCCATTAAAAAGCACAACGGAAATGAAGTCGTTGAGGTGTTCTGTAATATGAGGCTAATATCTTTTTCAGGGATGCACTGTCTTTTAGCGTTTCTGGATAGCGTATTGAAAGCACGCTGGAAGTCTGCCAAGAGTATGATTCTCCTTTGTGTTCAACAGATTCCAAGGGTGCCTAGGAGCGGTTTGGTCTGCAAACCAACTTGTTCTTTGCGGAAAAGTGGTTCCACTATCGGCGTTAATCTATTTCAAAACTAAGAGCGACGTTAACTTACATATTATGTTCTTTTGGATGATGCTTCTTCATTCATCAGATCACACTTTTTGACTAGAGTTCTGAATTTGTTTATTATTTTAAGTTGAATAAAAGTTATTTAATACAAACTATTAATTAACAATATTTTTTTAGCATTTACGTACTGCTTATTTGCACTTTATGTATTTTTTGGAATGATAATATTCGCATGGATTTCAAGAATACGAATACGAAATTCTCTAACACTAACATGAATCCAAGTATCAGTCACATCACTAATTTATACATACATACATTAGGGTAATAACTTTTTGCAATTCTTGCGAATATCAAATTCTTCATCGCATAGCCGTATAGACCATGAAAAAATATTGAGAAATGATGTATTACTTTTTCGCGATCGTTAAAGAAGTTTCCGCACCAAACCAAACGCGATGAAGTTTTGAGTTTCAATTTTTCTCTTAAGTACTCGTATGTATACAATTTTAACATTTAATATTTTCTAATAATTCCATGAATATAACAAGATCTTACCATTTGTACGGAAGAAGGGCACAAAAAAAAAATGCAAAAATGTAAAATGATAGATCTTGTGATAGATGAGCTGTTTGGCGGATATTATATGAAACAGTGATAATTTTCAGAAAAAAATACCTTTGCAGGTAAAAGTTTTATTTAATTTTATTGTGGACTTTTCGGACTAATTTTATTTTTTACTTTTGGTACGCACCAATGTACTAAAAAATATACCTAATTTTTATTAAATATGAGTTGAATCAAGGGAGGTGTTCAAGTTTTTATTACAACTGTTTTAATTATTATAATGTTTGTATTATAACGGAATTTTTGTGCTCTTATTCGTCGCGTTATTTAAAATGAAATGTAAAAAAAGTTCAACAGCTATTAAAAAAATTCCATGGGATGGAAAAAGAACTTTTCCAGATTTACAAAGGCTTCCAAAAATGTTGTGATATGAAAATCGGATTCATCGCTATCTGAGCTAAACAAAAATATTTTTTTTGAGGAGCTTTAGAAATAGCATTTGGTGCGGAAATTTTTTTGGCCAAAATGGCCTAAAAAATTATTTTATTATCAATACTAATTTTCCCATCGCGTGGTGGGATGAAGACATTTTATCCAAAAAAAGTTATAACCCTAAGATACAAACATACTTCGTACGTTAATGCCGCATTAACACTAGAACTTGAAATGCATCTGGTAATGCCAATAAAATGTGGTAGAAGAAGATTTGTGTTTGTGTGCCTTGACGTCGTCGACAACTTCAAGATGACCTTTTATGGCTGATAGTGGGTTACATTGGCAATTACGTTACTTTACAGCAATTTTATCTAAATGTGAATGGACGAATATGTTTCTTTGCCACATGCTTTTAGTTCTGCTTTTTGCAGTTTTCGATGAATTTCTTTTGTCTTTTTGGTTTTGGTGGGAAAATAAAAACTGATAGCAGTATTGTAATGTTTTTAAATACAAAGTTTAGTCCAACAATTTGACTTTGAAATTGATATTGTCTATTTAATATTGATGTTTTATATCCGAGTTTAAGGCTTCAATTTTGTTCCTCATTGTTTTTTGCAAACATTTTTAAGAGTTGCGAGATGTTCCCATACAAGTATTGTTTGTTTAGATAATTGTTTGATTGCACATGAATCAATTTGATTGACAGGTCTTAGCTTTTTAGTTTTTGTTTTTCATTTACTGATTCTTATAGAGATAAAACGTGTACAATTTTGGGTGATCTTTGCTTGGATGTTTTGATTTTAGTAAGATAAAGAAGTTTTTAGTTTTATTCTAATAGTTTACTGACATGAATAAGGAAATTCATGGTATGTACTTAGTATGTAGTATGGGATTAAATTATTTAAAACAGCATTCGATATGTTAGTCTCATTGGGATGTGTAAAAAATCTATTCGAAATGGATGGCCTTACAATTATTTTTTAAATTTTAGTTTTTATTCAATCTTAATGTTAGTTTTTTAGTTTTTTAATTTACCGAAAACACATAGAATCAGTTGAATAATTTCCATGCATTTCAACAGCAAGTTTTTAGTATTTTGCAGATGATAAAATAACAGACCGGAAATATAAAGTCACCAAACGTAGCGTAAAAACATTATTCTCCTACAAGCTTAAGCCAAATTATTTGTAATTCCTCACTAATAGGCTGACTGCCAACAAAGTCTATTCACCAGAATTTTACATTTATGCAATACAGTTCTATTTTCAATATACTTATTTAACTTTTAAAAAATATTGCATATCTTCTTTGCATTTAAAATGACAACCAATCCCCCTGATGTGTCACTAACTACCTTTACAATGGCAGTGAGTATGCATTTCAAAAGGTTTGGCTTTCCTTGGCGCTACATAAAAATATATTCTATGGGATTCTTCATATTTGACCCGACACAACAACTACTTAAATGTAGTTATATTTGTATTGTTTTATTACAAATATGCATTGTACAGTCAGGTTATTTACATATATGCATTAATATTTTTACAAAGACTTTCTACTTGGTAACAATAACTTAAGGCTGAAGATATTAAATGGTAATAAATTTTATGACTCTAAAAGATAATGAACGTTTAAGATTTTATATACTATTTAAGAAAACGTAAAATGGAAAGAGACAGCTGAACAAATAATTATAAATTGACACCCACAAAACATATATATCTTATATTCATTTGTGCGGATACATCGAAGGAGGTAGTGAATATTTTGCCACCAAAATTATTAAAATATCTACTCGTACTTTTCAGTTAAAAATTTTTTGAATTCCTTATTTCGTTTTAAGCCAACATTAATATTTTTTATTAAACTTTTTTGAACTTAGTTTCCTTTCAACTCGATGCACTTCAAACACTCTTTTTAAGATCTCCATATAATAAGACTTCGAAGCAGAGCTGCCAGTAGTAATATTTTCCAAAAATACATCAAATTTTGGAAATAAAATCGAAAATATATAAAAAAAATCGTCAAAAAACGTCACACAAGAATTATAGAATATTCTATTTTTTTTTTTTAATATTAATTTTTATTGTATATATTGAAACGATTAATTTGGCTCAAGTTCAAACCCGAGTTTACCCATTTATTTATTCTAATTTTTTTATTTTTAATTTTTATTAGAAATTTTTTTGGATAAATTCATTATTTTTATTCAGAGAGTACTATATATAGAACAATTTTTATTATTCATCATATTAGCAGAACGGATCAGTACTGATTTCGAGGTCGCTACACCATCTCATCAGCGTTCTTTGCTCAAGTTTACCACTTTTGACGGTGGATACTATTAGTGATCAGGAATATCAACTATTTAACCGTATTATTGAACAAATTAGGATACGAAAAGTACAAACTTATTCATTTTCACATGTCAAATCAATTTCGGTTAGTACGAAATTCCATCTCTGATGAATAACTACTCCATATATTCCAGTCTCTCTCGCTTATTCAGCGGCATTGGCTGCTGAGAATAAACGGTATTTATCATGTTGTAAGATTTCTGTCATTTGTAGTTGAATTTCTTACAAACATTAATTATTACAATTATTTTACAACACAAAAAGCTTAGCAAAGACAAAGCAAAAAATGATATTTTTTAAAATACTCAACGTACGTTAAAAGTTAAAAGTTGCCCAACTTTAGTACTTTGCGTTGACGAAGACGTACCGAATGTGACAAAGCCCATAAGAAAACATCCATTTCAACTCAGTTGTCAGTTGAAAAAAGCAACGTATAACGTACGAAGGATTCAATGAGCCCCGGCCTTAACTTCTCACATTCAATTACAATGATTCTACTTTTTTGATAGACGCTTAGAACGCGTTCATGCGTAGTAGGCGTGGTATAGAATTTCAAGTTGTTGTAATCACAAGTTGTTGTAATCACAAAAATACTCAAAAAATTACTGAAAAAATAACAACAAAAAAATTGAGAAATTCACGTACCTTTTATTTAGTTATCCATCAAGATCGCACTCCTTAAGACTGTTTTTTCTGGCGATATATCAAGTATGTTGCCTGCGCCAATAAGCTTGAAAAAATTGAACACTGAGAACACAACCTTCGGCGAATTATTGGCGATTATTATTTGCAATTACTATAAAAAGCCGCATTGTCGAAGCTCTTTTAAAACATTAATAAGAACGAGTTATCTTCCGAATGAAGCCCAATTTATGGCAACCAACTCAATTTATCTGTGTTTTACTTTAATTTAAAGAATTATTGGGCTTAAAAATACATTCTTTTATTTATTTTTTATTTGAATTTATTTTAAGGGGATGAACTGGCGCGTTTTGGTTATAAATAGTTGACTACACTTATTGTGAGTTAGAAGCTAGTGTATACATTTGTCTGGTATCAGATCATCCATCAGCAGACATTGAAAAAATATATAAAAAAATATTCAAAAATTACAAAGGTTAACAATAAAACTCTCAACAAATAAATAAGAAGTAATTAATATACAAGAATTATAATTTGAAATAAATTTTAATAAAAATTAAAATTGTATGTAGTTATGGACACTTATTCTGATTAGATTTTCCCTACATTTATAGAAAATATTGTTTGTTTTAAATTTATGACAACAATAACAAAATTTATTACAATATGTACAAATTCGTTTCATCACTTTCATCATGATGATGCAGTTTATCATGCCGTTGTTGAAGATGTTGAAAACGTGATGTTTGTAAAAACAACAATAACAACAAATAATGTTTATTATTTTGTTTTAACTACAATTTAAGAAAGAAACCTTTTTATAACAGTAACCATAATGCAAATAAGGAACACATATTTAATGTTCTGCTAAAACGAATCTTTTACCCACTACTAAACTTGATCCCTTAAAATACGTGTGTTTGTATGATCAAAAAATTAAGCATTCACATTCCTGCAAATAAATATAGCATTTATAGATCACTTGAACAATATTTAGAGGCAAACGAGCGAAACTAATAAAATACATTTCTGAAGTTTCAAACAATAGCTCGGATATGACTGCCGATTATCTTGCTAGCAAAAGAAGCTAAATTCGCTTTTAAAGAGGCTAAAAAGAAGTAAATCTTTTAACAAATATGAAGAAGAATTAAAAAGGTCAAATGATTCTAGTTTACAATTATTTATTATAACAATAAAATATTCCTTCGTCATTCAGTTTTCTATCGAATTTGCTAGGGAAATATTTTGAACAATCGCTTAATTTTTCCATTTCCTTTGCTTAGATTTTGAAAAGAGTTTAAGTAAATAGGAAATGGAGACACCAGTGATCAGGTTAGTACAGAAGAAGAGATGCAAGACTTTTGCTTACAAACATATTTCAAAGAATCTTGACTTTCTTATTGACAGTAGCCATTTGAAGTACCAGATATATAAATAATAAGTCTGCTGTTTTTAATTAAAGAGCTCTATATTGATATTAATAGGCAAACACGTTTTTTTAGATCACTTTTGTGCCTGTAATACTGCATGGATTTTAGAAAGGTTTATATCTTTTCAAAGCTTTTTATGTAGATGTGCTCAGTTTTAATCTTATTTAAATCGGTTCAGTATTTTCGGAGCTATAAGTTTTTAAAGTTGCAACTAATACAAGTTATTACACATGCATGTATCAGCTTCAAGATGAAAAATAAACAAAGTGTGCATGTGTGTTTGTCCAATTTCCTTTTGTATAGAAATGAGTGATTACGATGCACCATATCGAAGTACATGTCGGTGGAAAATATTACACATTAAAATTCCTTAATAAGAAATAAGCTTAAACTGAAAAAACTTGGAAAAATGTTGGTTGACTTTTCATATCAGAGTTTTTTGCTTGACCGCAAAGTTTTTTCAAATTAACTTGGGCTTTTGTGATAAGTGAGTGAGAGAGAGAGAGAGAGAGAGAGCTAATAAGTTTGAACTTGTTTATTTATCGTATGCATTTCTGTAACTGCTTGATATTTAATTCTAGAATATGATCAATTAAGTCTGCCACAGGAAATACTAGTTTTTATAAAAACGTCCCATTGAAAATTCAATGGCAAAGTCATGAGTTAAAAAGCTAACAAACATATCTTATTAATTTTAGCCTATGAAGAATGCTGCGTATTTTTTTATCCCGGGCAATTCCGAATACCGATTTGCTCACTAAAACAAACCAAATACCGGACGGTAGTAAAGGGAGGTACGTTAACGAAAGTAGCAGATGGAAGAGAAAGCAGTAGACCGCGTACAACATGCAGACGTTCAACAGAATCCATAATGAAGCAACTAGGTGTCTCTTGGAACGTATTTTTTTCTTAAAGACAAACACAATTTGTGAAACCTATCTGGCTTTTCTGCAGGGTATACGAAGGAATCGGAAATTGAACCTGCGTCTTCAGACTAACTGTCTAGTACACTATGCACTGCCTATCGTGCAAAATCGGTTCATGCGGTGCTCTGCAGTTAATGGCGTCCTATGCTCTAGTGGTATATATATGTAAATTAATTAATTAAGGTTTCTCCTCTGAAATATTCCTTGACAGTGAATTCTTTGATCGAAAAAACACAAATGAGAAAATCGTAGCGCCCGGCCAAAAGCCGCCAGTACAGAAAACCTTAATTTGGCGAAGCCCGATTTGGTCATACCTTTGAGGAGAAAAACCTTCCGCCAAGCAAAAGGCCGGCAATGTAGAAAAGCTTTAATAAAAAACGGACTGTTTTTGATCAGAACACGAGAATTTTATGAAATGCGATTTTAGGAGAAATTAAATAAAATTAAATTACTCCCAAGGAAATAAAATAAAAAGCCATTTTCAATATTTCCTTAATTTAAAAAACTAAAAAAAAACAGACAGCAAAATGAAATTGCTCCCAATGCTATCGTCCCCTGTGTGCGATATTATTGTATAATACAAAAACTGAATTTTACAGAAGAGCGTTTTTATTACTATTTTTATTACTATTATATATTGTAAAACTGTTACATACGAGAAAATAAGTATATATTTATCGCTATAATATTTTGTTAACCTATAAATTAATGGATTTAGAACCATGCAAAAAAGTCGGTTTTGAAAAAAATCATAATTTCGCGCACAGGGGTCGATACATATATATATATCCAACAAAGTAAAATGAAATAACTGCGAACACGTTGTATGAAAAACTAAATGTTATTTAATATTTTTCTTTGGGTGTTATTTTATTTGGGCGCAATTTTGTGTTACCCTTTTTTCAACCTTAACAACGTTCTTTAGTATCTGTGACGAATCTTTCAATTTGTTACGAACGAAATGTCCACTTCAGTGTACCTGTTCTATTCTACTAATTGCACAAAACAGAGATTCCGTTTTTACTTCATGCTCAGTTAAAAATTTAAGAATTTCGTTATCGTTCTGGGAAACTTTATTCTTGGTTGAAAAGTAAACGACTTTGTGTACACAGCTACGAAAAAGAAAACCAACTTAAGCTAAAAAAAAAAGAATTTTTGACATCAGGCTAGGGTTGCCAGAAGGGCCTGATTTGGCCTGATTGTCAAGTTTTTTAATGCGCGTCAAGTGTCAAGTGAAAAAGTGATTTGTCAAGCTTTTTTGTAAGTTATTTTTTTTTTCTCAAATTTATTCTAGCTATGTAATAATACTTAAAAAAAGTATGTGTATATTTCTAAAAAACAAATCTAAAGCCCATATTTTTATTTTTTTCTGCAATTATAGTTTAAAAAATAACTATAACTTTCTTTACAATTATTATAAAAGTGCCAACACTGATATTTACCCCATTACTCAACACTAGTAAATTGACAACATTGAACCAGAGAAGCAAGTCGTGGACTTTTCGTCGGCGGCGGCGGCGATTCGGCTTGAGCAGGGGTTTTACCGGCGCGCCATCCTTCTATCAGCTTAGCCGACTTGATATACCCATGGTGGAATAATACAGGCGGTTTTTCATTGTTTTTTTTTTAATAAAACTTATGTGTTTGAAGAATTGTCAAGTTATTTATGAAAATTATTATTTATTTATTTATTATAGACTAGCTAAAAACTCTCAGCAAAATTGTTTTTACGAGTAAAAGTTGAAATTCAATTCGTATTTTCCCAATAATAATTATCCAGAAGTTCTTCTTTAAAAACTAAAAATCTCTTTTACATATATATTTAGTATGAGTGTTTTTATTTGTCAAGTTTTTTTTTCAAAATCAAGTTTTTTTCTGGTCAATGTCAAGCTTTTTGACAAATTAGATCTGGCAAGCCTACATCAGGCCCATGCAGTTTTGCATTTTTTTGTTATAAGTTCGCTTGTTACTGCTGTTATACAATAATGTGTGCAATAATTGTTATTGTTACTTCTTTCTTTTCGTTGTTAACGTTTCACAGTGCTTCGTCCCTAAATAGCAAATTTTTAAAATTAGAGAAGCAATCTTATGGGCTTTTAATTGACTAAAAACAAAATTTTTTAGGAAAACCTATGCCAGGACATGACCTTAGTTGGCAGCAAATGTTGGTAACTCTTATAAATTTATGGTTATAAGGTCTGTACAAAATTTGTTTTCAACTAATTCGTCAAAGATATATTTATCTTTGATTTTAAAAATTAAATTTTAATAAAATTTATCTTTCGAGTACACCAAAAATTAAAGACAGTTTATAGAATTTTATTTGTACGCTTAGTACCTATTTTCATTCAGGTCCCTGAAAGAATTCGGTATAACCACAGATACCCTTTTTGATGAAATTTCTATAAAACCGTGAAATATTGTGCAAGATAAAAAAACTGAACTAGTGTCTCATATTAAAAGTTATTAAGATCCCTGGTTGCATTCATTTCAATCGGTGACCTGAACACGCACTCCTCTCACATATCCTTAATATAAAAAATGTTATTTCATCAGCAGCTACTGCTTATGAATTTATGTTGCAAAGCTTTGGAGCGAGCTTAAATTTCGTCCTATCAAAGTCGTGCTGTGGTCCTTATGGTCGAAATTCCTATACAGCAGTCAGTCTAAATGTTTGCCTTATTTTTGTGGCTCTCTGCCTAACTTAAGCATTTTTTATATTTCCACTTAAAAAGTGATTGTGTAGAAATATTTTTTTAAACTAATCTGGCTTATTGCACATATGGAATGTTTAGACGTGAAGTGAACCAAGTCACAAAAAAATCGGTAATATTTTTAGTTTCAGTAAATGAACTGCCATAAATAAACTATAAAATGAGAGCCATTGACTTGGGTTTTTTACCGTTACCATACGATCGAAATACTTTTTTACTTAGTCCGTTACAACACTAAATAGATTTAAGCTTTGCGCAGAATTTCGCACTACTTTTGAAATTTTTCATACTTTATGACTTGTTTCATTACAGCTCTGAGCCCTCCTCCACGTAAAAGTCAACAAAACATTATCTTGAAAAATAAATTTCTATCAATATTTTTTTGAAAACATTTTGTAGCTCGGAAATTGGTTTAACTTTCTATCTATTGTTAACAAAAATAAGAAGTATTAAATTCTTCTCACATATTTATTTATGGTGTGAATTAGTTAGTTCTAAAAAAATTTCATTCAAAAACATTCTCGACACTGTTTTTATTTTTTTTTAAATTTATCATTGTGACAAACCACTGTGCGTCTTCTCCAGCGTGAATTTATTCGCATTTGCACATATTTTTGAGTGTCAATGCTGAGTGTTGAATGTTTAAAATATTTGTATGTCAGGTTGACACTAATGACACTTGAAGACTTGTTTTCTGTTTATTATTTCTTCTTTCTTGCATCTTTTGAAGAGGAATTCCAAGCATAAAAATCCTGAGAATTTAGTTTTTTGTAATTTTCTTATTTTTTTGGGTTAAGCAATACACATATTTTTTTGTAATTTTGATTTTGTTGTTATCAACAGTGAAACATTTATTTATGCCAAATGTTATTGTTACTGCAGTTACCTTTTTTTCTTATTTGTTAGGATAGTGTAATCAAGCATGTTCAACTGTCAAATAAATTGTGCCACCAGCGCTTTTACGAGATAAAGTTATTACCGCAACAACAACAACGTGAACAACATCGACAATGACAACAATAAATAGCAACAAATTATTCCCACAGATACCTCAACCGGTATGACTCTGTATGTTTCCAATTTTTATTTTTCCTTTTGTTAAGACACTTTTGCTTACTTGCATTAACAATATTAGATAGTTTTGCTTATTTCTTAAGTTACATTATCATCGTTTTTGTTATAGCAAAACTATTTACTTCATTGAATATTCTATCGAACAGACCTCTTTCCCTAAGTTGCTGTTTTTATTTGTTTGTTGAGGCACATTGTCTGAACACGATTCAAAAGCGAAATTTTGCTAAACTTTGTTATAAATACAGTTGGAAAGTATTGAATATGATATGGAGGTTTCCACTGAGGAATCCGTATTAAAATCAAAATTTTTAACAATTCAAGTTAGTATCAAATATTTTAAAAGGTCGGCAAATGGAGCTCACAAATTGGCCTAAACTTAACCTTTCCCAAAATTATAACTCTAGATTTTTAGAACAGCGCCAGTTATATAGGAATTATAAAAAACGACAATTTTATAGAATTAATAAGAGTTTTAAATAAGCAATCTGATGATGGGGCAGAGTCGATATGTAATGCAAAGGCTTTATTTAAGAATTAAGCGGCAAAATCAGATTTAACGTACATTAATAATAATTTTGAATGTATTTGCCACAGTTAATTAAATTGGAAGCCAAAGGACTTCCTTTACATGAAAGTTTATACATCCTCGAAGACGTAAAAGAAATACTTTAAAATATTAAGAATAAAATATTTGTTGAAAAACTTTACAAAGTATTTAATTGAAATGTTGGCCTTCAAATGTTGACCAAGATTAAAAAAAACATATATGTACAATTACTTCGACTGATTTGAAACGTATATTTTCAATATATTCCATCGTTTTGTTTGACAATCGGCGGTCTTTTCAATTTTAAAACTTGAATAAAATATGATTATATTTTGTAATAAACATTTGCTTAAAGAAAACTGATTAAAAGTTATTAATCTGTGTTTTCTTGGTTGCATATTTTTGTGTATATTTTAAAGTTTTTTTATATAAATATTTGCATGCATATTTTAATAATTTTTGTACAAATTTAAACTTTTCCTGGTTGTAACTGACTATCAAATAGCAAACCTAATCCTAGAATACCGACGACTTCCAAATAAGATAGCTAATCGTTCCAATATAAGCAACAGTACAACTCTAGATGATCTGGCAGATAGATGGCCAAAGTTTCTAGATAAAGATACTAAAACTCAAATAAGACACAACAATGCATCAACCTCTCTAACGGTGCGGACCACTCTGATGGTTATTTTGTCATACACATGCTCAAAATTTGGAATTTGTTTCACGCCATGTCTCAAAATTAATGAAATTTCGTGTTATTTAATGTTGTACTTTGATATAAAGTATATACATGAATATAATGTAACTGCTAAACATTCTAAAAGGGCGGAACGTTTGCCGGGTACATGAAACTGCTCAGCCGCCGCTTATTTATTACTCATATTTTTCATTTTACTTGAGATCTGATAGTATGAAAATAAAATGTAATGGTACGTTCGATTTTTTGACAGTCCCAATAAATCTCGTTAAATTTCTTTCACTCAAAATCCAATGAAAATCGTAAGACTTGTATGATAGTGTGAAAGGCCCTTAAGTAGTTATTTTTATTCCACATACTTTTGAATATATTTTAATCCCTTTTGAATGTGTATGTGTGACAAATAATGTAAATGACTAAAACGTCAAATTCCATACGTAACAAATATTTTGCTAAACTAACAAATTTTTTATATTTAGTTTGACGTTTATCATATAAAATTCATCAGTTTTACGAGTATACCTAGATAATATCCGTTAAAATTATATTCAAAACGATACATATTTAGTTTTCACTTCTTTTCATTTTCATCACACATGCTTCAAACAAAAAATCTAGCACAAGCTGTATTAGAATAATAGACGATTTCATATTTTAGATAAGACAAAGAAAATATCAGAAAAACTAAAAATTATTTTTAATGCAATCCCATCGCTACTTTAAGTGAAATGGAGTATTCAATGCCAAGTTTTATTTAAAGAAAAAAATTTTTTAAGAAGCAATTTTTAAAAGACTATTTTAAAAAATTTGATTGAAATCTCGTCAACAGTACAATTTTTCTTTAAACACAATTTTTAATACACTATGAATTTTTTTTAAGTTTTAGAACAATTTCTAAAATTTTGTTTTCGTTTTAAATATAATTTCATAAACGAACGATACCGTTCGACATCGTGGGCCAGGCAGGTATTATTTATTTTTAAATACTTTTTTGTTAAATTTATTATTCTTTTGTTTGTTAAGATAATAAAAGTATCAAAGCAAACACGCATGTATATTTCTTCCATTGGATACAATTATTTAATTTTTTTTAATTATTTGAATTATTCAAATTATTCGAATAATTTAAAACCAAAATCGAGCAATTTTAAAATCCCAAAATAGATTAATTCCTTACTCGAATAAAAAATGAAAATTTAAATAAATGATACTCTACTTCATAACATTCGCATGTTCTGAAGTTTGTTTTGCCTAAAGTGACGTTGTTCTTAACCCTAGAATGACACGGAAATTTTACGTACTTTGGAATTGTTCCTAAAGTGCTTCAATGTGATTATTTCTGTAATTTTTTTTATTTTATTAGTTGTTGTTTATTAAATAATAAATAATAACTTATAATTTATATTAAAGTAAACAAAAACAATTTTAAAAACAAAATAAAAATTCACATTTGAGATCAAATCATAAATAAGAAAAAAATGCTCATAAATGTTCACGTCCTTAGAGCAGTTTAATGACTAAATATGCTTTGTTTATATATTTGCGTTTTTTCAAAAAGTATTGAAGAAACACTCGTGGAATTTAGTACCATTAGGCCGCTATCTAATATTAGCATCTTGATTTCTTAATTAACAAAAATTCGCATGGAAAGCCCTATATATTTTATTTACAAACAAATTTATAGACGAGAACTTTTCAGCATACAAACGTTCCCGTTTAAGGGGTCGTTTTCTTCCTCTTTACTCAATTTATATTTTTTGTTGTGTTTGAGAATCTAACAAACTACTTATTGCACCAAACAAAACAAGTGAAAATAACAAATGGGACATACATGTTATGTAGCAAGAGATAAAAAAACCGAAAATAAAACGACTTCCAAGCCAAATACATTGTGTCTCGTACAATGAATATACAACACAAATCCTATCCAGCATAAGCAATAACTGAATAGAGTTACAAATGGAGCAACTGCAGCAAGACACAGCATCAAATCTACTTCAAGTGCAACCCCATGAATAATATAATAACTAGAGAAAAAAGCACAAATACAAAAAGTGTCCTACGAATTTAGTAACGTATGTTGTGTAGCTGTTCAAAAACATACATGCAAGTACTTGAAAATGATAATTCCTACGTGCACTCTTACAGTGTAGCGGTGGCGAAAGAATGACGGCAAATCTCGAACTGGACCTTTGGCTCCTAGAAGTTTTAAACTATTCTGTTGCTTTTTCTGTAGTTGTTGTTTGTGATTGTCTTGTTGTAATTGCAGGAAATAAACGTGTAGTATTTGTGACTTGATGGGGAGACATAGTGAATATATGAGTGGAAAAACTTTATATGTATGTACATATGTGCTAAATACATTTACTATTTAAAAGTAAAGTGTACAAATTTTGAGTTGGTTGTGCACTCACTTGACTGCTGGCTTAAACACTAGTCTTTTTTTCACATAATAAGAATGAAGCAGTGATTTAATAGAATAATATCTACTTTTAGAATGGTTGTGTAAATGTACAATCAGACATGTGATGGACTCGATCGATTTTATGTCACTCGATTTCAAAAATTAATTTCTTCTAAAAGCAAATTTATTCATGCTTTATTATTGTTTTCGATGTTTAGAATATTTTATTAGAACTTAAATTGCATGTAGTAAACATCGTCCGATTTACAGCGCTCGTATTTGGCAACGATTCGTTTTGTAAAGTCGTGCAATATGAAATCCATCGATTTCCATCACATGCCCGAATGTCAATACAAGTTTAAAAATACTCAGACATTTGCAATCTTAGTTAAACAGTTAAATGCAAGTACAAGGTGGAGCAAAGGCCCCGCTACCATTTTGATTGCCTATAAATAACTTAGTTCAAAAAAAAGTTTGGTTTTCAACAAAATTTTATTTGATCTTTAAATTTTTTGTTATGATTGGAAAATTATATGGGCTAAATGGTGACCGCGATTCGCTATGCTACTTTTGGATCTTTTTAAGACATTTTTCATGACATCCTGCAACATCTCAGGCTGAATTTTTTTAAGTTCGTGTCGAATATTGTAGTTAAGATGTTTAAAAAATTATTTGTAATATGTTTTGCTAAAAGTTGTTATTACAAGCAGCTGGTATACAAAGAGATAACAAAACTGATCTACATGATATGTGAAATATTGATGCATCTTCTACGTACAGCAATGTCTTGATACCGTTTCAAACTGACATCCCGAATTATTCGATTCGATAACGAAAACTCACGTGAAGAGCATCTGAAGTTGCACAAGCTCGTGATATTTGGACAAAGATAAACAATAATTTAGAGAAGTCTTAGAGATCATATAATTGCAATGCTGTAGATCAAATGTTACAATTGAAAAATTCATTCTAATTTCGATTGTCATTTAATTCTGGTTTTCTTAAAGCTTTAAGGTTTTTTTTTAATAAATTTAGTATTTTGTATAAAACAATACTTTGATTTTGTCTTTTTAATATCGAATCCTACATTTATAAAACTTCTGGGACAAACATCGTCGCTGATAATTTTGTTACCTCTTTAGAATCAGACAGGTTCCTCAACTTCTGGTAGATGACATAAGTTGGTATAGTTAGAAGATATAAAAAGGTTTTGCCAAGCAATATGCAACCTGTAAAAGATATGCCTGAAAATTCAACAAATTTTGCTAATAATAACGTTGCTACAATACCTACAAAAAGGTCATCTCGTTCATACTGCTATCAACTATGCACATGACAGAGGAGTGTTTGAGCTAAAAAAGCAAAAATGAATTTAAAGAAATCCTAAAAACTAAGTACGCAGCTCGATATACAACAACATTTTACGTCATGTCATATTGTAGAATTTTCAAGACTTTGTGTTAGCGGAAAGGGGGGTTGTTTTAAAAACAAACCAATAATCTACTAGATTTTTTATATCAAATTACACCTAAAACTGTAAGAAAAACTCAATCTTTTAATTCAAAAATACTCGTTTAATAATTTTGGCCAGCTTTTCGGGCGAAAGCCATGACTTTACTAATAAAATAGTATAATAAAGACAAATGTGGAGTGGATGTGATGGACAAAATGCTACGTGAATACACTGTAAGACAGCGCAAATTGCGGTGGCCCCATGCACTTTTCTTCAATATGGTTGTGATCGATGCCTTTGCATATTATGTGCTATATAGAGAACACCATCCAAATTGTAAAACAAAGGAACTAGCGAAGAAACATCTAAAAGAAGTATCTAACCAGTTATGTTCTGCAGCAGTAGAAGAACGTAGCGGAAACAAGCGTTCAATGAGAAAATATTTCATTCGAAGTGCGATGGAAATGATCTTGAAACGACTTGTCATTACAGTATTTGAATCTAGAACGAAAGCTCCTTATAGGATACGTGGATCTACACGAACAATTGGAAATTCTTATCATGTATTGTCTCTTTGAATCCTCCGATGAACACTCCATAAAGAAAACAACATATTTTTCATAAACATATTTTATATATTCTTATATATAAATTATATAATTTATTACATTTTAAAAGAAATGCATCCCAGTTTGATTATTTGACCATATTTTATTCCTAATATTTTGTATTTCCTTAAGGATGTTTGGTAGAAATAATACTTTAAAACTATTCATTGTTATTGAATTAACGATGTCACTAAATTTTAAGCATCTAGTTATAAAAGTAAAAAAAAATTACAATTGTTTCCACCCTGCAGGATCAGAGAGCATAGACAACACCACATTGAAAACCTTATATACTGAAAGCAGCCACGAGCAACAGTCTGCGGCCGTAGTACTGGAAATGTAACTGAGGTTCATTTAAATCTTGCCAGTGACAGGGAACCAAAATGTCCTCGATCGATCACAGCCACCCGAATCCTTTATATCTAATTATGCAAAGCAGCTTATAATGTTTCACATCCGTAAAATAGTACAGATTGCTAAAAATTGAGTCCAAAAATAGTATGATTATTGTCGCTTGGAAAGTGCGGCTGTTCATGCGTCACATTATAATCAGAGATGCCAAGAGTAGGGAATTTTCCCTTTTTGTAGGGAGTTTATTGGAAAATTTCAAGCGAAGGGAAAAAACATACAGATTTTGCATTTTATGTAACATGTAAGGAATTTTTAATACTTTGCTTTTTTCTCTTTTTTATTACGGTTTAATTGCGTAAAACACCACAGAGAAGTGCAAATATTAGACACATAAAAAATTAGATTTAAAATGTTGTTACATTATTACGCGAGATATTTCATAAAAACAGAAAACATCTTTTGGTAAATAATATCTAGAGGCAACGAAAGACAAAGGAATGTCTGATTTCCCTGGGAATAGAATTTTTATGAGAAAACTAAAACAAATTTGAAAATTTTTTATTTTTATTGGTTAAATTTATAAAATAAGACTTTTTAAAAATATATACTTATTAGCCTTTTAAGTATTCAAATGCGTTCTTCGGCACAAAAACCCTTAGTTCATTCTATCTTCCCTGGGTCCCATTTATTTAACTTGGTCAAAATTTTATTAAGCATTCTTATTTAAAAATTAAATTTTTTGTCTGGCGATATAAATGTAAAAAATTTTAAAAATGTAAATAATATGTTTCTTTTTGTTTGTGTAGGGAAAAATGGGGAATTTGTTCGAGACATGTAGGGATTTTGTTAAATTTCTGCTGGCATCACTGATTATAATACATGCTTTGACAACAGCATTCTGTTTCCATAACCAAATTGCAGTGTTGAGGGCGTAAACGACGCTGTTGCCTTATACAAGTGTCGAAGTTCACTACTATTAATAGCTCTACGCAATTTTGTTAGGAGTACAAGCGATTAGGCGTATTTATTTTCAGTTTAAGTTAGAAGTCTCCGTACTTAAAATATGTGTTATTGAATTTATAATCTTTTAAAGGAATCGTTTCCTTCAAAAGTCTGCAGTTTTCCTAATGAATTTGTTTGTTTCTCATGCAATCGCACTCACTTGAATGTTACAGTGAGCAGAACGAAAAGAAAAATTCAAAACCAAAGCGTTATTGCAGCTTTCCAGTTATGGAGAATGGAGTGACAAGTGTATATTGTCAACCTAAACTGAACATATAAAAAGTTGGGATTTATGTTGCTGCTTATGCTACTGCTGCCTCATCTTTATCTTCATTTATTTACAGAATTTTATTCGTTTTGTTTTTTTTTTCCTAATACATTATGAGTAATTGTCTTTTATTGCCACATACGAGTATGCATGGACGTCAGGGTTGCCGTTGCAGTTTTCGAAAAAGTGTCATAAAAAGTGTATTTAAGAAAAAAAGGGTCCAAAAAAAGGTATCTTAAAGTAAAATAGGATCAAGATTTTTGTAAACAAAAAAATATTTATTTCGATGAAGAAAAACATCAAAAACCAATTTTAACAATTAATTAAATACATTAGACTAAAATAAAAGTAATTAATTACACATACTTGATTTATAAATCAATGCTAAAACTAAAAAAACAATTCACAGGTACATGCCAAAGTTATCAGAAAAAGAGATTACTTTTACAAAAACTTTTGATAATGTTTAACACTTTTTAGAAATACTTATTCTATATTTTGTAATTAATTATTTATTTGAAGTCTATTCTTTCAGCTCCGATTCGAGCAAATTGCGAGAGGAAAGCAGTAGTCCATGCTTCTATTTAAGCTTCTGTTTTAAGTTTGTTTGTAAGTTTATATTTAATCAGTGATGGGTTTGAAAAAATTCGTTCAACGGAGGGATTACTACATGTATTAGACTATATTAGACTATTTGTAACGAATTCATATGAATTTGAATATATATTTTCATCAAATCTAGTTTGCAAATTTCCTATCTCGAACCAAAACTTTTCTGCATTATTTTTTTACGTATATCTTCATACATTTTGCTGTTTATTAATATTGGAACTTGTACTGCTTTTTGAAAACCTTCAAAAAGTTGCATAAATTTTGTTAAAATGATACAAAGGGATAAATTAAAAAAGGGCCATAACAAGTGTCATTGGCACGAAAAAGGGGCAAAAATGATAATTTACTGTTACAACGGCAACGCTTATGGACGTGTGTGCACATTTGAAAAGTTTTGAGAATGCGTTTGTTTAGCTTCATGTGTATTATATATATTTTTTTTCTTTTGATGAATTTATACAATGTTGAATATTACTTTATATGGACCATTATTTCTTGCAACTATTTCTATTTGAGGTATGCCTGCCTTAATACACGCAGGAGACATTTTATGTACATATTTTAATGTTTCATTATAAAGTTTTTGTCAATTTATTGCCTTTAACCATATATGCAACCAACAAGGTTGATGTACAATAATGATGCTGTGTGTATCACAGATGTGCGTTCTATTTATGTAGATTTAGTAGAGAATATGACAAGATCTCAGATGTTTATGTTTCTCTTGAAAATACTTGCATTTTATAAATTTGTCATAATAACGAGATGCTCATTAAAGGTTTGGTAGGATTAATTGGTTGTCCTGTTCTTCGACGGGTTCACTCATGGAGAAATGAGTTTGAGCTAAAGTTTTAAAACTATTTATAAGGTTCTTAGTATCAGTTTTCAGTACTATTGATCTTTTTATTAAACCTAATTACAATGAGGATCTTAACTTTCTTCAGAGTTTTTATTTTAAGCGATATAAAAATATCGCATATCAACTTTGAAAGCGTTTGCTGAAAAGCTCACTTTTCTAATTGACATACTTTAATTTGAAAGCAATGACCCTCGTAATAAAAGTATTCAGTTTTTTAATGAATTGAGTAAGAATTTTAAGACTTCAAATGTTGTCATAACCAAACCAACGATGATTGATTATTGTTATTCATGCTTTAAACAAAACAAACACACTAAATTAAAAAGTATTTAAGAAAGAGTTTCCAAATTGTTGACTAATTAACTAGAAATGTATTGCCTGTCCCACGATGTCGAACGATACCGTTCTTTTGAAAAATTGCATTTAAAAAATATCTGCCAAAATCGAAATGCGGGGGATAAATTGGGTTATAGGGTGAAAGCACAAGGCATCACAAGATTCAGAACTCAAAGAGATTTTATTGAGAATCCCTATAGCTTTTGAGAAATTCCGTTTTGATAAATGGTAAAATTTGACATTTTCGTATTTAGAATTTTTTTAAGGTAAAAATCGAAAGGTAAACTGTTTTTTTCTTTTGCTGGAAATTCGGCAAAAAATATAAAAAATACCATGCCAAGTGAATTTAAATAATTTGGCGGTAGTAAAATTACATTTTTAACTAAATATTTTCAGAAATATTGAAAACTTTTTCTCTATTCGATTTCCTACATTTCGATACCTTCATTCTTAATTTGCTTGAATTCACGAAGAAAAAACTTTAAATTTGCATTCACAATTTTTATAATTTTAATAAGAATGCGTTTTTTTAGTTCCCGTTCCCTGAGAAGTAAAAAAGTTCGGAAAATCCAAGACTAAAATCGTTTAAAAAGAGCGCAGCTAATGAGGAAATTTTAACGACTAGAGGAATTATTATTATTGTGCATTTTTTTGCGAATCAAAAAATAATTATTCAAGAATTTTAGTAGCGATACACATTTAGGAAAACAAAATTAAGTTATAGTCAAACACACATACATACATATTTCAAAATTCTGCCGAAATATAAAGCATCACTTTAAGAAATACTCCCTGTTTATTATATTTGACTTCAAAAACTCTTTGCAGACATACATATATATCTTTGCAAACTCATTTCAATGTCTAAGCCAAATATGGAAGCATGTCCAATATATTGAAAGCCGCCCCTGGTTAAAAATCAAAATTGAAATTTATTTGTTATAAGACATAGAAGCAAGCACTCCTTCTTCACAGCTTTAAAATGTTTTGAAGGAGGATGGTTCAAATTAAATCAAAATTACGATAAAATTTATATTTGAAAAAGAAAATGAAAAAATAGAACTTACCATTAAATTAATATTTATTTGATACGTAGATGTGAAGCAAAAGAACTGATATTCGCAAGCCTCGAGCGTTTATATTAAATAAACCACACAGACTGGAAAGAGTTAAAGCAGCCTCAGTTTAAGTAAGATAATTCAAAAATAATTTCCAAGAAGAATAAATAGTATTAAGTGAACGAAGATGTCGATTAAAACAAATTGATAATATCATTTTTCAATTAAATAGTTGGCGATCGTAAATTTTTTATTTATTTTTTCTTGTAGATTTTTATTTGTTTTTTACTTAGTATTTTTGTATATTAACAAAAAAAATCAAAGGAAATAAATATGTAAATATTGAATATTTATTTTTTTTAACTTTTAGAATGATGTCTGGATTGACAACATCGTGTTGCAAAAATCTACTTTTTCTGTTCTGCATTGATAATTAATTAGTATGTGTTTTAATATCTAAGATCAAATTTTACGATGGCGTGTTCAGCAGCGCTGTCAACTTTGAAATTTCAAAACGCAAAAATGCGCCATTTAAAAAAAAAAACCAAGTTAAGAATTTATTTTTTATTGAAAATGTATTTAAGTATTTTTTCATAAAAAGTATAATATTTTTGTATTAAAAATATAATAATGAAACAGTCTTTTGCAATTCAGGGCTTAAAAAAAATATAGCTTAACAAAAATAAAAAACTAAACAAATTTGTACAAACATACTCGTACAAGATGATACATTTGTGTACATTAATTTTATAAATTCTGTTTAAAACTTTTTAAAAAGAGCTTAAAATTATTGTTATCAAGAATTTCCCCTTTTTAACCCATTTTTAATTTTAGGTAATGTACGAGTATTAACAGCATTTAAAGGTATTCGTATACGTATCTTCGATTTAAACAAATTCATTGAACTGAGTATGCATTTGAGTATGAAAGTGATAAAATTTTAAACGCGATATTTAGTAATGCATGAAAAGGTTTAATATTAGCTGAGTATTTATAACATTTAACTTTGGTCCAAAATAAATCATTCGCCATCCCTTTTCAATACTAGATAATATTTCGACATCGGATTCAAATTGTACTGCTAATGGCATGATATCTCTTTTACAATGGGCCAAACCAGTTTTTGCATTTAACAACAATATACAACAACAAGATCATTTTATTTTGTGCATATGATTTGGTACGTCTTAAGCATCAATACTTGTTGTACTTATTGTGGTCTGTAAAATTAATTGTAAAAGTGTTGATCTGTTGAATGAAATAGTATTGAAACAAATGTATTTTATTATACAAAGAAATTTTCTCACACTGAAAACGCGCATCGTGCTCCAACTAAAGAATTTTTCGAACAAAAAATTAAAAAAATCACCCAAATGGTGCGCAACGCACCGAGTTGACAACGCTGGTGTTCAGTTATTCATTTTTGCTCATCTTTTACTCCTTTTTATAGGAATGCTGAATTGAAAATAATTTTTTAGTTTTTTAAATTTTTAATCGCATTTTTTCCCAAAATGAATATTTTACATATTTAGTAAAATATGAATAGTTTAATTAAAAATATATTGAAATTGATTTTTTTTAAATATTATTTCAGATGTAAGATTTAATTTATTTCAAAATACATTCAAATAAAATAAGAGTTTTTATTGACGGATGTCTTCGAAGAATACTTAATATATTTTACAGTCAGTAATAAGAAACTTAGGGACAGCAAAGAGGCTGCAGAAATAATAATAATAAAGTCCCTAAATGTCTCGAAAAATTCTCCTTTTTTCCCCGCACACAAAAAAAGTTCCAAGCATTTGTCCCTACCCTAAAAATTCATTAATTTTAGGAAAAAACAACATTTTAATTAGGTTTTTAAAATTTGGTACATTTATATCGCCTCTAGATTAACTAAGAGCTATTGCACCATTTTTTAGAATTCTTTGCATTCATTGCTAGTATAGATTTTTAAAACTTTTAAAAAAAGGATGTGGAGATCTTAGAAGGCAATCAAATTCTTAATTCTTAATAAAAGTTTATCCAAGTTAAAAATGTGACCCAGAATGGAAAGAATGAATCTTTTTTCTAAGAGCGCATTGGAATATTTAAAATAGCTTAATAATGTATATTTTAAAAAAATCTTAATTTATGTATTAAACCAAAAAAAAAATCCAAAATTTTCAAATTACTTTTTGTTTTTCATACAAATTTTATTCCCAAGAAAATCGGACATTTCTTTGCCTTTCGTTATCTCTATATATTATATCGTCGTGGTGAATGCAATATGCTGTATGTCACTAAATCATACTTTTGCAGGAAAGACAAAAACTGAATATTTCTGAGAAAAATTGTTTGTTTTAGTTTCGCTGGCTAGAATATAATAATAAATCGCCACGATTCACACTGTATCCAATGTTAGTATCCAATGCAGAATGACACAATTTATAGGTTTTATCTCGAAAGAACACTCCACGCCACTGTCAAATCAAGTGTGCGATTGACATACGTCCTTTTGCAGTAACCAAAAGAAGCGCGCAAAAGCTCTCTTCTGATTGCCTGAACGGCACGAGATAAATGCAAGTTGTAGGAGCCCCAATTTTGGTTACAACGCTACAAGAAAACCAAATTCAATTTTTTTTGACATACAGCCTATTGCATTCACCACGACGATATACAAAAATATGCTTTCTGTCTGTATGAAATATCTCACGTAATACTGTAACAAAATTTGAAATTTAGATTTTTATATGTATTGGAACTTTTGTGGGCTATTTTACGCAATTACACCGCAATATAAAACGAAGAAAAACAACGTTTTAAAAATTCCCTGCATTTTCCTTAAAATGAAAAATCTGTCCTTTTTGCCTTCCCTTAAAATTTTCCAATGAATTCCCTACAATAAGAGAAAATTCTCTCCTCTTGGCATCACTGATACTAACATTGAGATACGGAGGAAAAACTTGGATAGGTCACACCCCTCGCAAGCCGCCTGAAGAAATATCCGACCAATGCAATATTAAAGGTAAACTAGTTAAGACTAGCTTGGCCAAAACAATTGGGAGCAATTTCTAAAGATTTAATACAAAATTATTAATATAAAAATAAAAAAAAAATATCATCGATTTGGAGATAAAGGCCCTAAAATGGTAATGCTTTGTACTAATACAAAGGAACGAAAAAGTGTCTGAATTTCACACTTAAAATAACCTACATCTAGAGTTTCCAAAATAAAATTTAATTTTTCATTAATAAGCGACATTTAACACTTCACTGTCGGTACATAATTAACGAATCAACTATTATATGTACATAAATTAACTATCAGAATGTTAAAATTGTATGTATACAAGGAAGCAGAGATTTGTGAAGGGAGACATATTCAAAAAAAATGTATTTATTATGAATCTAAGAATTTCTGAAAATACGTGTACATTGTTTGGTGCTCTTCCTTGCAACTGGAATTATGGAGCTGCCATTTGTCATATATTGTTAACTATGTTTTACCGATTAAGAAACATATATTAGCAATGTGGTTGTCATTTTAAAGTAGATACTTTTCGATTGTCGTTATGACAGTATTCCGGATTCCATATAGGAAAATCCTGCATGATGAACGCTACATTTGTATGCGTTTTCATATTAAAATATAAAAATTTGTTGGTCTTTCAAGAGAGGTACCTTCAACTTATGCATGCTGCTTACTGGGATATAAGTGTATTTTCGAATGGCATAAAAAAATTTTAAGCAGGTATTTGTTACGAAATAATTGATCACCAGGTTTGGGATGCAAAGTGTTTTCGTAATTTTTAGCGAACTTTGCTTAATAAAGCACACAGAATCTAGCTCCTTAAAGAAAGATGAATATAAGAGAATTCTAAAATAGCTTATTTGCAGCCAAAAATTGTTGTCGTTTTTTATCAAAAGCCGTGAACCCTTTAAAACGCACGCTTCGCTACGCACGTAACATTTTGTCTATTCTATTTCTTATTCTGAAATTTCATATGGTTAAATTAATCGTTTCCAAAATAGTAAAGACAAAGTTTTTTTTACTAAAATTTAAGTGAATTCATTGAATAAAAATTAAAAATTCATTAACACTAAAGTAATGATATGAATACCTAAAAATTGTTATTTTCTGGTATGATATTAGAAGATCTGAGTTAGCGTAGGATTTGGTAATCATTTGTGCATTAATGACCATTAAAATATAATTATTTCATTTATAAAATTATATATCTAGTATAATATTCCTTTAAAAAAAATAAGTTGGATAAATTTCAAAAAATTCTGGTGGGGGACTGTTTTTGCGACATTCCCATGTTTAAAAAAATGCTTTAATATTCTACACAATAATTCTGGATTCACCTTCAAAACCATTGTCTGTAATATTTTGTACACATACTCTGTTGAATATTACATGGAAAAAATTCACACTGTAATATGGAGCTACTCGCAAAATATTTGTCTAAAAAATTTTTGCTTTATCCTTTCCGAATTTTTTTTTAGCAAAGGCACTTTTTTCTACCTAAGCGTTGCAAAACCATTACGTCATTTGGAAAAGAATCCGTAAAAAATTAATATCAGATCATTTACACTCGTATCTAAGGCATAATTGCATCTTCGGAAGTGTTTTGAATACATTTTCTTCAAAATATTTCCCTAATATTTTTTTTAATATATGTACATACATATGTATGTATGCAAATATATAATATATACATATAATAGATTTGAAAAACTTTACTTTTTCGTATTTGGCAATAGTTGCGGCAAAAATTATCAACAGTTTTTCATTGATAATTATTGCGTACAAAAAACGTTTGACATTTCCAAAGAAAAGAAAAGAAGAAATTTTTTGCAATGGAATTGAATAAATTATTGAAAGATATTGAAAATGTAAGTAAAAAAGAAAGTCTTTTATAATATACATACATACATATATATGTACACACAAATGCCAAATTTCTTATTTCAAGATGAGTATTTCAGATGAAAATTTAAAAAGTCTTTCAATTTCTTCTTCTTTGTTAGGGAACCTTTCTCTTTGAAATCTTGTCGATTGTATGTTACCGTAATTACGATATCCCATAGCAAAGGAATAAGCAATATTTTTCCGTTATTCTGCCGACGTCATTACTTTATTGCCAGTAATGACGGAGGGTTAGAGTATAGAACGATGTATTCTTAAATTAGAAGAAATGAAGATCGATGTTACCGACTTTAACGACAATTCGAATAAATTTCTATAAGTTTACTGAAAATGTTAAAAGTGACCTCCTACAAAACGGTAAATTATGAAACTCTCACGCGCGGCCCTTTGAGATAAAAATTTATATTTACGAAAATCATCAAAGGTATTAAAAACAATTATTTTCTTTATTACGATTATGATTATTTTAGCGTATCATGTATTTTTAAATGTTTTATAAACTGCTTTTAGACAAATTAACTGTTTTAAACTTTAGGGTTCTAAATTATCTATTTACATACTTAAATGGTTTCGTAACCAAAATCAAAAAAAAAATCGTAAAATAATAATTTTAGAACTCGAAAACTTCAATATGTACTCCTCATACTGATAGAAACGATGAAGATCCTCTAACATATGTATGTAATTATTTAAACAAATTTGAACATTAGAAAAAATGTGTTCAATTTGTGAATTTTATACCATGTGCCATAACAATCCTTACAGATTACCTGTAAATTTAATGCATATAAAAGTTCAGAATATTTTATTGCCACCTTAATGTGCAAACATGAACTCTCGTATCATTCGAATTCACGCTCATCCGCTTTTAAGATTCACCAAAAGGCAACAAACTTTCTTTTTTAAAGGCTTTATTTTAATTTTAATGTTATAATTTTATCTCTTTTTTTCTGCATAAGATTCAGTTATTTTATTATTGTTTTATTTTGAACATGAAATGTTTGCACTATTTTTAATGGAAGGGTGTTCTTCACTGTCGCTTCTTACAAACATGCTGAGGCAATATTGTATGCAGTACTCGTAAAAATAGAATAAATGCGATTCATCGAAACGCACATGTACATATCGCTCATGCACTTCAACAACGTCACAACACAATAAACGTAATTATTGAGCGAAGAATGCAGAATTATTCTTCGTGTCGTTCTTCATATTGAGTAAAAAATATCTTATTTACTCACCTCTTGAGAGGATTATGTTTTTATATTTTCATTGAATTTTTTAAATCATAACTTTATGTTCGTTTATTTGAGTTAGGACATTGTTTGAGTAACTGGGCGATATGAGCCTACATGAAAAAAAATGTTTCTCATTTGATCTTTATTTTTAATTTAGAAGTTGGAGGCTGAAGCGGCAAACATTAAATTGCTAAAAATACTTTTTGCTGTTAAATGCGTTACTACCATTATATGTACATATGTATGTATATGTACATGTATAAATACATACATACATAGTATGTACATACATAGGTACATAGTACAGACGCATGTACATACATATGTAACACAGAAAACATATCCATACATACATATAATATACATATGTACATATTCGCAGAATAAAATGCAGCGGCGAAAAACTTAAATAAAACGAAGACACAATGTACCGGAAGGAGCTTATAAACGGATGCTTTTAAAACAACAACAAGAAATATGTATAACAATGAAAAACCAAATGAATTACATACATGCATACATATGTAGCTACATCCATACATAAATACTTACATACATATGTATGTACTTATGAACATAAAGAAAACATCAACACTTATATATAAATACATACATACATGCATATTATTTATTTTTACTCCTTCTCCAATACACTTTGAGAATAAAAATTTTAGAAAAGAAAAAACTGCAACATTTTCACTTGAAACAATATTTGAATTTTGCATACATACTTTGTTTTCATTTCATTAAATTTTATATCCTAAAAACTTTAACAAAATATATGTATGCACGTAGATATTTCAATCTCACGTTTTCCCGTTAGAATTTATTTTTGTTTCACGTAAAACTTTATTTTTACAACAACGAATTTTTATATACACATTCATAAAATTCAACGAAACATAATGCAGACTCCCGTTTTGTAAACCGTTCGCTATTATTGTTTACATGCAACTGATGTTGGAAATAAAAAAACTTGTTTTGGCGCCCCTTGCATTGATCTTGTGGGTATTTGGTTTTTGTTGTGGCTCTTGTTTATTGTGATGTGTTTTATTTTATTACCCCGAAGATGATGCTACTATTGTTTTTGTTTATACTTTTTTACTCTTTCTCCCCATTATACATACATACATATGAACATATGGATTTATGTACATACATATACATATGCGCAAATCCATTTGGGTTTTTTTGTGCATATACATATGTGTATGTATGCATGTGAGTAACTCTTTTACCAAATTTAGACGATAAGTTTTGCTATACACTATACGTAATATGTACGTACTTACATCCATACATACATATATTGATGTTTTTCAGTATCACCTTAGAAACGAAAACTTTACGAATATATTTAATTAACTTTGTATTATTCGTATAAACTTTAAAGTGATATCACTATCGCTGCTATTCTGTTTATGCATGTATACATACATACATACATATGTATATTGACATGTAAGGATTATTATTTTGAAGAATTTGCAATAGAGATTACATCGATTAACACTTAAAAAAACCATTCAATCAAAACGGTAGAGACTCGCAATAAAAACCTAAAAAATAACAAAAAAATATATTAATAACCGTAGTGTAAAGTCCCCCTTCTTTTTTTGGAGCTTTAACATCCATTCCTCTCTCTAGTCTCTTTCATTCATGAGTATTAAGAACAAAGTAATTTTACCAGCTCTCCCTCTATTTTATTTGTTAGTGTATTTTAAGCACGTGTTTATTTTTTTTACATATAATTGATATTTATGCTCTATCAGCCTTCACACACGAGCAGCGTTGCCGTTGTGATACTAAAGTATCACTTTTGACCCTTTTTCGTGCCAATGACACTTTTTATGATCCTTTATTAAATTTATCCCTTTGTATCATTTTAACAAAATTTATGCCACTTTTTGACCCTTTTTGAACAGGAGTAAAAATTTCAATATTAATAAACAGCAAAACGTTTGAAGATATACGTAAAATAACTAACGCAGAGATCTTTTGGTACGAGATAGGAAATTTTAAAAATAAATTTGATGAAAATATGTATTAAAATTTATATAAATTCGTTACAAATATATTTACTCTGCCTCATAGTAGTGCTTCCGTTGAACGAATTTTTTTAAATCATCACTGATTAAAAATAAACTTACAATTAAACTTAAAATAGGAACTATGCTTTCCTCCGTGTATTCGCCCGAATCGTATCTGGAAGAATGGAACTCAAGCGAAGGAATAATTACCAAATATAGAATAAATATTTCTAAAAATCGATAAACATTATCAAGAGTTTTTGTAAAATTATTTTCGTTTTTCGATCATATGACTAATATTGGAATGTCCCTGTGATTTTTTTTTAATTGTAACATTGATTTATAATTCCAGTATGTATAATTACTTTTATTTTAGTCTAATGTATTTAATTAATTCTTAAAATTCGGGGTAATTTTTTTTAATTGAAATAAATATTTTTTGTTCACAAAAAACTTAACCCTATTTTACTTTAAAATAACCTTTTTTTCTTAAATACCCTTTTTATGACACTTTTTCGAAATTTTCAATGGCAACCCTGCACACGAGAAGAGTTGTGGCAGAATAAGTTGGTAGCTTGCTTGTGAGCGAGGCAAAGAGAACGGTTTTTTCTTGGCGTAAAGTTTCAACCGGCTACAAGCCAGCAATAGCAGCACAAAACTAATACATGCAAAATAAAAGAAACATACATATGTATGTCAAGTGAATACACAAAGCTGTGTATACAGTGTACCACGTATACCTTTCAAGCCGGAGGAATAATCATACCGCGAGTTATGAACAGAACAAAAACTGTGCGTTGCTTAAGAATTGTTCTCGTCTGTGAAGGCTCATAGAGTTGGATTTAGTTGGCGGGGTTTTCAGTTTTTTCAAGCCTTATCCCAAATTTTCGATTTTTCAACCCCGAAAAACTCCTATATAATACCACAAAGAACAACTGTGGATTTTTTTTCAAATACTTTCACTACAGTAATGTTACCACGTAGATAGACTGAGAGTAGCACGTTACCTTTTTTCAAATATCAAATAGTATCAATTAAAGTACAATCGTATCAAATTTTCTACCACCCGTCTAGCTCCAACTAGGATTATAAATTTGACCAATATTGATTTTTAAAACCATATCTTTTGGGAAAAACGTGTTATCAGCTGTTTTGACGATGTCAAATGGCTCCCAAGCTGCGAAGCCGTTCTCGGCAGTCATCGGAATTATATCGAGTTCCATAAATAAAAAGAAAGTTAGTTGAGGCGGATAAGAGCTACCCGTATGGAGTTATTATTTTTCAATACTGTGGAACCTTACAGTAGAGAACCGTTTGCGTAGACTGGACTTAATGGCGGGCATACACAAAAAGTAAAACGCCGTAGTAAATTCGAGTATTTTCTGCACAGAAAAAATCATACTAAATTCAAGTATTTTCTACTTAATTTGATTACGAGTCGTACTCAAAATTTTTAGCACAAATAACATTAAAAGTTGCTTTAATCAACACGAAAACAGGATTAATTTAGATAACCAATCCTGGAGTTTATTAAAATGAGTACAAAATTCTTTAATCACGTGAAAAAACTTGAATTAACTAAAATATTAAATTGAGTACTTAAAAGTCCGCACTTAAATCAATTTTTCTGAACTTGAGTGAAGTAAATCTGGGATTACCGTACTTTTAAAACCGCTTGGGATTGATTTAATTTCGCCTGGATCAATTTTTCTTTTGAGTGTACACATTAGAGCGTATGCTGATGACATGGCGCTGATTGTTGGCGGCAGGTTCATGGACGCCGTTTTAAACTACTTGAGACACGTTCTCAGGGTATCCGAACCTCTAAGTAATGGACAGGGACTAACTAACAATGGTAGGATATCAGACGCTATTCTCTTCACTCGAAAAAGTAAAGTTATAGAGTGCAATCCTTTGAGATAGTTTAATCGGAAATTAATATTTGCAGGAAGGTGAAGATACGAAAGGCAAAATATGTATAACGTCAATGTAGAAGAGTGTATGGCTAAATGTAAGATTGATTATCGGAAGGAGTTTTTATTGCCTTAGGGCGAAAGAAAATCAGAATCTGCTTCGAGAAGTATTGAACAAATAATGATTTAATAATTTTTATACAAAAAACTTATTGATAATAATAACGAGTATAGAAAACCATTACATTAATACAGAAAATTATTAAATTATTGGCTTAAGTCTAACACGCATGTCTGAAAATCACTTGATTAACAGAATTATCTAATAAAAAATATAAGAATTTGTATTAGAGCTGGAATTATTCGAATCCCTTTTCTTAATTTTTGTTTGAACAAACAACACTTTTCAGTATAGAACAAAAAAACTATTCGAACAGTTTTTTGTCGAATATTCGAATATTTTTTTAACTACTTTTTGCCTCACGAAGATAATAATAATAGTACAATTGGGGTTTAAAGTTATTAATAATAGCATGTGCTAAGTAAGCATTACTCCAAGTTATAAAAACTTGTGTAGCAGCAGCTAAACGTGACATGCTTTTTTAAATTATATTAACCATATCATTAACATTAAAATTTTGTGAAAAGTTTTGTACTGCTAGCTGCTCATCTATTAAAAATATAAGACTCGTTGACAAGCTAAAAAATATAAATTGCTTTTGTATGATTAATTCAAAATAAACCAATGAAATGTATTAAAATTCACATATCGTTGCCTTAATTTGGAGTAGGCGTATCTAACATACTAAAAACTATAGTGTTTTAACCAAAAAATATAATAAGAGATCTATAGACTTTTTAAGTGAAATCATCGGGTGTTTATTTAATTGTAAAGGGGATGGTATACCATTAATAATGGAAAGCAATATCCGGCAATGCCTCCCTCCCTCTTTTCATCATTACTTCGCCCATATATCAGCTGTATGTATTCGATAGCTTTACGACCTTATCTTTCATGCTCCAAAGTAAAAAGGGTAAAGGTGTTAATCACAAGATCTCGATGACCAGAAGTGATCGCCTCTATGAGTAATCACATGTTTAGGAAAAGAGCGATATCATTGTCTACATCAATAT
The DNA here is from genome assembly GCA_956483585.1 of Gymnocheta viridis. Classification (NCBI taxonomy): domain Eukaryota; kingdom Metazoa; phylum Arthropoda; class Insecta; order Diptera; family Tachinidae; genus Gymnocheta; species Gymnocheta viridis. The sequence continues at coordinate 25,191,763 of OY101440.1, read as the reverse complement.
CTCGTAATGTCGTTTGTAGAATACCAAATTTCCAAGATTGACGGAAAATTTACAAACCTGGGCTTTTCTCAACACTATAACCTACAACAGTATTATCATCATTATTGGCTTTCAGCGACGTGTACGAGTTCCATTCTCTATATCGCTAGCTTGTTCGAACAGCTTAAATTTTTCAACTACTTTCACAATTGCTATCCGAGAAGATGCTTCACAACGACTCCTTTTGCGAACTGTGACCATTTATGCAGTGAATTTCATTATTTTCAATGCGATGTTGATGCGTATATCGTTTCACTTTTATTAATCATGTAATTTTTATTTGTCATCAGTGAAGTTGTTACAGGTTGAGTCATGATTAATGTTGAAATGGCGTGTTATTGAAAATGAAACTTTTTATGGGAAAACTCCGTATAATAAATGCAGAAAAGACACTAATCTGCAGTTTTTAAAGTTAAATACTCTACGAAAACGTTCGAATGATTTTCTATTAAAATGTTTAACTCCTTTTGTATACATTTTTCAAAGTTGAGGTAACGATATGTACACAGAACAAATATTAACCCTAACCCTCCGGGAGGGGGTCACCGGTGACCCATTTTACCTTTGAAGTCAAATATCTCCGAAGAAATTTTTTTTTCAGTGCTCAAATTTTAGGATAGCTATCAAGAGCATATTTTAAAGCGTTTTTCGCTGGATTTAGGTTACTTACGTTTTTGGACGCCGGGCTGGAGCGTGCCAAAGTCGAATACCCCTCACCCTCCGGGAGCGGGTCACCGGTGACCCGTAATGGCCACCATACATTTTATATGAAAATAATAAATAAGAACACAGTTTTTATTTCTATTTTGTGTTTTTTTTTATATTTTATTATTAAATATAGCAAATTAATAGGTTGTAATGAAAAAATGGATATTCAATGTGGATATAAATATAAAATTAGTTGAAATTTCTTTATGGAAATTCAAGAATTTGGACCAAAATTAAAAATTCGATGGTGACCCGCTAATAGAATGCCATACAAATTCAACAATTCGGGCCAGTGCAGAGCGGTGGCAAGCTCTTGGTATGGGTGGCACACATTGTGCGTTTGCAATTTGAGCATTTTGTACGACCTTTCCGGTCCGATTTCGGATCATTGAAAATGCAAATATAGCATCGACCCTTCGCAACTGTACGACCATCTCTTGTTTTCATCTCAGGCTCTGGTGCTGCTGGTCCAGCTATAGGAACGTTTTCGGCAACTGGAACTGGAACTGTAGGAACAATTTGTATAGTTCTTCCGAGCATAAGCTCAAGAGCAGCTCTATAATTAGTTTTTCTTGTAATCATTTGATCATTTGCTCTCTTTTCCATGTTAGCTCTTGCCAAATCTTTTCCAAGCAGAGTCAAGAAATGGCGTCTAGAAGATCGCCTTTTAGACTTCTCCGGATTCAGTTTACTGAAAGCACAAAATGCTCCTAACGCAGCTACATCTATCATATTGAAAAATAAAGCCAACGGCCAACGATTTGTTTTGCGTTTCTTTGTGTACTTGGAGAGCATATAATCCATAACGTCAACACCACCTTTTGTCTTGTTGTAATAGTGGTTCATCTCTTCTTTTCCATTTTCATTAGTCCCACGAGTGTAGTGCATGGTCGAAAGCAAATAAACTGATTTATTTTTCTTTGTGACAACGGACAAAAGAGTAGTGTCTTTGCTAAATGCATATCGATGTGTTCCAATATCATCGGTACGGTTAGGCTTAAAATCCTCTGGGAATATACGGCTTATTCGAACGAAGGGTTCCAACGATACTCATGCCTCGGATTCTCAAATGGTTGGCCAACGGTAACGACGTAAAGAAATTATCCATTGTTACGTTCAACCCTGACAGTGTGTATGCATTTACTAGCCTCAGAACTATGTTTTGCCCAACGTTAGTTTGTCTCTCAGCACCAGGTTGACGACCCAAATAAATAATTCCAAAAAGTGGATATCCATCAGCTGTATTGCATACCCAGAAAATCTTGATCCCATATTTGGCTGGTTTGGATGGGATGTACTGAATAAAACACGCCCGACCTCTGAACGGGAACAACTGCTCGTCAATAGTGACGTTCGCGTTTGGATAATAGTTTTGCTGTAAATTTTTCATAAGCATTTCGCAAACGTCAATTATTGCCGCAGCTTTATCACTTTCTTTTCTAGTCGCTCTTGTATTGGAGAAACGGATGACACGCAGAATCTGTTGAAACCGATCACGACTCATCGCTGCTTTATAGATTGGATGACTGCAGTCACTCCAAAGCCATGGAATTGGATCGTCATTTTGGCCATTCACGCCCATTACCAAAAGAATTCCAAGAAAAGCATCCAGCTCATCAATACTGATGACACGAAAATCACGTTTTTTGATAGTTTTGGCAACAATATCAGCATGATGCATTCTATTGAAATCCGCAGCTAAATCTAAGCCCTTTTTATTGCTGTGTCTGAGTATTTCATCTTTCAAGTGTGTCGTAAAAAACTCATCAAATATTTCCTTGGCAGTCATTTCTTTTTGAAACTTTCGATGAGGTCCACCTAAATTCAAACCATTACTTAGAAACTACTCACACAATATGCACGAATGAATGAATCACCTCTTTTACGTAGAACATTGTGTGATGGTACATTTCCCTGTGGCAACTGGTTTGTAAACCATTCCGTTAAGTTCTGCCAGTACCACGCGCACACCTGCCTATAGTGTAGCACACCTCATGCCGCCATATAAAATACACACGGGTCACCGGTGACCCCCTCCCGGAGTCTATAGGGTAAAATGTTTGCCGGAGGGTTAGGGTTAAGCATAAATAGTTTGGAATAATTTCATAAGGGTTTGTTAATTAAAATTACATACACAATATGCTTGAAGAAAATTAAAAAATGTTTTATTAACAAATTTTACAATTTAATTTTTCATTTAATTATTATTAATGATATAAACATAATATAGTATGACAAGCACCGTGTAGGATTCACGTGCAGTAGTAAGAATTTTCAAACTATTTTGAAAAACATGCTCTTTGTTCTGTTTATGTTATCAATGAAAAACTTCTTCGCCTAAATGGAAAATGTTTGAAAAATATTTATTTATAATGTTATTTATGAAAAAATTCCTTGGAAGTAAATATTTTTTTTGCGTCAGTCTATATATCGTTAGTTTAATATAGAAAGGCCCTAGGTAAATTACTTTCAAAATCAATTTTTTTTTCAATCGATTAAAGGATCATTCATCGAAATATATATTCAATTTTGGAAAATTTTGGAAGAGGGTCTTTCTATATCAAGATCGCGTCATGTACGTATGGTTAATTTTTTTTTTGCCGAATGTGATTTCTTTTTTTAAGTATGTTCTTTTTTTTACGAATTTTTTTATTTTGCTAAAAAAATTTAAGTAAAATCTCAATTTTTATTTAATTGTTTTAAAGTTATTCGAATTAAACTGTTATTCCTTATTCATTCGAATATTCGAATTTATTTGTTTATACGAAAATGTAAAATTTATTAACTTTCGAACAATTAAAACTCGAATAATTTGACAGCATATATTAAAATTATATCCGCCCATATAATCAATGTTGTTTATATGAAAAAAAAATACAAAAAAACCGACCTAAATTGAAAAGAAGTAGTAATAAAAAGTTAACACATTCACAACTTTGTGTATACGGCATTTTCACATTAGATCACTGCTGGCACTACGGGTGTTAACGCTATTGAATAAAAATAATTAATGAGCAAATATGCGCATACATGTATGTATATAAAATACCAACAGATCTTTCAAATGCGATGCTTTGGATAATATTTTGTTTATAACTAGTATGAATGATAAACAACTCAACGGGAATGTAAATTGATGTAAAAATTATTATATGCCCTACATGAGGTAGAGTTTAATTAATTGTCCAATTCATAACCTATTGTAGGGGTTGTATGTTGTTTATAAATGTTGTTGGGTATATTCTACATTAACATTTGCTTAAATACATATTAATGTGGGAAATTACCAATCTTATTTATACAACATACAAGTCATACATTATATTGAGAACTGCATAATAAATGCACACTTTGAGAACTTTTTAAAAATATCAAATGTTTAACTGCATCTAATTAAGAACTGGGGCCGAATTACGGCAATCGATATCGATTAACTTAACTTTTAAATTTTATTGAGATTTTTATAATTAGTCATTTAAGCTACTGTTGAGTTAGTACTTGATTAAAAATCAGTTTAGATTATTATAGCTGCTAGTGGCTCTGATAATTTTAAATTATATTTTGCTCGGCTACAGATATAGAAAGGACTTAAGCAGACCAGAACGAAATGTTAACTAGAGCTGCTCAGTAACTTAACTAGATTTCAAGTAGAACTCTATCTGACCTAAATTAGAATTGAATTAAAGCTGAATTAGAAGCGAAGTAGTATTGAAATAAAATGTACATGGAACTGTAGTTGATAAAACTAGAATTCAACTCTTTAAGTTCCCTCTGAAAAGAAAAATCAATCCATCCATACTTAAATTAATCCCAAGCGATGTTAAAAGTACGGTAATCCCAGATTTACTAAAATCAAGTACAGAAAGATTGATTTAATTACGGACGGATTCAAATGCTCAATTTAATTAAAGAATTTTTTAGTTGATTCAAGATTTTTCACGTGATTAAAGAATTTTGTACTCATTTTAAGAAACTCCAGGATTGGTTATCTAAAGTAATCTCGTTTTCGGCTTGATTAAAGAATATTTTTTATTGTTATTTGTACTTAAAATTTTCAGTACGACTCGTAATCAAAGTAAGTAGAAAATGTGTAATTTTAAATAAAACGTAAAGCCCGATTGCGAAGAAAGTGGGAATCACCGAATTAAACTTTGACTCAAAAGCCACTATAATTATTAATAATGAGCATTTTAATAGCTCTTAACTGAAAAAATATGTTTCATTGTTAAAATCTTTTTTTTAAGTGAAAATGAGTAATTTCCTTAATAAATTGTATACGAGTATTGATGTAATGCCTGTAAATTATGCATATAAATATTTATTAAATTTTTCTAAATATTTTTAAAATAAAATTGTAATTTTATACAGTTTTGGCTTAAATTTTTCGTTCTCCCTCCACACGGTTAAGCACTTGCTGAGCTTTTGTCAAAATATTTATTTAATTATTATACCACGAGACATAATTGGAAAGATTTATGAATATTTTAATTGCAAGTTATGTTTGCGTCTGGAAACCAATGGTATTTATCACCATATACGGCCGGCCAATTTTGTGTTCGAACGCAAAAAATGTTAAAAAGAAACCAAATTGTTGTTAAAGTAATCTTTTCTTCTTAACTAAACTCTGTTTTTTTTCTTATAGAAACAAATATTTTGATTAAGCAATTAAAAATTATGAAAAACACAAGAAATCACTTAAAAAAGCATGTTTATTAAAAGACATTGGCTACCTGCTATGTGGAAATAAATTAGTAAACTCGTACGCAGCATCATATTTTATTGTTTCTTTAAAATAAATGCCTTAACAAACCGTATATTGTGTTATGTAAATTAATAAAATTTATCAAACAATGTAAAAGTATTTATAATAAAATACAACAAGATAATTATTTAATTGTTGTTTTTTTTTTCTTTTCTTGAATAAAATATTAAGAAACCAGTAGCAGATGTAAGAAACTTTTTTATATATGTATGTATGTATATATTTATTGTATTGTGTATTTGAAAATGCAAATGTGCAGCATATTAATTCAGAAAAATTGGTTAAAACAATTTTTTTCCTATAAATATATCAGGTGTCTGTAAATTACCCATAACGCTAGTTAGCTTGAAAAATCATTATTTTAGTGAGAAAACAATCTTACAAATTATTACTTTCATGTATAAATAGGTAAAGGCAAAGTGCGCCAACCAAACATTTGAAGATAACCAAATTAATGCGGAAGACCTTGAAATAAAAGAAGTAGAGAATTCTAAATTAAATTTAAAAAATGTTCCATCATAATCATTTGGTTTTGTGAAATTTCTAGATTTAAACGATAGAAAATGCTCTTTTATAGGCAAATATTTTTTCATATATTAATTGTAAATGAATTTCGGTCGTACATCATATCTTAACAAACATTCAACTTTGTTTTGTACCTGAAATATTAAATAAAGATCTATAATACTTCATTAATATACCTACATAAATAAGAATAACTTTTGTATTGGAAATTAATACTATAAAAATGGATTGTTTGCCTGGGTCACTTTAACAAACACTCGCCCTCAACCAAGCGGTTAAACTGTTCAACATTCAATATAAAGTAGTCACGTTGTTTGTAGCTGCCAGGAAAGCAATTCATAAAGTTTGTATTTGTATTAAGAACAGATTTAAATATAGGCCAATTGAATACATAACACCTCTAACTTAGATGACTTCCATTCAGGTACAATATTTTATAACATAATAATTATTTGCCTCGTTTACTGCTACTCAACCGCATAATACAACTAATTAGTTGAATAAGCAACACCCAGATTGACTGCCACCTTCTCATCAATATGCAAATAAAAACTCACAACATTTTACTTTTGCTGCATTGATTTGTGGTTTTCTTTAACAACTTTATGATGCAAATTCTACAATATTTACTGCAAATTTTTAATTTTTTTTTCAAATTTTATTTAGTTGACAACACTAATCAAAAGTCAATTAATTTCAATTATACAAGCTTTCAAATACAATTTACGAAAGCCAATTTAGGATACATAAAAGTTAAGGAAAATGGTAGAGCTGACAAAATAAACGCAAAAAATTAAATAAAAATCCTACATAAATAAGAGTATGTATAGAAAATCAGATATTCGGTTGTTGCTTCTGAATCGAATAATTGCATTTCTTTTACTTTTTATGGAAAAAAATGCTATACAAAGTTTTCTTAAGATAAAATTTTGCGTCGTTAGTGATGATAAGTGATTTCTAATAAACTCACTGTTTCAGGAAATCATTATATAGCAAAATTTCAATAAAATGGGTAAAAACTGTTGCACGTTTTTAAGAAAATAAAACGTCATTACACAAGCTTAGGAAAATTAAATTTCTTAAGATCTACACATGAAATATAAAAAATAAATATTTTGAGCTGAGAAAATTAAATATTTTCTTTAGACTATCAAAGAAAAAATCAAAATATTCGTCAAAATAATGTGCTCATTACATTTACACAATACAATAAAAAGTTTTAGTTAAATATTACATATATTGCTCAAATAGCTGAGCAGAATTTGGTGGAAGCTCGAGAATATTTTTAAGATAGCCAACATTGAAATGGGCTTGAATACAATATGGATCACTTATTGCGTACATCCATTATAAGGAATTTTCATTAATAACAAATAAGTTATACGGTCCCCAATAGTTTCGCCTTATATCTTCTTATATACATATAAATTATTATTGGCAAACAAATTTTTTTAGATCCCTTTTACGGATATAACACAGAACCGATCTTGAAAAGATTTTTATTTTTTCAAACTGAGTTTTACACAGATCTGCACAATCTTAATTTTGTTTAAATTGTTTCCATATATAAGCAGCTATAAGCGTTTAAAATTACCACTAACACATGCACACTTACCACACATGCATGTATCAGCTGACAACTTTAATATAAACAAACTGTGCATGTGTGTTTACCCAATTTCCTTTTGCATAGAAATGAGACAGAGTTTTAAGTTTTTTATTTTGTTTTTGTATTTTATCGTATGTTTTATGTAAATATTTAATATTAATAACATACAACACGGTCAATTGAGTCGACCGCTGGATACGCTAGTATATTACTAACAGGCAAACAGGTTTTTTATAGATCCCCTTTACGGCCGTAATACTGAACCAATTTCGGAAACATTTATACATTTTTAATGAGGATTTTATATAGATGTCTTCAATCTTAATTTTATTGAAATCGGTTTTATTATTATGGGAGCTATAAGAGTTTAAAGTTTCTACTAACACATCAACACTTATTACTAAACATACAAAGCGTGCGTTTGTCCAACTAGCGTTTGCTTAGGAAAGAGAGAGAGCTAAGTAAGTTCTAAGTTATTTATTTATATTTTTTGTTTTTGTATACATTTATGTAAATGTAAATATTTAATTACTAGAATGCGGTCAATTCGCCGTCGACCGCTGCACACTAGTATATATTACTACTACTATAAAGCATGAATCAAGAAAATAAGGTTGCGCACTCAGCTGTACAAAACAAAATTCTACTGCGGAGCTACGTCAACATAGAATACATGAGTGTTTATTGTAAAAAGTTATGAGATTTTTGTCGAAAAACTGGAAATAACTAAATAACTCCTAAGCGGGTGCATTGGTTTGAACAAAATTTTAAATGGACAGCAAAGAGATGCAGTCGAGTGAAACTGTTGAGTTTGGGCTTGAAGCTATTTGAAGAAGAGCTTCATCGGGCTACCAAAGTTTTGTATTTCGGCATACTTTCTATACACAAATGTACTTTTGTTTGCAACACATATTCTATTTCTACGCCACGCAAGACGCAACAAAACTAACTGACATGCGCAATCTTGTTTTCTTGATTTATTACTATAAAGAGGTTCTAGAGCCCCTAGTTAAAATTTATCTTAAGTCATTCGCTTATAAACATGAGAACAAAATCTGAAATTTGTGCTGGTAATTTTTGAAACTGTTCATATATTTACTCACCAGTATTTGGAAAAGTCTTTAGAAAAAAAGAAAAAAGCTGAAAATGTTACGAACTTTAGCCAAAATAATTATCACTTTGGATTAAAAACTACTAACCAAAAAAGCTAATGTTTTAATACATATCTACGAGGGTGGATTGATATTGAAGCTACCAAGCGCTAGGTGGCAGCACAAACACAAAAACTTTTTTTAGAAATTGCAATCTGTTAGACGTCAGCTGTTAAAATTTCACCCAAATTCATCGATTAGTTTATTTGTTGTAGTCGCTTGAAATAAGCAACTTTTGTGTTTCTTGAAAAATGGAAAAAAAGTGAATTTCGTATAGTGATTAAATACTATTATTTGAAAGGGAAAACGGCGAAAGAAACAAAAGAAAAGGTCGATAAACAATACGGTGAATCTGCTCCGTCAGATTACATGGTAAAAAAAAGCACTGCAACAATACCATCAACAGGAAGGCCAAAAGAGGTGGTTACTGACGAAAATATCAAGAAAATCCTCGATATCGTTATCAATGATCGCCGAGTCAAGTTACGTGAGATTGTTGAAATGGTAAACATATCATATGAACGTGTGTTCAACAATTTTGCATGAACATCGGGAAGATGGGTGCCGCGTTTGCTCAGTGTCGACCAAAAACGAGTTAACAGACCACTTCACAGCGGTGTTTGGAGATGCTAAAGCGTAATAATGTTGATTTTTGGCGTCGATTAATAACTGTTGCTGAAACATGGGTCCACCACTACACATCTGAAACCAAAAATCAATCGAAACAATGGGTGGAAGCTGGTGGAAGTGCTCCGAAGAAGGCAAAGAAGGCGAAGACAGTGAAATCGGCTGGGAAGGTTATGGCCACTGTACTTTGGGATGCACGCAGATTATTGCTCATCGATTATCTTGACAAAGGATCCACAATCACAGGAAAGTATTATAGTGCATTATTGGATCAATTTATTGATGCAATTAAGAAAAAACGACCACATTTAAAGAAGACAACGCACCGGTTCACACAGCATTAGATACGATGCTAAAATTACGTGAAATACACTTTGAATTGGTTGATCATCCACCTTATAGTCCAAATTTAGCTCCTAGTGACTTTTACCTGTTTCCAAACTTGAAAAAATGGCTCGCAGGAAAAAGATTCATCTCAAACGAAGAAGTGATTACCGAAACTAACGCGTATTTTGAGGGGTTCCCAAAATCATATTATTCAGATGGTCTAAAAAAGAAGGAATATCGTCTTACTAAGTGTGTTTAGCTAAAAGGAGACTATGTTGATAAAAATAAATAAACGGTTTTTGAAAAAAAAAATGTTTTTTTTTCCTACTTAGATAGCTTCAATATCAATCCGCCCTCGCATATGTATGTAAAAATATTAATAAACACATTAAGAAAAAATGGTTGAGCATATATATTATCAAGCGATTTGAAAGATTTTGTTAATAAAAATACGAATTATTTTTTTAGTAACAAATTGAACAATTTAATTTTTCATTTATAACAAACGTTATGTTCACAACGAAAAATAAAAAAAAATCATTCTATTCATGTAAAAATTCATTATACACGTACTGGCTTTATTTCGAGTACTGCTTCTTTAAATTTATTAAATAAAAAATATATATGTATATATTTACTCATTATAACGAACTTCGCTAACCGGTTGGGGGTTGGGGAAATATGTTTTTCGTACATTTTAAAGATTTATAAATATATATATATGGCAGCACTGTACAGCAGTAAACAAAATTAATCCATTCATACAAGTATGATGATATCTCTTCTGCCCTGGCGTCCCTATCGCTCAAGTTTATTCTAGTTCGTATGTGGCTCTTGTTTGTTTGTTTTGGTAAAGATTGTGGTCAAAGTACGTGGCTTCTTAAATTGTTGGCATGAAATCAATATTAATTCAAAAAGAAACGACAGAAAAAATTAAAAAAAAAGAAGTTAAAACATTTTACACTTTATGTCTACATGTTGCTAAACCATAAGCATACATGTTAGCAAAATCGCATTTGCTTTCAGGCTAAAATTCCATGATACTGAATAAGGTCGGTTGTTAACGTCCAGGTCACCTACCGTCGTCGGTCAATGCATGTTGAATCAACAAATAAAAATTCAAAAAGATACAAATTTATTCATTGAAAAATTGATTTTGTTATTGTAAATTATAAAACATCAATTTTAAGAATTGTTGTGCTAAGAGTAATTTTATGTTAAAATAAAATTTCACACTTATTTATCTTTTGCTCTTCGGGTATGCAAATTGTTTGTGTTAAAACATACATATTATATTTTACGGTAGATCAAGCGATAAGGATCTTAAATTAAAAATATTGATTTCTTCATTGAAATGCATTATCAAGGGAGCAGAGAAAAATTCAATCAATAAAAGGAGTTCGAATAACTGAGAAGGGACCGGGACAAAATCATGTAAAGAAGAGTATTATTATAATTCAATTACATAGAAATGTTCTTAAAAAGGTGAGCAATTTTCCATTTAGTAACCAACTTGAATCTATTTTTTTTTAACACGAATACAATTTCATTCTAATAGCAAATTATCTATCAGTTCAAATTATCGAAAGAATCAAATTATGTAGAGTTAAACTATCGACTGTCGGCTTTACATATTACAATAATTGAAAAGTTATTCGTGAAAACCTACAGTTGGCTACAGATAAATAAATGACACTGTTCAAGAATTAGACACTCAATTTTTAAAACAAGCGGTTCATCTGGTGAATAAAATTAATTCAATAATGTTAGCTCTTAAATATTAGATATTTTGTGTTTTAGACCATTTGCAAATGATTAAAAGTGCCATTTTGAAGTTAATTAAACGAAATTCGTCACATCAGCTAATGAAATCTTAATAAAATTTTAATAAATTAGTTCATTTTTAGACTTATTCATAGAGGGATGCTCAACAACTTAATCTAAATACCGATGAAATATTTTGTTATTAGCTCAAGTTTTGTCTACTGGGACTCATATTGAAAAGATTAAACATGGTTGGACAATTTTTAGAACTGATAAGTGAAGGGAAAAAATGATAGATTTCTCATTTTGAGGAAAATGAAGTGAAATTTTAAAACTTTGTTTTTCTTCCTTTTACTGGTATTTTAGCGGTATAATTGCATAAAACACCCCACAAAAGTTCTAATATATATAAAAATCTAAATTTAAAATTTTGTTACAGTATTACGCGAGATATTTCATACAGACAGAAAACATCGTTTGGTAAATAATATATAATGACATCGAAAGGCAAAGAAATGTCCGATTCCCTTAAGAATAGAAATTGTATCAAAAATAAAAACAACTTTTAAAATTTTGGATTTTTTTTTTGGTTTAATATATGTATAAGTTAAAATTTTTTGAAAATATTATTAAGCAATTTTGAATATTCAAATATTTTTTTTTGAAATATTAGAAACAAAAAAATATAACTTTTATTCTTTCCAATCTGGAGGTTGATAAAATTACAAATTTATGTTTTTTTTAATTATTATTTAATTTTTTGTCTGGAAATATAAATATAAAAAATTTTAAGAACCTAAATAAAATGATATTTCCTAAAATCAATGAATTTTTAGAGTAGGGAAAATGCAGGGAATTTTTTTTGTGTGTAGGGAAAAAGGGAGAATTTTTCGATACACGTGGGGATTTTGTTGAATTTCCGCTAGCGTCACTACAACTGATTCATGCTAAGCTGCCTAGAAATACTACGTTTTCGAGTTTCCAAAAGAAAAAAATTTTTAATATCATTTTTCCTATTTAGTAAATTTATTACTCGAGACTGCTTCGATATCTTTTTTCGAAGAATTTCAACAAACAAAACTTTTTGAAACTATTCAACATATTTAAAGTGTTTTAGTTTTCCTGTTTGCCAGTAGAAGTGTATAAAAAAATTGTCACCAGGTTCACAGTAAGTAGTGAGATGCATTTTTCATTTTCACTTTCGTTTTTGCATATTCAAAATATTTCTCGAAATTAATAGTTCGAGTATGTATTATTAAATATTGTATTTGCATTTTGAACAAAATATATAGAATTAGAATATTTTGCGAACACTCTATGTTAACATTGTTGTTTTATTATACTATTTGCGGAGGAGTTTATAATTTTATTATTCTAATACGACTTGGGAAATTGAAAATGGAGTTTTGATGAAGAGCTAAACAACACAGATTACCAGCAGCAACATAATTTTTCGATTTCTCTGACGCAACTAGCTCAAGATCATTGGGTTTTTACACAAAATCTGATAATGATTGACGAAGCTCATTTTCAATTTAGTGTCTCCGTTGATTTGGAATTACATTTGTAATGAACAAGTAAAAGAGAAAAATAATATTCAAGAAAAAATTGAGGAGATATCTCTCTTGCAAAACGTCTTAGAAAGAGTGCGAGTATGTGAAGCTATTAATCAACTGTTCTTACGAAAGGTTATTTTTCACGTCTAAATGAATTAAATACCTCATTCACTAATGAAGTATAATAAAATATATTTTGATTGTCATTAAAATGAGGAAATTATAGACATCCAGGGGCTCAAGATTTAAATTTTTTTTGCAACCTAAATATCATATCCTTAATTTTATAAACAAAACTTTATATAAATAAATTCAAATAAAACATCCTAACTGGCTTGTCTTATAGTTCTTAAGTTATTTATTTTACTTGCTTTTTTCTCTCCAGATATACCACTTGTTCTTCTAGATTTTTCATTTGACGTATAATCCGTTGGTCCAACTGTCTAAATATTCCTTGCAAACTGTTTAGATGGAAGGGGTGTTAACGAAGGACAATGGTTATAAACACTCCGCTAGAAGTATAAAATCAGGTTATAAACCATCTGCTCGTGATGGCTTTAGTTACTGTTGTATACATCTCTAAAGACGTAAAGAATTATGCAACAATCTTCTAAGAAAAATTGCACAAAACTAATATATTAAAATAGACAAACAAAAGGTAAAATGAACACAACATAAAATTGGGTCCAAAGAAAGGACATTCCTCGTTTAAAATTAAGGATATTTCAATAAAACTACTTTTAAAACATACTTTTAAAATAGTCCCTCATCGCTTATTTACTCCAACAACGTCGCAAAATCGTCTTCAGAAAATGGTCTTGAAAATTTAAATTTGCTTAATTATACCTTAATGAAGTAAAAATATTTTTCTCTCAAGAGGCAAGGAAATAAAACATGAATCTATACGAATTCCTTGCACAAGTTAAAGAATAAATGGGCACAATGTAAAAGAAAGTGCCTGTTAAAAATTTACCTATTTAAAAATAAATTTTTAAAAAAGTTGCTTCTAAAATAAATCCATTTTAAAAATGGCCCTTAAAGTAATAAAATAAAGCGACAGTTACTTAAAAAAAATAAATATTAACACAAATGTGCTTTTAAAAAAGTTATTTTAAAAAATAGCAAAAAAATAACTCAAAAATAGAAACTTTTACAAAAACGTTTTTACAAGGATATCTTGAGAAAAGTACCTTTGAGAAAAACTGCCATATTAAAAAAAATCCTTATTAATAAAAAAAACAAATGCCTTTTCCTGGGGTTGAACACGCAACCGTCTGTATGGTAAGGGAACGTTCTACTGTTGCGGCACTGAGAGAATTTTTAAAAAATTTTTACTGGGTTCTTATCGCAAGGCCCACGAACAAAATATAACAAGCAATATGATGTTGTTTTATTTGTTATACATTTTAACTGCATGTTCTTCGACAGCTTATTAATGCTGCTTAACCAAGTCATGTTGTCATGTTTTTTTTTCGTTTAGAAATATGTAAATGTAAAATGTATTAAGACTGGTTAACATGCCTCGAAATCTCACAAACGCACGAATAAATTGTCCTTTTTCTTTCGATTTACTGATATTGTGGTTATCGTTATTCTGCTAAGTACACTTCTTACAAACATTTGTGGCATTCACCTGATTTCCTTGTACAATTAGAAAGCCGTGCATTGTTTGAGACCAGTCGAAGTCTGCGCATAGATTGCTAACGTTACTTGTTAAGATGCATAAGTAAATAAACACAATAACAATATTTTAAACATTTACTACTTTTACAAGTTGTTGTGGTTTAAGGTAAGATTCCACTGACGCTTAGCTTCCATTACTGGCCATCAACATCTGTAAATCATGAAAATATACAAATATGTTTTTCAAGACCGTACAGCATTTTTATAATTTTCTTATTTTTCTCTTGTTAATAATCGGTGTTGAAGTGTGTTAATTCATCATCATCATCATCGTCTGTACCCTTGTTGCCGTCATCTTCTTCTGCCACTTACGCCGCAACAGCAGCATAATCTTCAGCAACAGCAGAAAGATTTATTTATTATATTGATGTCTGTTCAACATTTTTGTCTGGATGAGTTTGTTGTGGTCTATAAGGCGTAACCTGTTAAAAAAACGTTTATCGCGTGCGGTGCCTCTTTTTGTAATTAAATATTTTTAGAGATGTGCAAATGTCGTGATTTTTTCGGGGTCACGCAGGATTCACGCTAATTTCTTGTATTTCCATTGAGTCCACCCGAACTCATAGTGAATTTTGTAGGCAACCTCATTCAAAATGAAAGTCATTTCGTTCTTGGTACAAAAGCAAGGATAAAATTTAGTTACCCTACTGTCTACACCGTTAGCGATTGTTGGGAAATCCACTACAAATACAGCAAAATTTTTAGTTGCCCAGTAACTTCTCACTGGAATAGACATGCAACTTTCTATTACATAGTTTTGAAAGTGAAGAATATTGTGCTGTAAAGAAAATTTAAAAATGCAAAGTTATCTTATTATTCTACTGTATTTGCTTCAGCTATCGGATCAAGGAAAATGTGGAATAAAATATTGAAGTCGCAATGACGATCCAACGGATCAAATAGATATTGAAGTCTGTAACGAAACCCCGAGAAAATACTTCATCAGCAGATATTTACAATTGAGGAAGTACGAGGAAACATCGATTTTGGATGTATAACATTTTTGGAACTTCTAAATCATTCAAAAGCGTTTAGCATTAGATTATAAAATATTTTATATGAAGTTGAAAACTATGTTTAATTTTTCTCATACTTCTATCCGTCTTTTACCGTCGTACTTAGAGAAGCGAAACTTTTATTTGAGAACCTAAATATTCAGAATCGGAAAAAAATAATTTAACTTATTTTAATGTTAGTTGCACTGGAAGTTGAATAGAGCAAATTGGTTTTTGTTCATTTTGTGCTAAGAGCATATTATTATTTTAAGTTAAAAATAAAAGATTTTTAGTGGAAATTATTAAAAATTATAATGTTTAGATTTGTATTTTTTGGAACGTTAATGTTTGCGAAATATTCGCATAAATTTGGTATTCGTTATATTGCAAAATACATATCATACATACATTTTTAGCAGCTATGTCGATCTTATTTTATAAAGGAGAGTGTTTTAAATATATTTTAATAAACTATGTTCGTCACCGTGCAAGAGGGTGCGTTATCGTAAGACAAAAATCATTCACGCGCACATCTCTATATTTTTTGTTTGTATAATTTTGCTGGGAATATATTTTCTATAGTCAACAAATATGTAGAGATTCTTCTTGGAAAAGATCATAAGATATAAATTAGATTTGGAAATCAATTTTTAAAATTACTGAAAATATTTTACATTCATTTAAATTTATGTGTGGACATTGTTTAGATTTTTGCTCACATTTTATAGCAAATTTGTTTGCAATAGATACTTTAAAACAGTTAGAGATTTTATTGTAGATGGGAAGGTGCTTAAAATGGCTAAGGCTAGAAGCTATAAAGCGATATCATGCACAAAAAATATGCACCACAACTCACAAGGATTGTAGGCTATAATAACCGGCTAGATTTGTGTTTTAAGAACATACATAATTGTATATAGATATTCAACGTTTTTAGTCATCTATATATTTTTAGATATTCAGAAACTATCTTCTCGAGTGCTATTGCAACTCAACTATAATTGAGGGATATAATTGCAAAGGCTGCAATCTGTATTTTTCTCACGAATGTCTCGTAAAATTTCGTATCCTTTTTGAAGCGAAACCTTTATACGACTTTGGTTCAAACTTACCTTAGATCTTTTACTAAATCTCTTCTACTGAATACCATAATATGCAAAATATGCAATATAATAAATATCTGTATCTTTAGATAATGGATGTTTTATAATTTAGTTTTAAAAATTATTGAATGGAGGCAAACACGTTTTTTTAGATCCCTTTTACGGCCGTAATACTGAACCGATTTTGGAAAGATTTACATGTTTTTTAACGGGTTTGTACATAGATGTGCACAATCTTGGTTTTATTTAAATCATTTCAATATTTAGGGGCCTATAGGCGTTTGAAGTTGCTACTAACACGTCGACACTATTACACATGTATGTATCAGCTTCAACTTGAAAAATAAACAAACTGTGCATGTGTGTTTGTCTAATTTGCTTTTGCATAGAAATAAGGCAGAGTTTTAAGCTGTTTATTTAAATTATTTTTGGTTGTTGTATGTTATCGTATTTATTTATGTAAATGTTTAATATTAATTTCCCTAATGCGGATACACTAGTAATTATTATTACTAAAAAGAAAAGAACTGTCTTAATGAACATCGTGCTACAAACTTTTTGCTTTCTTTTACAGAAGATCTTGTTGTTTTTTAGGCAATATGTAATGTTTCTTTCTTAAAAATCGGGAGACTATTCGTATGATTAAATATATTTTAAAGTTATTTCTATGGGCAGAGGATTTAGTTTAATTGAATTTATTCACAACACATAACGTTCGTTAGTTGAGATTAAATGGAACCTGAGTACAATAAGGAACCGATATTTAATCAATTTGGTATGACAAATTTGTGTTTAGGTTAGCCGAATCGAGTATGCTCTAAGCCCCTACTCGTGGATAAATTGGCATTAATATCAATCGGTAGTTCAATTTAAATTCTACTGAAATCGATAAATGTTTTATTTAAATTGAACAGAAGTCTTCATTAAATACTTAGTAAAATAGGTTAGTTAAAACGGTGTACTGTTTACTATAAAAACAAACGGTTGGTCCCCGTTAATATGACACTAAACTATAATTTTTATAATTAAAAAATTTGTATATGTGCAAAGAAAATGTTTTTTAATTCTATCAAGAGACCTTAGATATAAAATCCTCATATAAAATTTACTGTGTACTGCAACGAAGTTCAAATTTTGTAATCGAATTTTTATTGTAGAGTTTAATTTTTATTTAAAGGAAGTGATAATAAAATTCAGCTGTTACAGCCTCTCCGGTTGAAAAGGGGTAAGAAATTTTTATCATTGAGCAAACTACAAGTACATTTCTCAGAATTTTAAATTTTTTTCAACGTTATTTACATGAATTTTTGTACATAAATTTTGACTCTGTTCAGAATTTTTGAAGCTATACGAGTTTAAAGTTGCTTCTAAAACATATATTAACAATTTGAAAAATAAACAAAGCATGAATGTGTGGTTGTTCAGTTCAATTTTGCAAAGAAATGAACTTTTTCTATACTTTATAAACAAAAGACAGCTAATTAGTTTTAAGTTGCTTATTATTTTTTGTTGATATTTTATCGCACATATCTATGTAGATGTTAAATATTTTGTTAATTATATCGATAATATGGTCACTTGCATCGGCTATAGAAAATACTAGTAACAATTCTTATGATAAGGCGCAACTACTTTAATATGCATACCCTACCATACTTAAATTATATCAGTCTAATAAATAGTACATTATAAAGGTTCCATAAACAAATCACACAAAGTGTATTTATAAACATAAAATAGCGCTATTAAGCTGTTATAAGCATGCGTTAATTTTCAAATATTTGTTTTAGCTTATACGATTCTTTAAATTTTTAATAAGCTGACGTATGTAATTATAAAACCTTTTGCCATAAACTGTTATTATTGTTTATATAATACAGTGAAAAATTAATACACGAATGTATCTATTGATGCATAATGAATGTAACAATTTTAATCGCTACAATCGTTAAGTTTTTAAACATTTACATATATATGTAAATTCGTTAACACTGCACAAATCCTAAAAGATACAAAATTTTTGAGGCGAGATTCGATTCCCTCGTGTTTTTGGGCCATGAATTCAAAACAGTAAGTTGTAATGAATATGTTATTGACATCTGGGTATTTTGTTTCGGACTCTAGAATTTCAGTTTTATCAAGCTCTTCCTCATTTTCATTTTGTTCAACGTTTTGTTTTACATTTGTTCGTTAAACCGAGCATAAAATTAAATTTTATTCGCTATAAGGTGTGTGTTCATTAAATTCGGTGTTCATCAAATCGAATGTTCGTTAAATCGGAAAACTACTGTATAAACAATTATTCCGAAAATTCTACAAAGATTGTTTGATGATATTTTTGTTTAATTTTTAATAGAAACAATCACCCCATTTTCAAGCAACCGTTTTGTAGCAAAATATAACAAACAATTCAAAATAATGTAGGGAGATAATTTATATAAACTTTAAACTTTGTTGACACACAAAGATAGCGGAGCAAGTATTTATTCCTTCACTTCTAAAAGTATGCCCCTATAAAACTAATAAAACTGTCTAAAAGTTAAATTAACCTTTTTTGAAAATCTTATTAAACATTTATAAATAACCTTTCTTATTGATGCTTTATACAACAAAAGATCTTTAATAACTAATATGAGCTTAGATCTTAAAATAAATAAATTTTATGAATTAGACAGTATGCCTTTAACAGCAAATTACTCCAAGTTATGCCATTTAAAAATTCGTTAGACTTAAATTTGATGCAAAAAGTATTAAGCTGTTAGGAACTGTAAAAATTGCGTTTGTAAAAGTCGAAACACAATCTTTTATTATTATGAACTATCAGATAAATGATTTTATTTTCACCTCTTGACAATTGAGTGCCGTCCGTACTTAATTAATAAAAAAAATAGAATTTGAAATACTCTGCTAAAAAATTAATCAAATGAATCGTGGAAGTCAAGTTGAAATTGAAAAATGGTTTGAGTATACGATAACTCATAATTGAGTTGAAAAAATATATGAATCTGCTATGCCTTTTTACCATTTTGTGGGGCATTGAAGATGAAACACCACAACATGGCATTGTAATTATTTATTTAAATTAATTGTCAGTTTTTTTATTAGAGGGAAGGTTGAAGAAAGCCATCCGAATGACACACAGCCCTGTCTAATTTTTATTTCTCTGGTGGGAAGAGGACATACACAAAACTGTGGTCACGATACTAAATCCTATATGGAGGGCTCAGAGCTGAAGTAAACCAAGTCACAAAAAGACAATTCGAAGTTAGTTTGAGCTGTAGGAGATGAACTGCCATTAATTTCTAGAAAATTACAGCCATTGACTTAAGTTTTTTACCGAATAGAGTTAAATTTTGCGGAGAATCTCGCAACAGTTTTGAAATTTTTCATATTTAATGACCACTTCAGCTCAGAGCCCTCGATATGCAATGGACCAGTCCGAGTTCTAATATAGTTCATATGCAAGGGACCACTTATTTTAACACTGTGATGTCATAGGAATATATATGCAGCTTATGATATGTCACTGAAATACCTAAAATAAACTTAATCGGTATTGACTAATATAATGTTTTTGTATTTTGATTTTCGCCAGGTAAAGTTGATCAACGCTAAGCGCTGCAATTTACAAAACAATACGTTGATGTATTTGCATCAAAATACAAAAACAAACTGTATTAAACATTATTCAACGTTTAGCGTTACAAATAATATATATTTTATTATTAACCAGAGTCTTTGGTGGTAGTTGAATCGTTGACTGACTGAATAACAGGTTACACACTACCTACCCAACTATACATATATTCACAAATTATAAATTCCAATGAAAATGAAATCAATATCTAAAGAGAGTCATGGACTGGTTCTTAACTACAAATGAATTGTTAGAGCTCCAGCAAGAATATGTAAATTTACCATGGATTTGTAATTGGAATTTCAATTAACATTATTTAGATACTATGAAATAAATTTCAGAACCGCTTAGATATACGCAAAGGAATACTGTTGCTGCTTGTAAGTTTGTAGCACTTGCAAGGTGTACAAATATAAAAAGAAACAAAATCAAAAAATATCAATCAAATACATGTATGAAATTTTTTTATTTCCAATATAAAGTTAATATGGCACGATTTTTTTTAGTTATGCAAAATGGCAGAAAAAAAGCTTTAATATTGCTACAAAAAGGCTCAAAACAAAACTAAAAGTTAAGATGGAATGCAATTTCATATCATTAAGATTTTTTTTCACAGTAATGTATAACCTCCCTAATCCGGACAGATATAGTTTCAGCTACTGTTCGGATCAGTGGATAGTCTGCACCACAGTTAAAAGAGTATTTTAAACGCAATACATATATGTACATATATATAATTTATTTTTATTACCGAAAAAATAAATACACATAAGAATTCGTCTATATTTAATTAATTTACAAAAAACATAAAGAAACATAGAAAGTGCCCAAAAATATTCATTTTGAAAAATAAGAATTTATTTTTGTTTGAATAGGAGTACACATAGCTTTATGTAATTTGTTAGCTCTATTTTTAAATTCTTTTAAAAATTAAATATCCTTATCTGTCGCTTTGGTTTGTTCAACCCATAAAATAGCTTTCGAAAATAGTTCGTTTGCCTCTTCATTTGAGACTTTGTCTTCAACATTTTCAGATTCCTCCAAAGAACTATAAAGTTCTCCAATATTTTGGTTGTCTATTACTGATTGGACTATATCTTCATGCGAATAAATGCATTTTCTGACTTGTAATTGAACAGGTAGTCAGGTTCATCTTCTCAATGGCAGCAACTTGCAACAACTTTTATAAATGATCGTTTTAGTAATATTTTTCCATTAAGAGTTTAATAAAAAAATAAAAAATGAAATGATTTTGAAACATTATAAATGTTTGCATCATCTTCTCTTAGAATGCGACTTAAGAAGGTTTTTCTATACGGTACCTTTGTGCTCTGAATTAAGTTCATAAGATCGTCGTGCAGTGCGGAGGCAGAAACAAAACTCGAAAGTTAGGATCAGTATTGATTTCCTTTTCTTTTAGGTGCGATGGCGCATTGTCCAACACCAAAATTGCGTTCAATAGCTTAATAACACCAGTCAGAAATTGCTTAATATTTTTGATGAACACTTTCTTAAACCATTCATCAAATACGATTCTTCTTTAATTTCTTCCGCAGACACAACTACTTATTTTGTAAACCGGTAAAATAACCAAAAATTTTTACTGACTGAGAAAAAAGAAAAATTGTCGGTACTGTTGAAGAAAAATTTCTAAACTGTCCGAAAAATTTAAATGTCCGGATTACGGGGTAGTCCGAATTAGCTAGAGTCCGGATTAAGGAGATTGAACAGTACAATCATTTATTTATTTAATTTTTTTGTATAAAGAAACCCACATTTTGGTGTCGAACTGGACTCGAAACATTTAATAATTTGGTCATATAAATAAGAAAACTGTTAATGTACATACTACTACTTATGAATAAAAAATTATCCCTGAAGGAAGCATAGGAATAAGTGTATCCATATCAATATATTTGTCAACAATTATGATGTCTTTTTGGTGGCACTGTCAACAAATGTTGTTTTTTTTTCATTTGCTTTTGGTAGGTAGAGAAAATATTTGCCGGTTAAAAACAAATCATTAATCTAAAATTATTCATTTAAAGAAGCCCATAAATATTTTATACCTTATTTCACTTTTAAATGCTACTTTAAATAAATACTTGTACCTGTTTGAACTAAATTAAAATAGTATTGGTGACATCGTCAGTATAACTTTAAGATTCATAGCGTTTACTATTTACATTTCCCACAGTGTGGTGATATTGTCAATAGTAAGTCAGTACAATCTTACTATTGACATTTTCTCCATATGGTCCTACAAGAGCTACCTAGTCAGTATTGACACAGTCTACTGGTATATTTCGTAGGACAAGCCTCTGTTAAATGTCAATAGTATATAGCATTAGTTGGGGTATAATTTGCCAGTAGTACTGGTCACATCGTCAATAGATAATCAGCATAATTTCACAATTGACATTTCCTGCAGAAATGCTTTTTCTCATTACATACAACGACTGAGTTAACTTTCAGTGTTACTATGATAGCTCAAATTAAATTAAATACCATCCAAGAAATGTTATTGAAATACACATTCCACATCGTACGAATTTTTATGTGGTTTGTATCTTAAGTTAGTAAAGATAGCAACCACTTTAAGGATGTAAGCACTGGCTTCTAAACTATAATTATAAAGTAATTTTGGCTTAGTTATGTAAAAAATGCTGTTAACTTAAGTTATGTATGTATGCACATGCAAACAAAATAGATGAATTTTGATGATGACAACTTGCGATTAAACAAATAAAACTACCGCATAAAATTGTTTTACAATATTGACTAGAGATGGTAACAGAAAATCATGAATTTCGAAATCCAATGATTTTTGAGTCCCAATAATATATAATAATTTTTTTTTTGTACATTTTTATTAATTGAATGTTATTTTCGTTATATTTAAAATACTTTTATATGTGAATAGATCATATTTATTGACAAAAGTAATAATGTGAAATACATTTGATAATACAGCATAACAAAATATTTGTTTTTCCCTTTTTTTTTAATTATTCATCCATATTTTGAACTGCTTCGGATATTATTCTGTAGTGTATCCAATATTATGAAATATTAATGGATGTTTTTGGAATTTCGTACCAAACTGTTTAAAACCCATTACATAATTGCACAGTCAGAGTATGATTATGAAGTTATATTTTTGGAGTTTTTTGCATATAGAAATATTGTGAAAAATATTGAATAATAAATATTTTTTATGTCACTTTTTCTTAATAATGCAAAAAAAATCTCTAAAATTTTAAGAGGCAGAAAATAAAATAAATAAATAAATATTACTTTGATAATATTCTTTCAGAGGATAATTTTACAATTTTGCTAAACTATTGCAACTGTGGGGGATATTTACATAAATATATTTATGTGCACATATGTACGCTCGTATAATATGATATACAATGTAAAAAAGAATTTTATAAATATTTTAATTTATTGGCTTACTTACTGGATGCTATCTCTACTTAGTTATATAAAATTTAAATATATTTTGCTATAAAGTCTATTGTATTATTTACTATTTAAAAATTTTACTATGACCTTTGCAACAACTTTTTAATTTGTGTGTATGCTGATATTTGTTTTGTTACTTTGGTTGAATATCTAGCGGATTGAAATGCATATTATTTTCAAAGTTAAATAAAAGAGATTTATAAAGTACTGTCTTGTGTAAGGGGAATATCGACGGAGAAGCACTACTGTTTTGCATATTCTTTATTAAAGTAGCTTCATTAAAATTTTGTATTATTTCTATTTAATATTTCAAAGTAATTAAAATGGTGTAAAAGTCATGAGTTTGTTGAGTTTGTAAGCAAAATGTGCTTGAGCGTCCACTTGCATAGAATATGACTTTTTACGCAATATTTTAACATGATAATTTACGGACAGGCTATGCTCCATAGTCTCTGGTTTAATCCGGACAAGAATATTCGTTCCCCTCTTTTTAAAAAAAATTTTAAAAATAATTCTCAGCTGGGGTAGTATGCTACACACTGAGTTAGATTTATTTTTAAGGGCTACCAAATTGTTTTGATTTTCTTACACATTTTTGTTTATTAATATCTACACGAAAATTAGTTAAATTTTTTAAGTGTAAGCTGAAATGTATTGTTCGACGCAACTGAAATTTATTTAAGTTCTGGAAATAAATATAAGTAATTTTCGTATTTTAAACTATTAAATAGCTGATACTCTTATTAATTGGTATCCACCATAAAAAGTGGTAGAATCAAACAGAGAACGCTGATGAACTGGCGTAAAGATCATAAAATCTTTACTGATCCGTTCTGATAGCCTTATTAATAAAATTTACTTTCTTAATAAAAGTTATTGTGCTTGAGTTGAAAATATATATGGAAACCACTCGAATAACTGAATAGTTTTTGTGCAAATTGTTCACTCAATTCGATTGCTTGGATTCTATTAACAGGACATATTTGAAGTTATTAAAATTTTCTGAATTAAAAAGAAATTGGAAAAGTCAGATTTCAAGTTAAGTCGTACAATACTTTTTAGCAGAATACAATTTAATTTAATATAAATTTTTATTTACCATTTTTCGTCCAAGGAAGCCAATAAGTTACTAAACTTTGAAGAAGGAACTAGTGCAAATCCGGATAATTTTTAATATTTTTTTGCAGATCGCGGAATTTTATTTTTAGTAGTATTACGGTCTCAAATTCGTAGGTAATTAAGAAACAGGAGCTGTTTGATCACTTTTTTGCCATTTCAAAAATTTCTTTAGGCAGTCGATAAGATCCCCTGTATATTAAAACATAAAGACCAAAGCTCCCGTATATGGTCCTTGACTAAATAAAATCTTATGATATCGTTCATTACCTCGGAAGGTGTAGAAAAATTCCTGATTAATTAAAAAAATGGAGCTGTTGCTATATGGAAGTTAGTGATAAACTATCCTGTGTGCAGTCAATTTATCACTCGAGATTTCATTCAAATTATTATATGAATCAAAAAAATATATCGTGTGTAAAAATTTGTATAAAGTGTTTTTTTTTTAATTTTTAAAAATAAAACAATAAAGTTTGAGTTTAAAATCTTTCCTTCACATTTAACTTTGTAATTTAGTTTCTGAACTGTTATACTTTTGTGTATTTTTAATTTCTGTGTTTTATTACTTCTATTCCTTTTTCTTTTACCCATTTAATGCTTTCAGAAAAACTGTATTTTTTAACTAAATTCATAGTTTTAAATCTAAGAACCCCAGCATAAAACACAAATATATATTACATATAGATAGAATCTGGTTGTTTTGTACCTAAAAACACACAAAACGGCACTGAATGTTTCAATTTGCATATTTTATTTTCGACATTCCTTGATAACAAAAGCAAGTGCACATTGTACGCATTAAAAGGATAAGGTCGCCTAAATACTGTTTAATCTCTTGAATTTTCAATATTTTTTAAAAACCACGCATATATAAATAGAACCATCGCTTAAAGGGTTAAAAAAAAAGTACAACATATTTTTGAAAACAAGCACAAATGTATTATTTGTCAGTATAATTTTGATTGCTCATAAACAAAGAGAAATTAACACTGTGGAGATGAAAGAAAAAATTATATTAATAATGTGCATACTCTAAACTGCTGAATCGATTACAAATTTCAAATGTTCAATCAGTTCAAATGTCAATATCGCAGCAATGCATTGTCGGTGACAATACAGAAGCCTCAATTCGGCGTCGCACAGTGGCTGAAAATCGTTTTTCATTGGCCAAAACTCTGTAACTTTTGAACCGATCAAAATATTGAAGTAATTTTTTTTTATTGGATAGATATTTAGTTCAGCTTGACTCAGTTTAAATTTTATTAAAATTGATTGAGGACTTTTTAAGGAATTCTAGGTCAAAGTTGAACTTTTGAATTTTTTTTTAACTTTTAGAGTGAAATATGGAATTATTATTTTTTTATTTATTAAAAAATTTGAATATTTGGAAATTAATAATAATTATAAATAATTTTTGTAATAATGGAATTTTTTTTATGTTACACTTAAAAAAATTGTACACTGAAAAAAATAGTAAAATCAACTGGAGATTTTGCTATTACTGAAAAATTTAAAATTTTTTGCTGACAAATTTGCAAATTTGTTTACACTCAAAGAATAGTTACACTTAAAAAAAACGTTAATAATATTATCTAAAAATATTGCTATTACTACAGAAAAATTTATTATTTTTTGCTGTCAAATTTGATAATTTTAAAAACATTTTAAAATAAAAACTGCAATAAATTTTAATAGCATTTGTAACAATGGTAGGTTCGTTTATTATTATTTTTTACTAATACTATGTTTTTCGTACTTAAATAACAATGAAAGGCAATTATAATTATTATTCATTTGACTCAAATATTGATTGCAAATATTCCATATTTTGTTCTGTGCTATCTCTGTTCTTTAGTAGTTTTTTGGCTTCTTCATCTAAATCCCGATGTTCCACTTTCCATTGATTTCGAATACTGGAGATAAACGGATCTGACGTTGCCAATAATATATTAAATAGATCTTCATTTGTTGAATTTCTTGAAATTTTTCTAGTATTGTGCTCTCTATAAAATCTGTAATCCTTGTTCCTTTTTTCCTGAGCCTCCTCTGATAGATCTCCAAGTGGCACCAAATGATATTTAATGACATCTTCTCCATGATAAAGGATTTTGTGAACTGTTGCAGACATATTTCTCCATGGGTAGTTGGTTGTATATATTTTTGCAGTTTCCTTAGCATAATCTCCAAATTTTCTAGAGTCAATTTCTTCATTGCACGCAAGTACTTCTAGGATTATTTTAAATCTGAAAATGAGGTTTAAATCCACTCCTGTTATTTCAGATGCTGTTTCTGGATCTGAAAAGAATCTTCTTGCGGTATTGCCATCATTTGTATTGCCTGACCCTTGTTTTGGCTGATCTATAATCAATCCTAATTTGCGATATTCATCTTGAACATGTTTCTTTTTTGAACTTCTTAACTCTTTGTTGGTTTCGTTGTTTCTTATTGATCCTGAAGACCCGAAATCCAAATCATAATTGATTTTTAGTATGTGTTCCACGAATTTAAGTTTAATTTTATTTTAACGTAGCTAAGAACATCTTCCTGGTTTTTGTTTCTAAAATACTCTTCGGCCAGTTCTTTATAACTGAAGCTCTCCATATTTTTCTGAATATTTTTATTTGCGTCTGTTATGTTTTATCCGTACACTTAGAGGATTAACTGAGTAATCCCTTATCGAATCCGTAGTTTTATACATTTTTAGATACATGTTATTCACACATTGATCTTTAATTTCATAGCAGGTAGTGCTTAAATTGCACAAAACTGCACATGTTGTCCAGACCTTAATATCAGGTAAAACTGATTAGTATCTCGCCAATATTTGTTGTTGTTGGGTTATTTTTTTTTCTTTAGTGCTTTAATGTCGCGATTATTGTTATAAAATTGCTTATGACTTTGGTTGACCCTAACATTTGATAACAGGTAAATTTAGTAACAGATCATATGTTTACTGTAGAATTTTGTGATAATTTGTGATAATTTTATTACCAATTTTTGGCTGATCAAAACAAAGCCATTAAACCCTTTCGCAGGTATTGTATTTAATTTTTTTAGTTTTACGTAGTCTAAAGTAAAAAACATAAACTTTTAGGCAAAAAAGTGAAAATTATATACACCATTGTATACGAGTACTTTGGAGTAATTTCATTAAAATGAAAAAAGTGTTCTACAGGCGGCTCGTGGCGGGTGCAAAAGTATATATAGCGTTAAAGAGGACACTTTCACCTTTCTCCGGGTGGTATACATTTCTTGTTCCCTTTTGTTCCCTAGAAGTTCTATTCCACTAAAGTTTAAATTTGAGAAAAATATAGTAGTTTCATAAATATTCCGTAACGCCCTTAATATTAAACGCTAGAGCTCTGACCACTTACAAAAACTAAAGACTATAATCCTACCAACATTATAAAAAAGACCGCAGGCCATTATCGATGATAACTTGCGAGTAGTAACCATTTATTTTTTATAAAAAACAAAAGAAAAACACCTTTTTCTGAAATTAAAAAAACCGTTGAGTTTGACAGCATGCCACGCTCACAATTATCAATAGTTTAACCTAATTTTTTGGCTACCTTAATCTGGATATATTAGCTGCAAAAGGGCGTAAAAATTTTAAAAATCGGTGACAAAAAAAAATTTGAGTTTTGGCCAATGAAAAACGATTTTCAGCCACAGTGCGTCGTGGACAAGAACTGCTTCAAAGTTGTTTTTGCCTAAATTGCATTAAAAAAGGAGATTCAACGCTGCATCAACGAAATTCACCCACATTTAGGCAAAATTGTCATGGAAAATTTCGACGGACGAGCGCGTATGTGCATGCAATGCCGTAGAGGCCATTTTCACGATGTGTTATTCCACCCAGTGCCAGGATTCAAAAGAAAACACCATTATCCCTGTATTCATTCCATAAATCTTACTTTATTACAAAATTAATTACTCTATTTTTAAGAACTAGAACCGACCAGCAACTAACTCTATTGACCTTTACCCAAGTTCTGTAACTATGGCGAGAATTTCTCTCGTCGAAAAGATGTGAAACAAAATATTCTATCGTTTCTCGAAAAATGCGAAAAAAGTGTGTCGGTAACTCATGTCGAAAACTCTCAAAAGAGCTTACGTCGTTACGTCAGAAATGTTATTATATACAACTTCAAGTTAAAGTGAAATTTTATACGTTGAGAACGCTGGTCACAAATATCGTTGACGGCGACCAAAATCTACTAACATTAAAAAATTTAAATGACTTCGGCGTAAAAACAACCGTCGGCTGTACAAAATAATGTATGGTGCGACTTTAATGGTTGTTGTTTACAAAATATGCTTATTTCTAAGCATATTTTTCTAATATTATAAAATAATTTAACAAATAATAAATCATTTATTCATTACATTTTCCATTTTGAATATGTTTTTTTGTAATTTTACAATTTTATTTCACCGCGTTTTTGTTTGCGAGTATATTTGACAGTAGAAAGCAGCAGCTTTTCTCGCAAAAATTTTACAGACACACTCTTTCTGTAAATTGGCGAGTAATTTGCTTACGTGACAGCTATTACTCGCCCAAAAAAATTACGGACACAGTTTAGATTGATTGATTTAAAAATAAAAAATGGCATAGGAACTACCGAGCGACCTATACCTTCGTATAGAAAGTGGAATTCCTAAGAACCACTCCAAGAGTTTTTATGGTCTCCACCAGTATTGCTAAAAACGGTTGCACGCTGTAATGGAAAATTCCACAAAAGACCGTAGGGTGATAGAGTTAGTCGAGGTAGACCATTAACACGTGCCAGAGTGAGACGCAAAACTCCCAAGGCCAATAAACTAACAACGACGCGCGTTTTTTACTCGCCCAGAGCAAAACAGAGAAAAACAGCTGTTTGTATAATATTATGGCATTTTTGTTTCATTTCACATATTTCAATCGAAAAGTTTCTCGACGCGGGAGTTACAGAACATGGGTACTGGATGCAAAAACTCTATGTACTTTATGGTTAAATAAAAAAAATAACCATCAAAAGACCAAAAACTGTGTTATCTATTTAGTTAAAATCTTGCGCTAATTTTGGGACACCCTCTTTAATATTAATTATAATTATAAGTTAATTATTTTATTCGAACCTTAAAATTTGTAAATATTTGTTAATAGTCATGACCTAGAGCCTGAAACAAAGAACAAATATTTATTAATTATAATTAATAATTTTTAATCGTCAGAGAAGAAAATTTAACCGAAATTGTTTTAAAATCAACATAAACTATTTAAATAAGTTGATATTCCTGGTCACTACTATCCACCGTGAAAAGTTATTAAATGGAACAAAGAACGCTAATAAGATGATGTACCGAACACGAAATCAGTACTGGATCTGTTCTGCAAATCCGATAAAAAAATGTTCCAATATTACTTTTTTAATAAAAAAAGTTTTTAGTTTAAAAAAAAATTCAGATATTAAAAGGAAAAAGTCAGTTTTGAGCTTGAGCTAAAGAATACAATGCAAGGGGAAGTATTTTCATGAACTAGACCGCGCGTATTTCTTAGAAATGTAATTAAATTTTAGGGCGTTTTCTTTTCTAAATGCAAAATTTTTTGCCATTTTTATTGAAAATTTGCAATATAATGATATTTTGAAATAGAGAGTTTATTAGAAGTTATTGCATCAATACTTACGAGGTAAAATTTTTGTCTTAAGAAAACTTTGAATAGCAATTTTTTTTAAAAAAGGAAAAGACATGTTATATTTTTTTAGGAAAAGAAAACGGCATTAGTCTAATAGAGGGATAAAAAAATACGAAATTTTAAATTTCTCTAAATTTACTTTGTTTTATCAGCAGCCTGAATAGACTAACAAGGAAATGTTAAATAAGTTAATGTAAACTCGAAACACCATTGCATTGGTCCAAAATAATAGATAATTATCTATACAAATTTGAAAAGTTATCAATGAAAAGCCCACATGAAGTTTTTAAAATTTCTTTGCAAATTATAATAGACACAAGAATTGAGTTGTTATAAAACTATTTCTAAGAAAAGATGGCAAGTGTGCTGATTTTATAAAAATTGTAAAATTTTTTTAAGCATTTCAATAAACTTTATAAAAAAGGTTAATAAACATAATTCTTTCAATTTTCTTTTCGCTATTATTTTCTACAAAGTTTCAAAACTACATTTCGAGTTTTTCTGATGCCATGTTTTCATAAGTTTTCAAATCCCAATCTTATTATAATATTTTAATATTTGTATTTCTAATGAATTTTGCAATAAAAATGAAGCATCGATTTGAATACCACCTAAAAGTTATTTATTTGTAAGTGTCCTTATCATTTTGATGTACATTTTTTATATGCACTTCCATTAGTATGTACATACAAATAGATGATTAGATGCAGGAATTTGTTCTTAGTAAAATAATATTTAATTGTGGTAAAATGAATGTTTAAATAAGCTACTACGATATTTTGCAATTGCATATTTTTAAACAAAAATAAGTCGAGGTATGTAATCCTTATTTAAGCGAGAACATCTAGAAATTTAATTTAACTAAGTATCAATATAATTTACACATTTTTAAATTTATGATTTTATATATGAGTTGATGAACTCAGTCTAACTTCATCGTAAATGAAGCAGATTATGGCTTCGCAAAAAGTCAATTGTTCTACACGGGAGAGATTGTATAGTTCACCTGGAGTCGAGGAACCTTAGTCTTATTCTTGTCTTCTATTTCGCACTGTTTACACAGTTTGGTCTCAAAGTTTCCAATGATAAGCAGGTGTCATCTGAGCGTAGGTCCCTGGTAAGGCATCCCAGGCTTAGCAGTAAATTTTCGTATTTGTTTTTGGAATAAATTAATGAGAAATTTTGCTTGCCTTAGACCATGAATGGCTTACCACTGGCTAGACATTTCCAACTGAGACCATCCATTCTTTATCCCTTTGATATATCCTCATGGGATGTTAAAGCAAGGTCCCGGTCCTATTAACCTGTGTTGGGATCTTTTCATACCTAGCCAATAAGCACTTTTGTTTGAGCTTGGCCTTTGTGGCCAGGCACTCATCATTGCGTCCAATTTATTTTGAGCACCAAGATCATTAAGTGATTTAACACAATTCATTACAACATTCGACCTTATCTCATAAGAGATGAAGGCCCAAGAGATCTGCCTGGCTGTGTGATGTCAACTAGATTCGACTACCCTTAGATTTTTTACCCCTAATATTCTCCAGAACAAATGAGGAGGGGTATACTTCCACCTGAAAAGTCGTAGGGCATTGACTGGAATAGCTCTTTTGAAGTAAAGGGTGTATATTCCAGCAGCCACATGCAATTTTTCGGTTTAAAATCACCAGAGAAACAAATCTGGTCATCATATTTGGGCCAAGTATGATTTGGTCATTGGTCCCCTTCAGTAATTAGAATATCAAAGTTTTTCTTCGAGACTCATGTCGGTTGTATTTGATCATTCAATAATATATGGGTCGCTTATAAACTGTCCTAGTATTATAATGTACCCCAGCAGATAGCCGGTTTAATAATGTGGATATCTGGTAACGAAGTGACCTCCTGCAAGCCTTCCTACTTTACTATAATGGGCAAAAACCGAATACTTTAAATGGCATCGAGGCATATGCAACACAGGTTTTTATTTCCACTATTTACGAAATACATATTAGGCTGCAAACGTTAACCCTAATAGTGACTTGTTTGGGATTTTTACCACAACACTCCGATGCTGTGAATGTCCTTATATTTTGCCAATTACAACGCTACTTGGAGGACAATCTCAAACTACTCTTTTGATCCCCGATGTCCCACGTATGTTTAACTTAACAACCCCAGATAACAACATAGTCATAGTTAATCTTTTTATTATCCCGATAACTCGTCATCGTGTGGAATGGGCTGTTAAAAGCTTTCACCCCTTTAAATCCCCAGGTCCGGATGGGATTATCCCAGCGGATCTGCAAAATAACCTAGAGACACTGATGCCATGGCTCCTGGTGATTTTCAGAGCCTGCCTAAGTCTCTCACATGTCCCATCTATATTTACAACATATAAGATTGTCTTCATCCCCAAGGGGGGGAAAACATCGCACACTAAGGCTAAAGACTTCAGGCCTATTAGTCTATCCTCCTTTCTGCTGAAAACACTGGAGAGGATTATATACATTCATATCAGATCAAAGATAGGACATAATTCCTTGTCAATGGCTCAACATGCCTATACGAAAGGGAAGTCCACCGAAACTGCGCTTCACTTATTGGTGGGTCACATAGAGAAATCCCTACAATACAAGGAATTCGCATTAGTTGCTTTCCTGGATATTGAGGGAATGTTAAACCAGAGTCGGTTATTAATGCGATGAGGCTACTGGAGATCGACCCAGAGATCATCCAATTTGTTAGTAGCATCTTGCACTTTCGGCGTATTGAATCTAACTGGGGCGCCGCAAACATTTCCAAAGTGGCTACCAGGGGCACATCGCAAGGAGGTGTACTCTCGCCATTACTTTGGAACCTAAATATAAATTTCCTCCTCAGGGCCATGGAAAAAACGTGCTGCAGAACGATTGCGTATGCGGATGACGTCGCAGTCATGGCTATGGGTAAGGATCCCAGACTACTGTCTGAACTAATGGAATCCGCACTGGATGTCCTCGTAAAATGGTGCCAGGGATGTGGTCTGGATGTGAATCCGGCCAAAACGGAACTGGTACTTTTCACTAGGAGATACAAAATTCCCAAATTTGTTACCCCAAAGCTGAATGGGGTTCCACTGAAACTATCCGATAGTGCCAAATATCTTGGAATAATACTAGATAGTAAATTGAACTGGAATATGAATACCACTTCCAGAACCATTAAGGCAGCAACTGTATTATATTGCTGCAAAAAAGCCATTGGCCTAAATTGGGGTATCAACCCGAATAATGTATACTGGCTATACGAATGTGTCATTAAACCCATTCTATTCTACGGTGCAGTCGTTTGGTGGCCGGCGCTTAGGCGGAAGAGTCATCAAACTAAGTTTGAACGTATAATGAGAATGATGGCAATAACAGTAACAGGTGCCTTTAGAACAACTCCTTCTAAGGCACTGTTCACGATATTGAACTGGCTACCACCAGACACTTTGGCTAAAAAGTTGGCTGCGAACACGGCAGTAAGACTAAAAGCCTCCAGAGCATGGAGAGATTACAATATCGGTCATGCCAACATCCTATATAATATAAATTGGAACATGAGCGTTGACTATGTCACACCTGAGCCAATCTTTGATCCTGGCTTCTCTGTAAGCTTTTCGGATAACGCGGTCCACCCTGATGACCTAAATACACCCGTGAATGTGATTCAAATTTTCACGGACGGGTCGAAATCACTGAATGGTGTCGGTTCTGGCATTTACTCCGAGCAGCTAAACTGGTGCATTCCTCTAAGGCTGCCGGACCACTGCAGTGTCATTCAGGCTGAAATAACGGCCATCTACACAGCCGCAAAACTCATTCGGTATGGCGAAATATCTGGTAGGGATATTCAGATCATTACCGATAGTAAGGCGGCCATTAGATCCCTGGAGAATGTGTTCATCACATCAAAAATTGTCAAGGAATGCCGGATATCTCTGGACGAGATAGCGAGACATTCAACGGTTACCCTTAAGTGGGTACCAGGACACAGGGACTTACACGGAAACTGTATCGCGGACGCGTTGGCGCGTGCAGGCTCCACTTTAAATCGTAACGATTCAACACATGACATAGGTGTCTCTCTCCCAACGAGCAAGCAACTTATTGCACATAAGTTTTACCTTATTGTAATTCAGAAATGGTTAGATGAAACTACCTGTAGGGAAACTAGAAAAATCTGGCCCATAATAGATGAAAAAAGGACTAAGCGGGCACTACAGCTGTCCAGACCTCATCTCAGAAACCTAATCGCGGTAATAACTAGACACTGGCCTATTGGGAGGCACGCCCAAAGGTTGAGGCTCAATTACAATGACATATGTAGAAGTTGCGGCGATGAAGAAGAGGAAGAATCGACGGAACATCTTCTCTGTCATTGTCCGGCATTCGATGATCTAAGACTTAAACTTTTCGGTCAAAGAACCCTTGGGGACAAAACTTGTCTCTCTAATATTGATTCAAAAAAGATCCACTCCTTCATTGAATCAACCGGGTGGCTGCGTGAGAATATCAGCAGCGAGATAACATAGGACCCTTGGAAGACGGGACAACATGGTAGCACAACGGGAACTAATTGATGGACCCACGTGAGCTGTGCTTGATCACGGCTGCTAATGGAACCTAACCTAACCTAACCTAATCTTTTTATAATTTTATAAATTTGGGCCTTTGGATTCATATTCATAGTAGCCTTAATTATATAACACCCAGCTTATTTGGCCCTTTCTAAAGATTCTGCCCGACAACTAACGATCTTTTTTGGTACAACTAGGATTCTATTGAGAGAGCGAAAACAAATTTACTGGCAGTGATCATGGGAAGTATGAATTTGGAAGATATGTACATGTCCATAATCCATAGTAGATGAAAAACGGAGTAGACGGGCACTGCTGCTGTCCAGACATCATCTCAGAAATCTAATCGCTCACTTACAATGAAGTATGTAGAAGCTGCGGCGACGAGGAAAAGGTAGAGTTGACGGAACATATTCTCTGTCATTGTCCAGCATTCGAGCTCTAAGACTTAAACTATTTGGTCAAAGAACCCTTGGGGAAAAACTTGTCTCTCTAATATTGATTTAAACGGGATCCACTTCTTTATTGAATCAAACGGGTGGCTGCGTGAGAATATCAGCAGCCAGATAACATAGGACCATTGGGAGTCGGCGCTACGTGGTAAAATAACGAAAACCAATTGATGGACCCACGTGAGCTGTGCTTGATCACGGCTGCCAATGGAACCTAAATAAACCTACGGTTTGACAGTAATCTGAGAATGACTTTTGATATCAAATTAAGGAAGCTTCATGCGTCAAACATTTATTCTCAAATGAACATCAATTTGAACTCAAATTTTGATCTCAAATCATTGTCAATGTTTGAAAAAGTTTGAAGAATGACATTTGAATTCGCAAGATAAAATCATCATATATTCAACGATTGTTTTGTTTTTGTAGGGTACATACATATACTACATTCACCTCTTCTAAACTTTAGAAAAACAAATTAGGTTCAACTTAAATAAATTTATAAAAACTTAGTGTTAAGCTAAGGCAACCAGAAATATGATATATTTTACTATTTCAGGTTATTGTTGGAGTCGCAAATGAAAACTTTTTAATAAAAAGTAAGTGCTCTAAAGACTGGAATATTTTCTATCCACCATTTTCTATTTCGTACTCGACTCTGTTCATAAAATTACAAAAATTAAACAAGACAAGAAATGAAAAGAAAAGTAAACTTTTTAGTACTTAAACGTATAAAGTAAAAATGACAACGACCTTCGACAACAGCACAGGACAATACAATGAGAGTGAAATAAAAATAAAATAATATATAAAGCAAAAAGAGCACGTTAATAGGAACAAACAAATATTTTAGAAACACACTCAAGCCTACATACAAAAACTACTAACAGAACTAATAGCAAAAGCAAGACAAAAGTCAAGTGTTTATTTGCTAAAAAGTCTCGTTAAGAATCATACTATGGGAAGAAGTGGCTCGACAAAAACAATGTTCATAAAAAATAAATGAAAGGTAAACAAGTTGAAATAAGAGCAGCTTATTGTGTTTTCTTTTCTACGCCATGTAATAATGCGTTTTGTTATTTCACTAGAATAAAGCACAATTAATGAAAAAGTGGAACGCCTTGCTTTAAACAGCTGAAAACGAAGCTACGTCAAAATAACTTTAACATATCTTCCTCATCCGATGAGGAGGATGAGTCCAATAGCTGACAGATTGTCATTTCCGCACATAAAATGGAAGCGGCAATATCCATATTTTTAACTTTTTTCTTTAAAATCGTTTAAAATGATTAAACATTTTTTTAAGTTTATTTTCATAAACTTTACTCAAAAGAAAAATCAATCCATTCGTAGTTAAATCAATCCCAAGCGGTGTTAAAAGTACGGTAATCCCAGATTTACTTAAATCAATTTAATTTAAAATTTTTTTAGTCGATTCAAGATTATTCACGTGATTATAGAATTTTGTACTCATTTTAAGAAGCTCCAGGATTGATTTAGAATCTCGTTTTCGACTTGATTAAAGTACATTTTATTGTTATTTGCAGGACAAGTTTAAATATGCACAAAAATTATTAAAATATGCATACAAATATTCATAAAAAAAAATTTAAAATTTGCAAAAAAATATGCACCCGAAAAAACACACACTAATAATTTTTAATCAGTTTTCTTTGAACAAATATTTATTACAAAGTATAACCATATCTTTTTTTAAGTTTTCAAATTGAAATGACTTTTGAACGAATATATTGAAAATATACGTTCAACATCAGTCGATGTTACTGTGTATGTTGTTTTAATCTTGATCAACATTTGAAGGCCAGCATTTCAATTAAATACTTTGTAAAGTTTTTCAATAAATATTTTATTCTTAATATTTTTAAGTTTTTCTTTTACGTCTTCGAGGATGTATAAACTTTCATGTGAAGGAACTCCTTTGGTTTCCTGTTTGATTAACTGTGGCAAATACATTCAAAATAATTTTTAATGTATGCTAAATCTGTTTTTACCGATGAATTCTTAAAAAAAGCCTTTGCATTACATATCGACACTGCCTCATCATCTGAAAGCTAATTTAAAACGCTGTTTAATTCTATGAAGCTGTCGCAATAATATATAGCAGCCTTTAACCAAGATCCCCATCTAGTGGAAAAGGGCTTGGGCACGTATAATGCATTAAATTGATACGAGAGTGCGCGTGGAAATTGATTAAGACAATAAGTTTCTTTGAAAAAACTAGATGCTACGTACGCATGTAGTTCTACCTTAAGAAAAACGGTTTTACAATTTGCAACAAATGAGTTAACATTGCAACACGTAAGCGCTAAATAATTTTAAATGATCGCATGGTGAATACCATATATCAAGGTTCGTCATTTATCACAAGCAATTTTTGTTTAAAGGTGAAGCTAATAAGCTTCATTAATAAGTTATATCGAAAAAGCTTTTTTTTGGGAAAAATTAAAAAAAATCCAAAAAGCATTAAAAACTTGCTCTGGTTATTTGCACTCAAAATTTTCAGTACGTTTCGTACTCAAAGTAACTGGAAAATACTTGAACTTAGTACGACGCTTTTCTTTCTGTGTCTGTAAAGACGAAAATACAGCTGCCAGATTGCCAATATTTTGACCCGAAGTTTTGGCGATTTTTTCATTTGAAGACTTTTTTAGAACCATTTTATAACAACAAATTTAGTAAAAAAAATATAAGCATTATGTAACTTACCGTATAAGTAAAACATCATTTCAGCTTTAAATAATAACTATCGAAATCAAATTTTATAATAATTTTAATTATATTTATTTGTTTGTAAGTTTCGCATAGTTTTTTCTATCTTTTCTAATCAATTCATGTTTTAAACATTTTAAAATAAAAAAATTCAATTCGTTTTATTTTACTTAAAATTTAATACAAACAAAAGAATTAATTTGTAACTATTTATGAAAGTAATTTATTACATTTTTTATAAATGTTTATATATGTTGGGCTCGTTATTAATTATATTTATTATAATATTTTTAATATTATTTTCGCTTGTTGCTGTTGTAGTTTTTAATATTTTATAGATACTGTTGAATTATTGTACAACATAATTTAAAGAAGTTATAATAAATGCAGATTTTGTTTTTGTGAAAATTTTTAAATACTACTTTTCTTCGTTTGTTATTGTTAATCGTAGTTTTTAAATGTAAATTTTAACTAGTCATAAACTCTTAAATACTAGCAATAATAATTTTAATAAAAATTAACTTTATTTACAAATAAGTATTTACATACATATTATATACAATTGTTTATAAAGGCTGCATGTTTTTTTTTTATTTGCTTATTTTTGGGCTTTACATTTTTTTGTTCAATTTGCAGCCTTTCTTCCAGGAAGTAAAAAAAAAACGAAAAAATAAAAACTATGTGGAAGGCATAAAATGTGAGAGAGATATTTTATATTTATCTGTAGTTTTTACTGCCAACACAATTTGCGCGTTCATCAGCAACTCGGACACATTTTTTACAATTATATTTCTTTACTGATGAATAACAGAGTTTTAAATGAATGAAATCGGGTAACATTAACTAGGACATAATAACTAAATGAAAATTGTCAACATTTTAAAATTTTTGCTGAAGCCCTGAAGATAATATTATAGAATAAAATCTACATAAAGTTTATTTTGTATTAGTTAAATCAATGAATAGAGGAAGGATTAGAATTTGTGCATCTCGGATGTATGCATGTCAAAAAACCTTTGGTGCATATAACAACTAAATATATGTAAAATCGAGGCCTGATTTTAACAGATCCCAAAGACAAACCCGAAGGAAATCTTGAGAAATATGCGATAATAAAAAACACTAATTAAAAATCATTTTCATTATACGAAATGATTTAGTTGTGGCGAAAGTTATATCTTATAAAAATATCTAACTTCTGTTAATATGAAAATGTGGATTATACAGTGTGAAAAGTAAATGATAATAAGTGTAGAACGTCTAATCAAACTTTTTTAAAACTTCTGAATAGGAAATACTAATTGAAGATGGGATGAGATTTCATAACTTTTTTATTAAATAAATTTTTAAATAAAATTATAAAATAATTATCTGGTTGCCATGGCGGGCTACTAGGTAGCTGTGAATACCACCGAAAAATGTTGGACATTGCTAAATATAAAACATGCCAAACGTTCGGCAATTTTTGTGACAATTTTGAAACTTTTTTCATTGTTTCCATTATATATTTC
Organism: Gymnocheta viridis; assembly: GCA_956483585.1. Taxonomy (NCBI): domain Eukaryota; kingdom Metazoa; phylum Arthropoda; class Insecta; order Diptera; family Tachinidae; genus Gymnocheta; species Gymnocheta viridis. Next base: position 25,151,738 of record OY101440.1, on the reverse strand, counting down.
ATGATTTCATACCTTCAAATTGCTGCTGGCTATAAGGTAGTAATTTTCAGTTTTTTCCCTTCAATTATGTAGAATATCGTAAGCAACAATATCATAATGGCAAGCAAGTCTTGCATGATTTTTGCTGACTGATTGTTGTTACATTTACAATGTGTCCGTCCAGCAGACTGCCTGGTGCCCTGACGACTTTTTTCATTATATTTCAAATAAATTTGTTGTTTTTATTTCTCCATTTTGGTGGGTATTTTTTTGTTTACTCATGTAAAAAGTCTATGCGTGTGTGTGTGTGTGCTCAACTCATCCCATTATCTTTCTACATTGTGTAGGCCATAATTACATACCCTTGTGTATGCAGTTCATTCAAAGTTCTTTTTTATATATTTTTTTCGTATTTCTTATATTTTTTCTGTTGCAGCTTGAGGCTTATTTATGTACATTTCAGTTTTTTATTTGTTTGTAAAAAAAGGCTGCATTTGTATCCATTTTCGTTACTCTGTTAGATACACTTCTTACAAACTAATTGTAAAAAAACTTAGCACTAATTTTGTCCTGTTTTCTTATAGTCTATATCTGTTCATTTTGATTTTATGTACATTTTTGTTTTGCTTAGTATAAGTTTTCAGTTAAAATAAAACACACAAAACGGAATTTTGTGTCTGTATCCTTTCACTTTAAGTTTAGATTTTTAATTTACAATATATTTTTTCTATTATTTAAGCTAAACTTTAATCTAATTTTATAATACACCATTCTCATTTGTTAAATCCGCCGTTTCTGCTGCTGTCTCTGTTTTTGTTTTGGTTTTCGTCTTGTCTTGTATGTATAAAGCTGCCAAGGCATTGAAACGTGGTCCCCACGTTTCCAAGTAATTAAAGTCTTGATTCTCATCATCGGTGCCTAAAAGAAAAGACGCAATAGTAAGTTTAAATAAATTTTAATAAATGTGTTTTATACTAGTTAAAGTGTGCTTTGAAAGCAGTAATAAATACGGGTTTTAACTTTTTTTAACTTAAAAAGACTTGTCTAATTAACCCTTTCACTGTTTTATCGTTACTACAATGGAATGTGCTCTAATGAAATCAGGGAACTTGTTCCCGAAACCCGCTCATTTGTACGAACAACACGTTCTTCGTTAAGAGCGCATCCATTTGTGGTTGATATGCCAGTGGATCGCACTACGCATTACAGAGAAAATTCGTTCTTTAGCCGAACAGTTCGCATGTGGAATAAACTTCCTGCAGAGGTCTTTCCTGTTACTTTTAATGTGGGAAAATTCAAATCGAACGTCCACAGACACTACTCCCTTTATCCTCCTTCCCATAACCAATTTTCCTAGTTCCGGCACAATGCATTGCATATACAGGGGTCATCCCCTGAGTGCTGGTCCAAGTTAAAAAAAAAAAAAAAAAAACCCTTGTTAAATAATATAGGAAATTATTATTATTTTGATAGTAGTATTAAGATAATAACAACGATAACAACTCTTAATGAGCGGTTAAATAAACAATGTTTACTTTGTTACACAGAGCAATTGCTGGGATAGCATTGGCTATCAGGATATAAAAAGCATATTCTTATCTTTCATATCATATTTTTGCATATGAATATTAGGGTGGTGCTTTATTGTGGGGTAGAGAAAATCAAGAACTCAGAAATGCAAAGTACTAAATTGATTAAAAATATCCAAAATAAAGAAAATATATGATTTATTTCATTATTTACTGCTATCATACTTTTCTAAACGACGTATATTACAGTACAACATATTTCAGCTCATTGATTTGTGACCCAATTCTGAGATCTGCAGCATTCGTTTTGTGAAGTTGGCTGCATTAATAATTAATAATTACATTTTTAAACCAGAAGAACATTGAATATTTAAGTATGGAAAAAAACAAGTATACGTACTCGTATGTAGAAAAAGTGATAAAAATTCACATTGAACAAAAAAATTCGCAGCAAACTTGACAAAACGAATGATGCAGGAGGTCTTATTTTTGGGTCTAATTTCACGTGCAGTTCTCAGAATTGAGTCCTAAAACCATGTGATGCACTGCGTATGATTGTGCAAGCATTAGAATATTTATTGGACGTTGTTGTAAGCGCTTTGTCATTGAATACTGTTTGAAACACAAATAACTAGATTCGTTGGAAAAAATGGCTTTAATTGTTTAAAGGCAACTTAAAATAATCTTCTCCACTGTGGTTAAACTTTTGTTCGATTAAATAACGTTCTATTATCTTACACGGGAATGTGTTGCTACAAAATATGTTGACAAAAATACTTTTGAAGATTTTTATAAAGGTATTTTGTATGTAAATTTAACGTAAAAATAGATTTTTATTAAAAACGACTACAGTGCCTTCCATTTCAATTATATTGCAAATGGAGTTAGAAATAATGATATAATTGTAGAAAACAGCTTGCCACAAAGTATTTCCATGCCACCATCTGCACATACATGCTAACAGTAGTTAAAAAAATAATTAAAACATTTTAAAACAGCATAAAATATATTACCTTATCTTTACCTCTTTATGAAATAAGGCGCTAATAAAACTCCAAAAAAATTAAATATAACTCTCAACAAATTTTCATACATTTTGGGAGTTATTTCATTAAGAAATAATTTCCAAACTTTTAGGATTTAATTAACTTTTTTTGCAATAATCTTATATTTTTGGAATTATTTCACTGCAATAAAATAAGTAGAGAAAGACTTTTTATGTTATTTCGTCTAGAAAAGAATATGAAGATTATTTAAATTTATATAGTTTTCTAATTAGTTAACGAAGTTGTGGTCACTTTTATATAAAAAACATCCTCGGATAAACAATTTTTTAACTATTAAAATAACAATAAATTATCAAATATTATAAATTTCCTTCTCCGTTTTTTTTTGTAATAAAATTACTTTTCAATTGAAAAATTAAAAAATGAGGAAATGAACTAGTTCTGAAAATTTGTAAACATTAAAATTTTGGGGATTCAAATGGTACTCATAATATCATATATTTTAACATAATAAAACAAGAAACTATGACGATGAAAAATAGTTCGTAATATGTAATTTCTCGCACACTTTTCTCAAATTTCTACTTTTTGGGTGTGACAAAACAAAAAAATATTGTTCAAAAAGTCTTATTATTTTAGGACTTTTTTGTTTGGAGCACAAGAACAACATTTTTTTTATAGAATATTAGGATATTATGACTTAATAGGATACCGTTTGAATCCCTCAAATTGTATTATTTTATTTTATTTCATATTTGCTTCTTTAGCCTTGTATATTATATATATTTAATTATTTAATTTCCCGTAGAACTTAGAGCCGCAACAACTGCTATCCATTGTATTCTATCAGTGGACGTTGTTATCATCTCATTCCAGGACACCCCATTTTCATTCAACTCGACTTCAATTTAGCGTCTTCAATTATTCGCAGGTCTAGTCAACTAAATTTACGCAATCGGATATTCATACTTAAAGGAATTCGATTGGTTAAATTCCACAAATCCTGATTTGATATCGTGGCAGGCCAGAATATCCTATGTATACGCTTGAGGCACAAAAAAGCTTGCATACAATTCATTTCACGACTCGAAATATTCTAAGTTTTGCAGCCATACAGAAGCAAAAATCTCTTTGCTATTAAAAACCTTTCATATTGAATGCCTATAGTTCTGTGCTACACTATCAGTATCAGCTCTAAAGCTAATTTTTAAATCTGACGGTACACTAATTATCTGTAACATATAACTACGTTCACTCTAATTTTCTAAGTTCAAAATAGATAGATTATCAAAGTCTGGATAGTAATTTATTAAAACCTAACCTAACCTACCAAAATTTTCATTATGATTATTCTTACATGGTATATTACAAACAATAAGTCTAATATTAATATCTAGTATCTAATCTATATGTGCTATCTTTTGTTTTACTAAATAATTTATTTAATGTGTTATATGTCTTATGTGCCAATCTTTATACTGCGCTATCAAATCATACTTTTGTTAAGAAGAATTTCGCTAGTGTTTCTTCTGGCAAATTTAATTATAACTTTTCGTTTGCTTTTAAGATGTTTTTGTAAAAGTTTTTGCTTTTATTTTTGTTGTATAGTTATATGACAAGGTATTACAAGTTTTGTTAAATAACAGCAACAAATAAATTTTACTATTGTAAATCATCAATAGCTAAGTGAACATGCTATAAATGCTGCTAATAATATTAATATTGGTTCTTTAAACTTAGAAATTCATGACATTTTAGCAATTGAATCAGTCAGAGCTGAATCATATGGCACAACTGAGGCACATGATACAGCTCCTATTAACCTGGCTAAGTAAGCTCTTCATAATTTATTATGCGTCGTAGTCATATCTCAAAAAACTCGTTCATCAGAAAACGATTTTAAAGTTTTTTAATTACACACATGTTAATGGAAAAATAAAAAAAATATTATAGCATCGAGAAGTAAGTAAACAAGGGTTTTGTATACATTTTTTACACAAAATGAATAGCGGTATGACGAATATTACTGCATTCTCAACTGAAAAATCAAGTTTTTTTAGATATGACTATGTTGCAATAAAGGACCGTTATGTTTGATAATATTCAGCCTTTACCACTACGAAACTATCAACTTGTGTCATATAAATAATGATTTTATATTGATGCAATTACAAGTAACTATAAAATGATTGACAACTTATTTAAAATTTTTACAATTTGCATGAAAAATATTCACATATTAAACGAGTTTTCAGTATTTTTCATACAAATTTTAAAAAAGTTTTGAGTTTATTATTTAAAACTGCTGATTTTCACAGGTTACAACTCACCTGATGCCAATGAACTTAATGATTCGGCAATACTCCCACTACCCTCAAAAGTGAAATTTCTTAAATCATCAAAGGGTGGTGCGTTCATGTCTTTGTCGCAGCGCTTTTTACGTTCTTCCATTAAAAAACCCACATTTAATTCATGTCCTGGCATTAAGGATACAACAGGATCTTCATATAAAGATAATTAGAGAGAGAGAGAGAGAAAAAAACAAATTACTATTAACAGAAAAAATTGGCATTGTTAAAATAAACTCGTTTCAGTTACGAAATCGTTTTCATGTTTATGAAATGATCAGATATATAAATCTGTAAATTCTAATATTTTACGTGCTTTTGTTACCTAATTTCTGTACTGGCATCAATTTTAATTTATTTCAGAATCAACTTTTATGGAGGAGTTGATTGAGACATTAGTGTACTTACATATTATTGGCACTTTGCAAGCAGCAATATCAGGTGGCATATTTCTACCCTGTCCTATAGGTATTTGCAGGGGTGTTATGTCAAAAGCTGTCATATCATCCTCACCTCCACCTTCGTCATCATAACTTATGACCGTTTCACGTACATCTTTTTCTGGTCCGTTACGTTTTTTATTTGTTGTTTTACGTTTACGATTGTACAGCACAAAGATAAGACCCAAAACTGTTCAAACGAGAAACAAGAAAATGTAATGAGTTGAATTGAAATGGTGAATATTAATTGTTTTATAGTTCAGAATACGTTAATTAAATTGTTGTCGTAAATCAAATACCAGCAGAAGTAAATACAGCAACATTAATGACGGTCAGGACCAACATCATTGATTAGCATTTTTAATGAGTTGTAACTAAGGAATTCAATAAAATTAATTGCAAAAGAGCTCGCAATTAAAATTATTATTACTTTATTATATGATTTAGGGCTAATAAGATTTTCTATACAACAATAAATAGAAGTATGGATGTTAAAAAGCAAAATTTTTTTGTATAAAAAATATAAGGAAAATCCCTTATTTGATTAAGAGCCTTTCACACTATAATACTTCGTATTAAGACTTGTCAAAAACTGTAATAATACGTACAAGTGTTATAGTGTGAAAGCAAATTGTTATTATTCGAGTGGTTTCCATACATATTTTCTACTCAAGTCGATTGCTTGGATTCGAGTTTGAGTTTCTTCCATTACAATTTGAAACGTTTTCAAGGCCGAGGCAACTAACTTGAAGTGCAGGTTCTCTTATGAGATTTGTCCCATTCCGCACGTCTCCGTCAACGCAAACTACTCAAGTTGGGCAACTTTTAGCTTTTAACGAACGTTGAAGAGTTTGGCAAATGCCACTTTTTCTTTGCTTTGTTTTATTAAGCTTCTCGTGTTGTGTTGTGACAAAATAAAATTATATAAAATTAAAATTAAAAAAAAACTCGAGAATATCCTCGAATTCCATTGAAAATGTGCACTTTAATCAAATGAAGCTGATTTAATATCCATCAACAAAGTACTCATTATGTCAACCTCCTCCGCCGTTACTTTTATGTCAGTTAAAACAAGCAAACTATAACATTGGGCGGATTCTATTTGCCTCGACCTTTAGAAACATTTTATTTTGCAGAATGAATTAATACTCTACTCTCATACTGAAAGAAAATATCATATTGTTTTGAAAATAAAAATTTGAGTGACACATAATTGCCCTGTATTCGAAAACGTGAACGAGCTATAGCCCTTAATAATCAATTTCAATAAGTTTATAATAAAACAATTACTATCTTACGGAATATTGAAAATATAAGTTTTTGGCAAAAGTGCTTAAGGAATCGGTTTTGCTCATATTATTTTTGGGCTAACAAAAATATATTTTAAATTACAAAATCGGGAACATTTGCTTTCTGAGATATGAGGTGGTAAGTTTGCTTACTAGTGCACCGATAATGCTTAGTGGTTTTTGAATAATACAATAAGAATAAATATTAATGTGTCAAATAAATACTAGGAAAACATAATGCGATTTTTATTAAAAAATTTAATTCGCGGTTGCCACCATCTCATTTGATGAGCCTTGAACCAACCGTAGCGTACCAAAAACAAGTGATAAGCAGGCATCGATTAAAAGTAGACATTTAGTGCTTTTGTCCACGAATTAATTCGATCTTGCCTAATTTGCTAAGTCTTTCTGCCAATGATAACTAAAATTAGATGATGGTATTTCAAGCTTTTAGTAGAAGTATATTCAATCGATATCTATACATAATAAAATTAGCTGAAATTACGATTTTATAATTTTACTTTTTATAAAATTTTTGTAGTTGTTTCCAAATCCTCTCCAAACGCGAAAGGACTTAAGAAAAACTTCAAAATGCTGGGCAATAATGGGTTAAAGTTACAAGGGAATGAGATAGAAGAGATAAAGTTCTACAAATTACTGAAAAAACCCACACAGAAAAAACATTTTTTCAAACACTCTTTTTTTTTTAAATAAAGAAAAACTATTAATTTGATTTTGATTAATTTTTTTCGTATTAATTGTAGTAATTCTTTTACTGTCATAATTCAATAAAACATCATGTTTGGATTTATTACTAAATTTACAAATTCAAACACTACATTACATACCGAAAACTAGAAGAAACTTAATGGAGCCTTGATTTTTCGTCATTAAGAATAAATTCAGTATTTAAGTTAAATATATCTATGTTATGTCCTATTTAAATAATTAAAATTTTATTTGAATTTACATCGTTATTTTCTGTGTACATGACTTAAAAGCTTTCGTTTCATTATTTTCCTGATTGTGTATTTCTTGCGCCCCCATGAAGATTAGACTATTTTATTTGAAAGAAAAAACCTGCTACCGCATGTGGAGCAAATTAGCACTTCTTAAGATTAGAAAAGAAAATATTGAAATGAAAATGCTTTAAATACAATGGCTAACCAGAAACCATTAATGGTGGTGAGTCTTAAGTTGAAAGTAAAAAACCAGCCTTTATATGGGATATTGACCAGAAGGAGCTGAAGTCTGACAGCTAATGAGGGTTCGCCAAAGTTAATTTATGTTTTATTTCTCTTTTGTAAGGGTACACCAGCGTTATTTAAGTAAAGTTAATATTATTTATGAGAGCTAAAGGCAAATATTTAAATTTTATTTCATCAGCCTTGTCGAAATGGAAAGAAGACAGAAAGCAGAATAAATTTTAAGCTTCAAAATATCGAAATTGTTTAAGAAAAATAAGATACATATAAGACAAATTCAATAATATGTATATGTAAATAATCCATTTAAACTTTTTGGCAAGGATTATTCATATAACATTTTAACTTTAAAATTATATATTTATTATCGTACTAAGGACGTTTGAGTAGAGAAAATTCAAAATGTTGTCAGAGCAAAGCCATACACTTGTAATAATTACCATGAATTTTCAAATTGTATTTTAGCAAAATCAATCGTTTTTTGTTAATTAAGCTTTAAGTTTGCTTCTTTGGTCTAGTGGTAGTATTAAGTTTTCAACGAAATGACAAATAAGTCTGACAAAGTGTAGTAGCGCATAGAAAAATTAAATCGTGTAGCGGCACAGAAATATTCTGCGTAGTTTGCTAGTTGCTCAAGATTTTCTGGGATGTTTAAGCAGGAGAAATTTATGTTGGCTTCTGCTTGAATGATAATTGCTCAGAATAAATAGTCGGCGTGAGTAAGTGTATAAATAAAACCGATATTAGTGCTGAACCAAAGCTCAGAAGTTCTAATTACTGAAAGCAGCCAATAGCTAAAACACACTCTATGGCACGATGATGCCGACCAGATTTGGTACACTGACGGCTTCAAACAGAAAAATGGAGAAACAGGAGCAGGCATATATGGCTCCAACTTCCAAGGGGTCATTCCCATGTGAAAATACCCTACGATCTTCCAGGCGGAAGACTATTAAAATTTAGTTTGTGCTAGAGAATACATGAGAACAGAAACATTCTTGCGATTATATGGAATTTAATCGCCACTGGGAAGCCCTTCAAGATCTTAGACAAGCAAACCGCTTCATTACGTGAACCCAACACATATCCCAAATATTACTGCTAATGGACAGAAATGACCTTAGACTACTAACGGGATGATGTACCGGACATTGTGGTCTCAGAAGACACCAGTTTATCATTGGTAATTCTGAGACCAAACTATGCCGACTCTGCGAAACGCAAGAACAATCGCCAGAGCTGATTTTTTGTGACTGTCCGGTGGTGGCGGCACGCAGAATGAAGTTCCTTGGAGGCATCTTTATGACTCCAAGTGAAATATACAATATCTCAGCCCTAATCTACTTTAGTGAACACTTGGGCTGCACAAAAGATCTTTTGGATCGCGGTGCTTTGCATAATAATAAAAAATAATAGTAAATAGTCGGCGTAGAAATTATAATTTTCATTACAAAAAGTTAGAAGTCATCAATCAGTGTTGCCAATTGAGCCTTTTACCAGCTAAATTTAGCCGGTGCTAAGGTTGAAAAAATTAAATTAGCTTTTAGCTTTTAACTTTTACTAATTTTATTTTTACTTTTTCTATTTTAAACAGTTTCTTTGCTATATAAAACTTTTGAGTGATTTTCTTTTAAACTTCTCAAAATCCGCATACAAAAAATTACTTTTTACTAGCAAAAAATACAACAGATTCAAAAGGTTTTGTGAATGATTTCCCAGGAAGAGCACATTTAACAAATTTTATATCTATATAATATTAAAAAAGGGGTACCTCTAAAAATACAATGCTCATTATATAAAAATAAACTACAAAACTTGGAATACTAAAAGGGAAATCATGATCTCGCAAGTCCCGGTATTTTCGAAATAATACAAATGCCGAAGTTCTGGATTTTAAAATTTAAATCTCGGGATTTTCGTGCTAAAGTGAATTTAATTTTTTTAATTAATAGTATAATAAATGCTTAATAGAAAATGCTTCACAAATCACACAAATAAAAAATCAGTACTGATCCGTTACGTTCTGATGAATAATAAATTCTGCCAAATAGTACTCTCTTAATAAAATAATGAATTTATCCAAACAATTTCTTAAATCAAAAGAAATGGCTAAACTCAGATTTGAAATTAAGCCAAAGAATTCCTTTCAATATAAAATAGAAACAACTTAATTTTTATAAGCTGGCGCAAAACTAAAGTTATGTTTTAAATGCTTTATAAATTATTGATTTAAAATTTGTTTGTTCATTTTGTTTAGGATTTGTGCAAAGAAGACCTTTCAGTTCAAAGCCAAATGAGTTTTAAGTTTAAACAAAATTTTAAGCGAAATAAAATCAGATTGTGTATATTGCCCCACCCTTACAGAACTTTTATTTAAATATTGTGTTATGCTTTTTAGTCTCAGTTTATAGAATTCTTTTTTTAATTTTACCAGCTTTAAAAATAATTCTAAAAGTTGAGAGCAAACGAAATAAAATTTTACCTTTGAATACATTAACAAAGTACCCTCCAGTGTCATTGAAATGTGAGAATTTTTCAACCGCAATTGAAACGCCTAAAATCATTAAAATAATACAAAATTCTACAAAGCAACACGAAAATTGGCATAAATATTTAAATATTTGGGTCAGCCAACCCTCGAGCATGAATGGAATATTATTAAATTCTATAGAATAATTAAAGTTAGGTGTACTTAATGTTGACCATTCGTTATATGTACAACACAATTCAAATGCTTAATAACAATACACAGTGGAATGTTCTTGCAAAATAAATTCTAAAAAAATACGATTTTCAAACTACTTGTTTTTAATGTTTTCCTATTTTCAGCAATATATATATTTATCCTACGGTTCAAAAGAATATTTTTTAATTTAGAAATAATATTTTTAACAAAAAAGTTATTACTATCCTTTCTAGCTGCAGCAGTGATCAAAATAAACATTTTTAATCCAAATTTTTTATTTATGTGACAAAAAAAGTAATGAAATATTTACTAAATTTGTTTTCATACATTTTATTGTATAAAAATATCTCAGAAATCGTTAAACAAATTTTACAGCATCTTACAGAAGTAATTAAAAAAACTCATTTTATAAAAATATCTATTTGAAATAGTAAAATTCTTAATTTGCTCTGAAATTTAAATTTTTTTAAATAAAATAATTTTAAAATTTCCTGCCGTAAAGATTCGTTGAAGAATTCGCATTCGAAGTCGGTCAAAAAACGTGCCGAAAATTGTATGAGTGTTTGATAAGAAAGTAGATTTTTTTCTGAAAAAGTTCTTAAAGTGTTTATTACATGTCCGAATAACTTCTGAACGAATTCTGTAAAAGTTTTCTGAGGATATTCTGACTAATAAGTCCAGACAATGAGCATTTTAAAATAGTTCAGGCTATTCTGTTAAAAGAAGACTACTTAAAAATTATCTTTCAACAAAATCCCGACAAGCAGCTGAAATGTCGAATGTTTTTTTTAGGAAAACTAACAATAACGGTGGCAATTTTCTGATTGATATCTGAAGGAAACTAAATTTCCTTTTTTTGCAATATGCAGACTAGTCCGATATTAATCGGATAATATTCTAGATAATGTGTGGAGACGGCGTACCCGATAATTTTCGGTTATTTTGTTAAATGCTTGTGCGAACGTTACACATTTTTTCTGACACCAGACATGTTGAGAAAAATTGTTCAGTAGAATGTATCACGGTGATGGGTGAATTTAAGCGTGAACACGAAATCCATTGCTAGTAATATTGACATACCACTGCCACCAACCAGTCGGCCACCCAGTAAACCTCCAGTCAAGCCTGATGAAGGTAGGCGCCAGTTGGCTTCGAGTCGACCACTGATTCACGAATATAAACTAAAATAATTCCCCTAGCGGTGCTGCTTCAATATAAAAAAGATTCAATGCATTACAACTGGTACTACAAATGAAATGCTATTGAAATATTAAAAAAAATAATGAAATAAATATTAAGTTGAACTCAATGAAATATAAAATACTTTAAAAATTTACTAAAGTAATTATAAAAAATCTACTTTAGATGCTCGCGAAATAATAATCTTCATTTTGACGGGAGCACTTATTATGATGAAGTTTATATTTCCTTACACGTAGGAATTGTTATCGCAAAGTTTAAAAAAAATGTTATTCTATTTATCAGTGGAATCTGTGCTTAGCGATTGTAAAAATAAAAAAAGGGTTGTAAAGATTAAAAAACAACTAAAACTTAAAAAAAAATATTAAAAAAAGATCAAGTGAAGATCTTTGCAAGCTTTGTTAAAGGACTAAGAATTATCTGATCCTCTTCAGGTAACCTAATTCAACAAAAAAGAAAAAATTAAAACTAATTTAATTCTTTTTATAGGGTACAGAAATTTAAATTTTTCTGTCGATTATTTTAAAGAATAATGTTAATTTGAATACTACTTAACTGATCTTATCCTAAAACTATATGTAAATCAAAATTAATATTTGATTTTAAGGACAAACGTATGCCGTTATCTTTTCTAAAGAATATTTAAAGCTAAGTCTGGACGATGTATTGAATCAGCATATTTATACTGAAAACTTTGTTACAAGTACTTGCTTATCGTTTAAACGCAAAATTTTTTCAGCATATGTATGTTTAACAACATTTGCTAATACTTTGTTAACAATATCAACAAACGTATGTTTGTAATTTTAGCATATCGTGTAAACAGCATATTATTAGTGCTTAACAAGTTTCCTGCGTATGCTGACAGATATGTTATTTATTAAAAAACGTATTCCAGCTTTTCAGCATATGCCAAATTCGTATGCATATGCTCCTCATGCCTAAGCCCAATCATTCAGAACATTGAAATGTTTAATATCATTTAATAGTCATTGAAACAATAAAAAATTGAAAAAGTAACCCATTATTCGTATAAGTACATACATTAGTTGAATAATAATTAAAGAGTGTTGTCAAACTAGCTAATTTCACAAAGAAATGTTTATACGACTCACATATGCAGCAGCAAATAAAATTCAACATACCGTATGAACACAAAAATATTATGCTGACATCAAAAAATTTGCTACTTTCAGCATATCATGTTTACGCCAAACATATTGAATATGGTGATAGAGGCATTTGTTATTATTTTCAAGCAAATGAGTGTTGCCGTACATATGCTGATTCAACATATCATCTAGACTAAGCTTGTAAATTTTTTTTTAATGTATCTTATGCCGTTTTCTTTCCCAAAAATAATGTAACATTTCTTTTACTTTTTTTGACAGAATCGCAATTCGAATTTTTCTTAAGACAAAAATTTTGCCTCGTAATGTGATGATATTATGATTTCTAATAAACTTACTATTTAAAAAAATTATTAGATTGCAAATTTTCAATAAAAACAGCAAACAATACGCTATTAGTAATTATGTATTTATTCAGTTTGCCTGCTAAACTAAAAGTGAATGAAACAAATGGAAAAGTGAATAAATCTTTTAGTGTAGTGTGAGAAGTGTTAATATTTTTGAATATTTGCCTATTTTTGATATTTGTATTCTAATTGTAAATAGCAATAAGTATATCGAGGAAAAAAATATTAATAATTTATTATAATTCTTATAAGAAACTTTTGTATCATTTAATTACTCCGTTTATTTAGAACTAAAATTTTTTCATCAATACTATATTAACATTTGCATTTCATAATCGAAAACCATTACAAAGCTAAATATTTAATCAATATTGCAATCACAAGAGGGAAATATTTAGATAATATATGTTCTTCAATTTTAGTTTTTTTACATCCGTATGATACGTATTTTTCTTTTTTGTAGAAGTACTTTTTTCAAATAATTTATTAGTTTTAGTCATCGCTTTACCACGAAAAAGGCAAGTTTCATCGGAATTTGTTATAAATGGTAAAGGCAGATTAACATTTTAAAAACAAATAAATAAATCTAATCAAAACAACGATTAGTGACATTCAATAATATTCGTTTGCGTATTCGCAATATTGTATTCGCATTTCCAGAAAAACAAAAAGGCATTAAGAAGTAAAAAAGTTAGAAGTTACTTCTATCTTAATAGAACCGACGTCAATTTTTAAAATATAAATATTTACAAGTGAAAAACTCGGAGTCTAAATATTGTAACATAAAAAAGCTATTATTTTATTTATTTATTTATTTATTTATTTGTACTAATTACATCATAAAATTGCAATAACCAATATTGGAAAGTAAAGTAGAAGTGCGACCCACTATGGCTGTTGACTTCCTATTTTTAGTAGGCTTGTATACAGTCAAGAAGGTTAGCTTCAACAATATTTTAATATATTAATTTTATATTTTTATAACAAATGTTTTTCAAGACATCTGTAGGTATCTGGAAAAAAGCTGTTAATGAAACATGATTGTTATCAATCGCAGGATATTATGTAATTAGCACAAGGGACAAAAGCACGTTTAAATGAATGAGAATTCAATAAAAGTTAATAAAGCCTTAAACAATCTTTTGGCATGGTCCTTTCCTTAGAGAGAGGAGGGCGGTTTTATGGTTAGCCCCTTTTGCCAGCTAACGAACATTAGTTTTTTATTTATTCATTCAATCCTTTACGCAATTATTATATAACGACTTTTTAGTATGCCCTGTCCTCATTATATACTCATTTATTGTTAATTTGCCTGCTGTCTTTATTATGGTTATGTTTTTCAACATAAAACTATTAACCAATTTATTCTTCATAAGCCTCAAACCTTTCAAACTAATTAAAATCTACTTTTTTCTTTTCCCAATGCTACTTGTGTGTTTTATATTCGTATGTTTGTTTCGAATTTCTATACAATTGTATTATAAGGGAGTAGAAAATATGCAGTTGCACGAGCTATGAATTTGACTGGGTTTTTACATTTTCATGCCACATCATCAGTAAACCTTGAATTGGGAGAACATCTTTATTTATTTATTAATTTAGTAAATATTAATTTACAATTCTTAATTGCGAATTAGATTTTTTTAACTTAAAAAATTATAATTATTATATTTATTATTACAACTTGTGACTAATAGCACCATAAATAATACATAAAAGAAAGTTCCTTTAAAAATGTATCATTTTCCGAAAATATCGTACGAAGAACTACCATTCAAAAGGTAAATTAAATTTTTTTAAAGTAGCTTGTATAAAATTCTTCATTCTCAAAATTACCATTTCTTAAGAACATTTTAAATAACTTACATATTCAAAAACCAACCCTTTTCCAGTAACTAACTTTTCTAAGAAATAACTTTTCCAAAAAGAACTATCTTTCAAAAGTATATTTTCAAAAAATTACTCAATCAAAAAAGTTCGTGTATAAAAAATACATCCAAAAAGTACCTTTATCAAACAGTACCACTTTCCAAAACTTCACAAAAAGAAATAAAAATTATGTATTGAAAAAGGATAATTTCCAAAATGTACATGTTACCATTTTTTGTACCATTTTCGCTCCACTTGAACAAACACAATTTATTTTAAATGAACTTCTATTGAGTAGAGGTCATAGTAAAATATTTCTACATGTGTATCGTTAGCTGAAATGCAAAACCACGTAAGAAACAACAAACTTGAAATCTTTCTTAATTCATCATTGTGTATTATTTACAAAACACTAGAAATAATGAAAATTGCGATCGATATTATTTTTTATTCGTTTTTCATTTCAGCTAACGATTTGGACAAGAAAACTAACTTAAAGGACTAAAACGTGTACGCCTTATTTGTCAAATCGTATTGGAGATAAATTTCAGAAGGAAGGGGGTACGTCCTTTACATTTGAATTTAAAAAAATCCTTTTTAAGTGGATACAATAGAAGTGAAAGCTGCATACTGAAGTTGAATTCTCTAAAATAAGTCGATTGAGCTGGCCGATGATGAGTGAATCACTCATGTTAATCTTGAATATATGTATGTCTACATTAAATTTAAAGCTTTGCAAAGAAAATAATTTGATTATATTCGAATAAAAGTTTTCCTTAGATTTCCACAAGAAATTTAAAAATTATGCGCTTAAAAAGATCATGAAACTTTTGTCATTTTGTTGTGTTGCTATTAAATTTCATAACTGCATGAACTTCATAAAAAAAATGTTCACTTTAATTCAGTAATAACAAAAGTGTCTTGAAAAATATTAAGTAGAATCAAAAAGTTTTATTTGGAAATAAACCACAAGAAAATAATGAATGTTTAAATCTTCACAACTTATTAAAATGTTAATATATGTAAAATTTCTACATTAAAAAGATGGTCTAAGTAATACAAAATATTTACAGAGGTTCACTCTGGAAACTATGCACAGGTAAATAGAAAGAAAGTATTATAAAGTATTCTTAAAAGTTTGGGTTTTCGCTTCCAAAATAATCTATAAAACAACAATGCTTTATCCTTATATATCCTGCAAATTGGTATTTAAAAATTAATTTCTTTTTTTTTTCAGATAAAAACAGTAAATTTATGACAAATATTCAATAGTAGTCGTCTTCTCGTCAATGACAAGACCTCTAAAGTAGAATTTTATTAAATAAGAATTAATTTTCCGGATCGGTTTGCAAATGACGAAAAAATGTTTTTAATATCGCACAAGATATTTTAATAATTTCAATTTTCTCCAAAACTTGTATTCTAATATTTATATTTACCTGCTGTAAAAGTTTCAGACTGTTTTCGCTAATAAAACGCTTGTAAAATCAAAAAGTGTATTGCTTTTGTTGAAAATTTTAAAATTTCGAGTTAATGCCATCTTGTTGATGAAGTGCGATATATGAAATGAAATAGTCGATCAAGAGATGGTTTCGATTATTTTGCATTAAAAACTAAAACTTATTGCAATAACGTGGCAAATGCAAATCCAAATATTTTGTTTTTGGATTGCAAAGAAAAGCTACGATATTTTGCATTTGCACTTTTGCAGGACCATTCGCATCAAACACTGAATACTGCTGTTGTTTTAACTAAAAGGCGAAACGCCCTTTGCATTGAGCTTTGTCGCATGCATTTATTTACATTGCGTGTTGACACAAAGACGTAGCCTGATACCTTTTTGCTTTATTACTAATATGGCATTTACACCAGACCAAAATCTAATAGATTTCAATTGAAATCTCTATCAAATTCTGTACTGTTTACAACGGGTTATATATGACATTTTTCAAGATTGCGTAGCCATACCAAAAACAGTTGATTGGACTTTCCATTTTTAAATATCAAACTCCATACAAAAATTATCATTCAAATGAACAACTGCTAGCGAGCGCATTCAGTGAAATAAATTAATTTTATTGCAGCTTATTTTCCCATGACTCGCAGAAAATAAAATTTTAATTTCCTAAATGAAAAACCATAGTTGCATCACTAAGTACTAAGAGATTTTGAGTAGATTTTTTTAAAATCTTGTGACGAAAAAGATTTTTTTGTATGGGAAATCTAGTTAAAAACAAAAATATTTTGCTCGAAATTTCGTAAGTACTAGATTTGGTGTGGTGTAAAGGCCATAGAAGATATATTTTAAAAGTCATTCCAAAAAATTTTTTACAGTTGTTAACTGAAACTTTGATTGGTAGTTTGTTATTATTAATACACTTTTGAAAAATTTTAATTGTCTTTCAAATCATTTTATTAACGTATAAATCAACCATCTTGTGTTATGTTTTATTAATTACAACTTAAGCAACATAATAAAATAATAAGTTTACACTGTTATGTTAATACATTTACAATTGTTCGCTTTTCTGTTTTTTGTACTTACTTAGAATAATAATAAGACAGACGAAAATTGCACCCAATGCACCCACACTCAACTTTAGTCTTTGACCCTCCTGTACCAATTCACAATTTTCACCCCAATAACCTTCTGGACATATGCAACGATAACGTAAACGTGGCTCTAGATTTATACAAGTGGCACCATTAAGACATGGCAACTCCAGACACTCATTACGATCCACACATCCTTTTGTATCGGCAGACATGACCCGACCTTCACTGCAGCTGTAAAGGGAATAGAATGAAAAACAAATATTATAATAAAAAAGAAGGATACAAACTAAAACAAATATGTATACTTAAATACAATCAATATATGAACGACAATTTTTATATGAGCAGAGCAAGTATGTGAACGAAACAATATCCCAGCGAATAGCTTTGACATTTACTATGAAAATATACAACAAGCGAACTTCTAACATAAGTCACTTCCACTCCTAGTTGGTATTATTCTGACTACTGTACTGTATGATGTGTGCAAAAAAAGAAAATTTTTCCGTACGAGCTATTTGACTGAACTAGAGCTTAATACCTCCTCTGTCTCTATACGGTTTTGTTAGAGTACCAGCTTGTGTACCTGAGCTATAGTTTTTCTTTCAGAATATAAACTGCCTAACCAATATACTTGTGACTAGTCTTTTTTAAAAGCAAACGAGCTAAACTTTTACGAATTCATACGAATATTTAAGTCGTATATGCTACTTTGAGTACCAACTAAACTGGAGATATGTTTAACTTAACAGAGATTGATTAGTATCAAACTAATTCTTTTCTTAAGTTTTGAAAGTGATTTTAAAGTAAATAAATAGAAAAGAATAATCCAATCAATATCTAGAGTTTTTTTTTCAAAACTAGACGTGAACTCATATTTTTATCTACTGTTTTAAATGATTACATTATTTTCAAATTCTGCCAAATTTGTAATGCCAATAGATATGAGAATTAAGTGAAATAAATTAATTTTATTGCAGCTTATTTTCCCATAACTCGCAGATAATAAAATTTTAATTTCCTAAATGACGTTTTCAAAAATCCAAAAAAAAAATATTAATTAAAAAAGTCTCAATTTTTATATCGTTACTCTAAACTATAAAACGAGAAAACATCTTAATAGAACGACTTTAGAAGAGCCTTATCTATGGTTTTTAGCTCTAAAACTGCAGATTAGTGATTTTCCATCATTTCTTATACTTTTGAATTTTTATAGTTATTTTCTTAAATTTTTCATCTAATATTTAAATATATTTTTGAACTTAAACATAAACCAGTTCAACATTATAAACATTAACATTTCTTATATTTATGTTAGATATACCTCCGCTAAACTAAATCAACGATATTTTTTGTAATTATTTTTCAAATTAAATTGGTTGTTAATCTAAAGTGATTACAATTAGGATAAAGTTCGCAACGTTTTCAGTCAGAAAGAGTTGGATATGGACAAAAATTAACATCAACTAAATTCCAATTACATGGCAGAACAAAAACAACGTTATTTTTCGGGAGCAGCAAGACTTAAAAGGAAATTGAAATAAGAGATCTGTCAGTCTTTAAGGATTTTCCAGTTAATCTAGACAAGGGTGTAAATGATACGCATATATATAACTATCTTATCCGAATGCCATATCGTGAAATATCTTCTTTGAAGGAGATACTATGCAGGCTTTTTTAATGTAATCAATGACTCTTTGTCATTTTACTTTCTGAAAACATCAAAAAATTACTTTCGCGAAAATATCGTTGAAAGCTGATTGGAAAGTAAAAAAAAAATTTAAGTGTGTTAGTGAGGAAGTGTGAGTGTATTGCGACTTTCAGGCATTTAATTTTATGTGTAAATGGTTGCGTAAGATAACACGTCATAAATATTTTACGAAAAAACTTTAAAGAAGGAAATTTTGGGACTGCTTAAAAAATTGATGTGGCTCCCTGTATAAAAATATAAGAAAATTCAATATGGATTTTTTTCGTTAAATGAGTTCTGAATTTTATTTAAAATTAAGTTTAGCTGCAAATTTTTAAAGAAGAAAAGTACTCGCATATTAAAAAGAAAAATATGATTATCTGTTACAAATAAAAGTTGTAAAATTGGCAACTAACGTGACGTGAAATTATAGAAAAGAAAAATGATTTTCTCTTTCTGGGGAATAGCCTTCCATCAATTTAAACAATTTTATAAAGATTGGTGAACATAGGGACGATCTTGTTTTTTCTTTAAATGGGAACTCCTTTATTCCCTTCGACATACTCCAAGTAATTTTTTTATATAAATAAATTATATTTTTTATAGTCTGTTATATGTAAAGAATGCTCCCCGTTGGTACTTAAGTTGTTATCTACCATGACATTTGATGCATTTGGCATAACAAATGAAGTGGAAAATGCTTTTACTTGTTATTCTTGTGTGACTTTTTTTCTTCATTTCTTTTCCTGTAGCTGCTGGTAATAATGCACTGATGTGTTAACGGCTTTGAAACAAAGATACTGAAAGGCTAATATATATACTGGATGCCATAGTAAAAAACAGAAGGCAGCTGCTTATGAATGAAAGTTTATTTAGGGCACTTCAATTTGGTTTGGCTTGTGTGGTCTTCTATTGCACAATATTAATAGTTTTATAGTATTTTTGAAATAGTGAGTCTTTTACGTTTTTGAAATAATGTTAAAAAACATAACATTACAAAATGATTACTACTTTAAGTACAGTAAAACCTCGATTAAGCGTTCACCACTAGAACGGGCTCAGCGTGGATAATCGATAAACAGTATTAATATAATTTATATAAAAAAAAGTATTTTTAGAAACCATTCATGTAATCGTTGTTTGAATAACGAGTTGATACTGTAAAATTTTGGTTTGAGATTATGGCATTCGCCATTGCAAATGTTATAACCTTACAATCTTTATAGAGGTTGACGATATTCTAGTAAAGCATGGCGGTTTTAAAGACTACAGTACTATCTCAATAATCCGCACACCATAAATCTTGAACATGTCCGTCTTACGTGAAATATAAAGATTTTTATAATGTTATCTTACCACTTCGATTAAAAGTGTTAGACATACATTTTCCTAAACCAGTTCTGTTCTTTTTAGTATCATACACGGTCAGTTGTTTACGCCAGATTTGTCTGCAATACATCTTATTGATTTAACTGTGTCAATTTTATCCAATAGCTTACACTTCCTTTTTATCTTAAATGTTATATGTGATCTCTTGCTTGTACTTTTTATTGTTCTACAAGTTCCAATAATATGAAGAAAGTTTGAAATAAGTATATCAAAGTAGTAAATATTTTGTGAATTTACTACATACATACTGGGTGACGAAAAATTAATCCCTATATCGGAAGATGTTATAATTTCTGCAAATGGTGTCGTACGTCAATCATGTGTAACATTTGTGAACTAGAGAACTGCAGAATGAAGCGCTATCTTCCGCAAGAGCGTCGAATAATAGTTTCGAACCTTTTCGTGTTCGCATAATATCCCGTTTTTATGATTTGCCATGGCCAGCAAGATCACCATATTAAACCAGCCTAGACTTCTGTTTTTGGGACTACTTGAAGTCGCGATCTTATGCCAACAAGACCCAAATAGTCACAGCCCTTATGCGAATGCGAACAGTTATCATTGGAAATTTAGCAGAAAATGGGAAATGCGATAAAACGGACACAAATGTGTATGAAAACTAATGGAAGCTATTTGGCGAATGTCATCTTTTCCACTCAACAGCAAAAAATTGTAAAGTTCCAAAAGCGAACTTTCATCACTCTAAATAATTTTTTTTATTTGGTAAAAAAGATATTAAAAAACAAAATTTGATAATTAATTTCGCGCCACCTTGTACATATGTATGTCAAAAGAATACACTCAAGTAAATGAAGCAAAATTGTCAAACGTTGACGAATATGACGGTAAAAAGTTGCGTTATTATACAAAGAGAATCACATGAATGAAGAAAAAATATTAGTGTCAGGATTATACAGTAAAAAAGTGGTACTGTCCGGTTTGTAGCAGTGTCCAGATTATAGATGTGTCCGAAAAATCACGTGTCGGGTTCATCGGTATGGTACTGTTCATTCTGAATACTGGCATTTCGTTTAATTCTTGATGTGTCTACATTTCTAAAAAGAAACCTCTTCTATAAAGTTCTTTGTTGTTAAAATTCTTTTATTAATTTAACACAAACCTGTCCGCTAAAGATTTTACTGTATCAAATACATATTGTTACACTCATATTGTTGCACTGACACTTAAATAAGTGAGCATACTTATGAATATGAATGAATGTATGCAAATCCAGGAAATGTTAAAGTAGCTGGAGAAGTAGCAACAGTTGTAGAAATAGAACAAGTATCAGAACAAAGCTTCGGGAAGTATGTACAACGATATATGCAAATTGCTAATGTCTTAAAGTTTGTAATAGTATAATGCCAACATTCTATCAACAGATGTGTATAAATATTACAATAAAGATGATTTCAGCAAACACATGTTGTGTTGCAATATTAAAATTAACTATTGATGCCTTTTAATTTAAAGTTTACTATGTTCTTACAAATTTAATTTTAGTCATTATCATCGATATTTAATGTTTAAAAATCTGTTATTGTATTATGTTTTGCATTAAAGCTGCAAATTTTAATATACTTTACGTAGTTTTAGTTGCAATAGACTTTAGTGAAATAGCCACATATTGCAATTTAGTTAATTGGTAGACAAACAAATGAGAACTCATTTATGATTTAGTGGTTAAATTAATTTACTGATTAAGAAAATTTTGTTTGTACACTAGTTATTTATAATTAAAAGTATCTATGGTATTGTTTGGATTATTAACTACCAGGCCCACTATGTCGAATGAATTCATTCTTTCGTACAATTATAATTAAAACAAAAACAAATTCTAAAATTTTGTGTTTGTTTTAAATGTAATTGTACGAAAGAACGAATAAATGTGACATAGTAAGTCTGGCGGTTAAATTATTCTGTGAATTAAAAAATAAGTAAATTTAAAACTGATTGTTTAATACGGTACCTACACAAAGGTGAGGCAAATCAAAGAAACTGCTTTTATACAAAATATGTAATATAATTTTGAGTATACAAAATTTTTGTAAGATTTTTTTTTCAAAATATGAGGATCGTTTTAGTATGATAATTAGTTTTGCATTATTAACTAAAAAAACATATTTTTTGAGTTGTTCCACTTTCGTATTATATCCTTTATTTCGTTTTTTTATTTATGTACTTGAAGTGCATTTTAATTTTTGTTTTTAAGGGACAAATACAAACCGCGAAGCCATTTTGGGTTGTCTGCAGAAACACCCAGGGTCTAGGCAGGAATCTAAGGGGGCTCCCCTAAATAAATTTAACATGCTTTATGCATTTTTTTATTAACCTTTATAGTTAATAGGCAAAAAGGTTTTTTAGATCAGTTTTAGAGACGTATTACTAAACAGATTTAAGCAAGATTTATAAGTTTTTAATGAGGATTTTGCATAGATGTGCACAATCTTAATTTTATTTAAATGGGTTCAGTATTTCGGGAAAGTAATGAAGGTAATGTAAAAACAAAACACGAAAATCAGCCCACTGTTCAAAGTTTGATGAAATTTTCCTGTAAAAAGGAAGAAAAATCCTTGCTAGTGCCTATTTAGGTAGTTCGGTTATTTTCCAGTCCTGTAAAAACAGTTGACGGGACTAGTTTAGCTTTATTCGTCAGCTCCTCAAATAACACACATATTTCTTAAAAGATTTTCAAATTTCGGCGCTTACTTGGGTGCCAGAAAAGTTTAATACTCACGTGCATTCATATTCATTCCACAAATCAACGCAATCAAATGGATCCGGGCAGATAATATTTGAGCAAGGACGATTTGAAGGACAGTTACGTTCTAAGTTTCTAGCCATGGTTGCTTGTCCCCATTGACTGCCATTCATGGAGGGTGGCAGAGGCAAGTGTTTTCCATCCAATCTAGAAGAAAAATACATAAAACATATTTTTTTATTGTAATAGCACAAATTGAGTTTGAGGAATCGAAAATTGTAATTATCCGGGATTTTTCGACCTTTTCATTAATAATTGTTCTCAAATTAATTCAGCACAAGTTAAATTTGTTTTCTATAAAAATAACAAATAATATATATTATCAATACTTCACTAGTCCATTAATTATTAAGTAATATTGTGAAGTAAAAATATTTATTATGACGTTAAAAGTTATAACTGAAAGTCATGCTAATATGTTTTGCGGGTGTAACTATCCTACGGGAAATGTTGCACCAATTGTCCTGAACGTACCTCTCCTACGGCTGGAGAAAATTGGAATGGCACAAAAAGATCCTGCGTCGAGACTGGTGAGAAGGGGATGTATCACAACACTAGAGCAAAAGTGCTCACAAGATTCCCTCACTCTGCGCAACATCGGAAGATTAAAACTTTATTTTTTAAGTTTTTCGGGAGCAAAAGCTTTTAAGTATCTTTTTCTATTTTTTTATTTATGGTCATAGAATACATTAACTAAGTTATTATCTGATTAACGATAATACATTTGGTGATTTACAACAAAAAAATTTTCAGAAACATCTTAATCTAAACCGAAGTTATACAAACTGAAAAGCTAATACCATCCATATAGGGTACATCCTTAAATGCAGTAATTATACAATAATCTAAGCTTAGCGTTCGGCAACCATCACCTCGCAATAATTTTTTGTTCAAAAGTTCCCTAACCGTGACCGTGCTGCTGGTACAATGTTCTGCAGAGCGGTTGCACAAATTTATTGCATTTTGTAAAATTTTTAGATTCGTTCGGTGAAATGTAGATTTTATACCAGACCTTAAGGAACTATTCTGCATGTTCATTGAGCACTAGACTTGGACAGATTACTCTAGGATAGTTCTATTACCAGTTTTTAAGAAACTATTACTGGGACTGGTACTAAGAATAGCACCACAAGACAATTAAATAAAGGTTAGATATAAAACCTGTCACCGACCTGTCAATTGACCTCCTCCAATGACAAACCATGTAACCCTGGGAACCAGTCTTATGATAGGTTCTTTTCCTTCTAGGGTAAATATTCTCAGATAAACGTTTCACATGCAAATAATAGCAATAAATAAATTTTGCAAGCACATACATATATGCTTTCAGAATAAAAAGTAAGTAAGTAAAGCAATTAAGAAGGCAATAAAAGCAAGCAGATACAATTTGCAAAAGCTTCATAAAAATATTTCGGTTCCCTAATTAAAAATGAAAAATCATTTTTGTTTCTGGTCTTAGAAAAATTATTCAAAAATAAACTAATTAACTTTCGCTCGAGTTCGCTCAAATATAATTTTTTATTGTATTTAATAATTGTCGTCAGATAACTCTCTTCATTTATGATGCATAGTATTTTATCGCCTAATTAAATTAAAACGAATTGAGTGATTTGGAATCGACTTGCTGAATCCGGCATGTTTCAAATGCAATTTCAAAGAGCAACAGAGTCTTTGGGAGGATGCAGCTTTTAGAAACTTCACTACCACAGCAGTCATATCTGTATTAAATCTGCTTACATTGTTCTTAGCTAAATTACCACATGACTTGTAAAAATATAAGGTGAAAAAGAAATTTACATGAAGCAAGCTGCGCTCATATCACGTAAAATATTTTGACAATTTATATGAGACTGTCTACCGGCTGGTTAAGTCAAAAAACATCATAATTTAAGCTGAAACGTAGAAAACCCTTGAGCAATTCATAAAAAGACAAACTGATTCCAAGAATCGTACATAATACCACATGGAATGTGTGAGAAGTATATTAAGTTGTTAGGACATACAAATGTAAGCAATTATGAAACTAAGCAGAAGTTTTACTCAAGGGAATATATTTTATAAAACAGAAAAAGGCATTCTCTAGAACAATTGAGCTTTAAATCAATAACTTTTCTCTTCCAGTAACCTTTTGGTCACTCAGACAAACAAATTACACATAAATCATTCTTACCTGATGTCATCTAGGCAGGAACGTTGAAAATCTCCTAAAACTTCAAATGTCTTAACGCCAGTATACTCTGCCTTTCCCCCAGCGTACACACCCTCCTGTTTATCAATTGTCAACCACTGATGGCCATGATAATTAAATGTTTCATTGTAACGTCTACCCTCACCACCATCGAGTTCAATAAGAGCTGCTGAACCGTAACGACATACTTTTACCACATGCCATTGGCCATCATTAACCGTTAAAGAGGTGAGGGCAAGTTGATGTTCTTCCACCCTCAATGAGTTAAGATTGTATCTAAATTGTAAATATCCTTGGCTTAGTTCCAGTATGGCGTACTCACGATTATGTTGATCGGATACACGAAATATTTCGCCCTGCATTTCTCGTGTGCGGAAACGTAATTGTAGTTGCGTAGAAAAGCGATCAGGTTCAAACGATAAGGCAAATTTAACATAACTTTGAGTTTTGAACGTTGTAGGTATGGTGGGTATATTGCACATGGGACCCATCCAGCCGGGCTGACATTGGCACTTGGCCTGTACTAAACTCGCCACACAGTTGCCATGTTCCCAGCATCTAGCAGTATGATCGGTTTTCAAACACACTTCATCGGTTTGAGGGCAACCTGGATAGCTATTACGAGCCAAAGCAGGAAATGCTAAGTCATAATGTTCCGAGTTGTGCACTACGTTACGTATACAACCATCAAACCCTTTGGATGTGAAAGCATATTGCCAGCGGAAAAGGGTTTGATCAAAATGTTGTCTATAAAGACCGCCTAATTGTAGTGGTGTATTTAAGTTGAGTGCTTCATTGAATGGCGGTATAATACCTTGTGACTGACAAGAACTATCATCGAATTCAGGTGCGGAACCGTCTTCCATTTCGTAAATTTCAGCTGATCTGCAAAAATCTACTACCATTCGTATAAGCTCGGTATTCCAAAAAATATCGAGCCTGTGCCACACACCGTCATTTAAAGTCTTCTGAGTTTTGACTCTCAATTCTAAGGTTCCAGAACCATAATCTATCAGAAGGCGGGGAAATCCTTGCTCTAGTTCGATGGCTATAAAGTCATTAAGCGCTAGTTCTTCAGCTTTGGGAGGCACTATGGGTCCATTATATAGAATTAAACCATCCGCTTCTTTCGTTATAAACTCTAAACTCAAATGGGAGTTTTCACAGTGCTGCAACGGCGGATACCAAGACCAGCCATTGCCTTTAAAACTACGAGAGTTTTGTTGACATCTTGGGCCATTGTAGCCTATAGGACAAGCCACGCAACGGGGACCATTGCGTGTTTCCACACAACGGCCACCATTATAGCATATCAGTGTGCGGCATGAGTCATCTTTGCTGTAATTGCGGGCTTTGCAAAAGCATTCAGCAGTTATATCTAGTCTAACTCCGACCAAGGCAGTTTTGTTAACATTGACTGTATAAGGAAGCTTATTGATTTCTATACGATTGGAGCAAGAACCTTCACATTTCGCTTGCTCTTTTAGACACTCATCTATGCCCACCATGGTAATGTTGAGACCCAGTTCCCTTTCTATTTCCTCACGTTGCATTAGCACCACACCATTTAGCCTGACAGCCTTAAAATAGGGCTGTTGATTAACAGAACGGGCAGAAAAATGAACATCTGTTACTTCGGCACTTTTTGACTGGACACTAAAGACATCTACCAAATCACGGTCAGTGTAAAGTAACTCAGCTAGCTTATCGCGAAATCGCTCCAGTTTCGAACGTACTAATTTATGTTGCATAAAATTCCAAGTGCGCACAAATTCTTCATCTGTTATACCGTGCAGGCGCATGGAACCAGCATCTTTTATTGCTTCCTGAGTAATATCTTTTACTGTGACTGTCATATTCGACGGTACATCCACCTGGCCTTGTTCACGATCGTAAACTTTAAAGCGCAGATTGTAACGTCCTCTACGAGTGCCAGCTTTCATTGACACAATGCCCGTATCGGTGTCCAATTTGAAACGCTGATGTTCCTGTTGTTCCCAATAATATTTTTTATCACCTACGTCCCAATCATCTAGATCGTGCACATACACCCTTCCTATGGGTGTATCATGTGACTGACCCTGAAAATTGTAGACTAAAACCTCTTTGCTGCCCGGCAACATTTTATTATCATTTACATCGCCTATAATCACAGTTAAAGTAGAAGTGCCGGTCATGGCTGGTAAACCGTTGTCTTTAATTTCGATGGGTATGAGGTAGGATTTTTGTTGTTCACGGTCGAAGGGTCGCAAAGAAGAGATTATCGCACCACCATTACCATTATCAGCTCCTAGGATTATTTTTTTATTGTTAATTTTTTTTTAATTTATTTTGTTACACATCAACATAAAATGTATACAAGTTTCAGTGGAACAATCACACCATCCAGCCAGTATCATAAATAGCAGAATTTATCAAGATTTTTAAAAAGAACGCGTAGATTGTTATTGTTATTTTATTTGAATTTCCATTTTAATAATATAATTTTGTTGATTGCCAAATGTATTTATGTGGTTTTTTTATGTAAAAATGATTTTTACGCAGCAGCATTAATTTATTGGTATAATTTTCATTAAAAAAAGTGCAGCCATAAAGATAAAAGGAATAGACAAAAAAGAGAAACCCAAAAATTTAATAAATTGTTAGTTGAGGTTTTTTTCAAAAATTTTTTTTAAATCATCTGCAATTTACTTTAATAAATTTTAAAATAAATCTAATAGTACAATATGTATGTGTGTGTATGTAGGTCATTGTTAGGGATTGCTTAATAGGTTGAAAATATTTTTTAAATATGTATGTATATTTTCTTTTCTGAGCTCATATTTTAATATTCAAATATGATTAAAACTCTACAAAAAAATATGTAAATTATTTTTATAAATATGCATTCGTTTATAAATACTCTTTACTGAGTGAGTAATTCATGTTAAATACTTTAAGTAAATTTATGGAAATAATCCTTATGAACATATAATTGCTTCCATGAAGGATTGGTTTTAAAATAACTTTGTAAAAATTCTCTTTTATTTTATTGTTATCAAAAGACATAGATTTCAATGAAAGATTGTGAGTACTTAATTTTGTGAGTAATTTAAAATAAAATTAAATAAAATAATATTAAATTAAATAACACAAAATAAAAACTAATACAATAACTCTATGACAAGTTTCTACAACTACTGTAAGCATTTTTTGACTCGACAAAATTTTGATTATCCTGCGAAACACAGTGTAGTGTGTGCTAGAAAGAATCTTAATTTGCTGTTATATTTAGTTTGATTATCTTATAAACCAATGCAAACATATATATAATTTAAATATTAAACATTGCTCCTTAAAGCTGGATTCACCCATAAAATTTTTGTCCGGACATATTTTTTATGCGTGAATCCATCTTAATTTTCTTTATGTAAGCATATTCCAGTGCCAATTTTTTATATTTTCACTATGATGGATTCTCAAATTATAGAAAACATGGTTATGGATTGATATCCGAAACCAATAGCTCAATGAAGAATACTGAATTATTATTCTAAGTACAATAAACGGATTGTTATTTACTCATTTAATCTAATGGATTAAACTAATGCATTGTTATATTGCTTATAATATTTTTAATATGATTAAAAATAAGATTTGCATGTTCGGTTCTTTGACCTCCACAGTAGTAAATTGAAATCTTTGTAAATTTTTCTTTATTAACTAAAAACATATAATGTTTGTTTTTGGGTAAATGTAATATTATCGTAATAACGACAATGTAAGTATTTTGCATGTATACTTTTGGAGTAAACATTTCAATCCGTGATTAAAAAGTTGATATCATCGTACTTTTAAGATACTATTGGATATTAAAAAATATCGTGTTACTCCACCGGCTCCTTTGGTGCTTTCAAACTAATTTGACTTCAACGCGTCCAAAAATTTATATCCGGTATATCTCGACATACATATTTAACATAACTAGTGAAAGTATTTTAAAGGAGTACAATGTCTTAAGCTTATCTTCAAGTTTGCTTTAACAGATTTCGCTACACATCCAAGTTGAATAATTTGTTGACTATTCCCAAATCTCCGTAGGTTGTGCTAAAATTTTCGTAGTCAGCCCGATCCACAAGAGATGATTTAATTATAATTGGAGGTCGAAAAGCAACCAAAAGAAGGATTTTATTGATGTCTTTGTAATAAATTAGAGTACGGGGCTTGTTGGATATGATCACCTTGATTCCTTTATCAATCACATTAAACTCTGAATTAGGGTTTGTGTAAATATTTTTTCTTTTTATGTTTACTTTTAATTTTTATTTGCCGCCCTTTCCTACCGTCGATTGACAATTGGAATCAGTAGCGAGTAAGTTGTAAAGAGTACTTTAAAGAGTGTTTTCAACTCGGTGATTTCAGCAATACTAACTCTAACTTTAATTGATTTTAAAGTACAAATTTGCATTATATACTTTGAGGTTCAAAAGGAAAGTAGTTTTGTTTTTAATTTTCTTCTAACTAATGTAAGCACTTTCTACTTGCAAATGGGATAATTTCCAACCAAAATGAAAAATGGGTCAACGAGAAAAAATGAAATAACATCTAAAGTGCAAAATGAAATAATTTGTAAATTGAATGATTCCTAATACAATAAGTCCAAAAAGAAATTAAATATCTGCCAGTGAAGGAAGTCCTAAGAAACGTGAAAGAATTCCTTATACAGAAAGTCTCAACAAGAATTTAAAAAAGAACAAATTGTATGAACCGTAATTTCAGGACAAATAAAATAGCTCCCAAAAAAAATTAAAAAAGTCTCAATGAAATTAAATGAGTCCAAAGCAAATATTAATTAAATGCGAATTCCAATATTTCCCCAATTTAAAAAGCAAGAATATAACATAAACGCCAGAACAAATACGATTCATTATATGCTTTAAGTTAAAAAAGTTAATATTACAAAGATTTTGATTTAGTACTGTGTGGGTCAAAAGAGTGCTATTTATAAAATAACTAAAAAAATAACTAAATGGCAACTTGAAGAAAATGTTTCTGAACTTCTTTTAATTTACACAAAGAATCAAATAAGCAATTACAAATTTTTTAGATAAGTAAAAAAATTGCTTAATAAGTATTAAAGAGCTTAACTCACTTCTGTCATACTCCAGCTTAAAACTTGATTTTATCAAATCGCTAGCTAAAGGGTCCATGCGAAATGTAAATGGTCCTCCATTGCCTCGTGCTCTGTCGTCAGCGTCCTTAGCTTCTATTTGAATAATTTTACGCGGGCTTACATTTTCGGTTAGAACAGGCCGGTAGTCCTCTTTAAATACAGGAGCATTATCGTTGATATCTTTAACTGTGATGGTCAAAACAGCTGTCGTTGTACGAGGTACAATACCATCATCGAATGCTAAAATTTGTAAATGGTGTCGTTCATTTGACTCACGATCCAACGATCTTTGTATACTTATTGCACCCTTATCGCTAATAGAAAATTGACGTTTGCGATTAGTGGCTCTCACCAGTTTATAACTAACTTTACTTTTGCCACTTTGGTCGGCATCGGTTGCTTTGAACTGTTCTAAAATGGTGCCAACTTTTGTGTCTTCGTATATCGATAGCTCAATACGGTCTCTTTCAAAGTGCGGTGAATTATCATTGATATCACGCAGTCTAATCACTATCCATGAGTAGGCCAGATGATATTTATCATTATCATTATCACCTTTGTCGTTAACTTGTATGCGAAAACGAAAACCTTTACTCTGCATGGGATCTTCATAGTCCAAAGGTTGTATGATTTTTAAGGAACCAGTACCATCACTATTACGCACCATTTTAAATTTATCTGCACCTAAACCACTATTGGGCACTACTTTATATTGAAACGCATTCGTTTCATCTTCATCTTGTACTGTCACCGTCAGTATAGGTGTTTCTGGTATATAAGTATCATTTGTTTCATCTACCTCTGTAAACCATTCATCTTTGGTGAACATAGGTGGCATATCATTTAAATCTTTTACTCTTATGGAAGCTGTTCCAGTGCCTTTTAGACCACCACCATCCATGGCCACTACCTGTATAGAGTAGTCAGGCGTTCGCTCGCGATCAAGACAACATACTGCTGTCCTAATGACTCCCGTTTCGGGCTCAATTTGAAATATTGGCGCTCCCGTTTCTTCTTCGATGACATTTTTTTCTATCGAATATATTAATTTAGAATGTGTCCCCTCATTGGCATCGTCATAGTCAACGGCTGGCATAACCATCACCGGTAAACCGGCCGTACCATTTTCCGTTACGTTACCAAAATATACGCCCTGAGGAAATTGCGGTGTATTGTCGTTGATATCTTTAAGATTAACTTGTATATCGGCATAGCCGACAAGACCTTCGCCGCCTTCATCTTGCGCGAAGACAGTAAAGCGCCATTGCGGCCGGCCATTTGGTTGATCACGATCAAGGGGCTACAAATATGAAAAAAAAATTTTAATGTCAGAAATAATTTTTTAATTAAAAATTAAATTAAAGCCTTTGCTATAAAATCTTGTTCATAAACAGAACACTAACAAATAAAATCTATTGGCGAAAAAGTAACAAAAAATAACGTTAAACCTATTTCTAAGAGTGAAAAAATATTTTTTGCCAGCTTAGCCTTTTCGGAACTTTATATAGCCTCTGTTTTCATCTTTTAGCCCCGAAATTTATTTATTAGGTCGTTGGACTTTTTATTCTATTTTCATTTTGTATTTGAGTTCAAAAAAGCGATTAAGCTTATTGTTATTGTTTATTTTTTTTACTTTTTCCCCAATTTTTGAAAACTGAATTAGAAGTTATTAAATAAGTTTTCATAAAATTATTTCAAATATTGTTTTATTGCAGTTGATCTTGTTTATTCTTTATTGTGCATCTGTTTGTTTATTTTGTAAGGACAAATCATCAACTAGAATGTTTTTAAAACCAGCATTATTCACCTAACAGAAAGCCAATTTCGACTAGATTTAATTACTTTAATAACTTTTACGATTGCGTAAGAAGAAGAGAAGTATATCTGCCATATTTGGTAATATAGTTATAATATGTAGGGAGTTTTAACTAAAAATTTCAAAATTGTAAAACGCCAATATTAATAAAACTTTAAATGTTAACTGAAATTTTTAGATTTTTTAATTTATTTTTTTAGCCATTGGGCAGCTGATTGTTTAAAAGTCCGGTTTATCTTATTTTTTGTTCAGTTCTGGGCAACTATGGCGTTTACAAAACGATGAAAGCGGCTTGTTTTAAGAAAGTTTTTTAAGTTGAATTTTTGTAACATTAACTAATAAACAACTCTTTATCAAAATATACAGATCTATTTGATTATATACATACACATCTCATTTTAGTAATTAAATATGTTTTGTAATTAAAGAGGAAGTCCTACATCCTTATTAAATAGTGGTATCAAAACTGAGACCCATTAATTTTTTCTATTGTAAAATATGGGCTTAACTCTAATGCAAACGGCGAGGTACCTTCATAGTTTTAAGCTCTGTTTTGTTAAGATGATAAGAACTCCTTCTTTTAATAAATTTTAAATTATTATCTACTCATTTTGAGGTAAAATATTAATAAATATGTACAGTACAATACTAGTATTTATTTAGTATCTCTAGAGCAGTGTAGACGTTAAATTCGAAATTGTTTATAATCATAATAAGTTGTATAGTCCAACGCGGTAATAATAGATTAAAAACTTACAAAATTTGCCAGTACTTTAAGTCCCTGTGCTACTTAATATGATTTTCATTTGAAAAAAAATTTTAGTTTGAATTCTCCTTATTTAATCATACATTAAATTTGTTATTCACTTTTAGTCATGCAAAACAATTCACCATTGAATAGAATCAGCATTGTAGTGGTGAACGTTTCATTATTTAAGTAAAAGTCAGTCGAGTAATCAAACATGTTTTACTCAAATCATTCATCATACACTAAAATGTTAGCTCACATTTAATCATGCAACAAAAATGAATGTTGAATAAAATAAGTATCATATAAAAATTAATCTGAAAAATGGATTAAGAGTTTTTGCTAAATTGTTCAATATTTTGTTTTTATAATTAGTACAAAATCTAAACCTCTTTTTCTATCCCTGATATGAAACCTGCCACACTTTCACGTAAATTTCTCAGAATTGAGTCCCAAATCAATGAGTTGAGAAATGTTGTACTGTGTTATTCGATGAAATCGCTATTTTTTCAAAGCAGATTTACTGCATTGCTTAAATGTCTAGAATTTTAAATACTTCCTGATTTCTTATATTAAACTAATAAGCAGTAAAAAGCTACCACAAGTTTAATACATCCAAATTTTAAACAAACCCTACTGTATTTTTTATGTTCTTAAAACTTTATTAAACAGCTATACACACATTACACACTTAAATTGTACTCACACATTAACGAAAATTATAATAATACTTGTAACTAACCACATACATATTTCTGATTTTAGCCAGTCTCTTGATATTTTTGAGCACATATTCATGTTATTTTTATATAATGGTTTCAAATTTTTTTTATTTTTGTGTAAGTATAAGAAGTTTTTCATGTTATCAGAAATTTTGTCTGTGTATTACATGATCCTTAAAATTTGTGTGGGTTTGAAAAGAAGTATTAAAGAGCTTTTAGTTCATTAAATGAAATGTGTTTAAGAAAATGAGTAAGCAAAAGAATTACAGGGCGAATAAGAAAGAATCAAAAGTTGTAGAGTAAGTTCGAGTAAGTTACAGTAACTACAGCAGATCTCACTCTGGTTTTCTACCACGGGTACAAAACGTACATTCTGGATAAAGTCCTATAAGACAAAGTTTCCGAAAAGCTTGAGACTAACTGAAAAAACACAAATTATTGGCATTTTCTAATGAAAGTTTTGGGTAGTTAAAATAATGTCCCCGAGTTGTTTTTGTAGTTAAATTGGAATGGCAATCAAGCTTAAGTGCTAAAAGTAGTTTAATATATTTATCGGTTCATAAGGATTTTAAATGAATGTTGTTGAGGCAAAGCAGAAAGTTTAATTTTTTTATTCTGCTTTCCATTTCTTTAATTCACTTTTCATTGTCATGTCTGAATATAATTGTCATGTAGTACACTATTCCAATAGAACAGCCTTGACAAATAACAAGATTGCCGCACCCGAGTTTAATTCGGATAATTTTAAATAAACGTAACTTTGGTCGATGGGGCTTAGTAATAAAGTGCTTACATATCACTTTAGAATTTTTTTGGTGCTAAAGCATTTGTTTTTCAGATGATAGAAAATTTTCTCTTTGCTTAGTTCAAATAATGTTTTATTAATATTCTTAGAAGAAGAAACTACCAATCAAGCTTGTTTCCAGCGGCGTAAAGTTTTTAATTTTCAAAAAAAGGTACTTTACCAAACTATCCGCTAATACCGGAATACTCCAAGTTACTCAAATTTGTATTTAACATCTGTATGTAAATATTTGGCAAATAATATTTTAATTCACATTAAAGCAAAATTGTAAAATATAAAATCCTTTTATAGCATAATGAGCATGACATTGCAATAACTTTGAATTAATTAAATTATTATTATAAAAGTACATTATTGAAAACTTTAAGCAGCTTAAAGTTTTTTGAATCTTAATATTTAATAACTTACCTTTAATACAAAAATATCTCCTGTTGTGCGATTTATATCAAATTTACTATTAGCTGTATTGTCAGGATCAATACCCTGACCGGTGAGAAAATATACTATATTTATGGGTCTATCTACATCGCCATCGGTGGCAGTCACCTTTAAATAAACAAAAATAGTAATTGGATTATATAAATGTCATTAATGATATAAAGATACTCGTTTAAGAAAATTTTCAAGTACTTTATACAAATTAATAAACTGAATATTAATCATACGCAGATGCAGAAGAATTTTCCTTGTAGCCAAAAGGAATTCATATTTTATATTATACATACTAATGTATGTATATATAAATATAAACTTAAATAGCTTTAAAATACACACTTTGCATATTTTCTCTGTATGTTGTCCTGTTGGGCTGCCGTTTCCTCTGTTGTGTGACTTGTATTTGCATAGTAGCCAGGAAGAGATTTAAATAGCTGGATTTTTTGTATACATATTAATGTATAAAAAAAGTGCATTAAGAAAATTAGCCCTTAGCTTTTTTAATTTAATTAATTCTTTTATTCAAAGAGATATCAAAATATTTTTAAGAGTCTAACTCATTTTTAAATTCAAATAACCTCTTTAAGTACTCGGTAGTATACGTACATATTTGTGTAAACAGCCGTATAGATCATTGATAAATATAAGGAAGTGATATATTAATTTTTCGTGCTTGTTAAAAAAGATCACTCACAAAATGCGACGAAGTTTTGAATCTTAGTTATCAAAATTTGATACTTGTCTAACCTTCATTAAAACAAATGAAAAGTTCAAAATAATATCAAAGTTCTAACAAGAACCCAATAATCAACCAATTGCTTGTATTGTAGCGAAGTTTGTCCTATTACTTGAAATTATCGTTCGTGTAATAAACCATGAAATTTCAGAAAAGTTCAACAGCAAGTTATTTTTGCGATACGTCAAAGAAGTGATACTGGAAACTTGAAATGTATTTAAGCAAATAAATATATATTATATATGTACCATAAATAGAAATAAATATTTTTTCTTCAAAATAAAAAAAACAACTATTTCGGGGAGCATAGCCTAAGAAAATATTATAATTTTTTTGGAAAAAAGGTGATCCTAATGTACATGCTGCTGATTCTCAATCATGTGGCGCCATTCAGCCAGCTATTTTATCGATCCGTTTGGTCAACATAAATGTCAAACTACATATAACAAAAATCTTAAAACTTCGTGTACATTTTTTATAGATATAGATTTTCCGTATTGGAATTGCTAAAATTTCAGTATTTAAAATTTTTATCCGCACTTTTTCCCAAATTTTGCGAACAAAGATTTTCCGTATTGTTGCCATAATAACACTTCCTGGTAATCAGTTTGCTCGCCAGTTAAGAACCTAAATTTTAGCCACTTAAGCAGCTATTGTCTCAACACATGTGCATTATGAAGAAGTGAACAAAATTGTTTTATAATTGTTTATCTCTTGTATTATCAGTCGTATTATGTGATGCGGGCATTTGTTTTATCTGTTGAAGTGTCTTTTTAACAAATAAAATAACTAAAATGTGTTGTTAGTTATTTTCACCCTTTTCGCCATACTATCTTAAGTATTTCTAAAATAATTTTATTCTAAATCTAAAAAACTCGCACGCTGGAAGCCAATAAAGTTTTCGTTGTCCCATAAATGGTTTTAATAAAAAAAATAAATTCAAAATTTTATATAAAAAGTTTTTTATGCGATTAAAATCTGGAAGGCATTTAAGCAATCACATATTCAGATTAGGATAAGCATGAGTACG
The DNA here is from genome assembly GCA_956483585.1 of Gymnocheta viridis. Taxonomy (NCBI): domain Eukaryota; kingdom Metazoa; phylum Arthropoda; class Insecta; order Diptera; family Tachinidae; genus Gymnocheta; species Gymnocheta viridis. The sequence goes on along the minus strand of OY101440.1, from coordinate 25,114,681 downwards.
GAAGTTCATATGATTTTATATTGCATAGTGGAATGGATAAAACTCTGAGCAATTAATTTTGGTATTTTTATATTAGAGTTATTACTAAAAAGAGGAATTCGTTATGGAATTCAAAATATGTCTTATGTGCTGTTTATAGAATCCAAGCAATGGAATTGAGTAAATAATATGTATGGAAACCACTCGAATAACTGAGTGGTTTTCATACAAACTGTTCACTCATTCGATTGCTTGGATTCTATAAACAGCACATTAATTTATTTTCCAATGTATTTGATATCATAATAAATTGTTTTTGCTTTGTTTTACAAATGTTTTATGGTCAAATCCGTTTTTTTTAAATTATGAAGCAATTGAAGAGCTTTTCATTACAGGTGTATTCAGATCAGTAGCTTAGTTGCTTTAAGTCTTCCAAAGAGGGCGGACGGATAGTAAAATTGAACAAGACTAGTTGTGTGTGCATTCACATCTAAGAGTATTTTAATTACCAACGATTTTATTTTATTTGAGAAATCTTTCTATACCAATTAGTATACATGTTGTTCGTTTTACAACAATATTAAACACTTAACTTTTATGAATTACGGAATTATGGAAATTTTTAATTTCGTCTCCGATTGGTAAAATTCGTAATGTTTTGATTACATGCTACAATAACTTTTTATATTCCATGTCTACGCCTGCTCCGTGCTTTTATTTTGACCATAAATTCATTCATTGTTTGAATAAAAAATGGTGATGGTGTTGTAAAATTACATATTTTTCTCTTCCTGTTGGTCATTTAAATTATATTCTTACGCTGCAACATTGTGGCAGGAAATGTTTACTTGTGTATGCATGTCAATTGTTTATTGTTTATGCTCCACTCGTTAAACAAAAACAAACCAACAATTTTAAATAAATTTAGTTTACTATACCAAAGTTTAAATGTGAAATGATAAATAAAAACAGCAAGTGAACGAGAAAAATAAATAAGCACAGATGCGTTCTGCTAGTCTGATGAATAAATTGTTTAAAATAAAAGTACTCTCTTAATAAAATAATGAATTTGTACAAAACAAGAAGAAATGGGTAAACTCAGATTTGAACTCAAATCTAAAATTTCATTTCAATATATATGAAATAATTTAAAATGCTTTCATGACATTTTATGTTGCTTTTTGGACTTTGCATATTTTTAGTTGTATTTGTTAGTTCTTCCTTCAAATTTTCGTCAGAGAGGCGAATTTCTTTGTTTCATTTTTAAAAGAGTATTTAATAAAATTTTCACTATTGGGGAAGTTTCCAGTACTGAGATACAGTATGAAAGTATTCAACACTTTTAAGCGACGTTTATTTATTAGTTTTTCTTAATATTCAACTTAGTCTTCAGACAATGAATTTTGAATTTCTTAAAGTGTTTTGAAAGAGAAGAAAATTTCGTAATTTTCCAACAAAGTTGTTTAATTTTTGGGTAAATGATTGACAGCATTTTCTTACGGCTTAGGAGTGTCATTTAGTTTTATTTAACGTTAATTTCATTTTGAGAAAATGGGATTAGTCTCAGGTCAATAAGTGAATGATGTGAGCATTTATAGATTTCCAAAAACTGTAAAATCGTACTGATCATTCAATTCTTAGTTTTAAAAATATACAAATTCGACATAGAAATAATAATAATTTAAGAGTTGAAAAACTTACAACAAAAATGTTTTGTTTTTGACTTTTGCTATAAGCAACCACATTCTACATTTGTGTGTGAAATAAAGTCAAGTATGTTTGGTTTTTTTATTATTTTGAAATAAAGTAATTTCAAATAAGAATTGTGAGCTTCTAATACGGTAATAAAGCATATAGACAACTTTTTGTATAATCACGTTTCAAAAACTTGTTTCTAAAATATATTTTAAGAACCGAAACTCCATTTTATTTTTAATTTCGCATTTCTGCCAATTTTATGAACTATAGAGGGTTTTATTATTCAAAAATACTCAAATAATTTCGAATTACAGAGGGGACCAAACCACATAGTTTTTTCTTCAATTTATTGAATGTTTTTCAAGGGACCTGGAAAACTGTTAAAATTCGCAAATTTGAATTAGTTACAATAAATAAGTTAAGAAAAAGTTGTGTGTTCATTGTTAAGCACTTTCACCTTCGCGTATGATGAATATTTAATTTCAAAATAATTTATTCGCAAAACAGAACTTACCTGCAATATACGTTTTGGTAAATTACGATCGTCTTCTTCGGTAATTTGTGTACGATATGTTTGACGATCAAATGTCGGTGGATTATCATTAACATCCCGTACATTTATTATAACGGTGGTGTAGTTTGTTTTACGACTACTGGAAGCTTCCAAGCGTAACTCATACTAAAGCGAAAATGCAAATAAGAATAGTTAACCAATTTAATTAAATTCTAAACACAATGTCGTTAAATATTAAACTAAAATAAAAATAAATCGACAAATTTAATTTATTTACAGCTTCATTTTTATTTGTTTATTTCTTATAATACTTTTAATAATTTTTATTATATTTTTGACTTAGTATTTTTTGGTATGGCTTTAGTATTTTCGTTTTATCTCATAAGAGTGTAAGTTTATTTAAAAGTTTAATCTGGATAAAGTTTATCCAAAGTTTTTCGCTTTTTTGTGGTATTTCTTTTTTTTACTTATTGTCACAATAAATTTATGTTCCTGAGTTTTGTAAAGTTCACCATAAATATGCCATAAGAGTGCTCATATTTTTAAATTTATTTTTGGTATGTGTATCCGTTGTTGTTAAGAAAAACTAAAGAAAAAGAGAAGAACTAATATGCAAATCGCTGAAAGTAACTGATGTTATGACATCCATACTTTTGGGTGCAAGTAAAAAATTAAAAACGGATATACAAATGGCAAATGGCACCGATGTCATATTAGACACTGTATGCGTCTATTGGAGCATCCAACAATAATTTCAAAACTTTTTTGATTTAGTCAAATTGTGCTTTTACAAGTAGAAATATTTTTTTAACGCATTTTAGTTAAAATGCAATTTTTATGCTTTCTCAAACTTTTTAAATGATCAAAGTATCATTTGTTATATTCTTCTAAAATATATTTTCAAATCTAAAAAGGTCTTAGGCAAAGTTCACAACTTTTTTAGTTGTTCATTAGATTAGCGTCTATTACATTTAAGTACAAATACTACGTTTAATGTATAAGTGATGTGTTCTTTAATATTTTTTCAAATATAACGCTAATAAAATAATAAACGTTTACATATTTTCATAAATGAAAAAAGTGATGGCTTTTTTTGCTTACTTTCTGATGTTGGCATTAGCATTGGCAGTTAAGGTGTTTTTTTTAACAGGAAATGTTTCGATAATTTGAAAACATTTTACTAGACTGAAACGTAAGTTGGCACACAGCCACTTTTTTGGCAAAATCTGGAAACGGTGAGATAAATAGCGATGTTGAATCAAATTATAACAATTTTGTTCCTGTTTGGATATTTTTACTTATAAAAGTCATAGAAAAAATTTATATTCTTCATTTTATGTGACTTTTGAAAAGCTAAAAGCTAAGGAATTTATTTGTATTAAATTGTTATTTTATTACACTGTCCGGTTAAACTTGAAAAAGGTACGAGGTAAAGTGTTACTGCGTGTAAGAATTGGAAAATTTAAAAGTCAACACTCTCGAAAAACTTTAAAAATGTTTTAGATATTTCAATATGATATCATGTTAGAATAATACAGGTAGTAGCGAAGCGTTAACGAACTTTTTTTTGGGTTAGGATCTGTAAAAATTTGTAGATGTTTTACTAACACACACCCACACTTCTAAAAAATTACACTTGTACCATTGTTTCAAATTCAAATAAGAAAAGGAAAAGATAAAAATTCTTTATAGAACAGAAAATTCAACCAAACACATATGTGAATATACAATTTATTGGCAGGATCGCCATGTAAAAGGATGGCAGGATCGCCATTTAAGAGGAAGATAATGAGTATGTACTATAGTGTTGTATGTTCCCTATAGCCCTTAATTATATTTATACAGCTGAAAGGGTATCAGCTTATTAGTAGGCGTTCAAAGGAACTGCCAAAAGATTTTGAGACAATAAGTAAAAACAAGGCTGAAGAGCCAGATTATGTTGTAAATTAAAGTCTGCCTTTTATTTTCAAATGTTTCTGCTTATATACTATTTATGAAAATCTACTTAGCAATCTAGAATTGAGTGATTTGTAAATCACTCAATAGTATTGAAATAAAATAAAGTTAAACATGTGTACATGTGTCATCAACATGTAATCGGACAACCAAAAAGTAAATTCTGCAATTCAATAGTTTTTGTCCCACTTTCTTCCACACTTCAATATGTGTAACATAATCGTTTGTTAGCTACTCAGTTGCAGTTGGCATGTTCCTTCTATGCATGTTGTATGACATGAGTACACTACAACAGTTTCGAACATAAACAACAATAAAAAGCAGTGCTATTGTAGCTTCGACACTACCTATATTATTCTACCATGGATAATATCCTATATTTGTTATAATTTTTATTTTGCCAAAAAAGAATGCAATTAAAAACTAAGAAAAAATTATTTTGGAAATTATTCAATTTAATTTAAATATTAATTTGTTCTTGCATTGTGCGCATTTGCAAATTAATATTGGACACTTTAGCAAAATATTTAATGTTTTTTAAGAACCCATTAAGGAGGGGGGGCCATGTTTAAACTCATACGCATTTCGCAGATGTTCATGCTAGATTAAAGATAGCCTTTGCCGAAAAACTTTGAGTAAGTTAGAAATACCTTTAACTAATCACTAAATTTTAACTAAAGTACTTTCATTTTTTTGCTTGGTAAGCAAACGTGTTTGAAGATGTTAACCTTGGTTTTAAAAGTTCTGGAAAAAGCTTCGTTTGTTGGACAGTAATGCAACTATACCAACAATTGAACTCGATAGATACATTTTATTTTTGTTTATATACTTCAACCTAACAAATGAAATTGCTGTATGTGCTACGCAAAACATATTTAAGACAACTCTGATTTTCAAAATCTTTTGTTGGAAACTTCTAAGTATATTAAAAGATTAATTTCTTTAGCGACATTCTTTAAATGCCTTTATCCTTAAAATAATGAAAAGAAAAGTCTGAATAATTTTAAAAGTTTTTTTTGAAAATTTTAATTTCTTGAAGCTTTGACGTCCTTAAAAAATAAATCAAAAAATGCCAAACTGAAAATTTTCGTTTCCCTGGTCAACAGTTTAAGAGGTTTGTGAGGTAATTTCAGTATCATGTTTTTTTATTTGTTAGAAGTGTTTCTTCTGTGCTATTTAAAGCAATATTCAAGAAATTTAAATATATATTTACCCTTGGTCTAGTTTCATAATCTAAAGATGATGCTACGAATATAGTGCCCGTGTTGTTATGAACCCCAAAAGCATTCCCTATGTTACCGCTTGTGATCGAATATCGAATATTCGAAGCTGAAATGAAAAGATATTTAATAAATGAGCATTTTTTTAATTATTTCAGTGGTGTATTTTAATTGTTATCAAAAGTTATCTACTATTAAATTTATCTTAAATTTATCAAGGTGGGAAGAAATTGTTTGGTTTTGTATTATTTTTAATGAGGTTCTTTTAATTAGTCAAAAATAATATAAAAACACAGACAGATAATGTTTAATACTCTTTCTATACTTTATAGCGCTTTAAGATTAAAAACACAAAGACAAATTCTTTGTTTATAGACGTTCACACTGCTGCGGATTTTACACTACTATCTCCTCATGGTTAGGCAGTCCTCACTTATATAGCAGCGCAATTGCTATACGGTTCCATGATGAACTATATTTTGTTCATCTTACATTTTACCATGTGTTACTAGTATTTGATTTCGTATAGATGACAACTATGAATGGCAAATTAACTAAATAATTCATGTCAATTTTAACCGTCATCAATCGAGGGCGTTCTAGTTTACAGTTGCTGTCAATATTCGTTTTAAAGATTTCTCAAACAATCTGGGAAATTCTCGTTGTTGTTCATAGAACTTTCTTTTTTTTTTTTTTTGATTTTGAATTTTAGTGCTACCAATCTTTCACACAAGGTTGATTAAAGTATTCTTAATCATCGCTGTATTTTTATGTTCGTTAAATTCGAATGTTCGTTTGAATTTTGTAACAATATATACCAAACGTAGTTTTATAGATTTTATTGTACATGTTATGCTTTGACAATATTTATGTGAAAAGGAAGAACAAATTTTAAGCATTTACTTGTAAGCAAAAGAACGAATTACGAAGCAAGTATACTTTTTTATATGATTATCGACATTCATTTAATATTGAACAGTTAAAGTAAAAATGTACTGTGCCGCTTATTATGTGTCACCCTGTAATGTATTATAGTAGTAATAGTAGTAATGGCAATACTGGTTATAAGTTGTATTCTTCATTTTCTTTCCAATATATTCAGTTATAAAAATAACAGATTGTCATAACAAATTTTTTAAGCATTGTACTTTTTGACCTTAAAGAATAAACAAGTAAATAAACAAAGAAAGGATTTTTGTATATTTGAAGTATTATCAATCGTGTTATTATTAATACTCGTACATAACACATCATAAAAATATTGCCACAAACTATTAACTTTCTTTAATATTTATATCAAAAAGATTTTTTTTCATTTCAATATTTTTATTTCTTTCACTGTACGTGCTGAACATTTCCTTATTTATATCAGCAGTATCTATTATTTCTTTAATTACTTACTAAGCTTTTGTATAGTTAATAGATACATATGTATGTACAAGCAATATATTATTAAAACTTTGGAAAAAGTTTCGAGCATTTCTGTTTTGTGTATTTATGTACAATCAAGAACATTTTTTATTTACATATACTTTTTGTATATTAAAAGGTCTTACTAATTGTATTGAATGTCACCATAATATGTTTTTGTATTTTTACATTTTCTTTTGATTTTTTATGTCTGTTGTAGCAGGATCTAACGTTATATTTACTGAATTAAAGAATTACTTATAGAATTTGCGGCGACATTTTTATAAGTAGTTCTAATTGATTAAAAACCTTATCCTGTATTTCAAAATAAAACTATAATTTTTCAGTAACTACGCTCAAATATTAGATATATGTATCGCCTTTCTTATTTGTATTGGCGGTATATACATCACTAATACATTTATTTATAATTGCATTATTTTTTTTAAATTAAATTAATTTTTTTAATTATGAATTAATTGGTGTAATCTGAAATTAAGAATATAATAAATTGGGCAAGAATACAAATATATTTGAAGAAAAAATATTATTACTTACTTTCATTGTGATTTTTCGTATTAACAGTGAGTACTGTTGTTTGTAAGTCAGCACTTTCATCAATTTCAGTCTCGTATAAAAATTTGTCAAAATAAGGCGGTGAATCGTGTTTATCAGCAATACCAAAACGTACAAATTTTGTAACTGCAATTAGAAAAATATAAAAATATATATTTAGTTAAAGTTAGCTTAAGATTATGTTATTAAATATTTTTTTATAATTGTTATGTGTTAAAAGTATATTAAAAGTATTAAAAGTTCAACAACAGCAACAATTCGTTGCTCAGAGGTTGACAACTCTTAACTCGAAAAAAAAATCGAATCGGGATTTTGATGCCAAAAGACTGTGTTTGTCTTTCTGCATGTTAGTACGTTTCATTTATATTTTTAAAAAATATTCTTTCCTACTTCTCCTACTAATTTTGGTTTTTTTATTTACTTCCAAAACGGTTTAATTGTAGACTCTTAATTGTAGTCTCTTAAGGCGTCTTTACATACATACGTACTGTATTATTATTATTCTTTATTATTTAAATTTTTTAAAAAAATTTTATATTTATTTAGAGGAGAAGACTATGTCTTCTTTATCCTTTTATTATTTCTAATTATTTAATTTGCCGGAAGACTATGTCTTCTTATTCGGACTTCTTATTATTTACTACTATTATTATTATCTTTTTAAACTTAATATTAAACTTTATAAAAACTTCATCACCTTGAAATGCAACGTGAGCTGTTCCAATTGCATTCAGTGCAAATAGGTCGTCAGCACTTTAAATAAATGTTGTAACAAAAAAATATTCGTGAATTAAAATTTAAATGGAAATGTGTCAGCAATTGAATTGCGACAGAGGAGATTGAACTTTTATTAAAAATAAATATGTTAATTATTAGCTTATATAAATACATACATATGTTGACTGCATCAATGCATCACATATGATGCACAGACGTTATCATTGATACGCTTGCGCATCATATATGTTTCACAATTTGTCTTATTTCTTTTAACAAAATTGTATATGAACTTATAAAAAATAAAGTGATCTAATGGTCTGAGCGTTAAGATAATGTTTTTTAAGTAAGACATGAATATTTGTATAGGAAAAAAATGCAAATTTCCTGGATATAAAACGATAAAATAAATTTTTTAACAAAACAAAAAAGTTTAAACATGTTGAAAAAAATGAAAAAAATACAAAAGAAAAAATTATAATATTAATAAAAATAATTTAATTGTACCTTATACTATATAGTTATTAAAAATTAGGAAGGATAATTTTTATGAATTTTATTAAAGCAAGGTGAACAATACGGTTTTTGACACTCGATACACTTCGTATTAACCTGTAGAGACTTTGGGATGGCAGTTTTTCTGTTGTGGTTTTGTCTAATTTTTTATAAAATCAAGTTTCCCATTATCTTTTCTAGGAATTTCGCTAAGCTCGTGAGGTTGGTTTTTGTTTTTTTATCGTTGTACGTTCTTCGGTGGTGCCAAGTAAACAATTCACAATTTGACTTTGTAAACTGCTATAATTTGATTTATCATTTTTTGTTTTCCGACCGTAAAATAATAATGATTCCATAATTCACTAATAAAAAATTTATACTGACATCTAAAAGCTTCTATGTTCTATTTCAGTGTTGCTGACAGTATAAGTCAAAATAAATAAATAATAACAAATAAAAATTACATGAATCATACGTGATGCACAGAACGTTTGAATAAAAAATAGTTTAAATATTGCTTCGTGTATGACATGTGATTTATGCAATTTTTACCAAATTATTACTGTGGGACGTATGCTATAAAAAAAATTTGTGTATGGGGACAGACAAAGGGTTAATATGGACAATTAAATTCTGAAAATGTAAGTACATACGAATGGTAGTCTCTTGTTAAATTTGACTAAAAAAATAAATGGAAAAAGAAAACTAAATTTATTCAATATATATTTAACAACTATTATATCTATAATATCAAAATAAAAAAGTACGAAAAATGGCTACATGCATTTAATCACTGTCTACAAATTGTCACGTTACCTGGTAATGAAATTCTATTTTCTATAGGTTGGTACGTTATGGTCAAGTGACACTTTCGGTCAGGTAAACATTTTCATTGCTTTTCCACGTGACAGATACGATCAGCTGACACGACTATGTATACGATTCTACATCTACGGTCGGCTAAAGTTGCAATACAATCCTATTTCTTCGCTAACACACTCATGTTTTTTTACTTGACGTTTTCAGAAAGTAAAATGACAAAGAGTTACATACTACTGCCCACAAAAAATATTTATGCATATGCGCGGGATTGTGGTAATATAATAATTGTAGATTCAGCATATTTTGAATATATATGAAAAGAACGAAGTATATAGTTTTTCTTAAATATACATAAAGAAAGCAAGTACTTTTATTACAATAGTCTTATTAAAAAAATAATTACATTTAAAAATGTTTGTAAGTAATTAGTCGAACTTAAATTTTGTTTTATGTTGAAAGGAATTGTTTGGCTCAAGTTCAAATCTGAGTTAACCCATTTATATTTAATTTAATTTTTTTTCATAAATTCATTATTTTATTAAGAGTACTATTTGAAACAATTTATTATTCAGCAGATTAGCAGAACAGATCAGTATTGGTTTCGAGGTCGCTACAACACCTCATCAGTGTTCTTTGTTCGATTTTACCACTTTTGGTGATGTATACAACTGACTAGTAATATCAACTATTTAACGAACATTGCAACTTATTCATTTTTACAAGTTTAATGAATTTCGGTTAAAACGAAATTCCCGTCTTTGATAGTTAATTATTCCATATTTTATTACTCTCTCGTCTTTCCAGCACCATTGGCTGTTGCGATCAGGCTGTTTTTTCATTAACGTGTACTCGGTTTTTGGCTTTTGTTGTTGAATTTCTTAGTATTTAACTAACTTTGACAAGGTAAACTTGGAATTGAGATGATGTAGCAACCGTGAAATCACTACTGATCCGTTCTGATAGTCTGAAAATTAAAAATGCTACCGTATTACTTTATCTATTAATAAAAATAATTTGAAGCTATAAAAAATTTTGAATAAACAAGAAATTGGTAGAGTAAGATTAGAGCTTAAGCCACACAATACCTTTCAACTTAAACATAATCATTTCAAGAAATTACGTATAAAAACTTTTTTACCTGGGATTACATGCTTTCTTGGGCGTTTAACAATTCACATAGAAACACGCATTCTAACATACATTGTTATATTCTTCTTTCTGCATACTGGGAATTGAAAAAAAATATTGGCAGTTGTTAGTTTTTTGTGTGTATTTTATTAAAGACTTTTTAAACCTTAAAGTTTCTTTTTCAAAAGTTGTTTGCCATTTTAGAAATTCTATTTAAACTACATATCGTCATACAAACTCATAAAATCCCTATGTTAAATTAAAGAAATTTGAGAGGACAAGCAAAATATTCTGTAACATGAAAAGTCAACCAAAATTTTTAAAAATTTTTTCAGTTTAAGGTTATATCTTATGAAGAAATTAGAAAAATTTTAATATGCAAAATTTTATAGGAACATGTATTTCGACGAAGCCGATTTTGAATTTCTTGTAACTTAGGGCTTTTTTGAAATCATATGACGAAATGGAAGTATATAATCATATGGATGAAGAGTTTATACTCAATTCTGTAGTTTAAATAAAAGTAGACAGTTTAAACTTTTCTTAAACGATATAAATTCTTAGATATATTGAATTAAATTTGTATGAGTACTTGTTTTTATATTTTGTTAGGGAAAGAACTTTTAAATAAATTACAAGAAATTTTCAATAATCGGAATTTGATGTCACAGTTGGTAGTGAATATGAAGGTGGCGTCAATCAAACCAGTTAATTATTATTAAGTTACTGATAAAAAATCACCATGACAAGTTACACCATCATATGTAAAAAAATTATTATTAAAAATGACTATTCATTATTGCAAACGTTTTGAAGCGATTAGCAGTGTTGTCAATATAATTTTTCATTTTAAAGCTACACGTGTCGAAAAAAGTCATCTTTCCCCTCCATTAAAAAACTCTATGGAAACGTTTTCGACTAATACACTTTGAGAATAAAGTATTTATTTAAAATAAAAAAAATAAGTTTTATTTTGTAATGAGTTTGATGCGTTTGGTGTACCTTGAAACTAACACACTGAGAAAAATATATTAGGGAGTAATACTCATAAGTTTCATTAATTGTAACATTAAATTAAACACGTGTAGAGATTATAAGTACACATTTTTAGTTTCAGTTTATATTTAGTGCATTCTATGTTTTAGAATTGTATAACTGGTTTTATTATGCAAACTGAATTTAAATTTATATGGCTTACTTTATGCTTCCTTCAAGTTCGAACATCATTGATTATGGAGAAATAATCGTTCAGTATCTGCATTTATTAATTTAATAATATTAAAATTTTAAATTTTAATTAGCCTAAGAAAACTTATATTATATGTTTGCTATTCCCAGATCTATTAAAATTTTGTTTTTCCTACACAAAAACCTTACACACATATAAAAAAATATTTTACTAAAAAGTACTTACATTTCGATAAAAAAAACAAAATCTGTGCTTTTTCCCCGCACTAACGTTTTGTCATCATGTTTGGACGGAGCGGCAAGATCATCTTCTTCGTTAATGGTGAATACTAAATATCAATTTCCATCAATTTTTCGGTTCGAATTGAACAATATAAATGTCAACGACTTTTGGTTTAACAAATGCTACACTGCACATTATGAAGGAACTACGTTTATAATTATCTACCGAGGATTTAATGTAAGTAGAACATAAAGATCATGTTACCTTACTTTGGATCGCAGAGTCTTCCAAATATATATATATAATTGAGATCGCAAGCCAAGTAAATTATTTATATTCTTAGAATCATAATAAATTTCGTTAAAGAACAAATGTTAACTTTTCAAAATAAATTAATTTATTTTGATAAAAATAAAGAAAATCCAATAAGAAATAAAGTAGTATTTAAAAAAATATATAAATAAAAAAACACATAATGTATGTATGTCAGTCTATGTTGACTATTTTTATCAAGTTATATTTTTAATGTTTTAAAGAAAAAAGTGTTAAATTTATTATTGTTTTTTTTTTACATAATTTATGCATTTTGTATTCCACGTAAATCATTTCCAATGGTATTCCACTTCGGAGTTTCTTAAGAATTTCGTTTCTTTGGCTTATTGTAAGTTTAAAAAATTTGGACATTACAGTCACATTTTTCATATGCAAATAGGAAATAGAAAAGAAGAAATTTTTTAAACTAATTTTTTCAAAAGCAGGAGAAACAAACAAAAATTCTTTGTGATTTCACTCACCAAAATGAATTTTGCACGTAAAAATGAGATAGTATGAACGTTCGTTTGTAGTTGCGAATATATTCATAAGAAGCTCAAGTAAAAAACATACCGAAAGCGAAATATAACACATTGTTTATAAGGTTGCATTGATTGAGTTTAATTTGTGTATAGAATCGACTAAAGCGAGTCATTCACGAATGTTAAGAACATGGGAATGTAAAGTTGCATTAACACTGAATTTCCAAATTAAATATGTTTTTTATTAATACATCACCGACGTTTTCAGTTTTGGCATTTTTAAGCCACATTGAACTTAGTTTCGAATTTTAGAATTGAAATTTTTATATATTCTAATTGCACACAATTTTTGATATATAGCGTAAGATTTTTAAATACAAAAATGTAACAAAAAATTTTTAATAAATCTATTCCTTGTATATTTCAAGAGTCCCTTGTAGATTTGTAGATAGTTGGAGTTTTTTTTATAGATTTTTTTTATATATTTTTCTTTAAACACGTGGTTCTTCAACATGTTGAAATTAAAAAAATTTTGATCATATATCGAATTTATGAGGGCAAAGCTCTAATAGTAAAATTTGTAATACCGAAAATAGATATAGAACAAAATTGTTTTTCAGATTGAAGCGATTTGAAAACATGTTAAATGCGGTGAAAAAATTATTACAAAGGCACGTTTTGAAAAAAGTTCAAAATTGTAAAGCAACACATTAAATTCTAAATAGAAATTAGTTTATTTGTTTCAACTTCTTTTTTTGGCCGCTTAGCTTTTTCTAGCTATTTCTAAAACAAATAATTTTAAAACTGAAACTTATTATATTTTTTCTCCAGCAACTGGTGACACTGTATATAGTTTATTTATGTTACTTTACCATCATCAGCAGGACATATCTTTATGCATAATTGTGCCTTTCGCAATTAAATTAAAAAAATATTTTAATATCTTACAATTAATTTGTCAGGATATTAAATACAAAATGTATCATGCGAGAGCAGCGGTCGACATACCTCTGATATTGATACCTATTCTGATACTCTTAGTGGATTAAAGCATTATTAGAATGACAAAGTACTCGGGTTATAAAGTTTTATCTTTTTTTAGAAGCTGATGACGGACATACTTTAACCGCTAATTTTACTTTAAATAAACTTTAAGTTATTTTGAGCTCTAAATAACTATACTTTACTTGGGTATATCTAGATCACTAAGAATGCTAAAATTTGAACATATTTTTGCAATTCATGTAGGATTGAAATTGAATGTACAATATTTTTTTATTATTATAAAAAGCTAAAACATATTCATATTAAAAATTGTTTATTTATAAAAGGTTTATCAAACTGATTATGTATGGAAATGTATTTCATAAAGTAAATAATTTATCCTTCGATAAATTATTATGAATAATGGTAGCTTTCGGGGGATTTGCTTCTTTAGATACATCAGAAAACAATAGGTAGCTCTCGACTTCTTTTTTAAGAAAATTACGTCTTATAATGGACAGACATTGGTAGAAATTCAGAGCTTGAAAAAGGTGCAAAGACCTGGAATAGTTGCAAGATGCTAAGTAACATTAAGGTCAAGGAACTCAATAAGATCCGTTTTTGCTGGCATACAGGAACAAGCATTGTGGATTAACTATATTGAGGGCTGCATTTTACTTTGAAATTTATTGTGCTGAATATGAATATGGGAAGCATTTTAAGTGGAATCTCGATTATTATTTTACAGTAGAATTGAAGAAGAAAATCTTAAAGCTGATTAGAAAATCGAAAAGTTTAGAAAATTTTGAAAATACAATTTAAACAGAATACCATTTTTTATGATACTACCTATAGATCTCGATTTTCAAAAAGAAAAAAGAAAATAATAAAGAATGTGTGTAAATAATAAAATATAATTTTTTATAATACATTAATTTTTCTTACATTATATCAGTGCATAGTGTTATTATTATTTCTAAATGATATAATTTTGTTTCGATAAAGACGTAAAAAATATACTGAAATCATTTAATCCAAATTTTTGGTATCACTTTACAAAATCATTAGTTAATAACGTGTTGTATATTGTTGAATATTGAAAGCACTTTATGGTTACCAAAAATTTTAGAAATTAAATAATACATACTATACAGCTCTGATTTTAAAAAAAGCAAATAAAAATTTTAAATATTTGAACAATAAACAAAAAAAATTTTTCTAATAATAATTTTATTATTAACCAAATGAGAACTTCATCACAAATTACTGCACACAGCACATGCAGTTTAAGCCACAAAAACGAGGATGCTGTTAGTATCACCTTCAAAAAAGCCAAAAGCATTTGTGTTAAAAATATATAATTTGAAATGAATGAAAAAATATTTCTTTAAAACTGACTGCTATTTTTTCAGTGGAAAAACTAATGTGTGTAATATCTCCTGGAAAGTTTGGTTTTAGAGCATACAATAAATACAGCACATGACAACCACAGATATATTTCATTTTTCCTTTAATATAAATATGTTTCCTTAGTTTATTATTCAGACCATCTCCATTTTTATATTTTAAACAACTTTCTTTTATTTTATTTTCTTAAAGAAATAATATATTTCAATCACCCAAATATAAATGTAATGTGAAAAACTTATTAAATTTTTTAAATAGACATTTAGACATATACAATTTTTATATATTTTAAGGCACCGACATTGATTGGCATTAGTAAATACACTTATATTATATATATTATACAACAAAAATTACAAGCATACTTTAATATTTAATTATATATTTTTTTGTCTTATTTTAAAAATTTTTTAATAATAGAAGTATTAAAACTGTACTAAGGAGTGATTTATTAATCCGCAATCAATGTTTTAAGATTGTTGCATGTAAATGTTGACCGAGGCAACGCCTCAGTTGGTTCATACCCTGGGTCCAATTTTGGCATATTCTCTCCAATATATAGGGCGGTATTTCACAATAATTTTTCGATATTGCTTTCCAGCATGCCAATCGTTGTGGACATGTCTCTGTAGAGATGAGCCTTAAGATAACCCAAGGAAAATAGCCTAAAGGCATTGAGTCGTTCGACCTAGGCGGCCAAAGTACCGGCCCCAAAGGTAAAATAAACTGTTTACCGAACTCGCCTCTCACTGGCACATAAAGCTGCTATATTTTCCTCTGTCCGAACTCTACGTATTCGTGTTGCTGGCTATTGTCCAATAATGTGAATTTGGTGCGAAATGTAGTCACAAGATTCCAAATAGCCGCTTCAGGAGGTCGCCCAAACTGACCATAAAATGAAAGAAGTGCACGATGCACTTTCTTAAGCGATCATACATTTTTATAATAAAATTCAATAATCTGCAACCGTTGTTCGTTTGTAAGTCCATTCATAATTAAATTGTAGACCAAACTGAACATGTATAACCGTAACATGTTACACAAATACAGCTGAGCTGCCACAAACTATGTTGCTAAATAAAAAGTTGATAAAAAATTCATCCTTTAAAAGAAAAAGCAACCAACCTTTTATATACTGTATGACCATAATGTACATTACCGTGAATAGTAGGACACTATCAAAAAGTTTTGAGAACAAATTCTATTTTCGAATTGATCTAATTTATGTTTAGGGAAGGAGATACGGATAAAGATTTTTTTCGCTGTATATTTTATGTGGAAAACGAAAATTTTTAAATACTTTGTCTTCTTTTATATTATTTCCTAATTTTTAAAGAGCAAACTGTTAAGAATATGTTTAATAAAATTAAACAGCTCAATACTAAGAACGTTTTGTTTTCAATTCTTCAAAAAAGAAAAACTTTCTAAGGTAAATATCTCCTTTGCGCCGTTACAAAATCTTTGCTTAAAATGCTGATCTAATTTAAACTCATGCCTACATTGGACATAATTTTTGTAAGCCTAAGAAGAGCCTTTTGAAGGCCTCAAAATGATCAAAATGATCACAGTATTCTGTAAAAAGTTAGAAAATAGGAGCGAATGTGGATTATTTCGATATAGACCAGCTTCATTTATTTAAATTTTCATTTTTATTTAAATTTTGTTTATTTAATTTAAAATTTATCGTACTTTATTGGGTGCTTCTTATGCAGTGTTTTTAATTTTATTTCTTGCTGACGTGGATTATATTCAAAGCTTAAAAATCAACTACATGACTACATGATGCCTTTGAGAACTCTCAGACTTTTTAGGGATGGAACTTTTACTTTCTAATTTTTGTAAATTTTTAGTTAAATTATTCAAAGACACATTTTGCGTCACTCACGGAAACTTGTTCTATACTAACAATTTTGCATTTAATTATATTGTTGAATGCTATGCCAATTAGAAACGTGCATATATGTGTACATTTTTTTTGGGTAATATGATTAAAATCAGCGGCATCCGTGAATTAATTTCGAATGTATTTATTTCTATCCTAACTGATTACTTGGCAATCTAATGAAAGTTTTATTTAATACATTACATTTAATTTCACTACATTACATGCTAATTTTAAAGTAAATATATAATAAATATATTTTAATGTTCGCCCAAATATAATTACAGTAGTAATGACAGCTGAATATGTGGCTGTTGACGATTTTTACTGCAAAAATAAACTAACTAATAATATTTATTTTTTAATTTTATTCTATATATACGTGTACTATTAAATGAGACATCGAGTTTTTAATTAAAATAAAACATTTTGTGAAACGTGTTTCAGCTAATAAATTGAAAAGTTAATTTAATAAAAGTGTTGTTTGTCAGCAGAATTTACTGAAGACAACTTTTAATCCTACACCGTTTAGCGTTTTATTTCAGTTGCGTCCTATGACAACTTCCTCCGAAATACTTTGATACATTCCAGAAGATAATGTATTTTAAGTAATTTGGCCTTAAGTTTTACTAAATGAAAAATACTCTAGTATATACTCTTTTTGCAGTTTTTATACATATTTATTTTTTGGCTTAATTATATTTCCCTTATACAAGGTGGCACAAAATTATTCATCCAATTTAGTTACTGAATAACTGGAAATCTTTATTTGGACCCTTACAAAAGACAAGTGGCTCTCACCAGTGTTGATAGTCATTTGTACCCCTTTTATCGCATTTCCCATTTTCCGCATGATTTCCAATGACAACTGTTCTCATTCCTGTTGAATATTCTTCTTAAGGGCAGCGATTGCCAGGACCTTGTTAGCATAAACTTGCGACTTTAAGTAGCCCCAAAAAGAATTCTGGGATGGCTAAATCGGGCGAACTTGCTGGCCATGTCAAGTTGCAAAAGCGGGAGATTTCCCAACCAGAACGCGCTTTTTTCACAGTATCCACAATTATTCCACGCACTCGCGGAGTAGAACGCTACATCGTTTGGCTGTTTGTATTCCGCAGCTGTCTAGTTCACAAATGTCAAATATGATTGACGTGAAACGCAATTTGCAAAAGCTATTACATCTTACGGTAGGGTGATTAATTTTGCGCCACCCAGTACAAATACACAAGTTTGAAGATTGAAAAACAAAAAAACTTCCAAATTGCCTTAATCCCAAAACTGTTGTTGTTTCTTTATATTAAAGGCTGTATGTGCGCAGTGAATAACAGAAACACTTGAATATTACTCGTAAATACATGTTTTCATATCTCTTTGTATGACTGGTTAAACCAAACCCATATTATTGTTTGAGTATTATTGCATAAAATCGCAAATTTATTTATTTCGGTATTTTATGGACTAATAAATATTGAACGGTATTTTCCAGTTAACTTTTGTGTTGTAAATACTTTCGTTATATCCTGTTTGGCAAATCCCTTTGGAAGTCTCTCATATACCTGTGTATGAATTGCTCAGTTCTGTAACATTTTATTTTTGTAATATCTTAGTTTTTTGTTTCATTAAATATAAGCTTGTTAGCTAGTTTCCCGGAAGCAAATAAATGAAAAGATTTTATAAAATTGTACTGCAGTTAAAGTGATATATAAAGGATATTCCAATCCGAAGTTTCATTTTGGTAAAAGAAATAATATTTTTAAACGAAATCAGCGAATGTTTATTCAATTGTAAGGAGCAGGATATGTCACTAATATTGAAAAATAATATCAGCCAAATGGTCACCAGGGCTATGCTTGCAGGACCAATTCCTTCATTAGCGGTAAATTCCATCATGCTCATGCTATACATTTTATATGTCATGTAGTCCCAACAAACAGAATCTTAAGAAGTTAAATCACAAGATCTAGGTGACCATTTGAGATTGCCTTCTTGAAAAATTACATGGTCGGGAAACTGTTTGGCCAAGAGAGTAATAGTAGTGTCAATACTTGTGTGGTACTTCGTCCACAATGTGGACTCCATATCAACTCAAAATGCGATGTTATCGTTTGTGTAACGCAGAATTCCAAAGATAGACAAGAAACGGACAAACATCGGTTTTCTTCAACACTATTGGCTTACAACAGCAATTTTCTCAGCTTTTTTTGAGCGCCGTACTCGAGTTTGATTCTTCGATTTACCAACTTATCCCAACAGCTAATTTTTCACTAGCTTTACAATTATTGGCCGATAAAGTGCTTCACAATTGGCCCAAAAATGTTTTCGCATTTTGAACTGTAGTCGCCGCGAAAGTTTTACCATTTTTGTTGTGAATTTTGTTAATTTCAAAACATTGTTGAACTGTATATCATTTTATTTTTTACTTGTCAACAATTAAGAAGCTAAAGGTTGAGTCATGACAACTATTAAAATCGTGGGCTATTGACAACTATACGCCTTATTGGAACACCCTAAAAGATTGAAGAGGTAATACACAGAATTAAATAAAAATGCTTACCGAAATACAGTTTAGTTTTTTTTTAGATCAAAAGCTCTTCCATGCTTTTTTCTAGACTTATGTTTAATTATTTCTGTTTTCTCACCAAAGTTTAAAATTTGTGATAAAATTATATATGTACTATAAATGAATTCATTTATTTAAACTTCTGAATAAGAATTCATTTAGTTAGGAATAGATAGAAATGAGGTGTTTTTGGATAACTTTAGTAGAGGTTGAATTGACATTAAATTATAGACTTTAAATGTCGTTTCTTTCATTACAGGTAAAGGAACAAAAGTCTTAGTTAATAAGAAAAATACTATTACAGAATAGAGGTACAATATATATAATTGGGTTTCTCTGTAATCAAATATTTGTATTTTATTAGATACAATGTTCTGTAATAGTAATTTTCTTATTAACTAAAACTTTTGTTTGTTTATCTGTAATGAAAGAAATGACTTATATCTATATATATCTTGTAATCTACTATATATTTCATAATTGAATGTAATAAAAAAATTTTTTTTTAGAAAATTTGCTTGCACAATATGTACTACTGATGCAATTAACTTGAATCAGTATGTGAGTATACGTACACGTATATCATTAATATTTTGCAGAAACGACAAGTAATATGTAACTGAAGTTATTAAAGAAAATCTTCTGAAAATTGTTGTTAGTTTTGTTTAAAAAGAAGTGCTGCCCTTTTCTTGAGCAAACAGTTTTTTTTACAAAAAATTGTATTTTTTTCAAACAAGACATCGCAGCTTTGACCCGCATACTTGTCTAGTTCTCCTGCGAGAGAGTAACATATTAGCCAGAAAACAAGGAGTGACTTTAAGCATTTTTTTTGGCAACACTGTTTTTGGCAGCTCAGCTGTTTTTGTGTAACGCGTTACGGTTAAATAAGTTCAGTTTGGTCTATAATTTAATTCGCTTTTTGCTTGCCCAAAATGGAAGAGCTAAACTTTGCTGGTTTCAACAAGCCAGTGCCACAGGCCACACAGCACGCGAAACAATTGAGAGGCGATTTCGGTGAACAGTTTATTTCACGTTTGGGGACGGCCAATTGGCCGCCAAGATCGTGTAATTTAATGCGTTTAGACTGTTTTTGTGGGGCTATGTTAAGGCTCATGTCTGTAATGACAAGCCTTCAATCGTTGATGCCAATGTTGAAGAATTGAGTAGTGATACCGGCTCAAAAGTTGGAGAGAATAAGACAAAATGGGACCCATCATATATGCCATTTGAGGCGTAGCCGCGGGCAACATCTACATAAAATAATATATAAACATTGAATTATATAGATTGTTCTATCGACTCAAATAAAGATTTGATATATTTCTCTAAATTTTGTGTGTTTTTTTTCAAACAAATCCAAAAGCTCTTAAAAAATCACCCTATATATTGTAGTGTCGTAATAAAAGTAATGAAGGGAAAAAATTGCATATAAAATATACAAAAATATTAATTAAGAAAGGAAATGCTTGCGAGTTGCGCTCTTGAGCACGCACGTAGACAACAGAAAACCAAATAATTAATTTTTTAACACACTTTATTGCTTTTTATTCTGTTGTAAAAATATAACTAAGAATACTTTCATGCTCAAAAACTAAAATAAGACAAATTACTTTCATGCATAGTAATTAAGTAGTAACAAGCTCAAAAGTGTCTTGTTTGCACATTGAGTGGTTAAACAAACTGGGTCATATCTGGCTCAATTTTAAAAATTTTAATTATGAGGAGAGACAGACGAAGTTTTGGCTTCGAAATCTTTTATTTTCGAAATTTTATTCTGAAACTAGTGCAACATTTTATCATAAGGAAATTACTCCATACAGTCAGAGATGAGAAAACTTAAGGAATCCGTACACAAAGTGTAATTACAGTATTTTGATGTTGTCACTGAGATATCGATCCCAAAAATATTTATGTTTCTAATTTTATTAAATTTATAGAAGTTTTAATTTTTAAAAATAAAAATGTCAAAAAAAAAATACCCCATCGGAATCCGTGTTAATTAAATAGAAACAGAAAAGTGGAAAGACAGACAAATTTAGCAAAAATACAAAGCAATATATTTATTAGGCAATAGTAGGTTTGATTACACTAATAACCACAAACCAAATAGAAAAAGCAATAAGAGAGAGATTAATGACTTAGGGCCGTTAACAATAAAAACATTAACTTGAAGTTAACACTAAACTCGAAATTTGAAATTTAGTTAGTAAAAACTCATTAACACAAGGCGCTGTTCAGTTTTAACTTTTATTTACTGAAATATTTGTTGAGTTTGATTTCTTGACTGAAAAAAATTATGACATTAAAAAATTCATTATTTTTTGTTTATTTTAAAAATAATTTTCAAAAGTTGTTAAAAAATAGGATATTGATGCTTCTTCATCTCGAAAATGTTTTTTCTGGAAGTAAATTTTCTGTGTTTTAAAAATTATTTTGTATAAAAAAAATTTTTATAAGAACCATTTGAAAATTTTGTAGTAAATTTTTAAAAAATAATATAAAATGTTAAACAATTAATAGTGATGGAATAACAAGTTATTTTTTAGAGATCACCACCAGATGGCACTGCGAAATGCAATTTTTTGCCGAATTTCCCTTAAAAACGTTCCAAAGTGAATTAAGTAGTGCCAACACTAAAATAATCAATCTGTGGTGGAAACATGATATTAAATTGTTTTTTTCTATGTAAATAAATAATATTTATTTATTTATTTATTTTAATTTCAATTTATCTTTACTATAACTATCGGTATCGCCGTTAGTTTGCTTGAGTACTGTTGAGATCCTACTAGGACTTTTGTCAAATTTAATACTGCAATTCACAATAAAATACAAAAAATGCAGTTCTATTTGCAACAACAACCAACAACAGTGATACACATACTACAATTTAAAAATGTAGTTTGTGAATCGAACTGAAGCAAATGATTTTCGAATAGACTTTTTGTAATAAAAGGCACTTGTTCTTTAGCTTCTATATGAAGGGATTTTTTTAGCAACTTTTTATTTAGCAACACTGTTTGTGGCAGCTCAGCTGCTTTCGTGTAACATGTTACTGTTAAACATGTTCACCTTGGTCTACAATTTAATTATAAATGAATTTACAAACGAACTCTTACAGATTTTTGAAATTTATTATCAAAATTAATGCTTAGTTCAGAAAGTGCATCGTGCACTTCTTCCATTTTATGTTCCATTTTGGGAGACCTTCTGAGGTCGCTGTTCCGAATCTTATGACTAAATGTTAGAGAAAATATATATAATTGAACATTAAGCCACCAACAGGCATAAGTAGAGTGCGGACAATGGAAAATAGCAGCTGTAGACGCCAGTGTTATTGATGTCCGTAAATTATCGATTCGGCGCCATTCACAGCAATTGGGTCTCTTTTTGTTTATCGAAAATGGAAGAGCTAGAACTGGCCAACATATAGTTTCAACTAGATGGTGCCACAGGTCACACAGCATGCAAGGCAATGGCTCAATTGAGAGGCGAGGTCGTTGAACAGTTTATTTCACGTTTGGGACTGGTCAATTTGCCGCCTAGATCGTGTAATTTAACGTCTTTATACAATTTATTGTGGAGCTTTGTTAAGGTTCATGTCTGTAGGGCTAAGCCCGAAACGGTTGAAGCACTGGAAACCAATATTGAAGATCCAATAAAGATCGCGTTATCGACTCATATAAAGATTTTATACTTTTTTCTAAATTTTATATGTTTTTTTTCAACCAAATCAGAAAGCACTTAAAAAATCACCCCATATATGATCGCGTTGAATAATTTTTAAATTTAATAAGCTTGAAATGAATTAAAATATTTTAGTGATGTTTTAATTATAAGAAATTATTCAAATATTATTTAAATTTGTATATTACATCCACTTAGAAGGAAAAAAACTTTTGTCCTGCAACAATACGATACCGATTTTACTTTCAAATACTCTTATCAGGTCTTCCCTACTTTTAATTATAATTGGATATAAATAGATAGCTTTGAGCCATACGAGTATATATGTTCTTTTATAGCATCTGCAATCAAAAGAAAAATCAATCCATCCGTACTTAAAGTAATCCCAAGCGGTGTTAAAATTACGGTAATCGCAGATTTACTAGAATCGAATACAGAAATATTGATTTAAGTACGGACGGATTTAAATGCTCAATTTGATTTAAGAATTTTTTTTAGTTGATTTAAGATTTTTCACTTGATTAAAGAATTTTGTACTCATTTTAAGAAACTCCAGGATTGGTTATCCAAAGTAATCTCGTTTTCGGCTTGATTAAAGAATATTTTATTGTTATTTGTATTCAAAATTTTGAGTAAGACTTGTACTCAAAGAGAGTAGCAAACTCTTGAATTTAGGACGGCGTTTTTCTTCCTGTGTATAATTTTTAAATTTTTGCTATTCCTTCGTGAAAATCAGATCTGGGATCAATTATTCTTACTGCGGTCGTTTACCTTTCCTCAAGAAGAGTTTGTACACTTAACGAAATTTCTGGAGAAAATTTATATAAAATATAAAGTGATTAAGAAGTGCATTGAAGGGATGACTGGTATTTTAAAAACCATTGCTTGAGTTATTTTTTTAAGGTGGTACGTGGAATATTTATGCCTGCTTGAGAAAAATTCATGTTTCTTGCGGAAGTATTAATCTCATTATTAATTTCAATACCTTATTTCAATAATTTTTAAATGTATATTTACCTCAAACAATTTCTTCATTTATAAAAAATTAATTTTTTTTATTGAAAATTCTCTTTTCCCTATTTTTTTATTGTGTAACTTAGCGCACTCGGCACTTTCGACAGTTTGTTCTGTATTTGCTAACTTTCTCGCTTAAAAACCTGCATTGTGGTATCACTATAAATTCAGCTTTCGTCTACGTGCACTGCTCCGAAATTAGCTCTTATTTTAAACCATATTATTATGCACTTTATTTTAAAATTTTGCCTTAGTGCTTCAAAACAAATGGAAATTTTTACTGGGATTTTACTTAAGGCATTTACATTCCTCAATTTCAACAGAGGATACGCTTTAAAATATTAAATTGTTGTAGTATAACTCAAGCCGAAATATTGGTCATTAAAAGAGCAATTAACTAGTTAAGGTACAATAGGGTATATAGGCAGGATATTCGAATACAATATCTGAACTGGTAAAGGAAAACCGGACATACTTTAACGAGATGTCGTCTCATTCCAACCTGGAAGTAATCTGGGTACCAGTATATGTAGACGTGCCTGGTAATATAATAGCGGACAAGCTTGCCAAGGAAGGCTTCCGTTTGCAAGAACGGGACTGCGACCGACTAGTAGGAGTCCCTCTAAGGAGCTGTAAAACCCTCATACAGCAGAAATTAATAGGGGAAGCACAGTCTAGATGGTTCAGTCAATCCACTTTTGTGCAGTCTCCAGATCAACCTCTCCCCAATATGACCCAGCTAAGTCTGTCATCTTACTGGGGATCCCTCGATATCAGCTGCGTATACTCGTGGGAGCCATTGGTGCCCATGCAAATAGAATTTTTTAACGAATTCTGTAGAAGTTGTCTAAATGAGGAGGAGGAAGAAACCGTCAATGCCCAGCTCTATCCCATCATAGAGCCATTTTTCTATTTAAGTCGTTTTTACCCGAACTCGCAGACCTTACAGAATGCAATCTAAAAAGAATAAACCAGTTTATGCGAAAAACAGGATAGCAGGATAATCTTTTCTCTGTCCATTTCGGGCATCACAAACGGACCAATTTTTCTGGACCAAGTGCTGCTTGCAGCTGACGGCCTGTGCAACCTAACCTAATCTAACCTTACTTAAGTAAGAACATCATGTTTATATTGATAGCAATATTATGATATAGTAATAGATGTGCTACAACCATAATATTCAGAAAACAATTTTGCTCTGAGATTGTGGTCTGTTCAATTATAATTTTTATTTCTGTGTACGGAAGTAACATAATAATTGTTTTGATTGTCAAAACTAACAATAGGCGAGACTAAGAGGATTATTGTGTTTATCCTATTTGATGTTACAACTTGCCATCATATATTTGAAACATTATATTAACAGTGTAAATAACAAGATATTTTTTAATATTATTCGTTCACAATTTGCTACCTGTGCACGTGGTTATGCTGGCTGCAATATTGGAAAAGACTTATTGTAAAATCGAAAAACTTTAAAGTTAAACTTTAAAAGTTATGTTATTCAACATTATGTTGAAATAGTTTTATAAATTGAGCTTGCGAAAACTTTTATTATTACCAAAAAGACTGTTATATATAAAAAAATAATGAATTGGAAAAATATTTCAAATACTTACCTAAATAGGTACTATTTGTTAAGACCCAAAAAATTTTAAATGGATCCACCATAACTAAGACGACACCTGTCGCTCCAAAACCAGCCGCAACGACGACAATAAAGGCCGAATCGCACGCAACGTTATGGTAAGACAGCAGCAATAACAAAAACAGTAAGTGTACAAAAAACAAGAGTGATAATAAGAGTAATTGATGAGATTGCTGTTTTACGGGTTGCTGTTGATTTTTTATTATTTTTAACGGCTGTTGATATGGTTCAAGTTGAATTAAAATTAAAATGATGATGACGATAATGGTGATAAAGTCGAGGAAGACTGACTGGATTACGACTAGAGTGGTGTTGATTTGACTCAAAATGTATCCCAGTCGAATCCAAGAAGTCGGTTGTAGAAATTTCAATGTAAAAGGATGAACAGGACGCAACAAAGACTTTAAACAATAGAAGCCAAATAACAATTATCAAGATAAGGCAAGAATTATGTTGCTGCCATCTGCCCAGATGATGTTGTTGTTTTAGTTTTTTTTTGTGATAAAGTTGATGCTATTATTGCTCTTGTTCTAGTTCTTTTGGCAAATAAATTTTATTGCTGAGTTTTAATATATATATAATCATGATCACAAACGTGACCGATAGAAAATATAATGTTCGTTGTTATTGTGGATTGCATGAACATAATTCGACAAACAATTTTCTTGATAAGGTGGCTCTTGTTACTTTTGATTTTGTTGTTGTTATTTTATTATTCTTGCTGTTGCATTTGACTATTTTTAAGTCAACAGCTATTGGCTGTCAATGTGTAAACAGCTTGTAGCTTAGAAAATACTGTTTTACAAAAATTAAAATAAATACTTTTTAATGTTTTTTTTTCTTCGTCGCATGTACTTAGTTCAAATCTTTGTCACAATTTTATTGCTAACATTTTTTTGTTTCACTTTTTTTTATATTTTTCTGTCAAGAAATTATGAGAACTTTTTTATTTTACTTTATTTTGTTGAAGATATTTCCTTTTTCGAATTTCCTTGAAAATTCCTCTTTTTTAAATAAGTTGTGCAATTTAATTTTTTGACAATTGTGTCTGTTGTTTTTCTTGCTTTTGCATTTTTCTTCTACATTCTCGATGCCGTTCATCATTTTGTCACAAAGTTTTTTACACAGTATTTTATTTAAACTTTTCTTTCTAATTAGCAGCCATTTTTAAAAGTATAAAAAAGATATGTTACCAGCAAGATTTTTCGTTTAGTTTTTATACGGAAATTTCAAATAGTATGTTTTTTTAATAAAACGATGAATAAATTTCAGTAAAATGAATAATAATGAAACTTTGCACAGTTGCTGTCGGGACAAATCGAAAATGTTCAGGCTGTTTCAAGTGAGTTATTATATATAAAAAATATATAAATCTTGGTCCATGGTTTTAAGTTGAAAGTTTTAAAGTTCACAATTATTATTGTTTAAATTCATTTGCTCTTTTGTGTATCTAAAATAATGAATAATATTTATGATATTTCGCTGCCTTTTACAAAATTTGTTTTTTTTTAATTAAATTCATTCATTTTGTGCTACTGAGCGAAGCAATTTAGTTTTGCTATCCGTAAGTATAACTATAATTTTGATTTAATTGTAACATAATATGTAACAAACAAGCAATGGGTATAAAATAAAATCGCTGGCTTAGTCGGCAAATATTGTAAAATTGTAAGTACTCGAATTTTTCCGTGTAAAATTGTTTCAAATATGAAAACACCATACCCCTTATATTTTTATTTATATTTTGAGGTAAAATTTTGCAATCTTCAAAAAATTTAAGTTTATAATATACATCACTATCTGGAGTGTATTTAATGGCGCGAATATCCGTTACTTTGGAATTGCCTTTACCGCGTCCAAGTCAAATATTTTTATAAAATTGGACGGTATTAATATTGAAAAAAACTTAAAAATCCAAATATGTGACATCATACGGCTCAGGTTTTTTTCGAGCTGTTTTGTAGATGCCAATGTATTCAGCAGGGACAATAACATTTCTATTTTTCATAGCTCGTTACATGGTGGAGTGTACACTGTCTACAAGTTCACTAGATGTAGATTGTTTTCAAGTGGATTTAATATATGTTTTTCTAAGTTTTTCTTTTTTTTTTTGAATTAGCATATTTGTTTACCATTGCATAGGAACAAGTGAAGCAACATAACAACATTTTATTTGTTGGAAATTATGTGTTTTGAGTTACACTAGCATTCTACATTAAAAACTTAATTTGCAAAAAAAGTGGACTTAGCATATTTGCCGACTAAACCAACGATATGGGTTTTTTATAGTCAGTTTTAATTAATATTTTCTGTTTCAATTTCATCTATCTGCAGATTTACATAGAATACTTTACAATCGAAAATTCAAAAATGTTTTCTAAACAAACACGTAAAATACATAAAATATAATTAAATTTTCTTAACTGATAATGACAACACAATTAATTATATTTATTATCGAATTTTAAATAATATTACATGTTTTTATGTTTGTATTTAATTAAAAAATTGCATGATTATGACATGACATTTGTAACTTATCATTCTTAAACCATCAACAAATGAAATAAGAAGAAAATGTTAAATAAAATTATGTGTAAATAATGAAACCTTAGCCCTGTTTTTTTGTTGTTGTAGAAACGAGCGTTCTTGAATAAGTATACTTTGCTTTGCTGTTTCTATAAAAAAATATGGATTAGTGTTATTTTTGATATTTTTACGGAGTCCGTATTTTGTTTAACCAAAAATTGTAAGAAGATTGTGTGCGTTTGTTCATATAAATTTTGAGATTTATATTTCATTTGTTCCTGTTCTCGTATTTTTTATGTTTGTTTCTTTGTAAACCAATCAGTGATGTCCCTACTTGAAGGTAATTTTTCTCCCACTGTAGGGAAAAAAGAAAACAAATTTTTATTTTTGAAAAATGTAGGGAATTTTTCTTTCGCATGTAAATTAAAATATAATCTAAATGATTTATGAAAAAACCTCTGTGTTATAAAATCATATCGCTTCAATATTTACTATTTGGGGCAAATTACGGCATTGAATATCGAGCGAAATTCCTATACAAAATCTAAAAATTTTGTATGGGACCCAGGAATTAATTTTACTTTACCGGTAGGCACATTGCCTAATACTAATAGATGTAAGTAAAAACATGAATTTGAAAAACAAAACAAAATGGATTTGAATGTCAAAATTTTTTTGGTCCATACCAAAAAAAAAAAGTCTATTTCAATATAAAAATAACAATGCTATTAAAAAATATATCCACCTCCTCTCATTCAAGCAAATAACCCTCTATTTTGTCCGCACCTGACGCATTATGGGTATACAAAGTGCTCAGGCCAAGGACAAATCCACGTTATCCTGGGGCCACATATTCATTTCAGATAAAGCAAATGTAAATCGCGTACACAGTGCCGCATTCACGCTTAAGGGCATCAAGGTTGGGCGTGGATATGTGAACATGGGGCCCGAACGAGTACTCAGGTCATGTACACCGCCGCCGCATATGGCACACATGGCGTTATTGTTTTTTGTTTAAAATAAATAAAATGTACTATTTGAATTGTTAATAAATTTTGAGTTTTACCTATAACTAATATAAGGTAAGGAAAATTGTAGAGTGAAAAAAACTGCTGTTGTAGGGAAATTTTGTGATTTTTTATCAAAACATAGGGAACTTTAAAAATTCGATCTGACATCACTGAAACCAATACACTATTTATAGCCTGGAAAATAAAAAATAAAATTATTTCAGCAGAAATATGTAGGTTAAAAAACATTGTTAAACGTTTAAATATCACAAGAAAAATTCAAAAAGAAATCATTTGCCTTTGCTTTTTTTTATTAAGTTCATGTTACATTTTAATTTCAGGCCTTGAACATTCTACGTGTATTTAATTGATTTCCCAAAAAATACGTAGAACTCTGATTCAATTTTTATTTCCTTTGCCGTATTGGTCTCTCCTTGTAAAATACTTTGCTATGTTTCAAAATAGTTTAATCCTATAAATGTCTTAAAGCGCACGTTTTGAACAGGTTTGTAATTGAAGAAAGTTTTTAGTATACCAGCATCTCGGAAACTAATATTGTGTATAAAGATATTAAACATAATATGTATATGTAGATAAGAAATTTATCTGAATATTAAACTATTAAATTAAATGTAGGAATACAAGAAATTTTTATTGACTCACAATTCTAACATTAGCTTAAACACCTGTAATCAACCAAAGAAAAATAGTAAAACGGGCCTCTTCATTTACGATTCGAATAAAACTCAGCACTGAATACTGAACTGATTTTGAAAAGATTTGTATGTTTTTAAAAGGGGTTTTAAGTAGTTGTGCACAATCTTAGTTTTATTGATATCGGATCAATATTTAGGGAATTATAGGTATTTAAAGTTGCCACTAACACATGATCACTTATTATACATGCATGTACCAGCATCAACTTGAAAAATAAACAAAGTGTGCAAGTGTGTTTGTGCAATTCGCTTTTGCATAGAAATGAGACAGAGTTTTAAGTTGTGTATTCAGATTTTAAATTTTATAATGGTTTTTCTTTTTGTATTTGATCGTATATATTTATGTAAATGTTTAATATTAATTTCTAAAATGCGGTCAATTGAGTCGACCACTGAATACACAAACTTGTTATTAAATTGGCACTTAAATCTTGTGAGAATTTCCACATTTCATAATTTTTTTTTTTTTTTTATTTAAAAAAGAATTTAATACTTAACCTAAAGTTATCACACAATTTACAGAGTTTTAGTCATTATACTAACTTTTCATCTAAAAAATAATCTTTAGTTTATAAGAGGATGTTTATTATAACGAAATATTTTACTTCAGAGGAAAGTATTTTTATAAAAAAACCTCTGATTTGATATTTTAGACAAATTAATATAAAAGAAAAATATATGTAATAATCATTTGCACTCATTCATACGTACATACTTGTAAGTCATATATACACATTTACGTATATACTCAATACACACATATGTATGGTGACACAATCAATAAATAAGTTGGTCTTCTTTAATAAAGGCCGGAAATTAGTGGGTTACTAGACATGCTACAAGAGACCTTGAAGCGTTCTGTTAAAATATTTATTTTTTCGATAATTAATTTTATATTATTTTCTTCGTGAAGATCTTTGGTGGAGAAATGCCATGGTAAATTAAGCATCATCTTCAATAGCTTATTTTGACAGATTTGAATTTTTTTAATGTGGGATTTTGCACAAACTCCCCAGACTGGACAAGCATACAGAAGTATGGATTGGAAAATTACTTTAGCCAAGATTATTTTGTTGTCACGACTTAAAAATGACTTTCTCCCGATTAGGGGAGATAACATTGCTTTTGCTAAGTTGGATTTTTCAATCTGTTTCCTGATATGTAGTTCAAATATTAGTTTTTTGTCAAGTAAAACACCTAAATATTTAACATTATCACTCCATTGTACATAAGTGCCATTGACTTTGAGTTGACTTGATGGATAAAAACATAAATTTCTTCTACGAGTAAAGAATATTGCATTTGTCTTGCTTTCATTTATTTTGATTTTCCATCTGTGGAAATAAGCCACAAGTTGATCCAGAGCTGGTTGTAAGTCTGCAACAATATTTTGACCATACTGGTGTGATGCATACAGACAAGTGTCGTCAGCATATGCTGCACATTCTACTCCCTTAGGTTGCGGCATATCGGAACAGTACAAATTAAAGAGCAAAGGTCCTAAAACCGAGCCCTGTGGAACTCCAGCTGGAATTTCAACTAGATCTATTTTTCATAAATGACTCAATGATTTTAATAATATACATTGGAAAGTTATATTGAATCATTTTATATATTAGGCCGTTATACCAAACGGAGTCAAACGCTTTCTCAATATCCAACGTAACCAATACGGTAGAGTTTCCATCTATAAACTCTGAATTAATATGATTACATAATCGTTTAATTTGATGAACTGTACTGTGAAAAGGGGTGAAACCAAACTGAGTTAGTGGTAATATTTTATTCAGATCCATAAACTTATTGAGTTTTATTTTAAGAACTTTTTCTAAAATCTTACTCAGACTACTGAGAAGACTTATCGGGCGATAACTCTGTACAGAATTAGGAAGCTTATTGGGTTTCAAAATAGGTATGACCTTTGCCATTTTCCATCGTTGTGGAAAATATTGTAATTTCAGGCAACAATTGATAATGAAAGATAAATATGTAAGGGCGGAAATAGGCAATTCCTTAAGCATGATGTTTTTAACGCCATCTAAACCTGATGCTTTCCTGGTTTTTAAGTCTTTTATAATTGTAGCAATTTCATTATTATTTACATATTCGCATGAGTCTGTGTCAAAGTTATATTGAGAAAATCGTTTGTTAACAGTAACAATTAGAGAGATGTGGGACTGGTTACTTAAATTTTCAGAAACGCAATGATTTGCTAAGAAACTATTGGCAAGTTGATTCACTTTTTCTTCATCTGTGTAATAAGTTGTAGAGCTTTCTTTCAGAGGTGGTATAAAAATACGTTTCTTTCTTAAACACTTAGATATTTTCCAAAACGGTTTTGAGGCTTTATCTAAATTTTGAATTTTGGTGTTCCATATTTTATTTCTAAATTTTGATATTTCACAGCGAATCATTCTATTATGGTTGTTCAAAAAATTAAAATCAGATGCATCTCTGTATCTTAACCAATTACGTCGACATAAGTTACGAGCACTTATAAGCTGTTTAATGTACGGTGGTAATACTTGTTTGTCCAAATCATGATTTACTTTAGGAGTTGCAATTCCAATAGCTTCGATCATGCTTTCCGTAAGGTATTCTACATGTACGTCAATAACTTCTTTTCTTGTCACAGCACCTACATCAGTAGGTAAATGAGAAACCGATTTGTCTAGCAAATGTCTATAGAGATTCCAATTGGTCTTATTGTAGTTATAAGATAATTGCCTAGAACGTGAGGAATCTATATTAAGTTTAAACAACACAGGAAGATGGTCCGAGTTAAGGTCGTTAATGTTTGTAGGGTGGCTTATACACTGTGGAATATTTGAGACAATCAAGTCAATAACAGAAGGTGTGTGATTTCTATTTGTGGGCAGATAAGTTGGTGAGCCCGAGTGTACAATAGTGTACAGAAGAATAGACACAGTATCATACAGGATATTTCCCCAAACATTTGCACGATTGCAGTTCCAAAATCTATGTTTACTATTTAGGTCTCCACAAATGATAACATTTTTATCGACAGCAAGGAGTTTTCTAATATCTTTTCTAAATAATCCTTTAGTTTCCGAGTTTGCAACAGCTCCAGGGAAATAAACCGCAAACATATTTATTTCCATCTTATCAGATGTCTTTATGCAAATTCCAACGTTTTCAATATGTTTAGTTTCGACAAAAATTGGTTTAAAATTTCCTATTTCTTTTTTAATAAGGATTGCAACTCCTCCACCAACACGATCTGCTCGATCACGTCGGATGCAATAGTAACCCATTTGAGGTATATGAACTGAACTTGACAACCAAGTTTCTGACAAAAAGCATAAATCTACATCATTATTATTTAAAAAATCATAAAGTTCTAAACATTTCATAATTTAATTAGTAAAATTTTTATATATTTTTTTTAATAAAAGCTACATTTGCAGATATGTTTCCTCTATTCGCAGAACCGCCCTACACTGATTCTTCTGTCTGATTTAAATTAAAAAAAAAATAACTTAAATAGATTTATTAATAGTTTTTGTTTGATATCGTTTAAAATTACTACTGCAAACAAAATCTTGATTTTCTTCAACATTTTTTTCACTCCTCCTCATCAATAATAGTTTGTACAGTATGGATGTATGTTTTAATATATAAATAAATTCACCATCCATAACTAACATTTTTCATATCACTCCGTACGCATAATAAGGTATTAAGATTTTTAGAAAAAGTAATATACATAAAAATTTAAATTAATGCAAAAAACTAAAAAAAAACTTGCAATCTATTTTTCAGTTTATTTGCTTTATTATTAGTAAGAGGCTTAGATGTATAGCGATACTATTTTTGCATGAATTGTTTTTATATATTTTTTTCTTTCAAACAAGCAAGTAAATTTATAGATGTGATTTTGTGAGATTCTAGTAAGAGTTAGAGGTAGTGATGTTTATAGGATACCCATATGCCTTTCAGCTTGCTTTTTAGCATTCGTTACACAATGGTTTATTATAATGCACATCAGTTGTGTAAAACTATACTTAAAATACACACACATATATATACATGGAAGACACTCGACAAAAAAAACTTGTTATGCATACAGGAGGAGGGCAACTATTTTTTTTTATTTATTTGTTCTTGAAGTTTTTTTAATTAATGAATTGGGAATACTAATAACTGACGTGTGTATTGTTATCATAAGTATGGAAATCGCATATTTTTTTTTGCCTGAAATTTTATGCTTTTAGCTTGGAGCTTAGATCCTCTGATGAATGATCAAAACTAGCTTCGCTTACTTAAGATTTTCTATACCGACTTCCTTTGGCTGGGGAGAAGAATTTGTGCTCGGAGGTATGCTGAAAACCTTACTTCATTTAACTTATCTTCTGCACTATAAGTCCTCAGCTGGGCGCAAGGTTTTCGAATATTAATTTCACCTACTTAAGCTTTTCATGAGTTGGCGGCCTTCGGATAGGTAAAGGTGCCTTTACAAGTCACGTCTTTTTATATCTGACCCGATAGTTTTGCGACCTATATTTAACACCGCAAGTTTGTCAAAATTTTTGATTTGCACACAGTTTTTAATTATTGCTTGCAACCGTTCACATAATCTCTGTGATTTCACAACAGTTAAAATTTTGTTTTTATTTACATTATTTGATTTTATGCTCGCATTTTGTTATAAGTTGTTTTTATAAATAAAGTTTGTGAAATGGATTCAACAAACAAGCAAGTGTGCTGTATTATTTTAATACTAATTAAGTGTATTATTACAAATTCCTATAAGTTAAAGGTAGGATTTTGTCTGGCAAACGGCTTCGCATTATTACAATTTCAGTTTTTTTGTTGATATTATTATTTATAATAATAATAATTAATGGATAAAAAAATAATGAATGAAGGTTTTATAATGCAACGGAATATATCTGTCCGACCAAATCCTGCCTTTACCTAACGGCAAGTTGTTATAATGGCTCTAAGTGTAATTAAATTTAAAAATTAATAAAAAACAGGAGCAACTAAAAAGAAATCGAGCTAAATGGAGCCAAAAATGGTTGCTTTGAAGATCCGCAAGTATTCCGGAATTTTTTTGAATGTACATGCGTCCTTTTGTGAGTTGCTGGAAAAATTATTTCGTTTTATTTCAAAGCAGATAACTAAAATGCAAAGAATTGGCTTTTTGGGCCATTTAAACTAAAACAATCAAAAATATTAATATATTTTTTTTATAGAATTTAAAATAAAATGCAGAATTTTCCTTTTCCTTTTTCCATTTTGTTCCGATATAAAATGAAATACTTATTTATAATAAAATTTAATTCAAGATATAAGGAATATTTAAGTTATTCCTTTTTTATATATTTTCATAAATATTGAAAGTGCTTTTTTAGCTTTTTAATTGATTTCTTTACGTATTTGCCGCCACAGACACTTTTATTGTGCCAAAAAACAGCTGATCTCAGATCAAAATAGATCGCACCCCGATTTAAATTTTCTCATATTTTTTTCATCGGAATTTTACATAAGCAATATTGCAAGAGGTGCCCATATAATATGCATAATTTTTTCGGACGAGTGAGATGTAAAAAACAGGCCACGTAAAGCCACCTTAAGTTTTTCCGCATCGTTGATATTTGACAGTGAGCAAGGTTTTACATCTCAGAGGTAAATCTTAAACTTGCTTCGTTTATTAAAGGTTTTCTGTAATGTTGGCCTTAATACAGGAGTGTCTAAAATTGGCTTCCCATTCGCAACTTTTAGGAAAGGACAAAGACTTTATCCACAGAGTTTTGTCGAAAAATAGGACATAGTCTGGTTTTATATATCAACTTTAGTATTCGAATCCGTTTTAAAGACACTTTGAACAAAGGGACAAAAGCATTACAAAATGTTTTAGTAAACACGGCAAGTTTTAAACATGTCATAAAGTCCTGTGATACAGGAAAACTTAATTAAGCCCAAAAATTTTATTTAATACTTCAGACGGGAAAATAGATGATATATTTATATAAAAATAAATTTTCGTTTTGACGACGCCCGGTCATCAGAGCTAAAGCTTCAATTTTATGGCAAATGTCATCAATAAGCCGAAAACTAACATGAAAACAAAAGGCATGATAGAATTTTATCATCGATGCTACCATGACTGCTGCGGCATCAATTAAATGTAAGATTTAGTGTGTTGGTAAACTTTATAAAGTGTATAAAATAAAAAAGCAAATGGTGTTTTTATTCATATATATTGATGTGTTGATGTGTTGTTAAATTTAAGAAGTATTTAGCTTAACATGACAGAAAGTTTGAATTTAACATTTTGTAAAAATTATAATAACATTTTTTATATCCTGTTGATTTCCAAAAAAATTTATATAAAAAATAAATTACACAAACTGCTTGGAAGACTGAGTATGTGTTTTTTAAGAATAATAATAACAATTAAAAACAGGACCACATGTTGCTTGCAATATATTTACAATAGTTTCAACGTCAACAACAAGTTATTCTCATACAAGAACATGATACGATTCTAAACACTATTAGAAGAAGAACAACATGTGGCTTTATTGTTTTCGAGACACATGAAAAGCCTAAAGCAGATATATTCATATAATCATTTTCTTTAGATTTGTGTACAAAGACTTTTGAAGTAAAATATAATTTTAAATTCCCTTTATTATTTTTGTTTTTGGGACATTATTTAATTTTATTTCTTGCTAGACCTCCACATTATGTTTCCACAAAACGAGTATACGTATGTATAGTTGTGTGTAGGGCATTTTTAAAAATGAATAAATTATTTATTTGCTCCTTCTGCTGGTTGAAAGGTCACTATTTATTTTTTTAATATGTTCATAAGTTGTTTGTCATATTGTTTTTAATGAGTGTTTTTTTAGAGTCAGAATTATAGTTTTTTCACTTTTTCGTTTAGTTTTTTATTTATTAAGTAAAATATTATATATTTTTAAATGCTGGGGGTTTTGCACAGCTCTCCTGTACTCATGTCACTGTGTAAACTCTGATACACATCATTTAAAAAAATTTTAACATATTATATAAAACTTTCATTCGAAGCATGTGAAAAACCTAAATAATATCAAACTCCAAAACAATTAATGTGTTTCATATTTTTAGTGTAGAATAATCTCGTTTTCGTTTTATACCCTTCATTACAAGTGGAAAATACACTATTTATGTTTGTCATTCCGTTTGCAATTACTAGAAACTCATTTACATACGTAAATTATTATAATAATCTATTTTTGCGGATACTAATTTGCGTCTGGCTTATTGATTTAGTTTTTCTAAGCGAATGATAACTCGAACAAGCCCAAAGAAAACGTAAATATTTTTACAAAAATTTAGATGATTCTGTACTCCAAGTACATTGAAGAGCTAAGATTTCCAGAACTTCAAATTGATTAGAATTGCAGTGTTAAGCTTTCGGTCGCTTAAGTTTTATTTAGACCATATCAACAATTATTGCATGTTTAGACGAAATTTACATTTTGTAGTTTTTATTGACATTTCAAAAATAATTTTTAAAGCTTTTATGTATATCCACAATGCGTATTACACATGTACGTCTTTCATTATCTGTTTTCAACATTCTTAAAAAGTATTTAATACAAAACTTTTAATGATAGAAATATTATTGTTGAAAATTTAATAAAAAACTACAACGTGTAAATTTTATCGTACATATGCACATATTTTTAAAATTCTGTTCTTGATATATTTTACATTATATTTATAATTTTTATTTTTTAAGCCTACACGCAAAACAAAAAAATATTGTGTTTTAAATACGTTTTAACGTTAGATGTCAATTCATTAATTTTAACTAAAACAGTTTATCTTTTATTTGGCGTATGCGTAGGGATGTTTTTCAAAATTTTTAATTTACAAATACATAATTGATATTGCTCAACACACATGAGTTAAGTGCACAGCTAAAAGGTAAGTGTGCTCTCAAATTGTATAATATTTTCTTAATTTTATTACAATTAGTGTTTCGCCGTGATGTTTTCTTATGAAAGTATGCTTAACAAACAAAGTTACTGTGTCCTATCAACTCGTCGACAGCTTAACCTTACTGATGTGCCTCGATATTGATATTTAATTTGTGTGGAGGATTTTTTAACTATTCTGTTTTATTTTTAACTATTCTCAATAGAATAGCTATTTTGTGGTTTATATGGTTACTTCACTAAGCTTTTCATACGGTTTCATTTTTGTATTACGAGCGCTCTGTTTCATTTCAGTTTAGTGTTCTTTTCGTCATCTATCTTAGTAATACAAGAAGGCCATCAACCATAGTTGATTAGTTAAAGATGTTAGATAATCCAGACAGTATGATTTTAGTAGTCTTTAACAGCAATAGCTTGGCTTAATATATTTATTAAGGGGCTGAATAAATTTTGGGCACTTTCATCGAAATGTCTAAATATTGTTACGTGAGTTGTCCTCTCTAATTGATTGTACATATTTTAATTAAGTTTTTCTTCTGTAGAGCTACTTATATTTCACACCAATAGTCATATAAAGAAGTAAACAAAATCAAAATTATATGTTTTTGTGGTTTTCATCTAATTAAAGAAGAAAATGGAAATGCCCATTTGCGGCTGCCAAAAGACAAAGATAAAACACTAAGAATACTGGCACAGTTAAAGAGTTAAATGAAAAGTTAGTAATATTGTTTTCTTCCATTTAAAAAATTTAAATATGTACCTGCGATCTTTTGTCTTTCGTGAAAAATAAAACCTCAGGCATTTCTTCCACACCCTTTCTTTTGTTTATTTATATTGTTTTTCGATTTTACGACAAATTAAGCTTTTTTTATTAAAACAAAATTTTTGTTTATATATATTTTTTTAAACCAATACAAAGAACTATTTTTTTAACTATTTAAGCAATTAACAAAACTTTTCTGAAGTTATAAGTACTACCATTAATAAAATTGAAACGATATACGATTCAATTACGCATTAAAATTATTAAAATTCACTACAAAAATGGTAAAAATTTCGCGGTCACAATTCGCATTTTTGGATCGTCGTGAAGCACCTTCTCGGACAGTAATTGTGAAACTGGTGGGAAAACTTGAGCTTGTGGGACCACTTAGAGATGTGAGGGATTAAACTTGAGCAGCAGGTCACTCAGGAACAACTAAGAATATTGCTGCAATAGCTCACAGTGTTGAGAAAAACCGCGGTTTGTCCATTTTTCGTCGATCTTTGGAATTGGGAATTCCACAAACAACATAACATTGTATTTTGCATATACATAGACTTGGTAGGTCTTTTAAGTTCATTTATTAGAACAAAAAATTGACGTTGATTTATTTCGCTTCCTTAAAAAACTGCATGAACCTAGAAATGGTAATAAGTTTTTTACTTATCAGTAGATTCATCAAACTGCCATAAGTTATCACATAAAAAATTACAGATGTGTAATATGTATTAGAAAAAGTACGTTTCATTAAAAAAAGAAAAAAGCTTGTTTTGGTCTGGTATTTTTAGACGATAACATTTTAACTGATTGTTTTTAAACGTGAAATTAAATATATATTTTTTCCCTTTTTTACAATTTTTTTTTGTTATATCATTTAAAGAATCAACAAATTTCTAAAAACTGTATGTATTTATGCTTTTGCAATTATTATTTAAAAGTTAATTTAAACGAAAATTGAATGACTTAAAAAACGTCAAATGAATTAAGAATATTAAAAAATTTTATTAAAATAAAATCATATTGATTTGATATCTGGTAAAGTTTACTTTGATTGCAGTATTATTGATACATGGATTACATATTTCATTAACATCCTGTTTTTATAGTTGAATAAACATCCAATAATTTCGCTTAAAAATACAAACTTTTTTTCAAATGTCAAAATGAAACTGCTTATTGGAAAACTCTATATTTACGGCCAAATAGCACTATTGTGAAGGGACTATAAATATGAATCAAATACGTTGTTAATTGACTAATTAAATATTTATTTATTAAAATAAAAATATTAAATATCGAAAGGCTTTTGTGGAACACTGGGAAGGCGTCTCTAGGTGCTGGAGAAAAGAGCTAAATTAGTTTTAAGAAAGGCTTAGTCACTTAAAGAAATATGTTGGAAATAGCCAACAAATTTTACATAAATTAAGTTTTTATAAATAACTCTTCGCATTTAAAATTTACAAAATGAATTATTTAGCTCTTTTGGAAATCAGGAATTTTTTTAATGCATTTAACTCTACATAACATTTCTTACTGCTGATTAAAATAATACCGGTTTTAAAATATTTATAGTATGAATTTCCTTGCAAACGCAGTTGAATAAATTATTTTTTTATTAAATGAAAGTTGTAAAATTTAAAAATTGTATCCAAATTTACCGTGAATATGATTAGCAAAAAATTTGAAAATTCATAAATAATGGAAAACAGTTTACGACTTGCTAAATTATAAAATATCAGTTTTCTCGTCCCTAGTTTACCTATCTTGAGGGATCAGCAGTGAATGTCTAAAGGTACGGACACACTTACCAAATATTTACCGAAAAAAAACGTGACCAACAGACAGGCTTAATTTGCATTTTCTTTAATTCCAATATTTTTTATATATATGCGTTCGCATTTATTAAATATAATATAAAAATAGCATTTTGCGGTATAATTGACTTCATTTTGTGATATCAAAACCATGTTAAATCTCACTAACCCTAAGCAAAAGTAGAGGCTACGTTTTTTTGGGCAAATGTTTGCCAAGTGTGACCGTACCTTGAGATTCTAACGAAATTATGTTTAAATAAAACAAAGAAAGAGCTGCAACATGCTACAATGTGACTAAAAATTTTGATATTGAAAATTCATGCCACATGTTTTAATATCAATATGAAATATGAAAAAGAAATACGAAAAAAATTAGCAAAAAAATTTTTTTTAAAGGGCCACAAAACTAAAACACAAATTTCCAGGCCGAAAGATAAAAAGAAAAAAAAGAAAAGAAAGCCTCAAAAATGTAACAATAAACAATAAATAAAGCAATAAAAACATTTAAGAGGACTGATTTTGTTGGCATTGTTTACATGCAAGAAGTATAATAATAAAAATAAAAATGAATCAATAAATTGGATTGTTTTTTTTAAAACTAGAATGATAAAAATTTCGATTTAATTTAATTTAAACTTTTGTACCACATTATACACATATTAACACAGCATCTTAAATGAAAATATTTTTAAGTTTAATTTACTGAAATAAGATTACACTTTAACTTTTAGTACAAACACTTTAGCTTCGAAATATTTTAACATATCAAAAAATATTTATTTATTAATACTCGCAATATGTATTATATTTTATCTGTTTTCTCTCCATTGGTTGCTTTTATTTTAATGCTTTGAAATTTTATTTACATAAATATTGTAGTTACGCACTATCTTCATACTGTACAGCACAACTGGAAACGCTAAAACTTATTTTGATATTCCTATTTTAATGCCACAATATTATTACGAGACTTAATAAATAATATTAGTTTTCCCTCCTTAAAGCATTCGAAATAAATTACAAAATAAACAAAAACTAAAATAATAGTTTTGAGCTTGTTTATTCCGGTATTACACATACACATGTTTTCATGTTCGTGAGGGTTCGAAATTTTCTTACCAACACTTCATATAGAATATTTTAAGCCACATACGATTCCTCACGAAAACTACAGCATATGCATAACAAATTTTTTACGTAAAATTAAGTTGAAGAATATATAAAATTCGGCAAAGCCAAATGTAGCTCCCTTATTTGTTCATAAATATATTTTAATTCCATTCTTATAAATGGATATTCACAACTTTTTTGCTAACTCTTTTTGATTATACATATTTACGCCTAACTTGTCTAAATTATGCTTGAAAATTGTTAAAATAGGCGTAAAATAATGCCTTTGAAAACAAATTGTACATGTTTTTAAGCGTATAGGAATACTTTGTAGTTAAAGTAAAACAATTTTCATAACAATTCAAGCGAACAGAACGTTAAAGAATGGATCGATTATTTTTCTTTCCCTTAACTATGAAAGGGATGTTTTTTTATCTTTCTGAAACGGAAAAAGTAATGGAAATTGTCTTGAAATTTTATAGAAAAATATATAAAATATGTAATATTCAATCGCTTAAAATTTTTCGTTCTACTTAACACTTTATTGACACATTCAAACAAGATCGTATAAACTTTTTTTGCAGACCACGAACAAAACACAAATAATAGAAAATCATGTTTAATCGTGCTCATTCAATTTATTACTTTGATCTACGATACTGTTAAAGTAAATTCCACGTTATTATATAAGTATGAGTATAATTGACTGTTTTTCATTTCGATATCAGAATTCTGTGAAGCTGATCATTAGAGACAGAGGAGATTGAGTATGAAATTTGTATATAAGTATGTTTAAGCAAAATATAATTTGCTTTTTGCATCCAATTTCCTTTTTTTTATTGTCTATATCAGCATAAATTTATATACGGAAAAAACATTAGCAAACATGCTTTAAATGATTTAAGTTATTACTATTGTTCAATTGACAACCTAATATTCTATATCTATGTTCCATTAATAATATACTATATGTATAATAAAAAATTATATAAATTTTAGATATACATACATACATAATAGTACATAGGCTTACAAAATTATAGGTACAGAATGTCCTGTGTATGCATATGCTAAATACACTT
This sequence comes from Gymnocheta viridis, assembly GCA_956483585.1. Classification (NCBI taxonomy): domain Eukaryota; kingdom Metazoa; phylum Arthropoda; class Insecta; order Diptera; family Tachinidae; genus Gymnocheta; species Gymnocheta viridis. The sequence goes on along the minus strand of OY101440.1, from coordinate 25,071,800 downwards.
GAAAATAGTACCAAATTTTACCAAAATGTCTGTTTTGTTACCGTTTTATTTAGTATATCAAATCAATAATTTACTTGAATTATATACCTATTAAATTTATTATTCCAGAAAGGTTTCGATATCTTATTTCAAAGAATTTCAAAACTTTTTGAATAATATACTATTGGACATAGAGGATTGCTATTATTTTCAAAAAAATGGTATACAAATTAAAATTAAAAAATTAAAGTTATGGCTATTTTGTCGCACCCAAATAAAATGTATCTGAAAATCTTACTATTTCTAGTAAAAATTTAAAAAGCTCGATGGTCGTTTTTTCCTAAAGCAATTAATTTATAATATTGTAGAAAAATTCACTATATTCGTCCAATACTGGATATAGTGTACATATTTAACTTGACTTAAGGTGGTCCGCTGCTGTCTTTTTTAAAATCTATCCTTTTAAATACTGAAATAGAAAATTTTCGAACATCCAGCTCTATTTTTTGTAAAAATTTGGCCATGTTTCACTTTTATTTTAAAGATTTGAATTTAATTTTTTTCACGACTACATGAATTGAGATAACTAAAAATTCTGTCTTGCATATTATCAAATATTCAAGAAGTTGCGAGGCCAAAAACAAAAACTAAATTTGAAAATTGAAAGCCAAATATCTTTTAAAATCTTAAAAATTTATTTTTAAAACAAATTGTATTTTCTTAATCAATCAATCCAGCTTTGCAACATTTATTAAAATCGAATAATGTATGTAAAAGCTGTGAGGCTAACAAGGTTTGCCATGCCCGCGGTATTCAACATTTTTAATTCTTAGGTCCGTTCTATGGTTTTTGTAAACATCGTTTTGTATATGGATCAAATATACAGATTTGATTTTGACATACACAATAATGTAATGAATGTACGAGTATATAGAATAGCTAAAAACTATCAGCAAGCAAAACTTTTTGAAATTCTTTGAAAACAATTATTTAAATTTGTGTGAAACATTTGCAAAATGTCCCCATGTGCGTATTACTGATTGTGAGACTTTTCATATGGACAAATCTAATTTATTTCCTCCCACGAATATTCGGTTCGAATAATTATTTACGAAAAGTCATTCGTAAGAGTTTTTTTAATATTATTAAAGTGAATACAGAAAAAATTTTTAAATAATATTTACCATATTTCTGTTCAAAAGATTCATTAGTCCTTATTAATATTTCATAACTTCAATAACTTTTCCTCTAACAAATACAATAAAAAATAAATCAGTGTCATCAACTGTAGTTTTTTAGCTTTCCGATTGAATTCTTGTTGCTATTTATTTACTATTTTTCTCATTAACATTTTTAAAAACAACTCTTAATGTTAGACACATAACATAAATCATATTTTTATTGGATTTCTGGGGTCATGAATCATGCCCTTAATAATGATTTTTTGTATTTCTCTTTTGCAATTTTTATTCCTAAATCTTAAATAACTCTACAAAACAGCAAAAATACTACAAATTTAATCTCCATTTTTCTGGAAAGGCTGATTAGCAGATATTATTGGCTATAAGTCCGAATTTAAGAATATGCTCATTAGTATTATACGGCATCGTAGTTTTGCAATTTTACATCTGAAATTCTTTTTTGGGGCGAGTCAAAGATTTCTCCTTTTGCACATTGTTATAATGAATTGAGATAGGAAATATTGAAATTTTTACGCTTAAGGTATAAGCCGTGTTCAGCTCTTTTATATAAAGCACTTTAAACAAACTTTTTTTTGGAATAAGTTTACTTGCCTTCTTCTCTAAGCTGGTGGTAATTCAAGGTAAAATGCACAACAAAAATACAAGTCATAAAATTCTAAGCTTTTAAAAACACTGAAACACAAAAATCAATTTAAAAGTCTGAATTAAAAAAAATAAATAAATCTGAAGAAGTACGTAATTAATGTTTAAATACAATTTAAATTTTTGCTTATTTAAAGCGTTTAAGTTGTATTTTGAGCCAATACGTACATATATATATATTGCTTCGTGCTCTCTAACAGCATTTGTTGTTAGAACCTTTAATACTTTTGTATTGTAGAGTTTTATTTGGTTTGCATTTGTGTTGTCAGGTTTTTTTTAGCCTTCCCGCGAAATGACTTGTCGAATACCGCCAAATACTGTCAATATAATAAAACGTTAAATTTGAGCTATAAAAAAACTTTTTATTTTGTAATTGTATTACAAATATTTTAAATTATAAATTTAGTAGGTAATGACTATAGTACAACATAAAAATTATATTGTTTAAAAAACTTAAGAAAACTGTTTACATTAACAACAGTTCATTTATAAAATGTACATTGGTTTACTATAAGATATAAATACTGGCGTATAAAAAATACTCAAAAATAATTATTCCAAAAGATCAATATAAACAGGATAAATTAAACTTGAACATGGAGATCAAAATTGTAATTTAAGTGTCATAATAAAATAGAATTAACGTTTACTTAAACGTGTATTTAAGTACACACATCAATTATTGAATCTAAGCATTCGTACTCATTATTTTCAGTATCAATATTATTGTTTGTATCCTTACTGGGATACATTTGTTTCGAATTAAATCTGACTAACATATCTTCAGTTGAAACGAATGTGTTACAACATACATACGAGTATGTTATTTACATTCAGATACGATACTATTATAAGTAAAGAAATGAGGAGGTCATACTGTTAAATTTAATTTGCTTTAATTCACGAAATCACATACTTTATAAATCAGACTTAAATGTATTAAAAGCTGCCTGAAAGTCGATTTTATCAGGGAAATATTGTAATACCAGACTTAGCACAGTTTGCACAAAATAGATGGTGTTCAGAAAAAATTCCTTACGTAAACAATGCAATATTTTTAACATTATTCTATATTATTGAAATTATAGCGATATAGCTAAAAATATCGCCAAGGAGTTCAAATATCGCCAAGTAAATCTCCAATCGCCATTTGAAAATTTTCATTGCCGAAAACAATTTTTATTGCTTGCAAGCATTAAAAAATTTCTTTGTTTTTTTTTTACTATCTTAAGTTAAATACAATATTTGAAAGTGTGTTTAAAATTAAAATTTTAAAGCCATGTTTACAAACATATATAAAGACACTCGGAATAATATTGGACTACAGAAAACATACAATTTGGTAGATAAAAAATATTAAATATGTATATTGTCATCATTTTGAACTAAGCATTTACCTTCTATATATTACCAAATGTTCGTTTTTAGAGAACATATAAAAATAATTCAAATTTTAACTACATTTTTTTTCTCAGCTTTAACTACTTTTTTAAACAAATGAAAGTAACAACTTAGCATTCTATCACATATGATTACTCTCATAATAAATTGAAAACAGATTTGATAAAATTGTTCTTAAAATTTTTGTTTCTCTTTAATTTTACTACATATTTTAGATTGAGATACACTATTTATATTGTTTGCCCTTTTAAGTGCTTTTTGGCATGAGGGTTGAAGCAACCGAATGTCCTTTAGTTAAGAACTAATTATTAACAACCCAGTATTCTAAAAACCCTTGTTATGACAAAACATAAAGGCTCTGCAAAGATTTGTAAACTAATTAACAAAACTTATCTTCAAAGCTTAAACAAATTTAATTCGCCTTGACACCAGAGGCGCTGCAATACTGCTCTAAAAATTAACAAAACGCACAATAGCAGAGTTGGAAAATAATCAAGCTTTCTGATTTATCCATTTGGCCTCGCTCACTGTCCCTTTCTCAAAGAAGGCAACACAGGTATTATATATATTATATTTATTCCTGCTGTTCCTATAAGGAGCATAAGGCCGCACTATTCATTGCGGTTCCATTAATCAATTAAGCTTCGGATGATTAGCGGATTGGACTAAGGCATCCTAGTCTGGTGCTAGGGCTGCTAGCTAAGCATACGGGGCAGGCACGGAGAAAATCCGAACACAATTATATAGCGAGACGTTTGATGAAAGAACAGACGCGCGCTTCCAGATTTACCAAATCGGCATCACCCTCCAGTAGCTATTAGTTTTGATTAGCGCCAATGCCTCGCCATGCCGTTTCGAGCATGATTGGCATTCAGAATTTAGGGGGAGATCGGTGCAACCCGATCGGGCACCATCATAGATGGTGGTGTAAGAATTATTTTCCGTAATTGCACGGATAACACACCTTCTGTCTTGTAGGAATTAATTGCCTGAGCTCTTACTTCTGTTTATTAAAAAAAAGTTTTCACTTTTGTGTTTACAAAATAAATAACATTCCCTGATTCAAAAACTTGCGGCAAAAATGCCAAGCTATGCAGAAAACTAAACAAAAAATATCGGTTGATGTTAAAGCAAACTTGTAAAATTTTATTACACTGAATACATTATAGGTTTTGTTGAAATATTTTTCATTTAGTTCTATTTGTGTTGTCTTTATAGTGCCGTAAAATGTTCAAGGATATAAACGAATGTTCTCTTCATATTAGTCTTATTGTAGGTAAATGGAATATATAAAACATTTAAGTGAAAAATAAATTGAAAGCAAAAACGGGTTTTATAATCTATGCAGATGAATGCAAAACAAAATCCGTTTACAATTTTCTTAATCATATCCCAGTACAAAATGGAACATACAAGTAAACAGGATCCAATTTTATTGCTGCACGCAAAAATTTATTGTTTGCACTAAACACAAAACCCAAACTAGAATAAAATTTAGTGTATTTATAAGAACTGCTTGCCTCTTTCAAATATTTAACTTTTTTATTGTAAATCCTAAAGTCTTTACCAGAAGGAGTACACTGGAAGGCAGATAGGTAGCGCTACTTATTACCTACCCGCTCTAAAAAAAACGTTAAATTGTCTTAAATTGTGTATTACGTTTTGCACCAATTAAAGTTAAACTTAATGCCCTTGAAAGTAACTATGTTGAATTTGGTTAAAAAGAAGTATAATTAAAAACTGCTATATATCCGGTTTCTTATTGTTATCGTTACTTTATTCCAAGTATTTTCAGTTTATTTTCGTTTTGGACAATTAAAGACAAACAATCATAATAAATTGAATTTTTTGATTTCTTCTATTTTAATTTATATTGCAACCATTCTACTGATTCGCTATTTTAATTTTTTTTTCCCGATTTTGATTAGTGCATGATATTTTTGAATAGAGTCTCTACGAGAGTCTGGGTATAAATAACTGTTAAAATGAAAATTAAATGGAAATATATTCGCAGCTTTTGTTAACTGTAAGTGAAAAATATATTAAAAAGAAATCCTGGTTTATTTTCTTCATCAACACGAGTACAAAATATATAGGCATATGTATATGTGCACTTGCATGTGGATTTATGTACATAAGCGATGTGTTTTTTTTTTTGTTTTAATGAAAGAAATATACTCCCTCACACAAACGTGTACGGTGATGCTTGAAAACATGTAAATAACTCACATGATAAGAAAAAATATGGAATATTGCTAAATAAACGAAATCATTCACGTTTTATTTATTTTTGAAGAGGAGAATCAACGGCATATAATAATATATCTAAATATATTATAGAAATATTTTTTTATTACAAATTCAGATAAAAATATTTCATAGTACCATTAATTTCGAACATTATATTGATGCACTTACATCTTAGGCATATTACACCGTTCGACACGATTTTTGAGTCTGCCTGTCAAATGTTGATTTGTTTTTTGTTACTGATAAAGGAAAAATATATTTTTTTTTCAAATTTGTTTTTTTGTAGAAGTAAACGACTGTTTTTCCTAAAATTTTATTGTACACAACTTTTATTCTTGAACATAGGAGTCTTTTTATTTAAGGAATTATGATTAATAAGAGCTTAGAAATACAAAATTATAAAAAATCAAGTTGAAAATTAATACATTCTAAAGTATTTTTGCAGTTATTACAGGCAAAGTAAGGTACCCATTTTTTATCTTGATTTTGAATCGGCAGCTTAAAATATACTTAAAAAGATTTACGAATTATTAAAATTGTTAGCTAAAGAACATTTTTTGCTCCTTTTTTTAATGAGTTGACTACAAATAAAACAAAATGAATCAACATGTTGTTTACATTGTCTTGACGCGAACCTTTGTCGGAGCTGTGATAGATTAGTAAACAACTACTTGTGTGCTCCATGCGAGAAAAATCCACTCTGTGCACTTTTTATGTGAGTGCTGCTACTGCTGATTGTAAAATACATTCAAATATTAACAAATTTTATTATCGATGTAAAACACACAAAAACAAAAACCAACTTTAAGAGCTAAAAATCGATATCTATGTGTTTTTCGGTGTCTAACGTCAGGATGGATGCTTTAAAAGAATTTTTTTTTTAGATTTGTCGACCGGTGTTATTAATGTTCAAATAAAAATTCAGTAAGAGGGATATGAGTAACACATACATATATTTACATACATGTATGTATACGCGTAGAGAAGTCTATTAATAGTGAAAATTAATTATTTATATATTGCTTTCCTTCATTTATGTTATTGATGTCAATATTTCACTTTATTTCTAAGTAGGGGCTTTTGAGCGGATGTGTAATATTATATGTATACAGTGGTGGACTAAAGTGGGCACATTAAATTTATTTTTCTTTTAACTTAAAAGATATCTTTAAAGCATAAAAATTAAACATTTTTCTGCAATAGAAACTTAAATACAGTACACTGTATCATTAAGAAGTGTATAAAAGTAAAGACTGAAAATTGTGACCGCTTTTATCCAGTATTGTCCATATTTAAAATTTTCGTAAAATTTTTTCATTAGTATTTTGTCCAATGTGCTTTGATCTTTAAAGTATTTTATGCGAGGAGGCATGCTTTTAACGAGTTTTTTTTAGCAAATTCCGTTAAAATTCTTGACCAAAAGTCTTTTAAGTTAGTCGGTGCTCGTTCGTTTTTTTAGAGTCTTCTTTTTTGACAATTGCCCTCAAATTCTCAGTGGGATTCAATTCAGGACTTTGAGCTTGGCACTTAATTTATTGCGGTATTTTGATCTTGCTGGACATTCCGAATAATACAAATAATTTAGGATATAATACAAATATTTTTCAAATAATTTTAATTTTATTGAGTACAACATATTTTAGCAAGTAAACTACATACGGTCTGTATTATTAGTTATTCAAATACTTTATAGTTAATAAACAGCTGAATTTTCTCTGACTGAAAGTAAGGCATTGCTGTTAACGTATTAGTGCCGTGGTTCCCAAAAAAGATACACTTTATAAACCAATGTAAAAAAAATCGTTGCCATAACGTACACATTAGGGTTGTCCTTCGAATAAAAATTATTCGAATAATTCGAACAATTTTTTCAATTTTTTTTCGAACGAACACACATTTTTCAATTTCGAATAAAGAATTATTATTTTTTCGAATAATCGGACATTCGAACAATTAAAGCTCTACGTATAAAAGCATTGAATACTTTAATATTATTCCTGAACTCTGGGAATTTCCTATCCAATACTAGCTTTTTCCGATTATTTTTTGAAAAAAAAAAATATGTATTAGGAATGACTTCAACTACGATGAAGTATTTGATAACATTTCTGATAACGTTTTATTAACTGATGTAAAAAAGTCTATAAATAAAGTAAGTAACGCAAAAAAATAATATAATAATAATAACAACAATAATAATAATAATAATAAAAAAAAACTAAGTAAACTTGATTTGCTTTAATATGTTTGTTACATAAAAAAGAAACCAAGTTTTAACAGCAAACTAGTGTGTCGCTTTAAAATTCTGAAAGCGAACTCTTTATTAATTCATTTCTTTTTATTTATATTTTAATTAAATTTGTTTTTAGTTTACCTTAGTTTTCAATTATTAGTTTACAATTTTTATGTTGTAGGTATTTTAATTATGCCTCGCAATATCAGCTTACAAAACGTGATTTTAAAATTATGTATCTATTAAACCATTTATATGTATATACATATACTTATTCTTACAGTGTTAATAAATGCAGTATATTTTCACAGTTGCAATTAGGGTTATCTTTATATTAACATTCTTTCTAAAGTGCATATTTAAACTGACATAACATTTGCAATTTTGCCGGTAACATTTCTCCCCCCAGTAAATCGCTTAGATTGCGGTTTTACTCCATTCTGTTAACGACATCTAGTACGGCCAATTTTATTGCAGGCCTCTCGACTATTCCATTTACTGTTTGCACTTTTGCCCTTCGTACTTGGCCGTCTCTTGCTTTATTCACTTCAATTATCTTTCCTTTAGTCCAGGTGTTTCTTTTTGCCTTTTCATCAACGATGAGCACAATATCATCTACCTCAATTGGCTTAACAGTCTGCGACCACTTACTGCGTCTGGTAAGGGTTGGTAGCATTTCCTTCACCCAGCGGCGCACTGTGGCTGAAAATCGTTTTTCATTGGCCAAAACTCAAATTTTTTTTTGTCACCGATTTTTAAAATTTTTACGCCCTTTTGCAGCTAATATATCCAGATTAAGGTAGCCAAAAAATTAGGTTAAACTATTGATAATTGTGAGCGTGGCATGCTGTCAAACTCAACGGTTTTTTTAATTTCAGAAAAAGGTGTTTTTCTTTTGTTTTTTATAAAAAATAAATGGTTACTACTCGCAAGTTATCATCGATAATGGCCTGCGGTCTTTTTTATAATGTTGGTAGGATTATAGTCTTTAGTTTTTGTAAGTGGTCAGAGCTCTAGCGTTTAATATTAAGGGCGTTACGGAATATTTATGAAACTACTATATTTTTCTCAAATTTAAACTTTAGTGGAATAGAACTTCTAGGGAACAAAAGGGAACAAGAAATGTATACCACCCGGAGAAAGGTGAAAGTGTCCTCTTTAACGCTATATATACTTTTGCACCCGCCACGAGCCGCCTGTAGAACACTTTTTTCATTTTAATGAAATTACTCCAAAGTACTCGTATACAATGGTGTATATAATTTTCACTTTTTTGCCTAAAAGTTTATGTTTTTTACTTTAGACTACGTAAAACTAAAAAAATTAAATATAATACCTGCGAAAGGGTTTAATGGCTTTGTTTTGATCAGCCAAAAATTGGTAATAAAATTATCACAAATTATCACAAAATTCTACAGTAAACATATGATCTGTTACTAAATTTACCTGTTATCAAATGTTAGGGTCAACCAAAGTCATAAGCAATTTTATAACAATAATCGCGACATTAAAGCACTAAAGAAAAAAAAATAACCCAACAACAACAACAAATATTGGCGAGATACTAATCAGTTTTACCTGATATTAAGGTCTGGACAACATGTGCAGTTTTGTGCAATTTAAGCACTACCTGCTATGAAATTAAAGATCAATGTGTGAATAACATGTATCTAAAAATGTATAAAACTACGGATTCGATAAGGGATTACTCAGTTAATCCTCTAAGTGTACGGATAAAACATAACAGACGCAAATAAAAATATTCAGAAAAATATGGAGAGCTTCAGTTATAAAGAACTGGCCGAAGAGTATTTTAGAAACAAAAACCAGGAAGATGTTCTTAGCTACGTTAAAATAAAATTAAACTTAAATTCGTGGAACACATACTAAAAATCAATTATGATTTGGATTTCGGGTCTTCAGGATCAATAAGAAACAACGAAACCAACAAAGAGTTAAGAAGTTCAAAAAAGAAACATGTTCAAGATGAATATCGCAAATTAGGATTGATTATAGATCAGCCAAAACAAGGGTCAGACAATACAAATGATGGCAATACCGCAAGAAGATTCTTTTCAGATCCAGAAACAGCATCTGAAATAACAGGAGTGGATTTAAACCTCATTTTCAGATTTAAAATAATCCTAGAAGTACTTGCGAGCAATGAAGAAATTGACTAGAAAATTTGGAGATTATGCTAAGGAAACTGCAAAAATATATACAACCAACTACCCATGGAGAAATATGTCTGCAACAGTTCACAAAATCCTTTATCATGGAGAAGATGTCATTAAATATCATTTGGTGCCACTTGGAGATCTATCAGAGGAGGCTCAGGAAAAAAGGAACAAGGATTACAGATTTTATAGAGAGCACAATACTAGAAAAATTTCAAGAAATTCAACAAATGAAGATCTATTTAATATATTATTGGCAACGTCAGATCCGTTTATCTCCAGTATTCGAAATCAATGGAAAGTGGAACATCGGGATTTAGATGAAGAAGCCAAAAAACTACTAAAGAACAGAGATAGCACAGAACAAAATATGGAATATTTGCAATCAATATTTGAGTCAAATGAATAATAATTATAATTGCCTTTCATTGTTATTTAAGTACGAAAAACATAGTATTAGTAAAAAATAATAATAAACGAACCTACCATTGTTACAAATGCTATTAAAATTTATTGCAGTTTTTATTTTAAAATGTTTTTAAAATTATCAAATTTGACAGAAAAAAATAATAAATTTTTCTGTAGTAATAGCAATATTTTTAGATAATATTATTAACGTTTTTTTTAAGTGTAACTATTCTTTGAGTGTAAACAAATTTGCAAATTTGTCAGCAAAAAATTTTAAATTTTTCAGTAATAGGAAAATCTCCAGTTGATTTTACTATTTTTTTCAGTGTACAATTTTTTTAAGTGTAACATAAAAAAAATTCCATTATTACAAAAATTATTTATAATTATTATTAATTTCCAAATATTCAAATTTTTTAATAAATAAAAAAATAATAATTCCATATTTCACTCTAAAAGTTAAAAAAAATTCAAAAGTTCAACTTTGACCTAGAATTCCTTAAAAAGTCCTCAATCAATTTTAATAAAATTTAAACTGAGTCAAGCTGAACTAAATATCTATCCAATAAAAAAAAAATTACTTCAATATTTTGATCGGTTCAAAAGTTACAGAGTTTTGGCCAATGAAAAACGATTTTCAGCCACTGTGCGGCGCCAAAAACTATTAGCGAATATCTCGCTTTGACGTAGGCACATTCTGTAATCTATGTTGTCCAATTCACAAAACGGCTTAGCTCCATTTGAACTTCCCAAAATAAAATGGTTTGGGGTAATTGCTTCCTGATCTGCACTTTCAATAGACACGTAGGTAAGTGGCCTTGAATTGACGATCATTTCAACTTCCATTAGTGAGCTCCTCAAACTCTCATCGGTGAATTTCTGAGTAGGGCAAATTTTGTATAAAATAGTTTTTGTTGATCTTATTAGCCTCTCCCATGCTCCCCCCATGTGAGGAGCTGCTGGAGGATTAAACCTCCAAGATATTCCTTTATACGCCAAAGTAGTTTGTACTTCATTAAAATTAATGTTCTCAAGCTCGTCTTTTAAAAACCGTTCAGCGCCGCGAAAGTTGGTTCCATTGTCGCTAAATATTTCGGCTGGCGATCCACGTCTAGCTATAAAATTTCTTAGGCACATAAGAAAGGAATCTGTTGAAAGACTATGAGCTATCTCAATATGTATTGCTCTGATGGTCAGGCAAGTAAATATCACACCCCATCGTTTTAGAGACTTTCTGCCGAAACTGACTGCGATCGGGCCAAAATAGTCTGTTCCAACGTACGTAAAGGGTCGCTGAAAGGCACCAAGGCGTGCTTGAGGCACTGGTGCCATCTGAGGTGGAATTGCTTTTGCTGATTCATTTTTGCACCACTGGCAACCTTTTCGTACAGCTTTGTAGGCTACTCTCAGTTTTACGATAAAGTAAACTTGGCGAATTTCATTCAAAACAGTTTCGTGATTCGAGTGATGGAATGCAAGATGGTAATTTGTAATTATTAATTTTGTAATATGATGGTTAACTGGCAGTATGATCAGATCTTGTTGCAGGCCGCAGGCTGATGTTGCATATTGAGCACGATTTTTAACTTTTATAACCCCATCGTTCATATATACATTTAGTTTATCGCAAATGCCACCCTTTGGAATTTCTTTACCATACTCAATAGCGGCATACTCGTCAGGGAAGGCCGATATTTGTACCGTTTTATAAATTATATTCTTGGCTCGATTAAGATGAGATAAAAGCAAAGACTTTTTTGTCTGTAGCTTTTTAGCTTTCTGATAGCAGCGATCGAGATACAGTAACCAATTGCCAACAGCTCGATAAAGTCTGAACCAACTAGAAAAGTATAGAGCATTAATTGAAATTATACTCGAGTTACGAGTGTGAATATTTAAATGACGTGGACGAATTTCCGATATGTATTTTTCAACAACATCTTTTTCAACTGGATCTTCATTTTTGGGCCATTCATCTTCAGGCTCCTCTAACCAGGATGGTCCATTAAACCAGTCATTGTAAGTATCATTAGGTGGTCTAAATTTAGTGGCATAGTCTGCAACATTCAAAGCACTGGGAACCCACCTCCAATCGGTAGCGTTTGTATATTTCAAAATCTCGGCAACCCGGAACATGACGAACTGTTTGTATTTTCGAGGATCGCCAACAAACCAGTTTAAAACAGTTTTTGAGTCAGTCCACATAACTTTTCTCTTCAATTTTATATTGTGGCAGCTGACTGTTCTCGAAAGCCTTGTACCAATAACTGCGGCTTGCAGTTCGAGCCTTGGTATTGAAATTGGTCGCAGCGGGGATACCTTTGATTTTGCAGCGACAAATTTAATTTCGACTTTACCATCATACTCAATTCTAAAGTAGGATACCGCTGCGTAAGCGTCTTCACTGGCATCAACGAAGGTGTGTAGTTCCGCAATAATGTTTTGCTGTAATGCTAGAGAGTAACAACGGGGTATTGATACAGCAGTAATTGTTGGTAGATATTTGAGCCAATTTCTCCACTTCCGATAAAGTTCATCGTTCAGATGTTCATCCCAGGTAATTCCCGATCGCCATATTTCTTGCAGGATAACTTTGAGATATGACATAAAACATGCTACAAACCCTAGTGGATCAAAAACGGACATTAAAACTTGCAATACTTCTCTTTTAGTAGGTATTATTTCAGAGTTAAGTATTGGTCGCTTAAGTCTGACAAATTTTAAGTTCATTTTGAATACGTCATTTTTTGGGTCCCAGTACAGGCCAAGAATCTTTTCCCACTGAGAAGAATTTTCGTTGCGTTCAAATGTTCTATTTTCAAAGTCTTTACTTTCACCTAACGCATTTAACACCTCGACAGAATTCGACGACCAATTACGCATAAAAAAGCCACCTTTAGAGTGAACTTCACGAACATTCAATGCTAAATCAATTTCTTCCTCAACTGTATTTGCTGAATCAATAAAATCATCGACGTAGTGTTGCTTTGTTATTGCATCGATAACCTTTTGATTTCCACCAAATTTCTCTGCATTTATGTTCCGCACGTAATGTGCGATACATGGTGAACAGGATGCACCAAAGGTTAGAACATTTAATTGATAGACAAGTGTAGATCCGTTTTCATCCCACCATAAAAAACGTTGTGAACAAGCATCCTCTTTCCGAACCTTTATTCTATGAAACATTTCGGCAATGTCTCCGCATATTGCTATAGCACCCATTCGAAATTTAAATAAAATGTTCATAAGTGGTATAAGAAAATCAGGTCCTTTCATCAAAAAATCATTTAGCGCATATTTTCCTGATTTTGCTGCTGCATCCCATACAAGACGTATTTTGTTGGGTTTTTGAGGATTTTTAACAATAAAGGTCGGTAAGTACCAGATTTTACCTCCACTTTCTTTTAAGGAAGTAATTGGTAATCTTACTGCGTAATCTTTTTGTTCTAGGTTTAAAATTTGTTTTTTAAGATTTTCAGCTAGCCCTGGATCTCTTTCAGCCTTTTTTTGAATACACTTCAGACGATTTATAGCAGTTTGCAAACTATTTGGTAAATCTGGCTGGTTACAATTCCACAAAAGACCCACTTCGTACCGACCATCTTCGAACTTGCAGGTTTTCATCAAAATGTCAATAGCTTGTTGATCATTTTCCGAGAAAAGAAATTTTTCTGGTGGTGAAATACCCACGTTTTCATCAGAAAAGAATTGTTTAACGATATCATGAATCTCATCGTCCTTTCGGCAAATACATTTGTGATAATTGAGCTTGCTACTTATTTTATAGTCGCCACCAAATAGTGTCCAACCCAATCTAGTTTTACAGGCCACAGGCTGTTGCCAGCCACCTTCACATATCTGTGTTGGTGTTATCAAATTTGGGTTATTTACACCAATAATCATTGACGGAACAATATTAAGGTAACCTTCAAATGGAATATTTTTGAGGTAGGGATATTTCCTTATAATTTTTGCTACAGCCATATTTTCGGCAGATAAATTTAACCTTTTCACAGTATAAATATTGTTGATTGGATATATTTTTGAATTTGGTTTTGTTGATGAAATCTTTAAATTTATTCTCTGAGAATTATTTTCATATCGCGATATATCGCCAGTCCACCTGATACAGAGTGGATCTCTTATACCGCACACCCCTAAAAGGTCAGCAACTTCTTCTTCTAATAGCGTTAAAGATGAGCCGTCATCCATTAGGGCATATATATTTACAGATTTTTTATCATTATACAAAGTTACTGGGACTATGCGAAAAAATGATTCATCAAAAGATTTGTGGCTATTAAGTGTACTTTCAGTACTACCAGATATGTACTCGTTATCGTGCAGTAGTGAATTATGATTTACGACACACCCATCCACACCACAAGGCTTTTGGAACCAACACCTACGTCGGTGCTTACTTAAACACATACGACATAAATTTTTTGATTTAACGAAGTCCCACCTTTCCGATACAGTCATATTTGTGAATTTAGAACATAGAGCAATTTTGTGATCTTCGTTGCATACTAAGCACTGATGTGGTTGTTTCTGGGGCGCTGATTTAGTATGCGTATTAAGACGTACTTGCTTAGACGATTTATTGCTGCTGTCAACTACTGGCATGGTGACTCTACATGTAGCCTCCGCTATGTTGTACAGCCAGTCTGAAAGATCCAGCAAATTTGGGCGCGCAATGTCTTTAGAAAATAGTGCCCACTGCAACAAAGTATCAGTTGGTAATTTTTCTACTAGTTCCTGTAAGAGAGTGGGATTAGTTAAATAATCTTCTAATTTTGATGCGCGTATAGTGGCGCATATGTTTTTTACAGCAAAGGCGAATTCTACTAAAGATTCAAGTTTACCCTTTTGCAGTGAAATTTTTCGCACTTCATCTATTAAATTTTTTAGTACACACTCAGGCCTACCAAAATACATTTTTAATGTTCTGATGATGTCCGGAACCATATCGGGTAAAATTAAACAATTTCGGACAGCTTCCCGGGCCTTACCATGCAAACATTTCTGTAATCTAATGAGGTTTTCTTCATTATTATAACCAGCAACCCGGGTGCTCTGCTCAAAGGCACTGATAAATATTGCCCACTCTTTAGGATCTCCATTAAACGCTGGCAAGTCTCTAGAGATACACTGTCGAGCTACGAGTTGTGTTGTGGTAATATTGTTAAAATCATTATTTGTATTATTTGCATTTCTAAATACATTTGTATTTTGGCAATCAACTGTAATGTTGTTTTGATTGTTAACGTGAGGTATGTTCAGTGGACGATTATTTACAAATGTTGCGTTAGAGTGATTAATATTTGTACTCTGGCATTGAGGTGCAGAATCATTAGCAATGGTTCGTGATACATCATTAGCTGGTTGAATTAAGTTTGTATGTTGACAATTATTACGTGCTTGTGAATTTATCCCAGCTGTCTGATTTGCGTTTATACTTTGAGAATTATTTTGTATTCTATTTATACTCACAGTTTGATAACAATTTTGCATACTCGGTGAATTGCTATAATTATTATTGTTTCGTGCCACTGGCCATGCATTTGTTACTTGCCTACGGTCAAGAATTGAATAACTCTCATTACTAGTGGAACGGAGCAAATCATATTTCCGCTGCAGATATTCTTTTCTCAATTGCATCTCCTCTTCTAGCTGCTGCAACTGAAGTTGTTTTTCAGCGCTTATATTTAGACGCAAGGAAGATAATTGTGTTGCATTGGTATTGGTAATATCTCGACGTGACATTGTTGGATCGGCTTCTTGCGTTGTTGTAGAAATCATCTCTTGTGTTGGACCCAGCTGAATGAGGTTAGGTTCAGAAATTTCTTGTTGTTGCTCAATGCATTTTTGGCAGACCCAACTAAAAATTTCAACACTGTCATGTATGTCTCCACAAGTATGATGATAACTACCAAGGCATTTAGAGCATGTAACCATATTTCCGTCATCGGGAACCGTGCATAATATGCAGCTTGTATCTAAATTCTCGTATTGCAGCATAATCTTATCTTGGATAAGAATTTTAAAGAATTGTTACATAAAAAAGAAACCAAGTTTTAACAGCAAACTAGTGTGTCGCTTTAAAATTCTGAAAGCGAACTCTTTATTAATTCATTTCTTTTTATTTATATTTTAATTAAATTTGTTTTTAGTTTACCTTAGTTTTCAATTATTAGTTTACAATTTTTATGTTGTAGGTATTTTAATTATGCCTCGCAATATCAGCTTACAAAACGTGATTTTAAAATTATGTATCTATTAAACCATTTATATGTATATACATATACTTATTCTTACAGTGTTAATAAATGCAGTATATTTTCACAGTTGCAATTAGGGTTATCTTTATATTAACATTCTTTCTAAAGTGCATATTTAAACTGACATAACATTTGCAATTTTGCCGGTAACAATGTTTTAACCGTAAATTTTTTATTCTTTGTTCTTTCGAATTATTCGAACAAAATTTAAATATTATACCTTTATTCGAACAAAAAAATATCGTGAAATTTTATTCAAACAAATAAAAAACACGAACAATTGACAACCCTAGTACACATATAACCAGTTTGGTAATCACTAACCGTTAAAAACAATATAGTTTTTCACACCAAATACATACCGCCTGAGCTACTTCAAACATCTGAATTCCCTTCGAGTGCACTCGAGTGTTGCAGTAGTAGCACATTCGTAATATATAATAAAAATAAAATAGTTGTGCAATAAACCACTGGATAAAACATTAAATAAAACAATTGCTTTAAAAGGACAATTTAAGTCCTGACAGCAAACGGTTCTTTTTTAGTGTATTTTTGCATAATTATAGGAAATAGTGCGATTAAAAATTTAAAATACAAAAATTTTAGCAATTTCTATAAAAGCACCAGTCTCGTAGCTTTTCTTTGCAATCCAACAACAAAATAATAGAATTTCATTCGCCACGTCATTGCAATTTAGAAGCAATGAATATAGCACACCTTTTTTTGCTATGTGGATTGCGTTGTCATCACTCACTTTTAAGCTGTCATTTGTAAAGAACAAAATTTATTTAAAAAAAAATTAAAAGAAGCAATAGAATAGACAGATGCAATAAAACAAACAAAAAGAGAAAAATCAAATAAAAAGTTGACCACAAATGAAATACTTTAATTTTTTAATTTCTTTGGAAGAATGCAGAGTGAATAAAAAAAAATTGTTCATTTGTTGATAATGAACATGATCCAATAATAAAGGTCTGTTCAATAATCCAGCTAATTTTTTGTAGCGTTGTATTTTTTAGTGGTCGAAAATTGTGAAGCTATGACTGCTTTTCCACTGTTAAAGTTTACTTTGCAAAGCCTTGCGTTTGATGGTGATAAAGAAAATAAGAAAGAGGGTAAGTACACACTTTGCTATACTCGCTAGGTTGCTTTCTTCTTCGTTCGTTTTTCAAGCATACTTGCATTTGGTTGTATACGAACACAAAATTTTTTAAAGTAAACTTTGCGTGTGTAGAAGCGAAACAAAGTTTAAAAAAAATTGAATAGACTTTGTAAAAGTAAACTTTGAAATGTTGTTTAAAATTATCAATGGACAAATAGTTGCACTAGCAAGGCGTTGCAATGCAAAACGCACTAAACACCGCCAAAGTGTGTTAATTATCATGATTGGCATGAATTTGGCTTCATTCGAAATTGAATTATTTGCAAATTATGTTTGAATATGCCAGCCGCGGTTGCCGATAGGTGACGCCATCTGAATGTTAAATTTTTATATACTTTTCGCAATGATTGCAGCCGTATTTTGCCATTAATATTTAATCCTCTCTGATTTTTCGGCGCAGACAACTGACTTGACAGATCGCTAGAGAAAAAATTATAATAGATTCACATCGCACGATCTTTATGGTCTACTAAAAAAAATTACTAGTATCCACCGTCAAAAGTGGTAAAATAGAACAAAGAACGCCGATGAGATGGTGTAGCGACCTCGAAATCAGTAATAATCCGTTTTTCTCGTCTAATGAATAAGTTGTTTTAGATAAAAGTACTCTCTTAATAAAATAATGAATTTATCCTAAAAACAATTTCTAAAGAATTAAGAGGAAATGTGTAAACTCAGATTTAAACTCAAGCCAAAAAATTCATTTCAATATAAACCAGTTCAACAATTACGTACATATTAACATTAATTAAAAATTTACGTAAAATTTTATACTTTGTTTTCTGTTGAACTTATTTTCAGTATTTTTTGAGTATTTTTGAGATAGCAGCAATTTGTAGGCGTTGGTCTTTCCACTTCAAAATGAATCTTTTCATTATGAAGTGGCAAGCCAAACTTACATTAAGGCAACTGACATCTTTCAAATCGGCTGTCAATTAAAACAGTGCTGCCAAAAAAATGTCTATACAGGTTAAAAAATACCATTTACTGCCGTTAAGATTCACTCTCGTTGGGGTGTAAAGCTTAATATTATAGTGTCTTGTATATTCTTGCGTTAACTGGTTGTCCAGGCCCACCAGTGAAACTGCATTGAGTTTTCCTGATAATTCTAAACTAGTTTTTCGTTGTTTTTTTCCAGTAGTTTAAGAAATGATTGCGTATTTAAATCTTCATGAAGCTTTGATTTAAATTTTTTATGTTATTATATAGTTTTATGATTTTGTGGTTTTTACAAAATCGTAATATTTTTTAGCTGATATTCGTTTTTCCGGTGAGACTTTCATTTATTGTTAAGTATGTACTTAATTTATAGTTCACATTTATAGTTTTTGGTCATTGTTTTATTTAGTAATATTAAGATATTTACCGATTTTGACATATTTGACATATTTAGAGAAGTTCTTACCTCACTGACCATTTCGAAAGCATTCAGATTTGCTTTTCTTATACGAGAATATCTTACTGTTAATCTGTTCTGTAACTTTTGTAACGTAACTATAGAGGGTGTCTTAAAGACTTGCTCATAAATTCACTAACAAATGCTTTTTAATAAGTGTTTATACGAGTAAGTATCGTGCTCTTTTAAATATATGTGTTAGTAAGACCCTTTGCAGTGTTACACAACGCACATTCTTAGATTTGTTACATTTTTTCAATTCATATTTTTCCAACTACCACTCTTAGTCGCTTCTTAAAAAAATAATCATAAAACTTGCTAAAATAAAAAGAAGCTTGAAAAGTAAAACGTACATTATTTTTATAGAAATAATCACATAAGGTTGGTAAGTAGAGCAAACATTTACTATTTACTTTATAAGGATAAAATTCTATATATTATTTGAGACGAAAAAATCAGGTCAAAAAGCAAACGTTAAGTTTTTAGCTTAGATGTTTTATATATTATTTTTTCTACCTATAAATATTTTTTTTACGTATAATAAAAATATTGTGTTGAATACCTAAGAAGTAAGATATTTAAAAGTCGCTTAAAAAATTTTGTGTTAGAGAAGTGCATCTTAAAAAAAATAATGTTAAGTTTAAACTTTTCATTGCGTTGATAAATTTAAGCGGACAATATTTGCAGGAAAAGGTAATAATTTAAAACAATTATAGCTTATTAGATCCTTGCAGTTTTAAAAGTGGAAATGACTCAAAATCGTTAGGTATTTCCCTAAGGAAAAATAGTCTACTTACTACAGTTCCCACAAGTAATGTAAGATTTCGCCTTTTAACTCTGTCACTGATGGATATGTCAATTCGCTCAACCTCAAATTTTTTATTGGCGAGTGGAGAATAACTCTGCCGTTATTCCAAAGAAAATCAACATGAAAAAATTATTTTAAGTAGTTATTTTGATTTTGTGTTGACGTGAGTTACAATTGAAAGTTTGTGGTCAGTGAAAAAAGTGTTTTTGTTAAAGGTAAAATGAGCAGCATAAGTCAATTAAAACGTCGAATATGTGAGTATTTATATATATCTTATATATTATTCATATGTATAATCTTCAATAATATAATTTTTTAGGTAGAAGTTATAAAGTCAATACTTAAACCATGTGAAGTTGAAAAAACTTAAAATATATTGAAAGTAATTGTTTGGTTCGATTTCAAATCCGAGTTCATCAATTTCTTAATTTTAATTTTTGCAAACATTAATAATTTAAACTTAAAATATATAAGTACAAAATAATATCGTCATGGCCTACAACATTGAAGAGGTCCGAGCCAAAAAAGTCTCAAAGGTAATATCATATACGTATACGCATTTATAGTTAATATCATATACGTATATTTAAAATATTATAATATATTTCATTTCCAGATTATTTATTTATTCCTTTTTTTAAATCTATACCAACAAACGCAAATTCCCTGGTCTGGCTGAAGACCAATTAAAAAGAGCTATTCAGCTGCAAAAAAAGGGAGGTAAAGGCAAAGTTTTCCTAAAAAAACAAACAAATAATATATTTCCTTATTTATTTGTTCTAATATTTTTAATTGATTTGAAATGACTGGAATTTATTTTAAGTTTTAATTATAGTTTAAAAATTAATATTTAAATTTTTTTTTAAATAAACAAAAATCAAAAAATTTTAAGTTTCTGCAGTATTTTCATTATGGAAATATAAATGGTACATTTTGACTAATGGAATAGTTGGGTTTAGCTGACCATTGATCTCATCGGTCTGATCGTACTGTACAAATAGTTATTTTTCTATAGAAGTAGTTTCAGTGAAATCGCACAGCACATGTGATTAGTGAAATCATTAGTAAAATGTTATGCAGATGGTGGCAATTGACTACCGTCAATGTCATTGTCATGTTGAAATCGTCATTCATGTGCATTGCTAGTAGTTAGGCTGATAGTAGCGTTTTTTCCTGGGAATTCTCGAGGTGGGAATCTAAAGATTTCCCGCTTTCCCTTGATTTTTCATGCGGCATCCCGGGAAATATTAAAAAAAAATTATTGACAACTTAATGGTAGAAATTGAGCGGGCGTTTACAGTAGCAGAGCAATTTGTTAATAAAATTAGAAGTAGGCTTTCTGACGAGTCCATTAACGCTTTAAGCGTTTTAAATTATTATTTCCTAAACCAAAAAAATATGAATTATATTATTAAAGTATTTTCTTATTTTAAGAATTTAATATTTTTGTTTTTGAATTAAAACCTCGGGTACCTTTGTATTATTTTTTCTATATTATTTTATGTTTGTTTTTATTAACTGAATTGTTATGTTTTTGTTTATGTTCACCTATATTTGTAAGTTTACTTTGATCTCATATAACAAAAATACACGTTTTCCGTGTTGGAAAAAACCCTTGATTGTGAAAATGTCCATAAAATGATACATTTCATTTTAAGAAATTAAGCAAAATTAAATTAAAATTATTCATTTTATAAATCTGCAACTATTTAGGCGGAAAAAATCAATAAAATCTAAAATTACTAAAGTGAAAAATACACATGTATGCGTTTGCATCTTTTTTATGTGATAGTGTGACAAGTTCAATGCGATTTTTAAAAATGGGACAGAATTCTGTCAGATTTTCCAGTGATTGAATCGTGCGACTGTGTATGATAGAGTACCGCGGGCTTAAGCGTTTCACACTTTCTAATACAATTTTTGTTATTGCCTGTGATTTTAATTTTTATTATTTCATGGAGCGGGATCCCGGAAAATTAAAAAAATTTTCCGACTGCAGGGACTTAGAAGCGGTTATACTATTGGTATATACATAT
Source organism: Gymnocheta viridis (assembly GCA_956483585.1). Taxonomy (NCBI): domain Eukaryota; kingdom Metazoa; phylum Arthropoda; class Insecta; order Diptera; family Tachinidae; genus Gymnocheta; species Gymnocheta viridis. Next base: position 25,049,822 of record OY101440.1, on the reverse strand, counting down.
TTTTGCATGTTTTTACATAAGTATGTTTTTGTAATAACTTTTGTGCGTTCCCGCATTTATTAATTTTCTTTAGAACTTAAATTTTTCTTTAATCGAATACCTATAAATTTGCTAAGTGAATAACTGCCATCTACAATGTATTTGGTTCTTATTTGTTAATGTGTGTATTTCTAATTTCCTATCTTTTCTTCGCTTTTTATAAATTATTTTTATTTTCATTGCAAAACTTAATTTGCTCAAATACCTGTTCTTCGTGTTTGAAGCAATCTTGGCATTAATAAATAATTTTTAGTAAATTTTTTAAGATCACTAAAATCAATGGTTACTCTATTTCGAAGATACACAATGTAGCGCATATACATAAGTAAATTTCAAAAGTCTGTCAAATTAATTTGTGTCTTGCAACACATATACCGTCTTTATATACACACATAAGTGTATTAAAATACAGAAACAATACAGACAAGCTGCGAGTATAAATTGAATATATAAAATATATAATTGCATAATATGTATAATTTTAAATGCTTGTATATCTTATATCCTTTTTCTTTTGTAGCAAACCACTAAATATATTTGCGTGTGCTTTTGTAAGTGTTATTTTAAGAATATTTATTTGATATGAGTGTCTGTGACAGTTATTGATAATTATTTCTTGAATTAAATAAAAGTAAGAAGAGTGTTAAAGCTAATTTATCCTTCACATAAATATTCGAAAAATGTTTTTGATGTTCCTGCAAAAAAATTAAAATAAAAGTATTAATAAAAATGTTAACGAAATTTTTATGGAAATTTATAATTTTTTTCTGAGTGAGATGGTTTTGAACAAGTTAAAATTTTTGTTTAGATACTTGCCAATTTCGATCATGTTTAAAACAAAAAAATTGGAAATGCAAGCGATATTTTCCGAATTTTTATAATTTTTTTTTAAACTTTCTTGCTACTACAAATAAAGACATATCATCATATGAATAAGATCATGATGCAGCGAAAAAAAATTTGTGGCAATAGATGACTTGCTGATTTTTTATATATGGGCAAATTCTGCGGGACGAACGCTACATTTGGACACATTTGGACACATTTTCACATTAATATATAATTTTTTTTGGTCATTCAAAAGAGGTACTTTCACTTTATGCATGGTGTTTAGTGGGATATATGCGTACTTTCAAATGGCATAAAAAATAATTTTTTAGCAGGTTGAATAATTGTTGAGACAATTATTTAATTTATAAATAGTGGGAAAAATTGAAATTTATTTAGAGTAAATAAATAATTCTTTATAAATAGTGGTAAAAATTGAAAGTTATTTAGAGTAAATCAAATTATTCCAAGCGTGGTTGTATACGATGTGTCCTGATGGAGAGTTCAAAGGTAAGTAAGTTGTTCTCACTGAAATGCAGATCTTGAGTCGGCTTTGGCTTTGCCTTAAGCTTAATAAAAATCTCGGTAACAAACCCGAAGTCAAACGGTTTGACCGGTTGGCATCTGCATTGCGGTGAGAGCCGCTTTACACAACATATGGATAAATACAGTGAATTCGGGGCAAGTATAATTTGAGGTAAGTACTTCATATATATAGTATAAATAAATTTAACATTAGATTTAGAGTACAATTTTAGTATTAGATTTACAATTTATATATATAATTTTAGATTTATAATTCAATTTCAATTCTAGATTTACAATTTATGTGTTAGTTATATGATTCAATTTAAAATTTACAAAAAATTCAGACTTACAACTAATTTATATTATTGTCCAAACTAGTTTGGACACAGGTATTTGTAGCGAAATAATTAATCACAAAATTTTATAACGCACGCTACAAAAAACGGAAGTAACTTTGAAATTTAAGGTGTGTTTTTTGTAATTTTTATCAAATTTTGCACACAAAATCTAGTCCCTAAAAGAGAGATGAATATAAGAAAATTCTAAAATAACTTATTTTCAGACAAAAAATTTTGTAATTTTTTATCAAAAGAAGTGAACCCTTTGTGACGCACGTTACATTTTTTCTATGCTATTTTCTATTATAAAATTTCTTACCTAATTTCAATGTTTCCGAAATAGTAAGCCAAATATTTTTTACTAAAATTTAATCAAATTCAATGTATAAAAATACGCCTTAAATCGGGCTATCTTCATTAACATTGATGTAATGATATGAATACCTAAAATTGTTAATTTCTGGTATGAAATTATAAGATCTGAGTTAGCGTAGGATTTGGTAATAATTTGTGAAGTAATGATCATCGAATTACATTTCTTTTATTTATAAAATTATATAGGGTTATCCATTTCGTGGTTTCAAAAGAATAGGACTGGAATTCGACATCTGTCAAACTAAGTTAACAACCAATTTTTTCTTTTCAGTTGACGAAAATGGATCGCTTAACTATCACACAACGCATAAAAATTATCAAAACATACTACAAAAATGGTGATTCTGTCACAGCCACATATCGTGCTTTAAGAGGAGATTATGGTTTACAAATTCGTCCAACTACGCAAGCAATTGGCAAAATTGTGAAGAAATTTGAAGAGACTGGAGCGGTTACAAATATTGTAAGGCCTGTGCATCATCGTTTCGCTCGTTCCGCTGAAAATGTTGCCGATATGTCACCGTCAATTCGGAGCGTTATGGTCATATGATAACCGACTTTTTTTTGCCTGCTATTGCAGAATACGACTTCGAGAATATGTGGTTTCAACAAGACGTTGCCACATGCCACACAACTCGAGTGAATATGGCTTTATTACAAGAGACATTTCCTGGCCGCGTAATTTCTCATCGTGGTGATATCAACTGACCACCAAGATCATGCGATTTGACACCTTTAGACTTTTTTTGTGGGGCTACGCGAAAGACCGTGTTTAAGCAGATAAACCTTTAACTCTTGAGCACTTAAAAACCAACATTTGTCAAGTTATGGCTGAGATACCGCTCAATATGTGTCAAAAAGTGGTCGAAAATTACCTCAAACGAATCAATGCTTGCAACACTTCGCGTGGTGGTCATTTAAATGACGTAGTGTTTCACACATAATGTCAACGTTCAAACTTTATAATAAAAAAGAAATATCGTGGAAAAAATATTTTATATGTGTTTTATTTACGTTTACTTTTGAAACCGCAAAATGTATAACCCTTTATATCTAGTCTAATAGTTCTTAAATAAAAAATAAGTTGGATCAATTTCAAAAAAAATTTGATACAGATAACTTTAGATTATTAACATTAAACTCCTTACTCCGGAGGTAATTTAATGTAGCAATTCAAAAAATGATGAAGCATCATTTGGAAGTTTTTAAAGAGCTTGGAAAAATTTAAGGAATCTGTAGTTCTTAAATAGCATATTAAGAACCGATTGCAGTGAAAACAGCACGGTGAACGGTAGATATGATGATTAATTTTTTTAGCCTTAAATCGTGATATAATTGGGCGAACAAATTCGCTATTTAGTAATTTACGAAATTGAACTGCTAACTGGCCATCTAGCTCGTCTAATTTAACACCGTTGATAACTTTTCTGGTGGTGTGCAAAAACCATGTTTTTGCTGATAAACTACAATTTTTAAAGAAAACGAAATACAAGAAAAGAGTACTGCAAGTTGAGAAAATCGAAATTTTATATTATCTTGCTGCCAAATTAAAACTAAAATGCCAAAAAAATATATAAAGTACGTTTTTTCACTTATTCTTCTTAGGAGTTTTAAATCATTACTTTATTAACATGGCGATGCCATTGGAGGCTGCAACATACCATTTCGCATTACAACTAATGACTCAGTCAGTACACAATGAAAACTAAATACATCCTGTCAGTACTGAGCCAGCTTTTGAAGGAATTGTTATATGTGATCTCAATGATAATTTTTTATAGTAGAGTTGCTGCGTCTTTAGTATCAATTAGGTGCACTAATTTTTGTTAAGCTGTAGTGACATTTTACGATCTTGCTATGTTAATGATGAACGAGGACGCTATGATTTACATTAGCAAACATCAGTATCAAGTGCTGGCGGCACTGTTAAGTAAGCGGTGCTATGCCGTCGTTATTTAAAAAGCTCAAAAGCGGTTTACGTGGCTGCCCTCTCCACGTTAGCATTCAAGTAGAATCTAGATTATTCCTTTTTGAAAGACTTTATAGTCAACACGTTTGAAACTTCCGCCAACAGCATCAAGGCTTGACATCAAGCAGTGGGTTTCTTTGATTTCTTAGTAACATAAGCAGTCAAAAATTCATCACGGATCTTGTCAACTTTAGCATATTCTTTTTCATAGAAAGCGAAGAGATGGACATTCTCTTCATCATCGGCGGCAGCAGCGACAGCGGAAGTATAATTTTCCGGCTACCCCATGCAGCCTTTTTGTTAGGAATCGAAAGAGTATATGAGAAGCAGTATATGATGGAAGGAAAATATTTAACTTTTAAGTTCTTGTGTAAATCTAACATTATCAAATAAATTGTAAATAAATATTATGAGACACCTAAAATGCTGGCTGCTTGCAAAACTTAGACGTCGAGACTAAGGTACCATATAAATATTCGATATGCATTTTTAAAACTTTAAAATTGAAGTTATGATAGCTAATGAGAGATGTCGGCAATACCATTGCGTAAATATACTACTTTGGCATTTATTAATAAGGTCACAAAAAATCATTAAAATATCATTTTATTTCCCCTAACAATTTTTTTTACTTCCTTCTTCGTCCTTTAATCAAGTAAAAATATGCTTAAAACTAGTAAGCAAAACAGTCTTATTTTATTAATAGTCTTTAGCATTTTGATGAAATTATGAAAATAGTTTATTTGTTTGAGTTTCAGTCTAGTTTATTTATATTGTTCAAATGCATTCATTAATTTATTTTGCAGTTCCTCTTAAAGTCAGCAATAGCATCAATTGTATAAAAATAAATAGTTTATAGCTGATTTTTATAATTTTACAAAACTTAAAGGAAGTTAAATATTTATTTGCTTTACGTTTGCGTTAAACTTTTTTGAGATTAAGTAGAACACATCAGTATATTGCGCCATAATCAAAGAAAAAGCCAGGATGGATGGAATGCTAGTTTATAAAAACAAATCTCAAGTTAACAACAACAAACAGTTGAACAAATTTGCTTAGTTTTCCTTTTTTGCTTTATTAGTTTTAAGAATTTTTTTCTTTTTTATTTTCAAATCAATGTTTTGGCATTTACGTTTGAATTGCTTTTTGTTTAGAACAATATAAAAACTGCCAGCTGGAGGGTGAATGCTACAAAGAATTTATTTTTTACTACTAAATTTTTTTGCGCAAAAATTATTTTCATTGTTTTGTATTAAAAAAAAAATATTGAGCAATTGGCCTTCACAGCGCACCCTGAGCTAGATAATTCATTTAAGTAATTGAAAATGTTGTATTCGAAATTATATGGCCTAAAATAAAATTAACGGCTAAAATGTATTAAAATATCTTAAATGATATTAAAAAAATCGCTTTTAGAAATAAGAGAAAGTGAAATATTGGACAATTGAAGACAAATCATTTTTTTTCGAACTTTTGAATACGTTTTCTTGATTGGATGGCATGCAAAAAACTCAGTTTAAAAATATAAAAGCTACTCAAGTACCCTGTCAGTGGCGTTCATTTGGAAACTTGTTAGTTATTCAGCCAAGAAGATAGACCAGAAAAAGTTAAACTGCACAAAAAGAAGTTTAAGTGAAGCTAACAAATTTTAATTTTAGATTTCTTTAAAAATTTAAATTTTTTGTGGGAAAAGTGCCCTTCGTAATTAAGTTTTTCTATTTAATTTTGCAGAAAAAGTATTTTAGTTCCATTTCCTTATAATCGTGAACATTTTTAAATAATTTAAATCAACACAAAATGTTCTCTCTGTTGAGTACAATAGTTTTGGCACTAGAAATTTTATATTAGAGTTTTGTCATCATAAATTTGTTATTTCAACATGTTTAACAACTAGATAATCAACTTAAAATAAATAGAATAAATTAGTTTAATAATATTTTCAATATTGATTAAATACGAGTAGTTAATTCGAAAAAATACCAGGGGATTATTTTGTGAAAATAATTATTTCACATTTTCTAATGCCAGACCGGAAAAATTAAGCGATCAAATGGTTGTAAAAAGAAAATAGAAATAATAATATTAAATATGAATGGTGTTAGGCTCAATATAAAATCATAAAAAAATTAGGTCACGAAGCTAAAATAAAATTTTCGCCGATAAGCGTAAAACAAAATTTTACTTTAGCACCGAAAAGGGTAAACTGGCAGTGCTGCATGTCACATATGGTCCGTGAAGACAACTTTGCAAGCTCTTCTGCTCTTAGGCATTTAAAATAAAACACACATTTAAAATAAAACAAACATCTTGAGCAAAAGGACCTGATAAAACAAGCTAAGGTGGAGGGCAGGCAAAAACGACAGGGTGTTCCTGTAGCCAGCCATTTAAACAGAGTTCATGACTCAAGCTGTAATTACAGATTTAATGAACAAATCATTTATCGTACACTAAAAATTTTATTTTTACTAAGTAAGTATCTGATATTGCGTACTCAGTTAAATGAACAAATATAAAACAAAACAATGAACAAAACGAAAATGAGGATGATATTCTAGAAATCAAAATAAAACACGAAGAAGTCGTTAAACCTATCGAAATTTGTATTAAACGGACACAGCAAAATAATGTTAGTAGCACAAAGTTAATGGAAAGAGCTTCAAGAAGATGTTATTAAGAAAGATATTCATTCCAATAATCAGTCTCTGTTTATCCAATTTTTTAAATAAATTATTTTTGTATTACTGTGTTTTTTTGTGAATTTATTCTTATACATATTTTTAAAGACATATTTATTTTAAATTACTATAATTTTAATAACATATTAAAAAAACACACTATACATATTTAGAGTTCTGAATAAAATACAGGACGCAGTTAATTTTTAATTTAGTACTGGATATAACGAACAAGTCGCTTTAACGAGCAGGCCTGACAACCATTGCGTTCGTTAAATCAGAAAACTAGTGTACTTGAGAGATGAAGAATAGAAACTACATTATTAATAAAAATATAATAATATGCGCTTCAACAACGCATTAGAAATATTAAGATTCACCACAAAAATTATAAAAATATCGCGGTCATAGTTCGCAAAACTAAATTTTTTTTAGTTCATCATGAAGCACCTGAAACTGGTGTAAAAACTTTAGCTGTTGCGGCAATATCGCGATGTGAAAAATCGAACTCGTACACGTCTCACAAGAACAAATAAAAGCATTGCTGTTGTACCCCAGAGTGTTTACGAAAATCCAGGTCTGTTCAATTCTCGTCGATGTGTGAAATTGGGCATTCCATAAACGAGATTACACCGTGCTTTGTATGTAAACGGCACTATGTGCCGCATAATTTTCATGATACGACAGGTTAATCAAGCCCAAAGCATGCAGTTATGGCGTTAAAAAGTTTTCAATCATATCACGATATCGCTCCCCATTCACAGTTACCGTTGCGCCGTTTTCATTTCAAGGAAGTAAGGTTCAATAATTCCTCCTGACCAAATGGCACACCAGACTGGATGCAAAGAAATAATTTGAGAGTTTTCTATTGCCCACAACCGACTATTCTATTTATTCACATATCCATTCGTCACTCATTATGATTTTTTCATGAAAATCCGGGTTGTCATGGGCGAGCTGTAACATTCTATTGGCATATGTCCGGGCCGTAAATGGTCTTGTGTAAGAAGCTCTTGTGTCAACTGAATTTTAAATGGAAACAAGTGCAAATTCTTGTGCAAAATTGTGGCAAAAGATGTTCCTTGAAGACCAAGCTCCTGAGTAATTGAGGTTGGCGTCGAATTGAGGTTGGTGGTTTGCTTTGAACACTTTCTTGAGCAGAAGTAATGTTTTCAGCAGATCTTGCAGTACCTTGGTGTCCATGCTTGGGCCTATCAGCTACAGACCCTCTTTCTTCGAAATCATTCACTACACCATAAATAGTGCGATTTGTTGGCACGTTGTTTCTCCCAAAAATTTTACGTAACTTTCTCATCGTCACAGTAATCGATGATTGAATATGATAAAACGTTTTAATTATTAAAACACGTTGGTTTATCAAATATTTTTCTGTAATAAATTTTCCACGTTTTTACTTCAAGACTGCCAAATATGAATAGTCAATACTAATGTTCACGAAAATGGCGGCAACACAAAGTATACCTTCCCGGCGGACACGCTTTACAGAAGTAATAGCACAAATAAAGATTTTTTCTATTGGTTTTTAGGTTGCTATTCTTTTTTTTTTTAATAAAATTTGCATATGAAGCAATGCAAAAAATAAAAATAAACCCAGAAAAGCATTGTTTTGTTTCGTAAAAACTGTAAGAATGCTTTTAATTTTATTTAGTTTGCAATAGAAAAATCTAATAAAATTGAAATGTTGAATTAAATGGGTCCTATGTCATTGACTATTGAAATGTATGCTAGATAACTTTAATGTTTGGCACGCTTTAAATTTAAAGTTATTAAGGATTTAATAAAAAAAGAAAATTTATTTTATTTCCAGAAGTTTTTTGAGTTTCCAGCTTTATTTTTTTTATACAAATTGTATTTATTTACTAAAACAAAAAGGCTAATTGAAAACAACCAACACACCAACTTACCAACTTCTTATATCAGCAATAAAATTTTACTTTCTTTCTTTGATTTACTTGCGTTAAATGTATATATACTCCTCTGGCCTAATTAGTGTGTTTCTAAACATTCTTCTAATTAGTGTGTTCCAAAAAAAACTTCATAGCAAGAAGAAAGCAAGTAAAGAATAATAAGATAATGAGGAAATGCACACAGACTTTTGTGATGTGAATGAAACTATTTTTATTAAGTTAGATACTGGAAAAATACAAGTAGATGTTTAAATTGTTGTCGCAACACTCATAATTCCAAGGTTGAACTCAGTGAATTTTTCTTGAATTCAATAATTAATTAGCGAGTTGAAACGTCACTGTCACAACAAAATTCTTTTTTCTAAGACTAAAAAAATAGCTTTTAAAAGTTACAGAATTTCTGTGCTGCAAAGATATAAATTTACTCAGCTAAAGACAACTAATATGAAAACTATCTTTTACGCAGGATGTACTTCCTTTGGCTTACATTTCAAACATACATTCCCTCATTAAATTCCATTTGTGTATCTCTGGGTTTTGTTGCTTCACGCATCTTATTTTATTGTTTTGTTTTTTTTATCATTAGGATTTCTCATATTTTTTTTTTAATTATGTTTACATCTATACATAGAAGCATCATGAGAATAATTAGAAATATTATAATTTTATTTTTCATTTATATTACTTTTATTATATTTAAATATTATTGTAATAATTGTAATTAAATGTTTGAGCATATAATTTTGGTATACATTTTCTGAAAAAATTCGAATTTAGAATATATGTTATTTTATTAATCCTTGTAAGTAATTAGTTGAACTTATATTGAAACCAATTGTTTGGCTTAAGTTCAATCAAGTAGTTTCAGTAAATATTTTTTATTCTATTATAATTTTAGTTATATTTTTAGAAGGACTGCTTATAATTTCAGAACTAATTCTTGGAAGAAAGCTGAATTGAAAATATATTTTCTATTTTATTATAGCTTTAATTATATGCTTCTTCGAAGGCCTGACGAGCAAGCCATAAATGAAAAACATATACGAAATCCATTAATTCTGTGGTGACGAAAAGTATTAATTTAATAAACAAAAAGTTTTGTAGATTTTATCTACAAAATTGCGTGTGTTTTTTGTTGAAAACATTATGATATTTTCAAATGATGTTTAAAAAAGTTGTGTTATCGACAAATATGGTACACAAATACACGCAGAGTCTATTTAAGCCTTTCCAATATCGTTAGCAATATTATTATCGAATTTTTGGCAATCCACATTTACCATAAATTTTACTCTACGTGCGGCTATACAATATTTTAGCTTTTTTTAATTTTCTTTAGTCGATTTCGAGCGATCGACTTTATGTTTAAGTTGTCACGAGTATTTAATATTATTAACCCGAATTCTCCCGACTTACAAAACAATATTCTGATTGTTATAATATTTGATTCACTGCATGTGTAGGATACTTTTAGTATATATTTAAAAAAGAACTGACATATCGGGTCTAATTTTAGAGAAAATAGCTGTCATCATATGACGACGTTATTAAAATAAAGGTATGTAAAAACATTTCCATATGGAATTTAGTTTTAGAACTTTTATTTCTTCTTCATACTTTTATGTTTTCAATAGTTATAATTAAATTAAAATTTAAATATTTTTATTTTTGACGATATGAGGCGAAGCAATCAATACATAAGCCTTTATCATGTTTTTGGCACTCTGTTCATACAGTTGGCATATATTTATCACCAGGACATCGTAGCTGCTTAATATGTTTGTTCTTTGCAAATAGTCCATATATCCATCATATGTCATGGAATCAGCCTGGGATATTCTCTCCGGATCTTTCGAAAATTAGGCTGACAAGCGATATGACATTGCTGAGTCTCTTCGGAAACTATTTTGCTTGAGTTAAGGATCGTGCTGTCTCGCTGAAAGCCAAGCTTTTTCTTCTGACACAACAAGCAATAATGGCCACCACCATTTTCTACTTTGACTAGATATGCAATCAAAATTACCACTTTGATCCATACGATCTATTCCGCCCACATTTTATTATAATTTTTAATAGAATATGTAATTCAAAGTATTTTAGGTTTGCCTTACTCCACCTGTTTGCTCGTAACTAATGATCTGTAGAAAAAACAATGGAAGCTACAGTGATCACTGCGTTTTTTTTCACCTAGTGACAAAAACAATATTATCTTTGAAATTCTGGAGCTGCAGTCTCCGCAAAATCTCTTTCTATCTTTTTTTTGAACTCATTTACATCTAGCAAACACAATTTATTACTTAACCGATTGTTTCCTATGATGCCAGTGTAATTGAAGCCAGTTTTTTCTCATCCCTTTAAACAAAGGAAGTGTTGTAAATAAATTAAAAATTTATTTTTTTCCTCTAAAATAGCCAAAATATCCGCGACGCTAAGAAATTTACTGTTAAAAAACCGAAAGCAAACATAGAAGTTTAAATCAGGTAGTACTCGTTGTATCATAGTGTCGTCGTTTGTCGAGAAGCAAATATATTTTCAAAAAAAATATTATTTCTTCTACAATTTGAATAAACATTTTTAGCAAAAATCTAGTATTAGTTTTCATTTTATATTACTTTTAGGGCATATTTATATAATTTATTAAGTTTTTAACACTTACTTTTTAGCCGAGCTCATAATTCAGAACTTTTTCAAAAAACTCGCACAATAAAAAATTTGCTACACACGAACTCTTTGAATCACGACGCTTAACTAAATATTTTGTGAAAAAGCTATCAAAACACAATGAAATTGTTATTGATTTTTTTCTTTCAATGGAAGTTGAAGCTGTCAGTGTTTTTGTCGTCATATGAGATCGGTAGAAGAATTCGGATTAAGCTCACTTATCGAATTTATTTCTTGCACATCGTTTCAGTCGGAAATACTTATGTGCTTTTCATAGTACCCAAGCTAACGAATTGAGCGAACAATTTGTGTATGAAAACCACTCAGTTTTTCGAGCGCTTTCCGTATATATTTTCTATTCAAGTCGATTGCTTGGATTATATGAACAGCACATTAAACTTTTTATATTTAAAAAAAAATGTTGTAGCTCCCGAATATGTAAAAATTTAAAGACTCTTCTTTATTAAAAAACTTTCAAAATTACAATGAAAGTCTTGTACATTATAATCACGTTACAATAATAGTTTATCATGTGTGAGCTTAAAGAAAGACAAATAGTTTTATTATAATTATGAGAAGTGAAATATATTATTCTAAAATCGCTCTTTTAAAATCGAAATTTATCAATTGAAATTTTGTTAGACACTTCCTTTTGTATATATAGTATGATTTAATATAATTTTGATGTTTTATACGAAATAGCATCAGGATGTCTGCTTGAGCAGTAATATCAAAACTTCAAAACCAAATATGTTCACATACTGAAAATTTTAGGTTGTCCTTTTTTAATACAATTACGTTAAATGAAAAAAAAATAAAGAACAACGACAACAAAAATAATTAATTTTCTTTCGTCCTCTGAGGTAGATATTCGTTTTGCTTATTCTTACCATATTAAATGCCACTTTTCTCATACAACACTAAACAAACACTTTATTGCAAAACGTTATTAAAGCCAACTTTAAACACAGCTGCAAGTGCCAAAATTATTTACTGATGTAATCATGTAACTTTTGCTTTTCTATGAAACTTGTAAATACAGTTTTAATAGAAACAACTTTATATCTTATCTACACTAATGTTTGAATAGTATTTCAATAAAAAAAAACTTCACTTATACAAATATTTTTGTAACATGTTTGCTTAATTTTTTCTAAAGCTCATTACGGTTGCATTTAAAATAGTTCGGAATGGAGTTATTTCTTGTAATATAAATTTGTAAAGTTGTGAAGCAGATAATGATGTTGTTAACATTTACATGTTTATTTGGCCTGCTAACCATATTGTTCCTTTTTTTATGATAATTTTGTTATAAATGAACGAAAAAAATGTTTAAGAGATACATATAAGTTTTGGTTTTTTATTTGTATCATGTTGCAAATAAAACTTGAACAAACTTGCTTTATATGTCTATTCCATTTCATGTAAAACTTTTGCTTTGTGAAGGGAAGTTTTTTGTATGGTGCTTGTATTTTAAATTAAAATTAAAACATGTTTTTATATGCCTAATTATGCAATTTGAAAGGCTTTATTTGCAATCCTGCTGCATTTACATAACTAATAAAGTTGCAACTAAAATTATTCTATAGTTGCATTTATGTTTGAGTATTTTACCTAAAAGTTTGATATTTTTATAGATTTTGTTTATTTGTTGCAGCGTAAAGAATATGAATTATTGAAGAGTTTTGCATGGTTATATGATTATTTACAATTGATTGATATCTATTTTGCCAATTAGTGCAATGATATGGAAAGCCTAGTGCATTTTTGTATGATTATTAAAATATATTCAGGGTTGTCACAGAATCCAATGTTGTCGAAATTGGATTTGAAAAGGCGACAAAAAATAATATGTATGATGAATTTCAATGTTATGGGTTTTATGTTCAATCTAGAATTACTATCTGTTTTTAACATAAAACAGATAACATTGAAATTCATCAAGTATTCAAAGTATTTTTTGTCGGATTTTCAAATCCAATTCCGACAACATTGGTTTCTGTGACAGCCCCGATTATGTAGTTTTTAGCGTAATAATGTTGTGAATATATTGAGTATTTTAGTATTGAGTACCCCATACTGTTAGCTTTTTTGAGCACTTACGCTAGAAAGTAATTACACAATACTTTCAGATTTGTATTATTTTGCTATTTATATAACAAGATTACAAAACAAATTAATTTAAATTTTCTTATTAAGACATCTTAAGCAAAAACTAAAATATCTACCATAATATTGAAAATGAAATGTTTAAGATCAAAACAGGGTTTTATATATATGATTTTTGAATTCAAGTCACCCGTTAAAGTGTTGATTACTTAATCACTATAGAGATTCATCGAACTCACTACTTTTGTTCTTGAATTTGTATATCAGCTCTTCAGTAGAGCTTCATAGTATATTTACACCAGCACAAAATCTAGTAGATTTCAATTGAAATCTCTATTAAAATCTATACCGTTTACATCGCGTTATTCGTGATATTTTTAAAGATTTCGTATCCATATCAAAAAACATTTAATGTGCATTTTTAATTTCAAGTGTCAAACTCCATACAAAAAAGTTATCTGTTGTGTTTTTCTTCCGACGGGGTTTGATGCAATTTGGAATGAATTTCCGTCATCCCACGTCAAATTTGGTTGATAAACAGACCGGTTTCGGCTATGTGCCATCTTCAGTGTTCTCTCAGTAACTAATCGTTTTTTGTGTTGTCCCTTGTCTTTTAGGTACACAAGGAAACTATACAAAAGACAAGGGACAACACAAAAAACGATTAGTTACTGAGAGAACACTGAAGATGGCACATAGCCGAAACCGGTCTGTTTATCAACCAAATTTGACGTGGGATGACGGAAATTCATTCCAAAAAAGTTATCAATCAAATGCAAAACAGCTGACGAACACACCTTTCAAAGAATTATGATTGAATAGCGTAGTATTTTGCAGTATAATTTGGCAAAAAAACACAGTTACATCGCTGAGTACAGCAAGATTTTAAGTAGATTTCGTAAAAATGTAGTCGCGAAGGAGATTTTGTTTAACATGGGAAATCTATTCAAAATCAACAAAGATTTTGCTCGAAATCTCATAAGTACTAGTTTTTGGTCCGGCGCAAATGCCATATTACAATATTTTAAAAAATTTTAAAACTTTCATGTTCATGTAGGAACTCCCAAAAAATTAATGAGACTTATTTAATATTGTTTATGCGTAGTTTGTTGAACTATTTAGGTTTATATTGAAATAAATTGTTTGGCTTGAGTTCAAATCCGAGTTTACCCATTTGTTCCTAATTTAAGATATTGTTTGGATCAAGTCGTTATTTTTATTAAGAGAGTACTGTTTTGGATGAATTTATTATTCGTCAGACTAGTAGAATGGATCAGTATTGATTTCGAGGTCGCTGCACAATATTATCAGCGTTCTTTGTACGATTTTATCATTTGACGGTGGATACTAGTGATTAGGATTATCAACTATTTAACCGTATTATTTAACGAATTAGAATACGAAAAATGCATCTTATTGATTTTTACAAGTTAAATCAATTTCGGTTAGTACAAAATTCCCATCTCTGATGATTGATTATTCCAAATATTTCATACTCTCCCATTGTCATAGTTGGTTGAATACCAAAGAAAGTCAACTACAAAAGACAAAAATATTACGAACTTTAGCAAAAATAATAATTACTTTGGATTACAACTGCTAACAAAATTTATTTTGTTAAAGCTTTTAAAAATTATTGTTGATGGTATATTATATAATTTCCATTTATTTTTTGAGGGTGTTTATGTAAACTTAATTACGAAAATATGAGCGATTCCTAATTTAAATTTTCAGATATTTTAATGCTCTTGTAATTTGGTGGTAAGAATATTTCGAGCCCCAGATGAGCCAGTCCACAAGCTCAATGAAAAAAATTTTATTACAAATTAAATTAAGTTAAAGTATTATATATAATTGCTCAATTCATAGCATTTGCTTTGAGAAAACTAACTTTTTTTAAGTTCTTCACCTTTTTGCAGTTTTAGCCGCTAACAGTCAATATTATTGATTGATGTTTGTCTGATATTATTAAGTTTTTGCCACTTCTCATTATTTTCGCACATTTTTAAGAGTTTTTTGAATTTCTTTCAGTTCTAACGGTGTTTACAAAATTTTATATCGTGTTTCCAATTTTAAAATTGTTTGCGAATTTCCCCTTTTTCGGTATAAGCGGGCATTTTTACATGGGTTTGTAAAATCTTAAGGGGCTTTAAATCACTATTAGACTTTCCGATATCTCTGATGATTGTAAGTTTTTTGGAATTTATATTATTTTCGCAAATTTTAAAAACGTATGTAATTCCGCTCAATTTAATCGAATTCTATTCAATTTTATTACTAGTTTTCATTTGTTCATTTCTTCGGGAATCATCGCCATTTTCGTAATTGATTTTTCCAAAATTTTTTCCTTTGTACAGATTTAGCTGCTTTTAATCAATATTTGTTCTTGCTATCTTTTTGATGGTCAGTTTTTATGAATTCTCGTTTTCTCCGAGTTTTTGCTATTCTTTTAGTTTTTAAATTAAAAATTAACATTATTGTCTAAAACATTTTGAACACTAAAAAGAAAACCGGCCACCCTTCGACTTAAGAAATAGAAATAAAACTTTTGTATAGTTTGTTCGCTAAACGAATTTCAGTCGACATACTGAGTGTGTTCATTTTCATACAAAAATATCTGTCTTATTTTTTACGACAAATATTCGTTTCGAAAAATTCGTAATTCATCCCGCTTGTTTTTATGTCATTACCAATTAAAAATTATAATTTTTCATATTGAAAATGTTTAAAATCATAAACATATTTTTTTTTGTTAATATTTTGTACATGTAGCCAAATGAACAGATTTTTTCAACGTTTCATATGATGAAATCATATAATAATTAGAGAAATAATATAATTGTTTTCGAAAGTTAGTAATTTACTATAAAAATATATACTGCATCCTGTTATATTTTTATTTCTAAATAAAACGTGCGAATAAATGAGGTATTTTTGCGTAATGTCACATTATATTTTATATTATATTAAATTCTTTATAATTTTATTTATATTTTTATTAAGACACATATTAAAGGTCAAATATAATTTTTTAATAATGGATTTCTTAGTTTTTATAAACTTTCGAATGTTATTAAAAATACAGATAATGAATTTTTTTAGTACAGTTAGATGAGGGCCCACAAAAATGTGTACGAAAATATGTCACACCTCACGAAATTATATGGAATCAACATATACAAAACCAACCGAAATCAATGATCCATATTTTAAGAACATATCTTGATAAGAGACAGTGATCAAATAATTGTAGGATACATTATCCATAGAGCAGTTGATTGGCAAGATGCATTGTTAAACTCTACATTCGAATCAAACAATATTATAGAACATTTCCATTTCAATAACAATTTTTGGCTTTTGGTTATGTTCAGCACTAATCACAATGTTTTTAAATGGAGAACAAAGTATATTTTCAAATTTTCATAGCACAAAAGTGATTTTGAAAAAAGACTACCAGTTAATTAATTTAATTGCCACTGTCCAAGAGCAGTAGGTGCTGTGATTAAAGTCACTTACAATTTGGAAGACTTAATGTTATTCCTGGCATAAGCTAAAAAAACCGCGATCGAAACATTTAAACGTAATACCTTTTCTAAAACTCATACCGAGAAGAAAATTTAAAACAAAATGTTGGCAAAATGAATGTAATGTAAGGAATAATGTATGACAACAAGATTACTGAAATGGCTGAAACAATGAATGAAATCGAGCTTGATCATATGGAACGATGAATATATGATCCCAATATTATTCTTAATAATCATAACGAGAAGAAAATCGAAAAACACATCAATATTATAGGAATGGAACGAAATATGCATGAAGTCAATATTAATCAAATGCAACGAGGAATATATGATCAAAATACCATTTCTAATAGTCTTAACGAGAATAAAATTGGAAATAATATTGAAATGACAACAGCAATGCTTGCAAACAGAATTATTCAATTGGAGAGACACATTAAAAAAATTAAAAATATTTGGAAAACAGCAAGAATATTGGAAAAAATCCGGCCGAAATTAATAAAATATATATAATGTATGAAGACAAAAGGAATCCACTAGAAAGAAGGAAAACCATTAAACTGAAAATGGAAAAGTGAAATAAAAGGTGATATTAAAATTTATAATATAAAAAACAAAAGCCGATTGTTTTTTTGTTTGTTCTTGTGAAAGAAGAAAACGGGAGACGCAGTTACGATTCTCACGAGAACCTCCAGCAGCTAAGATAATAGTGAAAATAATATCTAAAGAACCAGCTCCACCGAATCGCTTTTCTCGTTTGCTATAAGCGGCAAAAACCACCATTCAAACAATTTATTTAGACCTAAAAGTGCGTACCATAAGTATCCTCATATTTTTTTATAAATTTAAAAATGGCTCTTATCTGCACAGTTCACTTTAAGTAAAACTTTGATTAATATTTTCATTAGTTTCCTAATATTTTACCTTTATAAAATTTTCATACAATGTTTTGTTCCACTTAACACTTTTTAAATCGAATTCATATAACTTTGAGTTATTAGTTATGTATAATAACTTTTTTTTATATGATTATTAAGTTCATAGTTACATAAAAACACTCTGTCACACAAATGTGTGTTTTCATATAGATTTTGTTTTTGTTGCACACTTGTTTATTATATAATTACTTGATTTGAATTACAAACAATTAATTGTAATGTTATAATTTATTTTTGTAATGCTATTAAAAAAATTTAACATTTTTATTTTTATGTTATTTACTGTATTTATTTGTATTCGTTATTTTTTATTTATATTTTCACATTTTTATTAGTTAATTTATCAATTAAATTATTTTTTTTCATGAAGTGTTAACATGCATATTGCGAGTTGTTTGATTGCAATATTTTGAATACCTTCATGTTTTTAATTGCATTAGGCTCTCTTTTTAAAACTTAAATAGTCGTAATCTGTACATACTTTTGTCACATTTTATAATATTTATAGCTCTGAAAAATAAAATCACTCCTCTGTATTAAGCTCCGTTTTGTTTAAAAAGATCCGAAAAAAGTTTTATTATGTATGTTTTCAGATAATATAAATATTTAATATTTTAGTGCCCTCGAAGGATCAAATTTTTATTTTTAATTAGCGATTTTTTGGGAATTGCAGAAATATTTTTTAAAAATTTTTCATTTAAATTTAAACATTTTTTTTGTATTTCGTAAATAAGTAAATAAAATATATAAATTTGTTAATCTTAAAAGCATCATATCCAATTATTTGTAAGCCATAAAGTTGTTGGCATTATGTATAGCTAAAACCGCTTTTCATATACACCCTTTTAAGCTGATTACTGGCACTTGAATACAAAATATGTGTGCAACATCCCAGATAATAATTGTGATGTCAAATTTTATTAAATTTCGTTTATATACTTTATGTAAATTTCCGCTTTGTATTTTTATAAGCACCAAGTGAGCATATTTTATGACCCTTCTTTTTTATTTAGCTATTTATTAAAATCATCCTACATTAAATGATTTTTTAACCGAGTTATATTTGCTTGTTTTGTAATATTATGTATCGCTCGCCTTTTTTTAGAGATATCAATGTGTGTTGCAAAAGGAAACCAAAAACAAAATATTATTTGATTCCATAATATTCATGCCTATTGGCTGTACACTAGTGAAACTAATGTTTATTTTATGAAGGATCGATCATATGCAACTTTCGTCTTATAGAGAACGGTTTTCAAAGCCCGACAAAATTTTGAATAGGCAACACTGCTTTGGACAAAATTTCAGGTAATTTATTTTTAAAATTGCACTTTAATTTCATTAGATTATTTCCTCTGGCAATTTGTCAATTTTGTCCACGTCAATAAACAAGAGACGATTACAAGGAACACAACATTCAACAAATTGTTGGCGATATGCCACTGCAAATATCTCAAAAAGTTATGAAAATTGCACATCTAGATTGTGCCGTCTATGAGACAATCACAGGTGCCACATCATCGCAAAGAATTATCTTTCTTGCCAACCTGAATGCATGGCAATCAGCACAATTTATCGGTGTTTTATTTTACTTTTAAAAATTTTATGCTTTTAAAAGTCAAAGGGAACACAAAATTATATTAAATAAAAACCGTGTCAATTTTGGAGCCAAAAATATAAAAATAAAATAAGAACAAAAATATATACATTATGTTGTCCCAAAAAAAATTCTATGGGGCTCAACCATAATTTGAAAGCATACAGGGTAAAGTTTTTTTTTTGAGATTTTTTTCAGATGTTTCAAAAAAAGTTTTATGGTCGCACAAGTCGAATTTTCACAAAAAATCGGGTTTGCCGACCACGATTTTTTTCACTATTGAGGAAACAATTAAAAAGAGAATTATCCCTGCTTAATTTTTGTCTGCAAAAACTACATTAAAATGTTTCATAATTTTTACATAGATTTTGTAAACAACGCTTTATAACTTTTAAGATTTGTATCAAAATGAAAAAAAAAACAAATAACGCAGTTTGAAAGATCAATTGATTGTAAATGAATTATAAACAATAATTTTTTAATTTGCTCTTAACGTTTTAGGGTTGTACTATTTTTGGGGTTTGTACCTTAAATTAAAAATGTTTTGCTGTGTATCAACTTTCCGACAAATCAAATAAAAAACTGGTGCTTTTTATGGAAATTGCTAAAAATTAAAAAATTTCAAATACTTATAAAAAAATCGTTTTAATAGCTCCTGGCTATTAATCCAGCTCGCTGGACGATGAAAAGTATATATTCCTTGAAACCAGCTGTATTTTTCGACACCAGCTGTAATCTTTCATAGATATTAAAAAATTAATGCCTTGCTTATATTTAGTTCATTTATTTTAAGAATATATATTAAAAGTTGGTACCTCAGCTAATGCATTCGATACGCTCCTCTCAATGATCTTATTCTATTAAAGCAGTTGAACAACTATAAAATTGTGAATGAAGTAGTTGCACGCCCCACGTTGAAAACGCTTTTAGTTCATCAGTGGTACTTAATATTAATTTTATGTTTTAAAATTCGAAATCCACATATCCATTTTTTCTAATTCACACATGTTATCCATACAAATGGTATATTCAGGATTAAAAACTTAAATCAAAATATTTCTTAGTAATTACTCTTTAATCTTCTTTACTCAATTACACTTCATGACCAAAAATGTAATTTTGAATTATCAGCAATAGACAAATTAATTCCAATAGCATCAAACGCTTTGATAATTTATGTACTTTGCTCCAAAATTTTTAACTGACGGTGGAACTTTCTATGCACAATTATATCTGATCGTATAATTAACTTAACAGGAGTATATGTTAGCGGTTCGGACAAACATACATAAACATGCGTTTAAAACATTTGTTGCGAAGCACATACGCTGAAAAGCTTAATTGAAAAATATATTTTTTTGTGGACTGGTACAGAGCTTCGTCTGTAGCCTACAAGTTACAACAAATTTTTTTTTTCATTAGTGGTTTTCTGCTTATGTGCATCGCAACATTAATGTTGCGGAAGTGTTTCAAACAAAACAAATGTTTTAAACGCTTGTTTAAGCATGATTGTGCAGGGCTCTAGCATATATTTCGTCAACTGTAACAAGCAGACATTCATTTTATTATGTCTGCACTAAAAATCAATAATTTTAAACAGTCAAGAAATTGCAGTTTATCTACAGTATAGAAACAACATTTCTCAACTTAACCAATCTGAATATTAAATTTTCTATTTTATTTATTTTTTACTCATTTTTTAAATTTATGCTTTATTGAACTATTGATGATTTTCTTCTTGGATAAAAGAATGAATTTCGTTTTTCAAAACATTAAACTTGTCCATTTTAAATTTTTAACCATAATTGATAAAGAACAAAAACATCACTTGTGTTAATAATAATTGTTTATCTCTGATTAACTTTTTTAGTCTCATAAATTTTATAATATTAAATTATTTTACTTTTTGTTCGTATGTTTTTTTTTTTAAATTTATTTATGTGGCGATTTGTAATTGAACAATCTAAAATCGGCAAGAGAATTTAATAACTCAGCTTCCTTTTTTTCTTGGAAAACAACGCAGTTTCCCAATATCACTTTTATTTTTTTACTATTTCTTTACACCATCTTAAATAATGTTTAATAATACATGTTAAGTGGTTATAAATTTTGTTTTTCTTATTATTTTTAAACAATTCTTAGGCTTATTGAAACAATCCAAAGCATGGTTTAACAAGTTTCATTATGTCGTTGATTTTTGGAAAATATTTCACATCTATTTCATTAGGATTTTCGTTATCATAACAATTTTTTTGTTTGTTTTTTATTTATCTTAATTTTTTCACTTTTTTCAATATTTTTGTCTGAAATAATATAAAATGCTTTATAATATAACTTTATTTACTACTTTACCACTTATTTCAAAAAATTTTATTATCTTCCGTACTAGTTTATAAGAAGATTGTGAGGAATATTTTTTATTTCACGGATTTCTTAATTTTTTTAATGAAATACTTAAAATTTTAATTTTAAGCCTCGTTACATTTTTTTAAATCTTTTTTTTAATTTAAAACCATTTCTGTTATTTATATTTTAAAACTTTTGAAATGGTCTCTTTTGGAAAGAATTTAATAATATTTTTGATACCAAACAACTTTTCCTGAGACCAATTTAATTAAATATAGTTAAATATTTCAGATTTGCGCAACACAGATTTTTATTATAATTTATATAATTCAATTTTATAGATTTTATAGAAATCAATTTTTTTAATCTCACAAATTTTTAAAAAATACGATTTGCGGAAACCATTCAAATCCTAAACAATGAAAAAAGTAATTGTTTTTTTTTTTGCTTCAACGCGTACTATCATTATTAATATGCGGACATCCTTTCACGTTTGAATTAAAACTGACGTTTCATATGATTTTCAACATTAGAAAGATGCTGTGTATTTTTTGAACTCTTCCACTCATACTTTATGTTGAGTTTTTGTAAATGTTAAAGGACTGTTATCGTGTGATAAGAAGATAATCTACAACCATACATATTTATTTTAATTTCCATTCAAGAGATATAAAATCATACACTAACCAGATTCTCTTTTACATTGAAGACAATAACACGTAAAAATTTGACATTTAGCATAAACAGAGATAAAGTTAACACAAGAGAGAAAACATATAAAAACTGCGCGGGAGTAAAATAAAGTATTTTATGCACGGAGTAGGTCAGTATTTCAAATATCTTCTGCTATTTGAATAACAAAAAAATCTGAAATTTAGTAAAAGAGAGATTTTTTTCCAGATGCTGTTAAATAAAATTTTGATATACAAATGGTAACACAATCTTTTTTATTGCATTTTGCAAAGGCATTTTAATATTGTAATAAAAAATATTATTCTCTTAAGCGTCCTTAACATTGATAACACAATTTGCACGCTAGTTGAATAAAGTTTAAAATTTTTAGAAATTATTTATAAAAAAATTACGAAATATTGAATATTAAAAAAAATTAAAGATATTTATAAGCAGTAAGCGTTCAGCGTAAGATAAAATATACAGTCTGTTTTGTAGATATGATACTAAAAGTCTTTATTAATCAATTTAATTACTAAGCGATTTTAAAACATAAGTCCCATAAAGCATAATTTGTTTTTTAGATTGTTTTTACTAAAGTGCAACACAATGAATGAAAAGTTGCATGGTTAATCACAATGATTAGCGCAGCTGCCAAGATACCGGTTAATAGGAAAGTGTAGAAAATTTTCTGTGTCACTGTCCAGGACCTGCAAGAAAGAGAATAGCCACAATGGGCGCTCTTGAGTTCAGGAAACTTTCTGACGTCGCCAGTCTTGAACTGTAACGTATTAGTATCTTTATCTTGCGCTCTGGTTGGTTCGATGGTGGGGACTCCACATAAGTGGAGTTGGGGAGCCCCCGTAGACTTGTAGTTAGCGTACTAGACTATTAGTCTAGGGGTCACAGGTTCGATTCCTGCCTAGACCCTGGGTGTTTCTGCAGACAAGCCAAAATGGCTTTGCGGTTTATGTTTGTTCTTTAAAAAAATCAAAAAAAAAAAGTAGAGTAGCCGTGGTATCGCAATAAACCAAAACGGTCCGGCATTCTGACTACCACCCTAAACCTAATCTACATGCTTAATCGAGTTTTAGGAGGTATGTTTATAACTACGGTTTTCTTTTTGTAGCCACACTGTAGATATTTTAGTGTTACAATAATGAATAAACATTTCTATATTTTAATAGCAATTAATCATTAGCATAACCATTAAAAGAACTTTCAAAATTATTGGGCATAGCATCGCCATTCGTCGATTGGCTTTAACTAGTCAAAACATTTTATTTAATTTTGTTCGAAAGTTTGTTTTTATGTGGGAAAACATTAAGGGTCATTGTTTACACAACAAAGTTTTTCTTAAATGCATTTTACTGATACCATACTCGGACTTTTAGACAAAAAGTGGTCAAAAAGAAGTGATCTGCAGTGCGATTCAACTACTTTAAATTATACCTTAAAATCAAAATTTGTCTACAATTAATGTTGTTTAGACTAGCGATTATAAAAATCCATAACAAATTCTTAACAATTTAGTTTTCATTTAAAATCCTGTGCACCTCTGTTAAAAAAAGTGAAAAGAACACAGAAGACTTAAAGAAAACTAAGGAAATTGTGTATTGCTATATATGCTTACTTGCATTTTTGTATAAATTTTATTCATTTTGGCCTGTGAAATGGTCATTGAAATGTTTTAATCACAAAAAATAATATTATTTACAAAAAAATTAGTTTCTATGCCTGTAGTATATTCATCTAGGACAACTTACTACTTAAGTTTTCGGCAAAAGACTGAACACCTGACTTTTTCGATTTAGTAACAACGCAAAAATAATTACCACAAATATCGTTAAAAATTTTTATTTTAACCATACGATATTATAAAAAATGATGCAAGACTTAGGTCAGTTTTAATTTTTTATATAAAAAAATGTATATTAATTAATTGGCTTCTTCAGGAAATAAAATATTTTTTCATTTTGATTTACATTATTTAAAAATTTTTACATTTGAAAAAAAAAACAATGATATTGGCGAAATATCGATAAAAAATAATATTAATATACGTTTTTTGTATAAAAATTTAAAACTGACCTAAAGCTTGAATCACGATTTATAAT
The DNA here is from genome assembly GCA_956483585.1 of Gymnocheta viridis. Classification (NCBI taxonomy): domain Eukaryota; kingdom Metazoa; phylum Arthropoda; class Insecta; order Diptera; family Tachinidae; genus Gymnocheta; species Gymnocheta viridis. The sequence continues at coordinate 25,025,172 of OY101440.1, read as the reverse complement.
TATTAAAAAAAGGTCGAAAAATAAGAGAATATTATCAATAATAATAATAAAAAATATTGAATCTATCTACTGGTTTGGCGCTTTATATTTTATTTTTTTGCATTAATCTAGCCAAGATAATGGGATACTGTTAAATTAAGAACAGTTTCGCAAAGTATATTTGGGATAGTCTTGTTTGCGAAATGTTTATAAACTTTAAACGAAAACAAATCGGCGGAATTTAGTTTCTGGTGCAATTTTAAAAAACACATTATGTAGCACCTTAAAGTCATTTGGAGAGTGTTTATACTATTGTAATAGTGTATGACTGGCAAACACTTATTTTTTTTTAGATTTAAATAAAATATTTTATCTATTTTTTTTGGCAGAAAATTTCTCTTCTTCTGTCATTAAAAGAACTAGTAAAGTTCAATAGGTATTGTTTAAAGTTTGTTTACTTCTTCCTTTATTTTACATTTTTAAGAGTTTCCTTGCATATTGCAAATTTGAAAGAGAAAGAGCTTAAACTTGTGATGCTGATGGTACCAATTGAAGCAGAGCAACGTCATAACATCATAAGAGAATCCTAATAACACAGTATCTCCAGAACAATATAATCTTTGTTTTATTTAACAGAATATATGAATTTTTAATATTTTGTCTTCCCTTGTAAGTGAATTTTTAAATCCTGTGAGAGAACGACTTAACAGATGTGTTCTATAACTAATGCTTATTTTGTATGTCCGATTTTGTCAATATTTCTCTTAAGCTCAGGTAAAATTTATTTAAAACTTTTTCTTAAAAGACATTATGTTAACTTATTAGTATTTTATTTCTAGTTTATATATGTTTCTTTAAGCCTTAGCGCTTGGAACATTTCTTTAAGTTACTTCCATAAGTTACCTAAAAATTATTGTTTTCGTAATTCTCTTCAATGCATTTTTTAGTTTTTATATCAATCAGGTCCTGGATTAGTGTAAAAATAAAAGAAACTGATTACGGGCGGTTTTTTCCTTAGTCCTGTATGAAGGTACAGGTATTCTTTTTTATTTCTTTTATCCTTTTTCTAACTGCCACTTGTTTCGTATGACAAACATAATATTTTTGCATATTGTTCGTAAAAAAAAATTTTAATTAACATGTGAACTTTATTATGTTCGTTTTTATCATCGCTTTCTATATCATACATTTTAAATTAGTATTCTATGCTACTGTATAATATTTTTAAGATAAGTAGTCATATATTTTAACTTCAATATTTGCCATTTGCATATGCATTTAATGTGCTTTAATGATATAGTTTGTATATTTGTTTCTTATAGTAGATAAAAAATATTATATTGTTTTAACTTACGTTGATATATTTGACTTTTTAAAGATAAATGTTTATTATTAGCTGGTAGAGTTTTTAAGGACTTACCTAAAAAGAAATAAGAAAATAAAGAAATTTATTATGTTAGTTTTGCTTATTTGGGATAAATATTTAGTTCATAGTTTTCGTAAAATTAATATTTGTTCCATTTTTTAGCAGTTAAATATTAGTATTACTATAATTATAATATAATTAAAATTTTAGTTTTTTCGAGACACGTGAAAAACATATAGTAGTTCAACAACTTTGTTAAATACACTTTGGTTCACTTTCGGACAATATTTCAGAAGATTAAGCATTTTAATTTAAATAATTTTCAAATTTTAAGTGCAAAAAAAAAAAAAATGTGACAAAGGATATGTGGCGAATATTTGTTTTATAAATTAAGGTTTCTCGAAACTAGTAAAGGCCGGTGTCAAAATATTATGACTACTTATGCCTGAACATAAAGTCAAAAATATTGAAATGATTTTTGAATAACTTAGTGTAAGCTTTCATGATCAAGTGAAGTGCAAATAATCATGCTTTTCTACTTTTACAAAAAATTTTGTTTTATTGGCACCAATGAAATGCATTCCTTAAAATTCTGGGGAATCCACCGAAATATTAATATTAAACAATAATTGCCAGTCCCACGATGTCACATGTATTCGTTCTTTCGTACAACTACATCTAAAACAAAAACAAATTCTAAAGTTACTAAAAAAATTTATCGAAAAATCTATTGATTTATTAATATATTATTAATCTTTTTAAACAAAAAATTCTAAAAGTTGTGCAGTAAATATTAAAAATTTTTTTTTATGATTTCAGCCAAAGTAAGCAGTTTAGAATTATATTTATATTATATATTTATATATCTGTATAAAAGTTTGTTAAAAATAATAGTTATTTCTTTCAAAAATATTTTAGCAGATTTGTCGAAATAAGCAAATGAAATAAAAAAATATCTGTAAAAAATGTGTATAGAACTGATAACAAAGTCTAAATAGCAACATTACTCATTTTGGTTCACAAAAAAATCTTTATAATCTTTATAATCAATATGTGTAATCATCATAAATTACTATCAGTAGCATAAAAATGTGTAAAGAATAAAATATGTTTGAGGCAACGTACAAGAACATCAACACGGATATTTTATTTACAAATATTGTCCCTCTGCCTTTTTTACTTTTAAAAGAAAAAAATAATAGTATTCTAGAGCACAAAGTATCTTGCTAAGTAATGAATAACATTTTTTTTTAAATAAGTTATATAATTTTAAAAACATACTTAAACTTCACTGACACTTAAAAGGCATAAAAGCCCTAATGAGCTAGTAGAGTATAAAACCGCTACTTTTCAAAATTGCTTAAGAGGTTTTTAGCCAAAACTGCAACCATAAAATATTAAAAAAAAGCAATTGGAATGTAATTTATACCCACAAAACAAATAAATCACAGGAAATACCAAAGCTTATAAAACAACCTAAGCCTTTTCTTCCTTCCTTTTATTTATATTTTATACAGAAGTGCATCTAAGTGTGTTCACAAACACTTATTTGATCTGACACCGCATGCAAGCAGCACTAAGTGTGCGCGCAATAAAAAAGGATAAACACAAGATTTAAGTACCAGTAGGATGAAATGGAATAAAGCTTTTCACTTATAATAGAAGCTAAAGAATCTTTGAAGGTTGTACGAACACATTTATTTTTCAGTGGATTTTTCATTTATAACAAAAAGTTATAGTTCTTAAAACTGTACAAAGAAACAGGTAACCAAGTTTTCGAGTTTCTTTTAAATATATTTCAGTCATTTGAAAGTCTATACTTTTTTACGGCTCCCTGGCGTATTTAAGTTCCTGATGAGTGGTCCAAAATCTTTTAATGGCGAGTCTTAAATTTAAAATAATGTTGGCTTAAGGTCTCATAAATACAGAAGAATCCTTTTGGAAATCATTTTGTCTCTTTACTTATGTTTACTTTCTAATATTTCGATTAACTCCGTTAACTTCTTTTAAAGAATCCATTGCTACCTAAGCAAAAATCTGCCCTTGCAACATTTCAGCTAATTAAGTACAAACATTAATTATTAAAAACGAAGGCACCCGTCAACTCCAAGTTTACGTTGTCGTTGTTAGTTGAATATTAGGAACTTTATCATCAGAGATGAAAATTGGTTTAACTTGTAAGAAAAATAAGTACTTTTCGTATTCTAATTTGTTAAATAATACGGCAAAATAGTTGATATTCCTAGTCAGTATAAATTATCCACCGTCAAAAGTGGCAAAATTAAACAAAGAATTATCTAACGACCTCGAAAACTCTACGGAATTGTTATTTTATAATTATCTGATAAAAAATAATTTTAATATATGAAAAATTTCTTAATATTGTATATCTAGTGCATTATTCTTATAAAATTATCTAACATTGGTGAAGGGTGTGTCGAATACTTCATAATTAAGACGCACCAAATATTAAGTATACCCCACCACCCCATTGATGTTCTTAAAATGTGTTTAAAATTTGTAGCATACTTTTTGTAGTGATGAAAGGTGTTTGCCTGCGTATGATTGATATGCGCTCTCAGATGCTTATTACGTATACGGAGTAAAATAAAAATTTATTGCGTAAAAATTTTTTGCATTAAGCTAAGTACTCTGTTTGAATTTGCGAAAAATGTTGAGCAACATTGATTATTTCGTTTGAAAATTTTGACAATTAGCCAGTGGTGACAACACTACGATTTAGAAGAAATTTATCGTTTTTATTGCCTTGAAGTAAGCAACATTGTTTTTCTTATGTAAACAAAAACCATGTGTGAAAACAAATGGAGAACAAAATAATTTTAAGAGCTTGTGCTGCAACGTATCAATTAATGTAAATTGCAGCTGCTGCGGAGGAGCTCTTTGAAGACACACGTTCTCATTCAATCCCATACCTTCATTTTATGTTATTTTCACACTATTTTCCTTTATTTTAGTTAATTGTGCGCAACAAATTCAATGCTAATTAAAAGCTGAGCATCTGTTGTTTGCAATTCCGCACGAAATAAGTGGTGCTTACATTATTTCGCAGTTGGAAAATATGTTGCCAGAAACATGTTGTATTTGAAAAAATCATGCTGCCAGAAACATTTCGTATGTTTTCACAATTTGAACAGAGTACAACTTCGGCCATTTTTTTTTTGCAATTATTTCGCATGAATTTTTTTTTATATGGACTTTTGACAGCAGTTCGCACGAAATGATGAACAGAGTACTTAGCTTTACACGGGATGGCAAAATATCTAATATGTTTATTCTGTGTATGTAATATATTTTGGTGTCAGCTTTGTGATGACCAGTGTTGCCAGGGCTGGAAGTTTTTTTAAAAAGGTCAGAAAAAGCCAAATAACACAAACATATAAGCAATGAATTTCAAGTATTTAAACAAACAAAAAACGAATTAAAGTCTAAAGTTTTTAATTCATTTAAGATAATACGTATTGTGTTTCTATTACTTCAATTCTGTATTGTTTAAAAAAATATTAGGATATTTGTATGGGTCAATTAAAAAAAAACGCAATTTTTGTGTCCCCGCACTTTACACAACTATTTTAGGTAAAAAAAACAACAAAAATGTGAGAGTGATCAGCGTGGAATATGAAACAAAAAAACGTAATTCTCAAATTTGTATGTTTGTTTTTTTGTTTATTCAGAATGGTGTTTTGTTTCTCCCTCTGATTCCTTCCATACAAAAGCATGTGTCCCCCGTTAGAATTTTTATTGTATTATAACCACTTCACTTGTAGAAACATTTTAACAATAATTGATGTTCAGCAAAGTATCTCTCATGATCAGTGTTTCCAGGATCTGGCGCAAAAAACGCTAAATCAGCTTTTTAAAAAGGCCCGAAAAACCAAATCACCCAAAAAATAAAAGCTAGAAAAAGGCTAAAAAGTTTTCAAAATTAATGAAGGTCAAGTACTTAAACAAACAAAAAACGAATAAAAGTCTATATAACATAAGTCAATATATGCCATAAATATCAGGTATTTCTACTGACTTCAATTCGGTATTGGATCAAAAATATAACAGGATATTTGTATTTAGGCATGATATAACAATTATTGCATCATTATTTAAATATATTCAAAAACAAGGTGGCGCAAAAGTAATCCTCCTATCAGAAAATGCTATAAATTTTGCGATTGGCCCCTAATGTCAGTTCTGTTTTGACATTTGTTTAGTAAACACATGCGAAATACACATTAATAAACAATGTTACTCTACACTGCTCCAGAACGCGGAATATTGATGACTATTTATTTTACCAATAATCGGTCGGTGACTTTGGCACAACGTGAATTTCGTCGCAGATTTCCTGGCCGTTCAACGCCTACTGGTGAAACACTGCGACGTTTAGCCGTTCGCCTCGAAGAGACTGGCACAACACGAGATGCTGCCAGGCGTGGCAGACCCCGGAGTAGCCGTTCTGCAGAGAATATTGCTGCTGTAGCCGAGGATGTCATGGAAACGGTTACTGTGAATGGTGAGCGCTACAGAGCAATGATTAACGAGTTCTTTTTGCCGCAACTTGATGAATTGGGATTGGAAAACATGTGGTTCCAACAGGACGGTGCACACACACACACTGCACGTGCCACAACCGATATGCTGAAGAATGCATTTTCCGGGCGCCTAATCTCCCGTTTTGGCGATTTGCACTGGCCAGCAAGATCGCCTGATTTGACCGCTGCAGACTTCTTTTTGTGGGGCTTTTTGAAGTCGCGGATTTATGTCAACAATCCTCAGACATTTGCAGCTCTTAAAGACAATATCCGTCAAGAATGTGAGGACCTATCACCGGAAGTTTTGGCCAAAGTGATGGAAAATGCCATAAAAAGCGCTCAAATGACAATCAACTGTGGCGGCGGCCATTTACATGACATCATATTCTCGACTTGATGTAAAAAAATTAAAAGACCAAATAAAAATAATCCACAAGAAGAATCAAAGTTTTTCATTTTTTTTTAAATTAAGCAAACAAAAAAATATATACTACTCCTATATCCATTTAATAGAATCGGAACTATCATTTGCTTAAATATCACGAGTCTACTAATTTTATTAAATCACCGGAAATTACTAAATCATGGCAACATTTCTGTAACCCTTTAAAAGAACATTTTAATTATAGTATGATTTCTTTCTATAATTTTAATTATTTCCATGATACTAAAAAGTTTTTCAACCTCAGCGTTACTGAAAGGTAATACTTCGGGCTTCGTCCAACAAGACGTTTCATTCTCAATAGCCCGCCATTTTAACGGTTGCCATTGCTCAACCTGTTACAGTTCGCAGCTTGCGTAGTCGTGGAGCACCTTCTGAGCAATTGGGAAACTGGTGGAAGAATTTGAGAGAAATCATTGATGAGCAAAATTATACTCGTGTCCGTCGTTCAACTGAGAATATTGCTGTTGTAGACCAAAGTGTTGGGAAATCCCATATTTGGTTATTTCTCTTCGATCTTTCGAAAAGGGCATTCAACCAACGACACGTTAAAAGACTTCTGACCGTGAGGGTTCTCGAAGAGGCATTCATTATGATTGCGATACTTTCCTCTTTACAATTAAACAAACATCCCATGGTTTCGATTAAAAATACTTTTTTTTACATATCAAAATGAAACCCCTTATTTAAAGACCCTGTAAAGATAGCCAAATACTAGATTAACTAAATCAAGAAATCATTTGTTATACAGCGCGTTGTTAAATTGTTACACCTCCACCCAGAGCTCAATTGTTGACTCAACATTTGTCCATTTCTAACTTAAGAAAAGCGTTCGCCATTGGATTTTAATCAATAAAAATCTGTCTTCAGTGCACTTTTTTTTAGACTAAATATAAAACACAAAAATTTAAAAGAGCCTCGAAGCTAAAACGTATACTTCGAGTATAAAAGACAAAAAAGCTAAATCTAGCCCCGTAAAGGCTACAATGGCATCACTGGTGATGACTTTGTTTTACTTGACTTTGGTTTTGTTATACCAATTTTAAGTCTGCTCAATAGATTCTGCGGTATTTAAACATTTATATTTTATGCCGATTTGTAATATTATTACATATTAGAAGGAAAGGCCAAGAATATTAAAAAACAAATATTGTAATATTTTTGTATTTTAGAAACTTAAAGTATATAAAGTGAGGAACCCCCTTTAATAGAGCAATTTTGTAAAAATCGATGTTTTAGTTTTTTTCATTTTGATAAAAAAGAGATATTTCTAAAATCACAATATATATTAATGAGTATATGAGTTTGGTGTTAAACCATAAAACGCTTATGAATATATTTTGTCTGGCTCTTATGGAGATCGAAGTAACATATTTTATCAATGCAATAAGAAGATAATTCCTATTTCGTTATAGGTACTAAATATAAGTATTTCGAGAAAATTTTCTTGAACAAATAGACACATTATTTGATACATTTTGTTATTTGATAAATGAAATGGTAAATAATATCAGCAATAAAATATAAAATCAGAGAAAAAATATTTTATTTATTTATTATAAAGTAAATAAAAAGCTTTCCTTTTGTATGTTTTGTACTTAACAATTTATTTAAAACAATATTGCAAGCAGCTTAACTTAGTACTATTTTGCGCATTTTATCAGCTCGCATTAAAAACGAGCTATTAAAATTCCAATATTTTATTTCGCTTTCTATAACCAGTTTCCTTCTGTGTAACCAATTTGTTAAGTTTTGTAAACCAAAAAGTTTCTGCGATTGGCAACGCTAATCAGCGTTTATCTCGCTAAGCATTTATTATCTTAAGTACATAATAAACGTGTAGATAGAAACACAGAAAAATAAACTACTTTAACTCTTCGTCTTACATATGTGTTGATTTTCACATTCCTAACGCATGAGTCTAGCAACAAAAATATGGCTTTTTAATATAACTAATTGGAAAACCAAAATTTATATAATTCAATGAGAAAAAAATAAATAAATTCTTTAGCATTAATTAAAATATCAATAAATAAACATATATGCATATAATTTTTATTAATTAAGTGTGTGATAATATAATTCAAGCTATCGAAGTATATTTAAAAAATTAAAAAATAAGGTCGTTTTATTTCAAAAAAATTTTATGTATATAAAATACAACAATATTTTAGAAGAACAGGATACTGTGTTTTCTATATTTAGAACTATATATATAGTTTGTTATATTAAATGAAACATGAAATTTAAGAAAAATTTCCATAAATTATTTTTAAGGCACCCACACAAACGCCCTGCATTTCGCAAGCGCAGGCAGGAGTGCAAAAAAAATACAAGTTAAAGTTTTTTGTTAAAAAGTAAATAAGTAAATTTATTGTGAAGTAGTGAAATGGCGTCACCTAAGCGTACACGCAGAGAAAGAATGTGGCATTGACATATTTGCGACATTGAGTCTAGCAAACAATCTTTTTGTTGCATCTTCAACTTTAGTTTAATCGTGATAATAATTTTTTTGGTTTTAATTTTACCAATAAAGCATTGCATTGCACGTGTTGCAAGATGATTTGACTACAGCCAAACAAATGTGTTCGTCCATAATGAAACTGTATGATCAACAGGAACCAATATATATATTATATAAACAAACTATAAACACCACATCGGTATAACGTACTGTATACCTTTTATTCAATTATTCAAAATAATATAAGTATTGCACTATTTTACCCATCCTTGGCCATTGAATTTCGTAAGACCAAACGTGGTTCGACAAAGATCTTATGATGATAGTGTGGAAACATATTTTGATTGTATTTGTTCATAATATAATATCATAAAGTATTAAAACTTTTATTAACATGAATTTCCACATTATGTTAACGTTTAATTAAGTATTATTACAATTATATGTGACCTAATCAACAATAAATTTTGTAGAATGTCATTGATTTTATAAATACTTCATTTGACTTTAACCATATAACGTAATCACAGTATTATGAGATTATAGTTGCCTAAAACATGTTTTTTCTTTGCATGTATGCTGCACCTATCTGACTGTTTGTCTGCCGTGTTCCTACTAAGAAACTGCATGTGCTTACAAAAAGTTTTCTGAATGTTATGTGTTTTCGAACTATGTCTTTGTTTTTAAGTGAAAAAGCTGAAAAGAAAAAAATTAGCTGCGTTTCCTGTTGATGACCTGGATTATTTTCCTTTTTTTGCTTTTAACAGACATTAAATCTTAAAAATAAAAAATATTTCTTAAAACTAACGTAAGTTGTGACTTTAAGCTATTTTGTTGAGCAATGTAAAATAAAAAAAGAAATCATGCACGTAAATCACTATTTGTTTTGGAAAAAATTAGTTTTTTTATATATAAATTTACTATCTTTTAGTACAACAAATTCTTTACTTAAAAGGAAGTGTCTTCTTAATTTGTTTGTGCAATTTCAGCATTTAATTTGCTTTGTAAGTACTTTAAAAAAATTAAAACTGTTTAAGTTTATTTGAAATTTTGGAAATGTTGCCAAAACTTATCAAATTAATAATAACGTGAAATTGTAAATAACAAACGAAATTACAATAAGATGATTTTTCTACAAAGAAAACCAACAGATAGCTACTTTAGCACTCAGAGACAATGACTTTATTTATCATTGTCTATACTAAAAACTAAAGAAATTAAAAAAAAACGAAAACACAGCATTGGCTTGTGATTATAAAAACTCTTTTAATGTCTACTTTGGCTTTTTCGCATTGTTTTATTTTTTATTTTTATTATTTCCTCTTTTCACTTTGGCCTTGTTGACTTTGTAATCGTGTTCCAAAAAGTCTTAAGTTAAACATAATAATCTACATTGCAAAATATCCACTTAAAGACATAACACACAAACACAAAAAGTCTGCTTTACTTTTGATTTCTAAAGTACAACATTTGTCGTTTTGAATTCGTTTAAATAATTTTGGACACTAAAAGTTGGTGCGAATAATTGTAAATTTTTACAAAAATGTTTTAGCGTTCAGGGTTTGAATTATTTATAGCGGCCATAAAAAAAACTGGTGAAAAAAGTACAATAGAGAAAGTGTGTGGATGGAGAAAGGAAATAAAATTTCGGATCTTTATTTGTGTTGGTTTATATGTAACAAATAAAATAAAACACCGGTAGATAATAGTTGAATTGCTATTTTTAAAATTTAGTTTTCTTTATTATTATTGATTATTATTGGAAAATTATTTTATTTTACCATATCGCTCCTTTGCTGCAACATCGTCATAGCTCAAAAAATTAATTCTTTGATTTACCAATGCAGAAAAAAATCGGTGTATCCTGATTTTCCTTTCGTAAAAATTCGAAAAAATACTTGTATACTAACCTCTTGAGAGAAGAATATTATTTTACTTTCCTATTGAGTTTTGTGTAAATTGAAAACTTTTGACTTGTCTGTAAACACCAATTTTTGAATGATCACGACGCTGTACCAAATGATATCCAACAACATCATATAAAACTACCTTTACTACGTCTTTTCAAAGATGACTTAATAAAGAGAAATTTGAAATCGGAATGATTGGGAGATATCTTAATCTCTGAGCAAAAACCAAATGTTGTCACACAGTAAAATTAATAACTAATTTTGACACGAAATGAAATAAAAGAACAAAATACTTTGTGTAAGAAATTGGAAAAAAACTATTTATTTACAGAAATGCTGGGTAGCGGAATGTCTTACAAGTTTCGAGGTTGAAAATACAAGAAGACAAAAAACTTTTTTGGAAATAATTATCTACGACAAGCTTTGCTATTTAACGAAAGTTTGGGTCATATCTCAAAGAAAGAGATAGCGAATTGTACGGCATACAGAACTTGCAGTTCTGTATAGCGTAGGGAAATATGGAGAGGGAATTAAAGTAACAATTTTCAGGATGAAGGAAAATAATGGGTATGAATTTAGAACTAAACACCAGTTTAGAGTGTCTATGCAAAATTTGAACTTCATTTATTTTTAGCCTCGAAAATTATGTGTTAGCTTTGCAATAATTTTTACTCTTTTTGTAGCGTGGCTGCTTGCAGCAAAGCATGTATACATTAATGCTGATTTGAATCTTTTAAAAGCATTTAGTGCCTTCATGATATAATTTAAAAAAATTCAAAATGTTTACGTTTGCAATTATTAACATTTTTGAGAATAATACTTTAATTTCATATAATAGTCTTTGGGCCTTTTCATCATATATTTATAGTTGTTGTCAACACTGAATATTATCTCTTTTGATGAGCGTTTTTATTCAGCATGATTTAGTTCGGTCGGCTTGATAAAACCTTTCATATGAAAATATTTAAAACCTACAATAATAGGATATTTTTAGTTAAAAGCTGGCTTATGAACGGTCGTCATTGTACGCACAATATTTTTTGAAAGTCTTTATAAAACAATCCAATTAATAATTGCACTTGAATCATAACTAATTTTTTTCGGCCACTAGCTCAAATATTCATACATTTCTGCTCACGATAAAATTATTTTGCAATAATATAGAGTGATACAGATTTTGCTTTTAAGTCCCACAACAATTTGAAATTTTAAAAATTTGAAACAATCAACAGCTTCGTAACAAATATTTGAATTTGAATCACAAAATATATTTGTACAATACTAAATTTCGTTCATATACATACCGCCAAATATGTTTGCAGTTATCTATGTATCGATTAACATTTGCTCTATAAGTTAAAAAGTTTACGCCAAAAAGTTTTTGATCAAATAACAAATACCCAAGTTCGAGTACATATGTATGTATTTGAGAAACTAATGCCAATTAATGCCATAAATATACAAATTCATGAAAAATAAATATTTCGACTTTATCTGTACAACTGAAATAAAATTAACATTTAATTAATTATTCTTTGCATGCAATTCTTTTCTAATAACTTTGTTTGTAACAAATATTTTGTACATAAATTAGATAATATTAGCTTTAAGCAATATCTTCTTGAAATGTACTTCTAAAGCTTGAACCAAAGATTGCGGCAGAAATTTATTTAGTAGATTGTTCAATATTGAAATATCAAAAACGATTATATAGTAGATTAAATTTTGAACGAGAAAACGGGTAAAATAACGGAAAGTAGTATTATGACAGGATAAAATTAGACAACCAATTGTATCCAAATACTCAATGAAAACAAAATAGTTCTGTTATTATGAGCCATACATTTTGAAAGGGAAGTGAGTTTATTCTTAAATTCCAAAATACTTAAGTTATATTTTCTTTTTGAAGTACATTTTAAATATTAAACAACAAAATAAACTCGTATATCTATTACGTTCTAAATATTTTAATTAAAAAATAGAGATCTTAGAAATTCAAATTCAATAAATCGCTTACTTGAATTTTTTGTTAAAAGAACTTTCTTTGCCTTCAAGATCAACGGCTTACTTCGCATTCTGTAATTTTATGCACCTAGAACAAACAAATAACAAGTCCGACAAGTTAAAAAAAAGTTTTTTAATTCTTGTTTTTACTTCCCAAACATCTCTGATTAAAAAGTTTATTGTTAAAATCGTAATTTGCAAAATCAAAAGATCATATAAAAGCAAAGCATTAGAATCACAGAAGATCCACATCAGGTATTCTCATCTGAATTAGCCTTGAAAATCAGAACGGATGTGTCAAAAAAGGTTGACAAATTTATGAGAATCAAAAAAAAAATTAACAAAAAATTACAAATAATAATATGTAAATATATAAAAATCGTTAAGAGAAACTGGACTTAGGAAGTATCTCGGTTGCGACACCATGAAACGTATCTCCAAAAGCCAAAAAAGTGAAAAATGTGTTTAAAAATAAATCACGCCATTTTGTGGGACACACAGTTGCAGCTCCTGCAGTTCTAGCCATATCAGTGTCAAATATTTCGATTTCCGCTACCACTGCAGCAACACTAGCCACTTATTTACCCCATGCTTATGTTACGGCCACACAGGGGCGTACCTGCAGCACAGATTAATGCTTTGTGCCTGCAAGTCAAACTTTAGTTACACCCAGTCGCATTTCAGCAGCATCGGTTACAGCTACTGGCGTTGCGCATACGGTTACTGGTATAAATATTACATTAAACTTTAGTCTTGCGTGGCGGCTAATCTCTCAGGGTATTTCGAGTTTCCGCAGTTGGTTTAGTTGGTGGCATTGTCTCAGCTCTATAGTCGCCTGGTATTGATAAATAAATAATTTTTAAAATACATAGAGTACAATGTTAGAATTTTTTTATATTAAAAATGTTATTTCAAATAAAAAATAATTTTAGGGTCAATATAAATGAATAACTTTTCTCTCCTATATAAAAAAACAAAATACATAACATAAAAAATGTTGGCCGCCAAAATTCAAGCGAATTCAATTACCTGATCCCTCGAGGCCACCTGTTGTGAATTCGCCTTGATTAAAAATTTTATTGATTTTAATATACTATCTGAGACGTTCAGCATAACATAATTATGTATAAGTGTTTAATTCTACATAAAAGTATTTTTCTCTTTTACTTTTTATTAATGCATCTCAAAAACTATAAAAAACATGATTTATTTTACTTACTTTTTCACAAAAGATTGAAATTTGAGTAATTGTGAACAGTAAAATTTACTTAAAAAAATTGAATAAAATAAAAATTTTATTCCAATATTCAAGAAATATTTAAAATTCGATTAAATTGAATACGCTAGTATGAATGAATTCAAAATATAGTTATTATCCTGGTTGCTTTTCAAAAGTAAATTGCCTGTAACATTAAAATATTTTTTGTAAAACATAAATAACGAAATTCTTTTCAACTATCATCTACACTGCTAAAACTGAAAGTCCAAAGCATGCGTTCTACGCATTAACGCGTCCTTAGCATCTGTAAAAAAAAGTAGAATCCGTGCAGTTGCATGTGACAAGTTAAATATGATACGATCTTTAAAAATGTTTACATGTACGTATTTTAGCGTCTTAACTAAAAAAATTATTTTTAAAAATATTTGTATTTGTAGATATAAACTAAAAAAATAGAAGTGTTTGTGTAAACTGGCATACTGATGCATATGAAATAGCACATTTCACTTTTATTTGGTCGCTTGTTTATAGAAACTCATGTTGGCTTAACTTTCTATATCTATTTTCATATCCTTTTTAGTGAGTGTTGAAGAATGCATCTAAGTTAAATTGTTACGATTTTTGCATCACATTTATGATTTATCCGGCTATTTTAACTCTTGCTATGGCAATATTTAAACCAAGTATGTCTTATTCAGATGAAAGGTGGTAAATGTTGTCTTGTCTTTAATGTATTACTGTAGATTTGTTTAGTTCTCTTGATTTATTTAAGCAATTTGTATTTGGTATTTTTATTTAATTTCCAAAAAAGGTATACTTAAAATCTTAAAAATAATATCACTGTTGAAGGTAGCAGTATTTTTTTTTATTAAAATTATTTATACAAGTTCTAGGAAATCGTAGTAGAAATTTAAATTGGTTCAGTGAGGCTGTATCCGTCATTTTATGTTATTTCTATCCATTCCAAAAAAACGGGTGAGGCAAAGCTCGCGCTACTATTTTAATTGCGAGCCGTCTTAGTTATGTGACGTTTAGGTCAGTTTAGCTTTAACCATTGCGTTGTGTAGACGTCCAAGTTTTATTATGGATAAATATACGCTACAAGAACGAGCAGAAATAGTGATAATATTTATTGAAAATATTCGTTCCATTATTACCACTTAGCGGAAATCGCGTCATGTCCAGCCCGATCACTGGATTTAACAGCATCAGAATTTTTCTTATGGGGTTTTGTAAAATCAAAAGTTTACGTGAATAGGTACCAAACGGGTCAACATCTTAAAGACAATATTTGTCATGAAATTGAAGAAATTCAGTCTAAGATGTTGCAGGATGTAGTAAAAACTGCCTTAAAAAGAGCATAGCGAATCGCGGTCACCATTTAGCCGATATAATTTACCATAACGAATAAAAAACTTGTAAAGACCAAATAAACTTTTTCTGAAAACCAAACTTTGTTATCATTTCTTTATAGGTAATCAAAAATCAAAATTATATTTTTTAGTGGTAAAAATTATATGATTGAAATTAAAATGTACCTTTAGGGATTAGCTAACGTACTGAAAACGCAAGAATATAAATTATGCACAAGTGCATATCGTCATATGAATTTATAAAAGCTCTAAGTTACATTGAAAAAATTTTAGAGGACAAGCAGAAAACTTTCTAATATGAAAATTTAAGCAAAATTTTTCCAAATTTTTTTTAGTTTAAGCTTATTTCTTACTGACGAATTAGTACAATTTAATAAATAAAATTTTCCCGGGACATGCTTTTTGATATGATGAATCGAAATCTACCAAAAAGTCGTTTTTTAATTTTTTGTATCTTAGGGCTTTATTGAAATCATATGACGATATACTAAAGTGAGGTATGTTGCTTGGTTATAAATGCGCGCCATCAGTAAGTTGACAAATTTTCTGTCGCTGCTTTTGGTAATCAGAGAAAACATAATAAAAACAATTCTTTTGTGGTTAGTCAATAACCAATATATGTATGATGGTAATTATTTTTTATACTTTTTTTATTTACAAAAAGTACGCTAAGCTTTATTAACTGAGTACCATTGAATCTACTGCAAAAACAGTTTTCATAACATGTTTGGGTTGAACTCGAACTTACCAAAAATATGCTTATTTGCATCTATAATATTTTTATGTTTATTTACGAAAGTAAATGCAAATCGTTTGAATACATAACTATTTTTCATTATTCTGGTTTTTTTAATAAATCAATAGGAATTTTTATGAAACCACAACCTTCATCATTGGCTTAGTAAATTTATAAAAAGAATATCACTCAAATAATCTTGTTATGTAGTGTTCATAATAATTGTTAAATTATTTTGTGTTTCAACTAATTTCTCAGATTAAAGTTGAATTTATTTTTTAACTTCTGCAACCTTCTTCATGTTTTATAGAATATTTAACATAATTTAATTTAATACAGCCAGAAATACAACAAAAGGCTGATGACTCAATGAAATATAAGATAATAAAATAAATTTAAGATTTTTTTTCATAAATATAACAGAATATAATTGTTGATTATTAAAAGACACCAGCACTCGAACAAAGTCGTTAATTTCAACTGCCATGCAAATAAATACACATACAGACATTTTATGTGCATGATATTTAGCATACAAACACATGAACCATTCCAAGCCAACAACAAAATACAGAAAGAACGGCATTTTATAAATAAAAGAAACAACAAATGGGACTTAAATGTTTACACAAAAAATAACAACAACAGCAACAAAATTATTAATAACGCACGACCAGAAAACACGTAATGAAAATTGTATTAAAAAATTGTTTACACCTTCTGCTACCAAACACACTTTCCTCATTTAACGCATCTGTATTAACAGGCAGTGTTTGAGGGTTTGTTAGTTATACGAACACACATGTACTATAAAATATAAACAATAAATGGAAAAACGTTGTTTAAAGCAGTCTACAGAATGTGTTAAAATATTAAAAGATTTCAAGACTGGTGCTTCTTTTAATGTTTTTTTAAGGATATATTGAGTCAGAAACTTTATTATTTACGAAAAATTTGTAGTCTAAGGTACCGAAAAAATTACTTGGATATAGTATGGATATCTAGAATACCCTTTATATAAATATAAACTTTGGAGACCATGGAGTTGAAAAAAAGTTCGCTTTGTTCAATAAAAAAAACTAAACTAAGGCACCCGACAGCTATTCCACGGGGCGATTTATCTTGGCATAGTACCTGGTGAATACAAAAAAAAAAACGTGTGCATTTTATAGCGGCAGAAACATATTTCAATTCAAAAAAAATATATTGGATGTGTGTACACAGCCGTCGTAAGGACAATTTGGACATATTCTGGTAAAATTCTGTCAAAAAGAAAACATTAGAAGTGTCATGACTGAACACAGTTCTATTTGGAAAACGTTAAACATAAACCTGGAACAATAAAAGAAGTCTCTACTATTGCAAGTTAATAGGATTAAAGACAAAATATTTAAACATAGTCAGGGGAAATGATCAACGTTTTGCGTTATCATAGCGATTAAATCTTAGTCTATACCGATGGATATCGTTATAGACACCAACAGTACCAAGTTTCTACTCAGAGATCTTGAGTCGTACAAGCTTCAAAAGATTACCACCGAAATTTATAGCCTATAATTTGACGTAAAAAAGTTTTGGAAAAAGAATATTTCACCCTCATAGTTCAAGAGCTATGTTGACAATAGGTCAGGTCTGCAGGCCTTCAACTGATTTAAATTTGTTGCTGTTTTTGATATTGGCAGGCATGAGATCTTGCAAATATTGGTGAAGCTGCATGGGTGCCATAAGGTGCTTTTGGTCCATCTTTAAATATTACTGCTGCAATGACACGTTCTTTCAAGAAAATTTCTGCCGCCCTTCGAATGAAGTATTTCTCATAAAAAGTTTGTTTCTGCTACGTTCTTCTACTGCTGCAAAACATAACCGCTTAGAAGGTTTTTTTAAAAGCTTTCTTTCCTCATCCTTAGTCTCACAGATGGGAAATTTGCTCCCGTAAACATCAGATGCCAAAGCTGTGACGTGCCAACTTTTTATATGTTTTAAAAATTAATGTGTATTATTAAGAGTTCGAATTTAAAAATTTCAAGCATTGTTTATACTATAAAATTAATAGAATTTTATTGAGGAGACGAGCAATAAAATCCATTGAAACTGATACATTGTAATAACAAATTTTAGCGGAAAATTTACAATTAATATCTTATCCAAATTTTCATATGAGAAAGTAAGTAAAATTGTATCAACATATTGTTTTTTAGCGATTTAAGATTTTACCCTTGAAAAGAGTAAAATACCTTATTGACAAACAATTGCTATGTTTGCCATTTCATATTCATCCATATAATTATATATAAATATATCTTTCATAAATTAACAATATCTGCTTACATTATTAATATTATTATATAAAACGTTGAACCAACTCGTTTACATAGTTTGTTGAATTATTTACATTAAGTTTACAATTTATGCAACAGCACATGACACAAATAGAATTGTAAGATTATTTAACTGAATAGAAATATCATTGGGAGGAACACCAAAATGGTATTTCTACATTTGCATGTAAATGTATTTGTGGATAACAATTGCTATGTTTGCCATTTCATATTCATCCATATAATTATATATAAATATATCTTTCATAAATTAACAATATCTGCTTACATTATTAATATTATTATATAAAACGTTGAACCAACTCGTTTACATAGTTTGTTGAATTATTTACATTAAGTTTACAATTTATGCAACAGCACATGACACAAATAGAATTGTAAGATTATTTAACTGAATAGAAATATCATTGGGAGGAACACCAAAATGGTATTTCTACATTTGCATGTAAATGTATTTGTGGATAAGCTATATTGCAATGATAGCAAAATGTTTATAGTTTAAAGCCTGTACATCTAAAATGTTGTTGAACGCATACAAATAAATATAACAAGAAATGGGTGATTCTAAGAAATTTTATTTATTAAACAAAAAACTTAAACTTTAAGAGTTGTAGTGTACAATGTTGCTCGTTTGTGTGGTTTCGTAGTTTCTATATAAACCACATGCATTAACTACTATTTATTCCCCCTAACATTTATAATTGCTTAAAATACTCTCCTATTTGATTCACCCTTGTAAAATATCGCTGTAGTTCATACTGAATTGTTTTTGTACTTAAACTTGGACTGCAGACTTTGTTTACATTTATTTATTGCAAAGAAGACATGTAATGTTTTGAAAAAGTGCACTTTGTTTTATAACTAAATGTTATTACATTTATTTTAAATATTATTTTACTTTTTATTTTCATTAATATTTACACGTAATATTTTCGTTTATTACGGTTAAGTTAATACGTGGTTATTTTGGCTTGAGTTCAAACAATGAATTTCCAAATTGATATATTGAAATTATTTTTTAATAAGAAAGTACTATTATAATATTTTGACTTGTTAGACTATCAGAACGGATTCGTACTAATGTCGAGGTTGCTTCAGATTCTTTTTTTGTTATTTAACAAATTTTAAATTTACTTTGCTATATTTGATTAAATGATAAGATTAAAAATTCAACTAAAAATACAAAAAGAAACTAAGAGGGTAAAAAATACACGGAATAAATAAAGTTCGTAAAATTTTTATTGAAGGAGTTAGATAATGAGACAACATTTTAAAGTCGCAAGGAAAAAAATAAAATTAATTAATATAAAAAAACGTTGCTTTATGGCAGCCGCTACACTTCCATCATCTGTGTTCATGTGTGTTTCCAAGTATTTGTCATTGTTGAATGTGATTTCAAATTTCAAATTATTATTTGAGCAAAAAGTATTTCTATTCTGTTACCATTTAAAATTGTTTGTTATGTATAAAATATGATTTATGAATAGTAAAGTTCATGTTTTTGAACTTTTAGCTTTGCTAACTAATGTGGCTCATAACATTCCTTTCAAACTTGGATTTCAATGCTTATTTTTTGCTTGTTCATTTTTCTTTGGGCTTGAACTGTCAGCATCTTGTCCACTAGCAAAAACTGAACTAGTTATATTTCTCTCAAACCCAGCAAACACAAATCTTTAACATTAAAATGGGGGTTAAGTGAAATTAATACTAAAAACATTATGAATGTTATTTCAGAGACATATTTATCTCCAGTAAAAAAGGAACTTTATGCTCAAAGACAAATTTTAGCACTCGTGAAATGAATAATTTCAATGTAGTATTAATATTTTAATGAATTTGTAAAATAATTTGGGGAAAAACAAGTTACAAGTTAAAACTTTATGGTAGTGGCTATGCAAATACCAAATCGATTAATTCAATTAATTAAGATACGTTAACTAGGTGTAATTTATTATTATTATTAACGGTCTCAAAAAGATTTATTTATTGTTAAACTAATCTGTCAATATTGAAGAATACCTGAAATAATAAATTTACTAAGCTATTAATAATCTTCAACAAATTTAAAAAGATTATAAGTGATTTGCCTTATAGAAAACTGTTTTTGGATTTAGGAATAAATAAAGATTTTTTTTTGAAAATTTCTTCTAACTTAAATATATTAAGTGTTAATTTTATTTGAAAATCAAACATGTGGAAACCTTTTAAGATTAATGTAGTAGTAGTACTTTAAGGTTTGGTGGCATTTGTGAAACGTTTATTCTGAAATGCTAATCATTGAATTCAATTTTTAATTTCATGGTTCTGTCAACCAATAAAACCATCATATTGGAAATATTTGAAGTGGTGTTCGTTGGGCATCTGTGAGTGTTCATTTGTTTATGTACTTAATAAATTAACTTTTCTACAGAAGCATTAGCAAAACAACTTTGAAGATACAAATTATCATATACTACATACATTCCATTTGTATGCAATTTAGTTATAAACATATATTTCTTGTTCAAATTTTCAGACGGTTTTAACATGAGTTAACTTTCTGTTACAACTATCAAACATTCCAACCGCTGTGGCCATTTACGTTATAACTAAGAACTAACTGAACCGTGAAAAAAGAACATACGCAGAAAAACAAGTAACTTCGTTTTGTTCGGCTGTACCGAATCTCAAATACACCTTACCAAATTAATTAATACTTAATAATATATCTTTAAGAAATGGTCAGTTTTTGCAATTTCTTTCGAAGTTAGGTAAGTTTTGATGGATGCCAACATTGAAATTCCTGAATCAAAAAAGGGTTTGATATGGATTTCAAAGATGGTATTAAAGCCGGATATATAGATCCGGTTGTAAAATCATTTGCACATTTGTGGGTGATAATTTAAAAGAATATGTATTTATTTTTTTTTCAATCTACTTTTTATAATCATAAATATTGACCATTTCATATAAAGAATGTGCTTGTGATAAAAAAAATAACTTCTGTTGTTTCGAAGAACTCGGAATATACGTTGCAACTGGAATTTTAGCAGAAAGCAAATATAAAATATATTTCTAAAAATCTTAAAATTCGAACTTTCCAGAGCAATTAATTTAACCTCCATGTGAACCGATATTCAAGAAATGATTAGGTATAGAGTATTCAAGAACTGGAACCGGGTTTTGCTCAAAATAAAAATAAATAAACGGGTTAAACGTAATTTACATATCAGAATAATTTGTGAGGCAAGTTTTTCGGATTTTAATAAAAAACAACTTTTAACTTTAAAGAATAAAAATTTGTTTTGTAGCTTCACATTTTGAATCAAGGTTTGGTGTAATCATATGAAAAATGGACGAGAGAAAATAAGTAGTTTAAGCATCGCTTATAACTAAAATTGTTGACAAAATAAGAGATGAATGTGAATTTTGTAAGAATATGTTACGTTAATCGGGTAGTCACTACTTAAGTGGTGGCTCACTTGGATTCGTTAATTCGGTGTCTTTTTCATACCCTAGTGCAGATGAGACATGGCAAGATAAATCATATGGTTTATTTTACAAAGGCGGATAGTTTGATTAGCCCAATACCTCTCAGATTGTCTAGATCCGGCAAAGTACCGGAGCCGAGTAGCCTACTCCTTGCGTTTCCCCTTCATCGTTAGAACTTCTGCAATAGCTCAGAACAATTTTTCTAACATGATTTGATATTCCAGTGGCCATTCAGTACTCCTACTAATAGCTTCTTCCGACCTTTCTTGAGCCTGAGTACATCACGTGTCCTGATCAGCAACTTGATACGATTCTCGTTGAATCAACACCTTGCCAGTGAAGGCCCTGAGCATCCTCCTATCTAGCAATATCTTCTGCAATGCAGTTAGCAAGGCAGTCAGCATGCCTGGATCCCAGATTAGTGTTACTCTCGAATGTCTGGTTATCGCACCTAGAGATACCCAACAGATGTTAACGTCAATAGCCAATGCCGTCATAACTTCGATAATGGAATTGAGTTTAACGTAATTAAAAGCACCCTCAATGTCCAGAAAGTTAACCATAGTAAATTTCTTGAGCGTCAGCGATTTCTCTATGTGACCCAACAGACACTGAAGAGTCATTTTTAGAGACTTGTCCTTGATGTAGGCATGTTGTGGTGAAGAGAGGAATTTCATAGGAATGGTCTTTCACATTCTTTTTGTAAGAATAATAATCCAAATATTGATGATGTTTTCAAAAAGCCTGACAGGATGCAGCTGAGGTGTGTCGAGACACCGGAAATTGGTACATGTTGCTACATCAACTAGTAAAATTTGCGTTTCCTGTATTTTTTATCATAAAAAATTATTTTCATTCTCGAAACTCAAGTCCACCAATAATATGTTCGTTAACAACTAACGGCCAAAATCACAATAAAATTTTATACAAGGCATATCTACTGGATCCTTCACAATACTTTTTCCAGAATATGAATAAATATATCGCGCCTTTTAATTATATATAGTAATATGTGTACTTCCCCAGCTTATGTAAAATTATGTTAGTGTGTCGTTCAAGTGCTCTTGGTATATTAATTGAAATAAAATCTAATAATCGTAGTATAAATTTACCAAAAGAAAGCTATTTTTTGCATTGAAGCAAGATACAAATATTCCATTTAGTGTAAAACAAAATACACAGTTAGATTGTTGTGCAAAAAAGAATAAAAAACACTTTTCTTAAAACACAACTTTGGGTTGAAAAACTCCGGCCTCATAAATTAGAAACAGATTGAAGTATAAAACAAAAAATACTTTTTAGATATACATTTTTTTAGCATGATGAATTAAATAGAAAAAATTTAGAGGATTGGACACAAGAAATGTAACCGCCAAACACAGATTTAAACACTGACTGCGAACAATTTTTTATAAATCTTGTTCATGTTAAACGAGAGTTGTTCTCTTTAGCCAGGCGCTGTAACTATTAAATTAGAAATAAACTGCAAATGCAAATGCAAACATCCAAAGGTTTATAACGAGAAAAAAATATCAACTACCGAAAATATGTACAGCAATAATTTTTTAGTAATGATAAGCTGACATAACACATAATGTTTGTGAGTTCACAGGATAGTGTCGTTTTATTTCATGAAAACTTTCAGACTTGTTAATAAAATATATTTCACAAATAAAAGAAATATATACCCATATAATATATGCCTGAATACTATACAGAAGATTCAAGAAAACTTGTACAATTTTTTTAATTGCTGCTGATGTTCAAAGGCTATTCCCGCTTGCTGAACGGGTGTTGTTATTCTGCGTTATGTGTATTACAGGGATGTTGAATTAGTAAATCAATTCCATTTTAATATACTTCTGAAATAGTACTTTTTTTTATTATACACTTTTATATTTGATAATACCGATCAACAAAAATTCACTAACAAATGATGTAATTACTACATTTAAAAGACTTATCTACTCTTAAGGTTTAAAGAATATGATTATTTTGATTTGATTACCACTAGTTTTTTTTTTCAAATATTTCACCTTTTTTTGTTTCTTTGACGTAACTTCAACGGAAAATGGAATACAAAATATTATATATGTATGTTGGCCATTGCTTTAAAGTCTGTTTTAAGATTATTCGACTGAATGTAATGTTTACATAAAGAACTCACCCATTTGCGATTGATTAGCTAATGGATCGAAGTTTCCAATCATTTTTTTCCACAAGCTCTATATGTAGTATAAATTCACCAAGATGTGGTCTTTCTAGTGAAGTCCTTAAAATTATAAAACCTTTTATTATTTCAAACAAAATTATCTTGATTTTGTGTGAAATTTTTTTCATTTAAAATCCTTACAGCCTTATGCAAAAAAAAATTTACTTTATGCTTGAAGTTCACGTCAGCTACCAGCTACTTTAAGGCTAACAATCCTATATTAAATATTTGTATGTAAAAACAATACATTACCTAGTGTCGGCTTTAATAAAGTTAACATGTTGCTACTGGGAACACCAGCATTCTTTCTCGTCTCTTTAGAGTTAAAGATGCAAAAAACGTGTATTATTTCATCCGGATAGTCGGATATATTAATAATGTTTTGCATTTTAATCGAATATTTTGTAATACAAAATGAAATTTTTCTTTATTTAAGAGGTAAATTAGTATTTAGAGTAAATAAAAAAATATAAACTAAATACAGTTATCGTAATGTAAATTAACAAATATGTACATATTATTTTAATGATTTTAACCGATTAGCGAAGAACGAGCTTTCTTTACTTATGTTTATTTTATGTACATCACAATAAAGCTTTGCATGTTTATTTAATTAAATTAAAATAAAACCAATTCTTTATTTGATTTATATTCCAATATTTGAATTATTACCGGTTCTAAAAAATCCTGCATTGAACTAACGGCAAGTTGTAGTTGCTCTTATTAATTTAATTGTTATTTTTTGATATTACAAGAACTTAAAAGGATGTACATATGTAAATATAGTTTTAAATAAATATCGGTTTCCTCTATTGTGATATTATGGAGAAAAGCTAAAGCTATAACTGATATTTTTCCGTTAGGAAAGCTTACGGTCATACCATCGAGCAAGCACTGAGATCTTTGCTTAGAAGCTCCAAGACATCAAGTTGCGATATGCGTATTATTGTGTTGCAACTCCTCCTCATTTTGGGGGCGAAGTAGAGGTGTAAATAATTATGATGTAAATTTATATCCGGAATCGCCAACCAAACTGTTTCAAAATTCTCGGTTTTCGAACCGAGCCGATGCATTAAATATCCGGCAGCCGTGTGTGCTACCGCTCCATCTTGCCACAAGGTCCAATATTTTCAGTTAGGAATAGCAAAAGACCTTCAGGAAATTTTATCAAATCTTTTTAAAAAAGTTTACGGCTTGAATTACATTTAGCACTAGTGTAATATTGCGCAGCATCACCACCATTTTTTTTAATTTTTATGTGGCAGATGTCCATTGCGGCAACGACTCCTGGAAAATTTCGAATTGCTTTGAAGCCATTAGCCAATTCCATTTCATTAGTAGAATATCTCATTTTTATAAATTCTATAGCGTGTTTTGATAAAGCGCTAGACACTATGCCATAAATTCAACTGACTGTGCTTTATGTCAGCCCATGAAGGTCACCAACATCGTCTTGACACTCTAGGCAAACTTATATTCATCTTCCGGTTACGAAATCTCCCACTTATGTTCCTTGGTCCCCAGCAAGGTAAAGCTACTAAAACTTACTGCGTTGGTGATGATGATTGGCGGTCTACTTCAATGTCCAGTCTTATAAATTTTATTACCTTCCATACTGTTTCCTTGTTAAAACGATATTTCCCTTTGAAGTGGTCATATGGAAGGGAGAAGCCATAATAAGTTCGTGACCGATAATAGCCCGCCCAAAATTACACAATAATTTCCACATAAAATAAAAATTTATTTTAAAAATTCTTTTTATTCCATTTTATCATCGCTTTAAAGCAAATGGACAGCTGCTTTAAATTATTTAATGTTAACATCGGTTTACATGACGTGTGTTAAGCTAACAATCGTTTTTGCGTGAAACTTTAAGGAATTTTCCTTAATATTGGTTTATCAACCTGTCTTTTTTTTTGGCGTAAGGCTATAAATATTTAGCTAAAAAGGAAATGTTTTAAATTTGGAAAAATTAACTAACTTTTTTAAAAAATAATAAACAAAAAATTTGGTATTGAAGCGGAAAACTGATCGGACCAACTTCAACAAGTGCAAAAAAAACTTTTCAGATTCTGTCATATAATCTGAATAAACTAAACTAAACTAAAAAAATATATTTCGTTGTTTTACACAAGATGAATTAAGACATGATGACTATTACTGCATTGTTAGTGTGATAATCGAATTTGTTGAGTTGTGACAAATGTTGCAGCGATTTTATGTTAATCAAATTATGTAATATGATTATTTTGCTTAAAGACAAATATGAGCGTAATATTACATTGTCTCTACCGCGATTCATTTAAATTAAATTTAAACAAAAAAAAAAATACGTTTTCATTAAAAAAAATCAAATCAGATATTTGCTCTACAAAAATTCTGTTTGAAATGGTTTCGGTTTTAATGAGCCAAAACATATAAAAACTGAACAAAATAACATTTACATATGCTCCTGACAATTTCACTTTATATTTTTAAAGCACACAGTGATATTTTGAATTTTTTATTTTTGATCTGCCTTGACTTTTTTAAATTATGTTTGTATGGTTTTACTAACTTCTATGTTGGTTTTAGGTTTCTTACATTTTATTAGTTTCTGTTGCAACATTTGCATAGTTTTTACGTTTTTCCTTTGTGTTTTGCATAATATGTATTTTGGGAAGATTGGAAATAGAAACATTATTTAGATAACTGAATGGTTAGTATTGTTGAATCTTTATTAGAATTGCAAATTTTAATAAAAATTAGTGTGGGTTATGAAAAAGAGAAATAAGTGACGCCAGACAAAGATTTTAATTTTAAGACTAATGATGAAATCAGGATATGTCCTTTGAATTAATTTCATCCTATAGCAATGATGCATTTAAAGCACAAGTAGTACTTTAAATTGAAAAGCGCTGTGGAATGGAAACGTAAAAGGAACTAATGTTCGAATCAGGCCTCAACTAAGTATCTCAAGCCTGGGTCTCCAAAAACTAAACAGGTTTTATTAGGCAAGTACTCGCCCCCATAGAATAAGGGATAGTATGCTAGAGTACGGGTACAAGGTTCAAAGTCTGCCAATACTATCGATGTTTCTGCAGATAGACCGAAAAGGCTTAAACAATTTGTTTTTATGTTTAAGTTTAAAAGGAGATTACCCATAATGTTTTTGTGTTCAAATTATTCCTCATTCGTGTTATCAAGGATTTTGCGCGCAAGGAAAATTTTTATGATATCAATTGGCCAAGCAGCACTGAGGAGAGAATGTGCGAAAAGAGGACTGATGCTTGAATTGAGGAGGAATTCGCTCGATTAGGTTTCATATAATCAATGCAGTTTATTAAAGTTTCTTCGAATAGGAACGGAAACAAAATATTTTTCGGATATTGTTATCTTAGAGATCGAAAAATGTTTTTTGTTGACTTTACAACAAAACAAACAAAAAACGTTAGACATGCTATTCGCAACTCGTCAACTTCAATATCACGTTGAATAAAGCTTCTCGAAGTGAGTTTCATAAAGTCATATCAGTCGCAGTGGTAATTCTTTTATTCTATCTACCTGGATACCACAATATAAATCGTAATTAAATCATATTTAAGTGAAATAAAATCAAACGAATTGCTAAAATTTGAGTATATTAAATTTGTAATCGCACAAAATATTAATAATTTGCATATTTATCAAAATATTAATAGTTGAATTAAAACAAATTAAAATTGATTATTGAGGGGTACAGCTAGTTCCTATGTGCATTTCACTGTTGTTAATGCAGATAATCAGGGAACTTTACCCAAATATTTCTTAGAACAACTGGAGAAGCTATGTTAAAACTTATATACGAGTAAATAAGGAACTAAATTCCATATATTAATTTCCTTGCTATGAACTATTTAGGAGGCTTACTCATTTGCTCGTTTATGTAGCACACTGAAAACAAAAGGTATTAGATTTTGCTCCTCATTGTCATCAAGGAACACAATTTATAGCGATCTCCAAAAGCTGCGTGTGACGTTCAATAACGCAGATATTATTTCAGTCCATTAAAAAAATTCTCTATAAACCTTGCAATACTTTTGATAGTCACATTCATCACAAACTAAGATTTTTAATAAAAACTTCGCATTAATAAAAATAGTTTTGTTATTTAAATCAGTATATATATTATATAGTATACTAATGTTTTTATGAACATCTTTTATTATACTAACGTTTTTATGAACAAACTTAATATAAGACGGTATAATATTTATTCATGTAGTTAAAAAAAATTCTATGACTCCCTTTGCCAGTTCTGCATAGAATTCAGAGCTTAGGTGTCAAGGATCAACATGCAATATATGAAATATCACTTAACGGCATTAATGAGAGATATTTATCATACTCAGTTTGAGTAAAAATTACGTGAACACTGAAAACAAGGCGTTGAACGAGATTCAAAATAATAACAGTAATCACAACAACTTAAAGCTTTATTAGAATTTTTAAATAGACTAAAATGTGTTAAAATTTCATATCCAGCTGTAGCTGCAGCATACAATAATACACAAATTAAAGCTGTTGATAGAATCGAAGTACCCCATGTTTTTCTTTAAAAAAACTGTGCTCAATTATCGGTTAAAAAATTAATACGAAAGCTTAATTTTTTTATCGTAAATCTGAAAATTATGTAAAAATTAAATTTTTGCTCAGCTTTATGCCAAAAACTTACAAAAAATTTTAGTGATCGAATTCTTTACAAGCCGATCAGTCATTCTATTCCGACATCATTCTACATTGGAGTACGAACCAAAATCGAGTATTGTGTGCATATAATATTCTACTTCGTATTAAACAGAAAGATTTCCACAATAATGACTTTTGTTTTTAATATTATTTTTTGCATTATTTGTTGTTAAAATTGCTTAAAATTTTTTTTAGAATTCCATATTGAAAAATTTTAGAAAATTATAGATAAATATGCGGACAAATGTATCAAATTATCCTTTTTCCTGGAGAGGTCCTTGTAAGTTGAACGTGATATAAAGCGATGGAAAATTTAGGTTAGGACAGAATTATTAGAATATCAACACAATACTTAAGTATTAAAAGAAATAAATGATTGAAGTTAATCCATATTTTTATAAGTATAAAAATGTACAGTTTTATGTAAAATTTATATGTATATAAAGTTACAAATTCTAACTGCCTTATTTACAAACGATAAACTAATTCACTGAGTGCATTATCCCATTTCCCATATAAAAATCCAACATTAAACCTGCTATAACTTTATTAAATGTTTGTTGATAACGCCATAATTAACTAAAGGTTAATAACATCAAAGATAACTTTTCAAATTGCGAAGTTCTGTTGGCACGATGCAACAATATATTTCAATCGCTTTTGGTAACTACTCCTATTAGAAGGATAATTATTATAACAAGTTAAAATTTATATTAACAAAACAAAAATTATAATATTGAACTTTAACGAAGCAATATAAATGTAATCTATTGATTAAAGTATTAAAAAAATTAGGTCATCAACAAATACTCGCCTACATATAGCTATTTTATTGCAACGTGGTCATAAAGGAATGACATGAAATAATATATTCATGCAAATCAGATTAAATTTACACATCCCACCCTTCATAATAGGAACCAATATTTTAATAATAAAAATAAAGTTGTTATTTGCTTTTATTTCTTAAACTGAGCGAATGTATGTGGCCATTTCTCTTCCGCCAACAACGTTATAAATAAGAATTTATTTGCAAGAGAACTTCTGTTATGACGAATGATATATGCAGAAAAATTTTTAAAACTTTAAGAGTCAAAAAAGTAACAAAAAGTTATTTTTTAACAGATAAAATTATGTGCGTATATAATGTTATAAACTTATCTGTATATTTTTGTGCTATTTTTATTTGTTTTCTTTGACAAGTGTGAATTGCTTGCTGGACATATTTTTACTGAGATTTTTTAAGCATACGATGTCAAGTCCTTAAGTCATTTACAAGGCTTGGAAGAAACGTTATTTTTTTTAATTTAGTCTTCTTGTCTGGCTCTCCGACCTCTGTTTAGCGATTTTCTAGCTTTGAAAAATTTTTCGTAAAGTATGATTTGAGATGGTTCTTAAAGGTTTTTTTTTGCAGACATGCAGAAATAAAAAAAGTTATTTGCAATTAATTTTTGTATTAATAGTACAAATTTAACATGAATTTTTACAAAATATATCTTATTGAGTTTAAGAAGTTTGTAACAAATAATATAATATCAGTAAAAGTTGTCTTCTTCAGAATTATTTTAAAATTTTTAGGAGTTGACTCTTGTTTCTCAGCTATACAGGCTTTGATTCAACTGTGCTTCAAAACTTGAATTAAAAAGTGCTGAAAACGTAATGTTCTACTTAAATTCAAGTTAGATTTTTTCTGAAGAATGGTATTACAATAAGGTGTGCTGTATCTTTTATTTCAAGCCTTGAAGCCTGAGTGTATGACTTATGTTCACGTTGTTTTACAACTTCATTTGAACAACAATTGTTTATGTGGATAGTATTTCATTGAGAGAGCATTAATTAGAATAGACCGCTTCATAACATATTATTTTCAGAAAAAAAAAACGGTTGGGTTAGTTTAGCGAGAAGTGTTAGATTATAATATTGGCTAAGTCCGTATGTGGTGGTTCTATACATAAGCAACATGAGCAAATTACCAACTTCAAACACAAAAATAAAAGGACCCTATTCAACGCAGAATTCATCAAAGTTGTTTTTTTAGTAAAGTGCAATAAGTGTTTTGAAATTCAAAGTAAGCAAATAAATAAAATTAATACAAATTAAAATGAAAAAAACTAAATAACGAGTGAGCACAAAAAAATTAGAAAAAAAATATATGAATAAATAGTAAAAATTAATCTGCACTAAATAAAGTGTCTAAAGTGAAAGAAATATTTTTAATTTTTTTCGCACAGATATTTTATTAAAATTTTTAAAAATATATCTGTTAAAAGCTCATTAAGAGACAAAACATACGAACTTACAAAAACTCAGTTCTCAAAATTAAATATCTTTTTTCAACATACATATTCGAGTCAATTTTATTTCAAAAGAAAAAAAACTCTTGAAAACTCTTGCCAAAGGCCAAAAAAATGCTAATTTTTAATTTTTTATTAAAATTTTATCTATCTGCCTTTTTGACATTTTGAATTTTTAAAACTAACCCATGTTACAAAACATTTAATCTGCTAAAAAATCTTTATAAATTGTGTCAAAGAATCCTCAAAAAAAAAAAACAACAAAATGTCAAACAAGATAAACAAATGTACCTTGACTTCAAGGTTAGAAAATTATACTAGCACAACAAACAAATAAAAACAAAATACTTATGACAACTTTGACAGTAATTATTTTTTGAATTTAAAATTTTCGCTACAGCCATCAACACATTCAATAAATACAATTTTACACACATTTTTTTTTACTCTTTTGAACAGATCAATTCAAAGCAATTTATCACGCTTTTGTTTTCTGTAGTATATTTGGGAATGCTCATTAACTTACATATATTCGAATTTTGAATAGTTACAGTTTTCAGTTGACGTTTCCTTTTCTGTTATGGGTCAAATGTCACTGAATGATTTGTTCCCAACATCTTTAATTTGATTGTAAAGAAAATTGTAAAAAAAAATTTCGTATGCGAAGATATTTTTAGTTGACTTCAAAGTAAACAGGGTGGAGAATTGTGGAAAAAATTTGTTAAACAAAGATACCAACTCTCAAAAACAATAAAGAAGCGTTCGTTTGTATTAAAATTAATCTTAGTCCACGAAAAAAATCTTTTCAAATTAAGATTAATTGCCAATCACATAGATAGTGAAAAAACATTACATATTTTTCCATAATGAGATAATAAATAAATGCTTTTTTACTTTCAAAATTAAAAAAATAAGATGAAGCTGCAAATATGTTCGCTTTTTTAGTTTCTTCAATTCTTACTGGTTGTTTGCTTGCACACGAAACTGCTTAATTTTTATTTAAATTACATTTTTATTAATTGTGTTTTAAGCATCAATACATACTCAATGAGAATTTTAAATATTTCTTAATTTTTAATCGAACACTCTTTTTCATATTTGTTATTTAAGTAGAAATACACAACCAGTAAGCATTTCCAAAATCTATAAAGTTCCAAAAGTACAACTTTTTCCAAAAATAATACTTATTAGTTACTTTTATATATTATTCGACGTCATCTTTTTATTAATCTAATTTATTCAAGCTCTTTAATAAATTAGATTAACTTCATAGTTACATATATTTTATTTTATAACACTATTTCAAAAATAACACTTTTTGTCTGTAACGCTTTAATTTTTAATCGAGGTGTATATTTTATTCAATTGGCAATAGTAAGAATAAATTCCGAATATCAGCTCATTCTATCGATTTTTGTAAGCGCACTCCAATTAAGCCGTAGATAATAAAGACAAATAGGTTTAGTCAATTGATTGCAAAATAAGATCATGGGGTCCGTTATTATTATCAGTTTAGTGCCGTGCAATTGCGGCCTTATTTCCGCAATTAATGTGGGTTTATTTAAATAATACACTCTATAAAAATATCCATTGTTTTTTATGGTCGTAGAAATAACTGCCGTGCGTAAATACATCGCAGTACATTACAAACATTAAAATTGAAGAAAACTAAAATCTAAGCTTTAATTATTTCTAACACAAAACTAATCACATAAGCTTTTCATAACAATAGCTAAACAAACAGAATCATTACAAACATCATAGAAAGTAATTAAAATAACACACGTACTGCCTTTAATTGTTGTAAATAAAAAAACATAGAAACGTCGTTTGCTGCATTTGCTCCCCAAAAAATATTTCCGCAATGAAAAATCAAATTAAAATTGTGTTCTGCACATAAATAAAAATCTTTTCAAGGAATTAATATAAATGCAGAATTTAGATTTTGCAATAGAAAAAAGCAGTACATTTGGAATTGTTCCACTTTTTTACTTTGCACAATGCCTTTCGTATTGTTCAATTTTGGAAATAACTATAATTGTTTTCTTTGCGAGATAACATTTTTTTAAGTGATATGTAAAAATTGTTATAAGAGATTATTGACATTAAAAATAAATAGTAACACTTGGCATTAAAAATAATTGCGATACGTACTGAATTTTCTCCAAAGCATGACAAAAAAGCCCAACAAATCCGGTACCGATCACATTAACAGCCTGAGGATAATAACGGAACAATCGGTCGAATGGCGATCGCCGCTGTACCTAACGTTCATCGACTTCGAGAAGGCATTTGACACTCCACAGCACACTGCAATCTGGAACGCACTCCGTTGTAAAGGAATACCGGAAAGGCACATAGGACTTATCAAGGCACTATACGAGAATGCTAAGTGCCGCATTCTCCACGAAGGTGCAATCAGCTCCCCAATAAATGTTAAAGTAGATGCGCGACAGGGATGTCCGCTATCACCTTTGCTATTCAACGTAGTACTCGATGCTATCATGACAAGGGTTACGTCAACACCTAGAGGCATCACATGGCGACTAAACGGACGCCTTGAGGATTTGGACTACGCAGATGACATCTGCTTGCTGTCACATAGATTTGAGGATATGCAGTCAAAACTTGAGAACATCCAAGCTGAAGCAGCAACTTGTGGTCTCAAAACAAACATCCTTAAGACCAAGACTATGAGGTTCAACACAACAAATACGAGTCGATTCACATTACAACAACAACAGATCGAAGACGTCCAATCCTTCTGCTACTTGGGCAGCATGATAACAACAAACGGGGGCTCGAGAGAGGATGTAGTTAACCGCATAACGAAGGCCAAACGAGCTTATGGCCAACTCGGCCAAGTTTGGAAATCGCCCCATATCTCTAAGCGCACCAAGATAAGGATTTTTAATAGCTGTGTCAAATCAGTTGTACTTTATGGCTGCGAGTCTTGGAACTCAAACCAAGGTGATATTAAGGCTATGCAAGTATTCTTCAATCGCTGTCTTCGTCGCATACTGAGAATTTTCTGGCCAAATACCATCTCAAATGAACGCTTGTGGGCCGAGTGCGGTCAATTACCTGTTGAGCTGGAAATCAGAAAGCGGAAATGGCGATGGATTGGGCATGCTCTACGAAGACCTCAAGATAACACCACCAGAAACGCAATAGACTGGAATCCCCAGGGCAGCCGCAGGAGAGGTCGACCAAGTCACACCTGGCGTCGACAACTAGAAATTGAGGCAGCGAAAGTCAACAGAACATGGAATGA
Source organism: Gymnocheta viridis (assembly GCA_956483585.1). Taxonomy (NCBI): domain Eukaryota; kingdom Metazoa; phylum Arthropoda; class Insecta; order Diptera; family Tachinidae; genus Gymnocheta; species Gymnocheta viridis. The sequence continues at coordinate 24,990,838 of OY101440.1, read as the reverse complement.
GCTAAAGGCTGTAGCAGCAGATAGGAGAGAATGGAACGCATTCGTTGAGGCCCTATGCTCCTTATAGCAACAAGAGGAATTTATATATATATGACAAAATAGCAAGTCTTGTCTAGACGCCCTTTCAATTTGAGCTAGATAATTTTCTCACAATGCTTATCACGGTTCAAAAGTGACTGTACCCTTTAATTTTTACTTTCTGCATTTTTGTTAAAGCCGCCATAGCGATACATATCTTCAGAAAATTTCAGGTGTCTACTTGTTATGGAGCAAAACAGAGCAGTCCGTCACAGACGGTCAGATATCTTAGCGAAAGTAATTTGATTCCGTAGTTGCATTTTGTGTACGAAACCCTAAAAATGCTACCATAATTTTTAATAAAACTTGTATTGTTCCATCATTGATATCATATGTCAAACGAATATCACAGATTTTTAGGGCAGAGCCTGCTATCCAATTAAGGAATAATAATTTAATTGCAGGACTATTAAACAAAATTTTAAAATATGATTTTAGTAAAACTATTTGTTTATAAGCTTCTTTTAAATAAATCACTAATAGAATTGAAAGTCTTTCGCTTATATAAAATCACTTTGTACATAATTATTTCACTCATTTAGTTAAATTTAAACATTTTTAAATATACTTTAAGCACCAAGATATTCTTTTTTCCATTTAAAACATAACACTGTGCTTCACTGACGCATCTCTGTTATACATATTTTTATCACAAGCCTCAAGAGTATAAAAACAAACTACTACTTTACCCCAAGGATTAATGTAATTTTCAACAAAAACTGAAAAATGTATGAGAATAAAACGAACTTGATTTTATATGAAATTATTTGGGTTTTGTCTCTTGGTATTTGACTTTGACACACAGCCAATTTTCAGCAGTAACAAAAAACGAAAACAACAAGAATTAGAATTAACCCCCTCACCCCTCTTTTCCAAACATATAATATCAGTTGTTGTAACACATCACGTCGGTGTATTTATGTGCTTGAATGTATGTCATTTGAATGGCCATTCAAGGGTGACAGGTTTGATAAAAAAGTTTAAAAAATTAATAATGAAAGTTGAAGCAAGCAAAATAATATGCTAAAAATCCAACAAAAGAATCATGAATTTACTACTGTGATATTAATATATATATAAAAAAACATATGTATTTATGTGTAAACACAAAAGCTTTAGAGAAAAGAAAACATCGCTCTTCCCTACAAAAATCATGAAAATTTATAAAATAAATTCTGCTCCCATCATTACTTATTGTTGTTCACAGAAATTTAAAATTACTTCTAAATTAAGCATTTTTTTAAGTTTTATTTCCAACAATTTAACCAGTTTTAACACAACTCTTGCTTCAGTTTCGATCTCTTCAGGGAAAGAAAACCGACAGCAGGGAAAAGTGTATTTATTTGCAGGCAGCACATCTATTATGGTCTATAGAAATTAATTGCGTAAAATAAGTGGCTCTACAAGATTGGTTTAAAGTGGAATGCATTTGTATTTGTGTAGTTTTTAAAGAGATTTTATTTAATATGTATGAGTTTAAAATTTTAAATATTTTAGCAATTTCTTGAGTTTATTTGTGACCACATGAATTCAATCGTTTTGGTGAGAGAAACCAAGGATTCGCGTGGTTTTCTAATTACATATAGATATGTCTCTTCAACGTTCTTAAATAAAATAAAAAGTTGCTATCAGTGTATAAAATACCACGAAAATGTATAATTAATGTGAATCCATTTAAATGCAGTAATTATCTTAGATTTTCTAAAAAGAAGACAAAATAATAGGAAAAAATATTCGCAAAAGAGAAAATATTTGCAAGCAATTTCTTTATGAACATAAACTGAAATTCAATACATTATTGTGCAAGCTAAACTTTAAGGAGATATATACAGTAGAGCCTAATTTTAAATTCTTAAGGACATATTCATGAAACTATAGGACTTATGGAGATGCAGTACTTCTATAGTATATTCATTTGTGTTGTGATCTCCTTTAAAAAATTTACATTTAGAGATAAAGGAAGATAGCTGAAACAAACGTATGACATGGATTCTACCTCTTTTGATTAATACCTATTTTGTGTCAAGAAAGTGCTAAGAAATGGAGTATGTCAATGCTTACGTTTAAATCTGAAAGGACATTAAATATTTACATTCACTGACATGATTCGCTTCTTACTCAACTAAATAGATGATTTATTACAGACAAAGCCAAATCGTCAAAGAAATTTCATAGCAGCTTAAGATAGATGCAAGAACTTAGCCATTAAAGAATTTTCTTAAAAACTATTCTTTAAAATGGTTCTGCAATTTTGATAACTTTCCTCATACCATTTCCATGTACAACATCTGAGAACGCGTGGGAAGTGATTTTGCTTTTTTCTGAAGCGATTGTGATCAAGGACCAATATTCAATAATATCATTGTTTTTACATTTGCCTGATTTATAACCTCTTGTATGCGTTGTAAGATGTTCAATGTTGTTAGTAATTTCCACCTAAAAATATTTCTGAGCAAATGTTTTTTTGTAAACGTAAAAAAAAATTTTCAAGTTAAAACTAATACAGGTTGTGAATTTAGCAATTATATCCAAGGACATGAGCTTGAAACAACTGCTGAGCAATACTAAAATTATGTCATATAAGCTAGTGTTGAGCTCTTTCAAATAATGATCAAAGAAATTACTAAAAATAATAATCAGGCTTGAGGGAAGTTCGCTAGTTTATATGTGGAGCAGATAAAAAATTTGTTTGCTTTTTTGTTTTTGAGTTGAAATGGAACCCAGGATAGATAAAATAGAAATATCAATGTAAATTCAGCTTTTGATTTTTTAGCTGATAAATTGTTTTGCTGTCCGAAATAGTGACTATTAGTCAGTATAATAACTCCGCAGATCTAACTGAGTCATTTTACGCTTAAACAACTTTGGAAAATATTGCAAATTTATTATTCGACATAGAACATGACCGAACCGGTCACTATCAGTCAAGTAACTCATTTTGAGACAAGTTATTTTCTATCTAGAAAACTAAGATCATTGTTGCCACAAAATCTAGTGGCTTTTGGTATCCAAAAAGAAAATATTACATTTTTGTAATTCCTTTTCTTAGTACGGCATCTTTTAAAAAAAGTCTTTTAACTTTCTAAAACATATTATATTTCTTTTAAAGTAGCACTAGTTTGGAAAGTATAATTTGTTGAAAAACTTAAATCAAAGTATATATTTAAAATGTACTTTCAGTATTATACTGCAAAGCTTAATATAGAGATCACAGTTGATTTTATGTTAAATAATTAAATTTCACTCCAGCTTACCTTAAAAATAAATAATCCATAAACTCAACAGGTTTTTAGTGTCCAATTTTCTTTTTTATGAAAATATTTCATTTTGATACGGTATCTTTATGAAAAAAAGTTTTTTAACCCTCTAAAACAATCAAGTTTCTTTTAAAGTAGAAAGAGTTTGGAAAGGATTACTTAAAATGTACCTTCAGTATCGAATTGCTCAATATATTGCAAATCCAAAATATTTCTTCAATGAAAATTACTCAATCTTTATACTTACATTATAGATCACAGCTGGTCTCACAGATTATTCTTACCATAAAAATAGAAAATCTATAACATCCTGGTAAATATTTTTTTTTCACAAAATTTTACAATTAATGAGTATTGATATAGAACAGCCCGTATTTTCTTATGAATTTTCCACATGCTAAATGTGCATAAAATGTTTTATTAACATTAGCAACCAGTAAGTAAATAAAAAGTATGTGTAAGCAATTGTGTGTCTTAAGCCAGCTTAATGCGGTCACTGTGTATGCCAACTTTTAAAACATTGCGGAAGTTTCTCTAACAAATCCAACATTTATTTGCTTTGAGTTACTATTTGCTCATGTTCTCAGGTATTTTAGTGGTTTAAAAAAATAATAAAAAAATAAAAACAAAAAGTAAATAAATTGAAAAACACCACAAATAGTTATTTTGTAGTGAAACAAATTAACATTTATTCCAAACTGGTTGTAAAAGAAATTACATTACAAGCAATAAAAAATTACTTGAAGAGAAACTGTAGTTGTGTATGTTTGATTTTAGTTTTCGAAAAGTTGCTGCCAGTTGAAGAGAGTTAATTAAAGTTTTATATTTCACTTCATTTTCTTTTGTTCTATTTCATTGACTAGTGCTGTTCTACACATTGTGAAAGCAGCATATTGTGAAATATTGCCCCTTCCCTCTACTTGTTCCTTTTGTTAAGAGTTTTTAAGTAGTCTCTTATTTATTTCATTATTTGCACTGTGCACAAAAATTAACTTTTATAACTTTTCTATGCAGTTTCAATGTTTTCCTATGATCCTGAGTTTTTTTTTCACTAAAATAGATGAGTTTTTTGATGTAGTTTTATTTTAGCTTTTAATACTTTAAGGCGGTCAAAACATCTTTAAAGTTGCTTACGAATTTCTTTAAAAGAAATGTATTTTTTTCTAAGGAACTTTGTGGTGCTAATTGAATATTTTCTGCACTAGAGATACTAATAGATGATTGCCATTCTCTAATCACTATTATTAAAAGATTTTTTTCTTCAAAAAAGCTAACTTTAGTATTAAAAATGTAATTCCTTAAAATGAAAAATCTTTTTGCTAAATAACATAAGATTTTTTTTAGCCGGTTGCATTTTGGTACTTAAAGTGTTCTTCGAAAAACACAAAGAAAAATATTTTTAATATCAATGAAACTGCCTTTATGGAAAAGATAATTTTATAAGATTAATGTTTGATTAAGATTTCGTTCATAAGACTGCCGCATAGATAGCGAAATCTGGATGCCCAATTTTCACACATTTTTCGCAGCAATTGCGGCCATATTTCCTTAATAGCTAAGAGCCTCCCGTGGTTCATTGTCGTAGAGAAGTGTCCTTAGACATTTTCAAAGAAAATAATCTCATGTGGCTTAGTTGCACGATATTAGTGACTAATTTTTTTAAAGGATTAATATGTGAAATTATTCGTTAATAAAAAATTTTTTAAAAAGTTAATTGACTTACCAAATAAGTTTAATTTAATTAAATTTTAAGGTATGGCTTTTTTATCCATCCAGATAATTAATAATGAAAAAGTTATTTTACTTTTACAAAATTAGAACTCATTTAAAATTTTTTAACATACTTAAATTTATTCTTAATATTTCCTTATATTATTTTTTATATTTTTATATATTTATAATATAAATATCTTGGATATACTTAAAGGAAGATTTACCAGTTACTATGGTCATAGATATTTTTAGTATACAAAAGGGATCAAGAAGTGCTGATTTTGCGAATTCGACGATACGAATTCAAATGATGAACTTAATGTACTGAGTTTTGAAGGAGTAAATTTTATAATAGTCTGTTTGGAAACTAAATGGGATCTTCTTTTCTTCGCATTGATCTGCAAAATGAATTCATATGCAGCATAGAACTTAAATAGCAAATAAGAAGTTTATACAAAAATTCCAAAAAGGTCGCAGAACACAAATATTTATTATAAAGCAATATTGTTGTTTTTAAGGTGGACAGACAAGTTTTCAAAATTGACAGAGTCAAAATCATTTACATTTTTGCCTTGCAAGCACACTTGCATATAAGTTTTTTTAATGGGATCATAAAAATACTTTAATGTAGACTTAAATTATTTAAAAACAAAAAACTTAGAAGAGAAATCTGGCCTTTGTTAGCACGTGTTTTTACGAAAATTTTGATAGAAAAATTGTGTTATACATCAGTTTTAATTTAAAACTGATTTGCTCTTTAATTTCTATTATCGAGATATTTATTTTAAGTTTTACCTGAAACTTAAAACAAAATGTAATGGGGGCAGTTGAGATGTTTAAAATATTTATTCTATATTAATAACACAGAGGAACAAAATTGAACTTTCTTTGTGTTGACTAGAACATTATTGTTTTTTTTTTAATTTGAGGTCTGTCGCTGATTTCAAATCCAGTAATCGTCTTCTTTTTTCAAAAATTAAAACTTCAAAAAATCATAACATTATTCATTATTAATCGATTTTCAAAAATGTTTTGTTTTTTAAAGATGTAATTGTTACATCGCCAAAAAATAGCTGAATAATGGTTATTTAAGTAAAGAAATATAATACAAATTTTTATTTTCTTTTCCGATTGCAATGAAATAAAGATAATTTCATTTGAAATATGCTTAACTATGCACATGTGTTTGAAACAAAACTGTGACTTTTTTCGCATTTTTTAAATAAATTTTTAAGGAACAAAAATTTTATTAAAAATTTTTTTTTTAACTTCAATGATATCTCTAAGACTACTCAGCAAATTCAAGACCAATGTAAGCACAGCTTAAAGATAATATTAATGACGAGTTTTTTTCCAATATATGTATTGGAAGTGGCTTAACTTTGGTCATATATCGAAAAGACGAGATAGAATAACCAAGAGCTGATTTGAATTCAACGTCCTAAATAATCAATTATTTCTTATTTACAAACACATTGTTCCCTTGTATAATAAAGGAGTACAGTAATTTTCATGAGAAAGAGCTCTCACTTGGGAACAAATTTATTTGTTGTAGATAATTAAAAAGCTTACGTTAAAAAGCTTAAAATCTATTCGTTATGTGTTGTTTAGTATACGAGTACAATGGAAAATCGATGAGGTTGTGAGATAAATTCAAATTAGTTATCTGAGGGAATTGAAGAATAGCTTTTCAAGTTTTTTAGCTTTACAAGGACATAAATATTATTTACCATAATGAAAAGAAAATACTATAAAATAAAAAAAATTAAATATGTGTATCAAATTGGTCGTGAAATATTAAAACACAGCATCTGATCTGATCTACGGTGTAACTTATTTGAGTGCTTGACTTCAAGTAACTGTAAAAGCCAACTTCTTTATTTAAAATTTTTTCTGCTTAATTATCAATTATTTCGTATTTTAATTTTAACATATCGCGGTTTCATATTTCTTAATAAATTTAAATAATTTCACAGTCTTTGTTTTATTTCTTAAGCACTGAATTCGTAGTTTTTCAAGTAAGTGTTTTTAAACTAAACATATCGTCAACATTAATTTTAAACAACAAGACAAAAGATATAAAATGGTTCAAGCAATATGATTATCCAAATACAAAATGAAACTTTTTGTGCGTCATCTTACACTTTACTAGTTTTGAAATTAAACTGCCGAAATACATGTTGGAAAATTTAATTTCATATTGCAAACATACCATTTATTGAAAAGCTCATATTCAGTTAAGTTTTGCTGACTCAATTTTAGAGAGTTAAGCAACAATAATTTTGACGTAGCATACAATTCTTCTGGAAAAGTGCTGGAAAATTACATTTGTTATAACTACAATAAAATAAAACTCTTATATTCATATAAGGAACCAATTGTAATACTGAAAAAGCTTTTAAGAAAAGTTACTTACAGGAAATGAATAATTATATTTCCTGTATTTTATATTATTTGTTATACTACTAAAGCTTAAAAAACATAAATTTGATGCATTATATGCAGCTTTTCTAGTTGTGTGTGTTAAACGAGCTTTATGTAGTTGAAAGCTTGGAAAAAGTTTTGCTGAATCGAACATTATATTTTGATCAAACGATTCGATATTTCGAAGCTCAAATAAGGGTTTTAAGTAAAATATTTTTAGTACAAGACATAGAAAATATACGAAAGACAAACGAAAATAGTAGAGTGGAGACTTCTAACAGCAACAGTTGAATACATAAAATATAATTCATTGTTAACAGCATAAAACAGAAACATAATATTTTCGCAAAGTTTGACTTGATGATTCATGAAAATTTGGCTGACTTCCAGAACGTCAATTGCTTTGTTTCCAAACACATTATAACGTTTCATAATAATGCAGTTCACGTGTTGAAAATACATCCTTTTTAAAATTTCGTTGACAAGAAACAGGAACATAAAATTGATGCAATGTTTCGCAATGTTGCATCTGTACACAATCTAATACAAAAAATGGCAGAGTTATGAATTGATACGTTTTTGAATTGAGTCTTTATTTAATATTTATAAAACTGATTTCCATGCAAATCCGTTTTTCACAATTTATAAACTAATAAAATTGTCATTAAATCTGGAAAATATTATCTTGTATATAACTAATCCAAAAGACTTTTTACAACTTAACTATGTATACAGCAAGTTATTTAGCCAAATTTTGGGTTCGAAACAACTTTGAACTTATGTATTTGATTATGCATATAATACTTTAAATTAAAAAGAAATGACAATCAACGCATATTCAACAAATAGAAAGAGTTCAAAATTTGTTCTTTTATTTGGAGTTGCCTGCAAAAAAATTGTTGACACAAAATAAGCACTTATAATCAGTGTAATTTACAAAAAAACAGTCGGAATACCTAGATTTATGGCTATATAACAGGACAGAACTCGGCATTGACTACGATATTTTAACAGTTTCTTTATCCTTTTCATTTTGGCAACTTCTGCAGAAGTCGTTGTATGGAAGATTCTATCTTCTTGCGTGGGCACCTACGAAACAGAGTCATATTAGGACATCTTAGCTGATGTCGAGCTGATGTTGCTGCTGTATAAGTAGGTTACTGCTTATTAGCGTACTTTGCTATACAGCACTCACAGTTAGTGAATTACGTGTTGTCTCTCTCCAACCTCGTTAACATCGAAAACTCAGAAATTGTGAATTGAATATTTTCGTGAGTTTAATCAATTGTAATTAGACAGCAAAAGAAACTTTTTCAAATTCACCCGTTTTGGTTTTGAATTTAGTAATAATATTTGCAGTTCAACAGAAAAACTAAATTTTAAAACTTTATCTTTTCCAATTTTTATAAAATTTATTATCAATGACGCTGCTTATATTAAATGAAAATCTAAACTTACTAATACTTCTGATTCGCGAAATATATAAGGAGTACAATTATAGATATCTCTAAAGACTTATGTGCGATAGTTAAGTCATTAAGTTTTAATTTTATCAATTTTAAATAAAATAGTAAAATTTAATATTTATATGTAATATGTTAATTATTTTCTTCGACCTTAAAATGTTGTAATTATTTGTTGTTTGTTTCAGGCTCTAGGTCATACATATTATTTAAATAAAACTCTTTATATGTTTTATTAAATTTTTGGTATACTTTTTCGTTAATTTGTTTTTTTCTTTCTGTATTTCGAGTACCGTCGGTGCTCTTCTTCAAGAAAAACTATAATAAAACCAAATACAAAAAAAAACAAAAAATTGTTCACATTATTTGTAAATAAAAATTGTTTTTTAATGCTTGCGTTTTTTGTTATTGTATAAAAAACAATTTTTATTTACAAATACAAAAAACTAATGTTAACTAATAAATTAAAACGAACGATTTCATCAAAATTGTAATCTTATTCACAATTATTAGTAAATAATGTGATAAAAAATTGTTTTGTGTAAATGTAACTTTTTACATTTTCATAATGATGTAAAGAAATAAAGAAGATGGAAAAAGATACACCCGTTGAGTATTTTTGTTACTTATTGTTTGTTTTTTCTAAATTGTTCTGGCTTTTCAATTAAAATTTTTATTTACTTAATTTTATAAAACCAAACTTGAAAATATGTTTATATTTTTGGCGCTGCAAGTGTTTTGGTTGAAATTTTTAAAAAAGAAATTGCAGAAGACAACGTGTTGCTTGAAAGTATCATAAAAAAATTTCGGGCCTTGCCATGTCTTGCCAATACAAGACGAAACGACAATGAGACTAATTGTCAATTACATGGAAACATGGGATAACTCTACGTTTGATTTCGCTTAACAATAAACAACATTGTTTTCTCCAGCGCATTAATACAGACACTACAATGCCAGTGATAGGAAAAATTATAATAAGAAATCTGTATTTTCTGATCTACTGATCAGAGGCAAAATTTCAAACATCGAATTTTAAAAAGGTTTGGGAATCATAACTTCCATAAATTTGTGCTGATTTTGCGAATATTATTTAAAAAAAAAAGAAAATTAAAAACAAATTATTTAATATTAAAATATTCGGATATTTTGGCTTGAATTTTGATCTTCTATTGTTGATCTCGACTATATTTTGTGTTTCGAGAAATTTACCACTTCAGGCTTGCAAGAATTCTTGAAAATTTATTTATTTAGTGTGTAAATTTGTTCAAAAATACTTTATACTGCTCATTTTTATTTTAAATATTTTCTGAATTTGAACTACAAAGCAATGCTTGTAAAAAATGATTGGGTTAGATACATATATCACACTAGATGGTAAAATGTTTTGCCTCGACAAATAACATTTCATATATATTGACTCTGTATATGTAGTAAAATAAAGTTTTCAAAATCTCTGTTTTAGATTTTGACATTTGTGAAAGTGCAACTATTTAAATAGTAATCGTATATATTGTTTTTAAAAAAAGGCGATTCTTGAAATCTAGTTTTTGTTGGATAATAGCATGTGGTTGCAAATACATATATAAATCTCATTTCACTTTACTTCAAGTTGAGTGACCACAGCAATTAAACTTTTACTGAAAACTTAAATTTCCCTGACCAATTCGGATATTTTAATGAGATTGGTTACCAAATGCTTATAAAACTCCTAATGTACTAGCCTGAAATATGTGAACAAAGGAGAAACAAATAGATGTGGTATTTTCATGACACGTAACAATTTTCATGACCAAAACTAAAAACAAATACTCACAATTTTGTCCTTATAAATTCATGAAAAATTTCAGAGAGCAAAAAAGACACATGTAATCAGTACACAATGAAAAAAAAAACAATTCATTTTCTGTGATGACGATTGTTGCATACTCTTTTCTGCAAGTTACATTTATTTACTAAATTCTACCACTGCTTTTTATTGTTGATTCTTTGCTGGTAATGTCAAACAAAACTGACCGTAATAAAAGAAAACAAGAAAAAAATTTATTTTCTTTACTTTAACATTTATTTTCTTATTTCAACAGATTGTTAAAAATTTTTACGCAAACGTTTTTGTATATGCAAAACGTAAAAAAAATTTGATATTTCAACACAGCCTAGTAAATAAATGTACCTTTTTTTGTATAAATTTTCATATTTGAATACGAAACTTGTTTATTTAATAAATAAATTTTCTTTAATGAAATGTTTTGTGTATTGGATAAAATAAAATTTATTTTATTTATTAGAAGTTTTAAAATAACAAAATGAAAAAAGATGCAGCGAGAAAGAAGTAATATTTAAGTTCCCTTACACTTCTCTTCAATGTGTACTGCTTAGATATAATAAAACAATAAATATAATTCAAAAGTGTTATTATTTTATGACAGTTTTGTTTGAAGTACAACAACAGTTTTTTTTAATATTGTAAAATATTAAGACATTATGATAATATGACTTAATAGGATACCGTTTGTGTCCCGCAATTGTCTTCTTTTTGAAAATATTATTTTTTTACTAGCAATATAAAATTACACCAGCGGGTGCTTGATTTCGGTTCATCACAGTGAACAAAAAATAGACCACATGCCCAAAACGGGCTTAAAAACTATGACCCACAACTGCAACCAACTTCAGTAATCATCAGAAACAATTGTATTTAAGGTTTGCACGTTTTGATTCCTTTTTCATGCTTCAAGCCGAACTGAAGTCGCGGAAGTTTTCAAGCCTGTCAATTTTAATTCTTTGTATTTAAACAAAACCTCAAAGTAAAATTTAGAAGTGGAAATTTTATACTCTACACACAAACTTACATACATACTTAAGAAATTATAAAACTAGAATATCTATTTAACATAAAAAATTTTATTAAATTATACAAAAAAAAACTTAACTTGGAAACTTTTGTATGTGTCAACTATGTGCTGTCAATAAGTATACAGATATAAGGACATACATACATAAATATTTTTGATACGAATAGTTCTTTCTGAACAATAAACAATATAAGTTTATTTTAGCTTATTTAATAAATAGCGTTTATACAAAATTCCAACGAGTCCTCAATTAATTATTTTACTGGAAATTTTATGGTAATATAATATTACTTATTTTGCAAAACCAAGTTTCCTAATAAATTATAAAATCATAAATAAATTTATTAGTATTTTAAAAAGCATTTTTCAAATGTATTAATTTGAAAATAAATAAAACAGATTGTGTAAACTGATGGAAGCAGCGAATCTTTGGTGCCGCAAATCTTAACGAAGGCAAATATGTTTAAAAAAAATTATATACTAAATTATATAAATATACAGATGTTTGTATAAGACACTTAAACTTTTAAAAATCCGTGTAAAATTATTACGGTTTTTGTAATTCTTTGTAAATATTTATTTTTGTGGCTAGGAAAATATGTTTGAACTTTGAAGCTTAATAATTGCAACAATTAAATGATATTTATACACACATGTTTAGTCAAGTACCACAAATAATAATTATATTTAAAAGTTCAACCAAAAAACCATGATGATAGAAAAATGATACAATATTAAGAGGAACACCAGCATGATTCTTTTTACGCAAACAACCATTGGGTGTAATAATTTTTACATGATGTGTTTTGTTAAAAATATAACCATAGAATTTAGTTTCCGAATTTCTTTTTTTGCTTGATAATTAAGTCACATTTGGAGTTTTAATTTTTGCTTGGAATATAAAAGTAGTCTTTCTATTCTAATATTTAGGTTTTGCTAGACAACAACGTTTAGTTGTAAATGTTATTATACCCTAAGCCAGTGGAGACCAAAAATAAAACTGTGATTGTATTGATGATTTTTATTAGTGTTAGTGAGTTGAGAAAGCTCCCAGCAAACACAAAGACAAGCGTTTGACAGGAAAAGGTAAAAACAAGATACAATTAAGAAAAATTATTATTCAATTAAGTTGAATTGTGTTCAACTAATCTTTAAAATTGAATATATATTTTTTTCAATTAAACCAATATTATATTTATTAAAAACTTAATTTATAAATGTCACATATTCGGAAAAATTATTATATTAAAATAAGTTAAATTTAATACGCGTGTTTGCTGGATAATTATGGTTGAAAAAAATTAAAAAAAATACATGTACACTGAGTTTTTAGAAAAAACTTTTGAGACCTGATATTTTTATAATTCATGTCTTTTGAAAGTGGTTTCTTTATTTTCCAACTTATAAAAATAAAAATTATATGACAATCATACAAAAAAGTATTCAAATTAAGCAGTTGTAAACAAATTTTAAAAAGACAAAACAATAATATAATACGTGAATTCTTGGAGTGTTTCTCGGAGGCACATTTTGAGTTTTCGGAAGATTTTTATGTTCATATTATTTTTCTAATTGATTAACGAGCTTAATATAATTTTTTTTATATAAAAAAAAATCCAAATTTGTTCTCGATATTTCGTTAATCCTTTGTTTAACTTCTTCAGGTACGTTTAGTAATTAAAATAACAAAAAAATTTCAAATATTATGGTTTGCTTTTTTCGTTTTTTTTTGTATTAAAAATTTATTGTCAATTGAATTTTTTTTTAATTTTAAAAATGAGGAAATGAGTTAATTCTAAAAATTTTAAAACATTATTATTGTATTATTTTATTCAATATTTACTGCCTGTAATTTTTTGCTGTACTAGCAGTATCAGCTCTAAAATTAACTGTTGAATCTGACGGTACATTGATTATCTGTAATATCTCTAACATATAACGACATTTATACTTACATAGTTTCTGAATTCGAAATAGATACATTATCAAAGTCTGGATAGTGATTTGAATTACGGAAAAAGCCAATGATCATAAAAGTACAAATTTTTTAATGTGTATTAATGTGCAATTGTATTTGTTGTATCATCGGCAGGGTAAAACAATTAATTTAATTAATTAATTAAACCTAGAGCCTGCAACACTACTTTTCAAAAAAAAATAAAAAATTAACAAAACGCGCAATAGCAGAGTTGTAAAATAACTAAGTTAACCTTTATTCATTTTTCCATCTCTTCTTTCTACATTGACCCTTTTTTTGTTGATACTTCTCTTCATAAACAAAAAATAAATAACTTCAGACTCCATACATAAATTCTTATTTGTTATATTAAATTAAAATATTAAATTTTTTAAGCAAAACATTAAAAGATAACTATGATTTACTATGCAAAAAATATTACTTCAAATATAAGCCAAAAATAATAATAAAACTTTTATTAAACTTGTTGGTTCCTAAGGCTCCAGGTACTCTAAGCAATTTTCATGGCAACACTATTTGAATCATCCAGTATACTTCGATTTGATGAAGTTAAGATCAGTGTGATCGAATGACCACAATATATTATACATAAAATATTAGAAACTTAAAACGCAGCTCAAGTAATGGGTGAAACTAAGTTTCGCAACTGTCAAAATTAAAAAAAAATTGCTTTGAGAAGAAAGTTACATAGCCATTTGTTCAACCATTTATCTGAAAGAACAATTTCTTTTATTTAAGAATATCTAGAATTTAAAAGATTGTTGGCCTATCAATTGCATTGAATGGGTTTTAATGTGTATATATTCCAATATTTATATTCGTGCCATCTTTGAACTTCTATTTACTATCTATTTGGAAGAGTATGTAATAATAAGTATAACGTTATATTCTACCCTTTAAACGAACTTAATATACTATTAATGTTCCTAGAGACAGTTTTGTAAAAAGTTAAAATAGTATTACACTTTGAACAAGGACATGTACACATGTCACTATGTACATATGTATACAATTTAACGACTAAATATAAATCAAGTATACTACTCCAAATACCTCCTCTTAAACATAAACGAGAGACATTAGATAAAACAAAAATGCAACTGTATTTGTACTCCATAATATGAAGTTAAAGAAAATCTTGTGTAATTTATAACAACTTATCGATGTCATCAATCACTTGAGTCTCCATATGGATGCAAACACATATGTTGAATGTATAAATGGGAACGCAATACAAAAACACATAATACGATTAGAGATGATTTTCCTTTTTATTTATTTTAAGTTTGATAGAGAAAATAAATGTTTTGAGAAAGAAATATGCTTGGAATATAGAATCCTTAGTGGGTACAAATCTGGACTATGATTTGTAGCAAAGGGTAAATGATTATCATTGGAAAAATAAAAAATAAAATAAATTGTCAAAGTTAAACCACTTGTTTTATTAGTAAATTATGTTTTGTGGAAATTTACAAATTTTCGGGTTACGAAATATTTAATTTTTTTGGTACTTTTAAAACACATGCAATGTCTTGCTGAAGCATATACGAAAAAAAAATCAGAAGGTTAGTAAGTAAATTTTGTGACTTTTGCTTTAGGAAACGTTTACATAAAACGTTCTACCAGAAAAACTTTATATGTCAATTTTATAAATTTTTAACAATCAAGACTAATAAACTAAATATATACTTTCAGCTCCTAAAAGAATGTAAAAAGCGTTTCTGAATTTTAAATTATTTTATTTGACTATTTAATAAATATCATGTTTATTTTGTGTCGGATGTGAAGACGCAAAAGTTATAAGCATCCCATTGAAGGAAAATTTTCCAAATAATTTAGAATTCGAAACTCGAAACTTGTGAAAACTTTGATAATTTCTTATAATTTTTACATAGAGTTATTAATGCAAGAGTTTCTTTTATTATTGCTAATAACCGAAATTAATACAAATTTTTGTTTGCGTTATTTAATACTCTTTTCCTTTGGAAATTCATATGAATAAAAAGAGCGAAAATGTCTTACTATTTGATTATAAACAGAAAACAGTGTTTTCATTAAAATGAAATTAAATAAATAAGTAAAAAAACATTCATTTTTTAATTATAAAATTTATTATTCGACACAGGTGCCGATATTTTTTTTCAAAGAATTTCAAAAAGTTTTTAAATAGTTTAAAGTAATTATCGCTTTTCACTATAAATGTGATTGTTGGCAATGTAACCGAACCGAATTAGAAAATTTTATAGAAGGAAAATACATTTATTTCTTCTCATTTCTTAACCTTTTAATTAATTTTAATTAATGAATTATTTTAGCTCATGGTCGTTTTTCTATAAAACATTTATTTATAAAGGACGTTAATGTTTGACAATCTATTGCATATAAGTGCGACAAATTTTATTCGACTTCCAGCCTTTTAAGATAGCACAAATATTTATTTATTGATACTTTTAAAGCATTAAAGATGTGTTCGTTATGATGTACTTCCAATTTATTTGATTGGGTTTTTATGTATTACTTTTAACATTCGTACTATTTTTTTCTAAGGTGCAACTGAATATTTGTTACATATATATTTTGACATCTCATAAGTAGACATATTTTCTCACAATTAAGATATATGATGTCCAACGGAACTTCAACTGAGATGAACATTAAGTCTATTTTTCGGTGATTTAATGATGTCTGAGTTCTATTAAGAAGTCTTTTATGTACACTGAGTAGATTTTCCTCTTTGATACAAGCATTCATACTCATAAAACATTTAAAGTAACATATAATACATACACAATCTTAACAAGAATAAATTTAAGATCGAATAATTCACTGCTTTTAAGATCCCTTAAGCCATAAAAAAAAGTTAAAGTATCTCAAATAATATTGAATTGTAGTAAGTTGCAAAAACCTTTGTAATAAAACAAACATTATTCATTTAAATATAAATCACCGTGTATTAAGAAGTATGTATTATTGTTGTATGGTTTTGGTTTGACTTAAAACATGAGATGTAATTTAATACTAGATAAAGTCAGATAAAAACATGAAATAAAAAATGAACATAGTAGAGACTAATATTTTGTTTTGTTTTAAGTCATTTATATATAAAATCTTTTATGAAGGATTAACTTTTTGCCAGTCGATTTTTCAAAAGTACAGGACTTTTTGAAAGACGAGATCATTGTTGATTATATCTGTTCAACATAATAAAAAAATATCTGCTACTAATAGTTTTTTTATAGAATAGTGTCCTCCTAGTAACATAATAAATAAATAATTTCAAAAAGTTGTTATTTGTAGCGGGTTGAGCTGAGCTGGTTCCCTGCGGAAACTGAGAAAGCTTTAATTGACTTTAAGCTAACTATTTCTTAACTAGTGCTAACTGACACTTGGATTACTTTTCAATGGAATCAACTACCTATTTTAACATTGCGATGTCCTAGGAGGTAATCAATTGTAAGTTTTGTTTTAAATAACTATAAGTTAGTTAGATTTAAGTCAATTAAAAGTTGATAGTTTACAATTTAGCGCAAATCTAAATATTTGTACGAAGATGCAATCTAAATATTATTCAATTAGATATTATATTTGTTTTTCGAAATAAATACATAATTTATTAAACAGTTTAAAAGGTTTGGCATAATTTTTGAAAAATAATTTATTAATTAATACTTTCAAAAAGTTTTGTTTGTATAGGCTTTTAGCTAGTCTATTTCGTTGTTGCTTGTGTAAAATTATCATTAGACTTTAAACCATATTCTCGAAAAGTTTCAAACCCCTTGTCTTATACATAAACTTATAAAAAACAAATGAGAATGTCAAAAATTTCAAAAGTATAAGCTTTGAAATTTATTCAAAAAATTCAACAAACAAAAATTGCATTACTTACTAGATAGCTTAAAATTAGTCCATAAAAGTTAACTTAAAGTTGGCTATTTTTTTAGTCAGCTACACATTTTCCCACAGGGTTTATATACACACATATATATATACGAGTAAGTAAATAAATGCATAATTTTAAACAAAGCATTATGATATAATCGACTGAATAAATTTTCAATACCGCAAAATTGACATAATATGAAAATATTAAGAAAAACGGAAATACATTAAGAGTCGCTAAAACCTTAAAAATACAAAAACTGGAAAAAGACCAAAATTCACAGAAAACCAACTTGGTCACAAATGTATAGAATAGGAAGAAACACAAACCTCGACGAAAGTACTTTTTAATCTATTAAAAAAATGTAAAAAAAATCTGAAACAACACCCAAAATGTAATGCAAATTGCGAAGGCTTCGAACAAAATCAATATTAAAAAGCTCCAAAAACACACTTTGCATGCGAAAATTATAAAATATATAAGAAATCTAAATTTTTCATAAATATTATTCGACCTTTTTTAAAAATTTATATTAATTAAAATCTAAAACAAAACGTTAACAAAAATTCATTTTATTTAAATTCCGATATTTCGCCACTTCTTTGTGTGGCTTCCTCAGGGTTTTATAAAATTGTGTAAAAAATTATTTAACAGTTTGAATAAAATTAAAACTAGATCAAAAATACAGAATTAACATTTCTTCGCAAAAGCCAGCATTAGTATCACATTGTGTTTAGTTTTAATTACAATCCTGCTTTTAGAAATGTAACAGTTTTGAATATAGAAAATAACTACAAACGTCGATATATGTTAGAGATGTTACAAATTATTAATGTTCCAATAGACAAGAGAATTAATTTTAAAGCACATGCAAGGAAACGGAAATTCAATGATTAGAAATTATAATATTTTATGTTTGTGTACATACGAGTATGTATTTTTTTTATTTTTATTTTTAGTATTTTGATTATTATTAAATAATTTTTTACACAATTTTGTATAACCTTGACGAAGCCACTCAAAGTAGTGGCGAAATATCGGAACTTAAATAAAATAAATTTTTGTGACGTTTTTTATGAAAAAATATTACCTGAAGAAACTATATTAATAAAAATCTAAATTGGAAACAAACAAAACATTTTGCTTAAAATTTAAAGAACTGTAAAGAGGCATAAATCCCAAAGAAATTACGACATGATAAAATACTTGCAAGAAATCATAAATCGGAAAATGAAAGCTGATTCTAAAATCAAAAAATTAAAAATCTGAAATCAAGTTAAAAAATAAACCATATTGGCATATGCGTCTTGCTTTCATAGCTAAAATTAAGCAAATTTTATAAGAAGCTTAAATAATTTTTAAATGCCTCAAATGATAAAAAGATGGTTCTTTAAAAATTTAATTTTCAAATTAAAATCAACTAAATTTCGCAAAATCTTGCAAAAAAATTGGGACAAAGGCCGACAAAGTTGGCATTCGAATTTTCAAAATATTTCTAATATCATAGGAAAGATAACAACATTTATTAACATCTTTAAAACTTCAGATAACAATCTGATTGATGAAAGTGATGTAGATTTGACGAACTGGCACTTGAAAAGATTTTATAAATTTGTTGAATATGTTAACCACAATAATAAGTTTTCAATATTGGAAAATTTAGAGGCAAAAGCAGTTAACAACATAAATTTGGAACGGGGATTTTCCAATATAATCTGAAGTTTCAAACTAAGTTTCTAAACTGTGCTGCTATATATTTCAAAAATCTCAATATGAAGTTTCTAATTCACCACTTAAGCTCCAAGATTGTTGAAATCAAAGTAAAGAATCAATCGCAGTTTAGAAAAAAGTGTACTTTAAATGATTGTCTGCACATTTTTAAATTAAATTATTGAAGGAGAACGTCTCTACCCTACAATTACACTCATAAGGATTGTAAAAGCCAGAATACTATTTTTAATATTTAAAATCTGATGTTAACAAAATCAAAGCAAATTAAAAATTGCTCCAGATATTGATGAATTTGTTTAAAAGTTTACCAGGGAATTTTTGGATAAACAGGGTGTTGACTCCAGTGTATTTTTAGCTCTTCTTAACCTTATCGTAAGGTTAGCGAGATTATTATAATTGAGATTGCTGTTCCCAAAATTGTAGTCACCCATCTTCCTGCTTGAAATGTAAAGGTATGCACGGTCCTGCGGAATGCTCTGTCATTCTAAATGACGAATTTCATAATTTTATTTAATTGCATTGAAAAAGATCTTTTGTTTGGGTTACAGAAAATTTTATATATGAAAAATCATATCGAGAAGCGAAGAATAGGAAAAAGGAAAAAATGAATAGGCTGCAAGCAGTTGATCAACAGCATTCGCTGCGTTAAATAAGCTACAAAAACTAGAACTTATGTATTTTTTAGTCCGGCAATCAGTTATAATGACTTTATAATTGAATGCTGTTTTTCTTATTAAAATGCAATTCCCGCTTTTCTGTTTTTATAGTTTTCATAAAATGAAACCAATCTAGTGAAAAGTACCTGTCATAAGCCAGATAAAACGTATTGTCTATTGAAAATTTTATACTTACATATATTCATATGTACACATATTAAGTAAAATTATTTGATAGTTATATTAAGTATACAAACATATATATTTAAATTAATTTTTGTACTTACCTATCAATAGAAGTTTCCAAATATGCATTTGAATATCAAAAGCTGTTGAGTCCATTCAAAGTGAAAATCAAATTTCATGGAATTAAAATTTACTCTGCTCTTTGTTCATTTTTCATTTGCCATTCAAAAATCCAAACCATTTAGTCAAAGCGTTTTTCGTAATTAATATAATATGTCCAATCTAATTGATTTTGAATGTATATTTGTGTGTATTTATTTTAAAATTTATTCAGCTTCCCATGTCAACTGATGCTTTTGACAGTTTAAAGCTTTAAAAGAATATGATTAAAAAGTCACAGGGAAATTTGTAAAACCATTGTCATTAGTATCAATCGTATGAACTAATGTCAACAGCTAGTTTTTAGAAATTTCTGTTATTCTTAATTGCTCAAAAGTTTTGTATGGTTTTGGCATTGATTTGTATGGACTTAAAATATTATCTCGTATTCTTGTAGGTTATATGAAAGGATAAAATGGTTTTTTCGTTTCACCATCTGTAGATTGTAGATGTTCTTTAATTACTTTAATTTTTGCTGGTGAAATTGCGCAGAGATAGACAGACGAAGATTCTTGTTTGCTGTTTACTTGTTTTACTTGATTTCTTTTCTTGTTTCTTGGTCCTTGGCTTGATTACTTCAATTAAGTGTTAAACATTTTCTTTCTTTTTTAAATTTTTTAAAAGGTTTAATTCTATTTTCTCTTCTAGTTTCGTGTTATTTCTTTTAACTACTTGCAGAAGTTTCTCGTTGCTTTAATTATTGTACCTATTAGGTTTTTGCTTTCTTGAAGATTCTCTATGTTGCTGACTGATTTCAATAGATTTTTGCTTTCAACCAATGATTGTTGCAATTAAGCTGCAAGTACAAAATTTGAAATGAGATTTTAGTTATTAAAAGTTTCTTTATATAATAAATTTTACTTTTATACAATTATATAAGAGAATTATTTCTGTACTTTTATACAATTATTTTAACTTATTTTAAGACTCTTGGATTTTCAACTTAAAAAACTGTAAATACTTCAGATGTTAAACAGAGACAGTGTTTATTTTTTTAATACAATCTCTCTTCCAAAAAATTAAATTCGGCTAAACTTTAAACTGTTTCAGTACTTTTAGAAATCTTAAGCGAATACCATTTTCTTCTCCAGTTATTTGAATAAAAATTGAACATCTATTTGACTTCACTTTTATTATTTAGTAAAAAATTTTATCTTGGAGAAACAAAACAAAAAACTGTTGTAAATAATTAATAAAATATTTCGAATCCAAAACAGTAAGGACTAAAACAGCCATGGAGAGGGAAAACAAACAACATATTAAAAAATTTATTAAATTAAACAACGTCTATTCTTTGATTTTTTACTAGGTTCCTGGTAAAACTTCTATTATGAACAACTCACTCGTATTTTTCCACTCAAACTGCATGTAGTCTGGATTATTTTATATAGAGTCTTCCAATAATGGATTTGATTTTGATATGTTAAACAATAAAGAGTATTTTTACGCAAAATTATCGCATAATTATATAATTGTAAATAGAAGGGGATACAATTAATAATTAAAGCCAATATCGGTGAAATGCCCGCCACCGCTACGCTTGCAGGACCATATTCTTTTCGCGGAATTTTCATCACTAATTCGCACTTTTGCAAATGTATGACCGCGGTAGCTTAATTAATTCCATCTTTGACGACTTCAATGGATTATGGATCATTTGCATAGACCTTGTCTTTCACGTATCCCCAAGGAGAAAATCCTAAAGCTGTTAGATCACGAAACCTGAGTAGACAATTGAGATCGTTCACGAGTTCGATTCTTCAGATTAGTATCTTGTCCAATAGTTTACATATTTACACCAGATTTTGCACGACATCACAATAATTACGTACTTCAGTCAACTGTGATCGTAAAATGTTTACAATATTTTTAGTGAATTTTATTCATTTCAATTCGTTGTTGTAGAGTTTACTTGTCATCTGTTAAGTAGTTATAGGCTGAGGCATGACAACCGTGAAATGGAAAGGCTATTGAAAATTAAACATCTTTTTGGAACACCCTGTAGAAAAACTTACTATTCAGTAGGTATTTAAATTATTCTTTAAGTGAGGCATATGTAGAGTATGGACGTAACATACAAATTGTCGGCTGTTCAACCTCTAGCGATTGTGAAAATAAGTTCTTACCGCGTAATAAAATTGATAAGTAAAAGTCCAGTGAGTACAATTCTTAACATTCAACGTGACAGTTCTTTTAAAAGCACGAGTTCAATGTCCACGCCATACTTTTAGTATCCTTGATTAATCACTGAAGCCTAAATAGAGACATTTTAACATCGTTATTAGTAATTATAAATATTATCAGGACGTTATTTGTAATCCGAGTTAAGTATTTGCCTCCACTGACATCGCTATGTTAATAAAGTAATGATTTGAAACGTCAAAGAGAACTAGAAAAACATATATTTGCTAAAATTTTTACTTAGTAATTTCCCATTCAAATTTTTTATGCGACTTTTATAATTTTATAAATAAATAAAATTTTTATATAAAATATAAAAATGTAATCCTTATGATCAGGACCAAGAACAGCAAAATTATAATAAATTCCGGTTACTTAAATCAACATTTTTTTGTGAACGAAAAAGTCAAAGTAAAAGTTATCAACTCTCATTACGTAAAAAGTGTTTTACAGTTTAAAAACCTTAAAGTCAGCAATTACTCAAGTTTGTCCTTGCTAAGAAATAATGAATTTTTTATTTTAACTTTATTTGCTTAATCGCAAGTATTGCAGTCATCATCTTCAGTAGATACTTTGTGTACTAATTTGCATAATTATAATTACATTATAAAATTACATAAAACAATTTAATTAGCAAAAGATATTTAATGTAATTTGTAAAGTAGATAAGGATTGGCGAATGGAATGATATTAAGTCTGGGGAAAAAAAGAGTTGCATTTTATGAAAATAAAGTTAAATATTGTATTCGGCTATGTGCACCCTCATAGTGAATTTAATATGTAATCAAATTATTTTAGATCATCAAGAAATCTCTTTGGAACATATTCAGAGTTTTATTATATTTTTTTATATTTTGGTATATTTAATATTTTTATTTTTACGATTTTGTTGTATAAAGAGTTTGTTCTATTGAATCTGTAACTCGATTCTGTAACTTTTAAGAATAATCGTTAACGTTATTTTACCAACCACTTGTATTGCTTGTGATAACAATAAATAAATTTCTGTAGAAATTTTCTTTCGTGTCTCTGCTAGAGAGATACGAATTTATTTTCGCTCACATCCCTGCAGGTAATATTGGATTACGTCGTGGTCCATTATAGCTGAAACGGCCTAGTTACAACATGGTCCTACGTAATGCAGTCATGGACTATAACTTTTTAAAACAAGAGCTTATTGCTGTACGACAATTGCATGTGCTTTAACGATAGCACTCGTTGCGAACAAACTACTTCTTAGTGGTCCATGTATTAATTACATGTATTAGTTTTTTGGTTAGTCCGATGTAATGCAAGCCTAGACCATATGGTCTAGTCCAAGGACATCGTAATATTAAATATACCATGTTTTCTACATACATTTAGGTTACTTTTGGACTAGTCCTAGTCTTCTATGTACTTTACATGCGTGTTTAGACTAATCCCTTTACCTTTAGGGATTAAATTTGTCAAAATAAAGAAAAATTAATTATATATTTTGAAAAAGATTGAAAATATTTTCTCATGAAGCTAAAAATACTGTCAATGAGCCAATCCAAACTGTATGTCTAATGTTTATTGTAAAATCATAAACATTTTCCATACATTTTTTTGTTTAAAAACTTTAAAAATTAAAGTTTTGAAATTAAAATTAACAATGAAAAAATTTTTGTCGTTTAGTTAGAGTAAAACGTTATTGTTAAAAAGATTACTGAATAAGATTGTTGCTAATTTTGTTGTTAAATATTTTTAACAATTCAAATGACATTAAAATGGAATAGTGAATCGACCCACTGTAGTTCTTTTCCCCATTTAATTGTAGTAAGATTTAAAGTTTTGCATTTCTATTAAATAATTTTTTTTCCAATTTCTATTATTTGTTGTGATTAAGCGATCTTTTTTCAACTTAAAAGATTAAATCTTTTTTACAATACATTCAATTTGTTTAAAAATGTTTTTACGTGCGCTTTATAAAATTATTTGAAATGGTAGCAAAATACAACTAAGCTTAAGACAATCTATCGTGGAAAGAGATGCCTTGAGTTAGGTTATGGAATATTTATAGTAACTCTTTCATAAGCTGCACAATGATTTTTTCTATTTGATGGATGGTTAATAGACTTCAAATCTTGCTTGACGGCATACAGGATATTATAAATGCAGTAGTTTTGATTTATCAGCATATTGCGTAGCCGCAACATCGACTTAAGTGAAAAAACGAATGTGCTCTTGTTTTTCAAAATTCTACACAATTTCCCTCCAAGCACATACATGTAAAATAGCGCTATAAAGCACAAAAGCTCTGCCTCAGTTCCGCTAAGCAAGGGCAACAATTGTTAGTTTCTACGGTACGCGTTGCTATGATATTTCAAGTGAGTGGGGCTTATATTAAAACATTTTGCAAATCTCGGAATCTCTCTCTATAAATGTGATTTATCAAAACGTTCTGCAACCGCTGGTTAGTTAATACACACATTTTTACATAAAATACACTAAAATGAAGCTTTTGCATGAAATTCTATATGAACTAGATTACAATGCGTTTTTAGTGATTCACCGTGACTACGAAACTTTGAACTGAAGTACAATGTAAAACTTCTACATTTTATTTAAGTTCAACAATAAGTATTTTATTTGGAAAGATTTGATATGCAAAAGTAAAGCTGACTTAAACTGCGAATTTTTGCTTGACTTTTAGTTTTTCTTCAAACTTAAAGTATATTTATGTTTTTCAACTGCAGTTCTTACGAAAAACAAAAAAATATATTACAATTTGTCAAAGAGACATTATGACAATGTTCATTGCTTTTCAGTCACATGTACAGAAAACAAAAGAAAAATATTTTTCAATATTTTTATGCTCTACTAAATACGTTAACTAAGAGAAAAAATGTAGACGAAATAAAACAAAAACTAAAAGTTTTTGTTAACAGATAAACGGGTAAAACTCAAGTTCTAAGCAACTATAAAATAGGAGAAAAAGCTTTTTCGTTACTATTTTTCAAGTATTGAGACTGAGCTGGAAGCTTCAGAGACTTTCAACAGTATATCAACAGTACTATTTACAATGATCTGCGCAAAACTCGAACTTATTATCTGTCGAAATTTCTAAAATGTATTTTATTAAAAATTGTTCGTATGTTAAAGAATCCAACTACGATTCTCAGTGAATGAAGCCGGAACAAATGTGTTCTTAGAGTTCAAGCTGGTTGATTAAAGCTTTTTCTTTGTTACTTGTTACTTACATTTTACTTAGCAACTAACAATGGCAATTTTAACAGATTGGATGGATATACGCCGGATGTTATATTATATTCTTTATCAATAGATCAACTTCATGTGTTTAACATTTGCTGTGTATTGTCGAAAGTATTTTGCTTTATTTCTCAGATAAATTCAAGTGTTATCAATGGCTAAAATTTCAAATTGCTAGAACAATTTTTTCTCCAAATTAACATTTTTAACCAGTCATTCAAATAATTTTTCCCGTCTCACTCGTTTTAAAAAACTCGAACAAAAACAAAATAAAAATTTATTTAGAAAACACGCAACAAATATTCACAGCAAATACGCAAACACTCATACATTGATATGCAATATATCAACAATAATTTAAATGGTACAAAACAGGGAAATCGGAAATCTGATAAGGCCCTATTAACAGGCCTTATTTATGACTACTGAATTCTTTTAACGCAAGTTTAAGGTTAAATGAGCAAATAAGAAAGTATTTGGCCGTGGAAGAAATAAAGTAGTTCTGTAAAAATATTGCAAGAAGTTCCAAAAAATTTCTAAATACTTTTAACAAAACAGAAGATTAAAATTTTTCTGAGAATAGAGAATATGAATCTTTAATAATAAAAAAAATAAATAATACGGACATTAGTAATCTGTTTGGATACTGCTGCTCTTCCAACCTCACCTAACACATTGCAGGTCTTTAAAAGTTATGCCCCAAGCCGCAATTTTTAAGGTGTTCTGAAAAGAAAATACCATTTTAATTGTCCACAGAAAACTGTCACATACACATGTTTAATATAAATTAAAAGGAATATAGAAAAGAGGATAACAATGACAACTACATACAATAACAATAGCGCACAAAAAGCGGAAGCAAACATAACTACATCCGTTTGTGAGAGACAAACTCGAAGAGTTGTTGTCATCTATTATTTTTACTATTTTTTTAAGTGCTGTTGCTGTTCTTGTTGTTGTGGAATGCGGTTGTAGATTTGCAACAGCAACCAGAAACTAAATACTCGTGCACAAAATATGAAACAAAAAGGGGAATATAAAAACAATCATAGCAATCAGAATGCAGAATGATAAATATTAGAAATGTATTGTGTTGTTTTCTCGATTTTCATTAGATATTTTTTATTTTTTTTGTACGTTTTTATGTTAAACTACGATATGTTATTGTGAATTGAAAGATTATAATTTGTGTTTTGAAAGATAACCAGTGTAAAATTTTAGGTTTAAATAAAAGGGAAACATTTAAACCAAATTGTCAGCGATTGAAAAACTTGACGTAGTTTCTTAAAATTTCTTACAATTATTGCTTTAAAGGGCTAAAACTGTTTTTAATCGTATGTATATCATTCATTTTTGAGTTGCCTTGCAGGTACTTCTTTCTCTTTATCGAAATAGCCAGGAAATTGTAGTTTGCAACTTTACAAATGTAAATACTTACAGCGAATAGGGTTTACTTTTCAACATCATTATACACTTTCAAATATATATTTTATATAACGTAACCAACCGTCGTACTTAATACACAAATCATCAGTAAAAATGTCTACGCTTTCAAGAACTTCATGAGCTCTAGTACTTACACAAGCCCTATTAAAATCAAAAATTTTAATTATTTTTTACTTGAACAAAATGTATTTATTGACATTGTTTTTTAGTTGTAATGAATTAAACCAAATTATATCTTTTAATTTATTGTGAGCTCATCTGGGAGCTCCAACTTTATTAGAGCTCAGCGAGGAGCTCTTTAAGAAGTTTGCCAATTAATTAATTTTAAAATAAAATACATTGTCTTATATACTAGTTATGAGAATAAATCTTAAGGGTATCTTAGAATAAGAGCGAAAAGAAAAAATATATTTTATTAGTTAAAATTGTTCTTTTAGTTTCCCACGGTGGACATGCGGCGTGTGTCTCGTAAGTGATTTGTAATAATTATTATTGCTTATATTCACCTATGCATGCAAGTGTTTATTAAATAAGATTTATTTAAGTGCTTTATGCCGTTGCCTTTGAACAAATGCATGGGTGTCAAGTAACCGTCACCAAAACATTCCAGCTGCAGTCTGGCAATGCAACTCGACACTGCTGTATGCACTGGTAAAACATTATTGGTTATAGCGACAGTTAGTTCACGCTACACCTCCACCTTTTACAAGAATGTTCATATAACTTTTGTTTTATGAACATTCTTTTATTTTAGCTTGACAAGTATTCACGTGTGTCACCGATTTTAGCCGTAATGATTTTTTTTAATTTAGTGCAGTTTTGATATTAAACTGAAATGCTTGTACGTAATTAGTTGAACCGTTTTAGCTTTATGTTAAAATAAATTATTTTGGGTTATATGGCATTTACACTAGACCAAAATCTATTAGGTTTCAATTGAAATCTCCATCAAATTTTGTACTGTTTACAGCATTTTTCAAGCTTTTGTATCCATACCAAAAAAAATTTATCAAAATTTTACTTTTTTAAAGGTCGAAATTAAAAAAAATAATTATTATTCCAATGCAAAACAGGTGGCGAGCACAGCTTTCAAATTTAGGAACAACCATAGTTGCATCAGTAAGTACTAAGCATTTTGAGTAGATTTTGTAAAAATCTAGTGACGATTTTTTTGTATGCTCGAGATCGCGGACTTATTCAGTTCAAATCTGAGTTTACCCATTTCTTTTTTAATTTTTTTAATACAAACGTATTATTTTCACTAAGAAAGTAGTATTGGAACAATTTATTCATCAGACCAATAGAATTACCCTAAATGAACTAAATTAAGAAATTGATTTTCTTGTAGCGCCTTCTTAAATTGTTGCACTTCCACCCTAAGCTCATTTATTTGTTGACTTAAAATTTGTCCAGTTATAACTTAAAAGCTTTCGCCAACGATTTTCAATCAAAGTAATATTGTCTGCATATTGGCATAATTTTTTAATATGTTTCAAATTGATTTTGTGGGTTCAGCAGAAAATGAAAATTTTATGAAAATTTAGTCTGTTTAAAGTTCCATTTAAATTAAAAACAGGCTAAAAAGCCTCGAAGCTAAAGCTTAAATTTCAGGGCTGAAAAACAAAAAGCATTTTAAATCAAGCTGTGAAAGAGTCTTGGCATCACTAAATCAACCGCATTCTAGAAATTAATATCAAACATTTACATAAATGCATACGATAAAATACAAAAACAAAAAACATTCTAAATAAACAACTTAAAACTAAGTAGTTTTTTAATCCAAAGTGGTTATTATTTGGCTTAAGGTTGAGGCACATAGAATCCGCCGTCCGTTATACGTTGCTTTTTTTAACTGACAACTAAGTTGAAATACAGATTTTCTTATGAGCTTTGTCACATTCGGTACGTCTCCGTCAACGCAAAGTACTAAAGTTTGGCAACTTTTAACTTTTAACGTACGTTGAGTACTTTGAAAAATATTTTTTTTTGATTTGATTTTATTGAGCTTTTTATGTTCTGTGGTGACAAAATTAAATTAAATAAAAATTAAAATTAAAAAAAAATGGAGTATCCTCGAATTCCATTGAAAATATGTACTTTAATCAAATGAAGCTGATTTAATGTCCGTCAACAAAGTACTCATTGTGTCAACCTCCACCGCCGATACATTAATGTCAGTTGAAAAAAGCAACGTATGACGTACGACGGATTCTATGTGCCTTTATGTTCGTAACATTTTTAGTCAGTAAGATTTGGAAATTATACAATATTCCGAAGGAACAAGGAAAAATTTTGACATCAATTAATTTCAACTTACACGGCAGACCAGAAACAACGTTATTTACGGGAGCCACTACACTCCCATCATCAGTGTTCATGTGTGTTTCCATGTATTTGCCACTGTTTCGTGTTAGTAGCAATTTTAAGCGCTTATAGCTCCCTAAATATGGCACCGATTTAAATAAAATTAAGATTGTGCACATCTATGTAAAAATCCCTTTTTAAAAACAAATAAATCTTTCTAAGATCTGTTCGGCCATAAATGGTATCTAAAAAACGTGTTTGCCTATTAATAATGTAAATAGATGTCTGTATAAAATAACTTCATTGTATTAAAAATAGTTCAAAAATTCGGTTGTGTTGTCAGCACAGGAGCCTACATTTTATAAACAACTATTTAGTAATTTCTTCCTTTAAATTCAATTCAATTCATCTAAGGGTTAACGTTTATCTTGAAATCGATGCCTTTAACAGTTGTACGTAATCCCTCTAAAACTTTTTAAAACTAAAGTAATGACCACAAATCTAGTAGTTTAATGGTTTTAACACTACATATAACGGTTTTTCGCAAATATATGGCACTATAAATCAATAGAAAAATCAAAATAATGGTTAACCACTTACAAATATAGTTACGCACATATAAACACACTCTAAATGACTCAATTTATAAATAACAAATACAACGGACCTCCGTAATGAAGTGGCAGAGAAAAAAAAACAAAAGCAAGTAAACTAAATGAAGGTCCAAAACCATTAATTAAACTACATAAAACTTTTATTATCAGCGAATTCCGATACGCGTTGGCATATTTCATCGCTAACATGGCCGGACTGACTTAAGTAATAGTATACAAAATTTGTGGGAGAGCATTTTTGTTGTCTTTTGGTGATGTTGTTTTAAATTTTACCAAATTTTCAGACAAAAAATGTAAAATTTTTGATTTGCTTTTTGTATTATGCAATATAGCATCTCCTGATCAATTAATTAAAAATTAAGAAAATTATATAAAATTTTCAGAGGGCTTTAGCTTTAAAATTTGAGCTGTCAATTGTGTGAATGCGGTACCTTTTCATGTCAATGGACAATAGTTTACATCGCTTTCTTTATATATAATAGCAACTTCGTTGGTTCACTACTTTCAAGTTTTAAGATTCTCTATGATGAACCTTTTAGTCCACTTTTCTTCGTTGTCAATTTGTATTAGTAAAAGTTTAAGGTCGGTTAAGTTATATATAATAATCTGATTTTAAGAAACAAAGAATACAAAATGAATTTGTTTTTTATAAAAAAAAAACATTTTCTATAATATGCAGACTTTATTAATTAACCTCGTTTAATATACAAAATGTTATAGTATTATCTGTCTTAAGAAACCCTGAAGACATAACAAAACTTATGCATAGCATTTAATAAAAGGGGCTGAATAATTTGATCAAATAGTTGCAAAAAAAATTTCATTATTTTAAAAGCAATTTTAGTTTTTTGCAACAATGTAGCAGCTAATCTGGCCTTCATCAAATAATATTTCTGAAACTGTTTATTTTTTTAACGAATTCTAAATTGAGAAATCTCATACAAATTATTTAAGAAGTTTAAGATTGTTACCTACGAACAGGATGATTTAAAAGTACAGTCGAACTTTCATAACTCGAACCTTCCTATTCGATTGGCAGTGGCGTTAAGAGAGAAAATAACTTACGACTCTCCTTCCATAACTTGAATTTCCATAACTCGAAGATCTTCATAATTCGAACGAAATTACATGCATATGAATTCTATAACTCAAATTGATTTGCTTACTTATCAGTTGCTCTGTTGCACACCATTATTGAAGTGCATTGTTTTGAATACATTTTTTTTTATTTGCGGTGTCTCATCTTAAGCGGAACGACCACCAATTGTGAGTGTTCTGTGGAAAAAACTTTTCTGTAGCCTTCCAGAAATGATTTAAAAAATTCTTATCGAAAATTAATGTTATAGTTGCAAACTACAACTGATGAGCACGATAAAGCATTGAACAAATAAAAAAGAAAATCTTAATTCACTAATTTCAGAATATTTTACTTCACTATAGCTTACTTACTATATGTTGTGTTCAATAAGTGTCTGTTTTAAATAAAAAATATTTTCATCATAATACATGCAATTCTTTTTTTTTATTTTAAAAAACTAAATTCTTTAACTCGAAGTCTCCCTAGGTCAATGATATTTTAGGTATAATGGAGATTCGAATTATGGAACTTCGACTGTATTATTTTCGCTAAAAGTCACAGATTTTGTGGAATGATAATGACAATGTTAAATGGGACATTGAATGCTTCTTGAAAGAATCGTTCATATGATGTCCTTTTTTGTACATGTTGCGAGAAAATACGAAAATTTGCAAAAATCAACGGTCTTCGGTAGACCTCCAAAATGCTTTGAGAATTCAATTTAAAAACATTCATGTGTACAACCCGAGAGAACAACTAACGATACAAAAATAAATAAATTACTCTAGCATATATTGAATATTTTCAATACAAAATATTTTTCGTATCTCTTCTATTTCATTATTGTATGTACCGGTGCGCACCTTGAATTGTACCTGTATGTTTGTATTCATGCTCATATTTGTTTATATTCCAGCGCACCTATATGTATCGATACGTACTCCAATGACGTTGAGCACATTAATTTTCCAATTTTTGTTTGATAAGTATTGCCAGAAATTTTGTCTATAGTTGAATTTGGATTTTGTTTCGTAATTATTATGAACAATTGTTAAGCAAAATGCGATAAGGTTGTAGTAAAAAAATTGCGTTAACTTCGAAAATGTACAATTTTATTTTGAAGCAAATTTTTGCAAACATTTTTGAGAATAGTAAAAGCTTCAAAATGGACGAAGATCCTTAAACAAAAAGCGACCAAAATGAAACGGGTAAGCAGCTTATAAAAATTTCGATAATACGCAAAAAATTGCATACATTTTTAAGTCTTCTTAGAAGATTTTAGGCTCTTTCAAAACTTTGCAACTTTTCGGGGAATTTCGCTTTTTTTGCAATGTGGGTGACTTTCTATTTTTTTATTGCTTCATCGACTTTTAAATGATATTAAACATTTTAATTTTCTCAATTATTGGAAGTTATTGCGAATTTTCGTAATTTTTGCATTTTTTGCGAGTTTTTCACATTCATTAAATTTGCAGCTCGCGATTAGCACGATATGATTGACTCATTGCAAAAATTATTTTTACTCAAAAAGTTAATACCAAATACAGAACTTCAGTTTATGCCTAAAACAAGTATAAGTTGAAAATATGTTGTTTCTTTTTGTTATATCTCTGAAAGTAATTTTTTTTTCAAACATTACAACATTGTCTCTTATAGTCATATTTATAGATACCCATTGATACATACATATCTATTCCCAGCTATACAAAAAACATTTTCTATTTGTTTATGCTATACCTATCGATATGCTTGCTCACTTATTTATAATGGAACCCATTGGTAGTCATAGTTTTCTGTGGACGTATGAATATCGATATATGCTGTGTATTGACAATAATATACCTATGTCGTTCACAAACTCCGTTTTTTCCTAATATACATACTATACTTAAAATTTAGGAGTTAATATTTTAAGCTATTTCACAGTGCAGCAAAAAATATATGAAGATTTTACTATATGTCTAAGCGAATTTCTGACAAGTAAATTGATTGTATCCCAGATTAAGTCTGACATCAGACTTGTCGACAGAAAATGTTCACTGGGAAAATATGAAATCTACGCATACATACATTTGAGTGCGGAATGTTTCCACTCGTATGACGTACTAGTTCTAGTACTTCATTAAGAACTACATCAGAATTCAAACTTAAGTTCGAGTGTGTGCGGCAAATGTGTATGTGTGTGGGTGTAAGTGTAATTAAATATTTGTATATAACATTAGTAAATTTAATTAAGGTTAAATACATAAAACGAAATGATATTTAACCCCACACTTAGTTTCTAGAAAATAGCACAATCATCTTTATTGTCATGTGGTGCCATTAAAACAAACATCAATTAAATGCTATTGTATACAAAGTAATACACGATGACGAGTGAGTATATAAGAGCATTTCCACATACATATATACTTCATGTAGATAAGTACATTTCTAAATAATTTAAAGCGTCTAAAGGTTTATAAAGAACACGTGCAATAAAAAAATTGTGCAACTATTATCTAATTTCTTCAATCTATTCAGTCATTTAGTCAATATCAAATCCTTCTCATTATGTGCGGATTCCAGCAACTCATAACACTATCCGCACTTTCTACTGGTAGTGTTTTGGATAAAATATGATATCAAGTGGTCAACAATTTTACAAACTAACTGATTGACTGAAATCTCCCGATGGGATGTAGCCAGGAGGAGAAAATACCCTTTTTAATCCCAGTGATCCAAGATGAGCCATCACAAGAATATTCTTCAGATCAACATGCACTCTTGTTAGCATATACAATCCTTAAGTAACTGTAATCCCTTATGGACCTTATGTGACGAAACACATTTTTGAGAACACCTGAAAATCAGTTTGCTTTGTAAGCTATCTTCGTTGGCAAAATATTTTCTGCTGTGCTGGCCTTTAACCTAGCTAACCTTTGGAAGGGTATAAGCATTTTATTCTCTGGGAATCCTTCACTAGCTAAAGCCGGCGAAGTAGAGATGCATAAGCTCGTCCGAAGTCCATAGAGGCCAAAGTCTTTACTGTCGTCTTTTTTCGAAAAAGCGATAGGAGAAATTATTTACTAGATGTCACTGCCAAATTTCAGGGATAAGCTGAAACAACACAAAACTAATTTTTTGGGCAACGGTTCGTACGGATTTTGGGGTAAATATTGATAAAGAATGAAACATTCCTAAGCTTGGACGCTTGTTCATTTTAAAGTTGGTGCTGTTTTTCACTTTTTATGGTCGTTTAGGCGCTATTTTTGTGGTGTTTCTTCACTGTGTGTCATCATCCAACAATTTTCTGCGGTTCTTTATTTTCTTTTTTTTTTGGGCGATTGTCACTTGGCTGATCGTACATTCGTATATTATGCAGAAAGATTTCGGCTATCATGAATATTCACTACAACTTGAAATTATATTAATAGAGCCAAATGCAAATCGTAAAAAAAAATTTACAAAAACAATTTTCAGCGAATGTTCGTATAGTGACTTTCCTTCGGCTAATTATTAGTGCAGCTTTCATCTACTACTACTTGACCTTTATATTGATCTGCATGATGAAACTATTGCGCACACGGCATGTGCTTCACCTTGTGCTGGTCATCCAATAAGTCGTTTAATTTTCAAGGGCTCGGTATTTCAACTCTTCTCATGAATCAACCTCTAACTACTTGATAGATGCTGAGTAAAAACTACGTCGTTACAAAAATGTCACGACATACGCTTTATCAACGCATTCAAATTATTAAAATTCATTGCAAAAAATTGTTTTCCATTATTAAAGGCATATAAACATCCGATGACTTTGCTTAAAACTACTCGTTTCTGTTTTATATATCATAATGAAATCTCTTATTGGAAGACTTTATGCGAGTTCTGAAAATTCTAATAATAGTGTGCAGCTTGAAAGCGTCTGTGAACAAATCATTAGAAACCCAGAGGTAGATAAGCCCGCTGTTCATTCTCAGCTAACTGTCATAAATAAGAAATCGAGAGCTCCTAAAGGTCTTTTATTACACAAGTCATGCTTAACACGCTTAAATGGTTAAATATAAAACAAAGAAAATTTGCGAACAAATACGATATGTGGGAGATGTTCAGCCTTACAGATTGAGAAACGCGGAAGATTTTCGACTGAAACGAGTTACCACAACAGCAATGCAACTATTTCTTTTCTATAAAGGCCTTAAGTTATTTAATTCATAGAAGCACGCCTAATTTATTTCAGTATGGCATCTTATATCTACATGTGAAACAAATTAGTTTTCAAATAAGTTCCCTCACACCTGAGAGTTTAGCAGGCTTCGTTCCAATAGACTCCTCCTTTTCCGTAAAATTTGAGAAATGCTTTTCTTGCTAAGCACAAATTTTTATAATACAGTAGAATCTCACGAATTAGAGCCACTTTGTGCTCCGGGCAGCTCGAATTTCTGGACATTATTTTTACAGAATATGATAATATTATAATAACTTGTTTTAACATAAAACAGTTTTTATTTATTAACATCCAATTAATTGAACATATTAAATTCATGGTGATAGTTTTTAACATTGTGCTTGTGGCAAATCATCATCGCTGTCCTATTCGCCTGAGTCACAATTTGTAGTGAAAATACCAAAAAAAACTTTCAGGAATTAGAACCCTGTGTTCGAATTGTAGAGCCTTTATTTTTCTTTTTTGCCTATTTAGTTCAAAATCGTAGAAAAAAGTATTTTATATTGGAAATAAAACCAAAAAAACACTTTCAGAAATTAGAACCACTGGTTCTAACTTCATCAGAGCGCCCATTGAAATGGCGGGCTCTAATCTCTGGACAGCTCCAAGGTTCGAGTTCGTGAGATTCTACTGTATTGATAGTAATAAAAACTAAGCCAACTTGATTATCAATTATTTTGCCTTTAATTTAAAGTAACTAAACCGGTAATACCGATACTTCTGCTTGACTACCAGTACCGGTGTCAGATCCTCATAATGGGCATATTGATTCCTCATTTGTCATCAACTACAATTTATTGTAGGGACCACAAAGCAAGGACTACAAAAACATATTCTTTGCTTTTAAAATCACAATAGTTTAGCTAATAGCCAGTCATTAAGATTGTTTATGTTAGTTAAAAATTAAAAAAGAATCCCAAATAAAGAATAAATGCTTTATATGCCAAAGTATGTTTTTAAAGGTGAGACCACATTTACACACATTTATGTCTGAATAGCAACCGTTCTTTTGTGGTACCCTGAATAGGTTTTGTGTTAAACCGGCAACTATTGTTGTGGATTAAAAGCAGGCAAAACATATTTAATACCAAAGAGAATGGAAAAACAAATAATATGTACATTACTGGTACACAAGTATGACATTTTCATGTGGTTTCAAAAAGTGTTGTAATTATGTTTAATTAGTTCTGCACTTAACACACTATTTTATTCAGCTTCTTTATGTGAAATCTGTGCACCCTACTTTTTATTTATTTCACATATCGAAATTAACTATACCAATAAGGGAAATAATGCCTGCAAACGAAATGAAATGAAATTGAAATTAAAAGATCAAAAATTGAGAAAAGAAAGTACTCCGGAAAATTGATTCTTTCATACCTTAGGATTTTTATTTATGTATTTAACACAAAATATAGGATAAAAGCGTGTTTCCGATCTATCAACGACTTAAAAATCTAAAGTAGACATTTATTTTATAACTTGTTTATATATAGTTTTTTTTTAAGAGTGTTAAGCGATTTTAAATCATAAAATCTATAAGTTTATAGAACTGATTTATGGCTACAACATACATAAAGGGTTTTCATACAAGATCTTTGTTTTTTAATTGTGGCAACACCAAGAAAATGATAGTTTTGACATTTCGTAATAGATGCATTGGAAATCGTTAGAATGAATTTAATTTCGATCGAAAATCGCATGAAAGTAATTAAAATCCACTATGAAAATGGTGGTTCTGTTAAAGTTTCATTTCGTAAAATTCGTGATATCTTCGGACAACCTAATCGTCCTTGTGAGACTGCTATTAAGAACTCGGTCATTAAATTTGAGTGGACAGGCTCGATACTAACTTTGCCAACACAAACGCGCCACAGTGTTGAAGAAGATCCAAATGTCAATTCCTCGACGTTCTCAGCAATTGTGGTTATCCAAAACCACCACATGGCGAACGATTTAACTTTGGAGCATTACAACGATCAACTGGTGCAGGAATTGAAGCTGACTGACCATTCACATCGCCGTAGAATCGCTCAATTCATTCAGGAACAATCGATATATGTCAGATTGGTCGCGTAGAAAATTTTGCCAGATAGCATTTTTCATTCGGAAACTTTTCTCTTCATAATACAATAAAAATTTGAATGATCTTCATCTAAATTTTTTTGTTTTATTTTGTTTTAGAAAACAAAGTTCTTGTTGAAAAACCCTTTATATATTTTTAATAAACAACGCCAATAGAAACTTTCAAGGATATGCAAGGATGTATTTTTCACAGTAATATTTTGCAAACCTTTGGCTTAATCTAATCGTAGGATTTTATTTTAATTATAATCTACTTATTACCTAAACACATGAATATGGATTATAATGGGCTTCTATAAATAAATTCCCACTTTTTCTACGTATCAAACGATGCTGCGTTGGTTGATAAACGTACGATGAGTTTATTATTGTGGTGGTGTAGTGCATTTAATACTTAAGTTCAACATCAATAAAAAATACAAAGGAAAAAAGTAAGTAATAAAAGATACTTTATATACGAAATAACTATTTGAAATCTAGCTGGTTTTTTGAATGATTTAAGGCACAAATTGATGGTTTTGGATTTTAGTGCACGTGGAAGTGGATTTAGAAAGATGATTAAAAAGAACCTTGTGATTCGCTACCATTCATCCAATCCACCTCCATTATTTATTTTCCAAGGCCATACAACTCGTACATTTCTTGCTCTGGGATCGTTTTTGCTTAAATTGAAACCCGACCTGGCTGAAATTAAGAACTTTGCCCTTAAAAAGTTCTTAATATAATCAAGTCATTCATACTTGGTTTAAAAAACTTCACACTTATCGTTCTTTTGACACCGCTTTGGTTTGATATAAATACTGATGACTAGATTTTGTGTTTTGATTTGTAGTAATTAAAATGTGTAAAAAATATACTTTACGTTATGTTATGTTGAAGTCAACCGGTATAGCTTCACGGAAAATACACACATCCAATCAAATGCGTGTTACGTTCGTTTTTTAAGCTTTGTAGGGTATTTAATACATCAACATTTAAAAAAAGTTATAAAAAATATATCCTATAATGAAAAAACTACCACAATAATGTGAAGTTAACATGGCAAAACCATAATAACAGCGAATATGGTGGAAAATTAAGTTTAATTTTATTATTATTTTATACAAGCAACCACTTATTTAAACAGATGTTCATTTAATTGTATCAGCTACTTTCAATTGAACATTTTTAATTGTGTCGTCCCTGCAGTTTTAAAAGTGTCAACCAGATGTTTTACTCAAACATGCGGTAGGAACCAGCTCACTTTTATCTTACAAATAGTTTCTTTGTCGGTGGCTAAGGTAACATCTGGGAATTTTTAATAAGATGTAGCACAAAGTAATATATTTATGTGTGTACTAGGGTGATCGACTCTGTTTTTCAACCGCTTTTTAAAACCGGATTTTTTTAAAAAATGTTGATTTTTCGAATGTCAAATAGTCCGGTTTTTTTACAATTAAAAATCCGGCTCAGTGGAATACATTTCGATTTGTATATTTTTCAAATAATATTACTTTTTTTCTATATTAAAACTGAGACGAACTTTTTCTGCTGATTATCCAAGTATTTTTTTCCATGTAATAGTTCTAGGTGTTTTTTGACTATGGCGAAATAAATTTATGAGGTGGCAGCAGGGGCAAATTAAATTGAACTTGTTGCATGCAATAGATATCAAACTGCTTATTTGAAAATCGTTATTTAGTTTTGTTGACGTTTTGCTTCATATTTTATATAGAGTTAGACTTCGAATGCAGACCAAAAACGAATACATGAACGTTACGTTAAAGTTTTGAATACCTTAACACTATATAACGGCGTAACATCACTTTTATTCAATTTAAAATAGAAACTGAACACGTTATAAAGTCAATAGTAATTGAGTATTCTTTGCAATTCTTAAATTTTTTTTATAATATAGAGACCTATTTACTTTTGTATAAGACAACCCAACACTTTTTTTAAGAGTGTAAAAAATACATGCATTTGTATTTATTCCCGTTTGAATTTCTGTAACAAAAGGTCTGTTTTAGATGGTAGGAGTTAAAAATTTTCTATGAACATGTTGTTTGACGAACCTTAAGCAATCAAAAACTCTATGATATACGATATAAAGCTTATTTTTATGCTTAACCTTTGATTGTTATATTATTTAATAGTATTTACATGAACTGTGAAAAATCAATCGAAACCCGGTTTCTGGAAAATGTCCATTAATCGATCACCCTAGTATCCATCTTATCCAACTGGTGCACCAGCGGTAAGCGCGCTAATTATTTTCTGTGGTTTAGCATGTTGCCGTTTGAAGATACATTTTGTTCTAATGATTACCGGGGTTGAGTAATCTTTATCAGTACAACTTGTGAACTGAGACATATTTTATACCCGGTTCATAGTAACTCCGCAATACTTACGCATGATTGAAGGTAACGTACAAGTACCACGATATCTTTCGGTCACTCAAGCCGAATGGAAAACGTCTTATACCGTTCTGAAACCCGACAGAAATATAG
Source organism: Gymnocheta viridis (assembly GCA_956483585.1). Classification (NCBI taxonomy): domain Eukaryota; kingdom Metazoa; phylum Arthropoda; class Insecta; order Diptera; family Tachinidae; genus Gymnocheta; species Gymnocheta viridis. Next base: position 24,950,820 of record OY101440.1, on the reverse strand, counting down.
TCCTAATAAAGATTCAGATTTTTGAGTCCTTCATTTTAAAGATATTGTTATATATTTAAAAATTTTTCAATATACAATAATAATAATGATTCTCCTGGATAATTGTGGCTTGGTTGGCTCTCCATCAATATAAAAAAAATGGAGTTGCGACTTCTTTAAGCGGAAATTTGTAAAATTACAGAGAGTTCAATCTGGACAAGTGAAACCATAAGGCGAATTAATATGTACTGGTGCTTTTGCAGAAAATCATGTACAATATCAAACTATGATTATTGTGAAACGGTAGACTTCCCATTTTACAAGAATGGTGCCCTTACACCTTCTTTGCAGATCGAGTATCATTTTCACTTAGTAAAGAATTTTTAGCCCATAATTCATTCCGTCGGGCTGAAAGTTTTATTTTTCCTTGAGTATATTAAATAGCGATTTTGCTGAGGATGTTTCGAGAACTACAAGCCTTTCTTTTTTGCCTTTTTGTATGAACAAACACCTTTAAAGCTTTACATGTGTATGTTCTTAATGATCTCAAACTACAAAAAATACATAATAAAATAATTAAAGAAACGAATATCACGGTCTTTTGTAAAGCATAAAATATTTATAGCTCTTCTTTTTCAAATACTGTAATATTTATTTATAATACCAATAAAAAAATTCGGAAGTTTTTATTCTTTACCAACTGAAAGAAGTACTGAATTAAATATTAAAAAATTTCTTGTATACCACGTTAATCGTATTTCAATCAGCTATTTAAATCACTTCCATCCTATGATATCTACGTGCTAAATTCATTGAAGTTTAGCCATAAATAAAACTACTTTGAGTATGACTTTACTAATGATTTGTATCCCATATAAAAATTATTTAATAGAAATATTAATATATACACTTTGAATAGACGAAAAAGATATATTCTTTAAAGATTTAAGCGTTGCAGAGTTCTGCAGTGCAATAAAGCCATAGACAATAAAGCTATTGAGGAACAAATAGGAGATAAAATAGTTTCCTCTTCTCCGCATTAAGTAGCAGCACCGCTCAGTAAGGATGTTTTTCACAGTCAGACTTTGAAAGGAAAAAGGATTTTCATCTCTGTGAAGACTTTATGGAATAAACGCTTAACCGCAGAGAGATTCTGTAGAATATATTTACTGAGTGAAGCCACTATTCGATGATCAAAAACGATAAAGCTCTTACGCCTACCCAAAGGCCAAAATTCTTAAACAGAGAAAAAACTCTTAAAGAGAAAATCCTAAAAGTTAAAATACCAAAAAAATGCGTAGATAATAAGGTTATAAGAGCTTTCTTTTTCAATAGCAATGGAAAATAATTCCAACCGCAATAATATGCTCTTATTGATAAACGAATCTGCGAGCAATATGGAAAAGACTTGTTTCCCAAACACTCATTCGTCTGAAATTTTTATTAAATTTGTAAACCAACAACAAAAACTATTTATACTAATTTGTTTTGTTCTTTTTAATTAATTAATAACTATTCGCTAACGCTTTCTAAAATCAGCAAGAAGCGCTGAAATTTATCTCAAATTGATAAAACTATAAAGAATGCTATTGAAAGCTCGTCAAAGTACATTAATCGGAAAAAAATTGCAAACAAAATGATTTCATTTCGTAAGCAAGTTTTAGAATTTAATTAAAGTCGATAAACTTTAGAAATTGCGTAAGTTTTTAGAAAAATCACTTCCATTGCGAAAATTATGAAAACTCGCGAAACAATTTCAAAACCGGAGTGACTAAAATTGGTAAGCAAAATCATTTAAATTTTAAAGAATGTCATCAAAGGAGATGACATTTCGACCGCTAAGGAAATGTGTCGGACTTCTTCTGGTTTAAGGCAGACCAAATTATTGATGCATCCATTTTCATATAATGGCATCTTAAACCTCAACAGGAATAATTTACGGCTTGTTATTTCTTTTTTCTGACCACTTTGGACTGAACTATCCTCTGTGGAAAAGTAACCAAGTTCGTTCAAACTTGTGTCGTTTATGCTTAGAGGATGACGAGATGGCGGCACACATTCTTTGCGAATGTGTCGTCTAATGTAACAGCAGAAGGCGTATTTTTCATTCAGTGTTTCTGTGTTCGGATGATATTAGGCGGGGTTCTCTAATATCATAAGGACAGTCATACAGAGATTGATTTCATTTAACTTACAGATCTATGGCACAAAAGATCCATCAGGTGTCGCAGTGTCGGTCTTTGAAATAGATCTTCCTATTGTAGAAAAACAGATAATTCAGATTGCAGATTCCATCATATATAGATAGGCACAATCAATGGAATCAAAATCAGTGAAAATTAAGCAATTATATAAAAGAATATTTCGAAATAGCTTATGATTGCGCAAATGACAAAAACTGTAGATAATAAAACCGATAAAACTAAATTTAATTACGAATACGATCTTTAAACACATCGCAATAAATGAAAATGGCGACTTTTAGAAAAAAGTCACCAAAGTCAATTGATCCGTTTGGATTAAAAATATTCCAGGAATCAGCAAAGAAAATTTTTTCCGAATGGATATTAAATGTAATAACTGGTACGACTACTAAATTTTGAAGATTATTATGAACTGTCTGATTAAAAGGCACACTTTTTCATATTAAAAAATTGCTTTTGAATACAGCCAACTTAAATTGAAATGGGTAGTAAAGAACTATAAATTTTCGATAAATATTTGGTTACAGGCAAATATGTGAATACTTTTATATCTTTGGTGTAGTGGGCATTTTTGATATACAATAGCACTTTTAGCCTCAACTTTGTTGGGAGAAGAAAAGCTTATGCTTTCATTTAAACACAACATTAAATGTATTGTTTATTTTTATTCTTTGTTGATTTGTTTTAAATAAATTGTAAAAAAAACATAATTTTATGTCATTGATTTTATATATCTCTTTCTATATTAAAATTCGTTTTATTTGTGGAATGTCTAGACATTGAAATATTAAATGTATACCCAAACGAGTATATGGCGTACTATGAGTTCAATTTTGTATCTTCAAATGTATGTATAATAAATATATAAAAAGCCAAAGCCATTTTTTCTGCTATTGTGTGTGAAATTTTTCACAATTGTAAAAATTGTGCATCGTTTCTTTATTCGCCAGCATAGACATTTATTTATTTCAATTATTTTTAGTAATGACAATGAAAACTGTTTGTAATGACAATGAAAACTGTTTGTATTCTAGATCAGGATAAGCATTTTTTCGATTTGTGGTCCTTTGTGCACTGAGTAATTATAATGAACATTGAAGTAAAATCGCGAAGAAAACGTATAATAAAACGGCAATTAAAGCAATGCTATTAAATGAGATCTAAGGAAATAAATTACTTTAATCCAACGGATTTATATTTTTTTCTTGGCTCAATTGAATTAAAATAGTTTCCCAACTCTTAACCATAAAATTGTAGACATTAATAAAAAATATCGTTTTACAAATTTTGACTTTGAATAAGTATTCTTCAAAAAGAACGAAGATTGTTATAAGATACAGTTCAAGGTAATAAAAGGAAATTTGAAAAAATCATTATTATTTACTATTTGATATACTGTAGTTTTGTTATGTAATGAAAATAAAAAAATAATTATGAACTTACTATAACAAGATTTTGCTTAGATACTTTTCTTTTGATCTATTCCAAAGGAGGAAGAAGACTTGTCATAAAATAGCCCTCGTGAAAGGTTCTTAAATCATAATGACAAGTTATAATTCTGGGTCTTCATGTGAATTGAACAATCTACCATCACATAATTTATTTAGTTGTAATGAGCAAGTATCAATTGGCATAATTCAGTTACTCTGTGACAGGTCCTAGATTTAATCTTAACGTGCTTGTTTAGTAGCTGTTACAATTCAAGAGTACAAAATATTTTACTCTTTTGATATATTTTGCAAAAACGGGTTTATTTACTTTCATTGTGCCCGATTGTAAGTCGTGTTATCATATGAAAAGAAGAGGCTACACCAACATGAATTCCTTTGGTTCTGTTCAACAAAAAGAAATATTACTAAAGTTTTCGGAGTACTACTATTTGGGAAGGAGAGGTTGTTCAGGTAACTTAATACATGTTTTCCGCTTAGTTCCATATAACTGGTTAAAATCCAATAGTGTTAAGTAGATTCATTAAATTCGGAAAAACTTAAAGTATAAACAAATTTTACTTGGGCAAGCATAAATTATTTAAAATTATTTTGGATGCTTTTACTGTAAAATAGTACAATTGCTTCACTGTGAATAGCTACACAGTGGTCTGTCCGTAGGTCGTTCAGCCTGATAAAATTAAGCCAGCAAAACAGCAGGTGTAAATGCTTTACAGCCTTTTGATTTAAAAATATTTTTTTCTTTTGTTTAATATTTCAAAAGCAACAGTAAAGAAGTTTGAGATGGAACAGTGCGCAAGTTGTGCAGAACGTCCCTTGGTTGATGTTTCTGGATTTTCTTCCACGTTTTCGCATACGCGTTGAATATATACGGCGGTATGCACCGCACGTAGTCTTCCGGCCCCAGGAAGACTTCTTATCGAACCGTGTTGACGAAAGGTGGCAACCAGCCGATTTATTGTTGACACCAAAAATCCACTCCACTATTTTAAAATTTTTCAAAACTTCTTTGCACAAAGCTTAAACAAAAGTCTGTATTATGTACATTTAAGTCTGACATTTTTCAAATTAAAGCTATCTGACTCGTTGGAACATGTCAATCATTTGCCTACATCCTTGAACGTGGGACAATAGCTACGATGTTTTACAGTGATGAAAAATTCTTTCAGATTACATTTAACTAAATACAGATACAAATGAAATGCATTAGTTTTTAAATATATGTATAATTCTTCTTTGGATATGAAGGGTCAACAAGTCTTATGTTAATAAGAATAAGTTTTATAAAAATCGTTATGTGAAATTGATTATTAACGATTGTTAATAACATTTAATAAACACATAATTTGAGGAGGAGTATTTACATACAAGCATTCATAATATATTTTTTTATAGCGGCAGCTGAAATCCCAAACGCCGTTTAGGCACATCTTAGAAAAAATATTAAAATTTAAATTGGAAACAGTTTGAGCACTCAATGGCGCAGGAAAAAGCGACGAAGTAATATTATATGAAATAATTGATCATTAGTGATGAAAATGTCGTACTAATCGAAAATTATTTAACTTGTAAGAATAAATAAGATGCAATTTGTTTATCAAATCAAGCCAGAATAAAAAAAAAAGAATTTTGAAAAGAAATGTCGCATCAACAAGTTCAAAACCTATTTGTTCTCAATCTAAGCACATGCTATATTATTGTTTATAGAAACCAATATTTTATTGTATTAATTCAATGTTATAGTAAATTGTTTCGATTACAAAAACTTTTTTATATTGCCATTAAGATCTAATAAATTAAAATTAATTTCAAATTGCAGGCTGGTAATGAACTCTGCCTGAATTTTACGTTTTCATACGAATCTTGTGGGAGAAAAGTTATCGGAAATTTAAATGTTTAAATATCTCAAGCAAACTTGTGGTTGCGTTAACTTACTTCTATAGAAAAGTATATGGAATTACTGACATTTATCATCTAATACAATGATCCTAAAATAATAAAAGAATAAATTTTTCCGTGACTATTGTTTAATTTTTACGAGCATTGTAATTAGTTTTTAAATATTTTCTGTGTTTTAATAAAATAAATTAGTTTGTATAAATGCAACATTAAGTTTCCATACAAGTACACAATATTTTATTTTTTTGCATGTAGAAATAAATGCGAATTTTAATGACTGTTATTCTGGCAGAAGTCCGTACCAGGCTTATAATATTATAAAACAAAAACTTCTCCTATAAATTATAACAAAGCATTAGAAGTTATTCGTTTTTACATCAAATGGAATGAACATAATAGACTAAAATGGGTCATGCTCAATAGAAAAATGAAAAAATATTGTAAAAAATATTTGTGTATAAGAATATATACAAACATAAATACATATAAATATAAGAATATACTCTAAATACAGCATTATTAATGGGGCATGACAATGAATAGTTTAGAAAAAAATGATCTTTCATATTTTTGTAGAAAAATTTTAATCTTTGTGGCTTTAAGAACTTGTGGAAATTTTGCAAAACTATATTTTACGAAAGCAATTAAAATATATCAAAAATTTTATGCAAAACTTGAAGATTATATTGGATTTTATATTTTTATTTTTTATATATTTATTGCAAATGAATTCACAATAAATAGAAAGAAAACTCAATAGAGTCATATTGGAGTTTTTATTGATTTATTGCAGAATTCTATCTTTAGTTTTCTAATCGCCAATATAAATGCCAAAAGCCATAACATATGAATTATAAATTTCCATGAATTTAAAATAAAATTAGAAGTTGAAGTTCATACCCAAGCTGAAATAATTTGTAAAATTTATATTTTTAATACACAAGAATTTTGTACATTTTGTATATTTTACGATAGAATTTGTTGAAATAAAGTAAAGAAATATTTCGTATATTTGTTGAATAGTTTTATTTCAGTGTACATGTGTTTATGAAGTGTTTATGTAAAAATATAAAGACTTTTTGGCTTTGAAAGTCACAAGCAAAAATGACTAAATAAATTGTAAATAGAGTATTAAATTTTTCTTATTACTTTTTAAGTAATTTGGTAAGCGCTTGTTACACATCGATAATATATATATAAAAACTTTAAAAGTTAGTTAATTTTGTAATATTTTATTTTACAGATAAAATTTTTTATTCTACAACTATTAGAATTTAAGTTAATCTGTCACAGAGCTAAACTGTGTGAAAATCGTTTCTTTCGAAAATGACATGATAAGTTTAATATCTTGTAAATTAAAGATCTATTAAATTAAAACATTTTAATTTAAAAACAAATTTAATAATAAAAAATAATAAAATTTTTACTGCCAAATTGAAATGGCAAGCAAATCAAAGTATTTATAGATATAGAACTTGATAGTTCTATATGATTTTAATTACACTATATATATTGAAAATTATGTTTATCATATTTACATAACCTGTGTGACAAGTGGAAAACATAGTCTCGAGAAACATCTTAAACGTACTACAGATCACCAAACTCCTATCCGAAATATTTTGTCTATTTTATTTTATTCAAACCTTCCTGCGGGACTGGCATCCAAATTTATTTCGTCATTTCGCCAGAAGTATTATTTTTATTTCCCTAAACTACTTTTTAAAAATAAAGGAAAACTATTTTCTTGCTGGCAGTTTTCTACGAGGAATTTTCCATCTCTATCAATTAACATCAATAAGCTTATATCAATGACGCCCAATTCTCTATTTCCATGGCACGCGTCAATTATTGGTTCCACATCAACATTATAAGGTTAAGATTTATTATATTATATTTTCATATAAATTTTCAATGACGTTTTAATTTTTTCAGTTTTATTTCTCCAAGAAAGCCATTTTTAATCCTAAACTAAAAACATTGAGAATTTTAATACAAACTAAACTGTTGTATATATTGAGACTTTTTCTTCATCGTAATTAAATGCATTGAAATTTTCTACAGTAATTCTTACTGATGTCGAAAGTTCCTTTTCCATTCCATTCGCATATTTTATGTGAAAACAGAAGATAATTTTTCTTTGTAAATATATTTTATTAAATGTTATTGTTTTTATATTTATTTATTTTTTATTTTTTGCAATTTTTATCGCTTTTGCCTACATTATTAAAAATATTCGTGATTAGTAAGTATTACGCTATAAAAATTATTTATTTATAATATACCATATTTTGGCGGAAAGTAGAAATTATTTGGTGGCAAGTGAAGGGACATTTGCTATATACCGGTCATTTCTAAAGATAATTGCACATATAAGAAAATAAAATGATTATTAAAAGATTGTTGAAATTATATTTCATTACTTTATAAGGCATTTTGCGTCGGCATATGCAGTTCCGTTCAAATATCTACGACGGCATTTCACGTCATGTCCCTATATTTGCTAAATTTATCGACGACATATGCCGGCTTGTACGCCAACGCGTTAGGTAAAATGTAATTTGCTTTGAAAACTCCTTGAAGAATCTTATATCATTTAATCGAATTACCAATTCTTTGTTTGAAATTGTATAAGTTTTTATACTAAACAAATTTCAGCGATTGTGTTAGTGATTTCATTAAATCAAAGTTTTATTGAAAGCAAACAACATATTACATTGCCTACGGTTATTATTAAAATATTTCTTTTAATATTTGTAATTTACATTTCTCAACAACCCTTGTCAATTTATCAAGATTTCCTTAAGACTTGTAGTGTTTTGTAACAGTAAGATGTTGGAAAGTAAAACTTCTTCGTATAATATTAAATGAAAAAGTTTTTAATTTCAACAGAAAATATTTAAAAGGAAAAAAATAACTACCAAACAACATACTTTAACAGTATTTGTTTGTAATATATTATTATTTTTTATCCAACAAAAAATGTACATTGAACTTATGTACATGTGTAAGAAATGCATGTCCATGATAAGACAATAAAGGCAAAGAAAGGCAAAAACGAAAGCGACAAATATTTAAATATTTCCTGTACATATCGCTCATTTACTGCAACATTGTCCCAACTTAATCAAATAATATTTTAGTGTTTATGATATAATGATTTATACAAATATATTGTATACCCAATTCTTGAAAGAAGAATATTATTTTATTTCTTCATTAACCGTGCAGTCGTCCAGCATCTAAATGAGACAACAGTGGTCGCGCAGACTACATACGTAGTCTATTCTTAAATTGAAATAATTTTATTTTGATATAACTTCTTTATTTTACTTACGGAATTATAATCAGTACAGTATGCTTAGCTATATAAAATCAGCAAAACTTGAAGTTCTTATGAAACTATGTGCTGCCCGATGTTTACTTTAGAACGTTAAGCTTTCATCACGAACGTAGCCAATTTTTCTCAGGATCTTGATGTGCACAAACTGACGCCATTATGTATGGATTTTTTTTGTTTATGAGTAGCTTTAAAGTATGTTAAGCTACTTGTTTTTGTCAATTAGGAAGTTGACAAACTATAAATCAAAATTTTATGTCTTTGTTGGTCACTGGCTTTGTTGACAAAAGTAAAAGTGACACAATTGAGGATTCTAGCAATTTTTATTTATCAATGTATGAGTCAATATGTGTTAATTTTTTTTAAGCGTGGCATACTTTATCCAATGTTGTTGACTATCTTATTTCTTATGTTTATAGCTCACTAACTAGCACAACACTTAAAATTAATACGCACCATAAAAAAAGTAAACGTGACATTGACCAATATTGTCAACACATTATAATACAGCTTATTATGCTTTTCTTGATTATGCAATTAAAAACAAATATATTTTGAGTTTTCTCTATAAATTGTGCTGCAGTCTAAGAAGACATACATACACATTGGTCATACAATATGAAAAATTGCGCAATTATATAACAATTGTAAGAGCCACTTTAGTAAATGCCTTTTGTAAAAATGTATTTTGAAACCATCAGTATTTACAATATAAAATAAATCAGCGTTGGCTATTTAAAATAACAAAATACAAAGTACAAATGTAATTAAAATACATATACAAAATACGAATTTGTATTTTAAATACTAATCACAAATGCAAATGTAACTGTAGATTTTTGTCATCACGTTAGTTGAGCAACATATTTGTATTGCTTGTCATTTACAGAAAATATGTATAACATATACATACTTCATTCATAGTTTCGTTTCATGCTACGAGTAGTGAGTGTCACACAAAATGAACAATGTCAAAAGTAAAAAAATATAAAGAAAAACAAAAAGGAAATAACAAAAATTGTCAACTCATTTAAGTAGTATTTTTTAAAAGAAGCAAAACTTTCGACATACTTCAGAAAAATGTTAAGCATTGTTCAAAGGAGAAGAAGAAGTTTATATTTATAAACATAATTTAAATGGAAAAAATTTTTATGTTAGAAAAATGTTGATGACAAAAAAAGAGTAACCAGAAACTCAATTAAACGTTGTTCGATTAATCAAATAATAGTTTTTATTTTTTTTTCGAATAAGTTAAAATTGTGAATTTTAATCAACGAATGAACGAAAAATAATGGATGTATTCTATAATGAATTACATTTTCTAATATATATTTTGATGTATTGTGTTACTAGTTTACACTGTTATTTTTTGATGAGTAAAAAAATAAGCAAAACAGGCTAAAAAATTAAGTGGTTTTTTAAAGAAAAAAGGTATTTCTTCTTTCTGGAAAAACAGACTTTTGTAAATCGCTTACCAGCTTTTGATCATTGAGTTTTCAAATAAAAATATAGAAAAACGAACGATCTGATTATAAATTTTGTTTTTCTGTTTTTGAAATCTTTTGTCATCTAGGCGATTTTTGTTGTAAAATCAAAAATACCTGTAAAATAAATTCACCTTGTTCTAGACCATATGTTTTAGGAGATGCAATATAAAGCTCGTAAGTTCTTTTAAATATACATAATTTTAGAAGTTTGCTTAAACTGCATACGGAGCATAAATGAATTGTTCTTCATAGTTTTAGTCTTGCTGTTATTATAACTAGAGTACGCCTAGTGGTCGATATTCGAACGCCAGATTAAACGTATATCTATTTTAGTTGCATTAATCAAAAGAGAAAAAACTACCTAATTACTTATTACTTTCCTAAAGGAAAAAAATTAAACGAAATAAAATGCATACAAACACGCACATTTATAAAAATCTTCTTACTGATATTCATTCATTTGTATGTAGGAACTCTTTTTAAACACTTATCACGAGAGTATAATAATTTTATGAAATCACCGGAAATTACTAAATCATGGCTACATTTTTGTAACCTTTGTAAAGAGCATTGCATTTTTAACAAAGAATTAAACATTTTATTTCTAGTAGGATTTCTTTCTATAGATGTAATTATTTTCAATAGCCCGCCCTTTTAACAGTTTTCATGATCGGCAAACTGCAACTACATTGAAATGATTAAAATTCATTATTAATATAGAGAAAATTTTGCGGTTACGGTACGCAAAACTAAAGCATTTTTGCATCGTCGTGAAGCCCTTTTTCGGTGAGTAATTGTAAAACTGTGAAATTGTGATGTGAAAAATTAAATTCGTGTACATCTTTCAACTTAAAATATCTCTGTTGTAGCACATAGTGTTGGGCAAGACCCAGGCTCTTCCATTTTTCATTGATCTTTGGAATTGGGCATTCCAAAAACGACAGTAAGCCATACTTACATACTTAACATATTGATGGATAATGAATGGCTAATGGATGATGGATTACGTCTATTATCAACAAGTTGGCGCCCTTTTAGGTGAAAAACTTCCTGACAGTGTGATTTCTCGAAGAGGCGATTGCATTTTGGCCACCGAGATCTTTTCTTTTAAACCATTTTTTTAATTGGGGATTCGTAAAAGAATTGTTCTATCTCAATGGCAAACAATCGATTAAAAACCTAAAAGATGTATTCGTGAAGTCATCGAGGACATTCAGTAGCAAATATGCAAATTGGTGATGGAATAATCACATGAGAAGGACATGGCCCTACAGGCATAGGCATGGCGGTCATTTGGCTGATAAGTTTTCCATTTTGAATGGGATACCCTCCTTTTTACAATTAAACAAAAATCCGATGATTTCTCTTAGAAATACTACTGTTTTCTTATCAAAGTGAATCCTCTTATTGGAAGACTCTATTAATAGCTAAATACTAGAATAACTAAATCAAAAAACGATTTTTTTTGCAGCGCATTCTTAAATTGTCGCACCTCCATTCAGAACTCAGCTGTTGACTCAACTTTTGTAACTTTCAATCAGTATAATTTTTTCTTCAGTATACTTACGTTTGTACATTTTATTAATTTTTTAATGTTTCAAGATTATTTTATGAGTTCAATAGAAAATAAAAATTTAGACTTTTTGAGCATAAATTTAAAATAAAAAAAGCAAAAAAAAAGCCACGGAGTCAAAACGGAAATTTCGAGGCTAAAAGACAAAAAAAAAATGCTAAATCCAGCCTCGGAAATGCTAAGCTGCCAGTACGGAATATTGCAACATATTGTCTTGAATTAACATGGTACAATATTGACCGATAAAGCTCAAGTTTCTTAAAGGTTTAACCTTTAATATGTTTGTTAAATAAGATAAATTTAATGTGTGCATTAAAACTAGTTTTCCCTATTCTACTATTAAACCTACAATATCTTTATTAATCGTGTATGAATACGGTTATAAATCTATAGTTGAAGTTTTATTTTGCGGCAGTAAATGTTGAACAAAAATTCGGCTTACGTACATTAATTCAAAATACATATAAAAGCATAAAGAATATTAAGTAATGAATTCCATTAACGTATAACAAAAAAAAAGTGATGAAAAAATAAAAAGAAATTTAAAATCTTGTTTAAGAGAAAAACTGAAATCAATAATATTTTTCTTAAATGCTTATGTTCCATTAAAGACATCAAACTACACAAGAGTATTTTTAAAACACTTATGTAAACACTTATGTTCATTTGATTATATTTGCTTTTTAGTTCTTTTTGTTTTGTCTACTCTTACCTAATTCAAAAATTGTTTTTTTTACTATTTTCTTTCTATGCTATTATTGCTATTTGATCAAGTATATAATAACTTTACACCCCAAAGGCAGTTTGTCAATGTAAGTTTTCAAACTTCTACTAAACGCCTTAAGGTATTTTGTTTAGTGTTTATTGTTTGTATTGTTATATAAAGTTAGAAAACTTTGTTCATTTACAGAAGAATGTTTTAGTTTATTTGTTAACAATACACTGGTTGTACTTGTTAAGTGTCTGTAATGACAGTAAGATTGTTTTAAAGTCTAACTAAGTTAGATTTTTTTGTTAATTTTTTTTTGTGTAATATGCAGTTTCATATATTTTATAGACGATTTTACATTAAAATTTGTTGTAAAGAGTAATCAATGCCAAAAAAGATTAAATAAATTTTGTTGGTGGCACTCACTGGTAGAGCTTCAATTACAATTAAGGGAAATGTAAAAAGCTAAAAAATTAGCTTTTGAAACATTATTAATTTGGTGAAATTAAGCTCTAGAAAGGCGAAAATTTCGGAATATCTATCAGGAATACTAGAAAATTAAAAAAAACATTAGATGTCCTGGTAAATAGCATTTAATTCTTTGTAAGTAATCAAAGACAACCAACCATTCGCGTTTTAGCTTTTTCTTTACATAATTTCTTTTTTTTTATTTATTGTATTTTCTTGTTGTTTATTCTTATTTTAGCCATCTAAACATTTAATGATATTCTTCAGATATTTTTTATGTCTAAAGGGAATATCTCCATTTAAGTTGAAGTATTTGTTTTAGCTTAGTGTGGCTTGGTCAACAAAATGGCATATTGAAAAATATTTATATAAATAACATTCCAGGATATAATTTTTTTATAAGTTTTTCATTTTTGCTTACTAAAATTGATACATGCTTGTATGTTGTACATTAAGTTTATATTTTTAGACATATTTTTTCCTTTTTTACCATTTTGCTATCGCAGGCGTAAAAGTGTAAAGTAAATTTGCACTTTACATAATCATTTTAAATATGAAGAGAAAAACTGAAATTGTTTCCTTGCAAAGGAATGAAAGAAGCTTTAAATATAAAATAAAGTGTCAGGTAAAGTGGCAGGCTTTTATTTATTTTTATCTCCTGCATAGTAGTATAGTGTTATGTTTTGGCCAAAACCCTATAAGATTTTTGATTCAGTTTGTAAGCATATTAAATTTCTTATGAACGTTGGCGTAGGACTATCAATTAGTTGGATAATGTTATTAAAATTACTATTTCCCTTCTTTACGTACTGGAACTCAGAGTTCTGAGGCTGGCAAAAATCACTTTGTTTGAGAGGTGTTATTTTACTGTATATCGTAACTCTTTTTCGTATATAAACGGTTTTCACAAAACTGATATTCAAGCAAACTTTTTTTTAATTTTAAATCCATTAAAAGATGCAAGGTTTTTCTCATTTTAACTAATTTTCTATAAGTTCAAATTACTCTCAAAAGGCTTCTATTTATATTTTTTAATGCTTTTTTTACAGATTTAAACAAACTGGACCTTCTTGAATTCTGACAAAGATATCAGAAATAATGTGCCTTCACATCGGTATTTCAACTTTCTGGTTATTGACCTTTCATTATTCGGATTTTTTGGCGAAATATTTTAACCTGCTCATAGTGAGTTTCAAGCAAAAATTTATTATTTTTTTGTAATCAGGTAATGAAAAAGATCAAATATTTTGATTTTTGATATTGAAAATATTTTTTAGGACGTTTCAATTTCTTTACGGCTTAACAAAACCTAATAGCTAATATTGGTTTGAAGATTCAGGCATCACAAAGGGATCTCATACGAACACGAAGTTCTTTAAGCTGGATTCTCAAACTATTATTTTATAACTTATTAAAAGTTGGATATTTATATGTTTAAAGGAATGAAAAAAAATTTATTAAATTACCTTGCCGAAATTTGTGTTAAAAACAAGTGATAAGCTTCAGGGTACTTGTAAATATAAATGCTAAAACACAATCAACAAACAGCTCACTCTTAAAATTTGTATTTATTTATTTATTTAAAGAATAAATAAGGAACAAAGGCAAAAGAATTTTGCAGTATACAGAAAAAGTTGGCATTGCTTTATAGAAGGAAAAGTTAAGATACCAAAATATAAAAATAAATAATTTTTTTTTGTAAAATGAGGAGGTAGATTATTTTTCTTGCTCATTCGGCATACTTATATAATCTTATTCTAAAATTGCTTATTATTATCAAACAACAAAACACTATGACCCTTTTCCAAATGAAGTTAAAAAATCTAGCCACGTCCCAGCATTAGTCTCACAAGCTCAATAGTATCTGCTTTACTTGGCATTTGTGTAAACGAATTTTTTTTTGCTTTAGTTGAAGTGTGAGTTTGTTCCTTAAGGCGTCTGTAGTAGGTCGTGTTTGAATAATTTTTTTTTCAAATTCCATTGTGTTCTACTTTCTATAACCTTTTTTCTGACTTTTATGTAAATATTGTATTTCATTTTCAATACACTGAACAAAGTATAAATACAAAGGAATTGTATATTTTTAAAAAAGAAATGCAATCGAATAAGTCCTATATTGACTTATTATGTTTGTTAATAGTATTACTTTTTAAAAAAACATTTAAAAAAACTAAGTTGATAAAGATACAAATAAAAATATACGCTACTTTGACAATGTTAGACTTTTTCTGTTCGAAATATAAAAAAAAGTCATTAGATATTACAAAATCGTGTTATTAGCTGTCTTGGTGATGCCAATTTTCCGCCAATGAGAAAGAACCAGAAACCGCCAAAAAAGTTTTAGAAAATTTATCAGCTATTGAAAAGTCAGCCGCGGCAGCAAATGGAAGCATTTGCTTTTTCTAATAAAGCCATAATATACCAAAATATATTAAGTTTAGTTCCTTTTATTTAATATTTTGGAATTCTTGATTCTTGAATTTAGATTACCAAGTAAACAAAAATCTGTACATTTTCTTTTTCACTTTTAGTTTTCAAATATCAAGCATTTCAATAAGGTAAACTCATCGGCGAAATGATACAAAATGAGTGCAGTAAAAAGACTATAATAAAAAAATGTAATAGAATAAAGAAAATAGAACCAAAGTTGTTAGAACAAGTATCTATCAGCAGGGCTGTTTCTCAAACATTATTTATGTCATGTCGTCATCATAGAAAATTAAAAATTTTTTTTCTGTGTAAAAATGTTTGCTATCGTTTCTAGTTTATTTGTTTTTCAAGTTACCACAAGTATGTGTGTATTGGATTTTTGATTGTTTTGTTGTTAGTTGTTTTTTGTTTTTTTTTCCTTAAGTCTCTGGTTTTTGAAAATTTCATACAGCATGATTTGACTATTGAAAGTCATGTATTCCGAAAGTTATATTCTTACGTTTTATCTTTTTTAAATGTAATTTTACGAAATAACAGGCTGGCATATTAAATTTTTATAACATTTGTCATTTATTATTGTATTGTATATGCAGTTCATATTAATCAATTGCAACACTTTACGCGATTTATTGTACAGAGTTAGGAAAAACCCGCCCAATCTCGTTCGAACGCAGAAGTTTACAGGGTTTTCAATTGCCGACTGCATATATGCGTACGAGTACGTTGTTGGCCGTTTACTAGTTTGTCGTGACCACAATTTTCATAATTTTGTTCTGATATTTATGTAGTCGGCAATTCCTGTCTATTCTTTTTTTTTAATTCAAGATCTGTAAATTTTTCCTTTAAGATAAGTAAAGGACTAAACCACTTGGAACTTGCTTCATTTTGATTGGTTTTAGTTTCATGGTTTTCTGAAAAATTTAATCGGGTTTTCAGTGGGTTTTAATCCAAAGTGATAACTATTTTTGCTAAACTTTATAACATTTTTCAACATTAACAGAATTGGATATAAGAAAATATTCTAGAGGAACAAGGAAAAATTTTTAACATTAATTAATTTCAACTTACACGGCAGAACAGAAACAACGTTGTTTTTCGGGAGCCGCGACACCCCGATCATATGTGATCATGTTGTGTCGTCGTAAAGCACCTTCTTGGTCAGCAATTGTGAAACTTGTAGAAAAAGTTGGGTAAAATCAGTTATGTGAAAAATTGAACTCGTATTACTTTGCTCAACTGAGAATATTGGAGTTGTATCCCATAGTCTTGGGGAAATCCCAGATTTGTCATTTTCTTGTCGATCTTCGGAATCGGGCACATCTAATTCCAGGATTACAAATGTTGAACGAGATATTGAGATTCATGGCTTTTTTGGAACTACTTGAAAGATATGGTCTATAAAAATGTACCACAATCGATTCAGGAACTCAAAGATGGAATTATGAAATTATGGAGGACATTCAGCCACAACAGTGTGCACTAGTGAATAGAATATGATCCTGCAATCATAGCCATGGTGGCTATTTAATTTTCCATTATTAATGGCATACACTCCTTTTTACACTAAAGAAGCATCCGATTATTTAAAGATCTTAAGAATAGCTTGATACTAGATTAACCAAATCACAAAGAATTTTCTTGCAGCGCACCTCTATCAAAAACTCAACAGTTGACTTTTGTACAATTATAACTTAAAAGCATTCGCAATTTTTTTCAAACAATATATGTTTTATAACAGTGGACTTACGCTCATATATTGGAATCCTTTTTTTAATACGACTGAATTATAGTTTTAAGAGTTTAGTAGAAAATTTGGATTTCAAAAAAAAACCTAGCCTTTTTGCGGTTTATTTAAAAAAGAAAATGTTAAAAAATCGACGAAGCTAAGACGTATATTTCGTGGCTAAGAGACAAAAAAGCCTAATCTGGCATAATTGATGCTTGATTAAAACAAAAAAAATCCATCCAAAATAAATATCCAAATATTCTTTGATTTTTAACATTATTAGTGCTGAGGAGTTACTCTCTATTCCGATTCGTAACAAAATTGCTACGAACTCGAACTATTTTTACATTGATATTGCTTTCGCATCACAATAGAGATTAACCCCGCTGATTTGAATGTTTTTCTGCACTTGTTCCGTTGCATGTTTACTCCTGTCAATTTCGTGTGCTACTCACTTTTATCACGTATAAAATTGAAATTTAATCCCTGTCGCTAAAATTACGAAAGCAAATTTTGTGTAGTCGTTTTGTTTGTGTCCCATTCTGATCATTTATAACACACGATTTTATTCTTCGGAAATATTTCATCATAAAAACATGTTCGCCTTTTTGGTTGTTTCAACCTGAAAGAATTATTTTAAGTTAGATTAATATCCAAATTAGATTATTTTCCTCCATTACCATTTCAGCTTGTAAAAATGTCTACTTGATCAATGCATTCTTTTTATATTGAACTTGTCGAATTATGCAGCGTGAACAGCAATCTAGTATACAAGAATCAGCTTTGCGACTCACATTACCACAAATGCATTTCAATCTGTTTTGAAAAAAAATATTAATAAATACTTTTAGCTCAAAATTATGCGCATTCCCAGAAGTAATCAGATCTGCAATTTTTTATTCAAACAAACCCAGATCTCTCCACAAATCATTGAGCACATTGAGCTTCCAATCTTTAACTATTGCAAATAAAAGAGAAACACATTTTTGGTTATTTCTTCATGGACATTTTTCGGAATAAAAAGTTTCTATTTAACCCTAAGGAAATTACAATATTTGCCATTATATTATATTTTCACTAATATTTAGTAATGCATAGTAAAAAAAATAATGAAAATCCTTTCGGCCAAAAACGTATGGTTCTTAAGGGATTAAGAAATATTGGTACGTTATAGTTCCAACGTACATATATGTATTAAAGATTATAAGAAATACAAGACGCAATATGGAGTTTATAAGGATGTAAATTTTTTTTCATATAAATTTTTCTCAGACATTTCATTATAAATATTACATTACAGAAAAAGTATTTCGCTTACATTGTTTTTAGGAAATATGCCAAATAAATAATAATAAGCAACAGTAATTTAATAATGTTGAACAAAAATCTTTTGAATTTAAAACATTTTTAACACACTTCAAATTTTATTTCAGCATGTTGGCCCGGAGAATACATTATCCAACCTCGAATGGAAATCATTGAAATGAAAACACGAGTGGATGGAGAAAAAAAGAACGAAGAGCTTTATGGAGCAATATGTTTGAGTGTATAGAATATGTTTTACCTATACCTACACAAATATCGTCACCTAAAATTCAAAAAGCCATAAATACACTTTTGAGATTTTTAATGGAAAAGCAAAAAATGTTATGAATCTAAAACTATCTGATTCTTTGTAGCCGCATTTTGTAAGTAAACTTTATAAACTAGCAGGTCGTGCTATCGACCATAACTATAAATCGCTAAAGCCATAAAGGCTAAACTTCGCTAAAATAGGGAGACGTAACAAATTGAAATTCAAAAAAATAATAAAAAAAAATTTACTATATAATTTTGTTATTTAAATTTTTTTTGGAAATAATTGTTCTTATTTCCTGATATTTTTCGCAGATATAAAATTTCATTATCGTTTTATTTTTTTTATCAATATATTTTAGAAATTTAATTTTCTTTACGTTATACATTTAAATTGTTAAGGGTTAAGAGAAGCAAATTCTAAAAACTGCGTATGCTCTTAGCCTGGATCACTTTCGAGTACCTTAGCATGAAATTTGGATTCTTACAAAAAATATATTTAAGCAAACAATATCGTGGTTGTGACAAATACCACATGGTTCTAGAAAACAATGTGATGTTGTTATAGTCGTTATAAAAAAGTTCTTGTTTTGCAACCAAATTGTGATTAATGTACTATAATAATTTTGCTCGTTTGTTACAACATATATGCACGTTTTGCATAGTAATGTGTGGTTTAAATGTTTTTGATTAGTATTTATCCATAAACGAACATTGACTAAAACCTGCTACATTGGCTTCTTGAGAATTTAAGGCCATGGTACTTGTTTTGCTTACATTCGAACTTAATTTTGAGCCATTTTTTAATCACACTTTTGTGACATGTACCATATTATATTTAACTATTAAATTATTGTTATATGATAAAATAATATTTTTGACTGAATACAACATACTTACAGACATTTACTCATCATTGTTTCAATAATATGATTTGACTTTAACCATAAAATTCAATCATATTATTTTGATCTTAGATAATGATTGACTCAATCAACCCTGCTTTTTATTTGCGTGTAGCTGATGTTCGTTATATTTTTAATAATGATCACACGTAGATAGTACACATGCAGCTTCCGCTGTATTTTTTTTTTTTTTGAGTGAAACTGCGGCTGTTGATGTCATTAAAATAATAACCAAACATTTAATTGTTTCATATTAATTTTTTTGCTGCAACTCGAGATATGCTTTGTGGTTGAGGTGTATAAACCACAATACAAAACAAATTAAAAGGTAGCTGTGTTTTTATCCTTTTTTAAAAATTCGTTAATACTCATATAAAGAAAAAAAAGAAAGACTATGCACATAAAAGTTTATTAATTTTTTTTTTTCATTTTTTATTTAAATAGAAAATTCTTAAATTTTTACCTTTTATGTTTGTGTTATTAAATTTTTTATATTGCGTTAAAATTAATTACCCTTATTCCAGTTGGCGACATCGACGTCACGTTAACACAATACAAAAAATTGCAGATTGTTTACTCGCTCCATAATGCTTGGTTAGTAGTTCTGCTGAATTTATTTGGGTTTGCCCAGTAAGAACTATCGAGACATTACTGTACTAATTTTTCTTTTATCAAAGTTCAGGTATTGTTTCTACCATTTCGCGATCGGATACTAAATTATGTTATGATAAATAACCCCTCTATTATATATTTTTTTAAACATTTCCAAAGTCAATAACTAAAACTTTTCCAATCAATACAGTTAAAAAACAAATTCCGTAAAATAATGAAATTTTAATATATATTTGTATCACCTACGTTTAATTAGGTTTTTTCACCGGAAAAAAATATGTTGGTTTTATAAAAGTTTTTTTCAAATCATTTCTTCATGTCAATCTCTTTTAAAAACCTTTAATAATTCAAAAATATTTTGTTTATTTATTTATACGCATTCCCATACACTAAATCTTATAATTATAGTACAGGATCAGCATAATTGACAAGGCACATGTAACACAATTAAATAATAATAGCAAAAATATTTATGAAACATAAATAATAATAATAATATAAAATGTTATTTATAAATATAATGGCGTTTTCTTTTATAGAAAAAAGTGCAGCATTTTTTTCCTTTTTATTAAAAATTTGTAAAATGATTTTCTGGAATAGTGAATTTTTATTAGAAATTTTTATTAACAAAACTTTTAATTAATTTTTTATAAAATATAAAAGAAATGGTACACCTTCTTCAGAAAGGAAAACGGCATCAATAAAAATATAAAAATATAAATAAAAGTATAAAAAAAAATTATTGAAATGAAGATACACATACTTAAATAAATTATATAATTTTAACTTTGACTATAGAAATTGAAAATAGTTTTCCTAAACTGCGTTGCATTTATCATTATTTAAAAATTGCATGAATGATAGTAGCGAGTTTCAAAGACGAATACTACGAACTAAAAACTTGCACTCAGATAATAGCCTTTTAAATTTTATTTGTATCAGGTTGTTATTTCTTCCAGATTGGGAAAATTTTAAACGACGGCTTATTAGTAAAAATAATCTTGTGCAAGAGATCGCAAAAGCGTACTCTGTAAAGTTTACCTTCATAAGGGTTTATGTGGGATAAAGGCCTCAAATTAAAAACATATTTTAGAATGGCATTGTATGCAGATATTAATTTTTTAGTGCATATCTGATCGCAACTTGCAAAACTATCATTGCCATATATTAGTAGAGGGATGAGGTAGGTTTTATCAAGTAGGATACGTATGTTAGTCGGTGTTAGGTGCTGTGTTTTTTCTAATGAACGTAGCATCGAAAAAATTATTCCTGTAGCGACATTTACATGATCAGACCAAGCTAGGGCAGAATTAAAAATAATACCAAGATTTTTTGTTGATTTTTTACAATTTCGAAGCGCAGGTCGTTTACGATGACGCTAGGTAGAATAGGTGTTTGTGCAGGTGTTTTAGAAATAAATAGGCATTTAGATTTAGACATAAAATATTTTAAGCTGACCTCAATAAGGAAGAGGTTATCAATTTAATTGTTTTTTTTATATTTATGTGAACGAATTTTCAAAATTAGGACGAAGAGCTGGCTGCCTGAAATATTTTATAACGCATAACTCCTACATTTTTCAATCGGTTTTGAAAACACTTTTATATTTTAAAATGTTTTCTTGTATTTTGGTTCGAAGAAAACTCTTTGATCATCACATATCTTCGCCAACTACGATTTTAGTAATTTTTATTTGACAAAGCATCCTTTAACTATAAACTAAAAGCGGACGACATCAGTTTTTAAACTAACCAATTGAACCCATTTTTTATGTATTTGGTATCCCTCACAATGTAAAAAACTTCTGTACTTAATCCACTTATTATTGACATTTAATTAAATTAATGTTGTTGTTTATATAAATAAAATTAATTATGTTATTTAAAAATAAAAGTGCACTTAATAAATGACTTTATTATGTAGAGTCAGGGTAGAACACAGAAAAAAACCTACTACTCTGTTTATTTTTTCTTTAAGTTTAACACAAGTATTTGCTATTGATTCATTTTATTTCAATAAAGTAAGGCAAACAACAACGGCATTGAAGAAAACAACAAGAGGAGCAGAAAACAACAAATGTGTGTAAAGTATTGGTATGTATTTTAAATACACAAAAGAAAAGCCTACAAAAATGGGTATAAAAGCAAACTATTTTCTCTGTCCAAATACACTTCAGTAGTTTTAAGCAGCCTCTTCAATGAATTAACTAAGTTCAATGATCACAGAGAGGAATGATAAAAACTGAAAGTATTTAGTAGGTAAGACTTTTACATTTTCATTTTATTTAAGTCATAGATAAAAAATTACAATCAGAAATGAAGTGGAATTGCAAAAATACTGTTGAGCTTCAAAAGACATGACACAAAATTGGACATTGAAAACTTATTGAAAACTGATTATAACAATTGAAAGAAGAAAAGGTGTGTAAATTATTCAGACTGAACGAAAGCGGTTGGCAGTATTGGTACATGGCAAAGAATCAGATGGATTTCTATTCTGTCTGTTTGTATTTGGAATTAAATGATACTCAGTTAAACATTTTTCAGAAGTGTGTTTGTTTATTGTATAAATTGACTTGTTGTGAAAACAAATAAATAAAAACCAATAACAGAGTAAATAACAGAGTTCGTCATATGATGTTCAACAAATAAAATTTTTCGATTTTACTTTTTTATTTGCAGAGGCAAGCTGCAGAAGATGTACAAAGGAAATTGTAGGGTTTTGAATATTTATATATCAATTTGTAGATATAACAATAGTTGAAGATATATTAGCTACAGATTAAATGTTAAACAATATAATTATTCTTTTATTTATTTATAAAGGTACTTGCGATTGTAGAAACTTCACAGTTATTGTTTTAACACATCTTGGATATATCACAGGAAAAATGCGAGGTGTCGAGGTTCGGGGGTAGGTTCGAAGTTTCATTAATTTTGTAAATAAGTATAACTGACACAAAAAAAAATATAAGTAAACAACATTTGAGATATTTTATTCATCTCTACATATTTTAAATAATCTTTTACAAAACAGTAAAGAAATTTACACCTCTGCAAGTACTGAAATGCTTTTAAGACGTTCCCGTGAAGACTAATCTTTATTAGTATGTGTGATCGCTGGCATATTCGAAATACATATATATTAAATATCAGGTTTCAATCACCTCAAGGCTAAATATGGAACCTCTATGTTTAATAATTACTTCTTTTTAAATAAATGTTATACTTTGCTTACTTCAAAATCCAAGTACATGACCCAATATACATATATTCTGATTTGGTATTGTTAACATTACATGATTGATTTGGCTTAAAAGCCAATTTGATAAAACTATTTGCAATTTGCGTGATATATTCCTCGCATCATGGTAAATTAGAAACTTGCTGTGAGAAAATTTGCCTGATCTTGTAAATCTTCGGTAAAAAGTCATCTGTAGCATTGAATATGATGAGGTGTAATTTTATTTTGAAATTATTAATAGATAATTCCCATTTTTTGGATTTTTGACGGTTAACTTCCGCTTGGATTTCATAAAGGTGGCATAGGCATTTTAAAAATTTTAACTTGCACAAGATCTTCAGTAGAAAAAATACAACATTTTTTAAGATGTATTTCCATTTGATCTTAAGAGTTTTGTAGCTGTTTTATGCATTTATTCATTTACTGTTTGCTATTTTAAGTAAACTCACAAGCAATTCATCAAATCATTTGTCTTTAGATGTCAGCTAATTAATTTTTTGTATCATCTTATTTGTCACTGTTTAGGGTCTACCATGTTAATTGCTAATACAGATAGATATCTTATGTCTTTCTAAACATTGTGCTTCTGATGCAACGTAAACTTCACTATTTTCTACATTTTAATGTGTGTTTTTCATCATTTAATCATCAGTCAGCCACCATGTATCCTGTATGCTGTATAAAAAAACAATAGTGCATAAGTTCATTGAAAATAATTAAGATTCAGACCAATCTTGGATTATTTTTTTTGGAAATGCTATTTACTACTTCAAAATCGAACATGTATAGGATTTTCTAGTAGTATGTTAGTCAATAACCTGGCTGTCGACTTGCAGTTAAACTCATTCTAATAATTGTATCAACTAAAACGTAACTATTTGTGGTGATTAGAAGCAATTCACAAGATGTATGCTTAGTTTTATAGTCGCCATCTACCAAAAAAAGGATCTAGTGATATATAAAAAATTAGTATATTTTTAGAGAGGAATAAGCATTTTATGAATTGCCATAGTTTTGATAAAAATTCTTCTAGGCAAATATATTTGACTTGAAAATTATTTGGAATTCAGTCAGTTTATTGTTAATATTGCTGACTTACCACAATCTCTACCTCGATGTTCTGTGTCATATAATATGTAGCAATTAATTTTAAAAAAGCTTCTTGATGTCTGACGCCGTTGGAGATCAGCGTAACATTCACGAGATTTTTAGCAAAGAAATATTTAATTAAATTATTATATCGCCCATTTGCGTTACAGAAAATAATTTATTATTATTCCAAGAAAATCTTGTTACATATCTTAGTTTAAATAAAAAAAACAACTTTCAGAAATTTCCTTATTGTATTTTTTTAAAAACATCTTTAGTACCTTAAAAATTGATAAAAATCATTAAAAGTTTTCTTCAGTTTTATAATATATTGGATTTAGTACTTTTGTTTATAACAACTTTTTGTTCGCATGACACTATTAAGTAAGCTGGCAGAGAAAAAAAACGCTAAGTCAACACCTTAAAAAGTATTAAGTAAATTTCAAAAGTTTAGATATCTTTAATAAAAGCAGACTGTTTCTGACATATACTAAAGGATACTTTCTCGCATAACCTCTATAAACACAAAGTTTAAATCATTTTAATTGAAAATAATTTAGTTTCTGTTAAGAATAAGATTTTTATTAAAGTAAAATATTTTGATATATTCTAAGAATACCTAAATAATTTAAAGTGTTTTCATATACAAAATGTATATGAGCAAGCCTCAGAAACAGTCCACCAAACAAAATTTTTTGAAATTGATCCAACTTATTTTTTTATTTTTTTAAGGAATATTATACTAGATATATAATTTTATATATAAATTCCTCTTGTTCCTATAAGGAGCATAGGGCCTCAACGAATGCGTTTCATTCTCTTCTATCTGCTGCTACAACCTTCAGC
This sequence comes from Gymnocheta viridis, assembly GCA_956483585.1. Lineage (NCBI taxonomy): Eukaryota > Metazoa > Arthropoda > Insecta > Diptera > Tachinidae > Gymnocheta > Gymnocheta viridis. The sequence goes on along the minus strand of OY101440.1, from coordinate 24,925,287 downwards.
TCATTCCATGTTCTGTTGACTTTCGCTGCCTCAATTTCTAGTTGTCGACGCCAGGTGTGACTTGGTCGATCTCTCCTGCGGCTACCCTGGGGATTCCAGTCTATTGTGTTTCTGGTGGTGTCATCTTGAGGTCTTCGTAGAGCATGCCCAATCCATCGCCATTTCCGCTTTCTGATTTACACCTCAACAGGTGATATAATTTTATATATAAAATAAATTAATTTCAGTGATCATTAATGGAAAAATCATCAGCAAATCCTACCCTACATCAGATCTCCTACTATTTTGAAAACACTAAAATGAAATTACATAATAGATCAGAAAAACTATAATATGCGTCACGAATCGTGCGTCACAAAGGGTTCACGCATTTTGATAAACAAAAAATTTTAGAATTCTCCTATATTCATATTACTTATAGGAACTAGATTTTGTGTGCTTTATTATGCAAAATTCGCTAAAAATTGCGAAAACACATATTAACTATTAGAGTTACTTCCGTTTTTTGTAGCGTGCATTAAAAAATTTTTGTGATCGCAATAAATACCTGCTAAAAAATTATTTTTTATGCCATTCGAAAGTACACGTATATCCCACTAAACACCATGAATAAGTTTAAGGTACCTCTTTTGAGAGTCCAAAAAAGTTGTATATATTAATATGAATACGGGTACGAATGTAGTGTTCGTCATGCAGGATTTGCCCATATGTATGTATGTGTCTATATTATACATAAAAATTTGATGCGTATATTTTGCTAGTTTGTCACTGGAAAATGCTACATTTATAAAATAAAAATATACATATAACTTTTTTTGTAATTTAAAAAGTCTGACTGCTACTAAGGCATTGAAAGTTGAGTTTTGTTTTTTTTTACGAGAAACGCACTGCTTGTCAAAGAAGAGTTTCCTTCAGTGACACATTTTTATCCAGCAGACATTTATACAGAATGTGTTAGTGATGCGTGCACTATCTTTGTTCTCACAAACGCATCAGCATATTTTTGCTAGTATATCTATTTTTAATTTGTACAGTAGAAGTGAACTTGTTTTGTTTATGCAACAACATTGTTAGTTCATGAGTTATTGGCTTTGCTCTTGGCAACTACTGTGCACTTTTGATATGCACATTAGGACAGCTCTTGGAAAAATAAGAGGTTTGATTCGACCGATGAAAAAATATTTCAATAAATTTTCGCTTGCTAAAAATTAGACTTTCGGCTGATTTATACTACTTTAAAATGTATTCAACCGACCCGAAGAGGTCTTCTTCATTCAGCAGAGGCACGGGCTAATATATATAATAAAACTGAAAAACTGAAATGAGACAGTTTTTCACCTTTCTACTTTAAACACTGACATTTTAGCAACAGCACTCAAAGCGTCTAATGTTGAAATAAAAACTGTTACGGAAATCAATAAAAAAAAGTTTAATAAGAATAAAATATTGTGGCATGAAGTAGTTTACATTCTGCCAAAATCAATATACGAATGAGTTATTTATACACTAAAACCAAAAAAGTAGGAAACTCAAAAACTTGTTATACCGGTTGCGATTTCAGATAATTGCAAAATATTAGGGAAACTACAAAATAAATTGCAAATACTATTATAAATCCGTATGAAATAACTCGTAAATGAAATAATTCCGTAGAAAAAGAAAGAATCCCTAACAAAAATATTAAATAACACCTAAAGTGCAAAATGAATTAAGTTTTAGAATCAAAGAAAAAATTTTAAAAACTTTCAATAAAAAAGCCAAAAAATACCGCCCAATAAAATAAGTAGTAAAGCATATAAAAAAGCTTCCAATAAAAATGTCCCAACAGCAACAAAATAGCTCCTAATAAAATACAATCCAACAGAACTTAAATAATTTCCAATTCAAATTATTCAAACTCTTTATTAATAGAGCCAATGCGAGGAGAAAGTGTACTTTATTCAGAAACAGTCTTCTTTTATTAACGATTTTGTCTACTGCCCTTAACTATGGCCACCACTGGCTTGTTTTACTTAAGGTTTTCTGCACTGCCATCCTTCGGGCGGGGTCATATGCAGCGGATTTTCAGCTAGCCGGCTTGCTGCTGGAATCAAGATTTTCATCTTTGCGGTATTTTAAAAACGATTTCGGTGAGAGAGATTTTTCTTCTGTGCTGGATTTTTTAACACAGGATTTTTGACGTAACTGCTGTTCAAAACAGTACAGAGAAGAAAAGTCTTTGCCAGCGAAGATGCCATTAAAAATACCTGCAGTGCAGAAAAGCAAAGCCAGTTTCGATAATAACTCAGAGGAGAAAGTCCTTGCGCCCCCAATATAGAAAAGCTTTAATAAAACATTTTTTTAATTAGAACATTCTAATTTTATAGAATGCAATTTTTTCAGAAATGAAATAACTCCCAAATAAGGTCCCAAATTAAAAATAAATAATAGCCATCTTCAATATTATCCCAATTTTAAAAGCCAATAAAAATTAAACACTGCCCAAAATGAGGCACCAAAATTAAGTGACTTCCAATCATATTTCGTTGAAAATTATTTAATTTGCGAGTTATTCTATTACGAAATAAATGCCAACAAAGTAGAATTAAATATTTTTTTAATTGAAACCTCCTATTTGTTGCAGATAAACTATTGGGTGTTATTCAATTTTTGCGTTGGGTGTTATTTCGTTTGGAAAATTTTCGTGGTACCGACGTGGAGTTCTTACTTGGTCGTCTTTGCGGACATTGCTTTCAAAAGTTAGCTTGCAATCTATCGATATATCTTATTTGAAACAAATTGTTTCAGCAAGCTATATATTTATTTAATCATTTATTTTGTAAGAAGCATCACGTTGCAGTGCGCATCTTTTCTTTGAATTTAAAGTTTGTTCAAAAAAAACAAAGTTTTAATAGATTTTTATACACAAGTGCTTATGAATTACTATTCAACAAGTTTTTAAAAATATGAAAAATAGTTTTGATACTGTTTCCTTAAAACATTAACCACTATAAATAAAACCGTAATTATTAAGAGAACCTGCTGGCTCCTTGACTATGCAAACGCGTTTAACAATAAAATTCGGAGCAGGTCAATTGTTTTAGCGTTTCTTTAAAAAAAAACTGTATATCCATATAAAAACACTGAAATTACTTTACTAAATGTCAACAACTCTTTATATTTTACAATATTAAAATTCTGAACACTCCTTAATACAATCAGTGTGTAAAATATTTTTGAACGTGTAGAAATGCTAGGCGTCTGATTTGAAATTTCGATTTGTGTTAATATTGTATCTGTCGATTTTAACTCTAATTTAAATATTATTTTGCAGCAATAATGCTAAATTTTTCTATATATTTTAATGTTTTTTTAGACGTCTGTAGCTTTAGTGGCAATTATTTATTTATAACAGTTAACCGGCTAAGTACTTCACATTTGTCAGTTTTTCATATTTCTAATGTTAAGGCGTTGGTAGCAGACGTGATACTCGTATCCATATCCATAATATTATGAAGGTAAGCTTGAATGAAAAATCTTTTTGAACAACTGCAACTTCATTTAAAACCATCTTTTCTTCTTTTTCAAATAAAATATTTCTATTTTATTTGTGTGTTGATTTGGAATGTTAATTTAATAACCTAACAAGAGAGTAAACACTATATATACTTCAAAAAAAATAAAATAAAAACATAGGTTATATTATTATCAAAACCCCTCATTGAATCGATTTTTAACATTCATTAAGTTTTTTAATTAAAGAATTCTTCTTTGCAAGTTTTCTTAAACCAATTCCGGAGGTATCGTTATCAAAAATTTCGAAGAAAATGTGTTTTATTTTTAGCTTTTTCAAAAATTATCATCAAATCTCTTTTTTTTTTTTTTCTTTTTTTGCTTCAGTAATTTTTCAGATTAAAAATACTGCGTGGAGTTCCCTAAGTTATCCTTCAATATCTCATCTCTAAAAATTCTGAAACAAATTCTTTTTAAATAGTGGAAATCTTTTACACGGATGATTGATTATTTATCAAAAAATTTTTTACATTAGTATTTGCAGTAAATTAAATTGTACGTTTTATAGTTTATTTGGTAAAGAGATAAGAACTATAATTGGAATTGTGCAAATTTCATGTTCAAATTTCACAGTTTTTTAAGGTTTTTTTAAACAAATGTCATGTTCCATTTACATAAATTATTACAAAGTTCTCAACCAAACCTTAAATGTTTGCAAGCAAAATCATGTTAGATTCATACTGTTTATGAAAAAACTCATTAATTACAAGTATGCTTTTGCTCTTTGCTGTTAAGCGTAGTTAGAGCTACATAATATTTAAAGGATACAATTGAAAAAATTTTTGGATATCAATTGTAAGTAATATTATTATTGCTAAATTACAACTTTGATACATATTTACATGTACATACAAGCATACCGTTTATCATAAATACATACTTGCATAAATGCACTTTATTATTACTATTATTACTTATGGCCTTTAATAAGCACCGCGACCCAAAGGATCTTTTGTGCAGCCCGAGTGCTCACACGATTGAAGCCTATTACTCTACACGGTGAGCTATTGTATATTGCACTTAGAGTCATAAATATGGCTTTACGGAATTTCATTCTGCGTGCCGGCACCGCCGGACAGTCACAGAGAATGTGCTTCGGTGTTGCATCTTAAGCTTTGCAGATTCTGCATATTTTAGTCTCAGAATCACCAATGATAGACTATTGTCGTCTGAGACCATAATGCTCGGTAAACCATCTCGTTAGTAGTCTAAGGTCATTTCTGTCTACTGGTAGTAATTTTTGGGATTTATTTTGGGATAACGTAATGAAACGTTTTGTTCATCTAAGACCTTGAAGGGCTTCCCAGTAGCGATTAAATTCCATCTGAGTCCAAGAATTATTCCGTTCCTTGACATATCCTTTTAAAGTACCAAAGAAGGGTTCTGGTCCTATAAACCTACGTTTGGCTCCTCTGTTAGCACCATTACATTTCCTCCTCAAGCATTTTCTAGCACAAACGAAAATGTCATAGACTTCCACCTGGAAGATCTTAGGGTATTTTCCAATAGGAGTGGCCCTTTGGAAGTTGGGGCCCTATATAACTGCTCACGTATCTCCCTTTTCCTATTTTCCGTCAGTGAACCAGATCTGGTTGGCATCTTCGTGGCATGGAGTGTGGTTCAGCCATTGGCTCCTTTCACTAATTAAAACTTCAAAGTTTTTGTTCAGCACTAATATCGGTTCATTTTATCACTTACTCTGATGTAAGGGTTATTCAGAAACTGTCCTAGAATGCCCATGTGTCCAAGTAGGTCTCCAGTTTTCATTGTGTAGATGTTAGGTAATTGAAGTGTGCTCCTGCGTGCCTCCTCCTTCACTACACATACACTTTAGCTTAACTGCTCCCAATCTGATGACAGCATTATATATTTTTCAGCCCTTAAAAGGCACTTTATACTATATTGTTGTTGTTGTTTTCTGGAAAAATACGCAGAGGATAGCTTTATCAATTTCCAAAAACAGAGTGACACAATATTGAATTTATGATGAGCCTCATATGGTGCCCAACAAGCCGCGTCCAAAGAAACGAATCATCATTTAAGTGAATAATGACAAAAAAACTTATAAGCAGTCTTCCGTACAAAGTCAAATATACAAAAAATGACATGACTGTTATTTGCTGTTGCTTTTCCTTATGATGGCGAAGTTAGTGTTTTGTTTTTTTTTCGTCATTGTGTGCGAATGTAGATATATACGATATCTTGTTGATGATGACGACAACATTTAAAATATAGCACGTCCTTTTTAGCCGTCACATGGCATATTTCACAAAGATAAAAGTTTTAAGGAAATAAAGCGGAAAAAAGCAGCAACAGGGAAACTAAAACTAACAAAAGATTTTCGTTTAAAAACGTGTAATATACAAAACATCATTCGGTTAAGCCGAATAAGGGTGAACATAACATAAAATATTTTCAACCAGTTTTCAAAAATTTCTTTTAAAAATACATGTTTGCTAGTATATCCGCCGGGTGACGCAATCGGTTATATTACTTACTTACATAAAGAGGTTTTCAACAAGAACTTTCTTTTTAAATTGTAGCATCACGAAAAACATGATAGTTTTGACATTAAGTTTTTCGACGTATTTGTAGAAGATGCATTGGGAATTGTAACAGTGAATTTTATTTCGCTAGAAAATATCATTAAAATAATTAAAATCCACAATGAAAATGGTGGTTCTATTAAAGTTACATTTCGAAAAATTCGTGATATTTTCGGGCAACATAATCGTTATTTTAAGACCGCTATTAAGAATTCGATCCTTAAATTTAAATCGATAGTCTCGGTGCTAAATGCGCCAACACCAACGCGCGTTCAACTGATAACTTCACAGGCGGGAGTTGAAGAAGATCCGAATTTGTCAATTCCTCGACGTTCTCAGAAATTGGGTCAGCCGTAGATTCCTTCAATTCATTCAGGAACAACCCGCTGGTTTTTCTGAAAAAAAAAAAATTTTGCAGTCGAAGTCCATTTTCACTTGTGAAGGTACGTTAACAGGTAAAATTACAGCTGTGTGGTGCGCTTAGTGGTCTGCAGGCGTGATTGAACCGTTTTTTTTTAAGTTTAGGCAGAGAATGAGGTAACGGTCAATGGATCACGCCATCGCGAGATTTTAACACCTCAATTTTGGATATCACTGACATGTGGTTTCAATAGGACGGTGTCACATATCACACAGCTAACGAAATGATAAATTTATTGCAAACCAAATTTCCCGATCGCATGATTTCACAAAAATCAGCTGTTAAGTGGCCAGCCAGATCGTGTGATTTAACAACACTGGATAATTTTTTGTGGGGCTATGTTAAAGGGCAGAGTCTATACGAATCCAATCGAATCGATTACAGCCTTAAAACTCAAAATCAGTGATGTGATTAACGAAAGAGAGTCGCCGCTTTGCCAAAAAGTGGTTTAAAACTTTGATGAAAGAATCGACATCTGTCAGCGTGGTCGTGGTGGAAATTTTGCCAGATATCATTTTTCATTCATAATTTCCGAACTTTTCTCTTCGTAATATAATAAAAATTTTAATCATCTTCATCTAAATTTTTTTGTTTTACTTTGTTTTAGAAAACAAAGTTCTTGTTGAAAACCCCTGTACCATAAAATACTAAAAACATTAAAAACAAAGAATTTGAAATTAACGAACTCTTCTTTGTTCACTACGCTTTTCCCACAATTTTACAAATCAAAAGTAGGGAAAAGGCTCTGTCTCATTGTTTGTCTCATTTTTTTGCAAAAACATGCACGTTACTTATTTTCAAACTTGATGCTGATACATGCATGTATTAATGGCAATTTTAAAATCGTATAGGTCCCAAGATACTTATTTATTTATTTATTTATTTATTTATTTATTTCAGCTTATAATTACAAATTATAAGATAAAAAGGGTAAGGATAAGAGCAATAGCATCAAGGTCCCAAGATAATGAACTGAAGACTGTGATCATCTGTATGCGGATTCTCTTAAAATTTTATAAGATCTGTCAAAATCAACTGCATAATGTGAGCATAAACTACATTACAATTATATACAAAATTAATTATATAAAAAAATAATAAACAAGAGAACTATTTAAAATGTCGGTAGTGTGAATATAGATAAGTTTTAAAATTACTGAAGTTCCAGCACGATATTCTGAAACGTATTTTCGTCAACAAAATAAATCTCAAAAGAATTGTTCACCTTTATCGTGAATAAAAAGTAGATTTTTTTTCCGTGAAATTTTTATTCCCTTCGAAGGGAATAATGCTAAACTTTTCTTTCCGCTGTTAGTTCTTAGTGAATAGATAAAAATTAAAAAGATTAGTAAATCTTAAAAGCTAAAGAAATTTAAGATTAATAAAGAGAAAATATACTTTTTTGGTTGTAAGTTATATAATCTTAAGCATAAATTAAGTTGCATTTTAAATATTTTAAGCGCAGTGAATGAATCAATACTACATATACCAATGTTTAGGTGCCAAAAAGATTCAGACTCTGTTCAAAAAGGTTTTGTGGTTAATTATTATTAAGCACAATGAACAGTATTTACTGATCTTCTTCTAAAAGGAAATATTTATAAGCCTTAATGTATAATTAGAAGGAAAACGTTGGTATGCATTATGTTTTTGTTCAGTTCACCAACAAAAATTATTTGAAAAATAACAGGGAAAACTGGAAAAATCCCCTTGAAAAATATTATTCCTGGTAACTGGAGTTTAGTTTTCATGAGAAGTATTTACAATTGGAACATATGGGAAAAAGGAGATACTTCAGTTATAATCGTCAGGTGCAGATCGGAAAAAAAAGAAATGAGGCAAATTACTAAAAATTAAAACGACTATTGTTTGATGACAATAAGAGAAACGAAATATAGTCTGCCTGTGTTATTATTATTTTCAGAAACGATTTTTCGCCACTATTTCCGGGGAAGTAAAACAGTTCAGGAAACCCCTAAACTACATACCTTGCGTTAGGACACTTAATCCAAAAAGACTCAAAAAAGTTTTTGTATATTTGCTTTCACATGAGTCTGGGCAAATGTTTCCCGGAGTGTTTTAGAGTTGATACTATTGTTACTGTCGTAACAGTAGTTAATGTTCATTTATCTTTTAATTTCTTACAAGGGATTTATTTTTGTTGCTCATATACACAGCCAATGTACATATTATATTCATACAATAACACAATGTTAGCTGCGTGTTACGAGTTCACAAACATTTATATAAAAGGCGGCACAGCACACATCAATGCTCATGGGTGCATACATTTGTTATAAATACCATGAGATTGCTATCTGTCTAATATTTTAGAGGTTCATTCAATCTTTGTTTTCTTTTCTCTCCCCGTCTGCAACTGTTATTTACTTTTGCACATAATTTACTATTTTCACTTAAATTGAAATAAGCTAATAAACACTACTAAACGTTTTAGTTATTTGTTTGCCTTTAAGGAGTTGAACAAGCAAATGAATGAGCGTGTTTAAGTGGTACATATATGAGTTAGTTAGTTAATGATGTGTTAACTTGCTCATGGAACTTAAGTTAATAAAATAACATATTTATATAATCTGAAAACTTTTACCATCTTTTACTTTTTCATATTTATAATATATTTTCTAATTGAATTTATTACTTTTTATTTTATACATTTATAGATAGTTCTCTCTTAAGATTTATGATAAAATAAAAACCTAAGAAAAATTATCTATTTGGTTAAATAAAATTCATTCTTATAAAGATTTATGAATGTTTTGTTATACAAAAATATTCAGGCTCAGAAAAACTGCTTGTAGTGAGTTTATATGCAACGTAAAAAATCTGATTTTACATTCCAGATTTATTAACTCAAATAAGCAATTCTAAATGCAAAAAAACAACATTCTAACATTTTCAGGCTATTAAGTTTTTTTTAAACAAACAATAGCTTTGAAACAATTTTGGTTTGTATGCAGAAATACCCAGGGTCTTGGGCAGGAATCCAACCTGTGACCTCCACACTAAGATTCAAATACACTAAGGTTCCCCTTTTTCACATAGTTTAAACGGTGTTTTAATTTTGCATAGTTTTTTATATATGTATATATATTTTTTTAATTACTTAATTAATTATTTATTTATACATATTCATCATCCAAGCCTTTACTTTTCTGAGTTATCATTCCTCTTATTTCTTTTTATGGGTTCTCGAACCTTTGTCTCTCGTTACGATATTTAAAATCTACCTCCTCTATTTACTTGAGTTTAAGTTAAAATAATTTATACAAAGGAGAAAATAAAATTAAAGAGAGATAAAAAAAAAAAAAAAAAAAAAAAAAAAAAAAAAAAAAAAAAAAAAAACACATAACATAAAGAGAGATAAGTTTATATGTCGTATAAGTAATAAATAATTATGAAGCACAACGTGTACGCCTAACAAAGTCTTGTAAGGTGTACTACCAGCAGCATTGTCAGGCAAGCACTATGTAATTTCTTTTACAATTCTCTCGAATTTCTACTGTTTAAATATGACAAAACAATAAATATTGTTTAAAATGCTTATTATTTGAAGACTTTCCTTTTTGAAGCACAACAAAGATATTTTCAAAACTCTTGTAAACTATTTTGGCATTATGACAACATGTTTTAATAGGACACCGTTTAAGTCCCCCAAATATGTACCGCTGAGTTTTTACTAGTTTGAGCGATTATTCAAAATTTTATCGAAACCGGTTTTAGAATAAAAATAATGCATCTGAAAATTTAGAAATAACCTGTTAACTGGTCTTTAGTTTTTCGTGCATTTTCTAAAAGTTTTAAAAAACAAAGGCCGGAATTTTTATGCTTTTGTTTGGAAAAAAATTATACGAAAAAGAAAACATACTTAAAGTTATTGAAATTTAGCTTTTATTTTCCTTATAAATTGCACGTTGAGTCGTGTTAAAGAAAAAATCCCTTAATCGGTAGTATTTTCATTATTAAAAATAATGCATCACTTTCAAAGAAGAAACGTTAAGTCAAAATTTTGCTAATCATGGGCAGTATTGTTCCACTTTTTCACAAATAATATTAAAATAGAAGAAAAATTTTCCTTGATACATTTAAATTCATATATGCAAACATTTTATATTGTTTTTGCATATTTCAATTATCATTTCTAATCGTGACTTGTTGCCACCAAAAATATAAAAAAATACTACAGTAGTGTAGTAAAAAACGGCTACTTTTGACTACTCATTACAATTGAATACTTTTTCAATTTAGTACTCAATACTTTTAACGTTTTTGCTAATTTAAAAATAGATATATTTAGTAACTTAAAATGCGATTTTATTATTACCCGTATTCCATAATAATTTATATATTAGCAAATTTAATAATCCATTAAAAATATCTAAATGGCCAGGATTCTTAATTGTTGCAAATGATTTAAAGGTGCATAACTTTTCGCAAAACCGAGAGCCTGTCGCCAGTAGGAGGATAAAAAAACTTAATAGCTTTAAAAAAGCGGTAAAAAGCTGAATCACACAGCATTAAATTTGTAATATTGCAAATATCTTTGTTTTAAAATATATTAATAAAACTTGTCTACGAAATTTGACAAAAGAAAATCTCAATTATATATTGGTTCCATTAAAAATTAAAATATTATTATGGTTATCTATTTGGAAGCACTACAATTGATTATATTTTCTTTAAACAAACTTAAACTGATTAGTTTTAAGATTAACTGTGAGTTTCAGACTAACAGGCGCCTAAAAAAAATTAAAACCAGGGTTTCACATTTCAAATACAAACTATCGTTTAGAAAGACGGACCTAATAGCATTTCAAATTATCCACTATTGTACAAGGAATGCAATACAAAATAAATAAAATGAAACTCGATTAGTAATTAGTTTCAATATCCCAGTTACTCCTAAAACACTGTATCTGTATAATTTTTAAATCTAAATTACTAAATAGTTATTACTGCTTCGCCCGTCTTGCCAAAAGAATTCAAACCGCTCACAAGTGTCAAATGTAAAAAAACCCTTGGCTTATTCTTTTTCTTAATCAAGCGATTCATACACTCTTTTAAGTTTTGGTAACTGCAATATGAATCTAAAACAAACTGTTAACCCACATGTGAAAAAAAACTACTGGAAACAAATAAACTAATTTAAGTAACACAAATTTAGGGGGTTAGAGGGAATCCTAAAACTAAAGGATAAATAAAAATAAGTGTTTGTCCATAATAGCATACTGCAACTAGTAACAAAATTGTTCAAATATACATCAAACTTCCAACATTGCAAGAACTCAATTTTAACCCTTTAAAAATTCTTGCCAAGATCTCTTCATTTAACTTGTACATTCTTCCGTATATTTTGCTGGCTAAAATTACTTAAATGTAAGAGCTTTGATATTGTGCCAACTACAAATATGTAAGTAAATATAAACATACGGAATTAAAAACAAAATCGAAATGGCATTTAACTTAGAAAATAAAACTGAGTTTGTTGTAAAACGATAATTAAAAGTCAGCCACAATAATTAGTAGAAAAAGTTCAATACACAAGTTATAAAAAACATGCAACACTTTCCATGCTCTTCATCTTCAATGTATTGGCAATTGGCAACGCCACTTGCAAATAACGAGCAGCGTTACCAGTTTATGCTTTTTGTAATAACTCCAAGTCTTTCTTTTTTAAATGGGTAGAGGGATGTAGAAAAGTCTTGTTTTGTGACTTCTGAACTCTGTTAACATGTAATGCATGTACGAGGCTATCGATGGTTTTTAGGAAAACTTATGGAATTTAAAAATATAAAAGGTTTTCGCATTCGCTTTTATTCAGAGGTATATACCCTCTTATTTTATTGGGATGCCATAACGGCCATGCTTGGAAATGGCTTACAGCCTGACGCTTTTGTTTGATAACAAAAAATCGCTACATAAAGACGTATGTATTAAAAATAAAAATAAATATTCTTAGAATAGTTGGTCTTCAGACTTTTTTAATAACTATACAAACTTTTTCTCACAAAAAATACAAGTAATTTAAATGAATGAAAGTTTTGAAACTGTGTGAAACCAAATACATGTATATTTGCGATGTATGTATGTGTTTTGTGTAAGAGTTAGTCACTTGTTTACAAAATACTTTAGAAATTTTTCCAATATACAGCATGCGAGTAGCACAAAAGCCAAAAGCATGAGAAAAAGAACTTGAAGTATGGAAAATAATTTTTTTGCTAGAAAACCATGCAACTCGATTACAAATACATTTAATAGTTTAGGAGTTACTTCGAAGGATGTGTGCTCCTCTATTTCAAAATTAGTTTCAAGGGTTGGTCAATTTGTAAGAAGAATCTTATGGCAGTGCTAGTTTATGATTTTTATTTTATTAAAATGTTATACATATTAAGGAAAATGGTCAGATTTTAGATTTCAATTCAAATAAAGTTTTTACATTTTGCTTTTAAGAATATAATTGTATTTGTTTTACAGCTGAAATTATGCGGGTTGTGTTTTTTCTTGGATTTATTTTATGATATTTTCTTTGCTATCAATGCGACAAAAAAAACCTTTTTGGAGACACTTTATATTATACGCTTCACTGATTTATTTTTATATTGTTTTAAGACTTTTAATTGCTTCAATGAACCACAAATATTGGTTTTGATATTTCTCTTTGTTGCCTTGTAGAGTTCATTATATTTTATATATATATTATTTTTCTTTTTAATATATTTAAATAAATATTTGTAAAGCAGTTTCAAATGAAACGGTAGAAACACTAAAGTTAAAAGCAAAGATTTATGGATCGTATTTAAAAGCGGGTGGTCCAAACGTAGTTATCTTTTAAAAAATTTATTAAAATTAACTAAACTTATTTCTGCGAGTTAATAATATTTCTGAAAATTGCTTCAAGTGTAAAGCGACTCCGTGAAGGTATGATGCTAACTGACTGTCCCTACTTTGGATAGACAAAACCTATCAATAAATATTATATACAATAATAGATAGCTGACCATCGCCACTACGAAGTTTTCGCACGGCCCACTCTAGTGAAAAATATAGTTAAGCATTCCTGAAAAATTAAATTAAAATTAAAAGAAATATGCACTAACTTGTAACTGTCATAACTACTTAATTCAAAATTTTTTCACATTATTTTAGTCTATTTCAAAATATAAAAAGAACATATTTACTTTTTATAACACTTTGCGGCATATTTCATTGAAACATATACATAACTTGTGGCATGGAAGCTTCTGTATTATTAAATAGGGATCTATAAAAGAATGCTCAAAACAAAAGCCACCAAAAAATAAATGAAATACCATTAAAAATAATTTCATTCGTCTTAGGAGTTATTTCAATCACAAATTTTAAAAATATATTTCATATTTTGGGAAATCATTAAATTTCTTTTTTAGGAATAATTTCATTTCGATAAAATAATAAAATTAGAAAAAATTTTTTCGTGTGATTTTGTTGAAAAAAGATTATGATACTTATTTCTCTTTTGGTCCTTATTTAATTTTATTATTTAATGTAAGTGTGCATTAATTTTATTTAAGAAAAGTATGGAAACGATATTTAAAATTCTAGCGAACTAGAAAAGTAATATTATGGTTAAATTTTTTCTGATCACCTGTTAATAACGTATGTTTTCCCAGCTCCTTTTTACAATTTTATTATAATATTTTACTTTTAATATTTGAACGTAAATTTGTTGAACTGTTTAGCTTTATATTGAAAATAATATTTGGCTTGAGCTCAAATCTGGGTTTACCTTTTTCTTCTTAATTTTTAAGAAATTGTTTGGGATAAATTCGTTATTTTATTAAGAGAGCACTTTTTCGGAACAAGTTATTCATCAGACTAGAAAATGGTGTAGCCTCCTCGAAGTCAGTACTGATCCGTTTTACTAGTCTGAGGAATAATACATTTTTCGAAAAAAGTACTCTCTTAACAAAATAACGAATTAATAAAAAACATTTTCTTAAAAATTAAAAAGAAATTGTTAAACTCAGAGTTGAACTCAAGCCAAAAATAATTTCAATGTATTTAAGTAATTGTATCTGTGAAAATGCATTTCCTTTAATAAATTAACGTCTATAAAAAAATCTGCAAGTACTTAGTTTGGTTATATGGGATGGTTATCTTAAAAGTAACAGAAGTCGTTACATCCAAAATGTTAAATAAATTTATTCGAATAAAAATATTATTTATGTTCACCATTCCTGTATACCTAAACTGTATACCGTCTGCATTAATTTACAGTAATTATAAAATTACTTACTTGTAAATAAACAAATAACTCATTATCTGACTGGCGCGATAGAAGATCATCTACTTATTACAAACGGATAAAGCCCTCTCAAAGAAAAGTGTTTAAATAATTTAACAAAAAAAAAACTTGGTAATATCTGAAATTTTTAACAACTTGTTCATTAATACGAACTATAAACAGCATAGAAAATAAAGAAGCGATTTAGAGAGAAGAAGTTTAATCTCTGGCAGAGGAATTTGTTTTTTATTGTGAATTCCTTGGTGAAAAATTTACACCAAAGAGTTAAACACTTGACATCAAGTACGAACCCAATACCCAACAAAATTTTTTATTGTTATTGTGTTGTACATATTATATGACTTCCAGATATTGCCATTTTTAAGTCCTTATTTGTAAGCAAATGTGGTAAGCATTTAGATCAAATGACATCGTCAAGTAAAATAATTAGTAAATATGCAAAAGTGTAAGTAGTGGCATCAAAGTAAGCACTTAATACAATTATTAGCACTTCAACTCATTACTTCAGCAGCCAAGTTTTTGGCGGGTTATTCATAAATGATTTTATAAATTTAAACCATTTAAATGTATATCGCGTTCTTAGTGAAGCACTTGGGGCATTTTCCTAACATCCGAATCAAATATGCATTTGTTGTATATCGTTTATGTTGCTCTTGTTGTTAGATTTTTTTGTTAGCAAATAGAAATTGTATTTGCCAAAAAAATTTAAACCACATTGTATAAAGAAAAACGTACAAATGATTTCCAACTAGGATTCGGTTATTTAAAAACCCATGTTCATATGTGCAAATGCTCGTATGTGTGTTTGTATATTGGTATGTTTCGGAAAGCTTCAACAACAGTCGTGCATTCTTTACTATATACTCCCACCTTTTTTTAGGCACAAAGAGAATTGCATATATTCATAAGAACACACACATTCATTCTAATAACCCAGCGAAAACTTGGTAATGCGTTCCATTAAATATAACACAAACTGTATACCGTCTGCATTGATTTACAGTAATTATAAAATTACTTACTTGTAAATAAACAAATAATTCATTATCTGACTGGCGCGATAGAAGATCATCTACTTATTATAAACGGATAAAGCCCTCTCAAAGAAAAGTGTATAAATTTAGTTAAAAGCACGAGTGCAATACTATAAGCTTATAGGGTAGACAGACGGCAGAGTTAACTTGCATTAAAAACTTATTAATGTGAATTTAAATTTTACCCTGACAGACGATAGTCTTTAAATTTAGTAATTAAAAAAATATTTTTTTTTTGGAATTTACATCGCGATCAAATGGATAGAAGGTGGAAAGCAGCTATGCTGTTGGTGCAAAATCACTATTCATTCGTTTTAAAGAAAGCTAAAATTATTTTTGCTGACTTTGTATCCATTTTAATTTCAAAATAAATGTAAAATTTTTTTGAATTTTAAAATTTTTCCAACAACTGACTGATTGTCGACGGTATTGCCAAATTGAAATAAGCTAAATTCAGTATAAATTCAATTTGCTTTCGTGCATTTACGTTAAATAAATACTCATTTGGAAGGAGCTAATGCACAAGTTAATTTGAATTAAGGCTACTAATGCAAATTAACGCTGTCGTCTGTCTACCCTATTATAATTACTTTGATTGTGCATTCAATGATATTTTGAAGACCACAAAATAAGGTAGTAAGGACTTGCCTTCATTGATGCCGCTATTTTATTCCTTTAACGATTAAGACCGTCTAAAAAAAGTAGTCTTTACGTTCTTACAACCTTAAGTGTTGAAATGAATACAAAATTCTTTAAATAACGATACCAATTGAAATGTGATGAATAAAATAGTTTGATAGAGAGAATCAGTCTAGTCAGAACTTTTGTGCAAAGAGGCAAACAAATTACTTGTGATTTTAGTGAAAAATAAAATAAAAAAATTAATACGATTTTTTTTTGGTAAGTATTTGAAGAGAACTTTAGTAATATGTAGCAATAAAGGTAGAACAAACAGCAAACATTTTTTAGGGGAATAAAATGTAATCAATATTACTCCTTGTCTTTTGGCATATCAACTAAGAAATTGTCGATTTAAAAGACTATGTACACAATTTCGCTATTCATTCACTATTCATCATGTGTCTGATATTAGAGTCCACAATGGTGCTCAAAGAATACTTGGAAACTGTGTAAAAAATTCGATACAGACACGTTTGGTTCTAAGTGCCACGTCCACCTATGAGAGTCCCCACGTCCCCAAGAGAGTCTTAACTAAAAAAAGTGATTTTGGTGGTAAGAACGCAGAATTATTCTCCGTATCGTTCTTCATTTTGTGTAAAAAATTAATACAAATATCTTGTTTACTCAGCTATTGAGAGGAGAATAGTTTTTCACTTTTCCATTGAGCTGTGGGCAAATTAAAAACTTTAAACTTGTTTTCTGAAGAACGAGTTTTTTTGAATTAACACTTTTTTGCAGTAAATGAGCGATATGTTCACTGTAATTTTAACTTTGCTTTGTCATCAAAGATTTTGCTGGGAAATTATTTATATTTTATATAGAATAAAAGCATTCTCCATGAAGTGTTTAACCTATGAGTTTCTGTTTTATAATGCAGCATTCTTTAGGTTAATAGACTAGATTGTTTTACACCAAAAATCGTTTCGATTTGTGGCATTTAAGTTGTGTGTTTTTTTTCTTTTTTTTTTTGTTTGCCGTTTTGCTTTGTTTCTGGGCTAAATAAATTATGGCGAATATTTTATAAAATTCGTTAAAGACATAAATTAAAATGGTAATAGGAAAAGAGATTAACAAAAAACTATATTTGGCAAGTGAGATTTTGAGAAATTTTTATAATAATTGTTGGTTTCTCAAACAAATAAAATATGTTCGCTTGTCTGATCAAAGCTATTTGTCAACTAGGTCGAGCAAAAATGGAATATTTAGTTCTATAAATTATTTTAGGCAAAACATGATACAGAAGCTTCACGAAGTTTTTCAGTTTTTATTTTGCAAAGGTATTGGTATCATGATAAAATCATTTGTCATAATATACTATTCATAATAAATTATCACAAGCTTATAAGACAATCTTCTATTAAAATAAACATGTGTGTTATACTATTTTTCAATTTAAACAAACATTCATAAATTTTACATAAATTGATAAGGAATATGTCTGAATTTTTATGGTACTAAATTTCGTTTAAGATGTTATTATATCTCATGTATGCCATGTAGAATAGTATACGATTTTTATTGGAGCAGTGATTAGTGTTAGTTTGTCAAATATTTGTGACTTTGTGAAATAGTGGATTTCACAATATTAATTCAATAAAACTTCAATTGATAGCTTTATCTCAAGTCACTTAAAAATTATCATTTAAGATTTTTCAGTTTCCGTTTCCAAAATCTGCAAATCCTTGATAAAATACAAAATGTTTACTAAGATCTTTTATTGTTATTATGATAATCGAAGACATGGAAAGTAAACTAGACTACTAGATGAAATAATAGTTATCACATTAAAAAGAAACGAACTTTGCACTCAAATTAACTAAGAAAATTTTTGAACATAAACTTCCTGTGCAGTATCGTTCTTTTGTGAAAAGAAAAACAATTTGTTTTTACAAAAGAACGATTTCTTTCGATATCGAAAATTTTAGAAATTGTTTTTGTTTTAAATGTAATTTCACAAAAGAACGATATCGTTCGACATCGTGGGACAGGCAGTAAATATCTAGTTAGACAACGAAACACGTTACCAGTTGGCCACATCTCAATAATTGAATGAAAATATATCGCTCCCTTATTGAAATGTAGTCATATCTCAAAAACATGATTTTTGAGTTGAATTTTGACGTATCGTTCTTCATCTTGTGTGAAAAATTTATACAAACATCTTGTTTACTCTCCTCTTGAGGGAAGAATTTTTTTATATTTTTGAATTGAAATGTGTGTAATTTAAAAACTTTGAACTCGTTTTCTAAAGAAGGACGTTTTTGAGATATGACTACGTTGCAATAAAGGAGCGATATATTTCTTTATTTTAATATTATTTTTTTGATAACATTGGGAACAACAGGCCGTTGTTAGCATCAACAGAGCTCAGATTTTGTTCTTGTAAGATTATTGGCTGATTGCTTACCAAACCGCCCTTGCCGAGTTAGAATTAGCGAAATGATATTTGTGCTAAAAGGCCATTATTTCGTTTTAGCCAGAGTTTAGAGTTGGTGCTAGTGAATGAATGGTAACAATCAGATTTTATAGGCCGCAGCATATTGTCAACCCGCTCTTTTTTTTGAAGAAGTATCAGTCAGACAATTAATATTCCTTCCAACCACTAGGTGTGTTGACTTCTTTGGGAAAAGGATAGTGAGAGAAGACAAGTGGTAAAAATCGAAGACTTAATTCTTATAAAAGTCTACATGGAAGACACTTTATACTACAATTGCATAATACCTGTAAGCTTTACACATTATTCAGTGCACATTTCGACTAACTACAGCTTGTACTCTCTTGTAAGAGTTGAATTACAAATAACATTTCGATTTTAAGTATTTTTATTCAAAATAAATTTTATGCACATGCAATTTTATTATATTAATTATTTAGAATTTTATCAAAAAGGCGAAGTCAATTTTTAAATAACATTTAATGGACTCAACAGTCTTCAACAGTCTCTTCATCTGCTAGAAATAAACAAAACGAGAAAATCATAAAAATATGTACGACAATATAAAGGATGAACTATTTGTTAATATTGTATAATGTATGGGCCACTTAATGGTTAAGTTTTAGAAAATTCGTTGGCTATCAGGTTATCTCATTACATGATTATATTTACGGCATTAAAATCTAAATGAAGACAGGTATATCACGTGTATTAGCTGCGCTGCTTCTTTCTATTACGACTTACTTCTGACATTTTTCAATATATGTTGCATTAAATAACTATAATTTCAATATTATATAACAATAGAATAATAAATACACGCTGCAAGGTATATTCATTAATAAAGAAATGAAATCCATTGAATAACTGAGCCATTTTTTTAATCTACCAACAATACACGATGTATTTTTCTAAATTTTATTTTACTACAACAGTTCAGAGTTTGGCTTATTATTTATTAATGTTTATATTGCATTTAGTTGATTGAACTGTCAACATATCCTTAGCTAAAATTTAACAACAGGTGTCCAATCAAAAGTTTGAGATTACATTTTTATTAATTAGTGTATTACATGAAAATTGTCCTATGCTTTATGGCTTCTCCTGTTCAATATAAAAAAGTGTAGTCATATGATTTGGCAATACCCTTAACGATATGCGATGGCAGTTTGATAATTCCGAAACTTTTGATATTTCCAAATCACCAACTTTAAACTCAACATTAATCCTGTTAACTGTTATATATTACTACTACCTCGAGAGAGGAAGCTGCGTCTATTAGTTTGCTTTTGCCACCGATTAAAAGTGCACAGGCTCGTTAGTTTTAACGAAAAATAGAAACAGTTAGTTTCGTGGGCAGATTTATTATAATTTTTTAAGTAAAGAAAGACGTAGCTAAAGAAAGACTTTATAAATGCTAAGGTGGACTCCGCACCACCAATTTGGTATGTGGTCGCACCAGCACAAATGCTGTCAAACGTAAAGGTCGCCCAAAAAAGGATGTCACGCCAAAAAGATTCGATAAAATCCATTGGAAAGGTATGAACTATCGAAGAATCAAAGTGTGTGAGATATCTGGTTATGAAAAAGCTATCTGTGGGACGGGTGCCGCTATTGTTCACACTGCACCATAAACGCAACCGCTTGCCCAATTCAAAGGAGTATTATAATGGGCTTCAATGGCAATTCGACCGAACTGCTGCGCCATCCAGTCCTTGTGACCTTTTCCCATTTAAAAGTTTTAAGAAATGGCTGGCTGGTAAGATATTTGGGTCCAACGAAAAGGTTATAATTGAAACAAGAGCCTATTTTAAAGGTCTTGAGAAATCTTATTATTAGAAGGATATAAAAAAGCTAGAAACACGCTTGGCAAAAGCTATAGACTTCAAAGAAGATTATGTTGTGAAAGTAAATGCTTTTTTCGCTGAAAAATTTTTACTTTATTCAGAAAGCCACTCAATTATCAAACTAACCTCGTATCTTTCATTTAGATTTGTGTATTCTGTAGATATGTTAAAAAAAAACTTCAGATGTGTTGTTGATATTCGTAAATAAATAATTGCCGGTTTTGGTAAAAATATTTGGCCACTACTATTTTTTTCGACAAACTGTTTAAATCTATTTGTCTGTAATTAAGCAAATTACCATGTATATTGCCGTTGACCATGCAATTATTTTGTTAAATTCTTTTATTGTAACTTTGTTTTGGAAAATATTATTATGGGAAAGCGCAATTATTCCAATTATTTCAAAATTAATAATTCTTGCACATCCTGAACAGGATAACGAACTTTTTTACCGATAAATTCTATATCACATGCCCTGAGGTTTTTCAAAGTCGAAAATGAAAATTTAATTGCTCAACGGAAACATGTTTAAATTTCAATTCAATTTAGAAACCCTAAATAGAGTGGTCAAATTCTGGTTATGTCGTTGCTGGTTATGTTTTCATAAGATGAGTGAGAAACCTAATTTTCCTGGAAAGTAACAATTATTGAGAATTAATACAAACAAATTTTGGGAAGAAATTTGCTTTTAAGCAATTCGCATATTCATTTTTTATATATATACAAAATTAGAATTCTCTGTTCATGTTGTTGTTGCTGGTGCAGTATCTGCATGAATTACCGTTTAATACAGACTTTTTTCCCCATTTTGAAAACATAAAAATTCTGTTTATACACACATATTTATACAAGAAGAATATCCAATATTTTTTTCAATTTTATGTTTGAACAACGCATTCATTGTAAATAGTTGTCTGTTTGTAAAAAGAACCAAGTTTTCATTGTTGTCTTGCATTTTTCTTGTCATGGTTTTGTTGTGCACAGTTAGCGAAAATATTCTTCTTAATGCATTTTTATTTTATTTTTTTATTTTTTTATATATATAAATTGAACATATTGAACTTTAGAAAAATTCTATGCATATTTATAAAAAAAATATGTGTAGTATTGAATTTTATACACTGGTCTCGAACGTTTAAATTTACTGAAAAATTTTATGAAAAGTAAACAAACCATAATATATAATATCATGTTTAACGTTTTTGGATTTGCTTGCAAGCGCGCTCTAAATGAATTCCTATTTAACTTAAATTCAAAACAGCCTAAAACAATATTACTAGGTGTACAAAAATTTACCAAAAATGTAAGCTTCAAATCCTTTAACTTTTCTGTAGAAAAATTGTAGCGAATCTAGCCTGTATAGTCTAATAATACAAGTTTACAAATTCCGGTCAACTTTTGGATCAGAGCAGATGAGGACAAATCTTGACGTTATTTGAGGTTCTGAATTCAAATCCGGGTTTAGTTTTTCAAAATTGGTTGTAGCTTGTGAGTTCGCACATGTTGACAGCACTGCGCTATCACAATGACAGTCAGGTGTTGGCGTCGCTAGAAACGTTATTTAATTTGTATTTTTAAAGTTCTTTTTAATCCAAAACGTGTGAAAATGTAAAGACAGAATTGTAAAGTTAATTCAAAGGGTTTTTGTTATGTTTGCGGATGTTACATGATCAGAAATAGTGGCAAAGTTATAACTAATGTGATCAGAAATGCACATTTTTATTATTTTTGTTTCTCTGTATAAAACACTCACAAGCCGTGGGTACCGAAATTGTTTTGTAACGCGTGTAGCACAGTATTACACAAGTGGTCACGCCGTAAAAAAGTATGTTTTAATTTTCATTGCCAATGTTATGGAGAGAGCCGAAAAATCATGTAGATGATTGTTACTTTTGCTTGATGAATGTCGTCGGTCTAAATGCAAAAAACTAGCAAAATATAAATATCCTGAAGTATCATCAGTGTCTAAGTCAGTTCCGCGTGCGCGCAATGATCCTTTGCCACTTTGTTCAGGTACAAGTGCAAATTCCATAGAAACTTGTAGTTCATCACCGACGAACAGTGGAAGCGATGGACGAAAAACATTTACTTTCGCAAAGTGAACTTAATGATTACGTTCGTGATTTGAATTTATCGAAACAAAAATCAGAATTGCTCGCATCACGGATGCATGAGTGGAAATATATTGACACTCTAACAACAGTCACTGTATATAGAATCAGAAATGAAGCGCTTTTGCCATCATTTCCGATTGCTCATGCAGTACATACGAAGGAATGCAACGATACAATATGTAAAATTTTGACCAAGATAAAATATAAAGAGCATCAATGGAAAATTTGTGTCGATTTGAAGGTTTAAAAATAAAGTTCAATTAAATTTTAAAGAATAAATGATTTATTTATATACTACTCCAACAGTTTATTGGTCTTTTGATGGGGATGCAATCTGGTTTTACCAAATTTTGCTGTTTTTTGTGTCTGTGGAATAGGCGTGCAACTGACAAACATAATGTGAAAAAAAATGGCCAAGCCGTACTAATTATGAACCAGGAAATCAAGACGTCTCTTCTATACCACTTGTGAACTCACAGTATATTTTCTTGCTACCTCTCGACATAAAGCTTGGCCTTAACAAAAACTTTGTCAAAGCGCCCTACCGTGAAGGACCGGCTTTTGTGTACTTGATCAAGTTATTTCCCAAATTATCGTACACCAAAGTCAAAGAGGGTATATTTGTCGGACCTGATTTTCAAAAATAAATGGCCGACAGAAACCTTACAAAATGTTTAACGCCCAATGAAGCAGCAGTATGGGTATCATTTCAAGATGTTGTTCACAACTTTCTTGGTAACAGCAAATCCCCGGATTTCAAGCAAATAATCGACAGTTTGTTGTAAAATTATTGCAAGATTGGAGCTCAAATGTCTCTCAAAATACATTTTCTGCATTCCCACCTCGAATTTTATCCTAAAAACTTTGGTGATACAAACGACGAGCAAGGAGAGCGACTATACCAAGATTTGGCGAAAATCGAAAAACGATACCAAGGATTTTGGGATGAGGGCATGATGAGCGACTACTGTTAGACTGTAATGCGTGAAACAGATCGCAAACAATACAAGCGACTCAATTCGACTGCTCTTCATTTCAAATTTAACACTTTTTAATGAATAAAATGGATATTAATTGTAAAAAATTTAAAAAAATATGTTTATTTAATATCTCTAAAACTAGATTAAATATCAAAAAACGGCGTGCAGAGTAGGATTCAGCGCCCCAAACAACCTTAGAAACAGCTTTTGGTTGCTTATATCCAAAACCGTGTATATTTGTGCAATTAGCCTACAAGGACTTTTTTAAAAACTCGTAGTTTCATTAAATATGAAATTTAATGAAATATGAAAATTAAGTGCTAACAAAAGATATAAATATATATAAATTTTAGGTGTGGCCTGCACAATATAGACGGTTCTCTCGTTTCAAAAAGTCAAATTGAAATAAATATGAAAAACTGATTGATTCTCGTATAAGTTTCTAGCAGAGTCGCTATTATTCTATTATAAGTATATATATTTGTTTTTAATAAGAACCTTTTTTGAGCTTAAGGTTGTTTATAAAAGCTTTGAGCAAATTTTTAATATTTTTACTTACAATATTTATTTTTATTTTTTTAGCTAATTTAGGCATTAACGGGGATGGAGGGACAACAATTTCGTGATGTGAATTATAACTTATTTAAAATATGTATATTAAAGCTTATTGAATTAAAATAAAATATAAAAATAATCATACCGTACCATACCATTGAGTTTAAAATTCCACTTGAAATTTTATTGTGAATATAAAGATTTGCATTTTTAACAAAATTATAAACAATTTATGAAATACCATTTTATTATATATATTTTTTGTGATTTATAGTTGACAGACTGACGACAATATAAAATTACAATACATGAAATGAAAACGCTAACGCACATCCTTATATTCGCACATAACAATACACTTCAGACACAATTCGCATGTCATTAAATAAGGCTTTGGTAGCAGCAAAAATAGTGGCAGAAACAAAATATAATAAAATGAGGAAAGCAGTATTGCCAATTTAATTTTTTTGAAGCTAAATTTGGTATGGAATTTAATTTCGATTGCTGGGGCTCCAAATTTTTTAGAAATCAACCTGTCCATCAGAAAATTTTACAATTTTCTTGATCTATAAATATTGTTTACCAATACAGCAAATTTAAAATTTTGAGCACCTTTGTTATTATACAGAAAGACTTATAGCCTATTTCTGATTTAAGAAAGAACACGTTCATTCTCATTCTATGAGAAAGAAAATTGATTTCGATTTCTCTACATTATTTCTATACGAACAGTGACTCGATAGACAACTCGAATGAAAACGTAAATGTTTTCATATAAAATCCGATTTCTGTGCTACGAATGTGCCGTTAACATTGAGAATGAAATGTTGAAATCAGTCACTTGTGGTTTTGCTTTCGCAACAACATTTTTTAGTTTAATGAAAATAAAGATCTTTTCAAAATTAGCTGGAAAAAGCTGTCCAACAATTTAAATTCGCTTGGGCCTCCCACTCGTACTATTTGTGAATGAAAAAGGTTATTACGTTTGTTTGTATGCTATAGAAGAAACCTATTGAACTTTTTATCTATAGAGTAAGTTCAGGTGTTGTGGTGTGGAACTAAAAGCTGACAAAGTCAATCTTGATGAATACTAGATCTCATAATAGTAATAAATCATAAAAAGATTTACTAGTTTTGTGATTGACTTTTTTTGGGTTCACTGAAAAATGTCTGCCAATAAACTGGTGTTCGGCTAATGTGGTACAGGCCAAGGAGGCTAATGTGGTATACCAAAGAAAAGCCTTCCTTATTTGGCTGAGAAACAGAGAAAAGAAAAAAAATATATGTTTAGATAAAACAAGTATTTCCCTGGCCTAAAAATCCTTATGAAGTAATCTAATCAGTTAAGCTTAATTGCAAGCTCAGTTTAATTTCAGACAATTACGACATTTTTTAAACTACCCGGAGATCACTTGTTACGGTCATATTTCCATCAAAAATTGCAATGGGCCACGCACGCTAATGTACCACATAAACAGAACAAAGTCTTACCCGCCAATTTTTTCAATGGCTGACATAGGTTTTTTCACTTTCTCTCAAATAGCACCCGAACTTACTCTAGACCTGAGCAGATTTAAAGTCACGGACTAAAAAAATAGGGAAACCCAAAAGAGCCTTAGAGAGACTGGTGGTGGCTTATACAAGACGCTATTTATATTACCCATGGGTAAAGTGTTTGGTGTAAAGGACCAATCAATTGATGATTGTTTAATTTTCACTGGTGGAGTCACAAGCTAGGTGCATTAAAGCTGTTGCAGTGGTTACACTAAATAACAAGCCATCAAAATGAACTATGTACATATGCAACAATGAATGCTTGTCACGCGAATATGGCCAGCACATATCCAAAAAACAATAACAAAAAATGCCACTGCGACAAAACTTAAGCGAAATTGCTTGAGTGACTGTGAGCAACCAATCTCACGTTCGGCAAAAAGGCAAAATCCGAAGACAGCTAAGAGTAGCGAAGAAAAATGCGGCGACAGCTACAGAAAAACTAATTCCTTAAATCCACAATAAGGAAGAAAATATTAAAAAAAATTGTATTAATTTTTTTTATTATTTTATTTATTATTTATTGACACATCTACATACTACGTAAGCTAATGAGAATGAAAGTGAGTGCCAATGAGAAATCCAAATTGGTTCGAATTCGAGCGAGTGCCTTTCATTCGCTTAAGTTTACTTTCTTACATCAGAAATAGGCTATTACTTTTGAGTACAAATAGCAATAAAATGTACTTTAATAAAGGCGAAAACAGGATTCCTTTAGATAACCAATCCTGGAGTTTCTTCAAATGACTGCAAAATTCTTTAATCACGTGACAAATCTTAAATCATCTAAAAAATTTTTAAATTAAATTGAGCACTTAAATCCGTCCGTACTTAAATCAATCTTTCTGTACTTGATTTTAGTAAATCTGGGACTACCGAACTTTTAACACCGCTTGAAATTGATTTTAGTACGGATGGATTGAATTTCCTTTTGAGTGTAGAGTTCAACAAAATTTTTGAATATGTAAGCTTTCCTAGAAGTTTTTGAGAGAAATCCCTAAAATCAGTGGCAGAAAGTTGGCTCAAGTGATGAATGTTGAGGATTGGTGATTTTTTAATCTCTTATTGTACAAAACAAACTTCATTCAGTTTGTCACTTATGCTTACTTCATGGCAGTTTTTCATTGTTGTTAAGGCTGATAGAGTCTTATATATAAATTGTCTAGACCAGCCGAACATTTGGCATAAAATAACAAAGAAAAGATTATTTTTACAAGAGATTTTTCTCCATATAGGAAAAAAATTTCATAACAGCTGTTTGCTGAAGTAGTTAGTGCGTTGACTTCACAGCGAATAATGACTAAAGATGTTGGTTGGAGCCCAGTTTCAGACAAGTTATAACATCCATCAGTTTTCAGATGTGCATTAGTGTGCTACTGTATTTGCTGTTGTTAGACTGTTTAAGTTGCGAAGGCATAGAGCACTGGTCACTGACTACCACCGGCAGCAATTGATAATATACATCACAGCGTACATCTTCATCGGTATTGTAGCAAAATCGCCGGCGAAGAAAATAACTAATAAAAAGGGCTACACAGCTTAAATAAATTTAATGGGCCTACTTGAACCCAGAGGCGCTCTAACACAGATTTAAAAATTAATATTGTGCGCAGTTTTGGAGTTGTAAAAAATAATTAAGCTTTCGATTTTCACAATCTGTCCTCTCTCACTTTCCCTTTCCCAAAGGAGGTAACCCACCTGATGTTTGGTAGGCATATTAATTGCCTAAGTGTTATTACTCTTAAGAAAATAAAAAATTTGTCAGATCATTTCAAATTTCAATAATATCAATTGCCTTTTTAACCTCTTTATTGGACGATTAACTTTTGCCGCTCCTTCGTTTATCTTTTCTATGTCCTGGCAACAGTGATAAAAGATTATGCAAGAAATAATAAATTTATGAAATGAACTCGTAAAAAATATCCACAAAAATTAAATTAAAAATATGGTAAATATTTTACTGCAACTGAAATGTAAACCATAAAATATTCAATTGAACCATAATTAAGTTATTATTAACTTAAAAAAACTAAATTCTTATCTGAATATTGGAAGTTAAAAAAGTTTTCTGGAACTATAAATAATATTGCGGTCAGCGTATCGTCGTTCCAAACTTATCTTCACTTATCTCAACAAAAAAACTTTCTTTGGAAAATTGAGTCTAAAGTTTCCACATAAAAAAAATATATTAGATGATCGAAATTCGCACTACATTCAAAGGACAAGTTCAGGATTTTAGACCCGGCTCATATTCTCATATTTTTGATTTTGATAACTTCAGAATGATTTAGGTATAGTATGAACGTAAAAAATCTGTTGACCTTAAAATTTTACTATAAATTAGCTATGACAGGGCAGCCTGGGCCAGTGGATAAATTTCTTTTGGAAACTTTTCACAGTGTGCTTCCTTGAAAGAAAAAGTCGATTATATTTTTTTTTACTTTAACAAGGAGTTGTACTTATAAGAAAGCAAAGGTAAATTTAATGCCAGACCACCCATTAAGAAATAGAGCTTCCATATAAGCAGGTTTGTTAGAAAAGTAGCAACAATCGCGGACATAAATAGCAATAAACTTGATTTTTATATGGGGAATTTTGGCTTGGTAGCAGTAAAATAAAAAAGAATTTACGTTAATCAAAAAACCGCTTTTATAAGTGCTTACGATCGTTGCATACTTTTAAAAATATAAGTTTTTTTTGGTGGGTGTGTCAAGGCGGGAAAATTGTGTAATTGTATCACAAAATTCTGGGTGTTCGCTCGCTCCAGCACAAGTTATTTTATATGATTTATTTTTTATACTCGTATTAAGAAGCATTAAGCAATATTCCTTGTGTATGGAAATAAATTTTTATCAAATAAAATTGAAATCATCAAATCGATTAAAAACTTAAATACTTCTACATCAAGCAAAAAATTAAATAATAAAATAAAGTCTATTAAATTTATGAAAATTTATTGGAAACTTTTATACGTCTACATAAAACAATAAATTAAACAACAATAAAATAAATTTACGTCCAATGTCAATTTTGTAAAAATCGTGAAAGTGTCTTAATGGTTATTACTTTATTTTGCTCTGAAGACTCAGTCATTTTTACACAAATGTTTTCCATATTATTTGCTGTCTTGCTCAACCAGTTTTTTCATAAAGCAATCGTATTCTGTAATCATATTTCTCTTTTTTTCCATTGAAGTATTTGTATATTGCAGTGAAGGATGGGGAAGTTGACAGATTCAACTAGAGAAATTTATAATGGAATCAATTATCTTTAATAAAATTTACTCAAGTGTTGTTGTAAAGTATGTGCATGATAATTCATTTATCGCTGTCGCTTTGAATGTTGTCAATAACTTTTATGAAGCAAATAATAGCAACAAAAAAAGGTTGTAGCGCATTTTAATGCAGAAATATTTTAATACAATTTTAATATAATTTTTATGAAGTTATTAAATCACTATTGAAAACCGTTCGAAAGTGTCAGTATTTCATGCCAACTAGAATAAAAAAAATTGCGTATTTTTAGCATTTCTAGTGGTGTCAACTTTGGAAACCTTTTATTCCTTTAATACTGAACCGATTTAAATAATATATGGTTCACTTACTAAAGCTCAACAATGTTCACCCTTTTGTAAAAGAATGAAAAAAATTGGTTGACCAACAAAGGAGAAAAGGGGATGTAAAAATTTGTCTTTCCGTATTTATAAAATAAAAAAACTTATGCTTAAAGTTGAATATTGTCAAACAGAAAACTATTTTAAGAGCTTGAATGTTCTTTATAAAATATGCAATAAATTATAAAATTCAATGCAGCATATTTTCAACTCATTTATTTTTTCTTCTTAATTGTGGTCTTGTTGTTTTCATATTTATTATATATTATGCGTGTATTCATTAAGAATAAAACAAGATGAGATTTTGAAAATTAGAAATAGTTCTTATGAACTTTAAACACAACCCACTATGATTATTTCCTAACAAAACCCTTTCTAAACGAAAATTTAATGAAAATCTTTTTATATTATCGACACTTAACGCCATGCGCATTTTGTTCTTAATACCCAGGTCATTAGGTCAATTATTTATTCAGCATAATGTAAACCTACTGATTTATGATAAATTTAGCTTCATTGGGCATACAGATTAATTAGACGCAGGTGCTACTTAAAGCATGATGAAAAAGGAAATTATTAATGTTGTTTGTGTGGTAAATAAAACAAATAGGGATTTTATTTAATGACTGTAATATTCGCTTAGTGCTCGTATCAATCAATATTTATTCACTTAAATAAGTAGCATTTATAATAGGATAATAAAGTGTAATGAAAGCAAATTTCATAAATTCTTATGGAGTTTAAGTAAAATCATCATAAAAATAGGAAACTTATATATTATAATTATTAGATAATGAAAATATTCTGGTTGACACAATATCATTATAATTATTAGATAATGAAAATATTCTGGTTGACACAATATCCATACAAACATATTTATAGAATAAATAAGTATATAAGAAATTAAACTAAAATATGTTTGAATTTCTAAATAGATCCCATCAAACATTCTTTTTATTGAAATGTAACCTAAGGGCACTGCTACACGTTCAATATATATTTATTACAATCCAGTATCACGGTATTTACTGAACGTCTGACATGCAGTATTGACGCAAGTACAGATAGATCACTTAATATTTTAAAAACCGTAATATGTATCTCGATTAAAATATCACAATATATATTGAACGTAAACAATTAACTAAATAATTACGAAAATATAAATTCAAATGCACTCTTTCTGTTCTTGCAATTAAAGCAAATAGATATTTATAATAGATAGCAAATAGATATAAAATAAGATTCAAATATAAACAAGTTTTCAGCCAATCCGGCAGCGCATGGAAAAATATATGTATTTAATTTTTTTATGTATTTAATAGTAAAAAGAAACTTATACAAAACAAATATGTGTGAACGCAACTTGACATAGTTGAAAATAAATAATGAATCATAAAAAGTATTTGTCATCCAGTTTATTTTTATTGACTTAATATGACAGACAGCAAAAACCAGGAATATGATTTTAATGAAATGTTATTATCGTTTATATTTCTTAGTTTAGTGTGTAGAAAAATGTTAAATTTAAATTTTAAATTTAAGAATTAAAGGTTGATGTAAAATCAGAGGACTTAAAGCTGAAAAAATTATGAAGTATTAGAGGAATTTTAAGAATGTTATTAATATTATTAAAAATAATATTCTCAATTTAGTTGAATAGTTGATATTTGTTATTTAGGAGCAAAATTAGTATAGAACTTCACTCCTTCAAATTATATTTCATATTTTTCACATTTCTATTTTTGCAGAAACTTTTTTAATTCTTACATAGAGAGGTGAACACAGTTTGACTTTCTTCTAAATATAAATAGTTTATGAAACATAAATACCATATCGGACTACTGTGAAGTGTAAAAGAAAATATTAATGTCTTTTAATTGGCAACTGTGTGAAGTACTGTTTTATATGACAAGCGATTTATATGACAGTTGACAGCTACTTTGTGCATAGTTTGGGTTGTTGTTTTTCAATGCAACGTTTCCAAATTGTTGTAATCAATTTATTAATCAATTATTTCACTCAAAGAAAGATTTGCTGAACGAACAATTTCACGTAATGAATCTTTAATTTATTTACAGCAGAAATGACTAAACAATTGAAACAAAACATTTGGTGAACTATTGGCGAAATATGGCTGCAACTTCTGGAAAAATTTTCTATCAATTAGACTCATACAATGAGCCATTTACGTGCCGTAGCAAAGACAAAATCACATTAAAACATTTACATATGTCCCAAAATTATTTGACCAATAAAGCTAGTTTTTTAAGGTACACTTTTAATATGAAACTAGTTAAGATTGTCTTAAATTTTGCTACCAACTTACAACCCAATTCTCTTCATATTCGATTTTTTAAGAGCTGTTAAGCTTTACGATAAGAAAAAATAGCCCTGATAGATATAAGAGAAAAAAATTGTGTAAAGTAATATCAATACCTCTTATACGTGAAGGGTAAAATATACAATTTTCTATAGTAAAATAAAGTTTTTTTTTTCAGTTAATATAAGTTATTTTTCAATATTTTTGAAGCATTTAAACTGCTTATTAATATCGTATTGCAAAAGCCCACCCCAACTATGTTCTTTACTTATTCAACTGCAATATTGTATCATTAATAAATTTTTCAGTGTGTTTATCAAATCTGTATCGTGCAAAAAATTCATCGTCAATCATTTTAAAGGAGTAGCTGTGCACTTGTAAATCTAAAGATCTCATTAGTTTTTACTTTTCCGTGCCTTTTTGTGCTCTTTATTTCTGTAGAAAATATTTATTAATTTTGTAAATGTTTGAAAAATGTTTTTTATTTGACATAAATATATAAATCTTAAAAAAATTGAATAAAAAATTAAATTATCTGACAACATAAAATTTGTAATATCTTCATAATAGTTTTCTTTTTCCTTATTATAATTTTTTTAGGCGACGTTAATTTCAACTTTAATTTTATTTCAACAATTGGAACTAAGCCGATAAGTCGCCACTAAGCCAACTATGAATAACTTTAGAAGCAATTGAATAGAACAGACTTAATATGAAACTAAAATCGGCTATGAACATGCTCTATTAATGTTAGAAACATTTTATTTACATGAACTTGCCGTGTTTCCAAAATTGACTTGAAACATGGACTTACCGGACCATGCGGTTTTGAAATAAAATCTACTTCTACAGAGTTTTTTCTTTTGCTTTTAGACACTGATTTTCTCGACATTTTTGCAGTGGTTTCATGAAACCTCATACATGTTCCATACTAAGAATTCAGACGAACGAAAATCAAGCAATAATAAGACAGCATTTTAAGTTACTGCCGTCGATTTTATTATGGGCCACAGCGATTGTGCCTGGAACAAACAAATTAAAAACTATAAATATTGCGCCCGTTTCACGCCTTCAAATTTAGCTAAATGTACCCGCATTCTTTTTTTCATTAAGCAACTTCACAACTGTAGTACCGTTTGTATGTGCTAAGTTTTTAAAAACCCAAAATAGTTATTTTTTTAATCTTCACTACAAAAATTAGCAAATAAAACCAAATCTAAATGCTTAGCACATACAACAGTTGCAAGACTTAACACTACTTTGTGAATTGTATTCTGATATTTTGTTTTCTAGAGATGTGCTTTATAATATTAACATTAACCGCATTTAATTTTGTTTACACTCAAAATCAGTTTATCTGTTTCAACTTTCAAAATCTGTAAAGTAAATAATTACAGAATGTCATTTTCGTTAAAATTTCTTGTTGAAAAGTTGCACTTTCCATATTTACATTTCCCAAACTCTGTTCAAGTTTATATAATTAAAACCAACTTTAATTAATTTCCTGGAAACCATCAGCCTTTGTAACCACAGACATGCACTCCTAAGTTTTCTCTTCAAATAGATTTATATACGTCCCAGTGTTGCTGTTCAAGGAATTATATTAAAATATGTGACCATTAACAATACAGCTCACAATAGTGAGAAGATAGACAGACAGTCAAAAACAAATAGACGTGTTTAGTAAAAGATTTATCTTGACAGGCAGGCGTACGTACATGTATGTGTAAGATACATATATTGTGTAAAATACACAGATGCAAACATATATTTACAAACTAATGTATTTTGATTATTTTGTGATAAATCTCTTAAATTGTCCTACACATCCTTCAAGCAAAAGACATATATGCACATATTTCGAGATAAACACAAGCATATTTATACTGTATACACATATCTTGATATATATGCGTGTGTTTGTTATATTTGATCATATGTTTTTGGTAGTATTCTCATCCATCAGACAATATAAACAAAACTTTTGTTGATATTTGTTTATCTTGATTGTTCTATATAAACTTATTAAAAACTTATGTACGTCGGTCTGTCCAAATTTGTTTAAATATTACATTTTTCGTTTGTCGTTGTTTAAATGTTAGTACATCCTAAATATTATTAAATATTTGCTGCAATAGAGTCATAACTTGAAACTCCATTTCTTCAGTTAATTAAACGTCATAGAAATACACAAATTTGGGCATGAGAATGTTCTTTTATATTTTCATTAACACGGAAAATAATATTAAAATGTTTTCTGATGACGATTTTGTGTGTAAATTTTCACTTTTGAATACGAGAAAACTATTTCTATATTTTGAAAGGGTGCAATTGGCTAAAGTAGTTAGCGTGTTGACTACAAAGCAAATAATGAATAAGAAGGTGCGTTTGAGCCCAGTTTCAGGAAGTCATACCATCCAGCATTTTTCAAATGTGCGTTAGTGTACCATTGTCAATGAACACTACCGGCAGCAAGTGATACTGGTGTATGTTAATGAACATCACAACGCCCTCCTTCGTTGGTATTGTAGCGAAATCACCGGCGAAGTAAAAACATTGATAAAAAAATGGCTGACAGCAGATTCCCTGCAACACTACTAGGTAGTTAAAATATAATCATTCTTTATATCAAATTCTATTTTGGCACTGGTATATTTTTCTGCCACTATCAGTCAATACCATACCTGTGCGAACCAAGAGGGGTTGCTTTACGCTTGAACATCGTGCGGAAATATTAAAAACTTATTTTCAACATGAATGCTGATGAATGTGATGTCTAACTGTACGTTAGTTCAAATGAAGTTTTTGCTGCTGTCGAAGAAAGTGTGTATATGAGGCCACAAAATCAGACTCTCATCGAGTACGTCGCTAAGCTGCGCATATTGCTGTTGTATGTTATAGTGTTGTGGAAATTGCAGGCTTATCTATTTCTGGTCGATCTTTGGATCGAACGATGGTTAATGATTTTGTATAACCGGAATTCGAATTTGAATTGGTTTTCAACAAGACGGCGCTACGTACCATACAATTAATGGTTTCACTGATATTTTGCGTGAAACGAATCCCCACTTTGTAATTTCTCGAAGAGGTGATAATAATTGTCCACCCAGATCTTTTAACACCTTAAGACTCTTTCCTTTGTGGCTACGAAAAAGATAAAGTCTCTTCCTGTAGCACCTCTATTATGATTTATACAAGTTACAATAATTTAGATTTATTACAATTTCTTAAATCTAGTTTAATATCTAATGTAATATTGTTGTAGCACTTCTTGTAGTTTGTGATCTTGCTCGTGATTTTATACTCGATGATAACAGCAAACTGATGTGGTTGCCATTTTATAATTTTTTATAATTTTCTTCTTTATTTTTTCAGAATGATTGTATTTTCTTTTACAACCCTGTCTCGTCATTATCAAGATTGTAACACTGCCTATGCCTTCAATAGATTCAAGACCCCAAATATGGAATTTGAATATGTAGTCTTTCAAGTGTAAATATGACAGCTATTTGACTGTTATTATTTTCCATTATTAATTGCACACTCTCCTCTTTACAATTAATGAAACATACGATGATTTCGTTTGAAAAAAAAACGATTTTTTGCAAATGAAAATAGAACCTCCTATTGATACCTAAGTATTACCTTAATCAAATCAAGAACTTACTTGCAGCACATTCTTATATCGGCACCCAAAACTCAACTGTTGATTGAGTATTTGTCCAGATATCACTTAAATGCTTTCGCCATTGGATTTCAATCCATGTTATTTTGTTTCCAGTGTAGTTAAGTTTTTATTTTTTTTATTTATGTTTTAAAATGATTTTATGAGTGAAGCACGAAATGAAAAATTTGAAAAAAAATTTGCCCTTCTTAATGTTAAATTTAAGATTAAAAATCTAAAAAATCACAAAGCTAAGCCTAAATTTTGTAGCTAAAATAACAAAAAAAACCTAAACCTAATCTTGAAGAGGATAACCCGGCATCACTGCTTACTACGTCCAATGCATTTCGGGACGACTTTACAGTTCCAAAGAAGCTTCATTCGGATATCGAAATTTGCCGCAGAAGTATCTCTTGTGGAAAGGCACATTTTCACATTGGTGGCAACGTCAACAAACAAAATTGCATCAGAACGTGAGAGTTTGATGAGGCTCTTAGAGTGATCGCATTATTGTCCCATTTCCTTAATGTTAGCTTGAAAGGTGATTTAAGCGGCACACAGTGGCTGAAAATCGCTTTTCATTGGCCAAAATTCTGTAACATTTGAACCGATCAAAATATTGAAGCAATTTTTATTTTATTGGATAGATATTTAGTTCAGCTTGACTCAGTTTAAATTACATTAAAATTGATTGAGGACTTTTTAAGGAATTCTAGGTCAAAGTTGAACTTTTGAATTTTTTTTAACTTTTAGAGTGAAATATGGAATTATTATTTTTTTATTTATTAAAAAATTTTAATATTTGGAAATTAATAATAATTATAAATAATTTTTGTAATAATGGAATTTTTTTTATGTTACACTTAAAAAAATTGTACACTGAAAAAAATAGTAAAATCAACTGGAGATTTTGCTATTACAGAAAAATTAAAAATGTTTTGCTGACAAATTTGCAAATTTGTTTACACTCAAAGAATAGTTATGTAAAAGTATTGCTATTACTACAGAAAAATTTATTATTTTTTGCTGTCAAATTTGATAATTTTAAAAACATTTTAAAGATAAAACTTCAATAAATTTTAATAGCATTTGTAACAATGGTAGCTTCTGTTTATTATTATTTTTACTAATACTATGTTTTTCGTACTTAAATAACAATGAAAGGCAATTATAATTATTATTCATTTGACTCAAATATTGATTGCAAATATTCCATATTTTGTTCTGTGCTATCTCTGTTCTTTAGTAGTTTTTTGGCTTCTTCATCTAAATCCCGATGTTCCACTTTCCATTGATTTCGAATACTGGAGATAAACGGATCTGACGTTGCCAATAAAATATTAAATAGATCTTCATTTGTTGTGTGCTCTCTATAAAATATGCCATCCTTGTTCCTTTTTTCCTGAGCCTCGTCTGATAGATCTCCAAGTAGCACCAAATGATATTTAATGACATCTTCTCCATGATAAAGAGTTTTGTGAACTGTTGAAGACATATTTCTCCATGGGTAGTTGGTTGTATATTTTTTGCAGTTTCCTTAGCCTAATCTCCAAATTTTCTAGAGTCAATTTCTTCATTGCACGCATGTACTTCTAGGATTATTTTAAATCTGAAAATAAGGTTTAAATCCACTCCTGTTATTTCATCCACTTTTGTTAAATGGGTCTGTGATTGTAATTAATGTTTCCGCCTCTTAGATTTATCGCTGCTGTTGTCCAATGATTTGCGTGGTCTTCCAGCCTTATCTTGCTTTGCTGTTTCTGCAGCGACAGTAAGTTGGCCCTCTAACCAGTTTGCACTTTTTATATAAAAGTTTTGTTTACTGTAGCGAACTTCTTTGTAGCGTTTTTAGTGCTTTGACGAAATTAGATAATTGCTCTTGCATTTCGGTGCTACACGAATTTAAGTTTAATTTTAACGTAACTAAGAACATCTTCCTGGTTTTTAATTCCAATATACTCTTCGGCCAGTTCTTTATAACTGAAGCTCTCCATATTTTTCTGAATATTTTTATTTGCGTCTGTTATGTTTTATCCGTACACTTAGAGGATTAACTTATTACTGAGTATTCCCTTATCGAATCTGTAGTTTTATACATTTTTAGATACATGTTATTCACACATTGATCTTTAATTTCATAGCAGGTAGTGCTTAAATTGAACAAAACTGCACATGTTGTCCAGACCTTAATATCAGGTAAAACTGATTAGTATCTCGCCAATATTTGTTGTTGTTGTTGGGTTATTTTTTTCTTTAGTGGTTTAATGTCCCGATTATTGTTAAAAAATTGTTTATGACTTTGGTTGACCCTAACATTTGATAACAGGTAAATTTAGAAAGAGATCATATGTTTACTGTAGAACCTATTGTGATAATTTTATTACCTATTTTTTGCTGATCAAAACAAAGCCATTAAACCCTTTCGCAGGTATTATATTTAATTTTTAGTTTTACGTAGTCTAAAGTAAAAAAACATAAACTTTTAGGCAAAAAAGTGAAAATTATATACACCATTGTATACGAGTACTTTGGAGTAATTTCATTAAAATGAAAAAAGTGTTCTATACACGGCTCGTCACGGGTGCAAAAGTATATATAGCGGTAAAGAGGACACTTTCACCTTTCCTCGGGTGGTATACATTTCTTGTTCCCTAGAAGTTCTATTCCACTAAAGTTTAAATTTGAGAAAAATATAGTAGTTTCATAAATATTCCGTAACGCCTTTAATATTAAACGCTAGAGCTCTGACCACTTACAAAAACTAAAGACTATAATCCTACCAACATTATAAAAAAGACCGCAGGCCATTATCGATGATAGCTTGCGAGTAGTAACCATTTATTTTTTATAAAAAACAAAAGAAAAACACCTTTTTCTGAAATTAAAAAAAACCGTTGAGTTTGACAGCATGCCACGCTCACAATTATCAATAGTTTAACCTAATTTTTGGCTACCTTAATCTGGATATATTAGCTGCAAAAGGGCGTAAAAATTTTAAAAATCGGTGACAAAAAAAAAGACTTTTGGCCAATGAAAAACGATTTTCAGCCACCGTGCGGCAAGCGCTACAAAGCCATGATTCCGAAATTCGAATGGTCTGAAAATTAAGATGTGGTCTGTTCCTATTTTACCAAAAAAAATTGCATATTGCAAATTTCCCAAAAAATTGTGCTTCTTAAAAAATATATTGCGTTAAAAACTTAATAAAATGAATTTGCATTCTAATAAATAAATTCAATCTGTAAACAATGTTATTACATAAAAAATTACAAGAATAATGGTTGTAACATAAATCCAGCATCCTTTTTAGATGGCGCTGATGCCCCCTGGCCACATTTCTCTTCTTTAACAGACTTCTTAGATGTACATCAGGTTAATAAATATTCTTAACCAGTGCTGGAGGTTTGCCGTTTTTCTTTGATATTAGGGTGACGATTTTTCAAGTAATTTATTTTTAGATTAGCCATTAGAATTACATCGTTCAAAAAATCAAGCAGGATATATTGAGAAAGAAAGAGTTAAGTGAAATCTTTATTTTTAAATTAATTTTTTATGGGAATGCCTTATATCTAACAAAGGTTTTCAATTATATCTAATGAATGAATTCTTAAGGCGTTGAAGGCTTAAACAATTTCAGTTTAATTATATATGTCTGTTAGTTTCAGAGTAATAGAATAATTTATTTAAAAAGTGAAAATATTAATAGTAACCATACAGCCGTAAGCTTTATCAAACCTTTGTTAAGCTTTAAGCTTGGTACTCTGTTCGAAGTTGTGAAAAATTTTCAGCAAAACTGATTATTTCGCATGAAAAATTTTACACGTAACAAGTGATGCCCATATTACATTTTCGGAAAAAAATTTTGTTTTTATTGGTTAAAAGTATGCAACATTGATAGACTTCTTTAAAGAAAAGCAAATGTTTAATTTTGCTTGTTTGTGCCATTATTAAAATTATAAACAATGAGATAGTTCCTTCTATAGTGTGTAAAGGAAAAAAAATTTATTAAAGAAATTTTTGGCACAGAAAATTAAGAGTACAAAAGTTACGAAAAAATTGTATCAGATGTCAATATTTTGCGCGAAATAAATGCCAGTTACATTATTTCACAGATGGCAAGAAAATGTTGCCAGATACATTTCATAAATTTTTCACGAGTTGAACAGAGTACAACTTTTGCAACATTTTTTCATTATTATTTCATGTAAACTTTTTTATATGGATTATGTCAATATTTCTCTTGAAATTTTAAACAGAGTACCAAGCTCTAGGTAAAAAGTACTATAATGATACATGATTTTCACAGATTCACAAAAGTGTATAGTTTTATGTTTTGTTTTCATGTCTCAACTCCATACGTGAGTTGGCCACATTAAATGCTTCACCCATAAAAGTTATCGCAAGTCAACCAATATATTATTGCAGTTTGAAAGTTAAAGAAAATCATTTCAGATTTCAGTTTTCTGTGATAATAACTGTAAGAAAGTTTGGTTTTAAAATAATTTTTAATCTGACTTTGTTTTTTGTTGTATTTTTGCATTTATAGTGTGAAAACATAAGTAAATTTATTTATAAATTAAAATGAAGAATAAATATTAAATAAAAAACAACCCTGAAGAAGTTGGGAATTTCCAACGAAACGTAGGATGAAGTATAAAAAATAAATAATCTTTTATTTTTACATATCATGACCTTAAAAGCCCAATAAAGAGAAAATTACAAAATCATTTCATACAATTTTTCAAATTTTAGTTAATTTTTTGCTAATTTTTTCTGCGATACTTCAACAAACAGTCACAAAAAAAAGGAAGAATTCTTAGAAGTCCTAATAGAAGGTAAATTTATACTCCGTTAGTTCCTCCGATATGGCTACACAAACATAAAGATTCTCACTTTCCAATTAAATATTTAAAATATATAAACCAGCAACTTTTAAAAAATTATAATTTATAATTATGAATAAAAAAGTACATATAATGTAAAAACTGCATTAAAAAATCTAATTTTTATTTGCAACAATACGCACTTGCATCAAATTTGCGAGAGTGTGTGTTGTTATATGTTCAGTTAATTTTTTAGTTTTTGGTCTGGGAATAATTTTGAATGAATTACGAACAATGAAAATTTGAATTGTTGTTAAACTGGCTTTTGTTGTAGAAGAAAGTTTCTCTTGTTAAGTGCAAGCGTGCAAAAAATAAATTTAACATTTTCTACAGTTGCACGTACAACTACAAAATTTAGTTTAAACGAAATTTTGATTTTTTTAGCAAAAGTTCTTAAAAGGGAAACTTAGAAAGTTTGCACTTACAATAAAACCTAAGAATAATTCCAGAAAAAAATTTAATTACAACAAAGTGCTATAAATATAGTTTAAAATTTAAAGAAACTAATAAGAGCATTATATTTTATATATATTTGTAATCAAATACATGGTATTATTAGAAAAGACTAGAGATATATACTAAGAAAATTATACGTTAGTAAAACGTATTCTTCATTAACTATACACAACACAACACATGATTTTAGGACTTAATTTTGAAATATGCACATGAATGTAGTCCCAAAAATAAGAACTTCTGTCAAGTTGGCTGCATTAATAATTTCGTGGCCATGCGAAGTTTTTTGTTCAAGGTGTGTTTTTATTACTGTTTCTATATTTTAACACGATTTTATCTTGGTATAACGTACGTATACTTGTTATATTCCATATTCAATGTTCTTCTGGTTTTAAAATATAGTTATTAATTACTAATGTAGCCAACCTCTCAAAACGAATGATACGACTAAGCTTTGAGGTTACTTTCACGTCCAATTCTCAGAATAGAGTCCCAAACTAATGAGCTGAAAAATGTTGTACTGTGATTAGCGAATTTTTTGTAAAATGATCATTATCCAAATAAAGAATTACATATTGTTTTGAAACATTTAAGATATAGCGATAAATATCGATTTTTCGTATTCTATATTTTCTCAGACAAAAAATATATGTATATTATTGTATATTAATTCCGGTTGAATAGCAAATTTGATAAAACCAAGATGCGAATCGTCTTATTTATTTATGTACAAGCCGTCACGTAAAAATACACACTTCTTATTGTATCCTAAAAATATTATTGTAACCGTAATCAGTGCATAGTTCAATGATCTAGAGGCGGTTGAGTCTTTCTATGAACCTGGTCCGAATATCAACGATATTTTTAGTTATTTTTTTCAATTACAATTTTTCTTTTTTGCCTTTTTGAATGGGATTCTTCTACAATAATTCTTAACCTTGAAGATGCAATTCTTATTGTTTGGCGAATTAAATTTGGCGAACTGCCAGTGTCTTAAAAATTTTATTGGTGTTGAATAAATCGTATGTTATTCAGTCCAGCTAGCATATTCTATCGTAGAAGAATCTTCCGCAATCAGAGGGGGCGATTAAAGTAATCGTCCGCGGTGTCGTATTCCAATCGCTTAAGTTCAATACAACGGAAACTGTATCAAGACGGCGACTCTTCCAAATGAGTCGTCTACGATGCGCCTTACAGAATCGCTTAAGACTCTTTACTTTCTGCTAACGAGTTTCGAATGAATCGCCGTAATGGATCATCTACGATGCGCGGAAAAGGATCGCTTCAGAATCCTTTAAATGAAAAGTATTTTTTGGGGTTTATATTTTTTAGTATTAAATAAATATAATAAATATGTTATTTAATTAAAAAACCACTTTAATTAAAAAAAAAACTTATTACAATATAAAATTAAACACTTTTATTAAACGAGCATCATTTACAAAAGTAATGTACGATTACGATGATATAACAATCGTTCAATGGTCGTCAGAATACTTAAACGACGATTGTGTATTGATGTCCAGCAATCATCAAAGTCATCGCCGAAATGCGTAAACGACGGTTAACTCGTCCAACAGTCTTCAGAACGACTCTCAGAAACATCAATTGGAAATTAAAAAGTAATTTTACTTCAACAATCGTCTGGACGATTAAAAAACGAGTCGCTAAATGTTCGCGCACGTCAAATAATCTACCAAATGCCAGGAAATCGCACTAAATTGGGTTTTATTAATTTTATGATGTAGACGATATTCTTTTAATTACGTTCAATTATAATTGGTTTTTTGTT
Source organism: Gymnocheta viridis (assembly GCA_956483585.1). NCBI lineage: Eukaryota > Metazoa > Arthropoda > Insecta > Diptera > Tachinidae > Gymnocheta > Gymnocheta viridis. The sequence continues at coordinate 24,882,536 of OY101440.1, read as the reverse complement.
CAGTTAAAATCCGGTGTTAGTAGGGAATGGTAAGTCGATTTCGATTGATAGATAAAATTAATACTGGCACCGATCTACCAAGATTACAAAGACAGATTTATTTCAATACCCCCACACAAATCTGATACCAGGTGACATTATTAGTCCAGATGATTGTCAACTGACTACACCAAAGTGTCAAACTCGATATGAAAAAACTAAACAAAAACTTTTAATGCATGCAATTAGCATGACTGTTTGGTGAATGCCAGTTGTGGTTGTACTAATAAAGCCATCTGGTATTAATTCGCAACACCAACAAAATATAACCACTGAAACAAATCTTAATTGACAGTCGTCTAGCATAAACTGAGCTTGAATTGTTCAAATTCTTTTTGTTTTCACAAGAATTTTAACAATTCAAGCTCAGTTTATGTTAGAATTGTAAGTCTTTAAAAACATTTTAAATTAAAAGTGCGGGTGCTCTATCTGTACTAAAGAGTTCTGTTTCTGTGGAAGCACATCCACTTTGGCCAATCATCTATAAAAATGTCATAAAATTTTTTTTGCTAAAAAGGAGACACAACAAACATTGATATTGAAGAAATATCGGATGAGGAGTGTGAATAAAACAAAACAATTGATTCCGTTTTAAAAGTGGTCGAAAGATCCACTCTAATTTTATGTTAACTTAAATTGCTCCTTATATCGAAAACAAAAAAAATGTTTTTTATTGTTGTTTTCAATATTAATTAAAAAGGAAACTTCCTTTTGAATTTTCTGGGACAGGCAGTTAATAAACACAATTTTAAGTTTTACTTAGAATTTGAAATAAACACCAAACAAGAAATTTTATTTAAAAAAAAAATGCAAATCGACTGTGAAATAATCGATTTTTGCCTACGATTAATCGGTTAATATATCGGGACAGAAAATGGCTGATCGAAAAGTCGAAAGTCGATTTTCTGTTTTTTTTACCATTTACTACTGATTAGGATTTTTCTTGTAAGTAAAACTTGATGTAATTTTTATTTTAAGGATGCAAATAACAAATTTTAGTTATACATGTATGTACATACATATATACTCGTATGTGTAACCCGAAGTATGTAGATGTAATTTAAATACATATTTAAAATATATTTAAATCTTCGTAAGGAATGCTTTGATCATTATGGTGTCTCACACTATTAAAGGAAATAACCACTAAAGCTAATTATTAGAGGATGAAATTTTAAAATTGCGTAGAAGGGAGTTATGAACTCTTTCACGCATAGAGAGAAATATGCCCGGGTATTCCGTTTGACAAAAACATTAGTGGCAATTAAAACAATTTCTTTATGTTATTAAAGTTTTTCAATAATTGTATAACATGTGAATAAAAAAAATTTAATTGAGACTCTAAGCACTAAATATCAGAGCAACCCACTTTTCACTTTACTGGAAAAATTAGGCAAATGCACATAATCAAGTTAAAAAATGTTAAGGATACTTTAAATAAGTTCTTTTGAATTTATTAAACTTTTAATATTTTTAAAAGCAATTGTTGTTTGCTGTGAGTAAGCTAATCTTTATGCCTGCTTTCCATTAGCGGTTAAAGCAAATCACCAGTAGACCTTCAAACATTTTTCAAAAAGTTTTAAAAAATTAAATGTTTGCATGAAAAAAAAAATATATATATATAAAAATTACTTAATATAGAAATAAATACTCAAAATAAAAAATATAGTTACTAAGAGTTAGTAAAGGATTCGGTGTTGAACAAATTATTTATGATAAATGACTTGCATAAATAAATTCGCTTAGCCTTTGAACCTAATTCTATTACTTAAATTCCATTTCAAACTTCAGCTTTAACAGTTAATTTCACAATTCCCAATGTACAACTTTTAAGAGTCAATAACACTTTAAGGTTCCTTTGCTTATTTTGATGTTTTTCATAACTATGCACCATAAATCAATTTTAATTAGTTTAAAATTCTTTAACACAAAAACAAAACGTCTACATGCACAAATTATAAGGAAGCTGATCTGCTCGTTGTCTTCATCTCTAAAATTATTAATTTTGCTTTTGTCTTATTATATTAATTTCACATTTTGTCAACTAATTTATTAAATGCTTATCTACATATTTGGTGTGTTAATTTACATAATTTTTCATAATTATAAACCACTCAAATTGTAAATGCTGCCAGTGAACACTGCCACTCAACAAGCCACTTGCCTCGCATTCCTTCAAAATAAATGTTATAGTTACCACTACTATGGCAACTTTTATTATTATGTTTTTCTTAAGTTGTTAACAAATTTTCACTTGTTTGAAAAAGTACAGAAATATAATCTAAGACAGACATTTATAGCATAATGAAAAATATAGAGGACATAGAAGAATCTAATGGAAAAGAAACCTTCAGAAACATGGGATTGTAATTCAGGGCTCGTGTTATTTGTTCGCCATTATGAAGAAAATATACTATATTATCTGAGGGCAGATAGGAAAATGACAAATAAAATGTATGTTTGCATAAGACAATGAGGATGGAGACAATACTAGGAATCATAATTAAATTTTTTATTTATTTTTTTTTTCTATAAACTGTCTAGAAATAAGTGAGATTGTGTTTTATACGCTCAAATGAAAATATTTTTTTCATAAAAATGTTTCTACATCATGCTAATTGGTTAATGTTAAAATTAAAGTGTCATTTTAATTGTAACATTAAGAAAATGCTTTCTGACACTTGAACATATAAATTATTTCAACAGTTTGTCTGCGAAGAAAGCGGAACGATGAGGGATCGGATAAAGGTCATGAATGCTCAACGCGAAAAGTGGTTTGTATTTAGTATAATTTAAAGACTTTAAGGAACACAGAAACTTTCCTAAATTTTTGATTATCTGGGAAGCCAGAAGTACTTTCTAAATAAATTGCATCAGATATGTAGTAAATAATTTAAGTAGTCTTTAAAAATCATCTAGAACTCGGGCGTTGGACATCATGCCATAAAGCTACTGCTTCAGTAGAAGGAATTTTGTAAGCTAGAGTTGTTGGATGATGTTTGTCTTCTTACTTTAAACTAAACTTCTAGAATTTATGATTTTTGAACGCGGTGTTCCTTTTGGGTGTTCCGTTTTTTGACAATTTGCCGGTAATTCACAAAATTATACGTGCGCGAAGCTTGTTTAAATCATATCTCAGATAATCATCGCACCCGACAGAAGATCGACAATGCAGAAAACATTTGCTGACGCAGTAAAAACTACGCCTGGCAAAAACTACTGGTTCTCCCGAAGCAGGTTTGTTAGCGATAGTTGCTGGTAGTTGGTGTATTTCCTGATTTGAAATAAGCTCCCTAAAGTTCCACGCTAATTTTTTATATAAACCTGTGCTTCGTTTAGAGCATCAAAAATGCGCTAAAATCATTTCTCATGGCATTGTTGTGTCAATCAATTATATCATCGCTAAACTTCGATGTGGTGAATATGAATTATTCTTTTTTGTGCATCATAGCAAAGCGCATTGGGAATGTAAATTTTTCAACAGTTTCACAGTTTCAGGCCAAAAATGATTAATTTTACGAACTGTTACCGCAATATTTTCACCATTTTTATTAATAGTTTTTACTTGTAAACTAACTTAGTAATAACAAAAACTGCGTACTATTGAAAATGAAAGGTATTTTTGGATTACCCTGTATATAGTATTTAATTTCCTGTTTAACTATTATTGTAGAGATTAGATTTATTTTAAGATTCCAGACATGTGTTTGAATTCGACATGCTTGCTTAGGACTTGTAATTTTATTATCATGTAGTAAATTACACCAGCACAACTCTTAAAACTTTTAATTTTTGTTTAATTTAAATTCATTCAAAGCCGTATCATTTGGTTGTTAATGAGTAAAATCCGTAACAATAAAAATTCACAGCAATTTAAAGCTGTTGAATATAAATTAGCTTCTCCTTAACAAAGAGCGTGCAACAAGAGTAACATTAATAATTTAGAAGTAAAAAAGCCTTAATAAAAAGCCTAAGCAAAATCTCTATTTTTAAGGATAGCTTAAAAAATTTTTCCTGTAAATATCATCATGCACTGTTAACTGCTTTTGATAAACGGCAACATTGCCGTAAGCATACTTTATATTCAATGATACGAGATAACAGCTATCATTATTTAAAAACTGTGAATAATATGAAAATGTTCTCTTATAATTTAACTTTGAGTTTGTTCTGTATTTTACAAGATTAACAATAACACGATTTCACAAAACAAATTGTATTAATAGTCGACTTGATGCTGTTCTTTTGTATGTTTGACATTTCAATATAATATTTTATTTGATCTTCGAATACTATAATTAGTGCGATCTGCAAAACACCATATTGTTTAGTTTTTAGAAATCGATTTATTTATTTATTATTATGTGATATGCATTATAGGCCTGGATATAAATATTGCTTGTATTACTCCAAGGCAATTGTTCAAAGGAGATATCAAAAAACTATATGAAAACTGCAAAACCCCAGGAAACTTAACTTTAAATATTTCACTTTTCAAAGTTTAATGCAACAACTATTTGATGGATTTCAATAATATAACTCAACGATTTTAATAATTAAACGAGGATATTTATTTCTTTTCTTAAAATGCTTTATTTTACATACATTTTAGTGGTTTGAAACAAACTTTGGACCAACACAGGGAATTGCATATTTTGAAACTGAGCAGAACTGAAGCATTTTTCAACTTCTTGTACGTGAAATTAAACAAAAGGAGTTTATATTTAAAAATATTCTTTAAGTGAAATGTGTTTTATTAAATAATTGTACTGGGCCCACATGTATTTTAAGATCACAATTCACATACATTTGTCGTTTAACCGACTAAAAAATATAAAATTAAATGGATATAATGGTAAAGTAAGCAAAAAAAAAAAAGTAATTGGATGATTATTGAGTTCTTGTTACAAATTTCATATTGTTTAAACTTGACATTTGTTTTAATGAAGATTTAATATAATATATCCAGTTGTTCTAAGAAATATTTGGAAAAAAGTTCCCTGATAATCTGCATTTGCAACAGTGAAATGCACATAGAAAGCAGCTATACCCCTCAATAATCAGTTTTAATTTGTTTTCAATAAAACTATTAGTATTTATCGAATTTTGTAATATATAAATTTTGAGAAAAAGTGCGATTGAAAATTTTAAATAGTAAATGGATATAATTAATTTTTTTTCCGAAAGACTGATTATAGTCTTTTCTACTTAAAAATAGGGTGAAACTGCTACATAAAAGCCACAATGGTAGCAAAAATCATAACATAAATGTTATATAACGTTCATGATGCTTTAGTTATATATTAAAAGCGATGTCAATAGAAGTTACGATCAATGAACGCCATCAGGTTCATAACGTTCGCCTGCAGCAGATTCTGTTTGCCGTAAATAGTTGGGAGGATGCAAATCATTTTTTGTTCCGCTATTTTTTATATATCTTCATATTTACATATTACATATTTAAAATTACTTAAACATTGTTCTCTAATTTTCTCGTTTAAAAGATCAAGGGCAAAAAGTTTGTAATGCATTTTAATTTAATTTCCGTGCACTTGAACTTTAAATATTCCGTAAAAAATTTAAATTCATTGCCGTCTTAAATGACTGAAACCCAACTGAAATATTAACAACATAGCAAGCCATTTTGAAACACGGACTATAGAAAACTAATAAGCATCATTCAGGATGAAGGATATATAACAAAGACTAGTCATATGTTCAACACCAGACTTCATGCCGAAGGACGTTAGAAGACAGAAAAGTTAAAAAATAACTGCAAGAAAGCATAACTGGAAGTAAAACTACCAAAATAATTAACAACTTGCACTAAGAAACTCTACAGGAGTATAATTATTTTTTTATGTTTTTTAAGAATGGCTCAACGGTACCAGCTTAATGATGGCGAGATCACTTACACCCTCCAAGCAATTGTAGAAAATGAAGATGGTATGGACAGTATAGCTGATCCGGACTTCGGAGAATTAATTGAAGAGTCACTGGAAAATAAAATCATCAAAAACATAGATGATGACAATCATAATTCTAATCTTGATGAAGAACCATCACCATTCAGTACAAATCTTCCAAACTAGAAGTGTCCTTGTTGATCTTATTTATAGGATAATGTGCACCTACAAGATTAGATTGAGAAGTAAACGTTTGCAGCTGCACATGTTTTATAACTACGTGGTCTTTACAATGTCTATAAAAGGGTATGCACGTATAAAAAGATATTGGCCAACGCTATCATGTCATCGGCAAATTCTCGTTTGTAAAATGGAACCAAAATCCACCACAACACGTCCATTTGTGGAAAATGAGACCAGAGCAAAAAAACATAGAGGATCTGCCCAACTTGTGCCTCCGCAAGCAGTCCGCCAGGATCAAGTCGGTCACTAGCCTCAATGGCCGGAGAAAAAGATCCGACGCAAGTATCTAAAATATACTGCATTCACTCATACAATGTGTGAGCGCTGCTTTATGCTACACGGAAAAAAGTTGTTTCAAGAACTTTTACTTGTCTTAACTGATTTTATAAGAAAAAATAAATAAAATCAATATGATTTTTTAAGAATTCCAAAATGTTTACTTTAATTTTTTTTATAACATTGTGTGTTTTTTAATTCTGTTGTAGCTCATTGTTGAATGTAAGGACACTCACTTTTTATGAAATTGTTCCATCTTAATAAAAAATTTTAAAATTTTAGACAAAACGTATTTTTTTAAATTTATATAGGGTGTCCCAACAAGAACGCAATCGTGAAATCGTGATTCGGTATCGTGAAATGATAACCAGTTTTTTCTTGCCTAGAATTGAAGAAATGAATGTGGAGTGCATGTGGTTCCAACAAGACGGCGCCACATGTCATACAGCCAGAGAAAAAATTGAATTGCTGCATCAGTCATTTCCCGGTCGTGTTATTTCGCGTTTTGGAGATCAGAATTTGCCGCCTAGATCGTGCGATTTAACACCATTAGATTTTTTCTTTGGAGTTTTTTGAAGTCGATGGTTTACGCGAATAAGCCGACGACGACTCAAGCATTAAAAGAGGAAATTGGACGCTGCATTAATGAAATACCGCAGCATTTATGCAAAACGGTCATTGAAAATTTCATTAAGAGATCGCGTGCATGCCAGCAAAGCCACGGCGGCCATCTGCACGATATATTGTTCCATACATAACCTCATTCTGTCTACTTTACGATATAATAAAGTTTCACGATTTTTTTTTAAATATCTGTGTTTTATTTAAAATTTAAAAATTGCGCTCTTGTTGGGACACAATTTACATCTATGCGAATTCATTGAAAATATGTAATTTGAAGGTGTTGAGTAATAGAGGGTTAAGGAAATTAAAAAGCTTTAGTCTTATAATTATCAATATTTTTATATATGTTCATAAATTATTATTTCTGATTTTCACATTGAGTTTATTTTATTTTTGAACTACAGACAAAGCCAATGATTTGGTTTCTTTGGTCTTTTATTATCCAAGTTCAAATTATAATATATTTTAAATAAAAATTTTATCGTAAAGAATGCAAAAAATATATAAATAAAAAATTGTGATTGGCTTTTTATAATCGAAAAATGTTCAGCTAAATTAAATATTGCTGCTGTGTTTATAAACTTCTCATTTTCCTATATGCTCAAGATATTTAAGTATCCTTAAATTTCATGTATAAAGAATGAGTCAAAAATTATTTCCAACAAATTATGTGTCTGTATATTCTGTTCAGAGACTCCTGAAAGAATTCTTATCTTTAGAAAGCAAATGTTGTGCATTCATATATATTTAAGTTTACCCTTCTCTGTCGGACATTTAAAAATATTCAACTCCAGGCAGGAGGACATTTCTATGTAAATATGTATCATACAATTTCATACTCATATTACATACTACATTTTTCAAAGTTATTTGCATTCTATTTAAAATATATTAAAGTGTATGTGGAATTTTCACTTCTTTTGAAATTTTCTATCTTCCATCTTATTATCTTTTACCTTTTTTGCTTTTTAAATTACCACCAATATTTTTAGTTTCCTCAGTATATGACAATCGGAACTTTGAAGAAGAAGTGTGTACTTGTGCAAGTTTTTAAGCTCTTTAATGCATTGTTGTCTTTGTCATTTTAAAAGTTAGTTGTGTATATAATGTCAAACACAATCTTATTAGGAAAGTTTTATGTTATCTTAGATTTTTATTTTTATATATTACAACTGTTTGTTAGTACGTTCATATACGAATGTATTTATATAACTTTTGATTTTTTTCGTAAATAATAGCCTGCCTCAAGGCGAATTCATAACAGGTGGACTTAATATTACAACAACTACAACACTACAAAAACCACAAGCATTTTGTTTTTATAAAATCAAAGTACATTGTCAAAAATATTTGACTGAGGCGAAACAATAAAATATTGAAAATTATTATTATTTCAAAAAGTTTTATTTTTAAGGGTTTTTTTAATCCCTTGAAATATTTAACAAATATTATTTTGTTGAAGAAATCAATTGTGTGGAAATGTTTTAAGGATCCGCTGATCAATTATTGGCTCCTCCCATCCGTAATGCTATATAATATATATGTACTTATATTACTTGTAATTTATAGATTAAATTAAATTAAATTATAAATTTTTTATTTCCGTCAAAAATGTTTTATTATTTTATTATTCATTTTCTCTTAGAACGATATTAATGTCATTTATATAAATTTTACACGTTTATCATGTAGATGACTGCTTTCGTTAAATATGTGAAAGATGGTTTCCCGTTTATACGCATTTACTGTCTGGGGATTGTGTCTCTTTGCAATTGAAATGGTCATGTCAAAAATGATTCAGGTTTCAGTACTTCAACAGCCTAGCTATTGTCAAATTAAAGTAGTGCAGTCATAGTTTAGTTATATTCAAATTATAGTCTAGCAATTCCTCAGCAAGAGACTCTCCACAGCCTAGTCATGGTCAATTTATAGTCTACTCACAGTCAACTCATAGCGCAGTCATTTTGTAATCATAATACAGCCATAGCATACTCATGGTATTGTCATAGGCAAGTCATGGTTTAGTCACAGTCTAATCATTTTTTAGTCACAGAAAAGTATAAGTCATAGTCCTGTCATATTCTAGTCAAAGTCTATTCGTGTCTATTGTTTTTAAAACAGCCTTGCGGGCAGTCATGTTCTAGTTATAGTCAAGTCAAAGTCTAGTCATAGTCAAGTCATAGTCTATTCATAGTCTTTCTATAATCTAGTCATAGTCTAATAATGTTGAAGTTATAATCACCAACTGATCATAGTGTACATAAAGGCTAGTCACTGTGCCATCACCATAAAAGTGCACATTTCACCCATTATATTTTTGCTATATTTCTGCCACGATAAATGGCTTTGCAGTTTGAACACAAAAAGAAGAAAAATATGACAATAGGGAAAACTCCTTTCAGCAACGAAAATCAGCCGTCGTTTGCCTATGAATTGGATTAGCTGTAATTAATGCAATTTTAATTTGTATGGCTTCGTGCCGCTCCGTTGAATGAATATGTGTAAGTTTGCAGGTGTGTGTATGTGTATGCATTTATCTATTTTAAGTTTATATGTACATCTTCATCATCTTGTGTAAATGTAAAAATGTTTCAACAAAGCATGTTTTTGAATACTTACATGTATTCATACATTTTTAGACTACTTATGCTTTTGTGCATGTTCATTCATATATTCATACATTCATGAGATTGTAATAGGGTGAGTGTGTTCTTGCTAGTAGATGTTCAGCTACTTGTATATATGCGATTTTTTATAGAGTATGTATACATACTACATGGCATTTCAATGGACTTCAGTTATAGACAACAAGTCTGCATATGTTATAAAAAGTTTATGTATTTAAAAACTTAACCCATTTTGTGTGAATTATTATAAAATTTTAGAGCAAGAATCTTCAATTTAAGAATTACTGTATCGGTGTTTTAACGATTTTTCATGCAATTCACCATTGAGTTTGGTATTAACGATTTGAATAAGAATAAGAATATTAATATATTTATAAGTTGGGAATATGAAGAATTCAGTTTAAGAAGGAAACAATATCTAGAGTGAAATTGTGTGCTTTTAAAGTGTTTATATAAAACGATATCACACCCGCTTTGTTAAAAGCTATCAGAGTTACGGTATCTATTTTGTCAAACGGAAATCTTAGTGCTAACATTTTTTATAACTCCTTTCTTTGTAGCTGGAACTCTTTCTAAATATTATTTTGTGTTGCTTTTATCTTTGGCTTCGCAGGCCATGTTGCTGATGTGAAAAAATGGTTAAAACGATTTATATTTTACCCAACATCAATTTTTGCTGAATTGCGATGCTAGAACGGAAAATTCGGTCGGACACTGGCACACAGAGGAGTATATGAGCCAAAAAGCTGGCCAAAATTATTAAACGTATTTTTTGAATTGCAAGATTGAATTTTTTGATAAATTTGATATAAAAAGTTTAGCGGCAGATATTTTTTATAGTTTACTTTAGTTATGTATGTATAAATGTTTTTCTATAAAATAGTGTTGTATAGAGGGCTGTGGGACACTCCCTTATAACTTATTACCGATAATAAACATTTTGCAAATTCATTTTTATATGCAGGTAATCACATTATGGAGTATTAAAAGTGACGTGAATAGCACTTAAAATCAATAATTTAACAGACACACAAGATTATGATTTCAAAAAAGTATTTGAAGAAGTGCCTGATTAACAAAAAAAAATTAAATTTGAAAATTAAAAAAAAAATCTTTAAAAATAATGGCACAAACATGTGCAAACTTATTTTTTGGGCTTAAATTATGAGATTCTAAATTTTATTGTCGTAAAAAACATAATTTGTACATTTGCTACCTTCACTTTTGAAAACCTTTTTCATTTTTTGCAAAAAAGTGTATATATATAATATAATATTTTTTTTTTAATTTTTAAACGATTTGTTTCAACATTAATATTTAAGATAATTTTTTTTTAATATTAAAAATAGCTCTTGAATAAATATTTCAGGGAAAAAAATCAATATGGAATACCTTTATTCGTTTACCCACAAGACGTATTGTAAATTTTAAATTTTAATTAAAACGTATGAATGATATTTAGTTTTAGGAAAATATCACTCATACGCCGTGGTAATACGATCAACTGCCTGTTTTGAAGATATGAAAACGTACAAAAGCATAAATTCATTTTCGTGCTCTGTTGTTGCTGTCAATGTAACTACTCCCACAAAATTGCGTTTCTACAAAACAAGGAAATTATTTTTATTTTCAGAAGCTATCACATTAAATAAAATTTACTTTTTAATAACAAATATAAGGAATTAGCGACCTCAAAGTGAAATGATTACTGATGAATTTAAATTTAACTTCAAACAAATTTTGTAAGCCCTCTATGGAACTTCCAGTTAATTGCCAGCTTGACACGCTCAGAAACCTTTATATTGTATAAGAGAAATATAAAAAGTTAAAACAACATGTCTTAAAACTTTCTAACCCGTTATCTCTTAATCTACTTTGATGATGTATTTAGAAATAAACAAGAAGTTTTGAAGAAAGTTTTTAAAAAATTAAAGTTTTTTTTAGAATATTGTTGATCCTTGAAGAACTTTCGAACTCATATTAGTGATGGTTGATACCTTCCGCCCCCTGCTAAAAAGCATTAAGATCAAGTCTAGTATAATCTTAACTATGGCATTCCTGGAATATAATGAAGTGAAAAGTTGATCTCTGAGCTGACGGATGTTGTAACTGGCGACCTGAGTTTGCAGGATTGAAATTATATGTAAATAGATTCTAAGACAATACCAACAACTTGGAAAGTTTTAAGGAACGTTCGAAGGAACATTCATATTCCTTAACCTTAGCATGGACATCAATGCCTGCAAAGGAACCCATGGGATCTAATCATTATCATGAGATCACACAATATAGTGGATTTGCTGTGTCAACTAAAATAATATCTAATGATTCTACGGCTCAGGTTAGTAAGATAAACAAGTTTGGGAAAATAATGACAGAGTTGTATGATTTTTTTAAGAAGCTTACAAACGTGCACAAGGATGTAGTAACAATGTAACGTAAAATGCAGGCTTTGTACATATAACTGTCAGACATAATAGAAAGCATGGCTGTTGGTAGCAATAATGAAGCAAAGATTAGTGAACAGACACAGATATGAGCACTGCCAAGATCAAATCTTGTGCAATATTTAACACAAAAACGGTAAAGTGATGCAAATAATCTTAGCGCAAAGGGGAACAAATCTAATAAGAAAAAAATGTACTACCTTTAACGTTCCAGTCAAGTGCAAGGCAAATATTGAATCGCAGAAGGCAGAAATAGAATAATGTTGCAAATCCTGCTTGGGATAAAGTTCATCTTAATAAGGTAAGAGAAAAGAAATAAGATAACTCGAAGATATATTTGGGTTATAAAAACATTTTGGGATCGTTTGGGGAAGTTCCCTATGCTGACCGTTCTGTGCCAACATATCGAAATTAATATAAACACGGAGAATGGTGAGTTATTTATTTATTTGTCTCTGGAAAATAATTCTTGCAGACAGTTTTAATTGAATATATTTTTACATATTAGTGATTTAAACGTAAAATAATAATTTTTTTTTAAATTGAGGACATATACTATATACAAAAATTATGAAATTAGGTAGATTAATATATATGGTTTTTTATTATAGAAAGGCATAAAGAGAAATCAATAAATTTATTAAATTTCATAAACACAATGCACATTCTTTTCAAAGAGTCAGCACTAGCATTATCATCTCTAAAAACTTTAACTAATAACTGAGAAAAATAGCAAAAAGTGCGTTGAGGAGCATTGAATATTATAATTATGTTAAAAATATGTGATATTTTTAGCACAGTTCAACGGCTTTTTCGATATGTGAGGTTATTGAGGGAAGGTCTAGCGGAATATGATGGTAAATTCCTTGCGTCAGAATGTTTTTTATACAGGGTCCACTATTACAGTCAAGTTCCGAAGTGTCAGAGTCTTTCGATGCCACTATGTCAATAAAATAAAAATATGCTGCTTACGGACTTCATCGTATAAATAATCAAAAGAGCTTGAACCTCAAAACATCGGAAATTAAAATCATAATCTGTTTCTTTGTAAATCCTTAATGATAAAATAAATAGTGCTTAATACCTTAAAAAAATCTTTTTGAAAACTCTATTTGTTAGGAATTTTAAAAACTTTTGTTTACTGAAAGTTTTTAGCAATAAAAATCTTTTGAGATTCGTTGAAAAAAGATATCGAGGCCTGTCTCGAATAATAATTATCTATTTGTTAAGTGCATTTCTTATATTATAAAAGAAGCTATCAATGCTTTAATTTTAGATTACTTCAACGACTCACTATGTAGATATAAAAATGAATGAATGTTTACAAATACTTTTTTGCTTTTAAAATACCATGCCTTTCTCCTCAACTTTTTTAATAAATAAACGTCTGAATAACATATATTTTTATGAGTTTTTATTTTTAGTTTTTTATGTTTATTTTTAATATCAACACCTGTGCTAAGGTTGAAGCATTTTTAAAATACAGGTATTTTTTTGCTTATATTTACCTCTAGAAAAGTAAGCAAAACAACTTTTTATTTTTTTCGCTCAGTTTCAAAAACAGCAAATAAAACAGATTTGAGAAAAATGGGTAGTTTTCATTAAAGTTTTTCTTACATTTGAATAGGAAATTAAAAGCTGTCTGAGATGTTATTTTTTAACAATTGTGTATAAATATACATTGAGTTGAATAAATAAATGAAACACTAAAATAAAAGTTTAGACTTTCATAAAAGAGAGGCAAGCAATATAATGATTATAACCTGCAAAGTAAATAGATTTTGTGTAAATGTGTGTAAAATATTACTAAAAAAGATTAAAGAAGATTTAAAATGTGCATAATTGCATCGTTTAGGGAAGAAGCAAAATGAAATGATAGGAAACGAAACTCTTTTTTTTGGAAATACTTTATGTTCGTTAGAAATTAAAGTTATTATTTTACAGCTTAAGAATAATTTAATAAATGTTTATGGATATATAAACCTTCAGCCTACTCAAGACTTGACTTGGTGGACTCGCTGGGTCCTATATAAACTAATGTGTTGCATAGCGTCGAAAATGTAAAAGTACGAGTTTTTGATTGATTTTGATTCATTACATGTATATACCAATTTTTAGTTCTTTGCGACCAAAAATAACGCTTTTATATCCATAATTCAAAATAACGTATCAGCATGTGCATTATTTTCACAAGTCAAATTAATGTGTCAATAAACTTGGAGCTCAAACCCGGATTTGATCTTGAGCCAAACAATTCGTTTCAATACACACTTATTTTGTTAACTATACAATATGTTTTATCAAAACAATATTTTGCGCAACCAAGTTCTAGTGTGCGTCTTCAATTATTTTTTATATTTTTCTTTGTTATTTATGTGCTTATTTCCCAACTGCGTCTTGCTTGTCGTTATGCCTCTAAATTTATGTTTCAGCCCGTGTCCTCTTCCTAGCCTCATTGTATTTAGATTGAGCCTCCAAAACTCTAAATTTGGTTTCGCATATTTTATTCTTTCATCTCGTATTTCTGAAAATAATTTTTGGGGATTGTAAAACCGAAGTGAAAAAACATATATTTACGTTAAATCATTTCGTTTCGGGTATATTTTAGTAATACACGTTTTTTACAAAGTAATTTAAATGGTAAAGGGTAAAGTTGATCTGCATTAGCAACAGTGAAATGCGCATAGGAACAAGCTATACCCCTCAATAATCAATTGCAATTTGTTTTTAATTTAATGTTTTACTAAATAAGTAAAATATTAATTTTGGGAAAAAGTGCGAATAAAAATTTAACACTAAAATTTGAAAGATTCCCATAAAAAGCACCAAGTAATTTATTCTCACTCGGCGGAAGACGGACCTTTAGTATAGTGCATACTGTACGACTTCTCATTTTATATGGAACATATCCTCCTTAATATTTACTTAATTTTGTACATTTTAAATAAGCTCTATTTTTTGAGGAACTTGCCTAATAAGCAGATTCTCCACATATTATTAAATACAATGTTTATGTCCCACGCAACCATAAGTTGTAGTTTAATTAACAATTTTGTTTAAGCGTTTGTGAACCTGCATCGTAGACAGAATTCTATTTTTCTTAATGTTAAAAATTTAGTTTTAAGTCAGCTTTTAAAAACAAATGAATTTAAAGAAAAGTCAGAACATAAATAGACGTAATGAGTATAAAACGTGTTTTCATTTTTTTGTCCAATAAAACTATGTCTGTTATCACCAGAGAACACTTCCTATATCACCGGAAGTTGTTCGTTGCTGAGAATTTTAAAAAGCACGTTTCACAAACAGTTAAGAAAAGTACAAACATAAAATTTTTTTCGGTACTCACAAAACAAGCATTAATTATGATATATGTGTTCGGGCCTCTGTTATAGGTGCAGTATTTCCCTTACAGCGTTTGGTCTCTATAAAGCATATTATCCAAGCTAAACAACAATGAACTAAGAAAAATAACACTTATTTTTCTCTTCATTTGTATGGGGGATACCACTATCCTGGTGTAGCGATTGAATACAACAATTATTTAATAACTAACACGTCTAAGCCAGATTCGACATTTATGTAAAAATATATTTACATTACAAAACGGACAAAGATGGAAGCAAAAATAACAATGAGTGAAAAAATTTCTTCTTATGACCTTTAAAATATTTTATATCATATAAATAATTTTAAATCTTCTTTTGTTTTCAGGTACACGTTAGTGTGGTTTCCGTATACAACTAAAATTGTTAGAGTGCTCATAACTGTTCTTTTTTTATCGTTGGTGAATGTTTATAGCTGCTGTAGACAAACTGACAAATTTAAATTCACTGCATGTTTCTGATGTCATTTTTCTTGTCGACATCTTGCATAAAATTATTACTTATTTGCCAAACGCAAGATAAGCGTGCACATTAAAAATTAATTCTTAAACAAAATTTTGATTTTAAACTCTTTTTATCGCCTTTACAAATACACTTTTATCTTTTCTATTGTAATAACTGGCGTACCATAACTAATTCAATATGACTTTTTTATAACAAAAAATTTTGTTTTCCACATTTTTCTATGCAATTGGTTCTACGAGGGTTGTTGAAAATTTTATAACAAATGCCAATTGCTAATGCCGATAACCATGATACCTAAAATCATGATGAGCTTATGGACGAAATCGTGTCTATGCAAAAACTATGAAAAGAAAATTGTTTAATAATCCTGAAAATGTTAAATAGCAATGGAGAAAATCACCAAAAAGAATTAGCCGTATTCAAGTCGAAGTTATTATTCACTGGATGTTCGGAAACCAAAGGACAAGTACTGGGTGGCGCAAAATTAATCAATCATATTTGACAACTGTAAACTACACAGATCTATACTCTTCACGAACATGGAATAATTGTGGGAAAGCGTTTCTTGGTCGCGAAATCTCCCGTTTTGATGGTTTGGCATGGCCGGCAAGATCGCCCAATTTAACCATCACTGACAGCTTTCCATGGGACTACTTGAAATTGCGGTCTTATGCCAACAAGTCCCAGATAATCACAGTCCTCAAAGAGAATTTTCGACAGGATTGCGATCAGTTATGAATGGAAATTTAACAGAAAATGAAAAATGCGGTAAAACGGACACAAATGTCTATGATCACTGATGGCAGCCCTTTGGCGAATATCGTCTTTTCCACTTAACAGAAAAAATTGTTAAGGTCCAAATTCTAATTTGGAAAAAAAATTTTTTTATTTACTATAAAAGATATTCAAAAACAAAATTGGATGTTTCATTTTCCGCCACCTTGTATTTCCAAAGTGTTCTAACGATGAGGACCTTTTAGGTTAAACCAAATAAGACCAACTAACCAGTTTGTGTTACTCCTTCCGATTTTGGCAATATTTTTTACGAATCATTACTTTATACATAAACAATACTAATCGAAAGTATTACTTCAATAATATTTCTGATTCACAAATTATAGTGACGTAAAATCGAAATTCTATTAAGACCAACTCCATTGAGATGTCAATTTCAGGGCCATGATAGCGTAAAAAATCTTTTATTACTGTTTATTTTCCAAAGCTGAAGGTTATAAATCTTCTAACCTTATATTCTCCTAAAGTTTTCCTAAAAAATCGTATTTTTAAAAATCTTTAAAGAAATAGAAAAATATTTGATGATGAAGAGAGTGGTGGCCGCAAATTCAGAGATGATCACGCCAATATATGTCTTTATTTTTCTTTACATTTCACAATTTTGAAAATGTTACAAAAGTTTGCAAATAAAAAAAATCATTTGCAAATCTGCAATTTTATCACACATGCCCTGCTTTTTTCTACAAAGCGTGAGTGTTTTTCAAGCGTTCAGCCAGTTGATTAAAACAGCTGATTTAAAAGTTTACAAAATTGAATGAATTACTTTGCCGCTTGAAACGAACTGAGCCATAGACAATTTTTCAACACGAACGCCGCCGATAAAATTTTCACGTGTAGCAAGCGTCCGGTTTTGTATAAATTTTCTCAAATTGTATAATAGTTTTGTTTGACATTGAATTTTTATTATTTTTGCAATATTTCTCTCAATTTAATTCCAAAACAGACAGTTTTTATGGCGGCTCCACAGCAGTAAAATTTTTTAAGCACAGGAGTATATATGTTTTGATTGTAAAAAATAAATAAAATACACAGTTGCTATAGCATTGCTAACCTTTGCAATTGAACCTTTGAAGTAGAAAGACCGCCGTACACGTCGTACATTTAGTGGGGGAGCTTGAACATTTTACTCACCAATGAAACTCAGTTTTTGGTTAAATAGATATATCAATAAGCATATCTGTCGAATTTGGAGTGAAGATGATCCTCAAGCTATTGTTGAAACATTGTTGTATCCTGAAAAAGTCACATTGTAATGTTCTTTATGGTCCGGTGGAGTCACTGGCCCATATTTTTGAAAAAACGGTACTGGACAGAATAAAACAGGAAGAGAAGCAGCTATGATTTCAACAAAACGTAGCAAGTATTTAAATTGTTATTTGTTATGCCAGAGTCATCATTCGTATTAAATTTCATATTATTTTCAAAGGGATAATTTCCAATATGTTATTTCGCTTGGTTAGCTTTAATGACATTCCTTAAAGATCATAACGAAGTTAAATTAATCACATATCTCATTAAGCTGCAGGCAGTTTTTTTAAACTATACGCTGCTTGTGCTAATTGTTCTAAGCAAGAGCTATGAAAAATTGCCCCACGAAGAGCACAAAACCTCATACAAATTTTCAGTCTTGATTGATCTTTCGTATGAAAAGTTTTTATAGTCGCTTTATGGGTTTGCTTTATAAATTTCATGAACAATACTTTGAAAAATGTTTGGTGAGACGAGGTATGTTGCTAAGTCCAAATCATTATCAGCTTCTAGTTCAATTGGTTCAATTTCATGGATTTATTGGCATCATCTTTGTAACGACCATGGTTCAACAATTGATAATGTGCATCCAATTTTATACATAGTAAAAATAAAAAATAACTAAAATTTTGTGTTTACGTCTGAGATCATCTTTTTAGCTCTGACCCTCAGGAATTATTTCCTTGTTTTAACTTATTTCTAGCTTAGGCATATTGTATTTTATTTTCCGCTTAATAGTTTTTCCTAATTTTGTCCATTTTTTAAGGTAGTCAATGTTAAAAAATTATGACTGCTGTTAGAGCTTGTATCAGTCCCTGCAACAAGACACATGTTATGTGACTTCCGGGGGGGAACTCTAGAAAAAACACTTTTTCGCAGGATATACATAAGCATGCAGCCCCGTGCGATAGAAATCTACTTGAAGTGGAAAACCGGATATCTAGACATTGCACAATCAAATTATTCCAAAAAAAGAAACAAATAACAAATTTATGTAAATTTTCTTACATCTTTCGTTTGCCATCTGCTCAAAAACGTTTGTAGAATTTGTTATGAGTCTTCAATGTTACTACTCTTTACAATTTTGCTTTTCTGCTTTTCCGGAGTTTTTTTTTACGTAAATCTTGTGCAAAAGTGGATATAAAACTTTAATATTCCTGTGCGTTAAGTCAGAAAAACCTGTTAATACAAGTTAAGGGAGATATTTTGAGTTAAGTAAAATTAAAAATGTTTTCTACAGTTTGTTCTTTTCTTTCCACTTATTCAGTGAACACTGCAATTTGACCGAATATAATTGCTGTTAGCAGATGTTGAATATATTAATTTTTAACACCGTCACACCAGAAAACAAGATTATATATGTACGAGAGTATACAAGAAAACCTAGAAACAATGTAATTAAAATATACAAACTAATCTCAGCAAATATTTTCTAAGAAACGGTTATTCCCCAAAAATATTTTTAATATAATCTACTCTATCTTACCAATAATAGAAACATGTTTCAGTTTTGCAAAATATGTAAGATTTAAGCAAAGCTAGCATATTGTTACACTTCAAACTACTGTCATTGAAAAGGAAAAAAACCACATAAATAAAAAATAACCAAGAATCATTTAATAAAACGATACTAACACATGGAAATTGAATTTTCCAAACAAATTGAGTTATTGATAAAAAAATTTTATTGCTCTCATATTTTCAGGCCTTGGGAATAATATGAAACAAACTGCGAAAAGAAAATAAGCAAGTAAATGATGTATTAAAAAAAACTTTAACTTAACTTATTATATATTATATTCATGAAAGACAGGATAATTCTTTATTTTACTACCAACGTTTTAATTCAGAGTTTCTCAAAATACATATATCAGAAGCGATAAGTATTCCCATTGATTCGAGGATTTCACTTTCTTTTTTAACAAAAATTAAAGAAATACTAACGGAAATAACTCTTGATACGATATTTTTCAGGCAGAAATTACACAAGTCTTTCTTATAACAAAGTTTAAAAGACTTTTTTTTTAATTCGGTGATGTTTTGACATAAACTAACATGTTTCTAAATTAATTTGATTAACTTCAGTGCTTTGGAAATATCACTTATCAGTTTTCTACTACTTTGCAACTGAATAACAATCAAATTCAAATATCTCGAAAAAATTTAAAGAAAATTTTAAATAAATCGCTTTATTATGTTTGACCCTTATTTTTAGGAAAATGCATATGCAAGAGCTTTTATATACCTTTTTATTAAAAAATCTGATCTCCTCAAAAATCGGGTATTTACACTTTAGTTTTTTTACCCACATACTACTGAAATTATTTTTTTCTTCATTTTTATTTTTTGCAATAAATTTTTTTATCGTTTAAGAATTTTCTAAAAAAAAAATCTAGTAAAAAAATAATAATAGCAGAGAACGAAAATATCAAGAACCATTACTTTGCTCTTCAATCTTTAAAAAAAATCTCGATTGATATACTTTTTGATTAGAAATTATTTTGCTTAAATAATAACTAAGTTTAATTCATAACTTAACATAATTTAATTTTTATTGGGTGTGCTATACTTATTTCTCTAAGGTTAAAGTGATTATACAATTTTTCATTTAAATTTAAAATTATAAGACAAACCTAATATTTAAGAACAACTGACGCATAAAGTTAAGTATGATTTGCTGTCTTAAGCAGCATTTAGCCAGAGGTCTCTTTTGAACTACATTTTCTATGACAATTTTCTACATTTTTTCTTCTTTCATCACTTCCTTTTGTTTACTGTGAATAACTAGCTCTTCTTAACTGTTGTCCCGACAATGTTTTAAACATTTTTTTTAGAATTTGTAATTCTTAGTATATTTTTCTATTTACAACCGTTTCCTGCTTTAATTCCGTATTGTTATGTTGGCCTTGCTTATATCGATAAAAAATAGTTTTTATAGTTTTTTATTTAACCGTTTAGCTTTTAGCTTTTTTTTTAGCTTGCTATATAGTTTGTAGTTGTTGATAGTAGTAATAAGGTAACAAAAAATTATTTAGAGATTGTTGCGAGAAAATTAAAATTTGTAAATTTTTAAGAATTCAGCCGTGTACTGAACTACGCAAAAAACTATTCAATACGAGTACAGAAGAGCAACGATTTTAATATTTGGTATTAGATTAAGTAACAGGTTAGCTTTGCTTACTATATGTGTTTAATATAGATTTAGTTTTAAGTCTTTGCTAACACAGTGAGACAAAAAAAATGAAGTAAAAATTCCTGGGATGTTGTACCATTTTTCGGGTAGGTACTGTCGATTACAACAACACCCTGTTTTTGGAGTTTTCAAAAACCCACAAAATCTCTAGTTACGTGTTAAAACCCGATTTTTCATACCCGTGTGCGGCTCGCGAGATGGCCATACAATCATAGTGATTTTTAGCACGACTACGGCTTTTGTTTTTTTTTAGTTAAATAAATCAGTCAATTTTTGAAAAAATTTTAAACACAAACCTTTGTTTTATTTGTTATAAATTATATTTTTTAAATAAACTCATAAAAAGCGCAGTTCCTATACAAAAATATTGTCCCGAAAAGAAAAAAAAAATAGAAAAAACCGGAAAAAATACATTTGGTGTAAAAATATACACATGTATCTGAATTTTACTTAAATAGAGTATAGACAATTCAAAAGGTTAAAGCTCCTTTTTTCTAAATCTGCTAAAAAAATTGGAAATCGGTTGGTATTTAATGGGAACTAATTATGAACCCACTTGAGCTATGCTTGATCATAGCTGCCAATGGAACCTAAACTAACCTGGTAAGTGACAGTGTGTTTTTACCCGTAACTTGTAATTTTGGGGGTGTTTTGACGATTCCAAAAAGAGACTGTTATTGTACTCGATAGTACGTACCAGAAAAATGATATAACATCCCAGGAATTTTTTTTCACAGTGTGTAACGAATTAAAAAAAATATTTTCTTATGACTCTTGTTGGCTTACGGAAAAAATAGTTTTTTTTTTAATTTGTGGCATAAAATTATACTCTAGTGGTTTAGCTTCTTCCATAAAAAAAATGGATAGCCGATTTATGTAAATGTGTTTATTGGAATGTAAAAATATGCAGACTGCAAAATTTTATTGCTTGTGGGTTCTTAAAAAATCATAAATCGATCTAAGAATTTATGTCACTATTTCCAGGGATGGTGCAAAAGCTCATGCTGTGAAATGTTTCACAGATATTTTTAGTATAGCTCCTTCTGTATCCACTTGTGTTTTGTATTGAAAAGTACTTTTACTTTTAGTTCTACTGCATTTATGAACTCCTGCAGTACTCTGTTTGATGAAAGTTTCTATCATCATTATAATTCAAAGTTGTGTGTATGGTTTTTAAAGAATTTAAGAGTAAGTAAATCTAAATACTTTGGACTGAACTATCCTCTGTGGAAAAGTAATCAAGTGTGTCGTTTATGCTTAGACGATGACGAGACAACGGCACGCATTCTTTGCAAGTGTATCATCTTATGTAACAGTAGAAGGCGTAGTTTCAGTGCTTCTGTGTTCGGATGATATTAGGCGGGCTTCTCCAATTTCATAAGTAGAGTCACACAGATCTATGACACAAAAGATCCATCAGATGTGGCAGTGCCGGTCTTTAGGCCAAATCTTCTAATCTAATCTAAGTAAATGTAAATAAATAGTTTTTAAAGATATAAGCTTATCAAAAAAATTAAGCTATCGCTAATCCTAACTTTACTTATTAATTTACGTGAACTACAAAAGGTAAACAGAGACTGAATCACTGTAGGTAAGTAAAATGGCAAGATCATAAATAATATGAAACTGATGGCTTTGTAATAAGAGCGAAAACGAACAATATATAAAGTAGTATAAATTATAGCGGAAAAAATGATCGTGAACTTTATTAAGAGACGTTTACTGAGAAATCCGTATTAATATTTTATTTAATGGAAATATATATTTTATTATAATAAAAAAACTTTTGATTGTTGAGAATTTTTTAAGTAGTCTATATACATGCATTTCATTGGTGCTAATGTCAAATCATCAGTAGACCTTAAACCATATTTTTGAAAAGTTTCAAACCTCTTATCTTATACAAAACCTTTTAAAAAACCAATGAGAATTTCAAAAATTACAAAAGTGTAAATAAGCATAGTAGGCTGTGAAACTTATTTTAAAATCCCAACAAACAAATTATATTCGATATGAGTGACCTTTGAGTGACCAAATCTTGGTTGAAAATCATTGAAAAAAGATATCGTGGTAATCTCGATTAATAAATTTAAAAAATATATTTTATTATTTGAGGACTTAAAAAAAATATTGTGCTCATATATACCATAGCAACTCTTTCCGCTGCACTGTGGCTCAGATAAACACTTTCCTTACGCAAAACTATTTATTTTATATTTTCTTTTCATTTATTTGGTTTTTCAGTCTAGTAGCCTGTAATTCACTCAAACTAAATATCCATTTTCATTAAATAAATGTTCATTAATTAAAAATAAGGGGTCAAAATGGGACCTTTTCGAAAAAGTTAAAAATATCTTTAATATCTTTTTAATATAAAATATCTTTTTAAAATCTGCTTTTAATTAAATAAATAAACAAAGTAAAAAAGAGTTTTAAGAAAGATAAAGTAAATGGCAAGTTGTTTAATTAAAAGAACTGCCTGCAAAACGTGTACGATATGTGGAAATTTCAATACTTTATATAACATAAAAAATAAGCTATAAGCTGTCATAAGCTTTTGAAAAAAGTTTCACTCCATTCCAAAATAAACGATCCAGAAATTGACAGCATGGTGTGTCCGAACTATAGTCCAATTAACGTTGTTGTTCACATTTAGAGCTATTTCGCTAAAAATGTTTATATTTTGTTAAAATAATAGTTTAAATTTAGAAATACAAATGTTTTAAATAATATATTAAAAAATAACGAACAGGAGAATACTTTAGCTGAGATTTGCACAGATTAGGAAAGATGATATAATTTAACAATACATAAGTTTACCCATCTCTCACAAGAAGATTTGACACCTAAATTATGATTTTTTGCTGATTTTTGCTGTTCCTGTAAATAGTTAGCTTTAGTACGTTCTCACTTATGTAAAACATATTTATGCCCAACATTTTTGCAAACATCTCCTTTGTTAGGAGTTTTTTTTTTAGATTTGTTAGAATACAGCCAATAGAGTTAGATGGTTAATACACGTATTTTTGATAGAAGTATTTTCCTCAATATTTTCTAGAAATGTGCTGAGTATTTCCTACATCTGAAATGAAAAGAACACATAGTTTTATATACCAATATGGTGCGCAAACAGCTAAACGGAGAAATACTTTAAATCAAACGCGTATATTTTTTTTCTCCTCTACAAGAATTCAGTGGCAAAAACCGCAATTTTTATGTTTTGATGTGTAATTTCACACATACGGCTCAAATTTAAAAATACAAATAACGATTTATTTGTAAAAATATGTTATCAATAACTCCTTTACATATAAAAATCAAGAAAATCATAAAATCTTTCATTGAAAAAAATTCATTGAAAAAAATGCTAGAAAAGCTTTGTTTTTACACGCTAATCTATTCGTTTATACACTAAAACTTATGACATCAATGTTTGCCATAGTGTTTATGTTTTGCACAGCAATATGTACTCAAATTGCATAAATAATTTTTATGAACATTCAAAGAATTATGCTTTTAGTGTATTTGTTTGTACTAGTGTGTATGAATTTGAGTACTTCAACATTTATGTTTTCACTAAAGCATCGTGCTAATATGTGTTCTACGTGCAAATGTTTGTTGCCATCAAAATTATTGTGCATATTTATTTTGTGCATCATATGCACTTTTTGAATTTTTATTAATATTCTTCTCCTTTTGCTTTTAATGTATATTTTTGTGTTGAAAACTTTGAGTATATAAAATTTCTTTCAAATATCGCGCAACATGCTTAAGTGCTGCAAAGTTTAGGTTAAAATATGCAAATGTGTAATACTCATAGAGAAATATATTATAATAAATAAATAATAAAACTTTTAAAATGATGATGGCGGATGTACTTTTAAGATTAATAGAAGACGTCTTGACATAAGTGCTCTGAAACACAAAATTATACGGAATTAAGCTAAATTCAATAGAAATAAATAGGAATTACTTATAAGTACTTTAAGAATAAAATAATTTAACTTAGCTTAACTTTTATCTAGTAATAAAATTCGGGTAGTTGTTAGCCAGTCCGCTTCTAAAAAAACAGCAAACTCTAAAGGAAAAATTCAGAATTAATATATTGAATTGTGCTAGTGTGCGATAACAGTCCTAAAATCTGCGCACCTGCAGTCACACCTAAGTAGTGACACAAACTCTGCTTTGTTATTACACCTTTTTAATTCTTAAGAAATCCTTGCTACAGAGTTTATGGACTTTAGCATCTAAAGAGTCTATTTTCATGTAAACTCGAAGCTGCTCAAATGCTCTATTGTCTTTAAAGAGCAATGAATGTACCCTGAAGAAATATACGCACTCTTTCTGAATTAACGCATTTAATTAAAAAAACTATTATATAAAGATTGTCCAGGGTAGAATTAAATTTATGAATCTAGTATTAATCAGCTCAATTATAAATATTCGCGAGGAATTTATTTCATTAGGAAAGGTTTTAGTAAAAAAAAATTTCTCCAATTAATTCAAACTCCCTTCTGTTTTGTAAGGGAATTGGTTTTAGGGAAACCCCAAAACATAAATATATTTCGAATAACTACTTTTTAGCTTTTTATTTTTTCTCACTTTTACACGGTTTATAAAAACGGACTAAAAAGTAAAATGAGGGAATTTTTATTCATAAGGGAAGAAAAGGATAAGGAAAAATTTCATGAGAAATTTCTGTTTATAATTGGGCTGATAATCATCCAATCAAACAACGTTAGACTTAAATTTATGAAATCCTTCTGCGACATCTTCTAAGGTAAGTCATTCGAAACTGAAATTTACAATCGAGACATGATGGGATGGGATCCGATCATAAAAATCTGGGTCCGCTGTGGGCATGGGGATATTAACGAAAGATTAATAGAGCGTATTCACATCATCGTCAATAGGACGAATTTAAACTTTCCTAAATTTAAATGTTAAGGGGGTAAAAAGAGGGAAACCTGATAAAATTGGTAACCTAATCCGGAACTAGTATACGTAGAAAAATTCAATGTATATCCTAATCAATCGGACAGGTGCTTGATACTTTTTTCATATTTTCATTTTTATATTGTGAAAGGAATGAAAAATTAACTTTGGTGCTTTTTTACACTGTATACTATATCTTTGAAGTTATTGAATAGAGAAACAAAATTAAGTGCATTATTCTCTTCACAAATAAAGGTGAAGAGATAAAAGTCTTACAACTTCTTAATAATCTTCCTATACAAATATTTTTTATGTCAATTCTATTCTCTATATATCAATCTATAAATCGATCTTTGTGTTGGTAAATGCAAAACTTAGGAACGGCTGACGCAATTTCGCTAATTTTTTTTAATATTCCTAGAAGTCCAAAAAAGTTTCATATGAAGACAAAAGTTTTAAAACTTGCGTGAACCGATTTGAACAAAGTGTTTGTTACTTGTTAGAACTGCGCTCATACTTAAAATATATATTTTTTAAAATTTTTTTTGTGGTTAAAGGATGTAAAAACATCATTAAATGCGCTTTTATTTTGTAAAATGCTACTTGTTAGTTGAGACCAAAAAACTGTATTTCTTAAATTAATATTTAAAAATGTTGATCTATATTTGGAAAAAAGTGGAATTAAAATTATTGATCATATAAAATACGTGTTATCAAATACTTTAAAAATAGGAATTTAAATAATATAAAATCAAGTAAAAAATTACTTTTCGTTGTTTTTTTATGAATTAGTTTTGTTATTTAATCATATTATATTTTTGTTTGCTCTTATTTTATTACATTTTTACATCCAATTAAACTTTTAATAATGTTAGTCTGATCTTAGCGTGCTTTCATAGTGGGAGTTACAATTCGCGTGTTTTGATCTTCTTTCTATATTATTCACCAAGATTATGAAATATATTCTCTGGCAATTTTTAGCAAAACCGATTTTGTCATAAAACAACATGAACAATAGGGCGGGTCGACTTAGCAATCGATATTGTGCCATCGATATTTCGACAGCTTTTGGCATGAGGAAAAAAGTTCCACTACGACATATCAAAAAAAATTATTATTATAATAAATATTATATATGAAAATGAAACTCCTAGCGTGGCCCTGTAACAAAATTTGTACTTGTGGTCCATTGGAGTGAAAATGGTCTAATGTCATGCACTTGTGGATCATCTGATTTACAAACAAGAACTTAGTTTTTGCTACATGTTTTTTAATTATCTTGTACATGTATAAATGACGTGCCATAGTTACTGGGTTCGTCCAGATGTCACAGTATTAAACGAACCACGTTTATTGCACAAGTTTAGGCTAGTTTTAGACTACTACTGGCCCCTTATAGAGAATAATTAAGACATGCGTGGACTATTCGCAAGCTTTTGTGGAAACTACCATTAAATAAGTTCCCAAGTGATAGTTTTAGCATTCAATGAAAAAATGGTCGTACTAGCCAAATTGTATTTTGAATTATTTTAATTTACGATTTTAAATTACGATTTTTTTATCTATTTGTTTGTAATACATAATAAGTATTTTATCAAATTTCTTAGACCACTTAAGTAGGATAAATTTAATATTATTTATTGACGTATTAAGTAGCATTATCGAAATTTTAATTTAAAAAAGTATTAAATAAAATATTTACTAAGATAATTAAAATTGAACAATGCTGTGCCAGTTGTTCCTAACAGCTGCACATGTAAGTTGCGTTTGAAGGCGAACTGCCTTTAAGATGCCTGTGAGATGCGTCAACTACCCGGGTAAAACAATAACAACATTAACTATATTTCCAAACATCAACCCCCGCTGTTACCGTATTAATAAAACAATATTTGATAGCAGTGAGTTCCTAGTATTTCATTTGCAGCATATAAAGTGTTCTCAGCAAAAAAAAAAATTGGCTTTTAGAAGACGACAAAAGTTTCAAACCAAAGACAGTTGGCAAAGAACGATAAAAGAATATAAATATACAATATTAACTTAAAATATGACTAAGAATAACAATGCAAATATCTTTGTTAATATTAAAATACTTCTCTTACAGTAAGGAAATACATTAAAGTATTAAAACGACTTCAATAGTGAAAGATATGCACAAGACAGCATTAAAATCAACAATAGTAAAGTGGCCATTTGTTATTTAAAACTATGCATCTGTACTTTTAGTAGTTTTGTCTATCCTTAGAACAAAATACTTTCATACAGCTTTTCAACACCTTTAAAAGAAAAACGCATTAAAAGATACAATACGAATTTATGCTAAAAGAATAGACAAAACAGTAGCCAGTAGACTTTGGCAACAATGATTTAAGTAAATAAGGAATGAAAGAAGTTATAAAGTGACAAAAGACTTTAATTTATGTGCTGTATTTTGTTGTATATGAATATGTTTAACGTACCGTAAGCCCCTGTTTAACCAAAAGTTCTAAAGCAAAGACACCTTTCAGCATCGCTCACACATTGGGAACTACTTGCGTGTAGTAATATCTTCTTGTGGCACGGCCTTAGATCAACGCTAAGACTAGAGAATAATTTGCTAGATCATAAACATGTGGTACCCTAAACTATGGGACCTAAACAGTGGAAATAAGGTAAAAAATCGTATTGTTTTAAGTTTTTGGCATTTTCATCTTGAAGATGAAAAGCTACAACTTTATCTAAGAGAGTAAATCGAAATTCCGAACGATTTGCAAGATATGAGCCTGATAAAATGATCAGTATTTTGCAAAAACGACACCGAGGCCCCAAATCTTTGGCGGCCCATAAAAATAAGTGCATTACTTTGGGCAAATCTGGAAGACACGGGTGTATGTATATGGTTATTTTTCCATGACTTAAAAAATTACACACAGTGTAATTTGTGTGTAGTTGGACTCTTTCTTTTTAATCTAAATTATGAAAATGTATTGGCATGTTTTTATTTACTGGACACTGGTTTTCATATTATTGTACATAAGACCCGAAATGTTTAAAAATTAGATGCTGTTCTAAGCTCGAATTTAGTTTTTGAATATACGAGTTAACGGACAGTTTTGTTGTTATTATTTCTCATTATTATGTTTGCTTATTATAATTATTATTTCTTATTATTATTAAATATTGATCTCTTTACAACTTATTTCTATTAAGAGTAAACATATTTTTAGTTTTAAATTTCAGTCTCGTCGGAACTATTGTTAAAAGCGATCCTCATGTTGGGAAAGCAAAGGAAAGAAGTGAAAAACTAAAATAAGACTAATGTAAATTCAAATTAAACAACGATGAAATATTGAAAATATTTAAATTAAATTAACAGAACAAAAGTTATTTTGACTCAACAATTAATGAAATTTGATTAATAATAAACTTAATGAAAAAATTAAAATAATAAAAAGAATTCTAATTTGAGTAAGATTATTGTAAAATAAATAAATTAAACTAAAATAAAATCCTAAGAGTTGTGATTTATTGTCCCCTTCAAATATTGAAAAACCCCATAGAGGTTTAATTTATGTATGTATTGTCAGGCAAAGACGCACAATAACTTTAGTAAATTAATAAGAGTATTTTTTACGTTTTCGATTTTATTTGTTTTGAAAAAGGTTTAATAATTAGAGTGGTGAAACTCGGAAGCTATCAAACTCAATTGTGTGATTCTATCAGAAGGATGTTGGCAGTTATAAAAACAACATACGTATTATTTTCTTTTTAGTAGATTATAAAAAAAGTTTATATATTTATGTACTTATAATACAAAAAATGTTTATATAATCTTAAAAAATCCTTTGTTTGTTAGTTGATTCTGAATTTTCAAGTATTTCTATAAACAATTTGTAGAAGTCATTTGGATAGTTTATTCTTAGAAAATCTCTAAAAACTTAAAATGATTCTTTAAACTAGCTGATTTATGTTTAATTTTTTAATCTTCTTGTAGTCTATTTATAAACAACGGCATTTGACCCCATTGCTTTTTATTTTGCATGCATCGCAGTACCTATTAAATATTACAGAAAAAGGAAAAAATGAACAGAAATGAATAATGATGCTGGCAACAATTAAAAACTTGTGAAATATAATGTTTTATGTATATTCAACACACCGTAAAGCCAGGAACAAATAAAACGGAGTACGTACAAAAGAAGAATAAAATCCAAATGAAGAGGTAAATTGTGTTGCAAAATTTTTTAAATAAATGAACAACGGTTTAACTCCAATACACTATTATATTGTAGTATAGA
Organism: Gymnocheta viridis; assembly: GCA_956483585.1. Classification (NCBI taxonomy): domain Eukaryota; kingdom Metazoa; phylum Arthropoda; class Insecta; order Diptera; family Tachinidae; genus Gymnocheta; species Gymnocheta viridis. Next base: position 24,852,081 of record OY101440.1, on the reverse strand, counting down.
AAAATATATGGAAACATATTTACTTAAAAAATAAGATTACACTAAAACTTTTGATGTCAAAGTAATAAGTTAAAATGCTAACAAAAATATTTTGCTCCACTTTTACTTTGGCGTTTCAAATCATTACTTTAACATGGCGAAGTTATTGTGATCAAGCATTTCATATCTCGAATTACAAAGAACGACTTAAAAATGTAAAAATTTATGAGTTATTGAATTCTTAGAACATTGAAAACTAACTCATGATGTCACACGTATAAGTTCTTTCGAAAGAGCGTATACATGTGACATCGTAGGCCTGACAGTTAATGCCTGCTGTCAGTATTGAAATCTTGCTTTTCAAAAAGTTTTTGTGTTTGATTTCAAAGCTTTTTCTTGTAGGATTATTATAGAAATATTTTAGTTGAGAACTTGTTTTCGCGAATATTTCCCAGGAGTTGTTGAGCCGCCGACCTTCTGTTATGATTAGCAATCGTCTTCTATCAAATCTTTAAGACCGCATGTGTTTTTAAATAATGAATAGACAAATACTATCTCTGGAGGAGTGCCTCAAGTCCATATTTAGGTTCACTCTTTTTCGGTGTACGTAAACGACCTGCCTAACAAACTCACTAATTGCGAAATATATTTGAAAGCAGATGAGGTACAACTTCAGTTAGATACTCGTAGCTCGGTATCAAAAATATCCTCGAGCATAGATTTCTTCAACAATGAATTAAACAAAGATTAAATTTTGGAAACTGCAAGTTGGCTCCGATTGAATTTGCAGAAACCAAAGTGTACTCTAATATATAAAAGGAACATTAATTCTATTATTTCAAAAAACATATTGTACTAAATGGCAAAAAAATTTAGGTTGTAAACACAGCAAAAAAACTTGGAATAATTTTTAACATTACCTTGGTGAGGAATAATAATACAAGCTCGTTGATAGGCCAAACTTATATTATATTAACCTATTTATTAAATTACGGGCGATTTTGTCAATACAATATTTTACTCCTTTGAGAATAAGAGTTCTACTTGTCACCATGTTTTTTATTCCCGGCTTTATTTATGATTGTGAACTATTTTCAAATTGTAATGCAAATATCATGAAAAATTAAATGTTCTGTTCAACAAAATTGTAAGACACATATATTTTTCAAAAAGATTTGATATTTTCCTATAATATATTTGAACTACGTGCCTTCACATTGTTTCTCTAAATAATATACACTCATTTTATTTGATAAAATAAAATTTCTTTAATCCTCAAGAGGGAGAAATGTTGAAATACCTTCACATTCACATTGCCTCTTGGCAGACTTGCAATTTTATATAAATGACCCACACTGACAAACATACAATTTTGAATCGTTTGCAATTAAAATATTTTGTACCGATTTTGCTAATTCTGATACACTAACTAGAACCTTTGCAATTTTTATGGAATTTTAAGTCTTTAAGTATAAATTATCGGGGTTTTCTGTATCACATACTTCACAAATGTCTGCGAAAAATATAAGAAACGGAATCCTTAGCATCCTTAGCTTTTGATTAATTTAGTGTAAAGTTTTTTCAGGCGAGATGAATGTAAAAATATTTCACGTGATATATCTCTATTATTTCGAGAACTATGATGCTCCTGATTCCGGTGCGACAAGTAGATCACCTCTCGCATTTTGATTGTCAATACTTAATTAAGAGGTACCAGCAGATGTTTAAACTATTGCCAGAAGAATTTTACGGTTCGCTTTGCAAAATATCGGTCTAATATGTGGACATTCACAGCCTATATATTTAGAGGTCTTGAGAAGAATCTCGTAATATCTGCATTTGTTCATTGAACATAATAAACTAATGGCATCTAATGTCTGATAATATTCCTTGTGATTTCCTTCAGTACCCAGTATAATTCTACGACAGTTTTTCATATAAACATAGAACAAAAAGCCATAAAACTTAAAGAAAACTTAAGAAAATGTTTTCAATGTGTTTTTGGGTAGTTCAAAATATTTTTAAAAGCTTTTCAATTTGAAGATAAATAAAAAAAGCCAGGTTTCCAATCAATCAATGAAAATTATAGAAAGACCACCGGCAATATTTAAATCAATAAACAAACATTGGTTTTAAAGTTGCAAAATGGTAGAAAGCATTTTGATTGACATTGATTTTTTGGAATTTAATTCTTCCAAGAACAAATTCTTGTTTTATCCCTCTTTCTTTTTTGTATCTGCTAAAAACCAACTGTGCATTATAAACATTTTTACTTGTATTTATCAATGTAGGTATTTTTGTACGAGTTAATTTATATGTTATTTATTTTTGAAATAATACAAAATACTTGCAAAAGAATTTATGCTGAGCAAAATCTAAGAAATTTAAGCTTGTATTCATGCTGACAAATGCACTTTCTGTTGCTTCTTTGCTGTTTGCTGTACATGACGTACATTTCATCTCTTGGTTTTTTTGATTTGGTTTCATTCAATTCATTTTGGAAATATAGAACACAACTGAAATGTCTGGTATATTTTCATTTACGACTGAATTATAAAATCATTTGTTATACTTATATGTGTGCATAGTTATTTATACAATATCATTTTTTTGTTACATAAAATGTTGGATTTTTTTATTAGAATATGATTTTATTTAAATAAAACTAAAACAATTATATGAGAATTGTTTATTTGATTTTTCCAAAATTAAATCAGGACAATAAACTAAATTCTTGTGATAATGTTTTGTAGTGTCAGGACGAACGAGCTTTCTCACACCGAATAGTAACGTAAACTTCGGTTTAACCAACCCTTCTTTTTTATTAAATAAAATCAATTTTAATTATTTATTCAATGCAGGATGTTCCCACGCCCCATTTTAATAGTCGTCATGATTCAGCTTTTAACTACTTAACAGATGACAAGGACAAACTTCGCCATTAATAAAAATATACTCTTCCACTTCGCATTAAAACTATTAAAATTCACTATACAAACAATGAAAAATTCCCGATTATAGTTCGTAAAACTAAAGCATTTTTGGGTTGTCGTGAAGCATCTTCTCGTCTAGCAGTAGAGAAACTGGTGCAAAAAAATGGAGCTGTTGGAATAAGTTAGAACAACTGGGAATATTAATGTTGTACACAATAGGCCTATAGAATTTTTTCTTTGGGTTTACGTAAAAGCTAAGGCGACATACAGCAAAAAGTATGCTAATTAAAGAAGGAAAGCTTCATAAAAAGAATATATTCTTGCTAGCGCAGCCGCGGAGGCCACTTGACTGATATTGTTTCAAATTATTAATGGCATACCCTATTCTTTACAATTAAATAAAAATCCAATGATTTCGATTAAAAATACTATATGTTTTTGTGCATATCAAAATGAAACCTCTTCTTGGAAGACACATCAGAAGTGACAAGAAAGACCCCTGCAAGTAATTTATTTCAAGGTAAGGCTAAAAACAATTAATTCATCTAATGCGGCTGAATTCTTAACAAGAACGTGTGAGCACACACAATTGTAATAGCAATAAAAAAGAATGAAACGAATCCCACATCACATATAGAAAGGACCAAACTCATTTTTTTTCTAAGTTGTTTTTTTGCATATATTAATAATCTTAAGGATCTCTTATCGAAATACATATGTTAAACACTCGATTTTGGAAAAAATATACTTAGGGCATTTACAAATTAAGGTAACGATATATTCTCTAATGACTAAATACAGTTACATACTCTGTCATTGATGAACATTTCGCCTAATCCGACAATAAATTTTGAAGCTATTGTTTATATATGAAAGTTGCATCCCATTTCCATAAATATTGAAGTGATAAGGTGGTGTGAAGCGTCTGTTGCATCGTTTAAAAAACCGAAGCACTTGTATACTACTTGGGAAACTTTTAAAATCATTCGAAGAACATGGAAAGCTTCTGATTTGGTATAATATATTTATTAAATATATTTGTTGTGACAAATAAAATAAATTTCAGTTCGACTTAAAAGTCTAGTTATAGGACTTGTTAATGGATGTTATATTTTATAAAGGGAATATATAAAACTTGGTAAGACGTAAGTAGAATTAAGATTCGGGAATCGATAGATTCAAATTCATTTATTTACAGATCATAAAGTTTGAATATTTAGTAAGAAAAAAAGTTATTTTACACTTCGAAGCATCCCAGGAAATTATATTAAGACTTTTTCACATAAAGCATGCATTATTTTAGAAGAGTCAAATAGCTAATTACGCTTAAATAAGCCTATTAATTATTCTTAGAGTTGTAGAGCGTTCGCTTTCTAAGGTGATGGTCAATCATAACAAATACCTCAAAAGTTAATATAAAATACTGACAGCGTACACGTAATTCTTGTTGTGTTAATCCGATAACTTCTACGTATTGACAATCTGCACAAAAGATCCTCTGGGTCACGGTACTTATGGACTTCTAACATATATCTATAAGTTTTTACAAGTTGTTGTCCGTAGTCTGAGATGATAACTACTAGCTTCCCATTATAAAATCGCAATTGTAATGTAATAAGTTAAATAACGAATTAAAGGCAGTGTGAAGTATGCACTTCATATAATTGTTAGGGTTTCAATTGATTACCTTGTCTTCAAAGGTTTCAATTTTCCAAATTTCAAATTTTTACATTGTAGCACCTGCCAAGTTAATAAAAGTGGTACTAATCACAACATATTTAATAAAGTACGCTCGCTTCTTTAACAAAAAAAACTGCATTTAATTTTGGAGATTTTTGTGTGAAAACCAATCAAATTATTTTAATAATTGTTTCTCGTTTCCCTTTCAATTATTTTTTTCACTTATTGAAAACTTTCGCACATCACATATAATCATTTGTGTTTTGTTGAACAAAATTAGACAATAAAGAAAATACTAAATGCTATTCAGCTGGCGAACTGAGTGTAGCTTATACCCTGCTACTTATCTTGTTTTAAAACTTAAATATTTTCGTATTTTCGCAGCGTAGTCATTTCTCAAAAAACGTGATTTTTAAATTAAAAATATTCTTCGTTTTGTGTAAAAATTGTAAAAAATAAAAAATCTTGTTTACTCGCCTCCCGAGGGTGTAATATTTTTTTTTAATTTTTCCATTGAAATGTGTGTAATTAAAAAACTTTAAACTCGTTTTCTGAGGAACGTTGCTATGAAGGAGCGATATATTTGATGTACAAATTACGCAAGCAGCATCTGCAGAAGCAGATTCTTAAATTAATTTAAATTTTTGCGTTTGACATGATATTAATTATAAAAGATGTGTACACACAATGAATCAGCAAAAATAATTACCGTTAAATGTATTATGTACTCGTACGTACATCTGTCTTCATAGTGCAAGCCAAATTGTATGAAATGGAAAAGATTGCATCCCATATTGTTTTGTTAAGTTTATTTTTGATGCTCTTTATTTTTTTTATGCTGATTAAAAAACAAATAACTTACATACAAATATAAATAGAATACATATGTACAGAACAATTAAAATCAAAATTAAATATTTTCATCAGTTTTTCAGATTTTGTTGTGTGACATTTGCTAAGTCTTGCTTTCTTTTCTAAAGTAATTTTATAAATTTTTATTTAATGATATTTGTTGTGTTTTTGTAATTAATATTGTAGTTTTTGTACAGTCATAGCAATTTTAATCAATTTTATAGACTGTTTTTGGGTTTTTTAGAAATCTCGCAATTTTCGCCATATAAACCAAAATCAACAATTTTGTTAATTCGTATTTGCTTTTAATAGATAATATTAAATAAGGCAATTAATTGCCTTTTTTCAGCCATATAATCTACCTACAAAAAATTGCTCTTAAATAGTGCATTATTTGTATAATTGCTCAACACTCAACCTACTGCAGAAGTTGTATGCTGCATGAATTATGTTGGTAATTTCATGTTTCATAGCACAATATCAATAATATTTGTACAATATACAACTCCTACATTAAGCTGTGAACCGGGAAACTATAGAAGAAAGGTTTCCACAGTTCTATAGCATGTAATAAAGTGTGAATATTGATTAAAAATATATTGTTTTTTTAATTTTTTTAATCAACTAAGAATACGAAAAAAACGATTCTGAGCTTAAAAAAAAAAGATCTTTTAATTTGAAAGCTCAAATAATTTTCTGTTTTACTAATAAAAGAAAACATATGTAGATATTTTCATAATGCCATTACAATAAAATAATAATTATACGCTCCCAACCATATTTGCAAACAAAGTCTGCTTTCACACACGTCATGTCTTATTGACATGGTTGCCGATGGAAAAAGAAATGAGTACTCAGTTGCATGTACTGTCATTACGTTTTTGTCACTACGTTTTGCTGCCTCACCAACGTTGCCACCACAGAAAGTTAAAATTGTAAAGAAGTTTGGCAAAAATAGTACAAAACCAAATGAAATAGTACAAAAAAATTTCGACAAAAAGTTTTTTTAGTTTCATCAAAACATATTTGGGGAATTCAAATAAATGGTAGTCATAAAATTATATGTTTTAAAATAATAAAATGAAAAAAATATGACGAGGAAGAACAAACAGTATGTAATTTCTCTCACACTCTCTCATACTTCTACTTTTTGGATATGACAAAACAATAAATATTCCTTAAAAAGTCTTATTACTTTATGACTTTTTTGCAACAACAGTTTTTTTTTAAATATTAAGACATTATGACAATATGACTTAATAGGACACCGTTTGAAAAACCCAGTTATGTTTAAAAATCATAAGTAGAGTATTATATTTGTACTTTAGAATGTAAACATATACGTAGACATTTATGTATAATCGTACATATACAATTATTATTATACATATAAAAAATACACTTAACTATTAATAGAGCATAAAATCCATTTATTCCCTTACATACATATATACCATCTAAGTACTAATATCTATTTTATAAATACATAAGTAGATAAATATTTCAGTGGACACTGTTTTTGTACCGTCAAAATATCAAAAGTTTTGTGTTCTAAAATAAAAAGTAAGAATTATTTTCCTAGGTTTTTTAGAATTTACTAGAAGGTTCAAAATTTGCTCCCCCATTTTTTTCAATACCCTCTTTCGTAAAAATGATAGATACAATTGTGTCAGTTGAAAATATAGTTCTGGAATCCGTTTTAATATTGTTTAGCTTACTGAAAAGCCTTTCTACGAAAGTATTAGAAAATAGTAATATCAGAAGAAATTTTATAAAACTTTCTAAATTTGGAAAGAGAGTTTCATCAGCAGAATTCTTTATTTTAATAAATTTCGACTTCTAAGTCATAGGGAAAGATTCAGATATCTGTGGTCGAAAAGTGCATGTTCGCGCAACTCGTTGTCTAATTTTCGGTACTATTTTCAACGGAAGGAAATTTGGTTTTAAAATTTGATAACGATTTTACTTCAAATGGTTGTGCAAATCTTGGACCTTCTATATCTTTAAAGGTCATCAAAATTTAACCTTTTCTTATTTTCTGTAATAACTTCAATGTAAAAATTTCTTCTCTGATTGGGAATAAAATTAAATAGTCTCTTGTGCAGCGACACCAATACACATTTTATTTTGTTGTACAAAAAAAGTTCATTTGTGTAATTAATTAGAAATAAATTTCCTGTTTTTATATAAACAGACAAAAAAAAATTAAATAATTTTATAACTTAATTTTTCTGATTGGAATATTAAATTAAAATTAATCAAAATATCAAGAGAGTTTGAAAGGAATTATAAATATACTTTGGTGTATTTGCTATTTTATTTTTTTCCAATTAGTAGAATAGTACAAAAATTTCGTGGCACAAAAATATTACAAATATTTTCAAATAGTACAGTTTCTGTACTATAATAGGGAAAGTGCAACGCTGTGCCACACCCATAATTTGCAAGTGAACTTCGTCAACACGGCATGACTTGTGTGAACGCCAATGAAAGTTCAAAGGAGAAAAAAATAAGAATCTTGTCAATAAGACATGACTCGTCTAAATGCAGACAAACTGTTGTTATTTTGTGAAATAACTGAAACAAATTTTATACCAGTATATAAATTAGAGCAACTCGCTGTAATCAGCCATTGCTAACACCACTAAATTATAGATTTGTTTGGTTTTTAAGAACTCCCATAATAGGTACAAAATCGTATGAAAGAGTTTTCAATGCCCGACGATCAAGCGGCCAAGCTTGTGTAGAATTTTTAAACTATTGAGTGTTACGTTAATTTTTAAAGCTGTGTTGTTGCGTCTCCGATGTGAAATAGGTGCCTTAATTTGTCTAAGCTATGTAGCCAATTTTATTAATTATTTTACTTCGCCGACAATACTGCAGCAATACCACCGAATGAAGGCGCTGAATCCGCATTAGCAGAGACCAGCATGAATTGGTGCTTGTACTGTTCAGTGACCATTGTTATGTTTTCGTCACTTAAACAGGACAACAACAATTACAACAATACAAAACTAATAAACTTCAAAAAAGTGAAGGATGTTATGATTTGGCTGAAACTTTGCCCGAACCCACGGTCTCAGTAATTATTTGCTTTGTAGTCAACGCGCTAACCACTTTAGACATCCAGTTTATACATGAATTTTTTTTGTCTTTCATTTAAAGCAAGAGAAACTTTCTAATTATTTTTTCTTTTTTTTTTGCAAAATAATAAAGAAAATTATATTGTATACAAGCACGCACGCACATTAGTTTTGTTTACATTTTTCTTGATGCTAAAACACAAAAGTATACATACTCGTACATATCCTTAATTACTGAACCAATTTTATTAAAATAAAGACGGCCGGCAATATGTTCGGTTCAATGAAACAATAAATAGAATCGGTTAACAAGTAGAGTTGAAAAAGGGTCGGGAAGTTTAATTAATTAATAAATTCCGTATCAGGGCTACAAGTTATTTTAATTCTTTTTCATAATTAATTTCTCTCTTAACTTGAACGTATGGAAAACACAAACATGGTGGTGTGTGGCCATGCTTGATGAATGTCGTTGTTTTTCTAAATGTTAAAATTTTCTCATTAAATTTATAAAGAAAACACCCCAAATAGAAAACTTTTATAGCTTCAAATGCGTATATGAAAAGAAAAATAAATAAACATACATATATTCTTGCAATCAAAAATAATAAATTGACAAACAAGGACATCATTTTCAAAATCTGAATGCACTTTAAAATTTCTGAAGTATTCATAGCGATAAATTTCGCACATAAAAATATAATAATAAGAGACTTGAAATTTTTACCAAAACTGTTATTATATCGAAGATTGTTTTACGAAAGACATAAATAACAACAGGCATAAAAGTATTTTAAAACCTTTAGTCGCTATCGGCCTACGATTTTTTTGATGCAAAATATAAAAGCATCGTAATACCCACTGACTATGTGTGTAAATAATATCACTTTATATAAAATATACATGCAGGTACATAAATTTTAAAGAATGTAAATATACATAAGCACGCGAAAGAGCTCTTAATGTGTTGACTATAATAGTTAGTTTTATAGAGTCATGAAAATAAGAGGCCCTTCTTAAAAGCCTTTCATTGAGTTGAGTTTTCCTTTGCTTTTAATAAGGATATTAAAATGGTCTAAGAACTTTGTTGAGTTTAAAATGAAGACGAAGTAGAAAAGACACCGATAACTTTTACGAAGTGCGCAGCATTACAGGAAATACATTATTGATTCTGCTGGTCATTAACTATAAAATAAAAACTTTGCCTTGTTGCCGCCAAATAAAAATAGCAAGAGCAGTTGTCAATTGCTACTTATTTATTTGTTCCTACGCCATAAATACTACATTTTAAAATTTATATTCAACAATTTCAATGAATATATCGAACAAAATAAATAACTAATTAATGGAACTGAAAGTATTAAAATGGGACTTATTTTAAGTCCTTTTTACTGCATCTACTCTACCCCAACTTAATTATTTATTTACGTGTACAGGGTGGGAAATAAAATTCATGTGTGTTTTTGGGAGCACCGTAATTCAGATAGCATTCACGTTGGTTTTATGTAATTTGTTCCATTTTGGTTCGCATTGTAATAATGGTCGTAATGGTTGCAGTTTATTTGTTGCACCCAACTTACTGAATGTTATTCATGATTTGTTTGTGTACTATTTTTCTTGCATGCGAAGATCTCTATGAATTTTTTTTAGCTTTTTTCAATATAATTAATTCGGTACAGAAAATTGTTTGCAGTTTGATTATTTATGCTTTTTGTGAATGTAATTTATGATTCTTAATAGCAGGTAACTTTTTTCATTAAATTTGTTTGCTCATACAAGGTGGTGCAAAACTCATCAATCTGATGTAAGAAGATAAAATTTTTGCTAATAACGAATCAGATTTTGCCAAGTTTTTAGCTTGTGGTAAAGGAACTTATCACGAGTTATATGCTGCATTTGAAGCCCAAAAATGTTATTTTAATGAAAAAAATTATTTCACGCAGTTTTTACTTGGCGAATACAAATTAATATTTTCATAGGGATAGTAGTTTGCAGAACACTTTCATTTCGTGGGAGGCAAACCGGGTGTACACGTTTTTATAACAACAAAATTTTAAATTTTATCAAATTAAAATTATTATTTAAAATTATAAAAAAATTATTGCATACCGTTTTGCAGTACATTTATTATTTTACATTAAAATTTACAAATGAGCCACAGAACATTTAAATTTCATTTCGCGGGAGCATAAATGTGTGCTCTGTCATCTATTTCCACATTAATTTCATGTATAAGTGATTCGAATTGGAATTTATCATTTTTAGCGCCGTCATGAAAATATACCACATGATTATAAAACTTTCGATTGCAATTCAAGATGCGTCACATATTTATTTTTGCTAATTTTAATTTCAAACAAAAGGTATTTACATTTTTAATTCAATTACTGCATTAATTGTTACATTTTATTGAAGGCAAGCATATTCGTCTTGTGTTTATTCCAATGCATTTTTGTTTGCTGTTCTGTTACCAAAAGATAAAAAAACGTTAGCACAACATAAATTTCGTAAAATGTCGATATAACATTTTTTTTAAATTTATAATTAACTTTAAACGTTGCAACAATTTAACAGTCATTTGCAGAAAGTCTTTAGCAGTGAGATCAAAAAAATATTGTACAGTTAAAAATTTGGAATAAAACTTTTCACAATCGGTTAAATATTACGGCCGTAAAAGGGATCTAAAAAATATGTTTGCCTATTAATAGTATACATTTCTTCCTAACTCAGAAATTTAAACATTTTTTTTAAATTTAAAATAATATAAAAAAAACAAATTACTTTTAACCTTTTTAAATTGTGTACACTACAACCTTTATAACTATTTAAAAAATTTTAAAGTTTGACAATTTAAATTTGGCAAAACGTAACAGGCGTAGAAAGATCAGTTATAGTCAAGAATGCTTTGCTTTAATATCAATACTTTTTTAATATAAAGGTTCCGCCATCTAACGTTTTTTTTTCAACTAGTGCTTATTTCGTGAATGGTAATACTTAGCTCATGTCTGATTTGACAGATAATTAGTTTTATCCTTCCGCTGAATGAATATGGTTGTGTATACGCTTGAAGGACGCTGGGAAATATTGCGACATTACTTTGAAAATCATGGTAATGTTTTGCCAAAAAAATCATCTTTTCAGATGAAGCTCATTTTGATTTTGGCGGGTATGTAAACAAGCAAAGTTGTCGCATTTGGGGCACAGAAAACCCGCACGCATACATTGAAAAGCCGACGCACGCAAAACGAGTCACTGTTTGGTGCGGATTTTGGTCCAGTGGCATAATTGGGCCATTTTTCTTCGAAAATGAGCAAGGAGTGGCCGTTACAGTCAATGGCGATCGTTATCGGGCCATGTTGAACGAATTTTTGTTCACAAAAATTGAAGAGGAGGATATTGGCAACATTTGGTTTCAACAGGAATGCGCTACGTGCCACACAGTCGAAGCTACACTCGATGTTTTGCGCCCTGTTTTTGAAGATCGCATTATCAGCCGCAGAGCTGATGTCGTTTGGCCACCTCGGAGCGACGATTTGACAACGTTGGACTAATATTTGTGGGGTGAAGTCAAAGATAAGTGTTACGCCGACAAGCCAGAGACAATTGACGCTTTAAAGGACAATATTCGTGAAGCAATTGGTGAAATACAGCAGCACACAATCGATAATGTGCTTAAAAATTGGAGTGATCGTGTAGGCTACTGCATGGCCAGCCGAAGCAGCCATTTGAATGAAATTATTTTTCATTATTAACTTTCAAATAAAAAAAGAAGTTTGAGAAAATATTCAGTAGTTTTTTTTATAGCATTTTCAAAAAAAAGTTATCTGGCGGACCCTTTACATATTTAATATTGATTTAGTCAATATTCTGGAAAAAGCTTTCGTAGGATAGCATTTTGCATTTTTGCATAAATCTTTTTCAAAGATGAAGTATTTTTGTTTTCTCCCGGTGATATTTATATTCCGCTATTAGTAACAAAAGATTTATAAGACATTTCATTTATAGACAGTTCTAAAAAAGGAATGACTCCAATATTTTATTTGACAGGTGATTTGATAAATCTTATTTGTAGATTTAATCTATAAACTAACGACCTACATCAGCTAAATTAAACTAAAACTGCTAATAAGTTTTAAATTAAGGCAAAAAGGACTATTTATTTAATGGATCCAAAGTTTGCGACATGCTGCTGATTTCGTAGAACCAGTTCATTAAACAGTACAAAAGGGGCATAATCAAATGTCTTCATCAAAAACGTAAATTAATTTTTTTAACTGGGTGAACAATAACAATCGAAAATTTTACATACATTTTAACTTTCAATCAATAGATGACGATAATATTATGATTAGATCTTAGATAAAATTTTACAAAAAGGAGTTAATTTATTTTAATTAAGTATTTAAGTGTACTAAGTGAGTTAATAAGAGTTTTATATAGAGACATTCATTCTTTTTTTTTGTTAGTTTTGTTTTGCATCAGTAAAGGAAATTTTATCAATAACATCATACACAATTAAATGATAAAAAAAGAACTCAAATAAAGTTAAGTGCACTACTACTTATAATTTTGCTATTTGCCCAATACTTTTAAACATAAATAAGTTCTGCTGATTAAGTTAAAATAGAAGAAAAAACTAGAAAAAATTCACTCAAAAGAACTTTTTCTAAAATATATAAAAAAATATGTAAATATTAAATTTAGCGGCAACAACAACTTAAAAGAAGCATTGCTGTTCACTTCAGTGGCACACAAATAAATTTTCCGCAGTTTGCATTTGAACAATATCACTACATGAGAGTTTTTCTTTTTTTAATTTTAAATTTTTTCCTACAACTTATTTTTTATTTGGCCGCTTAAACCTGCTTCCCCTAACAGTTGGCAATAGAGATACTGAATATTTGGTTGAATTACGGTATGAACCATTTTCAAAAGAATAGACAAATCTGAGTATATTTTGTGAAAAATATTCCGCTTGGTTAAAGTATTGCAATATTTTTTTTTACTATTTTAGTTAAACTAAAGATTTGGAATTGCAATGCCTCTCTCTGTATACTTTTTTTAAGGACAAGAATAGAAGTAGTAGTTGATAACTTTGCTTTCAATACATTTCTTATTTTTGGTTGCAAAATTTCAGCAAAACTAAATTGCAGATTTATACAGAAGATTTTTATGCCGCGAAAAAGCATCTTCTACTACAGGTTTTAAAATTATTTGCAACAGTGGTGCAACAAAGCTCTAAAAATGTTGCTTTCTTCTGGACTGATTTTTTTTTAAATTACCAAAAATAAGCAAGTTTCTGTCTATAATGCTTTTATAAACATTATAGTTTGTGAAACCAACTTATGATCCGAAAGTAGTTTGAAATTTCTTAAAGCACATGCACTATTAGCTATATTTTTCAGAGTAGGAAATATTTTGGTTATCGCGTTACATGAGTCCGATAAAGATAATACATAAAAAGAAAAATTTTATTAGAAAACTTATTCAACTCAGTGGTCACGTTCATAAGATGTAATTGTTGCACATACGTTCAGTGTTTGTCTTAGAAACGCAGAGTTGAGTATTTCCGTTCCACACAAACAAAGTTGAGTATTTGCTGCCTTTTTTTGCATCATAAATTTTTTTCGGTACATTTAGTCAACTTGTTGTATTTGGCCTCCCCCGCTAATTAAGAGAGATATGCGCTATTATACTATAATACAACGCCGCTTTGTTAGGTGGCGGCTGCATATTAATTTGTTCAATTTTGCGTTACAAATGCTATAGAGTAACGAAAATAAAAAAAATAAAATTTAAATACTAATTTCATTAAATATGCGTATATGTTCTCTATTTATTTTAATTATATATTTAGTGAAATTTAAGATTTAAAGATTTTTTAGCATAAAAATATAAATACTATCGGCGCAGTTTTATAATTTTATTTAGTGTTTTGCTGTGCATTTTTATGTTGTGAATATTTAATTAGTGGTGCAGATTTTTAAATAAAAATGGGAAATAATTGTCAAGAAAAATTCAATTACATATTTTGTTTTGTTCGTACTTTTTAGCATTAGCAAAACTAACTAATTTATCAAATTTAAATTATTTGTTTGAGAGCTCTTTCATTTCTATTCAATTGTTTACACTAATCAGCTGTTAATTATCCAATTATTTATCAAGCCGTTTCTAAGATGTAACTGTTGGGCTCAACCGTAGCAACAGTTTCACAACAGTTGAGCTTAACAGCTGCGTCTTATGAATGCAAAATTACAAAATAGATTTTAAAATTACAACAGAAAGAGTAAAATTTTTTTATAAAAAGGTACAAATTCATGGGTTGATGAACTTCAGTTAAGTTGAAGGCGGCAGCTGAAAATTCGTGGTTTGCAAGAAAGCACTATAAAAGCTTCTGAAATTGATAACTTTCAACTGCTAGTTGCCGTTTGTGATATCGTTTTTAGCAACTAGCAACCCAACTGAGCTTTGGTGGTCATCCATAATAGACCGGTAATTATAAAAATTGTTTACGTGTGTTCAAAAAATTAGGATTTAGTACTTTTTCAATTGCAAAAATTATTCTCTCTCAAGTATCATGACTTCACACAATACCTGTATGTATGAAAAGACTTGTCATTAACTGTTTGTTTAACTACTGGCAGTTGAACCTCCATATGGCCTACGGTCTATGTACACTATAAGCAATACAATCTATCACATAGATTAGAGCAAGTTGTTAGAAAAACCAACAATAAAAGCATAAGACTCGTTCGTATTCACATTCTTCTACTGCTATTTTAAATAAAGTTCTAACCATATTGGAACTTAGGATATTGTTGGATCATAGGCTCAACTTTCGTGATCACATCTCTATAATAGTGAGTAAAGTCTATGGGATCCTTGGATTCATAAAACGATGGTCAAAGGAATTTCTAGAGCCTTATATTAAAAAACTTTTATATACTCCTCTTGTTCGGCCAACTCTTGACTATGGATCCTTGTTTGGGGTCCTTGTTATTCTATTCATATTAATAGTATTGAATCGTTACAAAAACAATTTTTAATTTTTTGTCTCCGTGGTCTTGCTCTAATAAAATTGCCTACTCTAAAAAGTCGACGATTGATGCTGAGTGCTTTCTGGGTCTGATTTGTGGTGAAGGTGAGTCAACTAAACTTCAATGTTCCTGTAAGACGTACCCACAATTTTGAACTCTTGGCATTAAAATACTACCGTTCTGTATATGCTAATATATTGTGTTCGTCGCGCATGTGTTAATGCTACCACATTATTTACTGAGAGTAATGACGTACTGTAGAGAAATCTTATTTTATATCTAAATTGTTGAAACAATTATTATTCTATATAGCTCTATATTTGTTATTCATAATTAGTCAGTAAAGGTGTAAAAATCTATTGACATAATGAATAAAAAAATAGATATGCAATGGTCTGCCATGGTCTTTACAAAATGAAAGAGTATATTTTTTTTTACTCTAAGCTAACATAACAGAGATTCAATTGTTAGTCTTTTGTAGGTATACTACACCTAAAACTTTGAGTTTATATGTACTCTGCGTATGCAACACTTACTGGCTGAACAGGATGTAGCCGCAACGGCTCACAACTAAGTTCATGGGGTACTAATGGATTTTCTGCACAAAAGGGCTGAAAATTTGCGTATTTTTTTAATGATATTTTTGGTACCCTTAAAATTAAATAAAAAATATGTCGAAAAATTTACTTGCGGAGAGCTGCCGTCGATATCAAAAATACTTAGCAACTGGCAGTAAGTGAGAATACGAAAAAAGTAAGAAAATAACAAAATAGGGAAAACTATAAAACGTGCAAACTGGAAGACATCCAATAAAATCTAATCCGATGAGGACATAGCAAAAAAAAATTATTGCTCCCATGATAGTTTGGCTATTAGTTATTCTTCTTTTAAGCAGTCAGCGGAAAATTTTGTGTTTTCATACAAAGACTTACAATTTGCGATTAGCGCTGTTGGTCTGCTCTTTCTGCCGAAGTTTCTTTTTAAGCCTAAATAAAGTTTAGAAGTATCGAAAACTGCTAATACTACAGCTCGTTCTTCAAGTTTTAATTACTTTCCAATTAATTATTTACTTTAATAAGTTTTGATTATTTTTATTGTTAAAAAACATTTTTTATTGTAAGAAATGGTCTATAAATTAATGGTCTATATATTAATTATACACAGAATTTACATAGTGAAGTTTTAAATAATATTTGTAACTAATATTTTCATTTTTAGTAAAACATTAATAATTTTGTTAAAAACAAATTGAAATTGATTATGGAGGGGTTCAGCTTCTTGCTATGCGCATTTTCACTGTTGCTAATGCAGATAATTGAGGAATTTTCGGAATAAATTTCAACAAGTAAAATTTTAGCGATTCCCATAAAAAGCACCAACTAATATCTGAAATATTTGGCATTAATGTTTACTTACATTTAGCACTTACTGTATACATCTTTATAAACGACAAAGTACACAGTGAAAGAGAAAAAATAGTTAGCAAATAATGAACTTAAAATTATAAAATTAACCATTTGAAAGAAGAATGTTATTTCATTTTTCCATTTATTTGTGAGTAAATTAAAAATTTTTAACCCGTTTCCTGAAAACTGATTTTTTTAGTTATGAAATCCCGTCAGAAAAATTATTTACAAAGTTCTTACAAGCTATTAAGTTAATTTTTTCAAGCCAGTTTTAAAGCTTAAAAGGCAGGCAGATTGATTTTTACCGTCCAAACTTAACTTAGCAAACAAAGTCTTTCTACGCTCTAGGACAGAAGAACTCTTTTTTCTTTACTTATTTAAATTACCTACTGTTGTAGAAATTTCTTTTCAGAAACAAAAAAAATAAATGTATACATTTAAAAAACCTAAAAATAAGACAAATATTTATTTTTTGTTATCTGGCATGACTACTTGGTATTTGAATAAAAGATTTTTAGTCACTTGAAATTTCATACACTTGTGCCAAATCATTATATTATAATATATGTTTTTTGCCATTTCTTTCGAAATTCTTTTTTCTTCATCTGCAATTTCACATTCCGTTAATACTCTTTTGCCAACAATTACGACAAGAACTTAACAAAAAAAAGAAACAAGCCAACAGAAAAGCATGGTTGGTAGGCATGTATTATCTACTTGCGTCAAAAAAGATTATTATCAAGCAGAGATTGGGTGATAAACCAGGTAGTGAAGGTGTTTATAAAGTTTAAAAAATTCATTTCACACATTTTTATATTAGTTGAATTATTTTGCTATGATCTTTACATAATTGTGTGTTACTATAAATATTTACGTTTGCAATTTTTTTACACTTATGTTTACCTGCCCTATCATCCACTTTCAGATTGACTTTTATTTATGGAATACCCTGTATATTTGTACCAATTGAAATAGAAAGAGACTTTAGATATTTTACTAAGTGCAGTAGTTGGCTTTTGTTTTCCAAATTGGTTGCTTTGTATGAATGTGCTGGCATCTGTTTGTGTATTTGTTTTATTTTTTTTGCTATTATCTATTTTTAAATCCACCATAAGCTTCGTTAACTATGACATAACCACAACAAGCAGAAAAATATTTTTGTTTATTTTCCCATTAAATCGTCTTGTGCTTTGATGCATCCATACCAACATAATAAGCAAATAGTAAAGCAAATAATAAATAGTTTTACATCAGACCTAGTGTAACAAATGTTTGTCTTATAAAATATTTGATAAAACAGTATGACCTCGCCTTAAGCAACCCCCAGTTATCACAACGCTTATTGCAACAGTCACATACATAATTTTTTGACTTGGTTATCTAAAAATTTTATTTATGGTCTCAGTTTGTTTGATATTTTTATATAGCAAGTGAACTTTACCGCTCAAATTTAATTAAAAGAGATTTGAGTTCTTTAAGATCTTCTGCATTACATGAATATATTACTTGTAATAAGAAACAATAAGAAATGACTGACTTTAATTTAGATTTATGTGCCTTTTTATATTTTTCATATGTACTAGGTGAAATTATTGATACAGAAAAAAATAAAGAAACCATTTTTTACATTCAGAATATAAAGCAAAAGCAAGGAAAAAAAATTAGCTGCTGTAATGCTGCCACCATCGCATTGTGTACATTCGAATGACTATTTAATGTATCAGTATTTTGTAATTCTCTAATGTTAATGTTAAGTGGAGCCCCCGTCGACTATTAGTCTGGCGTTCGCAGATTCTGGTGTTTCTGCAGACAACCCAAAACGGCTTCGCGGTTTGTTCTTAAAAAAACTTCATTAATTTAAAAATAAGATATGATTTTTATTAGACAAACAAATTTGTAGATATATGTATCTAAAAATCTAAACACATGTATACGTGTGTATATATTACAACGTAGCACAGAGGAATATTTTGACCAAAAAGCTGGCCAATATCATTAAACGTATTTTTTTAATTAAAATAACGAGTTTTTGATAGTTTTAGGTGTAATTTGAAATAAAAAATATAGTGGCAGATTTTGCGATGTTTTTCCAACAACAAAACTTTAAAATTTTAAAAAATCGTTAAAAATAATGGGGCAAACTTGCGCAAACTTTTTTTGGTTCTGAAATTAGATATTCTAAGTTTTATTGTGATCTAAAACATAACTTATACATTTGTTACCTTCACTTTTAAAAACCTTTTTTTTGCAAAGAATGTGTATAAATTTATTTTTTTTAATTTTTAAGCGAATTGTTTTAACATTAGAACTCAAGATATTTCTTTTTTGAACAAATCTTTAAATGAAAAAAATCAATGTAGTACCTTTATTCGTTTTACCACAAAAAAAATCATATAAACATCTTGAAACTGAAAAAAGCATTAAAAGCGTGTGTAATTTTCTTCACTTTCCTGACTTCATCGTTATTCCAGAGCTACAAATCGCAACAATATGATGTAAAATTCTGTTCTGTATCGATCTGCGTACTTAGTTTTTAAGACTTTTTAAAATACTCCTCTGTGCGTAGTCATAACTCAAAAATGGTAATTTTTGGATTAAGCATGTTTAAAAATATCTACAAATATTTTGTTTCCTCACAGCTTGAGGGGAGAATACTTCTCAGTTTATCCATTCTGGTCTGGCAATTAAAAACTGTGAACTCGTTTTCGGACGTACGAGTTTTTTTTTTCAAAATATAACTACGTTGCAATAAAGGAGCGATATTTATATTTATCTATTAATGTTTTTATAGGAAAAAAATATTTTCCCTGAACTATAGCACTAAATTGGCTGCTTTTCTTTAATACATGCAATTTTTATTCATTTATTGCAATAAACTAGGGGCTTGCGACAGGGTCGGTCGCACATTGTTGAACAACTCGAAGGCGTACTGTACTGTAGTTTATTGCAAA
Organism: Gymnocheta viridis; assembly: GCA_956483585.1. Lineage (NCBI taxonomy): Eukaryota > Metazoa > Arthropoda > Insecta > Diptera > Tachinidae > Gymnocheta > Gymnocheta viridis. The sequence goes on along the minus strand of OY101440.1, from coordinate 24,832,163 downwards.
TTTGTTAAATAAAAACATGATTACTATTTTGATTATTGGAATTATTGGCAATCACAGGAATCTTTTGTGTTGAAAAGAATTAATAGCAAGATATTGCATGTATTGAAAAAATTATAAGCAAAGCAAACGCCTCCTATTTCATATATGTTGTGCCTGCGTCTATTTCTTTACAAAACAAAAACAACTTAACAAATGTTATAAAACCAAAGAAAAATAATGCACGGTAAGGCATCAAAATGTCGGAGCAAAACTGAAGCAAGACAAAATTAAAGAAGAGCCAAACTGAAGTAAAACAAAGCAAAAATGTTAAGAGTAATAAGTATTATACATTGTGTTATCTTAAACAATAAATTCTTATATAAACAAGCAACAAAAACTAAAGCAGAATTTTTATTCTGTGCAAAAGTCTTTGACAGTAAATTTTGTACATTAAACTCGCAATAATTCGATATTCCTTAAAACTTTTACTGAGATAAAGAATAAGCAATGTAGTTACTAAACGATGAAACCACCGACATTAAACGAAATTAATTAACTGCTTCTAATTTTGACTTTTTATGTGGACAATCCTGATGGTTCATGGTTACTTTAAAATTAGATGTAATTTTCCTCTATGGAAACACTTGCAACTTGTCTGTGAACAGAAATTAAAATACTGCCGTAGTTCTATTGGTTGCCTAAAAAAACTATTGCTTTTCGATTGCTAAACTTTAACTATTGAGCCGTTATTGCTATTGCTAATATACTCATATGTTAATCAGCATTCATATTATCCCAAGTACGTTTATGCAAACAAAGACACGCAAATGTATAAACATTTTTAATTAAACTCCAAAAAAAACACATGTATTTATTTGAATTTATTTATTATAATAAATAATTAATAATTATCCTAAGAACTTAGTTATACTGCTTAATTGATAGCACTAACAAACCTATTGCAATAACCTACCTAAATAGTTACTACTATAACTATCAACTAAGATCTAATATCGTAAATTTATTTAAAGCGCCTTCACAGCAACCCTTGCGGTTTTATAGGCGTCACGACCTAAAACCACGCTTTATTTTGATTTAAGATTAATAATTTACGTTAACTTACCTTTGAGCAGCAGAGCAAGAAGCTTTAAATAATTTTAAACAAAAGGGCACGTGTCCGTGAACCATCATCAAATTGCTACTTTTGTCCGTCTTCAACATTAATTAATAAAATATTAAATCTCTCATAAAACTTTTTGCCAAGAATTATATAACTCCATTAACGTAACCTGTGAAAATCTAATTTATATCTAAGTGAGTTGAAATAAATATCTGAAAAGTCTAAATTAATTGGTCCACTTTTTTTCGAACAAATTGGTTGTTAGCAGCTTTTAATTCAAAGTAATTATTATTTTGGCTAAAGTTCATAACATTTTTAGTCGGAAAGAATTGGACATGAGACAATATTCCAAAGGAATAAGGGAAAATTTTAACATCAATTAATATCAACTTACACGGCAGAACAGAAATCATCAGTGTTCATGTGTGTTTCCATGTATCCGCCACTGTTTAGGTGGCTCAGTTGAATGTGATTTCAAATTTGTATTTATACAAATAATGATTAGAAAAACGATACGAGAGTTATTTGTATTGTTTTTTTTAACAAACACAACTTCACCACGATCAATATTCAAATTTTACCATCACTAATTAACGTTAAATTATTTTTCTATATCTTAACACGGTTATATCTCGGTATACCGTACGTATACTTGTTATTGTCCATATTGAAATATTCAATGTTCTTCTGGTTTTAAAATGTAATTATTAATTATTAATGCAGCCAACTGGACAAACGGAATGATGCAGAAGTTCTTATCTTTGGGGCAACTTTCACCTGCAATTCTCAGATCTGAGTCCCAAATCAAAAATGTTGTACATTGTAAATAAATATTTAACTTTTTTTATATTTTTCTATTATATAGTTTTTATATATTTTAACATGTTTCTTTACTTGTTTAAAATAATCTAGCGTATTTAACGGAAGCTATTAAAATTAGTTATGAAATTTTAAACAAGAACAGGGTGCAAATAATGGGCAAAGGAAGACTGTGTGTGTTGAAAGAAAACCAGAAAAGGGATCGAACCATTTTGTATTCTCTTTAATAGATCTTCAATAAGTGAGAAGAATTTTCCTTATCAAAATGAAAGAAACATTCGATTCAAACTAAGACATTTGACATAATATATTTTTTTTAAATCTTTTTAAAATATGAAGAAACTAAAATTATTTATCAATTCTTCGCCTGCCTGATTTATTTCATCAACTTTAATTTTAGTTATTTAATTTTTTCTTTATAATACAATCCCAAAATAATAAATAATCTATCTGTTATATAAATAGGCACATACAAGTTTTTAGATCCTCTTTTCTTCATTTTTTTACCAAATGGTAAACATTGTTGAGCTGTAGTTATTCAAATCGGTTCAGTTTTAAAGCAATAAAAGAATTCAAAAATTGTCACTACCACAAATGCTAAAAATACAAACGTCCATTTACATATGTAAGTATTAGTTCAAGTAAAAACTTGTATATACTTGTTCTTTTCCATATTGTAATATTCAATGTTCATGTAATTAATTAATTCAGCCAATTGAACAAAACGAATGATGCAGCAGTTCTTATTTTTGGGGCTAGTTTCACGTGCAATTCTCAATGAGCTGGAAAATGTTCTACTGTGGTATTAACATTTAAAAATATCTCAATATTATTTTCATTCACAGTTTCTCCTAATATGGTAGACAAGCCAAAAGCTGACCTTTTGTATAGTCGAAGTCCTTTAATGTCTATTGGTATGGAATTTCCGGAATCCTGCAGTATTTTTCAGTAACTGATTAGTTAAACTAATATAAATATATTCCCCTGGTTTAAATATCTTTAAAATATGAGTGCATCATTGACATCTCATTTTTTTAATTTTGTCTCAAGTTTTCTATTTCAACCGCAGTGTAGTTATAAACAAGTTCATCATTAATTGCTGTCTGAGGTTGGAATGACAAATTATATTCCTGAAGTTGATGTGAAACTTGAAAAATTGTTTGCCACACGCTCTCTTTCCGCTTATACACTTTTAAGTAGATATACACGTTTACTGAATACAAAATTACAATTTTATTATTTTCAAAACTCTCAAAAATTAGTTTTTCAAGCTTTTTTAAAACTTCGACAAAACCTATTTGCCGATTAATTTTTGTGAAAATGAATGCTCTCGTTTTTCAATTAAAATAGAAAATAAAAAAATACTATTATACCAATCCATACAAAAAACTGGTTGCTTAGCTTTGCCCATTTTGGTGTTCAAATAAACACTACAATATTTTCAGGAGATCATCGATGTCCGAATCAAGAAGTTCTATGAAATATTAAGAGTTTAGTAAATAAAATTTATCTGTCATAAAAACTGCATACGATGACTTAAACTTCCATGCAAAATGAATTTAATGAGATCATAGTGAAGACTAAGAACACGTCTTACTAAAATAAAGTCTTAATTTGACGTATGTACATATAACAATCTTTCTATTTGCTATTACGAAATAAAATCATTGTTGCACATTTCATTTTATTTATCCAGTATTCTCCTCGTGTAGTGTACGTTTTCGTTTGGCTCCTGTTGTGCGCCACATGAAAACGTTTTGGAAGAGAAACTATGTTAATATAAAAGAGGTCTTCGAGACACGTAATTAACATAATGACTTGATTAATACTACTGACGCATTTAAGCCAAGCGTGGATTGAGGCAGGGCAGGCAACGGGTGCCTCTTAATAAACCGGAATAAAGAGCTTTGGGTGTTCTTAGATTAAGTTTGGCATTTTAAATTTTTACCGAGTAAGAGGTTTGAAACTCTTCAAAAATATGACTTAAGATCTATTGATGATTTGGCATAAGCCTCAATAGAAAGTATGAATGTAGATTAGCTGTAAATTCCCACCAAATCAAGACTTTTTCAAATTGATTTAATTGATTTAAAAAAAATAATTGAAATTTTTTTAATAAATTCTGCAGAAGATAAGAGCTGAGCTCGTTTTGCTACGGATTTCGATAACAAACTTTTTACAGCATAAAGATGTTAAATATCTATTTTTGTTTGTGGCTTAGAAACACAAATGTTTCACTGCTGCTCTAATATAATATAATTACAGCTCTATAAATTTAGATCACTAACAGTTATTAAATATAAATAATTAATGTAAAAAGGTAATGAAATGTAATACAAGTGTCTCTTCATATAATTTTTTTTGAATATTTCTTCAAGCGTATTTATTTTAATACTTAATGTTACACAGTTTGATTTTATCTGAGATAATATATGTAACGACCTTCGAAGAGATTTTCATTATATTTACACACGCATCAGCAAATAATACAATGTTACAAATTATCATTAATTTCTGATGTATTAGCAAATATTAATGGCGACGCCAGTGACGACAGGCACACTGATGATGATGACAGCGTACATGGCTGTTTTGAATGCATTAATTTGTCATGGCATAATCAGTAGAAAATAATTATTTACCAAAATCAAACATGCTACATTTTAATCACGTTTCAATCAGTCTGCAAATACCAAAGATTAATTGAATAAGTCACAAAATGTAGAGCACAGTAAAAATCGTATGGCCAAAGTGTAGTTCAAAGGGAAATGAATCTTAATCAGTAAATCACTGAGAGTTCAGTGTTATTTGTATTTATAGGTTTTGTATGAAAGCATAGAGATGTGAAAATTATTTTCAAATTAACTGCGTCCGAAAATTTCATAAAATTTGTAGGAAGAAAACAGATGTTAATCAGAATCTTTTCTTCAAACTAATAAATTACTGGCACTTGAATGTAGACGGAAAGAAACATTTGTATGAAGTAAATAATTATTTGTTTCATCTTTTATTTGCACAATTTTTTTTATTCTTCCTAATTTTTTTCAAGTTGGAGTTTCAATTAAGAAAATTTTAAATTGGGTAAGTTTTAACAAAAGCATTTCATTGCAAATTTTAGGATACACCGCGATATTAAAGTTTTATTTGATTTCCAGCCATCTTATTTATATACAACGGCAGGTACACAATGTCGCAGAGATTTTGTTTGCGTACAATTACATTTAAAACAAAATCTTAAAGACAAAATCAATTCGCTCGAAATTTCGGACCAGGCAGTCAGTAAATTGAATATCTGGTTGCTCAATATTCTGAAAATTATGGTTTTGCCAAATGTGAGCTCAATAACAGACAATTTTGATTTACGATCTTATTGGTACATAAAATACGAAAAAAATTTATATATGAAAATGAGAACTTTCTCCACCAGATTTTTAATAAAAATTATGTAGGAAGTCAGTAAAATTTATTTGTTAAAAGTTTGTAAAAATCTCAAAATTGTTGATCTCTGTTGTTAATAAAACTTTACATTTTTAACTAAAACATTATCTCTTTTAACTTCCTTATAATTTTGAGCGCTTCAGCTTCGTCTGGCCTGATATTGTAAAATGAAACGATTCTTACATTTAATAATTTTATATAAATATATTAAACTTGATTAAACTAAAGAAGTTTGTTGTTATTCATCTAATAAATTTGAAATATTTAAAAACATTTCATTTTTTAAGTTTCAGTTTTTGCTAACATATTATTGACCAAAATTGATAAACAAAATCAAATTGATTCTAAGAGAGGTAAAATCAAATAAAAATCCCTAGAATTTTTTGAAAATATGATTAATAATGTTAAAAATGTACATCAAACTATTTTTTTTTGGAGAATATGTATTAGCAGCATAACATGGTGAAAGCTATACAAGATCAAGTATTGTCGTATAAGTCGCTATTAGTTTTTCTGCCAAGCAAAATGTAAAATTACTAAAACAAATATTATTGACTTAAACTTTTTTTTAAAACAGAAATGTCAATTATTGCAACTTTTTAGTTCTATATATTGACTTAATTTTAAAAATTCTTCAATATCTATCTATATTATTAATAAGCAAACAGGTATTTTTAAATCCCTTTTATGGCCGCAATACTAAAATTGTAGGATAGGAAATGGTAGGATAGGAAGTCAGATAATTTGGCTCGCACTACGTATAATTTCTTGTGTGCTTATGAATTAATCACGCCAGCACTATTTCTCTCCTATTCGGATCTGTCGAATGTCAAAAGTATTATTAGTTCATTCATTGAGATCAGTGGATGTTTCTCTCGCTAACTTCCCATTGGAAGTAGCTTATACGATCCTTCCTACACGGATGCACCTCTTTCTCACCCTCTAGATATCTTTCTCTCTCCCCAGCTTCATCTTTGACCGCCTAGCTCTATTTTCTTCCACTCCTATCTGTCTGCTACGACTACTTTTACTTTTCCTTCTCTTCCTTTTGGTTAACACAAAGGGATCATAATTATTCTTTGGACCCAAGTGGGCTGGTACTCTTTTGCAGTTTTTTTGCATTTCCCCGGAGACATCTCAACCTAACCCATTCCTCTCCTAAGAGCATTTTCAGAAAATCTAACTACATGCAAAAGCATGTCCAAAATTTATTTTTAATATAATATTTTTTTTGACAGCTTATCTCTCAGTATATGAAAAAAAGGAAGTTATTTGACAAATGTTTCCAGTGCTGAAAAGTAATAATAAATTCGGGCCGATATTTTGTTAAATAGTTTACTCTTGTGTATTTTAATAGATGAATAAACTATACGTAGTTAAAAAATTCATAAAACTTTAGTACAATTTAACTTTTTCATTTAAAAAACAATTTGTAAAATATAGATTTCCTAATTATCTGATTGGAAATACCACAACTTTTGCACCACTGTGCACTTTGCTTATTTCCTTATTCAGCTGTTTCTTTTGAAACAGTTACTGCAGCGTATTTATGTGGATATGTCTTTCCTTTTTTGTTTCACATCCATATGGATGTGTGTCTTCAGCTACCGTTTATGGCCATTTTGCTGCTATTCATTTTCTCTCCTTAAGCTGCTGCAAAACGTATATAAATGTGTGTAAAAGAAAGCACATTTTCTTAGTGTTTTCTCTTTATTTATTATAAAAGTGCACAAAACTTTTTTATCCAACTATTTACTTTCCACCTCGTGGCTTCCTGAAATATTTTCGCATAATGAGACTCAGAAGAGGTTAAAAAAATAACAACGTAAAGTAAAAGAAAATACTTAAAATACAACTACGATTACGGGTCAGTATGGGGTATTTCTACGCCAAGAGAACTGAACTAGTTGGACTTGAAAATAAATTTCACGAAAGATAATTGAAATGAATAAAACAAATAAAGCTGTAAACGAAATATGCGCAAAAGAAATTCATAAATTAGCTGAAAGGAAAGCGCAAAAGTTTTCGAAAAAACATTTTTAAGGAATGTTGTACTAAAGTTATGTTTTCGTACACTTTCAGAACGGGTGCCTTTATTAAAACCCAGAGTTGTGTATTAAATACACTCTTTTAAGTTGGACTGAGGTCATGATAAGCCATTTTAAAATTATAAAACTGATTACTCAAATTTCTAATACATAAGTGTAATGATTAACCCGGTCATATTCTTGGTTTTGCATTTATTTATTTTCAGTAATAGAATATCTAAAAAGTTATTATGCTTAAAACCATATCCCTGAAATTGTATGTACATAACAGACCAAATAAGTAAATTTTCAGCAACCGAAATTTGTAAAATTTAAACAATAATATATTGTTTGAGGAAAACTGACTACTATCAAATTTTTAAGTAATTAAAAATATCGAAAAAAGCATTATTTATTATTAAAAACTCGCTGGAATTACAACGGCTCCATCAACAGAACAGATCCGAATGATTTAAACGAAAAGCCGTAGTGGTTTCAAGTTTTATTTAAATAAAATGTTTTTTTCATTATTTTCAACGTTTAATTTTTGCCAAAATAATAAACACTTTTAATTAAAAACCACTAACAACCAATTTATTCGAAAAATAATCACATTAAAATTTTTAATTTTATTTGACAAATATGTACTCTGGTGATAAATTTGACCTTAGAACAGACAAATTAATTGTCCTGTCTGACAGAGAAAGAACACCAAATCGGAGTCCTTTTATTCTAAATAAATTTAAATTTATTATATGTTTTTAGAAATTATTTTGTATAACAGAACTCAAACAAATAAAAGTTAATGCAGCTAACAAGGATTATGTTGGTGTATTTTTTTAATAATATTGTAGCATATCTATTTCGATATGATTTTCTGCTTGAAATTCAAAAATAATCATTATTTTGTAGTAAATTCGGCATCTCGTGAACTATTTAGGAGATATGGCGCAGAATTCGGTAAGTTAAAGGGGAATTCAATTAAAAAACAAACTAAAGTCTAAATGATCGAATTTTTTATATCAAAATATATCAAAATAATACTGCGTTTAAAGTGCGTTCACAGTCATTTAAATCACATTTAAGATAATTAATTTTATATAAAAACAGCTGATTTATTCTGATACAAAATCATGAGCAAAATTGTGGTTGTTAACATTGTTGAAAACGAAAATAAATACTTGCATACATTTTGCAATTATATATTAAGTAAATCTGTTATTCGAAATATGCCCCAATATTCTCTCTCAAAAAACTTATCTATAATATTATTTTTAGCAATTCTATATCAGAATATTTTCAACAGATTCAACTCTGTTTTGTGTTGGCTGTTCCCCACTTATTAGGTATTTTCGTGTAAGCGATTCTACACTACGAGCTATGTGAGTTCTGTTCACACATTTCTAAAAAAATTAAATAATAAAATTTAACAATTTCGATTTCATGTAAATTTTAAGTAATTATTACCATATGCATAGGAAAACCTCTAAAGAATGTTAGTGATTAATAGAGGAATATTTGTGCCAAAAAGATGGCAAAAAAAAAAACTAAGTACACAGAACCATACACAACAAAATTTTACAACATATTGTAAATTTTTAAGACTATGTTGAGATTTGTAGCTCTGTGACACTGCTGCAGTTAGAAAATTGAAGAAAATTACATGCGCTTTAAATGTTTTTCCTGTTTTAAGATGTTTAAATGAAATTTTTTTTTATGGTAAAACGAATAAGTATTACATTATTTTATTTCACTTAAAGATTTGTTCAAAAGCTATTTTTGGTATTTAAAAAAGAAATTATCTTGAGTTCTAATGTTAAAACAATTCGCTTAAACCAATTTGCAAAAAAAGAAAAAGGTTTTTAAAAGTGGAGGAAGCAAATGTATAAACTATGTTTTATACCACAATAAAATTTAGAATCTCTAGACCCAAAAAAAAGTTTGCGTACGTTTACGCCATTATTTTGAATGATTTTTTTAACATTTTAAATTTTTTGCTCATCAGGCATTTCTTCAAATACGTTGTTGACATCATAATCTTTTGGTTCTGTTGAGTTATTGATTTTAAATGTTATTCACATGAAGAGGGTGTTGTTGTCAAAACAGACAGATGTCTGCCACTACATATTTTATATCAAATTACACCTAAAGCTATCAAAAAACTAAATCTTTCAAATTAAAAACCAGGTTTAATAATTTTGGCCACCTTTTTGGCTAAAATACTCTCTATGGAAAATATGATACTTAATTTTTTACGTTTTCGCCCAAAAAGTTATTATTCTTATTCCGTTTATGTAAACTAAATTTCATCCGTCACATTCAAAACATTTTACAAGCACTAAAAGCAAGCTCATTTACAAAGCGGGCAAAAGAAAAACTGGTTTTAAGGAGGCAGCGGTTCCCCTTCTAGGCATATTTTAACTTCACCAATTTGAAACCAAAATTTATGATTTCTTAAAAAATTCCCAAGAGTGCAATGCATAACAAAAGCATATATATTGCTGGTTCCTAGGTATTTCCAAATTTTGTAAATAGTTTCGAAAAGTGTAAAGTGTCAGTTTTTGGAAAAAAAGGTATTTCCCACTATTTTGGAAATTTCGGGAATTTGTTTGCAAAAATAGCAATATTTTTTTATCCTTTATTGGAAAACATTTTTATCTATGAAATACTAAAATACCATTAGAGTTTCTCTATCCAACTATATGTCTTATGCTCAACTCAAGTTAATATGCACAAAGGGAAAATGTTCAAAAAACCACTGCGGGTCGACTTGTCTCGAAAACCTGCATAGAAATCTTTTCAATCAGGCCAGCGACCATTTGGATTGCAGAAATCGTACTTTAAAAAAATTTATTTAAAAAAACGCATTTAAAGTTTTGCAATCAAATATACAAAAGTAGTCATCACCTAAAATTTAAAAAAGTTTGAAGAATATTATCTAAAATCAACCCACAGAAAATTTAAAAATATTTTTCTATCTGTATATTGAATAAGATGGTTATGCAAGCTTATTAAAACAAAACTGTCCATCACTTAGAGATGTCAACATTATTCTTTAAATTACTAATTAAACTATAAAACCTTCAACCAGCAGTTTTTCTCTAGCACTGTGTAACTAAAGGGTGTCCCATTAAGAATGCACTTTTTCATTTTAAATAAAAACACGTATTTTTTTAGAGGGTTGTAATATTTTTATTGAATTGTAATGAAAACATGTTCCGATTAAGTATAGAATTAAATATCTGCCAAATGGCATCCATTACTCCAGGTCATCACTCTTTTCATGAAATTTTCTGTTACTTTTTTACACAGATGTGGATGTATCTCACTAATGAAGCCTTGGATTTTTGTTCGCGATTTTTTTTGGCTTATTCACATAATCGCAAGATTTCATAAAAAAATAAAGAAAAATTTCGCATGGTGTTAAGTCTCACGATCTTGGTGGCCAGTTAACATCACATTTTCTTGAGATAATTTGTTCTGGAAATCGTTGTTGCAATAGTTCGATTGTTTTATGCGCGGTGTGACACGCACAAAAAAACTAACATTACATTTAAAAAGTGCATTTTTACTGAGACACCCTTTACAAATAAGAAATAAAGGAGCAACTGCAAAAACAAAACCAAGATTTTATTTTTTTTTTTATACATAATAAGAAAAATTTCATGTCAAGTTTTTTGTCCTTCTTAAAAATTTAAATATCAAAGAAGCGTGACTGCAAAAAATTCTTGAAGAGTTTCGAACTTACAAAGAAAATACTGTCATAATTTAAAAAAAAAACTCTAGAAGTATGTAAATGAGAACATATTATGTAATTGCCAAACAATTTGTACCGAAAATGAAAATAAAACTATGGAAAGAAAATTAGCAATAACTCATGGTCTACTTATGCAGCATATAACGAGTTACAAAACAAAATGAAAAGTTATAATAATAAAGAAGTCCTTGTGAAATGTACCATAATGAGCAACAAGAAAAAAATCTTCATAAAGTTACAAGACAAAAAAAAAACAAACTGGCATAAAATGCAATTTTCGAAATTGATCTCTGCGGAAATTTTTTTGTCTTAAACAAGCATTGTTTTTTGCTTTTATCGTACGGTGTCTTGTGCCAATTATATTAAACAAAAAAAAAAATGGGAAAATTTTAACACCGAAAAGCCTTCGATTTGTTTATACGTTTCATGTCATGGTTGAAAGAAAATATATTAAAATTATGCACAATGAGACGAAAACAAGCTTTATGAATAATATTTACAGGATGATGAACAAAAATTTATGAACATTATTTCCAACTAATAAAATGTTTAATATTTGATAAAACATTTTTTATATGCTTAAATTGAATTTTATGCATACTTTCGTGAAACTAATTCACTTTCGAAGATATTCAGCTTTCTTTAAATTTTATTAATTATTTTAAACTTCTACAATTAATTTTTTATCAGTACATTACATTCATATTTTTGATGTTTACTGAGGGCGTAAAATTAATGCAAGTCCTTGTTATGCAAGCGTATTTTACAAGAGTATATTTTGTGCTACTTTTAACATATTCTTAACATTCACTTTCACAATTGATGCATTATATTGAATATTCTTTAGCTTGCAATATGTGGGGCTGTTCAAAATTGTTTAATAATTATTTGTGCAATGCAACTATCAATTTTAATCATTATGTTGTTAATCATTTAAAGTGCTTATGATATTAAATGAATAATTTTAAATCGCATTTAGTAGTATAGATTTATAATCGATATACATATATAATTATATATATCCGGGAATGGGCGAAAATCTACTGTTATAGGATCTACGAACCTGTGTACGACAATCGTTATTGCTTAAAATACTTCGTTAAAGGTTTAGAATAATGCCAGTACCTTAGTTATACCATTTATAAAGAATGATCGAATATTAACACCTTTGAATTATTATTTGAAGTTCAATGGTTTACTTGGTCACAAACTATATGAATTCTGTAGCGGACGCTGCACAGTAGTTTAAAAACTTTTTTTGGAAATAATTCGGTTACTTGCGAAATTTTCAAGATATTAAACACATAGACTAGTATACAGTTGACGAATAGTGAACGCCTTCGTAGCGTAACCAAGGAATCTAAACTGTACACTCAAACTTGGCCACCCCTGATGTTTATTTAAAAAAAAAAGTCACCAAAATATTTAATTATTTATGTTAGATCAGTTCCTAAAAAAGATCTACAAAAATACGCCTGCATAAGTGGTTTATTTGTTTAATTTCAAATATATTTGCATTAGAATTTTTTTAATTTTCGGACCATTTTAAATTAGATTTTTTTGGTGTGAAGTCCTTAAGTCAGACAATCTTTTGAAAATATCAGCTTTATTTCTGATAAAAATTTTAAATCAGTTTTAATTCATTTATAAGGATAATTGATTTAGTTTAAAAGTTACACACATGTTAAAAACACTTTATTTTTACGTTTTCATCCAAAAAGATGTTACTTTTTTTCGCTTATATAAAATAAGCTTAATCCGGCATATGCAAAAAATTTTTAAAAGTTATAATAAGCAAACTCATTTACAAAGCATAACCTTAACGTCAGCAATTTTTGTAAAAATTTTAATATTTCTTTATAAGTTCCAAATAGTGCAAGAGCATATTTCTTTAAGAGCTCTAGTTGTTGCCATTAACTTTGCAAAAAGTTTCTTTAATATTACGCGGTTTACAAAGGCTGAGAACATTTTTTGTAAAACAAAAATAAGTGTTTTAGAATATATTTATCCCTTTTTAGGATTTTCAGCACTTTATTTTGAAATAATGGGAAATATTAATTTTTTTTAATTTTATTTTTATTTATTACAAAATATTTCTATATACTTTCAATATTTTCTTATCCGTTAAAGTTTTATGCGTATTCGAATATTACATTCTTCTCCCACAAAATAATTTTACAACAAATTTTTTAAACTCAACGGTAAAATTAATTTTTAGAAAAAAAGCGCAAAAAATCACTTCACAACAAAATTTTTAAACTCAAAGATGAAATATATTTCTAGCAAAAAGCGAAAAAAATAATTTTTGCAGAATGTTTAACTAGAAATGCCACTGCTTTCACAATAACCACAAACTCAATAAGAATTATTTAATATCTGTACTTCAATCAGTTCGATTTGATATCTTGAATAGCTCATGAGCTACAAAATATTTCTAACATAGAAAGTTTTTAAACCACTGTGCGCTCTCCTATTCATGAAATTGGTGAAAACGTTTAAAAAGCAGCATTTTGGTTAAGCTAATTTTAGTGATAGTGATATTCCTGACTTACAGATTTTATACAGTTTCCCTTAAACAAATTTTTTACCATCCATAAATCACAGCATATTCTGGATATTTAACTGATTTGAGTTGCATAAACTTATTATTTTTATGGTCGGTATCAGTAACATTAACTCATAAATATCGCAAATACGAGCGTAGGCTTCGAAAAATTTAGTTTCTTATAATACTTTTGCAAATATTTACTTCTTAAAATTAAAAAAAAAAATTAAATTGGCTCTCGACTATTTTACACTATAAATATTTGCATTGTTGAAGTTTTATGTTGTTTTACTCCTTTTTGCTTTAAATTACAAATTTGAAAACATTTTAGCATACAATTTTACGCTTAGATGGCGTTACAACATTTAATGTTTGTTGCCATTAGTATACAAAAAGCTACTTGTAAGCATAAATATATGCCCGAAAGAAACATTTGTACTTGCACTTACACATTTTTCTTGTTAGAATTCGGTAAAACATGAAACGTTTTTTTCTCATACGCAAAGGCTATAAATAAGTTATTGCTTCTTTTTGTAATAAATTTTTGAGATCTTTTAGTGCAAGAAAGTAAGTAAACGAAAAAGAAGATAAGATATTTAATTATTTATTAATTATTTATATCAATTACTTTTTCACTAATGAATAAAATATGTATCGTATTTTACTTAGAACACTTTTTGTTTTCTACAATTAGCTTACAGACAATATTAAATAAAAAAAATTTTGATTGGCAACAATACCTGTTGGTTACCAAAGCCATAGCGTCTATTTAAAAAAAATTCAATTAAACAACTTATTCACTAATCTTTAACTGATGCAGATTTGGTATTCAAAGATATTGAAAAAATAAACATATTATTTACAGTCTAACAAAATTGTACAGAATAATTGCTTTCAATATATTCCTTCTCCAAGAACATTTTGGTTTTAAAGTTTTAAATTGTCGAGAGCTTTTTAATAGATCATGGACATGTACAAATGTCAAGAATACTTAGCTCGAATTGTTGTCTTAAAATACGCAGAACTGAACTTACTCTAACAATTTTATTTAGTTATTTACAATTTTTCGTAATTTCTTTGAACGTTGGGATTGAACACAAACGAATCTAAAAACTTTCAAATTAACTGCCTCTTATTTAAAATAAAATAAAAAATTTCGGTTGTGAATTTGTGTTGAAAACAAAAACAATTTTAAATATTTTTATTTTTATTTCAATGTGAATTCCCAAACGAAAATTTTTATATCATTTAAAAAAACTGGCAGTTAATTTGAAAGTTGTTACTCTCGTTTGAGTTCAATCCTTGAGTTTCGCCATATAACACTAAGAATGGAAATTCAACTACAAAAGACAAACGTCAAACAAACGTCAAGGCGGTGACAATAAAAAAAGCGACGTAGAAATATATAGATGAAATAAGCATCGGAAATAGGAATTTCCAAAAATCTAAATTGATTTTACTTGTAGAAATAATATAAAAAAATTTTAATTCCTAGGCACATAGTATCCCTCGTATGTTATACGTCGCTTTTTCAACTGACAACTATGTTGATATACAAGCTTTCTTATGACCTTTATCCCATTCGGTTCATCTCTGCCAAAGTGAATTACTAAGGTTAGTCAACTTTTAACGTTGAGTAGTTTGACATCTATCATCTACAACGCACGACGGATTCTGTGTGCCCGAGGCTTTACTCGTTTTCTTATTTAAATAAAAATATTGTGTAGCGACCTGCAAATCTGTACTGATCCAATATTACGGTGTTCAGACATGCGCCTTTTTTGAGATAATCTCTATTGAGCTCAATTTTAAATACATAATTTTAATTTAGCTTTTGTTTAATAAGTTTGATATTTATATCAATGTTGAGTAAAATTTCAAATGCAGCACTGTTCACATGAGCGTTTTGTGAGCAAAACTATCTACAACGGTAAATGTAAAGAAAATAGAACTAAAGAAAGCATTAAAAATGGAAGGTCAAGTCGGAGGTAAGTTTATCAATATTAAATTTGTAATTTAAATTAAAAAAATTAAATTTTAGTATAGAAAATGGATGGGCTTCGTGGACACCGAAAAAACTCTTAATAAAAAACTAATTTGAAAATTCAAATACTGAAATCAAGCCATACTAAAGACTTTATTTTAATACTTATTTCATATTTTCTTTAATTCATATTACTGATCCACACCTATAGCTGGTTGAATTTTTTCATATTCGCAATAGTCTCTCTAAAAAACATACAACAAAATATGAAAAATTTGATTTAAAAAAAAGTTGCATGTCGCATAGTTTCACAAATATCTCTAGTGTGGAAGCATTCATCTCTTTCTGGATATCTAAATGCTTCAATCACATACCTCCAGTCATGCGCTAATGCGGATATAACAAATATCATCGCAGGCTTGCAAAACTGTAGCACAGCATGATTCGAAGTGAATTCTAATAAAGTTTTCAATACCTTTGGCTAAGAATTTTGCTTTGCATCCGTCCAGTACAGTGAACCAATTTAATTTGGGCAACAAATTCGCTAAAGGCTTTCGAAAGAGTTGATTGCAAATGTTCATTAAAACAACTTAAAAATCAACATAAAAAAATTATTTTTGCATATTTCTTTTTCTGTTCAAGACTCATGCTATAGAAATATTCTTAAAACTATTGCGGTTATTTACACTTCAGTAAATAATTTTCAATTGGGTGTTTTACATTCTACAGTCAACTTACTTTGCATTTAACTTTCCTAAGCTAACTTAAGACAAACACATGTTTATTATTCCATAACTAAAAAGTTAATATTCACACATACATTATAAGGAGGTTTCATAAAGCATTTACATCAAATATTCCAAAGTTATTTGTAATAAATTCTAAGCATGATTATTAGGGAGTTTCAGCGAAAAATATATTTTTTTAATTTTTCCACTCTTTTAGTGGAACGTAAATGCGTACACATATTCAAAAGATTTCTTGAATGGGCTTACAGTTTATTTTGCTTTGCTCTACTTGCAGGATCATATAACTGATTTTAAAAGTGAAAATTTTTAAGCTATAAAAAATAATATGTTTAAATAATCCTTCTTAGCCCCACATCATAGCAAAGTTTAAAAAAACAAAATTTTACTGATGATATAAATGGAGATTATTACTGGGCTCACTATTAATATTTATTTCAAAAAGTAAATGAATAAGAATTTTTATCATTTTTATTTCAATTTACTCAACGTTCCGTTTGACTTTTTCAGTTACATATGTCTGTTTTATTAGAAATCTGGCTTAAAGACAAGAAATTTCGCTTATTTGGGGTGTGTGCCAATCGGTAATAAAGTACTATGATGAAAAAATATTTGCTTGTGGGGAAAAAATTTCATTATGAAATTGGTTCAACACAAAATCAGTACTTATCTTAATACTATGTAGTATCACAGATTATTTGGTTATTATGTTTTTGCTACTAAATATTGTAGTTGAGTATTGCCCTTGTCCATTTTCATATTCATGGTTGTATGTGTTTTCTCTTGAATATGAGCCCTACAAAAATAGATGACTGAAACTAATTCGTAGATTTATAAGAATTTAAGATTTGAACAAACATATGACTGTCATTGATGATTGAAAAAGTCGTCAACGTTGACCGATTATGTTGCATTTTCACAAAATTTAGAATAATGACAGTTAAAGTTTATTATACTAAAATTTTTTTAAGAAAAAGTGTGGAGGCTACAATATTATGACATATTTATTTCCAGCAAAAATGTAAGTAAATATTTAATAAAATAGTGTTTTTTCACACCGCAGCACTTTAGATACCAGTTTTTATTAATTTTTCAGTTGAAACTGGCGACGTGCTGGAGGATAATATAAGCATTGGTCAGCCGGACGAAAGTGAAGATAGCTCGGATCGCAAGGACATCAATATCAATGCTGATTCAGATGACATTATGGTAAGAAAATGAGAGTGCATCTTCAAAATGTGCTGTCGCTACTCACTGCAACTATTAATTCAACTAAACAAAGGAGGTTTTTGAGCTATAAATTAAATTAACGTTATCCTAAATTTAGTACATTTTCAGTCCCTTCTCTCTATGGGCCCCGACGCGTGAAAAGCTACGCAACCAAATTGGTGAAGAAATTTTTTACCTTTTAGCAAAACCCACCGAAATTTAAATCGCACTGTGGTGCTAAAGTCATGGACTTTGTCCTCATAACACGAAAGCGGAAAGCATTTAATATATTTTCACATTAAAAATTGAATTTTTAAAAACACACTAATATTGTACTTATTATTTACACTATTGTACATATTATTTTCTTGACTCGTCAAATGTGACTAATATTTGTATCACCGCTGATCAGTAAAAAACATAACAGTGAGCAGTTCAGACATATGTTCTATGTACGATAAAATTTGGTAATTAGTTAGGGATGCAAGATCACACGTACATTAAAGTTTCCGTCATTTTTTATATTGGCCTTAAGAAAATGATAGAAATTTTGTTCTACGTCATGACCGATATTTCTATCAGAAATTCCAGTCACATTACCGGTCAAATGACCGTCACTGCTCTTTAGGAAAACACTTGTTCTCTCACTTTTCAGTGTTCAATATTTTTGTATCCTTAAAATTTATTATATGATTGCAGTCCTTTGCATGAACTACATGTGCAGTCATCTCTTTTGTTTTATCAATATTTAACTTGGGGGTTTCTTTGATTTATTTTACCTCTTCGTTGGTGCACTATAACTCATATAAAATTATTCACTTTAATTTTCAATACATGATATTTGATAGACGACATTGCCCAGCTAGCATTTTCAAACGTAAAAGAGCCTACTGGGAATCTCATGAAGAACGTTTTGGATCGTCGACGAGTGCATTTTTTACTCGTAGAAGATTCCTTGCAGGGGAGAAACTGTTACACGAACTGAGTCTTCTGTGAGATTCTTGCATAATACAGCAAAAAACGCATATATTAATTATAGAGGGAATCGTTTGAGATTTGTATAGTTAAATTAAGTGTAACATTGTTGTTCAAATGATCATTAGATTATATTTTTACGACTTGCATATTAAAAATTTCAAGATTAAAAGACGATCCAGTCAGAAAATGTACAAACAAGTAATAATCAAGAAAAAATTAGATGTTTTTGTTATTGTTACTCGTCAGACGTTTAGTTTGTCTGTATGTGATTAAGTGTTTTTAATATGTGTCTGAGTCTTATGTTTGATTTTAATAGTTTTTTATTTGTCGTAAATACATAATTGAAAACTGAATTTTTATAATTAACATTTTTAATTTTTAAGATCTTCCTCAGAATAATTTTTTATCCGACTGACACGCTAACATTTTTGTAATTTAATTAGCATTTCCTGAAATTTTGTGAGCCAGAAGGGTTGGCGACTGTAAATTTCTTTCCAATTTTAACCGTTACACACGCAACATTCGTTCAAAATTTATGAAATTTGTAAAGAAAAGAGACGATTTGGCTTTACTTATCAAATGATTTGTTTTTCCTTACTATTTCATGCAGAATGTACACAGAAAAAACTTTTTTCCAAACTCTTGCCTGTCTAAAATTACTCCTCTGGCTTAGTTTTATTTTATTTGCTTTAATTTAAAAAAAGTGTTATTATGAATTAATTTCTTCCTTTTTAATTGAAGTGATTGATTTTTGATTTTGATAATTCTTTTATAGGGCCTATTTAAATAAAAAAAAATTTTTTGAATCAATTAATAAACTTACGAATTCAAAAGATTTTTTTATGAAACAAAAATGTTTAAAGAACTAAAAAATGCTAATGTTATGTAAATGTTTTATTTAATATTTTGTTTGTTTCTGTAAATATCTGTGCTTGACTTATGTTATATTATTATGTGCAACTGAATGTGCAGTGTTTATTTTTATTTGTTTTTATAATGAAACTAATAAAAATTTATTAATGTTAAAAAAGTAAAATGTTTTTCGCAATCAAGTACAATTTTGAAAATTTAATTTCGTGAACTCTAGTAATAAAACTCGATAGCGGTATTCAGTGTGTGGTGCAAGTGGTCTTGCGAAAGAGCAAATGCAAATCATCGAAGCTTTTTATGAAATCTAACGGTAGCTCTGCTGTTGGATTTTACACAAAAGCTACGATATTTTGCATTTCCTCTTCGCAAGACCATTCGCACCAAACACTGAATGCCGCTGATATGAATTTAAAAAAAATCTGTATGTGAAATTATTTAAAGTGTTATTTTTTAATGATTATGTAGTGTGCAACAGAACGTGCATTTTTTATTTTTAGTTTTTCTTAAAAGTAATTTTTTATTTTTAGTTTTTCTTAAAAGTAATAAATATTTCTTAATTTTGAAAATTTCATTTCGTGAGCTCTACAAATTAAACTCGAAAAAAATTGTTGCAAATTACAAAATCTCTTAACCTCGCTATAATAAATTCCTAATAGAACTTAACATCGAACAAGCCTCTAGCCTTCCACCCTTCTTGGATGAGGATTATTTGTCCATCACAGTTCAGTCCATTTAAGAAAGAGCATATACCTTAGATCCCATAAATTTTAGAAAAGCGTTAGCAATATTTGTCCAGAAATTCAATGTTGCGATGTAATCATTTTCATAAAAACTAAAAAAAACATCTACTAAAAAATAAAAAAGAAGTTTTAAAAAATCTTCTAACTTATTTAACAATGTATTTTCTGTGATCACCCTAATGAGCATGTATGCTCATAGTTGTCAAGTAGCATGAAAAGTTTAATACAAATATTTATCATTAACTTTGTTCAAGTTTTTGACAAAATTATAAATTTTGATTATTTCCTTACTAAGTTTAAACACAAACCCAGCAAACACTTTGCTAACTAGTATGCAAAAAAGTACAGTGGTATTCAAAACATAACTTAGTTTACTTGTTTGAATACTTCAAAAAATAAGAAATACTCATTAATCTACATTTGCAAACTTATATTATTGCAAACTGTTTTGAGTACTTATTTTATTACTTACACAAGGGAACAAAATTAAAATTCTTTTTGAGTTGATTAAAATTTTTCAGCAATTTTATTTTACTACTTTGTGGTCGCTGATTTCAAATCTAATTTTCATTTCTCCATCAGCTCGCATTTTAAGTTACAGGTACTAATTGATTTGTTGGCTTTTTTCCAAAAATTTAATTTAAAAAAAATCACAAATTTACTCCTCATTAAATGATTTTCAAGATTGGTTTTTTTAAAGAATTAACTATTACGTTTTAAAGAGCACAAAATATTTTTGATAATAACCAAACAATGGCTGAGTAATTTTTGTTTAAGTAAAAAAAATTCAATTTGTTTTTCTTCACGCTCAAATTAAATCGGAACCAATTGTCTTCCAATCTTCCACAGACTGACTGAAGTACAGCAGTAAACACACACATATTAAAAAATATTTTTTTTGTATGGAAATCACGATTTTTATAAGTTCCGTTGTCTCTGTAAACTGTGAACAAAATCAAAAGTTGTGCAACGAATACAACAAAATAAACGATTCATTCGAAATATATTTAGCCAAATGTTTTTAGACCAAAACTGTAATACTTCATTTATTTATTTCTTTTTATTAATTTTTTAAAAATATATATTTTTTTATTTTTCAAAACTTCAACGACATCTCTGAAACTATTAATTAAATTTAAACTCAACGTATAGATAACTTAAAGGTAATATTGTTGACAAGTTTTGAATTTTTATTTTAACTGAATATGGTTAACCGTTTTCAAATTTTTCAATATATCTGTGGCAATAAGGTAAAAGCGCGTAAGTCATATTTTACCGATTTGTAGGAGAGCACTTTTTAACTTCCAGGCGGATTTATAGAAATTTATTCCTATTGTAGTTAAAGTTGCCAAATTCGTTTCTCATTTTTTTAATTCAGGAATTCGTTGTACTAAACTTTATAAATAATATATTCAGATTGAAATGCACTAAATTACATGTTAAATTAAGCTGTTATTCCACATGAGATTACAAATTTAAAAAAAAATATAAGAGGCAATTCGAAAGACTATAACTTCTTAAAAAATCTTGCAAAATAATTGAAACTCAGAGCAGGACTACTTCTGAATGTGGAAATTACAAAGAAATTATTTACTCAACTTAAGCCTATTTCGACTTAAGCACTTATTCCTTTTTGCCACAGATATATGTATACTGGAAGTGCCTGAATTCTATACATAACGGTATACCGCGAAAAGTTGAGCTGATAGAAAAAAAACCAAGAGCAGATTTGGATTCAGCGTCTCAAATTACCTTAAGAACGCCATTGAGTGCATAATCAATAAACACCTTGTTCTCTTGTATAATAAGAATATGGTGTAATCACCAGACACTAAAATAACTAAACATTTTTTATGCATTACTTAGATTATATTTTTATACTTATTACTTTGTAGCTGATTAAAAACTATTTATGCTGGGAAATACACAGATTAAAACACGTATAACGTTTTTGCGCTGCTTGAGAAATCCCAAATTCCTTGAGCACACGTTTTATGCAGAATCTTCAAACAAAATTTTCAGCAACTTAAAATATTTGTACATAGAAGAAGTTTTTATTAGAAAAAGCAAAATGGAAAATTTCTCTTACAATAATAATTTTAAAACTAATTTAAGCTCAATAAAGGATTTATGTGAAGCAAATTTCAATGTGTATTCTAAAAAAATTTAATTTTGTAAAACAGAAATTCAAATTACGCCTTCTGTATGAAAGAAAATCATGATAAATTAAATTTATTTTAAAGCGTTTTCATTTTCGCCTAAAAACAAGTGAAACATGATGTTAGATTGTTTTGCAATTTATATGACGATATGTGTGTATAAATACTTTTAATAAATTAGTAAATCTGTTGGCCCGTTTTTTTATAATTTTAAAAAGCACAATTCATATTCATAAATATTATTCAGCTTTTATGAACATCATTTGTTTTTTTTTCTAATTTATGTTAATAACCAGAAATTTTTCGCACCTGTGACCTAAATTTTTATAATACCACATTTTTGTTTGTCGTTTCCAAGTTTTTTAAGTTTGTTTCTGCATTGTGAAAGTAGTTTTTGTTGGAATTTATTTCGTTTGGTATGTTTTGCACAAAAGTTTTATATTCCGTTTAAAATTTTAGCGAAAAATTAATGTTTAATAATTATATTATAAACAGAGCATATGTATATGCTGCACGAAGTCAAAGATAATATTAAATAAAATTTGCAATAAAAAAGCTTAATATATTTCAACAAATTTCGGCAACATGATGTGCGAGAATGACCGCTGACATATTCCAGTTCAAAAAATCTAAAAAGGGAATCCCTTCTGGAACATAATGATTAAGTCAGGTTCAAAAGGCACGAACTTTTTTTTTAAACAATACTGAAAAATAAAAATTTTGTAAAATTTTATTTAATGTTTATGCGTAATTTGTTGAACTGTTTAGATTTATATTGAAATGAATTGTTTGGCTTGAGTCCAAATCTGAGGTTACCCATTTCTACTTAGTTTAAGAAATTGTTTGGATAAATTCGTTATTTTATTAAGAGCGTATTTCTTCGGAACAATTTATTATTCATCAGGCTAGCAGAACGGATCAGTACTGATTTCAAGATCGCTACACCATCTCATCAGCGTTCATTGATATCTGTATTTGTATTATGTACTGTCGAACATTACAAGTCATTTTACTTACAAATAAAAATTGTAGAACTAATTCCCATGACAGTAGCTTCAAGCCTTTTTTTCTTGTACTTCAGAGTGAAAAGATTAAGAGATCTAGCGGTCATCATTCCATGCAGCAGTGCAACTGAATTTTAGCTGTTCACAAAATGTTTATAAATGTCCACTTATATTTATCCTAAGCCAAACACATGCTGACATAATTACATGCACGTACGTATGGAGAGACAAATGCCATACATTTTGTACACTTGCCGCAAATAAATATAAAGATAAACAAAAGCAAAATAATGTTGAGGCTTAAAATTGTAGAACATGCCATTCCTAATTAGTCAAGTTTGTTTGTACAAAATATTGCACGCTATCGTTATATTTGTTGCTACTGTTGTTTATGTTAACAGCAAGTATTTTTTTTAGCATCAGAAGTTTTACCTTAAGGTTATTTTGAAAATGCTAAATAGAATACATCCGGAGTATAAAACGAATGAAAATAATTGTACAAGTATTAGTATAATTTTATGGCAATTCAGAAAAATGCTAATGCAAAAACAAAACGGAAAATGAGAACCAATTTTTAAGCTAAAGTACTTGAAATGTAGAGAAAATCATACAAACCAGCTAATGGAGAAAGGCGTTCATGTTCAGTAAAAATCCGGAGGCACAACACAGTATGGCACTTGCTATATTTATTTTCCCAGAAGCCGTATTTGAACTTAGACTTATATAATATACAAACATATAAATATATACCTATCTGTATTTCTCTGTTAAGCAACTATCACAATAGCAGCAGTATAATCAGCATAGCAAACGATGTATGCCAACAATTTGTAAGTCAAGTGCAAATTCCATGCAATACAAAAAGCTGCAAAAGTTGTATACTAACTACCGACATACATACAAACTTATAGAATTTAAAACTAAGAATAAAGCAAAACATTTGTTTGCTTCTGGCTATATGTGCACGTGTGCCCAAAAATGTTTATGTTGCACATATATTCAAATTAAAGGCATTTAATGTCAACATTAGTAGCCCTGCTCATAACACACTTTCTCTAATAATGCAATCTAATTCTAGTATACAAGAGCACATGAACACTACCATCCGCTTTTTGTAATAATCGTGCACTCATATATTAGTGCCTTGAATATACTATACATTTTTTGTGAAAGAATGTGTGTTCTCTTTATAATGTATTCATTAACAAAAAAAAAACTAAATAAAAATATAAGGAAATTTAAAACAGAATGTTTTTGTAAAATAAACACTTTGCTGCAATCAGAACAACAAATTCGAAAGGAGAACGGAAACTTGATTCAAAATTGTTGAGCAGGGAAAATCAAAAACTTATTAAGTCTTAAAGAGAAACAAAATAAAAAATTAATAAAATATATTTCGGAAATAGTGCAAGTAAAAAAAAATTATAAGATAAATCAGTTGGACTTTGTCTAGAGACTTTTGCTAATGAGAATATAACCAATTCTTATTTCTTATGAACATTTGCTTATGAACAGACATGAAATAGTATTTGTATTCTTACAGCTGCTTTCACTTTTATGTATATAGACAAATATATCGTTAATTACATTTCTTTTTCAATACTTTTGTGAAGTCTATATAAGATTCCGCACGGCCGAATATAACACCATTACGTGTGAATAATCTATTTGTTTAATATTTTTTCTTTTTTCATTTATAAATTCATCTTTAGTTACAACTTATCTTTACAAATAAAGTTCCATTTTCTATATTTTATCTAAAGATACTACAACGAATTTCATTGGTAATCATAGAGCTTGATAAAAGAAAGTATTTACAATTATAAATAATGTTTAAAGAAAAAATAGGTAAAACCTTTTGATGTGAAAAAAGGTTTAAATTTAGTTGAAGTTATCAAAGAATAACAAACTAACACATGTCATTCTCGATTTAATTAATTTTGTTTTTTAGCTGTAATTAAGCCGATTGTATGCATTCCTGTATCAGTTGATATTTATTCGCGGTTATTGTTCTTAAGCTTTTTTATGAAGTCCAGAATTTGCTCACAGCTAGTTTCATTATGAAGAAGTTCAGTTTTTGTTATTTTATGTCTTTAGGCATTTGTTTTGAATGATTTGTAGTTTCTTCAAATGGGTTTTTGATCTATTTGTTTAAGAAAGTTTAAATGTATTTTAAAATCTTTCCTTTTTTTATTATACATAAGTATTTTGTTATGATTATTATTTGCAGTATTATACATTTTGAATTTTAGTTATATATGTACATCATTTCAAATTTTCTTTTATTTATGGATTTGTAACGAAAGCGTATTTTTATGAGACACAATTATTCACATGTTCACAATTTTATAGGCAAAAATACTTGTAATTGTTAGCTTGCAGCTTAGTGAAATAGGCCGCTAATATTTAAAAAACAGCCGTACCTAAAATAAAGATTTTTTATATAGGCGGCCGGACTTTTTTTACCCTTTTTTTATCCTATGTCAAATAGCGGTTTGGCTGGTTTAAGACTTTCTCCCTACAATTTCTTCCAGCGGACTTATGCATTTCTTACCCTCGTTTATCAAATAAATGCTTCCTAAAGAAAAAAAAACCATTCTGCTTTGCCAATGACTGTATACGAGTAGGCAGAGAATGTTCACCCAAAATCGCCACTATTTTATATGCAGATATGCGAAACCGCTTTTATATATACCGATTAGCAGTAAGAGGCCTGCTATTCGGTATAGACAGAAAAGATACCGTCAATGAAGAATATATTTTTTTCACCGAAGCCAGTGGTCGAATTACCCTAGAGAAGAAAATTCTTGAGCCGTGTCACAGTCAGAACATCCATTATCAGCGAAGTTAATAAGAAAAATATTGGGTGTTTATTCAAGTATTTTTAAGTGATTAAATTTTTTTTAGAAATTTGGCACTAGTTCACTAGTTAAGAAAATCCAAGTATCTAAAAATATTGAATCGCCCAAAGGCGATGAACAATCATCCAATTTGTTCACTAAAATTTGTGGGTGATTCTTCATTTTGCTGTTTTGGCCGATTTGAAATTAACCGAATATTATTCCCGTAAAACCATTGCTAATTTATATAAAAATGTTTTCTTTAGCTTTGATTAGTTTAAATCCATTAAATATTATTACCGTATATTGACTTGTGGTTTTTGGAAACTTTTACAATATATTTTTTCTTTCGGCCTAATATACATTCATAGATTCATTTCCATTTTCTATTTTTGAAAGTCAACTGTAACAACAGTTTCACCAGCAGATAATTATTAGGATTAGCAACATTAAAACCAACTGCCATCATCATCAAATTTAATCATAATAACCCTAAGAACACTTATTATTATAAATTAGAGTTGAGCACGACGAACAAGAGTATAATAAAGTACAAAAAAAAAACATCCGCTGCAGCAACGAACACTTACGGTGGAATAATTTCTATGAACATGCAAACCCTTAATAAAACACGTAGATAGCATTGTAAGTGTATATTTTAACTTTATGAGCGTTTTGTATGAAAATTATGCTTCCATTATCCGATTCGGTACAGGATTTCACATTTTTTATGTTAACTGGAGAAAACGTGTGCTCTTGCAAGTGGCACATATCTTCGTGTGTTTTTCAATTTACTACCAAAGAAGGAAAGGTATATTCATTTTGTCTTTATGTTTGTAGCACAATGCAACATGAATGTCTCTGATTCATTTTCATTGTTTGGTTATTATGATACGAGTACTTGAAGTCCCTTTGAAGTTCTGCGTTCTCCACATCCTGCTACACAATTCAGATTTAATGCATTCTTAAATCGCGTTACCAGCATTCACTAAGCTTAATAAATTTATCTCTCCCGTTTCGTATTTTTTTCTAGGAAAATGTAGTCCAAAATCCTAGTCTCAATACACAATTTTTATCTATGGCGGGAAAAATCGTGGACGTGCAGGTATGGTTTCAGAGCAGATATATGATGCGGCTTGTTTTAACTGCTTTAAAATATTCAAGCTTTTTTTGTATTTGCTAAAATACTATTAGAAAATAGTATTGAAAAAAATCTTTACAAAAATATGCACTTGTATAATTTATTGCTAACATTAAATATTTTCACAGCTTGTACTCAGTATAAGCATGCAATAGAAAACTATTTTAAATAAATTATAAAGGGCCTTATTTTTTAAGACGTAATGCCTCACGTGTATTAGTTTTATGTGAGAAAATACAAAAACAAAACAAACTAAAAGTTTATCAACGCTTGCCGTTGCATTCTAGAAAATGAAAGCAAATGTTTTTCTTCCTGTGAATCTTCTAAAACAATGACATACGTTTTTAAAGTATTTAACTTACTATGGAATTCTGCACTGAGTCAGTGTTGCATAAATAGAATATAAAATTCAAAGCATTTCAATGTTTTGAAAAGTTGGATTGAATTTAATTTTTATGACCTCTTGAATTTGAGCCATTTTTTAGCTATGAGAGAAAATTTAAAATTGAAAAAAAAAATCGAGATAATTTTTACGTTCTTTAGCAGTTCTGTTTACTTAATGGTCTACATTTATTTCCCATTGCAATTGTTGAAGCTGATTTTTCTTCTTGCTCTGTGTTATTGCAGTTGATTTTTAAAAGAACGCTTGAGTTTCAAACCTGTTAATGTGTTTCACAATTGACGTTTTTCAATTTAAATGGAATTGATTTGTTTGAATATACGTCTTATTAAACTAGTTTTTTATTGTTAAACACTTGTAAATTGTTAAAAAATATTAAAAGCTACTCAATTATTTTTATTAAACTCACAACAGCTAATAAGAAATAACATTTCGCTCCTTTTTTTTTACATAATATCAATATTTTTAACAACACCAGCTTAGAAGAAAAATTAACTTAAAATAAGATGATTTTGAATTAAACATTAAATTTTTAACTTAAAGCATTTCCGGGATATTAAGTAAAATAACGCCGAATAATTCATATTTCAACTACCTGCACATATTTTTTTTCGACTAAATACTTTTTTTCAAATACAAATAAGATATCTATGAAACAGAATACAATTCATTTTATTTAAATGAACAGTTCCCGAGATTTTGGCAACATATAAAATAGAGAAAATAACATGTTTTTCAGGAATATCTCGAAAACGATTCTTAAAAAAAATGAATTTCATGTTCGTAAAATATGAAATATAAATAAAAGTTAAAAAATATTTCGTGTTTAAATAATTCCATGGGAAACCACAACCACCGGATGTGCACAAATTGGCACCGTTTAATTTAAATTATCATTGAAAAATTCTCGGAAAATATATAAAAAGCAATGAAAGTTGGCATCCTTAGTAATAAACGATTTTTCAACAAGAACTTTCTTTTTCAATTGTAGGAACACCAAGAAAAGTTTTGACATTTAGTTTTTTGAAGTATTCGTAGTAGATGCGGTGTCAATTGGTACAATTTTCCTCGATGGTGGTTCTGTTAAAGCTATATTTTGTAAAATTCGTGACATTTTCGGACAACATAATCCTTATTCTGAGACCTCGATTAAGTTAAATTTCAGTCGACAGGCTCAATAAAAATTTTGCCAACACCAACGCGTGTTCAACTGAAAACATCGCAGCCGTCAGCCACAGTGTTGAAGAAGATCCAAATATGTCAATTCCTCGACGTTCTCAACTATTGGGGCTATTCAAAACTACCACAAGGCAAATTTTGCGTAAGGATTTGGCATTGAAGCTCAATTCATTCAGGAACAACCCGCTGGTTCTTCTGAAAAAAAAAACAATTTTTTCAGACGAATCTCATTTTACCTTGTCAGAGTATGCCAACAACCGAAATTGTGGCATTTGATATTCTGAAAATCCTAGAGCGATTATTGAGAAGCCTTTGCATGCTCAGTGCGCTGTATGGTGCGCTATGTGGTCTGGAGGCGTAATTGATCCGTTTTTTTTAAGATAAGGCTGGAAATGCGGTCAATGGATCAAGCAATCGCGAGATGTTAACAATTCAATTTTGTCCTATTATTGATGTGGTTTCAACAGGACGGTGTCACATGGCACACAGCTAATGAACGATCAATAATCGAATCGATTGCAGCCTTAAAACTCAAAATCCGTGATGTGATTAACAAAATATAGCAGTCATTTTACCAAAAACTGGTCACGGTGGACATTTGCTAGATATAATTTTTCATTCATAATTGACAATTGTTTCTCTTCGTAATACATATAATTTTTGGTTTTATTTTGTTTTAGAAAACAAAGTTCGTGTTGTAATATATCAATTTGTAAGTAGGACATACTGATTGCGGAGTGTTATTATTTGAAGTTGGATCTCCCAGTCAATACTCGCTAAAATATTTTCTCTTACGTTGAGTTTTATTTTTAGTGTAAATATAAACAATCACATAGAACTAAATACTTAGTTCTATGTGATTGCGACAAACAAATATTAGTATTGCAATTGATGAATTCAACCAACTGAAGGAGACGAAAGCATTTTATTTAATCCAAAGAGAGATAAAGCTAAGACCTCAAACTTAATATTGTCGAATTTGCGGCCTCAACCGAATTTCGACGAATTGAATTTTCTCTAAAATTTCTAGCAATTTCTGGAGTTTTAAGAAAAAACTATTGACGGTACAGCTGAATGTAATAAAAATTTAGTCAAATTATGCTATGAAGAGTTAATCGAAAAAAAAAATTAAAAATATTATATTATTTGGTTATTTTCATTAAAGTTGTGTCACTTAATACAGTGATTAAATTGACTTCACTGTATATGTCCCTCCTAACTCTAGTTGAACTCCAAAAATTTTTGTTAATATATAAATACTATCAAGTTAGTTATAATAAGACCAAACTTGTACGTATGCTTATAATAATTTGTATTAATTTTTTATATTCACACTTCTTTTGGTCTTGCTAAGAATCTTAAGAATTTATTTGGGTATTAAATCATATTTGGCTAATTTTCTGTAGAATTTCATAAAAAAATTATGTCAACTTATTACTAATAGGAAAATTGGTTATAATTAACCTAAAGATTTTATACAAATATTTCACAAACATAATTCGAAAATACCCTAATACACTTACAAAATTTGCAAGTAGTGGCTTTTGTTAGAAGTTATGATAGCATTTGTGCATTCAATGAAATTGATTGTTTATAATTAAGGATGCATGTTAAGCGTTTTTTACCTCTTGCAGTCATTTTACTATGATCTCATTATAGATAATGACATATTTTTTTAAGTAAATTTCATAACAATTTTGTATTAAATACCGCTACTATTTCTATTTACTCGAAATATTTTCATTAAATTTTATTACTCATCTTTTGTTATCGTTCATATAGTGAACAGAAATATTCTTAATGCACTGATG
The DNA here is from genome assembly GCA_956483585.1 of Gymnocheta viridis. NCBI lineage: Eukaryota > Metazoa > Arthropoda > Insecta > Diptera > Tachinidae > Gymnocheta > Gymnocheta viridis. Next base: position 24,801,417 of record OY101440.1, on the reverse strand, counting down.
TGAAAATAGTTAAATTTTAATTGGCAAATTTATTCGTTAAAATTAAGTTAATAAAGAAAACATTAATTATAAAAAGGTATTTGAGAATTTTTGCTTAAAACAATGTTTACCTATTAAATAAAAATCGCTTAAAAAAATTAGTCAAATGCGAGTCACATGCGTGTAGGTTTCCGTACTTGTTCGTATAGGGATACCCTATAATTTTTTACCGAATTATATATTTTATTAAGCCGGCAATACGCACCTCCTCATAATTTACAATACCTGCATGTTTTCTGGCTATGCGATTTTTTTTAAACTCTGGGTTTAAGCTCATCAGTAACCACCAAACAAAGAAAAGAATCATTTGAAACGGTTGAAAAAAGGCAGGAACTGTTTCTTTTTCTGATATACTAGTAGATATCGATAATAGTGTTCTCTAATTAAGTCGATAAAATCGTTCACTATTTGACTTATAATAAGATTAAATTGAATTAAATATATTTAAAAAAATTCATATCTTGTTACTTTTACCGCCGCGCCGGTCCCACGATGTTGCACGTATTCGTTCTTTCATACAATTACTCTTAAAACTGAATTTTAGAATTTGTTTTTTATTTAATGTAATTTCATGAAAGAAAGCATGCGTTGGATATCGTGGGCGTGGGCCAGGCACCTAATATTTGTTGTTAAAGCGGCCATAATAATGTGGAAAATTTTAAGTGTCTTCATATTATGGTTCACGAGAAAGAAGCCTGCGATAGACGGGCACACATCTTAGATAAAACAATATTGTTCCGTTATTACACGTTTTTGGGTACAGAACCCTAAAAATTGTTTGTGCCACAGTAAAATAAGTTGGAAGTCATTCTTAAAGAATTACATTTTCATCATCGCTTGTCGTTATTTCATATTTATTTTATGACAGACATCAATGTTACGTCAAACGCATGATTATATTAAATTAGCAATGATAAAATTAAATTGAACTTACCTTTGTGGTAGTTTTTGCAGCAATTAGTTTTGATTTAATTAAATTTTTATGTCATTTGAATACATTATATTCTCATTTGTATTTTTCTTTCTTTTAAAATGCTTTTGAATATAAATATTTTATTAACTATTTGCCAACACGTTAAAATTTTGTGTTATAATTGAATGCACATTTCCTTTTTATTTGAAATTATTATAGAAATTTATATATTTATATATTTATTTATGTTTAAATTTAAAATTTTTATTTTTAATTTATGTAAAATGTTTATTTAATAAATTTAATTATTTGTTGCGTTACGTGCATTAAATTATTATTAATTTATTTTGTTTCGCTAATACTGTTTCAACTCTAATGATTTTAGGACAACAAAAGCTGTCGATTTTTTTTCAATTAATAATTCAATAGCAAATTTATTGTAATTTGTTACTTCACTCTTATTTTATTGCAAGAATTTAATTGATTTTTAAATGTGACACTTTATTTTTTTATTATCAAGCTAAATTTTTTACAATTTAACAAATGCAATTGTGTATACATTTGTTTTTTAATTTTTTTTTTATTTCTTCACTATTTCTCTGTATTTTATTGGACTTTGTATAAATTAATTATACTTTAAATTTTGGTGAGTTATATTTCTTTAAAATTTTTCTTATACTTTTAAACTTTTGATTGAATTTTTCTTTAAATTCATTGCACAGCTCTTTCTCTAAACAGATGACACAGACAAATTACATGGTATTGATTTTGCTTCTTGTAGTTTTATGCCATCCTCCATAATATATTTTTCTTTCTTCAAAATGTATTTTTTAACATTCATATATTATGTTTGTTTTTCTTCTATTCCTTCTTTCCTCTCTCCAATTCCCTGGCGAAAAATTATTTTACTTAATTAATTAAGTTCTCCTTTCCTTAGTTGCTGCTTTAAAATATACATATGCACATGTACATATATTTCAGTTTGATTTATGTTTAAAAAAACTCTTTAAAAACACTTGCGTTAATTTTAAGCAGATTAAAAATATTCTTATGTACGATTTCTTTTGTTTCTGCAAAGAAAAATAAAAAGGAAAATGGAGGATTTATTGAGATTCAAATTAAATTTTGTTTACATACAAAATAAATATTTAACTTTTTATAAGAAAAGCAATCTCTAACTTTTACAAAATCAGCAAAAACTATAAAGAAAATATTTGGAAATAGATTTGTTGAAAAAATTTACAATTTTCGCACACACACATATCATTTCGATGGATGTATAAAGATAATACATACATATGTATGAATGTATGCACATAGGTAACAACATATAGGCAAAAAATTGATTCGTATAACTAAAAAATTTCATATATTCAGCTCCGACATGTTCCGTAATTAGGTGAAACCGAAAAAACTATTATTTATTATTCAAATACAACAAGTCGTGGCAGTCATTAGCAGGATGGTTTATAAAATTTAATGCGAATTAAAACTCATTCAAATTTTACGTGAGTCAAAACGAATAATACAGTACAACATATTTTAGCTCATTGATTTGGAACTCAGTTTTGAGAATTGCACGTGAAAGTAGCTCCAAAAATAAGAACTTCTGCATCATTCGGTTTGTCAAGTAGGCTACATTATTAATTTAATGGCCATTAGAAATTTTTTGATCAAGGTGGATTTTTTTTCTATATTTTAACACGTTCATATCTCGGTATACCGTACGGAGTATCTCCTTTGTGTATGAAGCAAAGTTGTAGATGTTGAATAGGAGAAAAAGAAGAGCGGAACAAACCTGCCCGAAAAAAGTACATCCAATGTCTTAAAAATAGCAAAAATGCCCATATATCCCCCATTTTTTACCTCTCTTTACTCAATAAGTGGATTGCAAATTCACAAATATGCTGTTTTTTATAAACTTTATTCTGCATGAAAATAAAAATACCGATTCATATTACAGCTATTCTTATACCATCCTCGTTTAAGTTGACGCTTGTGATTCTGGTGATCTTGTTTTCTTCGTATCATATTCTGAGTCCCCTTCATCATCCGACTTAGGCACAATATTCAAGGCCATGTTGTCTTCCTTGTTTCCACCAATTCAAATCAATGCATTCATGACATTAAAATTACATTTCATGCATTTCCACCTTAATACCGTTTTGGCACAATTACTTCATTCAGGAATCGAACGAACAAGGTAAGAGGTTCCACCTTTCACCTGGTGAAAGCGATTCAAAGGTTAAAAATTCGATGCATTGCTTGTGGAGGTTTGTTGGTGGAGTTCTAAACATATGCTGTTTGAAGATGGAAGCACCGAAGATGAAGATAAAACTAAAATTGGTGGATAAACTGAAGAAAACCTGGCCTGGAATATTAATTATGTCAAACTCGGATGATGATGCAGATTCAGAACAGGAATATGAACAACCTACCAAGAAAACAAGATCGACAGAACCACAAACGTCAACTTCAAAGAGGATAGTGTAAGAATAGTTGTAATATGAATAGATATTTTTAGTTTTATGCAAAATAAAGTTTATAAAGAAAAAAACAGCCCACTTATTGAGCAAAAAATGTGAAAAGTGGGCATTTTTGCGATTTTTAAGGCACTGGATGCACTTGCAACACATTCAGTTGAAAAATGCTATGCAAGATATCTTGATTCAAATCCGAATATTATTTTATGTCTTTCGCGACGCGTTCCAAAATATTAAGGAAACCATACAAAAGTGCTATAAATTAAGCAATTTTAAAATGGTATATTGTAAGGTAGAGCTGTTGAAAAATCCAACCTATGGGATATGTTGTACCAATGGTCCTGAACATATCTGTCCTATGACTCGTGAAAATGGTAATGTTACAAAAAGTGACTGGTGAAAAGGGGACGTTTTACAAAACTAGAACAAAAGTGCTAACAAAATTCCCTCACTCAAAAAAATTGTGCGTATGCTTTTTCATTTTTTTTATTATTTTTGGTGATAGACTGACTACATTAATTAAGTATATTATAATCTGATTAAAATAATAATGTTGATTTGGACCAAAAAATTTTTTTGAAACTTATCTTAATCTTAACTGAAGTTATACCCATTGAAAAGCTAATACCACCCATATAGGGTACATTCTGCTCTATAATAGTTTTATTGCCGGTTTTTAAGAAATCACAACAGCTGTTAAGGATACTACCACAAGACAATTACGTAAAGGTTAAATCTAGAACATGACACCGAATATCTTAATTATGTCAATTGACCCCCACCAATGACAACGCCATGCAAAAACTACCGGTACCTCTCATATAAAGTTCCGGAACTTGAACCAGTTGCTGGGGAATTATTAGCAAAAATAAAACATTTTTAATTTTTCAGTGTGTTATGTGTACATATGATTTGATTTTTTATATATTATTCATAAGTAATTAATTAAAAACCAGCCAAGTAAAACTAAAGTTATTATCACTTACTATTATGGTGGTAATAAATATGATGCTACATAAAATGTTTTATTAAATTCAAAATAATTTAATTTAACAAATTGTTAATAAAACATTGCTTTATAAAAGTACTTAAAATTATTAATTAATAACCAAATATTTTTAATATTTAGAAAAGTTATGTTTAACATAATTTAATGACTTATGTATCTCGTTTATCTTTTTTTTTTTTTTTTTTTTTTTTTTTTTTTTTTTTTTTTTTTTTTTATTGGGTAATTTAGTAGTATTAAAATACTTTACAGTAAATTCTTAAAAAAATATTATTTTTGTACTTAGGTTTTTATCGAAAGCTCTGTGGAATATCATTATTTCTTATAAAATATACAATTTTTCTTTTAAAAACATTAGTATTTGTTTCTGATTTTGTATTGCTTGGAAGCATGTTATATAGGTGTAGTCCTTTGTAGAAAAGTGAACGTTGCTTTGCAGTTGTTATTGCTTTTGGTAGTCGGAAATTATCTGCATTCCTTAGTTGATACGGTTGTATGTCTCCAACATAATTAAGTTGTTCTATCAAATATTCTGGTGCATTTCCCGTTTTCATTTTTTGTATAAAGTATAGTGTATTCATTTCAAGTCTTTGTTTTATATTGAGCCATTTCAATGCGCCAAGCATATTTTCGATTGGTGTTAGAATATTACATCTTAAGATTGATCGCATAGCTTTATTTTGCAGTTTTTGAAGTCGTTCTATTTGTGTTTCTGTGCAGCAAGTATATAAAATTGTTGAACAAAATTCGAAATGTGGTTTTACCATTGTATTAAAAATGTTTATAGCCGTTAGTACCGATATTTTATTTCGTATTCGTTTAAAAAATCCGATTTTTTTACCAATTTTTTTACATATATATTCTATATGTTCTTTAAATTTTAATTGTTTATCTATTATAAAACCAAGATATTTAATTTCAGATACTTTTTCTATAATTTCATTATTTATTTTAAATACCGATTCATTGTTCATGTTTATTTCCATTATTTTTGTTTTGTTTTCATTTAATTTTAGTTTATTCATTTTTAACCATTTGTTTATGTTATCAATATCGTGTATCATGTTGTCTTGACATTGTTTATCTGTGTGTCCTTCAGTGAAGATCAGCGTGTCATCAGCATATAAAACTATTTCGCATTTTTGTAAAACACCCGGCATATCGTTAATATATATAATAAACAATAGTGCTCCCAAAATTGAGCCCTGTGGCACTCCATATTCGTTGTCTATATAATCAGATTTAATATTATTTACTTTTACCATTTGTTTTCGGTTTGTAAGATACGATTTAAACCACTTTAACTCGTTTCCTTGTATTCCATACATATGTAGTTTTTGTATTAAAATATCCCTATTAATTGTCTCGAAAGCTCTTTTAAGATCTAAAAAAATTGCCATTAGTTTTTTGTTTTTTTCTACATTTTTCCATCTATTAATGACGTAGTTTACCGTTGTTTCACATGAATATTTTTTTCTAAAGCCAGATTGATATTTAGAAAATATATTATTTTCTTCAATGTATTTTTCTAATTGTTGTTTTACCACTTTTTCAATTATTTTTTCACACGTTTTTAGGGTGTTTATTGGTCGAAACTCTTCACATTTTTTTGTTTTCGCAACTTTTTCGATTGGAGTTACTGATGAAACTTTCCAGCTTTCCGGGAAATCTCCCGTTTTTAGTGATGCGTTTATTAGATTCATCATGATCTTACCCATAATGTTCCAGTTGTCCATTATTATTTTCATTGATACGTTATTAAAGTCAGGTTTATTTCTTATATCTTTGCATATATTTTTAAGTTCTTGTAAATTTATTGCACGAAATTTAAATTTAGAGTTTATCACAGGTAATTGGTTTATATATTGCACATGTTCGATCGAATTTCTAATTGATTTAATACTATCCACAAAGTAGTTATTAAATTGACTGGCTATTTGGTAATTTTCTTTATATTCTATTTGATTAAATATCACAGTTTGTATCACATTTTTATTTTTACTAAGTACTAATTCTTTTATTTCCTTCCACATTTGTTTCTGATCTTTGGCATTGCTTATTTTGTTATTAATAAATTTATTTTTCTCATATTCAATTTTAGTTTTATATTTATTTCTTATTACTTTATAATTGTTCCATGCTTCACTTGTGTTTTCTGTTATTGCTATACAGTATTTGGTAATTTTTTCCTTCTTTAGTAACTTTAGTTCTCTACTAAACCATTTGTTAACATTATTTTTTTCGCTAATTTTTCTTTTTTTTGTAAATTTCTTTATTGTATTTTCAATGCACATATCGATGTTAAAAGCATTACTATTTACATTATTATTTTCAATATATTTTAATATATTATTTAGTTCGCTATTAAATAAGTTTTTATTATATTCAAATATGTCTATTTCTTTTGTTATTATTTGTTCACTATTTTCTTTTTGAGTTATTATATCTATAGCTTCATGATCCGCTATTTTATTTTCGTTATTAATTCTAGCGTATACGTTATCACTATTTGTTATTACATAGTCTATTAAAGTTTTTGTATTTGCTGTTACTCTTGTATAATCATTAACAATTTGTTTGAGACCGTTATCGTTTAAAGTTAGTTGTATTCGATTTTTGTATGTATCGTCCTTTCTCCAGTCTATGTTGAAATCACCTACTATAATTATTTCATAATTCGTTTCACATATTATTTATGACATGGCAAAGATTTTCTATCATTAATATAAATATATTATCAAGAACACTTTCATCAGCAAATTCCTTCACTTATTTGCTTGCTGCCAAATTCCTTATAAAGTATGCTAATGCTGATATTTAAGATAAGCACGAAATTGTTGTTTTACTAAAGATCAAGTACGATTACAAAAGAAAGCGTTGATTTTTATCAAACATAAAAATCATAGTGTCTATTAAAATCTCCTCATAATATTTAATTGATTTTTATTTTATGTTCTCAATTGCTCGAGATATTTGTGTTTAATTTAGCGCAGTACTATTATTATTTCATATCGGACACGTACTCTATAAAACGACCACAGGCGCACGTATAAATAAAAATCATTTTGCTGAAGTCTTTGTTTTTATTAAAGACATAAAATAGAGATGAATTACTTTGAAAGCAAAATAAAATATATGGAATAAAAGTGGGGCAAAACACACATACAAAAATTTATGATGACAATAATAATGTTGATGGCTTTTTAATGACCATAATTCATTTATAAAACGTAATACACAAACGTAGTCAGACAGTGAAACAATAAAGGATTATACTTGTGTCTTTGGTGGACAGAAGTAATATTGTTTGTGTAAATATAATAGAAAAATTATAAATTAAGACTACTATCATTCTTATGTTTAAGAGTTTTTTTTTTTGTCATTTTCTTTATTACTTTTGTGAAACAAAATGAACAAAGACAATTGAGTTTTATAAAAAATTTGAAAAACATGCAGGCAAGAGCAAGAAAACGGATCTTTGCAAGAATATTTACGTATAAAACTTTTCCCCTTCCAACCCTACACGGAGTAAAACTTCATTATCTGCGTAGCTGGACTCACAGTAATAGTGGAAATTTTAAGTATAAGCCAATCGAACTCCAATTAGATTTTTAACACGGCAACAAAGCCCACACTAACATGTGATGTTCCAGTTTGGTAGACTAAATTACATAAAGCCTTCTCTTGATTTATCAATGAAAAAGGTCTCCGCCACCCAGTTCATTAAAATCACTACTCAACATGATGGAAAAACTGCGGGTAAAGCGATTGACCATAAACTCTTCGCTCAAAATTCATGAAGCTGATGTATTGAAAAAAGCGAACATACAACATTTAAAATCAAAATTTCTCTCAGAAAAATGCTTTTGTATCACATGAGGGTGCTGTTGGCTGAAGTAGTTAGCGCGTTGACTACAAAGCAAATAATGTCTAAGAACGTGGGTTCGAGCCCAGCTTCAGACAAGTCATAACCTCCAGCATTTTTCAGATGTGCATTAGTATGCCATTGTGTTTGTTGTTGTGGGAGTGTTTAAGTGATGAAGGCATAGCACACTGGTCAATGAACAGTACTGGCAGCAGTTGATACTGGTGTATGCTAGCGGACATCACAGCGCCCTCCTTCGTCGGTATTGTAGCAAAATCGCAGGCGAAGTAAAATAATTAATAAAATGGCTACAAAAGCTTAAAAACACATTTAATGCGCCTACTTAACATCAGAGGCGCTGCAACACTGATCTAAAAACTAACACAGCGCGCAATATCAGAGTTGTAAAAATTAAGCTTTCTCTCTTTCACCATCTGTCCTCTCTCACTATCCCTTTCCCAAAGAAGGTAACACACCTGCCTGAGTGTTTACTTCAAATATTTTTTTAACGCTTCCTTACACGACCTCCACAATATATTGTCATCGGCCGAATGTGCTGGTGATCTCCTCGGACGGATTTAAGTAAGAATCTAGTGTGGACGGTGGCATGTTTTTCTTCGGTATCAACGGAGGAGAAGCTAAGTAATCGACTATAAAAAGGGCAGCAAGTTGGAAGGGGTACTATAGGCTATAAGTAGAAGATGTTCAAATTTGTACTGACAGTAAAGCAGAGATAAAGTGTCATTTGGGTGGTTAATCAGTATCCAGATTGGTATATGAATGCCTCTAAGTTTGGTTTCCAGAACACATCAATATGCCGGATAATACTGTTGCATCAGCTTCGAAGCCCGAATGATCCATCGGCGTGCAGATCAAATATTTAGTACCCGTTGGCCTGCAAAAATTATTATCTCCGCTGAACTTGATTGAAGCCACATAAATAATTGGTTTGTTGAGGGCACCTGCTCGATATCGAGTTTAACTTGACCTGTTAACTTAAATTACAAATAGATTAAATAAAAAGCAATTATGCACACAGAGGAAAGGAAAAAATGACAATGCTTTATGGGTGCGTATTTTGGAAGAATAAAACAGCCGTATAATGACTTCTGTAGATGTTGCGATAATGAAGAGCAGGAGAACGAGACTTTATAGCATATTTTCTTTCCTTGCCCTGTTCTGTTGCTTCAAGAATTAGCGGAACTACGTTATCAAAAAGCTATTGTCGTTTATTCGAGACTCGTGATGCCTGAATATGGTTGAACATACGAGGGATTTTGTTAATGTACAAAAGGGAACAAAAGGGGTCCAGCTTCGTACTGAAAAAAGGCCTGTTTAATTTTTCCAGAAAATATAAATTTTTGAAGATGTTGTCGTCAAGAAAACAACATCAAATAGATTTATGAATCGCAACACATCAATTCACTTATTACTTTTATCCACAAACATATTAAACCATATGATTTAAGTTAATGAGTTGTTTTATATTGTGGCAGAGTTTTTGTAAAAAACGAAATAGAAGCAGAATCTATTATATAAATAGGCAAAGGCATATTTCTAGATCCCTTTTTTCCTTTGTTTGCCCTGCGATCTTCTTCATTCTTTTACCAAATGGTAAACATTGTTGGGCTTAAGTGACCCGACTACATATTATTCAAATCAAAAAATTATTATTCAGTTCAAAAAATTATTAAAGAAATAAAAGGCTTCTAAAATTGACACCACTAAAACTGATAAAAATACACCCGTACATTCAATTATTTAAGTATTGCTTCAACTAAAAACATAAGCAAAGCAATGAGAGTGTTTAAGAGATTCTACATTTTTATATGAATAACAAGATTTTTTCTCTTTAAATGAGTGAAACTAAAAAAGAAAAAGAGATCAGAATTGAAAGAAATGAAAATAAAATATTGATGTACATGTTCATTACGTATGGATGTGTAAACTTAACAAAATAAATGTGCTTGTTTTATGCAATTTTATTTCGTTTATTGGTTTTTCCATTGGGAACGGAATGGGTAATAAGGTAGTTTTTCGTCCATAAATTAATGCAAATAATACGACCACAAGGTGTACTCTAGTATTTGTATAAAAACAACTAATATTTTCCGAAGACTTGTAATCAGTTCTTTGCTTCCTTGACTGTAAATTAAAAAATACGACTGAAAAGAAAATTTGAAAACCAAGTTTGCATTCATTTTCAAAATCACGAGTGTATTAATTAAGAAGTGTGAATGTATTGAAACTTGAAACGCAAAACTTTTACGTGTTACACCCAAGAAGAATCGACAACTTATATAGTGTCATCTTCAATATATGTATCTATCTTATGTCCATACATATACACATTTTCGGTAGAAATTGAGTAATCGTTGCAATAAAGCGGCAACTTCTGTATTATCCAATTTTACTTTTTATATCATTATAACAAGTTTTCAAGCAAAAGTTTGTAAAATATCTAAAATTTCGGAAGAAGTTTTTTTTATCATCATAAACAGTTACATGAAAGATAACTAACGATATTCCTTTAAGACGTATGGTCTGTTTAATTCTTATGAAAAAACTCTATGTTAGCTTAAAAATTACCTGAGCAGATAAGCACCTGATAAAAACTCTGTCTTCAGCAACAGAGTTAAAAGCATTAACATACATCTAGGCTTTTCCTTTGATATCTACGGTTAATGTAATTAAAACCTCAGTAGATCCATATACAAATGCCGTTTATTAACCTTTATGTAATCGGGATCGAAAACTTACGTAAGCGGTCGAATGACTACATTTGTAGTAATATTATATTTGTACAACTTTGTCCCTATAAACAATAAAAAAAATGGTTATATAATTTTATTTTAAAACGTAGCCTATTACCATTGAAATTTCTTGCTGAACTTGGCAAAAGCTTTCTGCGTTTGCCTGTTTGCTGAATGTGGTTATTATCTAACAAGTTAAAAAAAACATTGCCAACGGCCAGCGCAACGTTGAACGTTTAGTAAAATGCAGACAGAATTTTGTCAATTACATCAACGCGTCCTTTGCTTGCGTTATTGTCAAGAATGTACTAGGACCTATATTTTTTTCCATGGCACAATAGCTTTAGTCAGAGTTCTACTAGATAAAATTACAATTGGTACATGGAGTGACAGTGGAAACTTTGAGTCCAAAAACCTACGTTTACGGTTTTTCAGTTCATCTGGTACAAAGGTTTCATTCTAGCTATTTGTACCAAGAATTGCAAGACCTTTACACAATATAAACCTAACCAAATTGTTTTTTCGGTATTCTCCCAGTTAGAAATTATTTTTTTTTATAAAATTCTCCCCAACATTCACAGATCGGCTTGTATTAAGGCTCTTTCTTACGTAAATTTTTTCTATTGAGATGATAAAATGATTTTGCATCGCCAGCAAAACGAACTTTGATACCATATTTCTTAGGCTTTGATTCATCTACGGTATGCAAATAATTATTCATCCACTGTTATTTCTCCACGTGGCTTATAAATATCTGTGAAGGTTTTGGTTCATTTGGTTCCAAATAGTTGAGATTGGTGCTGCTTTAACTTCCAGTAGTCGAGCTGCTATTTAAATCGAGAATTTGACATTGTTTCTCGGTAGTATCATGAAGCTTCTGAGCAAAAATAAAAGTAAAATAATAAACACAAAGGCAATCGGTAAAAATAAATTGTAGACCACTGCCCATGAGATGGTCTCTTTGGCGTCTCGGAAATAATTATTTTAACATCATTAAAGCTTGAATCTACTTAAAACAAGATTTTAGGAAGCTACCAAAAAGCTTAAACTCTTTTACTGACAATTTAAAATTTTATTTGCTAATTTAATCAAAATTACTACAAATGTAGTCTTTCGAGCACATAATGCTTAAATACACACCTCTTATTCTTCTATATACATATATTTATTTATGTATGTATGTATTTACGCATGTTTGTCCATATTCGTCATTTTTACAGTTATTAACCCATTTGGTTTTTCGACGACGCATACAAATCGCTGTGAAGTTTAACAATAAGTTTTTGATTTGCAAATTTTAGGCTTAATTTTAGTTTTTCCTTAATTACATTTTTTTTAGTTTTTAAGAACTTTATTTTATCTTTTTTTAAGTAATTTATTTATATATATTTTTTTCTTAATTTTATTTTCCCGTTTGATTAACTTTTTAAATTTATTTTTTCACATAAATTTTTAGTTTTTAGTGAAGTAATTGATTTTATTGGATTGACATTGCTACTGTAAATCGGGGTATAACTTTTTGATTTTTTTTATAATTATTCAAACTTATTTATTACTTCATGAAATACATACATAAAGATAAAAAACTTAAACTGAGCTCTTTATTTTCATAAACTGTATTTTTATTATTATTTAATATATTTAATTTTATTTCCTGCTTTTTCGTTAAATTTTTTTAATAACTTTTTGATTCCTTTACGTAGTTTAAATCATTAAATCTTTGTATTTTTATATTAATTATTACACTTATAATTATATTGAAGACGCGAGTATTAGATGAATTTCTACAATTTTAAAATAAAAAAGTTTGTCTGCCGGTTTAATTTCGTTTTTAAAGTTTTTATAAGGAATAAATATATTTTTAATTGCAGTCAAAAATTTTCAAGAAAACTTGTAATGCTCATTTTATTCGCTGCTACTGTAAAAGCTGCAAAGACAATCTAGTTAACCGAATAGTTAGCAAAAGTTGAAGACAATAGATAAAACTATTCCCAAAAATTTTTTGGTAGATAAAAAACCTTCATTCAAATATCAAGAGTATTCTTTGTCTATTGAATGTTATTTTAAATATATAATTTTTAAAATTGCTTTAAGCACTCAGATGATTTATATTAGTTTGTGCTGTCTTCTTTAAAAATTATAACTTTAATGTTAAACATTAAATTATTTTAAAAATTTGTACTAGTTGTCATATCGGTTGTACGTGCCGATATATAACAAAATACCAAGAAAATTTTAATAAATTTATATTCAATAAAATTTATCACATGCAACCGGTACAACGTCTAGAACACACCTTTGTCAAACCTTTTTTTATTTTAAATTATTCATTGATGTGAAATTGCGTGTCATAATTTGGTTCCACGTTAAAGCTGGTGAAAATTATTGCAGTTTTCAAAAATGTTGTTTCAAGAACAAAACATTTATTATTAATTGTTTTATTTTCCGTTTTTTGTGGTAAATTTTAAAATTTTTTATGGAGCAAAAAATTAATTATTTAAGTTAATCAAACATAATGTATTATTTGCATAAATTTTTTTAAGAAAAATAAAGAAATAATTTGGATATTTTAGTATTATTTCTTTTTATACTAATGAAGATTTTTCACGATCTCTCTTTAATTTATTTATTTAATTTTTTTTGTTTTGGAAATCACTCACATTTTGATTTATTGAAAATATCCTAACATTTATTAATTAATATTATTATCTTTTTATACACAAAACTATTTTCTTTTTCTTTTTTATATATCTTAGATATATATATATATATATTTTTTTTTAAATTAAAATTATTACAAATTTGGTTTTCTTTATATGTTGAGAATTAAAGGACTTTTTTTTAACACAAAACTTATACAACGTCTTTAATAAAAGTTTCGAAATAATTATGTGGATTTTTTTTGAATTTTTGTAGAAATTAAAAAGATGTTTATTTTTAAACTATAATTTTTTTAAACATTTTTTATTTTAATTTAATATTGAATTTCAGAATTTGATTCACTTTTGATTTCATTAATTTATATCCATTTTATTTTACATCAAAATTATCCGCAGTGTTATTCAAAACAAATGGCCCGATTTATTTTCTTATTGTGGTCACACTTATTTCTGCTGAACATTAAAGCATTTTCTTCTTTTGCTAGGAAATGTTGTTTTCCTTATCGACTTTTAATTATACGTTTTATTATTATAATAATCACATAGTTAAAAAATACATCTTATAATTACCGAAACGGAAATTCATGCGTTTAGTGCGTTGTTACCCCAGAAAGCATCGACGTTAAACTGGATGCTGTTAGAAATCAGATGATTTTTTAGTTTTTGTTTGACATTTTGGGGAAACACCAGTGTAAATTTAACATGAATAACTAACAGGGCTAACAAAATGTGCCCAATCTTATTGAGAGAGAAAAAATGGCAAATTACTTGTATAATCGGAGAGTAATTCGAATTTCGAGCAACTGTTAATAAAACAAGTTAATTATAAAGCGAAATGCTTTAGCAAAAATTTTTGGCGCCAAGTTTTATCCGTATGTGGCTTATATCGTAAGGCGCAGAATCATTTTGTTATAACAAATATAAAAATTTCAACAAACCTGCCACTCTCAAGTAATGTTGGGATATTAGAAAAACACATATTTCGATGTGATGCAAAAGAGAAGGAGTGCGTATAAATCTAAATGTTGAATGACATGGAAATGTTACTTGCTTGTATTCCCCAACTTTTTAAAAGCAAAACTCATGTTTTACATTCAACATCAAAAATGATTTTTATTTCTGTGTACTTTTCACAAAATCTTGTTAACCGCATTTTGGCTTTCGTTTATTTTCTTCCATATGTTTTTGGTAACATACAAAGTTTTTTTTTGCTTAACAACAGCCAAACCACGTAATTTCTTCGAATAACAAAACGAGGCAAAAAAACATAAATAGAAAAAATGTATTTCCGCAATAGCTTAAATACTCAGCCAAATGCTCACTTACACACTCAAAACTACTAAGAATAACAGTAAACCAAAGAACTAAGGCAACTGTTGTTGTAGGTTAGTGACATCCTTTTTCAAGCAGACATATTTACAAGAACAAACATTAAGTCACATTGGAAAAGGACACATATTCGTTGGCGATTTGCTTTTGCTTTCCGTTTCTAAAACTATCGTTATTTATATTTTCCTTAAAGAAAATTGTATGCCAGACTTAAAAAAAAGTTAAATGTATTTTAATGTTGTTGGTTTAAAATGAAAGTGTGTGCTTGTTATGTGCACATGTCACTATTGTAATCGTAATGGCAGTGAGTTAAAACAACCCACCGGTAAAATTAAAAATGCCTTTAAATGTCTTGCCTGTAAGGCATTGTTTTTTATTCAATTAACACTTTTGTTGTCTTCCAAAGAAGGGTTCCTTAAAGGACTAACATCTATGTTCTAAAAAAATCATACTGACATTTCAACTTCCCTTCCATTAGAAGCCAAGGTGTAAGAAGTTTTGTTTGTTGTTTTTTATAGCAACAGAAAAAGAATAAAATGACTGTTTTCGAACACGAAGAAATTAAAAACAAAGAAAAAATTCAAAACCGAGAATTCATAAAATTAGAAATTTGAGATGAGGGCGTTTTCCACTCAAGGTAGAAATGCATTATAATATCTAAAGAACTGTGTACTTTTATGAAATTATATAAAAATTTACATAATTTACAGGAAAATAAATGATATTGGAATACACTGGATTAAACAAGAAACAGTTTTGGTTTTCAAAAATTCATCAAGTTTCCAAAAAAAAATTCTATAAAGCTCTTCATTACAGGCTTTTGTTTGCAAATTTAAAAAAATTTTTGGCAAGAGCAATCACACACGTTGATAAAGTTGATATGATTTAAATTTTCTTTAAAAAAATTCTTCAACATACCATTTATTAAGCTCTGCACATTTATTTATATTGCTGTGTTGCCTTTTCACTCTTTCAGGAATACAAATAATATAATTTGGGAACAACACACATTTCATAAACGTACGAAGAAACAGCTACAAGAAAAGCTGCTGAGAAAAGGTAAATATGTCAAGTATGAAGAAACTGGCATTTAAACAAAGAATGTCAAATAAACAATTAAACTATGGGAGGAATGTAGCAAAAATAATTAAAAAAAATAATTTTTAGAAAAAGTAGGAATTGTAGGAATATTTAGAAAATTGTTTAAAAATGTAAGAGTGAAATAACATAAATACAAAGAAAGTCTTAAATTAAGGAAAACCGTAAATTACAAAACGTGAACTTAGAGATGTTTTATTTTAAAATGAAAATTGAATATTCAAAATGTTACAAAAAATAAACAATAGATGATAAATAAGAATGAATTAAGAAAACTAACTTGATGATCTTAATAAATTGCGTATTTTTCTGAATGGACAATTATCTAATTATAATGAATATTTTCAAAAAATAATGGATTTTTGGTTAAATAATTGCACAGGGTGGAAATACTGTTCTCACGTTATGACAATATTTAGGCATAATTTGACTTATTCGCATAGACAGCTAAGTTTACTTAAGTCCATAGTAAAGTGAAAATGGCTTGAAGTAGAGTAAACTAGATTGCTCCCCATTTTGTTGAATTCACCTTTCCCTGTGAATATTAGTTTTGCTCATGTCCTTCATGTATTTTTATCTAATAATAACTTAAGCGCATAAAAAACATAAAATCCAATTGAACTTTGTACAAATCATTTAAATTTTATTTATTTATTTATTTTTGTGTGAGCTTCTACAACAAAACTTAAGTTTGAAAATAGCAGAAGCATACAATTAGTTAAAAATAAAAGAAACACAAGAAAAAGAAAAATAAATTATCGTGATGTAAACTACATTGCAGTGTTACAATTCAAAACAATTGAATTTGATAATAATAAGTTAAGTTGTATACAGAGTCTAAAGTTACTTTATATCCGGATATTCCAACAATAAAAGTAACGTTCAATAACAAAAGTAAAAAACGTTCCTCTTAAAATCTAATGCGTTGCATGTTGCTCTAATTTTTGCTGGGATTGTATTCCAGAGACTTCTAGTAGGTATAAGGAATTGATAGTCCGATATTATCGTATGATAATTCATAACTATTATGGTTTTGTTCCTTTCAGATCGGATGAAATCTAGACGATTATGCTGATTATTTCGTGGAGTAGTTGTAACGAATTTTACTTTCATGAGGTCACCGAGAAAACCCCCGCAAATTTGCCTTAATGTTACTTAATGTCTCTGGAGCTTTGCAGTATTTAGCTCATACTAAATTATGAATATTTTTTCTTTGGTTACATTCATTGAAGCCGGACAAACTTTTGCTTATTATACTATATTAATTGATTTCTTTAAGTGGTTCTGAGGATTCCCCTTATTTTCTGTGCTTTGTTTTGTTTTCTTTTGTTTAAGTATTCTTTGTCGTATCGATAATTTTTTTAAGTTTTCTTTTTATAAAAAAAAATCCAAACAACTTATTGTTTACTCAACGTACGCGAGCAGAACACTGAAAGTGTTTACATACGTTTCTTTGCTTGTTTCAATAAAGTCTATAGCTGGTACAATATTTAAAAAATTTTTTAACTAAACAATTTGTAGGGAATTGTAGGAAAACAATAAATACTAAACGTTAAACAATAATATTCATTTTACATAACATTCTTCTTAGTTGTCGCTCACTAACAATGTAGTGGATTCACAACTATTCAAACAAATTTGTGCAGCATAAAAAATGCTTTTCTTGGAACATTTTAAAGTACTTACTATGGTTTTATTCACATCTTACATTGTTTCATTGGTTATAAACTTTCACAGACATTATTTACAATAATTACAATTAAAAAATCAACTCAATTGAAATGAATTACTTGTAGTAAAAAGAATATGAATCATATAAACCATATGACGAAAAATTAATTGCTCTCAGAAGGTTTTTGAAACGAAGTTTTACAAAAGCAAACAATTTTTTAAAGTACATAAAAATACAAAAATATATACCTGCTGGTATAAATATATAAAAGGCATCTTCTTTCGGAAATTTGTAATGAGTTTTAAAAACAGTTTAATCAAATAAAATAATGGTTCAATGGCGATACAAATAATCGATATTTTGTATAATGAACTAGATAATATTATATAGTTGACATTAAGAATGTTTCGAAGTAAATCATACACACGAAATGCCGAATTCTATTTTTTATTAAACTGGAAAAAATTATTTATTGAATTAAAGCAAATATTTTCTCTTAAGTGCATGAATTGATTTATTTTTTAATACTTTATCCAATATCATTAAAGTCATAGAAAATTTATTACATATTTTTTACATAGAATTTTCGCGATGTCTCGGAGAGTTCACATGCGGACAATCTGAAGAGTATAAAGGGTGACGTTAAATTGAACGTTCTTGGTAAAAAAGTAACCACAATCAGGAAAATTTTAGTGGGGATCTGCTTCTAGAGCTAAATTAACCAGAGCATGAAAGTTTACTGCAGATTAGACACGCAGCTAATGAGGCTCTGGTGCAAAATAAAGGGCCGCTGGTCATGAGAAGCTGATAGCAACCAAAGATATCGATGAAATTACAACCTGAAAAGATACCATAGATGCTCTTTCCACAACAAAACAGTATTTTTTGAAATAGAATCTTACGGCACGCTTGGGGACATTACCTTCGTTATACAGAATGAATTAATATAGGCTTCATTAGCCCTGCGAGACAGAGAGCTGCCAGAGATATATGGAATTGCAGATGATGCAGTAAAGGTCGTGATCAAGTCATACGCAGATTACATATCGCTTCTTTATTGCAACGTAGTCATATCTAAAAAAAACTCGTTCGTAAGATATGGAAAAATAAAAAGTATTTTCCACTCAAGAGGTGAGTAAACAAGATATTTGTATGCATTTTTTACACAAGATTAAGAGCTATGAATAATTCTACAATCTTAAATCAAAAATTACTACGTTGCAGTAAAGAGCGATATCACATCGTTTCGGAAAATTTCTGAAATATCTCAAACCAATGTCTCGGACGGTATTAGCCCTAAGGATGGGGATCGTTTCATTCGTATAGCATCGGTGTTGAATGATGCCGTACATGAAAAAATCGCAGCTCCGAGTCTGCAAATCAATATCACCAAGATGGCTGTTCGATAATAATCTTGCAATATTTCCCAACGCTGGAATGATACAGACTAATAGTCAATATTTCGGAAGGAAAAAATCTATCAGAGCAAAATAACATTATTTAAAATGTTTCTTGTAGTTCGATCAACCGTTAACCAATCATCAAAGGGAGTTTAAAATGTTAAATGTTAAAATCAGACCCTACACGTATACTCAATGATTATTTATTAAATATGACTCGAATATGACTCATACGTAACCCATAGAAATTTTCGAATATATATTTTGATTTAATTCAAAGTATACTTTTCTGGGCTGTGTGATGTATTTATGTCAGTGACTGGCAAAGAGAGAAAATTGAATGAATAAGAACAAGTTGTTGAAAGATTTGGTGAAAGCTAACAAGGTACTGAATGATATTTATGTTTGTCAAACAGTTGTTGTTGTAAGCAGTCTGGGCTGGGAGTTTTCTAACAAAAAATAAAAATTGGGTTTAAGAATTATACTTCTCAAGTCCTTTATGTGGAGCCTTTAGGGAATATTTTTTTAACTATAAAAATATAATACTACGCAAAAAAATATTTTTCGATATTTTAAAAATTTGAAAAAATTCAAGTCGTATATAAAATTAGTTAAGTCGTATGTCAAAATTAATTTTTTGTATAAATACAAATTTGAAATCACACCCACCCGAACCACCTAAGCAGTGGCGGATACATGCAAACACACATGAATACTGATGATAGGAGTGTAGCGGCTCCCGAAAAACAACGTTGTTTCTGTTCTGCCGTGTAAGTTGAAATTAATTGGTGTTAAAAATTTTCCCTTGTTCCTTTGGAATATTGTCTCATGTCCAATTCTTTCTGAATAAAAATGTTACGAACATTAGCCAAAAAATAATAATCACTTTTGATTAAAAACTACTAACAACCAATTTGTTCGAATAATAATCACTTTAAATAGAAATAGAAAGTGGTTGACTAAAATAATGTTTTTTAATTATTTTAAATTTATATTTAATGCACTTTTTTAAGAAAATAATATCTACTTCATAGTTAAGTGTAATAAATCAATATGGTTGTAGTAAATATCTCCATAGACTTAAGTTTGACTGCAATTACAACTAACACAACCTCTATAATAAATGTCACAAATTGAATTAATCATTTATAAGTAATTTTATTGTTTAGTGTTGCATGCATGTTTGAAATTTTTTTTACTGATAAGTGTGATCTCAGAAGCAAAGGATAAGTAGGTATTTGGTGTAAATTTTGTCTCTAAAGTAATTCTATCGGGACTTTGTTTGAAATACATGCGGTATTTGTGCCCATTTATTTTCAATACCACACACAAATGATAAATACTACAACTGTTTCACTTATTCTATTACTTGAGGATTGTTCGAGATATACCATGTTTTTTTTGTTGTATTGATATGTATATGTACATTGTAGTAAATGAACTCATGTTTGCTTTGTTTCTGATACTGCTGTTATATGTGCAACATTTCTCTCAAGTGTAAATAAAGTATCATTTCACTGTAATTTCATTCATTCATTGTTTTGTGTATATTATGGTTTTTATTCGTTATTTTGTAAAACAAATGTAAAGACTGACTGTTGCAACAAAAAAACTGTAAAACACTTCCTTAGTGATATGAACACATCAAAAAAAAAATACAATGATTAAGAAATCGATCAAATATTTATATTCATTTTCTATACATTTTCATGAAATGTAATCAGAGTTTTGCAAAATATATACTTTGCTGTAATTAGAATATAATTTTAAAAAAGCTTTTTATGTATTTTGAATACAAAATACAACTCTTTTATTTAATATACAAAATGCAAATTATAGTATTTTAGTATTTTTTGTTTAAAGTAAAAAATACAAAATCACTAAAGCAAGTATTTTCTCTCATGAAGACTAGTTTTTAATCAGACAAACAACAAATGTACTCATTTTGAAATTAAAATTAATTATGGCCTAGTTAATGCATTTTCCAGTGCACATAATCTTCCTACGAGTTTTGATTAGCACAAAATTATGCTTAATTATATACACATTTTTAATAGTGTCGAAAAAACCATATTTTCTAAAGTTCTGATCTGATCAACAAAAATTTTATAAATGGATCAAGGTTACAGATAAGCGCTGAAGAAACTTAAGGAGAAATTTTTGTTTCAGTGGCCTCTATATTATGTTATATTAAACCATAAATTATTATTTATGCGTGTATAGAAATGCATATGTAAGAGGGAACTTTTTTCATTTCCGAAACTGGCAACACTAATTTCAATAGCTAAGATCTGGCAACACCATAACAAAGTTTGTAGTTTTTTAGCATAACGTTTTAATGTACAAGTGATATTTGTTTTGCTTACAGCAAGTTCAGAAAATCAATTTGACAAAAAAAAAATGAAATTTCAAGAGAAATTTTTCGTTGGATTATTTTTCTCAACTGTCGACGGGACGTGGATTATCTCAACAACAATGTACGGATGAACTCAGTTCTTTGTATGGCATAAAATATAGTGAATTCAATCGTAGTCGTATTTCCATCGCCGACGAATTCCGTGAAGGTCGTCCAAAATCGGTTGTTGTGCCACAAAAAATTTATAAAGTGCGTAAACTGATATTGCAAGCTCGTCATTTAACATATTGCGTGATGGCATCCCTGCACATTAGTTTTACTTCAATGCATTCCATTTTGCATGAACACTTAGTTGTAAAAAGATTTGTTCTCGTTGGATAC
This sequence comes from Gymnocheta viridis, assembly GCA_956483585.1. Classification (NCBI taxonomy): domain Eukaryota; kingdom Metazoa; phylum Arthropoda; class Insecta; order Diptera; family Tachinidae; genus Gymnocheta; species Gymnocheta viridis. Next base: position 24,779,462 of record OY101440.1, on the reverse strand, counting down.
CCCATAATTTTTCAAAAAAAGGCTCGCGCCAAGTGGTGTAAGGAAATGATTAAAAAGTTCAACAGCGGTGCTTCAAAAGATGTGAATGATATTGCGACAGGTGAGGAATCATGGATATATGCTTATGAGCCGCAAACAAAATAGCATTCGACCATGTGGGTATTCCAAGACGAGCAAAATCCATTAAAAGTTGTTCGTGGAAGAAGCACAGCGAAGCAAGTGGCCACCTGTTTCTTCAGCCGAATAGGTCATGTCGCCACTGTTCAGCTAGAAAAACGTAGAACTGTCAATTCTGAGTGGTATACGATTATTTGTTTGCCTAAAGTCTTCGTAGAAATTCGCAAAACTAATTCCCGAAAACTAATTCTACGAATTATTCTTCATCATGACAATGCGTGCTCTCACACATCTCGTCAAACAAGTGAACTTTTAAGCAGTCAAAACATTGAATTGATGACTTATCTTCCGAACAGTTATGAGTTAGCAGCCAGTGACTTCTTCTTGTTCCGAATATCAGTAAGAAGCAGCTAAAGCGTTCAAAAACATTGTTTTTAAGGTGTCTCAAGAGGAATAGAAAAACTGTTATGACAAAAGGTTTGACCGATTGCAAAATTATATTGCTCATCAAGGAGAATATTGCGAAAAACAATAAAACAATTTTCATTTAAAAATGTTTGTTTATATTTGCTATTCCCGAAATATAAATTGTAACCCTCGTATTTTTTTATTTGTTTCTTTAATTATTTTTTTTTGTAACAGCATACAAAATATTTTATTTAAGCAAGTTCACTGATGTCCGACCGAACGCAGTTTTCAGAACGATTGATTTTTCAGACCGTTATCGAACACGAACACGAATCAAAACTTTCTTTATTGATAGGTACATTGCGAATTTTCGAGGTTTATTTATTTCATAAAAACAAAATTTATAAAAATCTCATAGTAAAAAAGCATCATAGCAAAATCTATTTAATGGTTATGACGTGCTTGCATATAATATAATTAATTCTCTGATCTCTGATTCACTATACGAGTGAAGGATTTCTATAATAGTTTAGCGTTTTTGTTAAATTAATCTATTCAACATAATATGTGTGTTTCTAAATTTAATCTTATTTTTATTCTTAAGATAGTTTATATTATTAATATACAACAGTTTATTGTGTTCTTGGTATCGATAACATGACAGAGTCCAAAGTATGGAGCAATACATTTTAAAGATATTTCATGGGTAGTTCGTGAGACATTTCTTGTCCTATAATTTATATAGTTTTTATTTATTGACTCCATTGGAATCATTACAACAGGCAAAGCTGCAAATTTTATTACATCAGCATCATGAATAGACTAAGAACCTGTCGCACCATGGCCGCAAATAAAAACACAGCTGAATTGTTTTTTAAGTTACATTTCTGAATAAATTTATTTCAACAGCATAACCGGAAATCATAGTTCATAGAACTTAAAATTCTGTTTTTATAGATAACCGCAGAGATCTATTGCTAATGCGCATAGCACAATAGAAAATATACAAGATTAGAAAGCAATGGAGTTAATAAAATCAAATAGATTTTTTATACACAGGACCAGTAAAGTTATTATTTTTTTTAATTATTATATTCATACTCCATCGCATGTTATGGTTAAAGTAAAGTCTACTAACTTTTTATTTGTTTGTCCCCTTTTGGGGTTTTTACAACAACTAATTCTTAGTACTTTTATTCGAAATTTTTTTTAAATTTTCGTATTATATACTTGATGAATTGAAATTCATGCCGCTGTTACCTCTTAATGCTGCTTTTTTCATATTTTGTTCCTCTTCGACTATCATAATTGAACTTTTTTATGCTTCTCAGCATCATTTCATATTTTGAATGACTCAATCCACATAAGTATCTATCTATATAAAACTTTATTTGGCATGTTGGACTATTTGCTTTTCATAAGTACCTGTAGAGATGGGTAAGAACAGATGAAAAAAATAAGATAATTCAACATTCATTTATTCCGCTTGTAACGGTTGGCAGCAGTAGCTGTGGCTGTTAATAGCAAGAAAAATGAAAAGTATTTCTAAATCTAACATTAAAAATAACTACTGTGGAAAAAAGGATGAAGTCAAAATGTATTTCACATTGTAAAGTATTTAAACTAGCAAAAAGTGTTTATTACTAAAGTTACTGCTTTCAATGCTTGTAGAATTTGCTACAAGTGATTTTGAAGGCAAAAAGCTTTTCAGCTATTTTGTAGTACCAACCGGCTTTGTAAAGTACAGAAAAATAAGACCCTCAAGGAAATTAAAATTTGTGAAACATTAAACAATTTGGTTTCATGTTATTATAATTGGTTTCGTAAATTTTTGAATATTGATTGGCTGACGGGAAAATTGTTTTTCTAGAAACTTTGCAGTAAACCAGAAAATTTTTTATGTAAAGATTAATGTACGCATTGGGATTCATTAATTTTTCCTCTTTAGAAAAACTTATGCAAAAACTATTAAAAATTTTATGAGTGGCATATCCAATATTTGCTCGGTTTACTGCGGATTTTGTTTTTAATATTTGATGTAATAGTTTAGAGTATAAAATTCATATTTATTAATAATCAAACAATTTATGTCAATTTAATGATTAGTCGGTTATAACAAATGTCCTTGAAAGTTACCAAATATTTCTAACATATTATGTTCTTTAAAATTGTATAACATCTTCACTCTTTTCGTTAAAATTATATCTAAAATAAGGCATGTTTAGTGCTATTTCTTTTTATATTGGTCCAAAACTAAAATTCAGAAATACTACATATTCGACAAATAAATGATGCAAAACATCGTTGGCCTTTTTTAGCTAATATTATACAAAGCTTCTTTCGGCAATATTGTTGTAGCAAAATCGTCGGCGAAGTAAAATATTTAATTAAATTGGCTACACATTTTAAACAAATGCAATGCGCCTAATTGACATTAAAAGCGCTACAACACCGCTCGAAAATTAATAAAACGTGCAATAGCAGATTGGGAAAATAATTAAGTTTACTGATTTCACTTATCACAATATAAGACAGCTCCGTTTTTCATTAGGAAAAATCTTTCGTAAGCATTTTAAAGTAGTGCGGAAAAAATTTAAATCTAAACAAATTTTTCAGTACTCTTTATAAAAATTTAAAATGTTTAAAAAACTGAGTCCCTAAATAAAATATCAATTTAGGAAAATTCACTTTAGATTTTAAATTAAATCAAAATTTTAATATGAGATAATAATACACGGCAGAACGGAAACAACGTTGTTTTTCGTTAGCCGCTACACTCCCATCATCAGTGTTCTTGTGTGTTTCCATATATCCGCCACTGTTTAGGTGGTTCAGTTGGATGTGTTTTCAAATTCGTATTTATACAAATTATGACACGCAAAAGTATTTATTCTTTGTGTCTTGGGAATATCCAATTCTTTCTACAAAAATGCTACTAACTTTAGCTAAAATAATATTTTACTTTGGATTAAAAACTACGAAGAACTTAGTTCGAAATAAGATCAATTTAAATAAAATCAAAAATATTCCCAAAAAAATTTTTATCAAATCTACAAAATAATAATCAAAAAAATATTTTATTATTGGATCTGCACCTTTTCTTATATGTGTATACTAAAATCGTTCTCTAAGAAAATTTAAGGCTTGTGCACAATATGTGACCCAAAACAGAAATTTCATGAAAAACTGACACTACAATTAATTTCATATTATTTAATGAAATTCCGGATATTCTACAATACAAGTACAACAAAATCTTCGTGTAGATTTTTATAATAAAATTTCTTTGTAGAGAATGTACATAGTAAAACTGTATTGTAGTTCTAGTGACTTTGTCACCAGTACTACTGACCAGCTCTACCCAAGCGAGTGTTTTCTACTATTGACATTAAACATAGACTTGTCATTTGAAATACACCAGTAGACCTTGTCACTACTGACGGGGTAGCATTTTTTGGATCTCATGGAGCATTTGAACCAAAAATTTACTACTACATTTTAGCGACTCTAGTCCGCATAATTGGTGCTTCTAAGATGATTCTCGAGATTGTATTGGTTGTTATTATAGGATTTGGGGCAACATTCGTAAGCACATATATTTTTTGTATAAAGGAGATATTTTTTATTAAAGGAAAGCTTAAGTTACAGAATTCAAGTTAGAACCATATGTAACTATAAATTATTTAAACCAGTCTGTTTTTAATATTTAAGTACTGATAGATATAAAAATACAAACTATTGACACATTTGTTGACAGTGTCACTAGAAATAGATCTGTTGTCTGCACGTAATTTGTACTCGTGCCTAAAAGGAAAGTTGTCGACAGTTAAAGTAGTGCAGTTGTCGCTGCAGTAAAAAGTGTTGACAAAGAGACACTTGGTCCCAGGCTGACTGCAGGGTATGTACAAACAATACATACGTAAATTAACTCATACAACATTTGTTATAATTTGAAACAGTAAACTAATTAAAAATAAATTAAAATAGTGTTTTCTAAAATCGACCAACTTAAAAAAACAAAATAATAATATAAAAAACAGCAGAAAGCTAACTTGACAAGTTCCAATATTGCAAACTCTGCTAAAACTAATTTTTATTTTTAAATTATTTAAGTACATATTTGCAAAACAAATTTTATATCAAATAACTTTATAAGGATAAATACATACCAACCCAGACAAGCATACTCGAATGAATTTAGTTACTCCAATTATATTTAGTCAACAAAAAATAAATTTTTTTAGTTCACTTTGTCAACAACTACAAATGTAATCATAAATGACAGTGGCAGCCAGACATTATCAACTGTTGCACTATGTAAACGAAAAAGAAGCGCATGCAGAATGAGAATTATAATTAGTGAAAATAATAATAAAAACTGTATACATATGCATGGTATCCTCAGGAAAAAGGGGGCAAACAATTTTAAACTAAAGCTTATAATCACACATAGAGAAACTAAAACCAATTCTTTTGCGAGTGAATAATATTTAGTTAAAAAAACTAAAATATAAGGCCCTTAAGTAATTCATTACTTAATAAGTAATGCATAAGGCATTTACGAGTAGTATATCATGGAAACGTAGTTTGTTTGGTGTCTGCAATAAATAATCAAATCTTTGCTGGATGAGAAAATAGTCCACGTTTTTGGATAAATAACCGAAAATAAAAAATGCATCAAGTTTAGTTGACACCTGAAATTTTTTTTCTGGCTTCTCACTTTGTTTTCAGACCAACTTATACCAAATTTTGATAATTTAATATTACATCTTTTTGGATAGCAGATAATTAATATTTTGTATGCATGGACCTTTTCGTCAAATTTTAAGATAGCAGTACTTTTCCCGCTGTTTCGCCGATAATATTGCTACAATATCGGCGAATTTTGGCGCTGTGATCCACATTAGCACATCAATTGCTGCCGGATTGTTCAGTGAGCAGTCTTAGCAACCAAATATCTTTCCTAGGGTAATTTCGTGGGCTAAATTCCAATCGTAATTGGTTATTCTCTTTACATAAAAAACCATTAGTTCATTTAAAAATCAATAAATTTTCAAAACTGAATGGCGTTATTTGAACATCGCTTGTATTTTGTTGGTTCGGTTTTTCGTATAAAAGTCCAGCAATAGTCTCCCAGCATGCTTTTGTCCCAAAATTCTTTATAATTTCTGTAAATTTTCATTAAATCTTGGTGAGCACGCTCACATTGTTCGTCGGTCACCGCACCTAGGTTTTTGAGCGACATTCGCGTACATAATCCGTGATGATTTCTCAATAATTCCGCAACTATTTGTCTGTGGTTTTTACTCTGATTGTTTCCAAGAAAACTGTTAACTGTTTGGTGGTTACGTGGCTCTCTTCAAAGCACTGGAATTAAAAAATCTAAAAATATCTTCTTGTCATTTGACCACTTATATAAAACGTTCTGCAACTATTGCAAAACATTGTCGGTGTCCACGGTTTGTCCAAGTTTCTGACATTAAAACCAAAATAATGTGAATATGCATATTATAATGATTCTGATATAGCATATCCTTTTTTACAACCAAATATTCACCACATGCAAAGTAAAAATAAATTAGTAACACACGATCACCCTCACATACTTAAACGCTACTATTATGAAAATTTAGAATGAATGTGGGCTTCTGTAGTATCAATATTGCCAGCATGCGATAAAAAATGAGCAAGACATAAAAGCCCAATTTTTATGCCAGATTCGGATTCAGCGCACTCAGATTAGTTAAAAACATGCTTCGTTTTGGCGGTAAATATTTTTTTTTAATTTGTAGACCAGTATTATTAAATACAAACGTCTATTTTTGTAAAATTTCTTTGTATTAAATTTTAAAAAAATATATATAGAATACTTTATTTCAATTATGATGGCAAATTAGTGTGCAACCAGTAAATACCTGCTTTATAATTAGAAAACTAAGTATTTTTATCTAAGAGGATTCAATAAATAAATAAATAAATAAATAAATAAATAAATAAATAAATAAATAAATAAATAAATAAATAAATAAATAAATAAATAAATAAATAAATAAATAAAATAAAAAATAGTTTTTGAATTATTTTTACACCATCGATATTTAACAGCAACCCACAAGAAAGAGTCTTAGAGGGCAAACCGCATCACAGTCACGCCAATTGACTTGTCTCAATTTTTCGATGTATTTTCCGCCAAATACTTTTCACGTTAATAAGTTTGCAAAAAATTCCCAACGCTTTTCAAACGTCAAGTGATATATGATACTGATTTATAGTGATATAATTTAAAAAAATACTAAAATTTAGACTACCCGGTACATATACTTATACAAGAATTGATACTCATACCCGCTTAAAATTTAACTATATTACAGCTGAATAGTAAGGATGATAAAAAGGAAAGGTAGTGCGGTTATTAAATTGCCAGGATCAATTAAAAGTAGTTTATAAAATTGTAATTGATGTTAAAATATTTCTCGAGCTCCGCCGAGCTTTCTAGTCAAAAATTATTTAAAATAAGCGCTACAGCCAAACATCTAATACTAGTTTTTATACATTTTTGCTTCTGTAATGGCCATTTAAAACTTAAGTTGTCTTTTTGGTAATTTCTTGTTCGTTTTTTTTTTACTTATTTCAATCAACTAAAAAAAATCATTCATGACAAAAAGCAGCCTTTCTCTGAAAATTTCGCAAAACAAGCGGAAGTTAAATTGCAGACAGAATTAGCGTAATAAAAGGTATGAGATAAAAATAACTGTTGATGTGTTTTTCAATGTGTAGCATTGATGGAATGAGGGACCGGTGGTTTTTTATTGTTCTGAGTTACTGTTGTACAATTTTTGCTTGTGTGTACTATCTTTGTTTAAGTGTGTATAAATGAATGTGTGATCTGGACTGCATGCACATTAGGAGATACTTTTTCATGTTGCGACATGCTTTAATTTTATTTCACAAATTTACTACAAAACAAGTTTTCAGTTTCAGCCTTTTTATTTTTTCTTCTCACTTGCAACAAAATAAATCAGTTTCATTTGTAAGTATGTGTTAGATTGTACATGACTATGTGGACATACTTTCAATATCCTTCTCAAAAAAGAAGTCCTGATGTGTTTTTTGTATCACACACAATAACATTTTGTGTAAAGTGCAGTTGTTATTTGAAATGTTACTAAGTTAGACAGTGTTGTTGTGTTCGCAAAAGAAGCAAAAAAAGTCGGGTGTAAGTAGCGACAACAAACAGCTTTTTGATGTCAAAATTATATCAGCTCTCAGATCTGTGAAAAAATAAAACTAATTTAAAACTGGAACTCGCCAATCTGTGATTATTAGGAAATTGGTATTCAAAACTATTTATAGTTTTCATGAAATTGTGTAGTCTTACTTTTAAAAAATGGAACATATCGATGGTCAAATATTGACAATGCGTGAAAGATTATAAATTAATTTAGAGGAAACGAAAATATGAATAAATATATCGCTAAAACTTCAAAGTCCGATATTAGCTAATAGTAGAGTAACTTCGATTATTGTGGAAGAGGTTTTGGAATAGGAGTATTATATACTATTAAGAAGCTCTCGCCGCATGTGAGCATTGATTATCAAGAGGTGTTAGGATTACGCGATTGGCAATGAATATAAGCACTGTGAGATTCTATAAAAGTAAGTGTTGGGGGAAGTAGCTTTCGCATTGACTACAAATATAACGATGATGGAAAACTTACGCTCGAGCACAGTTCCAGGACAGTCATAAAATACTACATTTTTGTGATGCACATTGGTATGGTATTGTTGTAATTGTTGCTTGACTGTTTAAGTGACTAAGTCTTAGAAAAAAAGTCTGCCGTACACCACCTAATTTAAAGTATTGAAGCAGTTTCGATAAAACTAAATTTTTTTTCCGAACGTAGGGGTCGTCAAAATACATTTTTCATTATATCTTCGGCAATTACAGTCGGATCTTAAAATGTGTTATATCGACCTTTTGTTCTCAAGCAGACCAATGTTTTGCTTTAAAAGTCATTGACCTCAAATATCCTGTTCTAGTATTTACCCATAAGATCTCAGTTCCTACAAACCTATTGTATGAGCCCAATTCAGAATATTAAAGCTCGTAAATAATGATGAAATTTTTTTGTGCAGAAGCCTTTTTAAATATTTCGTCAGATGACGGACGACGTTCAACAGGCCCTTCGTCTATTCATTGTCCACATCCGTTGACAAATTTGTTAATACAGATTACGTTGGAAAGGATTCACATATTTCAATTTATGCTTTAACTTTTACAAATATTGTTCAATATTATATAATTTTTGCTTACCGAGTATACAATTGTTAAGTATTTTGTAAAATGTTCGCTTACGACGCTGAACTTTAACAATATTTTATAGAATATCCAATATACATACATATTGTGAATGATGTTAGAAAGCTTTCCAGGTTGACTAAAATAATCCTTTCGATTTTCCTACAAAACGTCGGATAAAAACCTTAAGTACATAATCTTTTATTTTAATATTTATAACTTTAAAGGTATTTACAAAGAACTTGAAATTTAAATTAAAAAAGATCAATATTCAAAAAACTGAATATTATAATTATTTTTTTATTAAAATTTCTATGCAAAACGATTATTGAGAAGTTAGAAACACGGTCTAATTTTTTTGTTACAAGAATGTGACAAAAACATGTTTAATAATTTTTAAGTTATTTTTTAACAAAAACTATTTGTTGTACCATATCGGCAAGAATTACTGTATTTAATGCAGATAAGGTACAACAAATATGAATGGAAACCTCATCGCAAGGCTAAACTTATTTCACCTTACTTGTCCATTATGCTTTATGTGCACAAATTATGTTAAGGAGACAGCTAGCTGTATGCGATCGTAAGTATTTTTTCACAGCTACTACGTGATTACAATTTTTAGCAAATGCAAAATTATATATGGAATACTTTTTTGTTATAAAACGGTATAATATTCGGCTCTAACCAGCATAAGAAACATTAAAATTTCGATATTTTAAATTGTGTATAAAATGTAGATTTTATTGAATTTTTGTTTTGAAGTTTTCCATTTAAGTCTACACGAAAAAAATATTTTTTTAATAAAAAACTGGTTCTCATAAAAAAGCAGGAAAATTAATTCGAATAAAAAGAATTATAATCAGAAAATAGATTAAGATCTTTATGAAGTGTTTTTCAAACCTTTCAAACAATGTAAAATAGATATGTATGTCAGAATGTTCACTTCGGTGTGAGAAATGAAAAAGAAAAAGGTTTCGTTTTATAACAAAAGACAATATAAAATCTCGTTTAATGTTGCTGTGTCTAGATTAACTTTCAGGGACAAAATTGTTGTAAATTTATGTGCTGTTATGTGTTTGTGTACCTATAAAAGAATGTAAAGGAAATGCCACTTGATATCCTTTGTGCTTAAACGTTGTGGTATTCGTACAAAAAAAGCACCCTTGTATTATCCTAAGTATATTTACATCTAACTTAGTTTTTTTTATATTTTCTTTATGCATAAAGAGGATAATAACATGAAATTGTTATGTTGTTTGTTCATGTGTTATGTAAACAGCTTTTTTGTCTACTACAGTTTTACGGCAAGAATAGAAGGTATATAAATGCTTATATATTACAAGTCGAGATTGTTATACAATATATTGTACTATTAATGGAATAACTAGTGTTGTCAGATGCTGAAAAAAAAGAAAAGCTAAGTCGGCTTTACAAAAAAGCAGAAAAATCGTAATCGCTCAAACACAGGAGTTAAGAAAATGCTTACTAAATTGTAGTTTTAATGTTTATGTAACAATAGTGAAAATACTATGAAGGAAATATTTTTCATTCATAATCAAGCAATTTTTAATTACAATTTACAATAGTTTAGTTTTATCTGTTTCTATGCAATGATGAAAGTTATAAGAGTATTTAAATTTTCTTTAGCTTGAGCGCAACAACGTTGGTGTTCAAAATGTTTTATTTTCTATCTCGACTAATCTGATTAATGCTCAACAGTTTTGCCATTTTAACATTTTATTCAAGTGGACATTCAATGAAGAAAAAATCAGCAAAATAAAATCTGAAATATCGTCTCAATATTATTTTTCGTTTATTACTAATTAATTACTGGATGTGCTTACATGCATAATTGATAGAAAAAGAAAATATTTCAGTAAAATTAATTTAATTTTAATTCTTGACTATTTAACAAAACCCATCTCTACTTATTGCTGTATGAACAAGATCACGAATTATTCTGAGCGCCGCGCAATTTGTTATATTCCTCAGCCAAGACATGCCTTACGCCTTGTGTTCCTTCTATTCTTTCCTCCAGTATTAATTGTCAAAGTTCATATTTTCCACTTCTGATTGCTTACTTATTGCACACCTGTGTGTAAATCAGTAGGCCAAAATAGTAATGTCTTTACCAAAACGTAAGTTGTTAATAAATTGACTATTAGTTATGATTTGTGATGGACTCTTGGAATATTACTTCTGAGTATATCGCTCCTTTATTGCAGCGTGGTCATAACTCCAAAAAATTGTACTTTAGAAAACGAGTTCTAAGTTTTTTTTACACTCATCTCAATGAAAAAAGACTATTATAGTCTCCCCTCAAGAGTTGAGTAAACAAGAAATTTCTATGAATTTTGAACACATGACGAAGAATGACACGATAAATAATTCTGCATTTTTAACTCAAAAAGCACGTTTTTAGATATATGAGTACGTTGCAATAAAGGAACGATATGTTGTAAGAGATAGGAGATAGAATGCATCTTTGATGCACACATCTATCGCAGTTACAGAATCGTAAATAAGTCAATCAAAAGTATTAATATTTAAAACCAGATGCTGAATATAATAATAATCATAAGAAAATATCGGAGAGAAATTCAAGAATATCATATTAATCGTTTTCAAAAAAATTTTCAGAAATTCATATGCTTTTTAAGTATTTGACTTTTATTTTTGAATTTTTTTTTTGCAAATATAATTTGGGATTTTTATTTTTCAGAAATATTTGCCAGTTTCGGATTTTTTTTTTTGTCAGAAATATTTGCCGGTTTCGGATTTTTATTTCTTTTGTCTGAAATATTTTTCATAATCTGATTTTTTTAGTTTTCAATGATATTTTATACGAAAAATAAATAACAAAAACATTTTAGATTTTAATAAAATATGTAAATAAAAGTCAAATATAAAATTTTGTTTCTTCCAAAAAATTAAAAAATCATAGTATGACAAATATTTTTGACAAAAAATAAATAAAAATCGTAAAAATACAATTGTATTTTGATATTTATTATAAATGTTGTAATTGTTACGGTCACTGTTTAAAATTATGAAAATTCAAACTACGTTCAATGACATATTTTGTCGTAAATGGAGAATTAACACATTTTTCTATTTGAGAAAAACCCAAACTTTTGTGGAGCTACTATTTTTCAGAAGTTTTATTTAAAAGATTTTCAAATGAACTAATATGCAAACAAATAAAGTTACAGAGTTACAACATTTTGCTGTCTACTGTTAGGCATTATTAAACCTTTTTAAGGCTTTTTAATTAAAGGAGATATTTTTCTTTGAGACTAATTTCATTTCTTTTGTAGTTTGTATGTACCAAAATTGCATTTGATACAATTCGTACGTTATTATATCATTTAGGTTGGGACTTTCTCTATAGGAAATTATTTAACTTAATACATTGAGAGCTATTTCATTTCTTTTAGGATTTTTATATTGGGAATTGCTTAATTTTTTATTTTATCTGGTTGGCTTTTTTACTTTTGGTTGGGAATTATTTATTTTTAAAGTTATTTTTATGGTGCCGAGAGTGCTTTCTAGTGTTTTTTTTTAGTTATTACCAGCTTGCAACTCTCAAATTATTTAATCTTGCACTTTGTATGTTATTTAATTTTTCCCGCTTAGCATTTTGTTCATTTCGATTGGAAAGTATTTCCAATGCGAGTTATTTCATGGTACCGAGTGTGCTGTCAGATCATTCTTAATTTGATATAAAAATTTTTTATTAGCTGGATGTATACCGGAGACCTGTAAAAACACACTTAAAGTCAATCTTACGACATTGTTTTCTTTTAAAATAATTTTGAGATATACTCAAAAGCGTTATTATTTGTTCGGCGCGTTGAAGTGAAATTAGTATAAAAGTATTAAATGGTTCAGAGGATTAACACTGTACCTTTGATATTAAATATTATCAAAACACGTATGACCTGATCAACTTTTTAATCACTAATCTGCTTATGCATGTGGGGTGATCAGTGTATTTCATAAGATACAACAAAATAAAGAAACAAAATTTTAAATTAAAGTTTTGCTATAAATTTTGCACATTTTCACGTACAATATATATTTTTTCGTTCCAATGATTAATTAAAACAAAAGAAAGTAGTATATAATTAGTGGTAATAAATCTGTACTTTTAGAATCCCTTGATGAAATTGAGATCATAATGATCTCGTATTATATTTCCTTAAAAGATTATTGAAAAAAAAGTCAAACCAAAACTGAGTCCTATAAAAATATTGGGGCTCCGTTGGTAATGGATTGGCAAGAAATATAGGTCTATCTTATTCTGCACGCCCCTATTGGAAACAAGTTGGAAAAATCTAACATAGAAACGAATAATAAGAAGCTGGTGCTAACCTACAGTTGGAGTTTGGTAGGAGTTCGTTGGGATAACCTAATGTAAATTTATAAAGGGATCTGTTACTAGTTTTACCCAAATAGTGTAAAGTTATATTCAATTACGGTTTCTGTTAACTAATGCTTTTATTCTCAAAAGATGAAAAAAAGTTTTCCTTATACAAATATACTGTATGATGCAGAAAATATAAATAATTTTTAAACGTTAATTTATTTTAATATTTTCAAAAACAAAATATTTACTTTACCCTAGTTTGGACTTAAATAAATTTTTAATTATGAAAAATTTTACTCAAAAGAGAGTAGCTTATGCTTAATCAGTAATTTGTGATGTTTTTCTTAATATGGTATTTTATTCTTATTTTACTGCGAACATTTGGCGGATAACTAAAGATGACAATTTTGAATAGAACAAGAAGACATAATGAATCATATTCGCAATTTTAATGTTCTACATGGTCAAAAATAATTCCAAGTCATAATTAAAATGAAACCGAAACAAAGATTGATAGCAATCCAGATCGAAATTTTTTGCTGATTAATGAAGTTAATAAAATAGCATGTGAGAATACATCAGGAGTTGGCTGTTATCTTTAAATCACAGAGTTAACAATAATAATGACTACATTCTTTTTGTTTTGAAATTGTAATCTTTCCGACCAGGCAGAAAGAAGGTCGATTGGGATCTTATCGACATCGTCCAGTCGTCGACAAGTGATATGTGGTGAAAGGCATGAAATATACATACATAATGTGTCACATTCTTTGTGACTGGAAACGTTGCGAAACGTCAATTCTAATAGCAATTACTGGGATTAAAAAATTTTCGATTTTGTTAAAAAAATAAGTTTAAGCTTTGTAAAATATCATAAATATTCAAGGCTCTTGCTTATTAGGGCTCAAGTCACGACTGGAACTGATTTTACACAATTTTCAAACAATGGAAAAGTAGTTCGGAAACAAGCAAAGATTATTTTTAGCTCGAGAGGTGGAGACAAAAACCGCTAATTTCTAATATCTTAGAGACAGGCAATTTTAGTTTTTCCTTTGGCAATTGGTTTTTATTCTCATGCTGAAAGTGAAGCCGAGTTAAGCATAAAATATTTGCTTTCTCAGACGTAAATATTATTTTGCTTACAATCACATCTGATTTTAATTAATTTGCTTGAACAGTGTTCACTTCAGTAATTAAATTTTAAATTCACAAAAACCGAAAGTGGTTAAACAAACAATAATTTATGTAAATAGGTTGATATGCTTGTTTATTTGTTTGTCTTCAAAGGATTTAACGTATTCTTTCTTCATCTTGTTTTTTCTTTTATTGTATTTGTTATACGTTGAGTCTGTTTGCTTATAGCTGTTTAATCTCTAAAACATTTGTTTACACAAGTATATTCATACCTAGAATAGAAATTAAGACTTAATCCATTTTTCACTTTAACTGTCTATTTATTTGTTGTCTGTTTTATATGTATTCTTGGGCTTAACGGGTGTATGCCGTTTTTGTAAAAACAAGTCACATTATTACCAAATTGTTAGGCACCAAAAATTGAAGTTACTGCATAATAGTACGAACAATTAAATTAAAATACGTATTTACATACAGATAACTTTTATAAATACTATTTAACATTTTAGCATTTTGAAAATATTTTATTAAAGCCACAAACCAAAATATAACATAAAAACACAATAAACAAACATATTCATATACAATAATTAATGAAATGCAAAAATTCTGCCGTCTTTGAAATGATATTATATTCACGTTTTAATTGTCCCATTACTATTTGTCTTCAATTTATTATCTCCAAAACTTTTAAGTTAAAGGCTACGACTGAAATCACTCTGTTCTCTTATTGTAAAGTTATATTTCAAAACACTGTATGTTTGAGCATATTATTAAAATTTTTGTTCTTGGTAAGTTTTGCAATAGCTACTGATAATTCCTACGACGACATCATTTAGGTTTATTTTTATTTTTATTTATATTAATAAATTTTTATCGCAGAATCAAATGCTATTTCCTCATTTTAAAATGTTGCTATTAAGTATATTTTTAAGTAAATTTTTCATAATTCATTTTATAAGTTAAAAATGAAAATAAGATAAGAAGGAAATATATCATACTTCCAAGGACGCAACATGTCTCTAATAGCAGCTATGACAATTCAGGGAATATTTTTAACGTACGAATTCCTAACTCATCTGTGAACAGCAATAATTCTTTGAGTATTTCGCGGAAATTTATTTAATAAATTTCAAAAGTTATTAGCGGATTCTCTAATTTTATTTAATATAATTGGAAAATTGTGAGAATCATTACTTCCAGGTATTGAAGCAATTATTAAATGGATAATAACATAAACTTGCCATCAGCTCTTTCCGTAAAATCGTTTCATTAAAATAAATTTATGTTGTTTACCATTAATTAAATTCATATACAATCAAAGAAAAATTCAATCCATTCGTACTTAAATTAATCCCAAGCGGTGTTAAAAGTACGGTAATCCCAGATTTACTAAAATCGAATACAGAAAGATTGATTTAAGTACGGACGGATTCAAATGCTCAATTTAATTTTAGAATTTTTTAGTTGATTCAAGATTTTTCACGTTATTAAAGAATTTTAAGAAAGTCCAGAATTGGTGATCTAAAGTAATTCCGTTTCCGGCTTGAAAAAATATATTTTATTGTTATTTGCTCTCAAAATTTTAAAAAGGACTCGTACACAAAGTATATAAAAGATAATTTAATTTAGAACGGCTTTTTTCTTTCTGTATACAAAAATATGTTTATAAAGGTAGACCTCGTTAAACCCGGGGTTTACGTTTCATCATTTCCAAAAAAGCCAATTTCAGCCATAAATTTCATATTTTATTCGATTTAACATACCATTGTATGTCCAAAAAATATTGAAGAGTATTTTCATCATAAAATATATTCTTCAGCACTGAAATTGATTTTTTTTTGAAACTGTTATTTTTTTAATACTTCGAAGGATTTGTGTAAAGTTCTTTGTATGGAATATATATTTCTCTCTTTATATTGTTGTTCGCCGTTCAAAAGATAGATCGACGTTAAAAAGTTATGTACATGAATGATAAACTATGTATAGAAACCATGTAAAACCCATATTGTTCCATTTTAACGAATAAACAGTACCAAAATATTAACCGTGTTATACCAAAGCCGTGTGCAAGCAAGCACGTGTTAGGCAAGGTCTATCTGTATACAAATATAGATATAGATACATATAATATTATTAATTATGACTTTTTCTTTCTTATCACTTTTTTCTTCTTCTATTTTTTAGCTATTTATTGAAAAAAAGTCGAATTTTATTTCACAAAGTCTGATTTAAATTTTGAAAACCCCAAATTTGACATGCAAAATTCCATATTTGAATTAAAACACCAATATTGCTATTATAAATTATTCTTGTATACTATTTGACCGACCTTCTTTTTCTATTAATCCAATTTATTCAAGAGAAAATTGTAGTAAAGTATACGTAGGTACAACTAAAAATAAATTATATATATAAATAACCACAAACGTCGATATATGTTAGAGATGTTACAAATTATTAATGTCGCAATAAGCCAGAGCATTAATTTTTAAGCAGATGCAGCTAGTGTTGCTCACGGATAATAGATATTAATTATATAAGAGCGGAAACGGAAATACAATTATTAGAAATTATAATATTTTATGTTTCTGTACATACGTATTTTTTAAGTTGTTCATTTTTTGATATTTTTATTTTGACAATTTTTGTTTTTTTTATATACACAATTTTATATGTCCCTGAGGCAGTCACACAAAGAAGTGTAGAAATACCGGAGTTTTAATAAAAAAATTTGTTAAAGTTTTTTTTTTGGAAATTGACCTAGAGTTTTATTAAATTAGAATAGTTGCTATTATACATATACAACCTTTGAATAATAGATAATGTGTACACTGAAAAACTAAAACAACAAAATAAAATCATTTGACATTTTCTATGCTCAAACTGTCTACATTAGACCACTTCGCATTTAAGTAAATTTAAAACAACAGAGTTTTCTTCAAACAATTTTTTTATTGAATAAGTGTCGCTTTATTTATCAGCAATGTGTATAAAATGTTACATTTTACAACCTGTAACCATAATTTATCATTACAAACGTCTTGTACATCACCAGTGTCGTCGGCATCATCTCAATTCAAGGCAATAAGACAGTCTAAAATTATCTTCAACCATAGCAATTTCCTGGAATAATTAACCGCACATTCTTATCAATGCGCTTGATGAACAAGTTTATCTTGCGAATGTTTAATAGACAAGAACCTGAAAAAGTAAAGGAGTTGTTAGCAAAAGCCAGTCTACTGGCTGTTGAGGATTTTTAATGATGAAAGAACGTAATGAAATTTCTACACTTGTTGTTTTTGTGGTAACGAGCAAAAGTAGAGATTTTACTTTAGAAAAAGTTTTTTCTTTTTTTTTAATTTAAATACATAGAAATGTGGCAGGCATATGTAGCAAATCTTTTAAATATATTTAGTTATTAAAGGTGGAAGGTTGGAAAACTAAGCTTCAGTTTTGCGAGGAAATACACATTTAAACACAAATACAATCACAGCACCTCTCGCAGAAGTATAAATATATAAATTTTTCTTATAACAATCTATGTAATTTTTCTATATTGATAACCATTTGATTGGCTCTAAAAGAATTAATTAATTTAAAATTTTAGTTTCAAAGTATAAACTAAAAAGATGCGAAGGTGTAAAATATTTGTTTATTTTAAATCTATTTGAAATAATACAAAAACAAATAATTCTATTAACTTTTTTAAATTTGTTGTCAAACAGGTGTAATTGTAATTTCCTGTTGGTTACTGGGTTTAGCTTACGTAAATCCAAAATGGTTGATAAAGCGGCACAAAGGAATAGCAAATAAACTTTTAAGAAATTACTTCAATAGAAAAAAGAAAACCTTTTTAAAACATCATTGAGATTAAGACAAGTTACAATATTATTTTAAAACCCCATAAGAATAACAGAAACGAGAAATTAAATTGATAACTTATTAATCAAATTACCGCCTTAAACTCCAATCTTTGAAGCTACTGAATTGCACTAATCGGACTTTCAAAATATTTTACGATTCAAGTTATTCTATAGAACTTTGTTGACCAAAAACTCATCTCCAATGTATTTTTTTGTACGGATGTTTTTTAGACGCAATAGAAATGGACGCAATGGATGCAAATGGATTGCAGGGAGTTTTATACGTTTTTACTTTTTTCGCCATGTTTTTATTTCATAATATTTGAACATCTCTTATAATATTTTCCATTTCTTTATTTTCTTTCTATGTACTCGTATTAGCACCTCAAAAATGTTTTAGTTTTCAAATAAATTATAAAATGAAATCAATCAGCTGTTTGAATGTATTAGTTAGTTAGCATTTAGTTACAGCTTCATCCATAACTAAGTGCAAACTTTTCGTGGTGAGAGTAACCAACTGTGAATAACTTAAATAGGTAATTAAAAAAGTTAACACTCATTGGTCATTTCTGAATATGCGCTAATGCTTTTATAACAATAGTTCAAGTTTATTTATATATGTATACTTCACTTGTTTAGTTGTATTAATGTCAATGCTATTCGGTCTAGGTGCTCGTACATATTTATGTATTAACTAAATAACTAAAAAATATATTTTTATGCCAATTATGAATAATATATATGTATGTATGTTATAATTTTTAGATAAATATGTACATTTGTGGTTTTGTTTTGCGAAAAACGGAATACCTATAAACTAAATATTTTATAACAACATAAATCTATAAACTATTTAATAATATATGCCACAACATTGAAAATAAATAACAAAATTAAACACAAAAAACTAATTTTAATTAATGTTGTGATCATAACAAGTGTGCTAGCACGTATTTTCTTGCACGGATTTGCTAGATTTATTGAAAGTTTAATTTATAAAAATTTTTGCACTTAATAGTTTTTTGCTTTATGAATGTAAACAGATAATGCTCTCAAATAAATTTTAGTTGTTTATAAGTGTGCTTGTTTGGTTTTACGTTGTGTGTATGCGCCGGTATTGCTTTTATTTTTGTAGCAGTTCTATTTTTCGTTTTAGCCGGAAAACATCAAGATTAATTTTTATAATCGCTTTTTAAGCACTTTGGAAAATTGCCATCTGATAGCGAATAGTAATCAACAGAAAAAACTAAAATGATTATACATGCTTGGCGTAGAGAAAAATAAAAAAAAGATTTTAAACATGTAGAATGGAAAGAGTTGAGAGAGAAAGAAAATGCTAATCAAAATATACTCAAAATCAGGATGTAGAAGGTCGTCTCGGGATGGCGACACTACTTTGAAGAATTACTTTGGTAAAAAGTGAAATATATTTTTCAAATTTCAAGGCGTCGCTTGTTCAAGGCATTGGTTATTTTTTTAGAGGGGGCCATCAAAAATACACGATCTCAGTGAATTTGTAAACATGAGAAAATTGATCACAGTTATGTAATTAAATAGTTTATTTGAAAAGGTTTAGATTATTTTCTGGGGGACTCTGCTTCTTCGTTTGCGATAGTAAAATGTTTCGAGGCAGAGTTTAAACGATGGCATACGAGCTGCCAAGGTGAACACCGTAGTGCTTGACTACAAAAACTAATAAAATGATATCGGATGCTCCTCAGCTGAAAGTGAATGAATTGAGGTGAAAAGGCATTTCAAATACTCATATTCAGCGCATATTAACCTAAAATTTGAATATGGGAAAGCTCGACGCAGAATAGAAGCCGCATTTGCCCACAGTAGAATAACATCAGCTTTGTGAATATGTTTTTATAGAGTGCTTGGCGACTCGAATAAAATTTTGCAACTACCTAACACTAGAAGCATTTTAAATGTAAACATTTACCTGTTAGAGAGTAACAAAAAAAAAACTAACTTAAAACTCAGGCCTTTATCATCAACTACTGCAATATATTGCTTAACAGACTGAAACGACCATAAGAAACAATAATAAGTTTTGTAGCACTTACCATAGTCAATGTTTTCATTAAATGAACTTTTTTAAATGGATTTCTTTTCTGTTTATTTTTTTCTGTCCAATTTTTTCATCTTTTTCGCGTCTATGTATTTAAAACCTGAAGCATTTGACCTGTTTTCACAAAAAAGAGAAAACAACGAATTGAACTGTCACACAACAAGTAAAACACTACTCACAATGCAAACGTAGTTGGAATACAAACCATTAGGCGACAAAACTATTTCCTGATATAAAAGCACGCATAACAATCACCCAGCAAAAAGCTAAGTGAAATGGAAAGATAGAAGAAAACCAACAGAAGCAACTGGGAGACTATGCCAGTTATATTGGTTTTACCTTTGCGCAAAATAGTTTAGTTTGCATTGGTTGCCAAATATGATGATTTCCGTTGCAGCACATCTATATTAATTTTATACATGTCGCTTTATTGCAACGTAGTCTTATCTCAAAAAACGTCATTTTTATGCAAAGTATGCAGAGTAGTCATTTCGTTTTTAATCTTGCATTAAAAATTCATATAAATATCTTGTTAACTCAGCTCTTGAGAGTAGAATATTTTTTTATTTTACTATTGATTATCAAACCTCAAATTTTAACTTTAAACTCGTTTTCTGCAGAACGAGTTTTTTGAGATATTACTACGTTGCAATAAGGGCGCGATATCTGATATAGTTAAAAAGAGGGATATTAAAAATTTACGCTGTCTAAAGACAGCTGGAAAATGGGAAAATATGATACAGATAAATGAGGAAGCTAGAATTTCAGTACTGTTTTTTAGCATTTTTCAAAAAAAAAATATACACTGTCAAATAAAATAAAGTGTGCTCCTATAATTTTACTATATATTTAGACTCTTCCTTTATGAAAGCTAAAACTATAAATTTCCCTTTATTTTTAGTAAGTATATTGACTAAAAAATAAGTTGGAAAAAGGGAATCGTTTCTTTCATGTTACAAATATTTCTTGTAAATTCAATTATATAATTATATAATTTTTAAAAGTTCTATCAATTTTCATTATTTCTGTGGTCACAAACATAAACCTCCTAACGCAACTTAAGAAAGAAACGAGTTTTGTGTACTAACGTGATCATCAAAAAAGGCTTTATAATATCCTAAAACTCCCATTTCTCTAGATATTAAAAAAACATATTGACTTAAGTCTCTTTGAACTCTCTTAACGTTATCAATAAGCACCAAAATTATTTATTTATTTTCACAAGATTATAATTTATTTAAAAACACTATATGGAATTAGATTTATTACGCAAAATATATTATCACAAATAAGAGAGAACACATAAGCATATTACCTATTCCGCAGGCACCTTTTATTTGTAATAATCGTTTAAGTCCTTATAAACTCAGGAACAATAAATTATTCAATATAAAATTAAACCATAAGTTGTTTTAAACTTTCAGAATTAAGTTGGCATAACGGCCTTCTTTACAAAATGATAAGACTGCATTATCCGCCATCATTAATTAAAATGGTTGCTAGCTTTCTTTCTGATCGAACTTTTAGTGTTTTTATTGGTTTAAGTCATTCGAGAGAAACGGTAATATTAGCTGGCTGTCCCCAGGGATCATGTCTGTCACCAATATTATATAATATACATATATACAGCCGATTTCCCATTGCTTGACGGCTGCATAACTTCTATCTTTGCAGATGACACTGCTATACTCAGCTCAGGAATATATTCGGTCGACGTGTTAGCTAATTTGCAATCAGCTCTTGAGTCAATAAATGCATATTTCTTAAAATGGAAAATTCTCATTAATCCACAAAAAACGCAGGCTATATATTTCTCAAGAAGACGAAAAGCATGTTACTTACCTCAGCATAATATAACCTTTAACAACACCGATATTCCCTGGATGGATAATGTGAAATATTTAGGAGTCTTTTTGGATCCTAAACTCAAATTTAAGTGCCACATACCCCATACTATCGATAAGATCAATAACTTAATAAGGCTTCTTTATCCCTTGATAAATAGAAATTCCAAACTCAACATCCATAATAAAAAGTTAATATTTAAAACTACGTTTCAATCGGTAATGTTTTACGCTGCACCTGTGTGGTCCACATCGGCAGATTACCACATCAAAAAACTACAAATTGCTCAGAATAAGCTGCTTAAAGTAATATACAATTTGCCTTGGCATTATTCCACTCAACGTTTACATACTTCAGCAAACGTTGATCTTGTTAAATATAGAATTTCAAAACTTACCACTAATTTCAACTTAAGATGCCTCTATTCAGAATTTATACATATCAATGAACTCGCTTCATCATAATTTTACTTTTCTTGTTTTTTAGTTTAAGTTTTATCCTAACCCTCAAAATTTTTCATCAAGGTTTTTGAAAATTTTTCCTTAATTATCAAATCTAGTTAATATACATTAATATACACATACAAATTATAAAAACATTGTATACATATTTAAGTAGATAAGGATCTAATCCTAACCTCTTTACGAAATTATCTAACACAAATTTTTTGTAATTAATAATATTGTGTAAATAAATTGAAATTGAAAATTCAGAATTAAGATTTTTATTTTGCATTAAAGGAATTAAATTTTATTTGATTAAAAATCGTATTAACTTCTTTAAGTTCAATTCCCAACTTTGGTCAATATATTGCACTGTAAACTGTGTATATTTTTTCCTAATCTATAATTGTATTTTTTTCAAAAACCTTTTCGAATATTAAAATTGATTTATTTCAAAAGTGTGTTTTTCGACTTAGGCTTTTATAGCTTTTGACCACAGATTTATGTACTGTATTGGTAAAATCTACAGAGTATTAGAATAAAACCATTAAAAAATGCTAAGATAATTTTCTGATCCAGTTTTGCGAAAAGGGAATGTAACCGAAAGATCTATCGTCCAAATATAAAGTAGCTTAGTCTTAGTAGTTTTACGTTCATCAGTTAAAAAAAAGGTCAAAAAAATTAACATTTAAAAGCGAACTGTTCGACAAAGACTCAAAAAATATAGTTTATGAAAATAAAAAACCACTTCTTCGTACTGCTAATAAAAGTAAGAGATGTTGAACTTCGCTAAGAAATATTTAAATATTTGAAATAAAATTATCTGATCAGGCTAGTCTAAATTGAAATTAAGATATTAAAAAAATACGAAAAAGAGTTCGGTGTAAGAATCTTTAAATAAACAAATTGTATGCATACTCTTTAACATGGTGGAGTAAGACTCATGGTTGGGCAATGTTTTGTGTCTATACGAGTGGGCCGATTCCTCAAATTTGGCCCGAGAATGCTAAGTGAGTTCTACACTAATACTTTAAAAGAAAATCTAAAAAAGAAATGCTGAGGATGTGGCATCAGGCGATTTTTTCTTTCAAGAACACAACGACACTAAGTAGCTAAAAATATTTTGAATAAAATAATATTGAGTAATTCAAATTTCCTACCCAAACCCCCTTTTGACCAGTTCTAAGTATTTTGTACAAAAAAAAACTCGAGTGGAATCGTCAAGCAATCTTTAAGGTTTTTCAGAAAAAAACCAATTAGGATTTAGGTTCATCCATTACTATAAAAAATTTTACATTGAATAAGCCAAATAGGACAATAGAAGTGATCAATAATAAAGGAGGCTATTTATCATATTAATTTATATATAACTTTTTTTAATTTACAATAACGTGTTACTTCATTTTGTCACACAAAGCGTTTATTTAATAAATTTCAACAGTTTCTTAGTTTATCTCAAGTTGTTTTTTGTGGCATTTTAATGAAATAAATGAAACAGTTTTTTTCAGTGATTAAAATTATTTTTAAATATTATTTGTTAAAAATATGCAAGAGAGATAAGAGCATAATGTTATTACTTTATTTTGTCGACAGTGTAGCGTCATATTTGTTCTTTCCTTGAAGTGTGTGCAGATTGTTTAATAATGGTATAGAATTGCTTAGAGCTAAATTGTATGTAATTTTTTCTTAATAAATAAGAATATATCTAGTGCTCTTTTTTTATAATGACTTGGACGAAAATTGTAAAAATCACATATTTTTACAATAACAAACTCCTTAAAAGCCAGTGCGTCGATTGTGAATAAATACAAAACTATCCTGTAAGCACAATTTATTTTTTCACTTGTTTGTAGCGCTCAAGAGCCGTGGTGTATTCGGAAACTCATAGACAAATATGAAAAAAATGAAATTTTTGTATTAAATAAATTCACATTTTAATACCCCAATAACAATAGGAAGTATGTGGAGAATTCGAAAATTTTTTTTTACTCGCCAGCAGAGTAATAACGTGGAAATATTTTTAAATATTTCCATAATTTTTCAATATATCTGCAAAAAAATGTCATCATTTGCTGTGGGTTGAACATATGGTGCTTCTATCGAATCATTAAAGACCTTTAAAAGTGGCGGATACATGGAAACACACATGAACACTGATGATGGGAGTGTAGCGGCTCCCGTTCTGTTGAAATTAATTTATGTTAAATCTTTCCCTTGTTTCCTTGGAATATTGTCTCATGTCCAATTCTTTCTGTCTAAAAATGTTACGAACTTTAGCCAAAATAATAATCACTTTGGATTAAAAACCACTGACCTTTAACCACATTTTTGTGGAAAGTAATCCTTCCCTCACTCCACTTAATCAATTTTTTATTTTACTAAGCAAAATTTAAATATTATTTTTAATAAATACGGTTATAAGGATATTTCTACACCTGTAACTACGCTAGCCCTACGGTCCATAACCACCTGGACGAACGGGAGTCCATAACCAGGATACCCGGGTACCATAGTGGAGTTTTTTCGTTTATACTCAAATAAAATATTATATATATGCACAGATTATTAGAAACGCTTAGTTTTTACATCTCAACTGTACAAATTTCATGTTTGTAAGATAAAATTGGTTTCTATGGGCATTTTCTACCTAAAAGGCTCACAAAAGTAAACAGAAACTGGTTTTATGTGTGAAAGTATGATTGCACGTGATGGTACTCAATGGCAACTAACACCACCTGTTTGTCAACAAATAAGGAGTCACAACATCGTAAGAACTCGCAGTGGTCCATTACGAATGACGGAAAGTATGACTGGTATGCAATGCTTCAAGAGTTATTTTACAATAGAAATGGTCGATATAATCGTGCGTCATACCAACAAAAAAGCCTATTCAACTTATGATGCCTACAATGCAGCAAACCCAACAAAGCGTCAATTGAAGTGGAAGGATACGACAGTGGCATAAATATACGCACTCATTGGAATGCTGATAATGGCAGGCGCAAATCATTCCAATGATGAAAATGCAAGGGACTTATGGACGCAATTGTCTCATCCTCTATTCCGTGCAACAATGGGATTAAACCGCTTCTGGGATCTTATTCGTTTCATACGTTTTGATGACGCGAGAACAAGAAACGAGAGGCAGCGCACAGACAAAGCTGCTCCAATACGATAATGTTGAACGCAAATCTCGCAAAATATTATGTGCCCACAGAAAATTTAACAATCGACGAACAATTGTATCCGTACCGCGGAAGAACAAAATTTACCCAGTATATTCCATCGAAGCCTGCGAAATACGGGATTAAGGTATGGTGGATATGCGATGCTAAACATTCATATCCTCTTCATGGCCAAATATATACTGGCAAACAAGACAGTGGTCGCGAAATCGGTGTAGGCGAAAGAGTAGTCAGAGATTTGGTTGGGCCATACCACAATAGCGGACGTAATATCACCAAGGATAATTTTTTTACGACGCTGCCACTGGCAAAGCAGCTGATATCCGTCAAACTTAGCATTGTTGGAACACTGCGGCGAAACAAAGCCTATATACCAACAGAAATGAAAGACGATAAGAGTTGGACCGTTGGTACAAGCAAATTTGGTTTCCACGAGAAGGTGACTATGGTTTCATACAAACAGAGGAAAACAAATTCCGTAATATTGTTGTCGACTCTGCATGATGATGCAACTGTAGAAGAAAACGGCAAACCAGAAATCATCAATTTTTATAACAAAACGAAAGGTGGCGTGGATGTTATGGACCAGACGCTTCGGGAGTATACCACACTGAGACACACAAAAAGGTGGCCTTTGTCGTTTTTGTACAATATGCTTGATGTTAGTGCTTTCGCGGCATACACTATATTTTATGATAATAACAGAACTGTTCCATATCAAACAACACGGAGAAAACGCTTTTTGCGTAATCTTGCTAGAGATTTGTGTGCGCCAATAATAGAAGAAAGTGTAGCCAATCGCCAAGTAACGCACCATTTTTCCACCAAATCAGCAATTGAGAGCTTTTTGGGAAGACCAGTGGAGACGGTAACCTATACCGAGCAACCATCTACTTCTACGGCTGCTTCTACTGATGGCAGGAAGCCAATAACAGGATGCTGCTATTTGTGCGCTTCTTTGCCAGACAAAAGGAGAAGAAAGACGAGAAAAGTCTGCAACGTTTGCGAGAAACCAGTTTGCGATCAACATACTCAAACAATATCAAAATGTTTTCCATGTTTCAACAATGACTCAATATAAGACATCAAATATTAGAAATGAGTTAAAATGAATAAAATATAAATAATTTAACTAAAAAACAATTTCAGTTCATTTTTTACACATCAATGAACATTTTGAAACAAAATAAAAATAAAACAAACGTTTTTTCTTTGAAATATAAGGTAATTTAAACTTATTTTTTAGGTAATATATTTAACCAAATTTGATAAACCTTTTCCTAGTCTCTAAGTTTAGCCGAAATCTCTGATGATCCGGAGTTTCATGTTGATATCTTCAATAATAGGGGAACAGCAGCACTTTAAAGTTCAAAAAAGTACCCGGGTACCCGGTTATGGACCGTAGGGCTAGAGGGAAAAAACCCATCACAAGACAACTGATTGCCAGGAACTTGTAACCGGTTCGAATTCTGGAACTTTATATGAGATGTACCAGTAACTTTTACATGACTTTGTTATTGGAGGGAGTCAATTGACATAATAAGGTTTTAGACCTAACCTTTACGTAATTGTCGTGTGATGGTATTCTTTGTACCAGGCCCAGTAATGATTTCTTAAAAACTGGTAATAGAACTATCCTAGAGAAATCTGTCCAAGTCTACTCTTCAATGAACATGCCACAGAATAGTTCCTTAAGGCCTGGTATAAAATCTAGTTCTTCTACGACATTTCACCTAAGTTCCACAATAACAAATTTGTATATAAAAAATATATTTAAAAAATAAAGATTTTATTATATTTTTTATTATTTTATAGGGAATAATCGTAATTGCAATAAATTTGTGCAACCGGTTGCAAAATATTGCAGCAGTAAATAAAGTACGGCCGTATTTGCACCGATATCTAGTAGCATGATCAATAATTTGCGTTAGGAGACTTTTGACAAAAAAAAATTATTGCGAGGTGGAGGTTTCCGAACGCTATACTACAATTATTGCACAATTACAGCATTTAAGGATGTACCCTATATGGCTGAAATTAGCTTCTCAGACGATATAACTTCATCTTAGATAAAGATAAGTTTCTGAAAATAATTTCCGTGTAAATCACCAATTACATTATCGTTTTAATCAGATATTATCTTAATTAATGTAATCTATGACCATAAATAAAAAAGTAGAAAAAGATACTTAAAAGTTTTTGCTCCTGAAAAACTTAAAAAATAAAATGTAAATCTTCCGATGTTGCGCAGAGTGAGGGAATTTTGTGAGCACTTTTATTCTATTTTTGAGATGCGACCTCTTTTCACCAGTCACGACGCAGGAACTTTTTGTGCCATTCCTATTTTCGCCAGTGTTAGAACAGGTACGTTAAGGACAATTGGTACAACATTTCACGCAGGGTATTAGAGAAGTAGTTTTTTTTTAGTATTTACCCAACTCTTAGTCATATTTTTGAATTTACGGGAAAATGTGTTTATTGGAAAATTCAGTTTATTTGTAGTTTTATAATTTCAAAAAAAATTATTTTTTTTTGTATTAAATTCATAAGTATAGAACTACCAAAGGAAATCTTTTTATTTTCTTGCAATGCAACCTAATTTTCCTCAAGCAAAAAGATTCGTAATCTAGACAAAATGATTCTTTCTTTAAGTATAATTGAATCGTTTATTTATTAAAGGCCTTTGGCATATTTGTACCAATCACATTTTTGTCATGAATTTCCGTAGGTCAAGTATTATTCATTTTTTGCTTGTGACTTATTGATTTTCGCGTCAAATGATGCCTTTGTTGCAAAAGTGATATATTAATTTCATAAATAAACGAGTCAATTATACTTTAAGGCCAGATAATTTTGTTTGAGTTACGAATCTTGAAAAGCATTCTATAATAAAAGTTTCACTTCTGAAACATTAAGCGAAAACTGAAAAAGTTAATTAGTTAATTTACAAATACAAAATGCAATGATAGGACAATCACTTTTATATACATCTTTTAAAGTAAAGAGGGAAAGTCATAAGTGCATTTGAACACTGATATTAAATAATTGTTTGTTTTGGTGTAAACTTTGCAAAATGATTTGTTTTTAAAAAGCTGCTAGTATGTACATAAATACAAATTGAGCTATGTATGATATTTGACATGTTTCAATCTAAACATGAGCCGATTTCTTAAATTTTCGGTTAGCATTAATTTAAGTACTGAATTTTAACGAATTATCTTCAGAATAGGGCATTTAGTATTTTGAAAATGGTCTAATGCACCATATTTTTGTACTTAGTATTTCTATTTATTGTAAATATGAGTTTCTAATACAAAAATATATAATATCTTATAATTTACAGTATAAGAATCAGACAAGTTATATAGTATGATATTATGTAACTGAGTATAAAGATTCAAATATAAAAAAAATAAAAATATATATAAAAATTACAATTAGAATGTAATAAATATATATGTTTTTGAATGTATTGAAAATTATAAACATTTAAATATATTACGGTACGATTGCAAAAGTAAATTTTTAAATTTAATTGCGTTGCTAGTATTTTGCAAATTAGTGGAGAGTTGGTTCCAGAGACGTATTGTGAATACAAAAACCTGTCTTGCAGATGCCGTATCATTAAGTCGAATTTGGATGATTTCCTCTAGATGATATACTGAACTTTAAGCGATCAAAAAGGTATTTCGGCATTTTTGTCATAATAATTTTTTGTAACAGAACGAGGTTTTTAAGCGTTAAATAGTTATTAAATGTTATATAATAAATACTACGAGTAGAATACTGCAAAATGTGATCAAATTAAAATTGGGCTATAAATATAAAGTATAGCGTTATTGAAACTTCTTTTCAGTTTCAACGTGTCTATGGAATTACAGCCATGAAAGACCTCCGATGAATATAATAGAGTTGGTAGTATATACGTTTTTGCAAGCAGTAAACGTATTTTTATTGGTATGAAATACTGTGTTGCCCATAAACGTCTTAGCATAATATATACTCTACCACATGTCTGATTAATATGATCAGACCAGGCTATTGAAAATAACTATATCAATTTTAGAACACCCAATGAATCTTATTTATCAAACTTCTTAAAACTCACCGAGTAAAGCAAGATAACCTAAGTCAGCATCTAGCGTCCCTTACACAATTTAATTACCTACCATGAAAGGTACCGTCCCATTTCATCAATGCACTTAATTTTCATTTTACTACTGACATTGGCTGTAGAGTACATAAAGATTCCCATTGCTCTTATAGCATACTGCTCGAAATGGGACAACTTTCATTTCATATAATAAAAAAATTTCAAAATCAGCTTAAAAATGTCGGAAAAATTTAGTTCATTCAGAAAAACATATGCGTCCTCCTTCCCTTTAAGTCTATTAAAAATATTACGTTGTTTATTGTGGAAAATTCAGAAATATCTACATGCTGTTCGGAGAATGTTTAGGCCTACAAGATGACACTCTTCTTTCGTAGGGTGCATATAAACTTCTACTTGATCAACTTATACTCTTTCAGTTATATCCTCTATTTTCGTTTTTTTATTTCGTTTTAGCTTCCTTTTTTTTATAACGATAAATAAAATAAAACTAAAGCTAGAAAAAGATTATTGGAAAAGTTTCACTATCGACAGATATTATTTGAAGCATAAAAAAATTCTTTGAATGGGTGTTTTAACAATGTTCTGTTTAAACGTTTTCATTCAGATTATTTTTCCATAAATTCTCTGTCTGCGTTTTATTGATTTTGAACATGTTAAAATTCAAAACGAAAGAGGATAAGAAAGAAGGCACAATGAATAGTTTTAAAAATGTAGAGAAATTTGTAAGGACGAGTTAAATTGTGGGTATTAAAGATGTCTTCATACTTTAAGCTTTTCTAAAATTTAATACTAAATAAAAATGCACTTACGGCTTATTAATTTTTATATTTTTTAATTTATAAGTGCATGAAAGCATAAATTTAGCGCTCGGAATAATGGTCATGGATGAAAAAACCTCATTTCTAATAATATATTTAATTTAGTTCCTTGAAAATGTTTAAAAACAATTTGCTTTACTCCTTTAAAGCTGAACAATAAATTTCTCTTTTGCAAAATAAACCTTTAAGCCGCCTTGAAACTAATAAATATAGAATGAATAAAGCGACAATCAAAACAAGACAATTTCAGTGAAAATAATTGCTGGTTTATAAATTTAATCTTTCTTTGCAATTTCCTGGTATGTTTATTTTGAAATTCAATGACATTGCGATGTCACAATAGTAAATCATAGAAATTCATTAAAGTTATTTTTTTTAAATGAAGTAAAGAACGGAACATTTGATAATAAATTTTTGGTATATTTTTCTAACAAATCATAAATTTCATTGCTTTATTTGTTTGTTGGTTGGACCACTCATTTAAATATTCTATTTATTTGCATGTTTTCTTTCAGATTATTTCTGCTTGCTCTGTAGCCATTTTGATGCTGTGACAATGAAATAAAGTAAGTATATTTAAGTTGTTATGTGGTTTGAAACGTTGAAACGTTGAAAAATTGTGAATTGATATTGTATGTTATTTTGAATTTGTAGATATAAATACAATAGTTCACTGCAGTGGAATCACGAATTTATTTATAACACCGACACAAGTCTAATATTACTATTAAATATACTTTTATATTACATACATTATTTCATGTTTACATCACGTTTTAGATTTATATTAATATACCCTTCACCTTCATAGTTTAATTTATTTGTTCAAGCGTATATATTTTCATGTAATTATCAAGTAGTCTCCACATAACTTTAAGTTGTAAATTTCAAACGCATTTGTTGATATTTTCCTAGCGTTTTCCAAGTTGAAAATCATCAAACTTGGTCAACGACTTACTGAGATCTATCTAAAATATGCGTTTGATTTCTTCTTATTCTTTTTTAATGACACCAGCTGTCCTACAGTCCAATTTACAAAGTATAACTCTTATGTATAGTACTGGGAAGGTTCCAACTGAAAATAAGGGGAGTCCGTTCATATATTGCAAAGTTGTTCATCAGTAATATCCCATCTGTCAGTACCTCTTATACCTAAGTTTAATATGTGATATATTTCAAGTTACTATATGCTATTCGAATTTTTGTCCTTTGCGTTTCATAGACTATAAACGATAACATTTACAATACTTGTGAATCCGATAAGCAGCTTTGGTTTTTCACAACTTTATTTAAGGACCTCTAAATTGTATTTATTCCACTAGAAATATTGATGCGACTTGCTATTGTGGTAGTATTATTGGGATGACTCTGCTAGATTATTAGCCCAAAGTGTGTTTCTTCTTATAACACACGTTGTAGGTCTCTTCTCTTTTGCACTTCTTACGCTTACACTTATTTAAGTTTATGTATTATTTCAAGTTTATTGATGTTTCTTTCTCTTTTACAATGTTTCACATTATAAAATCTAAAATAGCGGTTTCCTATTTTTTATAAACTCCTATCTCTCCTAAAAGTTATTCTCTAACACATACATACATATGTATTATAGGTA
Source organism: Gymnocheta viridis (assembly GCA_956483585.1). Lineage (NCBI taxonomy): Eukaryota > Metazoa > Arthropoda > Insecta > Diptera > Tachinidae > Gymnocheta > Gymnocheta viridis. The sequence continues at coordinate 24,747,175 of OY101440.1, read as the reverse complement.
TATAGAGTAAGTAACGATTGTATTTAGATAGGCTTAAGTTACCAAGCCCTTTTCGAAATTTTGGAATAAAGCAAGCGTCATTATCAATCTACAAGTGAATGTCTTAGAACGTGTTATATTATAAAGTTCCATTACACTATTCATAAAAAATACAAATATGTATATCGTTATCGTATATTCCGTTGAGAGCTAAAAAAAACTTCGTAATTTTACAAAATCAAAGACAAGGAAATTTAAAGGATTGCATAGCCGTCCTTTATTTAATTTTGGTGATACAAGAAAAATGTGAAACAGTTTGAAAAATGCTAGATCATTTAAGGGTTAGTTCAGATATAGATTCTTATAAAAATAATAAACACCTTATTTGCTAATATTGCTAATGCATATCATCTTGTTAGACTGGCAAACTAAATATTAATATTCATTTAAAATTGGCGCCAAACATGTTTTTTATTCTCTATACAACTAGTATTAGCAAAAAAAAAAAAGCTGAGAGTGATTGATCTATAAGATTTTAAAATTTTTTTAGACTTGCTCTTTGCTTTTGGTATGAAGACCATCTCATTCTCATACGAAGATATCTACTGACGAGTTACTTGTAAAGTGGCTCCATTCCAAAAACCTAGATACGATGCTGCGATGGTATGATTTGTAAAGGCTAAAATTCGGTATAGCCCATGAAGTTGGATCACATTTACATAAATTTGACATCGGTAAGCACAAAGCAACAACAATGCGTCATACTTTTAATAATTTATGCAACAAATCGCTTATTATAATTGCAATTATGTCGATCGTTTTTATCAAACATATCAGTTCTAAGGTCCACATGGAAAGAAGTAGTAGCAACGATAAATAGGTTGCAAGTTACTAAGCGCTCAACAAAATTTGTTTATTGCCTCTCCTTCTAACACAACACATTTATTTTATTACTATGTGAATAAAATCCATTTTAGTAGGTGGCACCTGCTGTTGGTCTTGGCCTGCATAATTTCCTTAATTATTGTTTGATGTCAAATTATACAAACTATTGCCAATTTGTATTTTATAATTTGTTGGTTCAACAGAAATTCCACAAAAATTTCTTGTTTGTATAATATGTTGTTAAACAAAATGTACAGCCAACTAAAAATTATTATTATTATTATACGCAGCTGTTTTGTTATTGCTAGGAATATTATTAGTCTTTATTGCTTGTTTTCCATTTTTGTTTATTATTCTGCTGTTGTTGTGGGTGATTTGTGTTAATTGTTTGCAATTGTATGTTTAAAAACTTTTAGATGCGCATCAAAATGGTAAAGTCACTTAATTTTTTCTTTCTGTATGCAAAAGTACAAAAGGAATCTAAAAGCTCAATCGTTATGATTTTTTGCACTTTATTAATTTTGAGTTCTAATTTAGCTTTAACTATAATATTTGGATAATAATATTTGGATTCTAATGCAGTTAACTTTCAGTCATTTTGGTTCAAGTGTTCTTATCACACTGATGCGCACTTTGGAGTAACGAATTTTTGTCTATTTTGCTTACAAAACGATTACAAAAATACAATCAAAGTGGCTGGGCTTTTATGTGTGCGAAAAATTGTTGTTATAATTTTTATTAGTTTTCGTTGTGGTTTCTATGGGTTACAAATAATTTTATATGCATTAAAAATAGTAGTTAGAAAGTTTTCTACGATAGCGGTTGACCCAGTCAGACAGTCGTTTGTTTCCCACAAACGCACAAGTTCGGTAATTTATTTTACAACAAGTATTTGGAATGAATATAACTCCAGGTATTAATGTTTTGTGGACTTTTTGAAATAAATATTTTTAATACAATGTTTTATTTTTACAGACTTTTTCAATGATATTTTGAGTGGACATTTAATATTAATTAATAAAAAGAAACTAGAAAACTTATATTATATAATTTCCAAATAATAATATTTTTGCTAATGTAATATAATAATTTATAATTTCTACAAGTTCGTCATTCTCATCGTCGTCCTTGTCCAACATAAATGGACTAGTTTGGTTCCAAAATTTCCTTGGTTTTTTGCCGTTCCAATAAGAAGTGGAGTCACCTTCTTCAACGAACAGTTATTCTCTGTTTTGAAATTTCCCTCCCGTAGTGGTTGCTTCACCAGCATGAACAAATTTTTTTTCTGGATGCATATTCCAAGACATGTATTTTATCCGCATTAAAAAATGTTTCATATGTTAAGCCCTTTTCGAGTGTAGTTTTCCGCAGCTAAATGGCTCCACTAAGTCTTCTCTTCATAGTAGCTTTTCACCAGACTCTTAAAAGTCATATTCCATACTACATTTCTTAAATCTGCGTAATCATCCATCACTTGCATTAACTCCACCGGTATACGGTGTAGTTCTAGAGCCTTTGCTTTTAATCCTATTCCATTTACTGGAATTAATTTTTTTCATTATCTTAGGAACGACCAAAATTTAAATTTTTTGACTTTCTCTTTTCTATTACCCATATTTCTTTGCACTAGCAAACTCAACTAAAACTCCATTAAAAACACATTTAAATTTATACGCATGATCAAATATATGAAAAAGATGAGGATGTGCATACATAGAAAAAAAAACACTGTAATAAATTTAACGAATAATCTTGTCTTTTCGTCTTTGTTTATTATTAATACACAAAAGAATGTTTTGCGGTCATATATTCGATCATTCGCTATATTGATCATAACAAACTAAAATATTCGTTAATCTCGATATAAATAGGCAAAGAAAAATTTTAGATACTTTTTTCTCCTTTGTTTTCCAACCGATTTTTTGTTCATTCATTAAAGGTTAAATATTGTTGAGCTTTAGTGACCTCACTATATATTTTTTAAATCGGTTTATTATTAAAGGAATAAAAGGCTTTTAAACTTGACACCACTACAAATGCTAAACAAACACAAGTAAATGCACTTATGTAAGTATTGGTTCAAGTAAAAACATAAGCAAAGCAATGAGAGTGGTTAAGAGTACCTATGTATGTATATGCGTAATAATGAGTAAAGTTGAAAGAGATGAGATTTAAAAATGGATGTACATGTTCATTACGTATGTCAGGTTTGTATGCAATTTTATTTTGTTTATTGTTTTTTCCATGGGAAAGGGAATGAAAATTGAGGTAGTTTTTTCTCTTTAAATTTATGCAACTAAAATAGGTATACATACGTAATACAGACGGCCAAATTTCGACCACTAGACCCACTCTAGTATTAAAAAATGCCCATTCGTTATATTGCGAATTCGTTAACGTGAGTATTTTTTATACCGAGCTTTGACTGTATTTAATGAATAAATTTAAATAAAAGATATTATTTTAACTTATTTTAATATTTAAATTGCAGAAAAAGTGCGAAAATTTTATATGAACTTTAGTGTGCCAAATATTCTTTATTCAAGTTATAAAAGTCATAAACTTCTACAGGAATTAAGTGAAAATGATACGTAACATTTGCAAAGCATTTGTCATTTGTTTTGTCTTTTCCAAAAAATACCGTAACATCATAAGTTCACTGACAAAGAATATTTTGCGAATGTTCTTTAGTGGAAGTTAAAGTAAGTTATTTAAAACTCTAACTCTATAGAAACAATTTTTTGTGTCAGTAACCTTAACTTCGTTTCTTGCGTTGTCATCATTATTCCGTTCATCGCCATCTCTATTATCGACATTACTAGCAGATAACCAGAAAAAATCCTTTTTGTAGTGTTTTTTTCACATTCACGCCGTAAACTCTTTTCATTTAGGCTGAATGTTAATGTAAGTATAACTAGATTTTAAGATTAAACTGCGTATCATGCTGTTGCTTTCACAGTCACTGCTTGCCCTTTTCCAGTTCACACTGATGATGTTTCCTTTTTTTTCTTATTTTACACTCGGTCCCGAACTGTTGCAGATTTATTTCTTGTTTGTTTATTCCACTTGGGTGTCAACATGTTTATAGGATAGAGCCAAAAACTCACTTTTTCTTTCATTCTGTGTTTAATTTTGTTCCTGTTTTGTGGCTTAACGGTTTTCTCTAAAGTTGCTTTCAAGTGCCAATAACTTGTATGCTAAGTTTATAAGTGCAGCATCTTCTGTTATAAAAAAAAACTTTTGGTAGTAGTTTCAGAGTTCTCTTGTTGCCATAGAATCGATTTTATAAATTTTGCCACTATTTTGCCCTGTATTACAAACATCTTCAGGCGTTCATAAGCCACACTTTATACATTTGTATAACATGATACAAGGAATACAAGATAACGAATTAAAATTTTAAACCATTGATTTTCTGCGCATCTACCGCCAATTACGAAACACACCTATATAATAGTGGGAAATTTTGTTTGCATATCGATTTTAATGAAAAAATTTATGTTTTGTTATACGTTTGTTTATTTTCCCACTTTCGTGGTCTCCAACAGAAAAGAAATACTAGACATTACAAATATCAGCACGAGACATGTTATTTAATTTAAAATTGGGAAGGCTCAAAAGATTGCTCCTTCTCTGACCACCGCTATATAGAATTTTCTGTAAGCAAAGAGAGTAGAAATACCTAAATAGAAGAGGAGCAAACTGGAAGGCATCATATCCTCGACAATCTAAATCCTCATCCTCTGACCACAGAGCAGTGAAAGACATTGACAGGACCGTAGATAAGCTGACTAATGCATTTGTGGAAGCAACAAGTAGACCTTGCAGACCATCTGCATAATGCCCGAATCGTAAACGGTGCTGGTGGTCTGCCTTAATAACCGAATTTCGTAAAAGTTGTCGAAGGCTTTTCATTTAAGCAAAAAGAACAAAACTTCATTAAACTTTTTCAAGAACCAAATCAGCAACGCAAAACGCAAGTCTTAGAAGGAATTCTGCAGCAGCATAGAATGCACTTGCGGCACTTGTAGACAGCGAAAGATCCTAGCCAAACAGCCGTCAGTACGTACGTGTAATCCAAGGACTGATGGTAGCTGGACAATTTGTGGCTCCGATTCTCCAAATATGCTTATCATCACCAATTTCCCATGGTTTCCACGCCACACGGGAGCACGTCTAGCCGGTGTCCTGTATCCCAGCCCAGGGTACCAATTCTTTATAACTACTCTTACAAAATGTACCCATGCAGGGTATTCATACTGAAGTTGAAGTAGATCAGTAGATAGCAAGTATTTTTTATTTGAAAAATATCTGTTTGTTGGCTTACATATATTTCCTAAAGTGTTAAAATTGTGTCACAGATATTACAAAAACCCAAATTCATCTAGTTATCATTTCAAATCTATAAAAGTTTAAGAGCTACAAAATTTAAGTAGCTGCTAATGGCTTTTATAGTCAATTCATTCCTTCCTCTTTTCGAATGCAGGAAATTAAAATATAAGACTTTTTTTTAAAGAATTATTCGAATAATCGAATATCTTTTCTTCGTGTTTGCTCCAACGAACAAAATTTTTCAATTCAATAATAATTCAATAATAATATTACACCAAATTATAAATACTGCTTGGTATGATGAAACAAATCAAAATCTATTAATTGTATCTATGCAATTAATAATACTGTGCTAATCTGTATACACAGCGTTCTTCTTCATCAATGTTGTAGCAAAGTCGTCGGTGATGTCAAATAAATAATAAAAATCAGTACAGATTTAAAACGTCAGTGTTCCACTGTCGCAATAGCAGAGTTGTAATAATAGTTAATTTAGTTTTCTCACCATCTGGCTCTATACAATATTACTTTCCCAAGAAGGTAATAATTTTTACATTAAAAACTGTTAAAAACATAAATGATATTAACAACGTTGAAAATAATTTAAATTATTTGGAAAAATAAAACGAGAGTTTTAAATTTTTTTTTTAATTTTTTTGTAATTGTTTAACTAAAAAAATTAAAAACGTGGCTTCAGGCAAAAAACTAAATTAAATTCTCCTGCTTTGTAAGCCGAGTCGATTTAAAATCAAAAAAAAATTATCTGAAATTGCGCGTTCGGAAAGATTGGAGGGTCCAGAAGAAAAATATAATAATTAAAAATTAAAATTCTTTTATTTTATTAAATTTATTTTTTAAAAGTATTTTTTAAAGAAAATAATAAAATCATATGTTTTTAAATCACATACTTTTAAATAAATAACGCCAATTATATAAACATTTTAAAATGTACATGCAAATAAATTTTTTGTGAATATGATCAAATTTTTTTTAAATTAATTATTTATTTTCAATGTGTAATGAATTTAAAGCTGAATTCACCTATAAAATTTTTGTCCCGACAATTTTGTTTTCATATGTAGTTTGAGGTCTCTCTTTCTGAGAAAGAGAAATAATGTTGTTCAGACAACTCTCAACTTGAATTGGTTTAATTTTAATTTTTGTCTGGACAAACTTGATATGAATTGCCACATTATAGTGTTTCAAAAGTGGTTTTATAGCAATTTTATTTTTTAGATTTTAGATTTTCTTCTAAAATTTTGTTCTTGTATTTTTTAAATTCATTAATCGAGATTATCTCGATAGCTCTTTACAAAGTTTTTAAAAAATCCGTTCTGCTAGTCTGATGAATAATAAAATTGTTCTATATATAGTAAATTTTTTGAAAATAATTTCCTTTTATTTTTTTTTATTTTTTTTTTGTTTATATATTTATTTATTTATTATTATATCAATAGATTTTTACACCCTTACTGACTAAATATGAATAATAAACATAGAACTATATATAAAAATAATTGGTTCAACAATTTAGATATAAAGTAAGATTTCTCTTCAGTACGTCATTACTCTCAGATAAGTCTATAATATGGTAACATTTATTGAAGTTAACACATGCGCTACGAAAAGGATCATTATTAGCATATACAGGACGGTAGTATTTGTTGCCAAGAGTTCAAAATTGCGGGTAGGTCTTACAGGAACATTGAAGTTTAGTTGACTAAGTAGGAACTCTGTTTTTATACACAATTTGTCACAGATTTTAATTTTTTATTTATATATTTCATATGGCCGATTTGATATTTCTTAAAATTTTTTTAAATGAGTGCATCGTGTTGCGGAGAACCCTCAGTCAACAAAATTTCTTCCGAATAGAAATTTTGTCCGAAACAAATGGGAAATTAACAATGGAAATTAAGAATTTCATTATTTATTAATATTTCTTAAAGTTATTGAAAAAAAACTTTTTATTCTTTATTCGTTTAAATATTCCCATAATATTAAAGATTTACTCGTTAATTCGACCAAAAAAAAGAAAAAAAATTGACAACTCGAATAATTTCACAACACTAAGTATGTCTGTGTGTATGTAGTTAAAGTTGCCCAATTTATTTCATTGCAATAATCCCTTTTTGTTTTTTTTAGAAGATTGGTTCATTTAATTTGCGTTTATTTGCCAAAAGCAAAAATGTCGCCATGACAAAATATTTGGAAATAAAACGTTTGTAATGTAGTGGAAGTAAAATGTTTACAAACACACCCAAACCACTTACACTTGGATTCATACAAAGATACCAATTTAAAAAACCGAAAATCATGAATACATACAACAGACCAAAATACACCACCATCAACTACAGCACATTTCACAAATGCAATAAAAATAAGAAGGGCTTGAAAACATTCACAGAACCAACCAAACAACCAACATAATATCCATAATATAAACTATGACGGTAACTATTTAAAAATGCAATGGAAGTATGTGAATATTTTTTTAAATGCTAAGGATAACAATATAAGGGCCAGGAAAAGCGGAAAACACCAAAAACCAAAGTTAAAAAACATAGAGACTCACAAAAAACCTGCAGCATTTTATACTATAAAACGTTGCAAAAACATGATGGTAAATCATAAACTAAAATTTAGCTGAACAAATTTTTCACTGTTACATCCTTCAATTTTGTTTTTTTTTTTTTGCTTTAATTTTTGTTCAAGCTATTTTTGTAAATATTTGTATCCCCTCCATTCTTATGTGGCCTTTTCCCACCCCACCGTTCTTTTTAAGCACAATGTTTTTAGTGGCATAATTTTCTTTTTCTTTTTCTGAAATTTTCGCATTATGAATGAGTAATTTTATAATCATGTTAACAGGAAAATTCACACACAAACGAGGACAGGTTGAAAATTGTATACGACTATTAGCTAAAAATATGTTTTGTTGTTGACAAATTGTTTATTTACAGAAAACTTATCTAATGCAACGATTTTGGTATGATGTCTAAAACAGTAACGATTTCCGTTTCAGAAATTATATTTTTATTTCTTTTCAGTTTGACCTCGTAGCATATTAATACAAGCACAGACAAAATTATAATACATCTTCAATTCATTTATATTTGATGCTCTCATTGATTCTGACGAAGATGATTATTTTGCTCGCGTAGTTGCAATCAACATACATCATTGTTGAGAAAAGCTGAACTGGCTTAAAATGCTACGTGAACTATTCGTTTTCTTTTCTATAAATAATCATACTTTTCATTGAAAGTGTTGTTTAGATGGCAATGAATTGCTTTTTGAATATTCTTTCTTCATTATTTAAACCAATTTAGTCCAACGAAGACAAATGATTTTAAATATTATTTGGATAATTTGATAATTGATCATTTTCAAGGAATAAAAAAAGAAATTATTTATATTAATAAAAGAAAATTAAATTAAACTGTTTATATTTATTATAAATATCATTAATGTATACAAAAGTGATAAGCAAAGTGAAACAACTTTCTGTTTTCGAATGCTGCTACAAACCATTCGGTGTAAAATGGCAGCAACTCGAGCGAACATTAATTTTGATAATTACATTACATTATTTGAACATGTTTAATTAAGACATAAAAAAATTTGTTAAGCCAAAATCTGTATTCATTTAAATTTATTTAATATAGAGACTTTCAATAAATTTTTGCCTGTCAATAAATTTTATGCTCCCCTGACTTCATACCACAGATGTGGCAAAAAAGAAGGCAGCAAAAGCTTACACTGCGGTTGTGTTGTTATGATGGAGCTACCCAGCGAACACAAAATCAATCGTTTGTTATATAATATTCTATTATATTTTCATAAGTACTATTTCACACAAACAATGTTTAATTGTTCAAATTGCCTTTATACATTGTGATGCCTATTATGAGAAACGAATGTGATCGAACGAATTTTCGTTTAATATTTTGGCGCACATTCGATGAAAATATCGCTATTGTGAATTTCTCTTAATTGGAATATTCACAATAGCAGGTATTTATCAGCTGGCAATAAAGAAATATTGTATTATTGCAACATTATTACAGAAAAAACTTTATTAATTAAAATAACTACGACGAAATTATAGTTCGATGACTCGTCTAATTTAGCTCCTGCGTGATTTCCATTTTTTTTTTAACTGAACTTTTGTGCAAATACCGTTTGACTTTTGTTCCATTAGAGAAACGATCATTTCGAATTGATGTTTTGTACTTATATCCTTAGACCTGCATGAAATTAAAATAAAATATTTTACAACTGGTAAATTGACAAATACTTCATCATAATACGAATTTGGCATTCGATATTCGATAGCCAGCGAAGATCGAACATCGAATGCAACACATAAAAAGAACCTGTTTGGCTGATAAAAAAGATTGTGTCACTTGTAATAAACAGAAACTATTCAAAAGAAGCCACCAACGAGATTGATATACAATCGAAATTGACTATACTTTGAAGAGAAGTTGTTAAACAATAATAAAAAAAGTTTTAATATATAATTTTTCGACCTTTAAAGAATAATATCTTTATTAATATTATTCTTCTAATTGAGCTTGAGATCACTTTTATTATATTACTCAATATTTCGTTGCCTTTTGTGTAACTTCTTCGGGAGGATAAAACTTGATAAACAATTTAAATGACAAAAAATTATCTAATTTCAAATCAATAATTTAGAAAATGACAGTATCTTTCTTTAAAAATATATCTATTTTGAACTCAGCAAATGAGTATAAGCGTCGTAATATGTTAGAGATGTTACAGATAATGAATGTAACGTCAGATTTAAAAATTAATTTAAGAGCTGATGCTGATAGTGTAGCACAGAATCATAGGCATTTAATATACAATAATAAAGGAATAAATATAGAATAAAATAAAATCATATAAAATAAATGTTTTAAAATTTTAAGAATTAGTTAATTTTCTAGTTTTTCAAAAAAATTTTCAAACTAAATAATATATTAATAAATTAGAAACAACAATCCAACAACAAATTATCCTAATAGAAAGTTGCCAGTTTAAGGGCCTTCCTTCTTGATTTTAAAGCTTTCTTCTTTGACAGAAAAAATTTCAAGGGAAAGTTACGGGCAACCTTTTATAATTAAAAATAATTTTTGTAGGATTTTTCTATTTATTTTATTTTATTTATTTTATATTTCTATTTTTTAACAAGCAAGCAAGCACAAGTTTTTACTATTTATTTTCACTGGCACACTGATACACAAAATTAAAAGATATTTCATTAAATAAAAATCTTCAAGAGATCATAAAACAAATTTTTATTGTGAATTTCTGTTAAATTTCTAAAAATTCGATGGCTTTGCTTTACTTATACATTAAAGATTGAATTAATTGAAATAAATTTTTATATAAACTTGTAAACTTTATAAAGTGTAAAATATAAGGGGTTTTTAATTTTTTTTTGGATAACACTGAATCATAATCAATACGATTTATGCCTGAAAATTAAAGTATACATATTTTCTAAAATTTTGCGGAGAAGCATTTTTCGCAAGTTTTATTTACAAGATCAGCAGCAAAAACGGCAGAACTTATTTCAAAACTTAACAGCTTAGAATGGACGGGATCTCATCTTCCTAGGTTTTCACGTCATTTTTATGCAAACGCTCCAAAGCGCGCTGCTTTTTTAGGACAGTACAATTTTAGATTCATTTAATGATACTTAAAATTAAAATTTACTTTAACAATTTTTGTTTTTGCATATTGTTGTTCTTATTGGAGTTCAACAATGAATGCTTTTTTCTTATTTTATAAAATTTACTTATTATCCTTGGATAGATTGTAAATAAAACGAAAAAAATGATAATGATACTTCCTGAAAATAATAGTTAATACGTTTTAAAGTTCGGCATTGTATGCTGCCCTATTTAAAAAATGATTAATTTATGTTGTGCACTTGTTTTAGCATAAATATTTTACAGTTTTCTATAATGATTCTTAATTGCTATTAAAGGATTTGGCCGGATTTAACTGCTTTCAGGAAGTAGTACACAAATGTTTTACAGCACTTGGTTCTACATTTTCTACAGGTGGCTTTGTGTTACTTTTTTGGTATGATTTTATCTGAATTTAATTCTAAGCAAATGTTGCCACATCTTTGCAACCAAAATAAAACTAATATTTCTTAAAGTCTAAAGATATGCTACTAAGATTTATGTGACGTTATAGTGATTTATTTTTAATTCTATATCTTTAATAAAACCTTTAAGACCAAGTTTTTAGAAGATGCTCAGCAGCAGGCTCAAAATAAGCCGAAAGGGAGCCTAACAGTTCATTCAAGCTATACAAATTGTTATTGTTATAAATTTTACTGCAATAAAAATATAAAAATATTTAAAGTATTTTTTTTATCTGATGAACCACAATATATTCACCAAACCTTCTATGACTGCATTTTACATTTAACTTATTTTATATGTTTTGTTTATCTGTCGATTTCTTTACAGGCTTACATTTTTTTGAACATTCCAATTTGACAACATGACTTTACTTTCAAAATGTTACAAGCAAAACCCAAACCTAAAACTGGTAAAAAATTTTAATACTGCTAAGCTCAATGTTTGCATTTTGGAAATGCTGGCAAAACTAAAAAAATATCTACACAAAACATGTTTTCATTCAAAATCCCTCTTGTATCAATGGCGTATGTAAATAAAAATTCTAGCAGAAGATGAGTACAACACGTATTTGTTTGGCAGGGAATAACGAAAAAAAAAATAGCAAAACAAGTATGAGATCACATAGAAAAAGTTATAACTAATCTGTATTTTTAATGAATCCCATAGGAATTCTTTTTCCCAAAACTCACTACAATTCCACAAAACTATAGGGTTAGGGAAAAGAACATTTATGAATGTGATTATGAGCTGTCATAGTGACACACCTCAATAAAAAAATAAATATCTCGTATAGTTCATATTTTGACATTTTTTTTTGTAAAAAATTGTAGCTTAAAGTCAATGAAGAAAATTTTTCAATTTTTAAGTGAAATTGCTTTTGAGCCCACCTATTAAATAACCCATTATAACATGTATGTGAAGTCCAAAACGAAAGAGAAATAAAAATAAAAATCTTGCTTTGCTATCGCTGCCAGTGGAAATATTCATACATACAAATATTTACTACCGTTCTTGAAACGAAAGTTTTAGAAAAAATAATCTTACATGCTTTAAATACAAATGATAATATAGACTTATTAAGTGAAATGAACACAAATTAAGACTTCTTTCTGTATTTGTTCTTGATTTTAGGTTTCGGGTGGGCGATAAGTATTATGTGAACGAGTCTTTAATCGCTCGATAACGTTGTTCTTTTTATACAATATACGAATTCTTTTGTTGTTGCTCTTTATTTCCGTGTGTGTGTGAACAAATAAAAACCCTGCTGGCCAAACCGTGCAATGTAACACAGCCTTGGAGGATATATGTACATATGTGCGGCTTGCCATCCTACGATTAAGTTTCCTAATCTACTGTTTAAAGTAAATCGTCCTTTACGACAATTTGTCCTACATTTCCTGTTAAATCAAATATTGTTGAGACCAATCTGAACTACAAGATCCTACGTTTTGTCTATTATCCGACAAGATATTTATTTTCTGCTGTAGATTTTAAGATGTGGATGTAAGTTAAGGTAGGCGCGTTGGCTTCGAAACATGTTAACAATTGGTTAGTCCAGGTTCGTATTCCCGTCACCACACATCAATTAAGAAAATAATTTTAAATAATAATATATAACAATATCCCCCTGCGACATTTGTCTTAAAGCCGTCGTTAAAGATATCTTGACGTGGCCAGCTCGGGTACTTTGCATTATCGTCTAGCAAATTTGAATAAATTGTTATAAATTCCAATCTATGTTTATTTTCAGTAGTCAACATTCAACATACAGCTTTAATGTTTTTTTATGTTTGTACATATAATTATATATTTTCATTTAATCATTAAGTTGTATAGTTTTGATATTAAATGTTATAGTTTTTGAAACACTATTGCGTATAGCAGAACTCAGACATTTGTAATTAAACTCTTTAGGCAATGTCACACACTGGTTAAAGCAAACAAAGAGAAAAATACAAAAATAAGCTTAAACTGTGTATTCAAATCAAATAATAGGGGGAAATAAAATAGCAAACACAATAATACGTCTTTAACAAGCGCACACTCTTTGTGAATATATATGATCACAGTATATTTACTAAAAAGGTCTCCGACCTACTACTATCAATCTTAACTCTTCTCTAGAAAAGCTGTTTTATCGTTAGTACACAAAAAAGACAGGGGAAAATAAACTTATCAAAGTTCTTAAGCTGAAAGTCTTGAGCGTCTCACAAAGGATTATTTGATTTATTTTGATATAAAAAATCTAGCGCCAGTTTCTTAGCTGTTTTCACAACAACGTTGAAATCATTATCATATGTCCTCATCTCCTTCAAATTTTGCACAATTTTCTGTCTAAATTCTCGTCAATAGTGCTATCATGACATTCCTTTACTATTTGGAATAATTGTAATCTTGTATAAACTTCTCGATGTTATCTCTCGAAGTTAAAAACCGATTCTAAGAAAAATTTTATGCAATAACCCATGTTTGTATATTTATACCTATATTTAGGGAGTAGTCTGGTACATGGGTATCCCATGTATTTTTTATCCCATGTATTTCCTTTTTTTAATCTAGATTTCGTGAATAATGCTTTTAAAAATTACTATAGTTTGGTATGTACATATATTTTTTAACAAATATATGTACATATGTTATATAGAGCGCAGGAAAATAAAAAACTGTTAGCTACTACCGATAATAAGTATTTTGGGGACTCATATTTATAGGCAGGTAATCACATTGTGAAGTGTTAAAAGTAAAGTGAATAACATTTAAAATCAATAATTCAACAGACACAAACGATTATGATGTCAAAAAAGTATTTGAAGAAGTACCTGATGAGCAATAAAAATTAAATTTGAAAATTTAAAAAAAAATCTTTGAAATTAATGGCGCAAACTTTTTTTGTGTCTAAAATTAGAGATTCTAAATTTTATTGTAGTATAATTTCTACATTTGCTAACTTCACTTTTAAAAACCTTCTTCTTTTTTTTAAGCGTATAAATTCAATTTTTTTTTAATTTTCAAACGATTTTTTTCAACTTTAGTATCCAAGATAATTTATTTTTTTAATACCAAAAATAGATTTTGATTAAATTTTTCAGCGAGAAAATTAGTGTAATACCTTTATTCGTTTTGCCACAAAAAAGAAATATTATATAAAGATCTTGAAACTGAAAAAAAACGTTAAAAGCGCACGTAATTTTCTGCAATTTCCTGACTTCAGCAGTGTCTCAGAGCTACAAATCGCAACATAAAGTCTTAAAAATTTACAAGCTGATGTAAAACATTGTTGTGTATCGATCTGCTTACTTAGTTTTTATGATTTCTTTAAATTAATTTTTGCCTTTTTGGCCAACTTTTTGGCTCAAATACTATTCTATGCGCCGAAAAAGTAGTATCAGTGCAGTTGTAAGTGACATGTGTAACAAATTGTAGAACGCTTAAACGCCTACAACCCGTGAAGTAGGTTTTCTTTTGTACGTATTGCAAGCGTCATGAAAAAATGTGAGCTGTTTTTGATAGCCAAGCAATGCAAATTATATTATATTTGCAGTGTTATCGATAAATATCGATATATCGTAGATTACTTTTACCTTTTTTGTGCTAAAAAAACGTAAAAAAAACCTTTCGTAATCAATAATTTCAAAAGGTTTTGTTTGTTGAGTAGTTTGTAGCTAAAACAAATTCTTTAAAAATAGATATCGAGACCTGTCTCGAGTAATAACTTTAATAATTTCGTAATAAAGTCAAGAAATATTTTCAAGAATAAAATACATTAAAATTACTTTTTTAAAACAATTTTTTCATCAGCAAAATTTGAATTTTAGTTGTCGATTACTTTTACGTACTGAGTCTACTCTCTGTTATGTTTATTAATTTTAAAAATTTATTAAGCAAATGCAATGGAGAAGAAGCTAATTAATTTTGTGAAAAATTACAAGCTTTTAAACTTTTTTTAAGCTTATCGTAGGGCTCCATGACACGAAATAGTATGGGCACAAGTTCAATAAATTTAATAAATTATTTTAAACTCTCAATTTCACTTTCCATTTTACAAAAGTTATTTTTATTTGATGAAAATATTTGCACTAAAGCTGTACAAAATAAAAAACTTGGCACATAAAAAAGCATTGCAGGTAACTTAAAGCCTAGAACGTGTGGAAAGTATGAAAATCATAAAGCACGACAATGCATACAACGCGTGCTATGGACTTTATATAGTTGGCAATATTTTGAAAATCTGTCTTAAGTGCATCAAAATTTTAATTCGTAACATATTGTTGTCTCGAAGTTATCATCACGTATATCACAAAATCAAAAACCATAACACAAGAACACTTCTCCTAAAAACTCAAGACTTGAAGAGTCAAACCTGACTTGTGTGAACCGGCTCTAAGATATTGAACTTGTGCTGTGGAAGTAGTGTGAATTCGGATCGTGTAATCATTTTTTTTTTGTATAAAATATGGAAACTTCAAACTCAAATTCCCAAAGAAATTTTTTATTGGATGTTTTTTTTAGTGAATTCTTGATGCTGATATAGAACTGAATAGAAAAAATGGATATGAGGCTTTGATTGATTGTATTGCAATGAAAGAAAAAAATAACGAATAAAGACTTAAATTAATAAGAGAAAAACGGCGGAAGCAAAGTTTGTTTGTTTAACTCTGAAATGTATCATTAAGTCCCAATTCACACTATCCAAGTAAATAAGATTGCAATTCTCTTAATTCTTCTCTGAACTTTCTTGGCCGTTCACACAATGCAAGTCTTATTACTGTTATGTTTCCCTTTTGTGTACAAATGAAAGCAAAGCAAAGGTGTGTGTGTACTCGCTTCTTTTTCCTTTGTCTCTATTGTCTTACAACTAATAAGATATTTCGGGATGACGATATGTATATGCAAAAATTCAAAGCTAAACGAAACGCTGAGTAGTGTCGTGTTGATAGCAAAATAATGGATTATATATATTAAATTTTTAAATTTTTTCTACATGACCAAATCCATGAAAAATCAATCCCATTTATACGATTACGAGAAAACCTGGTTATTTATTTAGTTTATTGTTATAAAAAAATGCTTGAATTTATTTTTTTAGAAAAATATTAACGTATTTTTTAATGTTAAAATTTTGATACCAGTTATTATAATTATACACCAATAATTTTTTATAATATTAAGACGTAACCAATAATTAAAGAATATATTTGCTCAAAAATATATTTTATCAATATTATAAAATTTTTACTAAAATATTTTTTTCATAAATTTAAAGAAAAATGCATATGGAATTTTTTTTTATTGTGTTTTTTATATGCCATTTTGCCGTTCAATTCAATAAAAATAGGCAAATGTTTTATTTGACTTGGGGATATTTCATTCCAATAGAGCCTAGTTTTTCGCCGTATATGAATATCCTTCACCGATGGTGTGGCAAGATCTTGTTTCAAACAGTCCTACAGTATACTCATCAAAAATCAACTGCAACTATCTTCCGAAGCACTTTAGTAACCAACTTATTCTCCAAAAAATTGGTCATAGATTGAAAATTTCCAGCAGCAAAGAAATTAACGGAATGAAATTAAAAGTTTTTGTCTTTGAATGTGTTTTGCTGCTACAATCGATTTTAAAAAAAATTATTTTAAATGAAATTTATTTTGAAAAATTAATTGCATATTTTAAATAAATATGGCGTATAAAATTACAAATTTTAATGACTAATTTGTTTCATGAAATATTTTATACACTATTGTATCATTATTACTTAGCATGCACTTTTTAGCCTGACCATTTATTTTTAAGTTTCTTTTCAACCAAATAAGCAACTCTTATTAGTTTGTGGACAAATAATTTCAATAAAAAAAACCATTCAATAAAACCCCATCCAATATTAGGGAATATATTTTGTAATCGCAGTTAATATGAAACCATATAAAATACTGAATATTAATAAATTGTTTTTTTTTCACAGTTTTACTGAAATATCTGCATAAATATGTAAATATTCCCTAATTAAATTTGAGTATTCGTTTTATATTTAAATATTTTTGTTGATGATGGTAATTGTAATTTTATTGATATTTGAAATTCTTTTATTCTTACACAGAGGCGCAAAAACATTGAATTGATTGGCATAAATTATATATACATACATACGAATATGTATTTTATGTAAAGTGATATTATTAATTTGATTGATATTATATTATATGATAATAATTATTATCGAATATACAGGCGTTTCTAATAAGACGTTTGGTTTTCAATACCCCGCAATTTTAATAGTTGTCGTGCTCCAACCTGTAACTACTTGACAAATGTCAACTGAAAACTACGCCATGAATAAAATATGCAACGCTATATGCTTTAACAACATGTGACTGTTTCATGCAGTTTTTGATTTGGTAGGGTCATTGTGTCTTATCCTTTAGAAAATATGGCTGGAGCAACTGTTATGGTGAATTGAACGACCATTAATGAGGCGATCACAATTGCCCACCAAAATCTTGTGATTTAACACCTTTAGACTCAATTCTTTGGAGCATCGTTAGAGATGAGACTAATTAATGCCAATGGTACACAATCAATTGAAGACTTGAAAAATGGAATTCGTGTATAAATCAAGAACATGCAACCGCAAATGCGCGAATCGGTGATGGAAAATTCAAGAAAATAATACAGTCCTGTAGGCGTATCCTTGGTGGCCATTTAGCTTTAATTGTTTTACATTATTAATGGCATGCATACCTTTCGCTTTACTATTAAGTAAAGATTCCATGATTTCGAATAAAGGTACTAATTTCTTTTCAGTTCAAAATTAAACCTCTTATTTAAGAATCTGCTCCTCTAAATGCTTCAAACTTATTATGCCAGATCAATGATCTGTCGAAAGAAATATTTCTAATTTGCGCTAAAGAATTTAGCAATCACACTGTTGCTTCTTATTTAATATACATGAACTGCGTTACGATGTCAGCCTTTAAACAATTGGTGATGTAATTAACAACGGAAATGATGACGATTGTGCCATCAATAGAATTACACATCAACATCAGAGAAATGGACAATCGGAATCAATTAATTTTTATAAAAAACATGAATTGATGTGGAGAGGATGGACGATAGTTGTAGTTATGATGTGCATGTTAAAGGGATCTTTGCTTCTCATAGACATGAGTATTTATATTTATTTAAGACTGAGCCACACCAGATTAATAAATAATAAAATCTTGTTTTAATTTCGTAACAACTTCTTATCTCACAGACTGGAGCTCGCGTCTTGGACTGTTCCCAAGCCAGTCGACGAGTTTGCAATATCGGTCGTACCACACTCTCAAATATCGACAGCTACATAAACAGTATATGAAAAATAACATATTTATATGGTTTATTTGGCACTTTGTACTGCATGTTTTCGATATTGGTGCCAGATATGATGACTAAGTGTCATCAATATGTCTCATGTGCATGTACGCTGCGCTATTAAAATATTAAATATTAAAAGATAAATTACAAACTTTAGGACACTATTTAATTTTTCTGTTTAACGACCGTTTTATCTATTAATAATATACAAAATGTGGCATCGAATTGATGGCATTGCAGTCATACGCCAAAATTTGTTGATGACGTTTGTCAATAGATTGATGTTTGTTAATTATTGATGAAATTTATCAAAACATAAATGTCAAAATAGTATTGATAAGGCGTCATCAAACTGAAAATTTATTTTCCTATAAGTGTAAGGTGTACATATCCTTAACCAATTTTTAACCAATCCCTATTTAACTTGGACATGAAAGGGCTAAGTTTACTTAATTCATTTTTTATTTTATTTTGGAAATTAAATCATCTTTAAATGTGCTATCGGTCCGCCTGAAATATCAAAATTATTGAGTAAATTAATGGTAAAATAAAAGTTTTAATATCTTTGCACTGAACATGATAGAGTTGGCGTGACCAAGACACTATCATGGTTTTTCTTTAATGTATCAATCGTTACTAACAAATATTTTGTGTACAACCCCAACCCCTCCAAATTTGAAATATCTATTATGACTCACTAATTCTTGCTAAAATTATACAATGAAACCATGCCATGTTTCTTATTTCCCAGTAAGGCATTTATGGATAAAATCAACCATCAAAAGTGCGAGCATACATATATTTTATATACCATTTGTAATGATGACTAGATGTGGTTATTCAAATAGGACGAATAATAAATGTGACGTAGCAACTAAAAACTATCCCAGCAAAATTTTAACAGACACTTAACGTTTGAATTATTTTCTACACTTATTATATATTTTTTTTTAGTTTAGGCGGCATTTACATTCAGGGTTTTCAGACAAAACTTCCCTTAATTTCCCTTTTGAAGTTCCTACTGAAACTTATCAACATATATATATATATATATATATATATATATATATATATTCTAAAATATCGTCTTTGTTTTCTCATTCATAAAAATACAAAATCTAACATATTCATATTAATTCATCTTTACATCAAGAACTTAAAATCGGCCGAACAAATTCCATATACTAAATTTTATTTTATATGGAGTTTGACAGACAGGTGATATATCACAAATGTGTTGTTGAAAAGTTACATACATATATGTACTTGAATAAATTGACTTTGTGTATAACTACGAAAAATTAAGTTGAAATAAGAAAAATGTCAAGCTCAAAATGAAAAACAGAAATCGAGACTTTCTTCCTGTCCAGTTTGTTTCTCTACCCCGTTACACCAACAAACTAAAAACTAAAAACTAAACAAACATATGGAAAACTCAACGTCAAATTGGAATCTTTTATGTGTTTCGTTTTAAATTTGTAGATTGTAAAACTTTAATAATACAAAGTTTCAAACGTGACAAGACTAATTTTAAATAAAATGTATTATACTCTGACATAAGGATGTGCATATGTACATATGTATGTGAAAATATTTTCTGCAGAAAAAATTTAACCCTCGGAGGTATAACCAGGTCAATTAAAACCGTTTGTGATTGAAATTTTGTGTGCGAACATGTGTATAAAATGTACATATTTAAT
This sequence comes from Gymnocheta viridis, assembly GCA_956483585.1. Classification (NCBI taxonomy): domain Eukaryota; kingdom Metazoa; phylum Arthropoda; class Insecta; order Diptera; family Tachinidae; genus Gymnocheta; species Gymnocheta viridis. Next base: position 24,726,753 of record OY101440.1, on the reverse strand, counting down.
ATAGCCGAAGCCAAATATCAGCAGAATTTGAAGTTTAAACGTCTGTATTTTTTTGCAATTTTCCAAAAATATAAAAAGTAAATATGTATGTATGTGTATGCCGATATTTTATATGCCTGAATACCGAAAAAGATGTTGGATCCACTGTTGGTCGCACTATGCTCCTACATACCCAAAAACGAAAAAATGTAGTGGTTCTCGTCTCAACGGAGCATTATAATTCCGCCGTAGACTCATCCAAACCATCGCAGAAGCCATTTCAAATATTATATTACAAGAAATACAAGTCGGGAGCGGACACCATGAATCAGATGGTTGGTGGTTGCATTTGCAAACGAGCTACAAACCGATGGCCGTTAGCCTTGTTTTTCAATATTATTCATGACAAGTTGGGGCATTTCAAGCGAAACGATAGAATACGTGTCTTCCTTATGGATCTTGAAGAACGGCTGGTGATCCGTCACATCAGCGAACAAGGAGCAACGAATCCAATTTTACGATGCCGCGCCCTATCCTCTTCAAGTAGACCATCGTGCTCCGATATGCTTACAGCATTCACAATCCAGGTACTCGTGCCATGAATGCCATACATAATATTTGTTTTGTTATATTTAAAATAGAGTAGCACCTTAACATTGTTTTGTTGTTAATTTTTTGTTTTTCCTATTTTTCCTAGCATAAAACTCATTTACATACACATTTAGAACACCTGGCTATGTATTCCCACACAAATCCCATAATAGGTCTGCACAGACCTTGTTATACCGTTTAGAGCCAAAAAATACCTTTACCTCGAAGGGTTAAAGAGATATTATAAATTGTGTAAATATGTAAATATGTCTGGAGGAACTCTTCTAGTAACATTAATTGCAATCGCATCCTGTACATTAATAAAACCAGAATTTATGTTGCTTTTTTTAACTGGGGAGTTTTTGCAATTTTCAAATAAAGCAAAATCAGTAATTAATTTTTTTTATAAATTATAAAAAATATTTTTTTTAATTCACAAAGAAAATTAATCACTTATTGTAGTTTAATTGTACTCGTATGTATTATTTTAAATATGGAATGATTATATTTTAGGTGACTTTGTAAGTGTATTTTTGCTGGGATGTAGCTCTTTGGTCAAAAGAATTTACTAAAATAGGTTTTTGATGTGGTATCTATCATCATCTAGTTAGTCTTATGTATTTCCAAAGGCAAAAGCTTGAAACGCACATACATATACATACATTTGCTCAGTTTAGTAAAACCAATCTGAAAACTTAACATCCTGTTGGACACATAACAATAGATGGCTTATCGGTAAGAAATAAGATGCTGGTGAGAAGGGCAATGACTTTGCGCCGCATGTGCCACAGATCAATATTGACTTTGCTGAGTTCCAAACAATTTATTTAAAATATTGTTTGGCCTTTAAATTAAACCAGATTTTCGTCTTGTTTAAAAGTTTTTTTTTGAGGAAAAATTTTTGTTTACAGGTATTATAAACTAACTAAAGTACAATATTATGAGATTTTATATAAATATGGTACAATAATGAAATCTTATTATTAAATAACGAAACGAAATTTTTTACCAAAACATCTTACAAACTTTAGAAATGTTATAATGAAATGTGGTAAAACAATCACTAGCAACATTATTTTTTATCGAAAGATGCGCAGGAACTGTTTAGTAAATTTCTTAATGTTTCAAAATCAGGCAAACTGCATTTTTCATCAAATGCCATCGATAAATCATTGGCAAATTCGTTTATCTTTCTGTGGGAAATATTGTGGAGAGATTATTTATTATTTTTATATGTTTTTTTTAATAACCTGAAGCTTTTTGTATGTGTTTTCGCAAATTTGTGAAACCAGGCAGGGCACACGTAGGTCAGGATCGGTCAAATACACTTTAAAGATGTTCTTATTATTATGGCTAAATTTTAAAGTGTTTTGATTCCAGTTCGTGAAATTGAAATTGTATTTCCTTTATGTTAAAAATTATATAAATAAAATTTGGACCAAATCCAGTAACTCCTAATAGACCCGGAAACTACTTCAATATGCCTAGATCATTTTTTAAAAAATTCTTGACATAATATAAAGAGTTTTTATTTCTATCATCTCTAGCTTTAATGAAATGCAACATAATATTTTGCAAGCATTTCGTCGACACCTTTTATTTTTGTTGCTGCATTGTTGCTTAAACTTGGCTATCTCGGTCATTTTTGAAATAGTTTGTCATGTTCAAAATTAAATAACTTCCGATTTCGTCATCAGTTTTCAGTCAACATCTAACGAACAATCCTTAAAAATAACATAGATCTCATTTTTCAATTGTGATGACCTTTATATATATTTGCTAAAAGTAAATACAACAAAATCGCAATTTTGAATAGCATTTTCGAAATATTATGTTATTTATTTGAACAAATCGAAGAAAAAAATCATATCGAAATGTAGAATTGTTTTCTATGTTTACATTTTTAAAAGTTATGGATATAATATTAGAATAAATTTTTTATACGATTTATATTTATGTCGGATGGCCCCAACAACTTGAAGCAGCAATTGCTTTTCCTCTTCATCAATTATTACTATTCTGCTAAAATCTTGAATGAATGAGTTTAACGACTCTCTCACCAGTATCATTCAAAAAAAATAAGTCGTTAGAGAATTTCCAAGTTTCTGAAAGGATCATAGTCTAGAAATTCCAGAAATTCATTGTGTTCTCTGATACAAATTCATATAAAGAGAATTTTTGAAGGTCTGCTAAATTCGAATAGTATCGGCAATTTTTTTTACTTTTACAAGTGGATGCTTTAATTCAAGTTTTTTCACCATATTACGTTTTTCTTCAAAATTGAACTGACTTTCCACGATGTCAAACGATATCGTTCTTTTGTGAATTGCATTTAAAACAAAAAACGAAATTCGAACTAATTCCTGCACCATAGGATGTTCTCGTTACAGTTTTTCAAACTACAAACTTCAGATTTTGTGTCGAAAGTTTTTAATAATTTACTTTCTAGATCTATATTGAAATCGTTTGCGAGTCCATTAAAAGTTATCGGATTTACTCCAACATTGTAATATAAAGTAACAAAAATCTGCCTATCGGTTTTCGAAAATACCACCTTTGAAGAACGCACCTAATACAACAATAACTTATTCTTGATTTAAAATGTGAGACAAAATATACAAGAGAATAAAATGCCATTAAAATACTTTTTACTATAAAAAGGATTAAACTTCTATTTATGCATATAGAAGAAAATAATAAATTTTTTCTTTGTTCTAGTTGTGCTCTTAATATTTCATTCCCTAATGGGTGGGTTTAAAGCTATAGAATATTTTTTCTTGGCACTCAAATTAAAGCCAAAGAAAATTAAAAATGTTGTATGTAACTATTTTTAATCTATAAATTTGTATGTATATTATCTTGCTACTCGTTTTTTAATATAATTAATATCATACTAAATAGTATTTTAGTTTTGCAGCCAAAATACTATTTGTTAAATTTCTACATGGTCGTTTTTTGGAATGCGTTTCTATGCCCTACTCTGACAAAAGGTAAAAAATTTATTATTTGATTGGTATAATTCTTGTAACACCTTTATATTAATGTCAACAAAGATTTATTCAAAATATCGATAGACTATGCAGAATTTTCAAACTCAATATAATTATAAATATTCAGTCAATTCAAAGTTGAGATTCGTTCCATTAAAATTTGAAAGTGTTTATTAGTGCTCACTATACACAATATGTTTCTTTATTTACGAAATCACTAAAAAAAAGTTTACAAAATCTCGGGCTTAATTTGCTTGATATAACCTGGAAATTATCGAAATTTTTTTTTAGTTTACTCCTTTTCCTATGTAATTTCTAAAGGAATACTTATTACTTTGTGAACTCAGTTAAAAAAATTTATAAAAATGTATAAAAATTTTTCATTTGAGAGGAAAAGAAAAAATTTCCCTCAAAAAAAATAAAAAAGCCTTAAAATTTAAAATTGTTAGAGCTTCTCTAATAGAATCAATTCACGTTTATTTCAGCCTTCATTAAATATTTTTGGGAAAATAATCAAAAGAATTATAACTTTTTTAGACGAAGCGTCTTTAATAAAGACAATTAAAATGATTACCTAAAAAAGAGTATTTAGGAATAATTTATTATAAGAAATTGAAATTATATAAAAAAACTTAAAACCTATCTTTGGAAAAGATTATATTACTAATCTGCTCTTTAGATGTGAATCATATTTAAACATCTTTGGCAAATTAATTACCTTGTCAGCGCTCTTGAACATATTTTTGGGCCCGATATAATTGCCGAAGAAAAAATGGCTTTTATTTTTTTTAATTAATTTAATAAACGGGAACAGATTCCTATATCCAGACAAGAAGATCTGTGTCTCTGACCAGAGGCCGTCTAGACAAAAATTTCTTTGCATTTGCTATACCCAGAGTATAAAGTACTTTAACGTCAACAGATGTCCGTTAAGTCAAAGACCCTTAACCAAGGGAAGCCACTATTAGGCAAACGCAAACAAGAAAAGCCCAAAATATCGAACCGGCTAATCCAAACATCGATAAGCCGACTTAGTCCAAGGCTAATCAAATACCTTAAATATGCAATGAAGTTTTTTATTATGCACAGATAATAGAACTAACCAAAAAGTACTCAAAACCTTCCAAAAGAAAACCATGTCCAATCGCCCAAAAATTTTTTAAATAACCTAAAAATATAAAATAAATAATCGTAAAGAATTTTTGGTCTTCTTTCAATATGAAGACTCATTCAAAGAATAATGATCCATCACTCAAAAAATTTATTTGGGCTATTCAATAGCTCATTGAAATAGGCTGTCGACTAGGTAAGTTCGCTAAGTTGTTGGTGATTGGATCGCTGGTACCATTGCGACTTTCTAGTAAGCAGTAGACAATTATGATGGTGATTGGTTCGCTGTATTCGAACTAAGCAATTTATACCTAGAACACGCCCCCGACGTTCCGCCAGTGAACTAGTGGGCTGAGCAATGGAGACAGGGCGACTATTTTAAGCCCTGTGAACAGGTGGGCAGGCGGAATTTGGTGATTGAATCACTGGATTCCTGCTGAACTAGTTCAACTCGCCGTCAGTGAGCTGGAGGGTAGCAGAGTTTTTTGATTGCATCGCTGCACTCTTGCTAAGCAATAGTCGCGGGAATAGCTTCGTTATGGTTTTTTGTTGGACCGCTGAACTGTAGCATAGTAGACTGGGTTAGATGGCTCCACGAGTGAAATCAGTGTAAATAATATACATTTTGATGCGCGACTCTGTGCCTTTCTCTTTTTCTCGGGTCTCAAATATTAAATAAATTTTGGTGACGAAGCCCGGACAATGGCGAGTGATTCCCCAGTTGAACAAACATCATTGGGCGATCCTTGATTTTTATGTTCTAACCAGTATTCGCACAGCTTCAAACAAAGGAACATCACCCAGCACAATTTGTAATGACTTGAGTATCAAGTGAAGCATTTGGGTCTTATAACATAGATTCTAGTTTTCGTTCATAACGAAAGATCGCAAAAATTTCATAAATGTCAAAAACTTCATACATAAGCGAATGAACATTTTTCCGCATAAAATCTAAATATTTAGGAGCACGAACAGTGCGACAGATTCACGTGAATGTATAACTTCATATTACATGTGAATATCGAAAAACTACTTGCCAATGGACCAAGATCATAACTCAACGATGCTGCCGGGCTTAAAAAATTTGTTATCATGATACGTCCAATAATGGTTTCGCTGCGTAAAGATGGTGCGCCTAAGCTTTTTTTCTTGTTGGTATGGGGATTTTTCTGAGTAAAGCCTTTCAGCGTAGTCAGTTTTCAGCTGCTCCAGGTATTTTAATAAAGAAAGTCTTAACAGATACAAAACGGATGCAATTATAAGTAAGTTTTCATTGAATTTCGCATTCCTCTATTTTGAAACCGATTTTGAAAGGAGTTTTTTTTATTCGTAAGACTTTGCTTGCAGCATGGGCGATGTGACCACACTATATATTGATAAATTCATAACCGTGCCAGCTATGGAGCGATTGAAAAAGGACATGCTTAAAATATAGACTAGAAATGTATTATGTCGGACTTCAAACTTATCCATCATTTTGTATGTTTTTAATCTGTTTAAATCGCTCTTCAGTAGCAGAAGTCGGTTTTTAAGGAATTTTTGTCATATAATATAACCCAATTTTGTAAGAGGATTTTTCAGGCAATGCTTCTTAAATGTTTCTTGAGCGTTTTCATTTTGGGTGGCATTTCATGCACCAGAATACTGACACTAGTAAAAGTTACAGTATGACAACAATAACTCGGTTACAAATTAGCTGTTACGAAATTGTCAGAACAAGTCTCTATGAAACTTGAATTTGTGTTTTTACAGATTTATATATAAATATTTATATAGTTTTTTAACTAAAAGAAAAGCATTAAGGAATATACGTCGAAAATTGAGTTCCATATTTCGAAAAAAATGCATCAAGAAATAAAAAATGTATAAGGAACTTAAAATCTGATAAGTATCTAAAGATTAAACGTGCTGTAATATTTCCCAGTAAAAATATTTTTGCCTCTAATGTATGCTGCACAAATGTCGGGCTTCCCCGCCTGTACTTTTAAACGCTTTTGATATCGCACTTGAAATTGTGCAAATTAGAATGGTATCAGTGCCAAGAAAGTTATGTACATTTGTATATTCATTCTCTAACGTACATTGAACACATTAGTTATAATTATAAATAACAAGTGGGTTGACAAAAATATAATTATATATAAAATAAAGAGGGTGGTGTTATATAATGTAAAATAATATTCAATTGAAATAAAATTAACTTATAAAGTTATGGAAATAGTTTCGGATTTCGGGTACATTTAATTTTACACTTTCTCTATGTGAAAATTGTTGTTAAAAATAAATTGGCAGAATTAATCTTGTATGCAAAGCTAAATGTAACGGGTAATCCAAATGCAAGTATCTTGCTAAATCATTTTTATTTTGACATTGATAGATTTTTTCAGTCACTATCAGAAATTCACTGACAAAATTGAGTCGTTTCGTTATGTTCTGCTTCTATCAGCGTACGCCGACAATGGAAATAAATGCCAGCAGCGTAAAGAAACCGATAAAGCTTCTGCCTTAATGGATATATTTTTAATGCTGAGCGATAATCTACATAGCAATTATGTAGCAGGAGCCATTCTAACAGATGCTGGACAATTGTATCCTTTCCGTGGTAGAACTTGTTTTACTCAATATATACAATCAAACCCCGCCAAGTATGGATTAAAAGTATGGTGGGTATGTGACTTTGTCTCCTCTTATCCAATTAAAAGGCAAATTTACACTGGTCTCTCAGCATCCGTTGAACGAGAGAAAAACGTAGGCGAAAGACTAGTAAAGGATTTGTGCCTCAATCTTTTTCGTCAAAGTGGACGGAATGTTGTTTGCAATAATTTCTTTACCAGTTACAATTTAGCGAAAAGTTTTATGGTGGACAGTAACTAATCGATGTTAGGTACAGTAAATCAACGATGTGTTTTTTTACCACCGCAATTGGTTATTCTGAAAGGGCTTGACTTAGAATCAACTATTTTTGGTTACAGCAACAATATTTCCAGGTGTTCCTACATCTCAAAAAAATAAATAAATCAGTTTTAGTCCTTTCTACAACGGATAATAAAAGCGAAGTAGAAGATCCAAGGAGAAATTCACTTATGATATTGCACTACAACAAATAAAAAGGTGGAGTTGATAACATGGATAAATCTTTAGCGGAATATTCCATAAAGCGAAGAACGAATATATGGCCTTTGGCGTTCTTCTACAACATCATAGATGTGGCTACCTTTGAAGTGTACCTTATTTATGTTGAGAATTACCACAAGTCATCGTAGTCGTCGTAGCGTATTGCTACACACTCTCAGCGAACAACCGGCTAACCCTGATATAGAAAACAGAGCCAAGAATAGCTACAGCTACTCGGAATTCAATTAAAGGTTTAAATTAAGGTCCTTTGGGCGTTGCACCAGGAGAGCACCGGCTACATATGTACCAAACGTCGACCAAACAGGAATCTTGCTCATTATGCTAAAACCATATTCTACAGAAATTCCGCAATAAATAATTGCTTTTAAATATTATTCAATAATTAAAATTTTAGCTTATTATCTCTTATCATTTCATTGAATTATAATTTATTTTATTTAATTTTTTTATATTAACTTTTTTTTTACTGTATTGAAAACTCTTATACCGTTTTCTTTTCTAAAAAAAATTTTACATATCTTTTACTTTTTGTGAAAAAAATTGATATTCAAAGTTTTCTTAAGACAAAAACTTTGCCTCGTAAGTAATGATACAATAATTTCTAATAAACTCGCTATTTCAAAAAATCATTATTATGCAAATTTTTCAAAAAGAAGGACAGAAGATGTTGCACTTTTTTTTAGAAAAGAAAACACCAGTGAACTTTATGAAATAAATATAAAGTATTATTTTATTTCCATTTGTTTTCATAGACTGCATGAAAAATCGCCCAAAACAAAAACGCCCAAAAAAGTTTATGAAATATCGCCCAACTTAAAAATTGCCCAAAAATTATGAAATAAAGCCCAAAAAATTAAATATAGCCCAAGAATTATAAAAAGGACCCAATATAAATGAAAAATCATCCACAATTTTAAATATCTGCATGTCAAAAAAATTACGTTAGCAATCTTTTGCATGAATACAACGTATATAGATGAGACTTTCTCATCTATCTGATAATGTTCTTCATTAGTTATTTCTACTGCAGATTCTGTATCAGAAAATTCGTTCTCGAAAATATATAGAAATTACCACGTTGAAAAAAATGCGTCCTAATACTCCATTATAAGCTTCAATGGCTGAAGTAGATCTGGTACATAATTTATACACTGAAAAGTTTTCTGGTTTTACCTGTAATAATTGAAAACAAAAATATAACTTCATTTTGTTATAAGGGAACCTTAGAACTTTGCTTTTTGTATCCATTGTTTATCAAGATAATTGCAAAATTGTTGGAATTTGCAGTTCTCGTTGAAATGGCTTATTTCTTTCTTTATAAGTAGAAATGACGCGGGTATAATTTTCGACGGTAACAATAGCAAACGCAAAATTTTATGGTAAACATCATACCCTCTTCGGTTGGTTCTTATGAACTCTGGAAGGTTTTTAAATTTTCGTGATATAATACGCCTTACTGCCTGTCCAAAATTAAATGAAACCAGCACCCATCAATTTTAACATGTGGGAAAGAGATTTTCTCCACCATAGTGTTGCTTACCAATGATTTTCTGCAGAATATCCTTAGATAGCATCGCCGTTTCGGGAAATACCATTGTGGAGAAAATTCATAATACCGGCTGAAGGCCGGCTACGTAGAAAAACTTTAGTAATAAATGTAGGATATCTTAAAATTTTTAATTAATTTGCAAAAACCGTGCTGCTTACTAAAGACCCTCAGCGTAGTAGGCCTTCGGCCGGGCTTTTGGATTTTCTCCACCATGGTATTTCCCGGGATTGCTCTGCATACTAATGATTTTCTGCAGAAAATCTTTAGCTAAATACTTGGTTAAACACCGCCTTTATGCAACTCATTGCATTTGTTTATCCAATTACTCCAGCGGTAGTAATGCAATTTTTTCATATCTTCAATTGCTTTCAGTTCTTTGAACAAAGATTCATGATCGCCATGATTATTCTGAACGAATTTGTTAGGTTTCAGAACCGTTCCAGTATCATTTAGAAACTCTAACCCAGCTTTACAATTTCCAGTATAACACATGTAATAAATTTTAATAGGAACTTTCGTCTTTAGCTTACATAAACTATTTTCATCTGTTAAATATATTAGCTTGCTATTAAATTTTTTACCGGTAATAAATTAGAATTTCAATTGTTCCATTTTCACTTGTTATTATTTTTATGTTAGCAAATCAACAGCTGAAATTCAACCAAGTAATGATAAAACATCAATTTCGTAAAGGAAAAAACTTGATTTTACAGCATACACCGTCAATTTTACGCATCAATTCAAGAATTTTTGCAAACTTTAATTATGAAACATCGCCCAAAATTGTGGGTGATATTTCATAAATATTTTTGAAAATACACCCAAAAATTATGAAAAATTACCCAAAATTTTTGGTCTATTTTTCATATGATATGACCCAAATTCGTATGCAAATATTTTGGGCGATATTTCATAAATTTTTTTGGGCGTTTTTGTTTTGGGAGATTTTTCATGCAGCCGTTTTTATATTCATACCCAGGTATGCAGCTGCTGACGTAACGGGTAGGAATGAAAAAATGACCACATCCAAGGTCTGATTTATCCAATTTTATTCAAACATCAGAATATGTTAGAAAACACTTCTAGTGAGGATATCATGAAATTTATGAGCGATACGATAGCCACTTTTAAAAATACATAATTTTTAAAATTCAAAACATAATCGGAAATGTAGCTGTTGACATAAAGGTTAAAAAAGCCTTGAAGTCATATCAAAAAATCGTGAAGCTAAAAAAATCAGAAAACGGCTAAATGTAGCCTCGAAAAACATGAACTGACAATGCTGTTGGTAAACGTATAACCATTAAGAGGGTTTTTATTCAACAAAATTCATTAAGTTACTTTTTATTATTTCATTTGAATTATAAAAAGGTTTTTTTTCTTCTCCAAATATCCATACTTATTTATTTTATTTGTAACAAAAAGCGAACTACACTTATTCATGATTTCTTTTAGCTTGGCTTTTGTTGGATTTTTGTTAGATGATGTTACATTTTATATATGTTTGTATGCCTAAAATGAAAATCATAATAAAAATCATCCTCTAAAACACCATAAAAGTAATAAAGAAACAAATTCATAACAGTTATTTAAGAGCAAAATAAAAGCAAAACGAGGTCCATTCATTGTGTTGAGAAAAATTTAACAACATAAATAAAACACACAAAAACAGCGCCAACATTATTTTAATGTTTTCAACAAAGTAAAATAAAACAATTCCTTTCAAGAAAAAATCTGCCAACTGAAGTATGAAATGAAATATCAACTTAAACAGTTTATACACTCGCAGGAAAAACAGGGAAATGGAAATAAATCCACAACACATAATCCACAATCATCATGGTGCTTACCACTCTATTTATCATCGTTCCCACCTTTTTGCCATTATGGGCAGCTCGCACAACCACAATTTGTAATAGCAAGTAAATGGAATTAATAGCTGTGAGTCCAACTTCTTTTACTTTCAAATAAGAACACCAGTCAACGCTGAAACTTTGTTATGCAAATGAAAAGTGTCTTTTACGATAGGAAGGTTTATAAAGAAGACAATGTATGCGATATAAATTGAAGTAAGATATATTATATTAAACTCAGGTAATGTAGAATATTAATTTTTTATTTGACTATAATTTTGAAGACATATAATTCGATTAGAACATATTTCAGGAAGGCAAACAATTCTTTGAAGCCCAAGTTTCAAAGAAATTTGCGCAAAAATTTAAAAGCCATTGACAAAATTGATGCGCTGTGATGTAGTATAGTGGAGGAGTATGTATCGAATTGTGACTTTTTAATGGAAATATAACAACAACAGGTCATCTTTGGGTAGTTGATATAATGTACCCATCAAGCTTAACTGCTGAGAGTACTTTAATAAATTTATCGTTTTTTAAGTCCAAAGAAGTATCTGTTTCAGCTAAACAGATAGTTTTCTTTATTTTTCTGATTTTCCCTTCCTTATTATTTGCGATTTCTGCACATTCTTCATATGTCGTAAACTTGGCTTATGCCACAGTAACTGAAATCGAGTTAAACGCAAATAATCTTATATAATAATGTAGTCGTTTATAAATGAAATGTTTTTGCCCATGTGGTTTGAATTTATAAATTTAAAATTATTTAGCGGGGCTTAGGCTTAACACTTTCGGATTTTTTATTACTGTCTCTTTGCACAGCCCACTAATCTAATTATAATTATCTAATGCTCTAAAGACTAGAAATCATCCAGCTTATTTTCGTCAACTTTGAAAAGCCACTGTACACTCCAATACCCGTCTATAGGATACTCCCGTAAGTACCTCTAAGAACGATTTAAAATTTTTATTTGATTAAATTTTTAGATAGAATTGTGATCTGAAGTATCAGGGCGCCTAAACTATTTTTTCTAATGCGGCAAAAAATTGATTGTGAAAAAAAATCGTCTTTACTGTTGATAATGTCTGATGTCATATACGATATTGCACACTATACAGTCCATGGACATTCTGTCACTTTTGAAAGTGTCACAATGTCCAATAATGGAATGTTATAAACAGTGTTGACAGGAACTGAAGGAAAAAGATACTGAATCGGCTTTTTAAATAGGCCAGAAAAGGCTAAATCACCCAAAAATAAAAGCTACAAAAAGGCTAAGAAACAAAAAAAAACTATTAAAAGTCTACATAGTTTTTAATTCATATAAGTCAATACATTACATAAATATCAGGTATTTCTATTGACTTCAATTCAGTACTGGATCAAAAATATAACAGGATATTTGTATTTAGGCATGATATAATAATTATTGCATCATTATTTAAATATATTCAACTAGTATATCTGTCTTAAGTAAACAAAAAAATATATACTACTCGTATATACCTTTAATATATTATATACTTTTATGTGCATTTATTATTTATGCATATAACAGGAATTTTAATTTCCTCATCGCCCGAAGAATCGAAACTATCATTTGCATAAATATCACGAGTCCAATAATTTTATTAAATCACCAGAAGTTACTAAATCATGGCAACATTTCTGTAACCTTTTGAAAGTACATTTTAATTATAGTACGACTTCTTTATATAGTTTTAATTATTTCCATGGTACTAAAAAGTTTTTCAAGCTCAGCGTTATTGAAAGGTAATACTCCAAGGTTTGTTCAATAAGATGTTTAATTCTCAATAGCCTACCATTTTAACGGTTGTTATGACTCAACCTGTAAATACATTGAAATTATTAAAATTCACTAAGAATATGGTGAAAATTTCGCGGTTACAGTTTGCATAACTAAAGCATTTTTGCGTCGTCGTGGAGCACCTCCTGAGCAATTGGTAAACTGATGAAATGTGAGCACTTAATACAAATCGTTGATTAGCAAAATTAAACTCGTGTATGTCGCTCAACTGAGAATATTGCTATTGTAGGCCAAAGTGTTGAAAAATCCCCAAATCTGTTCATTTCAAGTCGATCTTTGGAATCGGGCATTCCACCAACGACACGTGAAAAGTGTCCTGACCGTGTGAGTTCTCGAAGAGGCATTCATTATGAGTGCGATAATCTACTATTTACAATGAAACAAACATCCCATGGTTTCGCTTAGAAATACTAGTTTTTGCATATCAAAAAGAAAAATCTTATTGAAAGACCCTGTATAAATAGCCAAATACTAGATTAACTAAATCAAGAAATGATTTGTTTTACAGCGCATTGTTAAATTGTCACACCTCCACCCAAAACATAACTGTTGACTCAACATTTGCCCTTTTCTAACTTAAGAAAAGCTCTCGCCATTGGATTTTAATCAACGAAATTCTGTCTGCAGTATACTTACATTTTTAGATTGGATTAATTTTTTAATGTTTCAAGATGATTTCACGAGTTTAGTAGAAAAAAATTGCCTTTTTAATGAAATAAAATCGTATACTTGTATCACATTCATCTATGAAAATTAATAACAACATAGATCAAAAGGGGTAAAGTAAAACAATAATACAACCGTTAAATAATACGAGTGGCTTTTGAATTAAAAAAATATTAATAAAATAAATAACACTTTTGTTAAATTTACAACTAAAACATACAGCAACATAAATACATCTGTGCATAAATAACAAATAAAGTTATGTATTTCAAGAACATGCTGAACACATTAAAAAACATAAAAAATGTATAACGTGTTATTTATTCCTAATTTAAAAACTTATCGTCACGTAAAATGTTAACTACGTGGAACAAAATTTTTTTATAAACAAAAAAATATATTAACAATTAGCACAAACTTTTGCAATATTTAGAAATAAAAATGAGCCAAACCAATCCAGAAAGTCTTATGTACTTTTTATGTGTGTATGTTAATTTAGTTGTAAATATCTTTCCGAAATTTCAGTTCGAATTCTTGCTGACTCTCGTAACGCTTGTACGATTTGTTAGCACTTAAACGAATCAATAAAATAAAAAACAAGAAATTTATTTTTTGCTAAATAAAGTGATTTGCATTTTCTGTAACGATATGTATATTCATATGCATGTTTTTTTAACTCATATCTTAGCATGTAATTTGTTACATATGCTATAAACAAAAGCAATAACATGTAAAATGTTTTCTTCATCTTAATTTATAATTAATGATATGAAAACACAGAGAAACTACGAAAACTTTAAAACATTTTGATAACATTTCCTTAGTTAAAAGTTTTGCATATTCTAAAAAAGTATATATTATTTTTTTGTAGAAATTTGTAGCTCAGTTTTGTATAAACAAATGTTTTTACACTGTCCAACAGTGCTTCTTAAATTTGAGTCCGATGAAATAAGAGATGATGTTTTACAAGTTTTTCAATTTGTAATTCTGTTTTCTGTTTCAAAAAATCTTAGAACTGAAAATTAGTTTTAGTAATAAATTGTAAAAATATTGGTGTTGCATTAAATAGAGCAATCAGTAATATTTTGTATAATTATTTTCCCGTGACTCTAAGCAAAAAATAATGCAGACGGAAATTATACCGTTCAAGTGCATCGACTTTTGTTGTCTAGCGGTGTAATCTGCAGCAGCAATTTTATGCTACAATTTAAATTTTTGATTTTAATTATAGTCATATAGATATGTGTTATTTTTAGAGTTTTGCCACGATTTTATTTTGGTACTTCTTACATTTTTGCTTCAAAAAGTTCTACCAGATGTTATATGGCGCCACTTTGAGTTTTTTTTTAACTCCCATACGCAACAACATCTGATGTTCAAATTATTTAAATTTAAATTTAATAGTTTATGTTCATCTTCAATATTGAAAATAACGGTCACGAAACTTTCGAATACACAACAATTGTCGAGAGCTTAATAGATTGTTTGAGATTATATATTGAAAGTCTTCCAAAAAGAGGTTTTATAAAAAAAAGAATTTTCAAGCGAAATCATCTGATGTTTATTTAATTGTAAAAATGAGGGTGTGCCATTAATAATGAAAAGCAATATCACCCAAATGGCCGCAACAGCAACGCTTGCAGGACATTTTCTTCTTATTAAATTTTGCATCATACAATTGCAGCTGAATGTCCTCGTTAACTTTATGAAATTCAAATTTCAAGTCTTGAATCAAAGGTGGGCGATAAGAAAAGACCATTTCCTTCACGAAACTCTTAAGAAAATATTATAAATGTGTAAAATCACAGGACTCGGTGGCCAATTTTGATCGCCTCTTCGACTAATCAAACAGTCAGGAAACTTTTCACTTAAAAGAGCGATATCCAGCTACATAAATCATTAAATATCATTCGATACTGCAATATATTCAACGTTAAAGATCTTTTAACCTCATTTTTAAAAATTTACGGTTCAGTGACCCCGTTAGAACAAAATGACACCAAACAGCCAAACAGCAAGGATGAAGAGACTTTTCAGCAATAATTCTATGGTGTTCAGAACCCCAAATGCGAAAGTTATGCTAGTTAACGCAGCTTCCGGAGCGAAAATGGGCCTGATCATGCAATACATTTTTCGTTGAAATTCCGGATTAGTTTGATGCATGTCAAGGACCCAATTAGCAAAGACATGACGTTATGGATGGTCGGAAGGCTTTATCCAAAAAGATACTGTGTAACGTCGTTTGTAGAACGCAGAATAATAAAGGTTGAAGTAAAATGTACTATCCTGGGTTTCTCTCAAAACTATGGGCTACTATCAATATGCTCTGTTGTTCTTGAGCCACTTGCACGAGCTCTTCACATCACCAACTTGTCCAAACAGCTCAAATTTGTTCACCAGTTTCACAACTTCTGGCAGAGAAGTGGCTTCACGGCGACACAAAAATGCTTTAGTTTTGTATCCTGAGACCTCCATATTTTCTCCAGTTTTCTAGTGAATAAATTTTTACACAGTTGTTACAGAGTTGTCGTTCCATTTTTATTAAAGGTGTAATTTTTTCTCGGCATCTATCAAATAGTTACATGTCGGGCTAATGAAAATCAAACGTATTATTGGAACACCCTGAACAAGTTATTTTCTAATTAAAAAGCACTTGTTATATATTTTAGCATGAAACATATTCGATCATGCAAAATTGTGCATTTGCAGTTATTGAAATGCGATCTATATAATGTTACACTCAATCAATTACAGTCCACTCTCTGAGTGTTGTGCGAGATGTTGTAGGGAGCATATACGAGTACAGTGCTTAACAGGCATAATTTTTTTGTATAATGATGTGAATTGAATAACTAATTAATTATCAAAAAAATCTCAAACAGTAATGTCGAGAGCTCCCAGTTGAGTTCGACAAAATAAATCACTTTGAAAACAATAACAAACTACTCCTTTATTTGCTACAGTATGAATTGCAAAGATTTTCAAAATATTATTGCATAAATTTAACAAACGATGTGTGATTTAAAGTTTATCTCTATGAGAAACCAGCCTTTGTTATTATTGAAAATAATGTTTTTGGCAAGTTAAACGCAAATGTGTTTCTTTTTACTCATGTAACTTGTAATGCATATCATTATTGCAATGATTATTAAAATTTATGTTTACAACTGTTGCTTTTTATGTCTTTTATATTGTTTTTAATAATAAATTAATTTCTGTTGAAAATTTTATTGTTATGGATGTCTAAGAAACATTATGTTGTTGTTCCTTAATATCAACATATAACAATTATTATATGTACACATATATTTATGAAATAGTTAATCAAAAAGTGTTTATCTACTTCGCGATTGTATGTGCTTAAGATAAGACATTAAAACAGTAACGACATGAAACAAATAGCACAGTACAACACGAAAACAAAAAAAAAATAACGGAGTTCTTTCTGACAGTGGATTTTGGTATAGGAGATAAAAACAAAATATATTTATGTCATCGTTCTGAAAGATTATTTTGGAATTTAATTTTTAGGAGGGTTTATTATTCCCCCTTCGGCCTGCACTTGCAGCATATCGGTATATCAAAATAAGCTATATCTGAGGTGTGGGGTAAGTTTTGCATTTTTCTAGAAAATATTAAGGAATACTAAGTTCGAAATACTTGTACAATGTAATTCTTAATTTATTCAAAAATCAATTTAACGTCATTGCAAGGAATTACAGTTTTTTGGCAAAATTAATACATTGACAAGCTTTCACATGAAGCATCGTTATGAATAGTGAGAGTAATATTCTGCCCTATTCTGCATTTCGATTATGTTCGCGCATTCAGTTACGTTCGAATCGAAAAATTGTATTCCAAAAAAAAAAAAAATACCTAATCGAAAGAAAAAGAAGAATAGAGTATGCTTAAACCAGCTGCTTTGCTATGAAACGTATGAAATAGAAACAGAAAAAATAAGCAATTTTGTAAACATTGTAATTGGTAAATTGTAAAAAGTTAAATTTAGTGAAAAAATAGTGATAACTAGATAAAAAAAATATTGTGGTAACTTTAATTAAAAATGGAAAGTAAGAAAAAAGCCGAATATGAGCGGTATTCGCGGCCAAACTATTCCCCTGTGAAAAATCCTGCAGCGCCGGAGGTGATATTTTAAATTTCTATACATTATTTGGAGCTTCATCTTATAATGCCTACACTTCTTCTTTCGGATGCTTACTGATATTTACAAGCAATATCATCCTTAGTTGCCATCAAATTTATCAGCTTTTCATAGCGCTCAGGTGTTTTGTTTTTCGATATGCAATAAATTAAATACAGCTTTCAAATTTTACAAAAAAATATAGAATTTATTACAAAATAATTTTCTAGCATTTTATAGTTATATTTTATTTAATTATACTCTTTTTCAACCACAAAAACAATGATCGAAGGCTTTCCGTTAGTAAACAAACCACTTGTAAAAACGTATGTAGATACGATCGTAATGCAGAATACATACAAAAAAATAAATCGAAATGATACGGGGAACGGAACGCAGAATACCGAATTTGCAAAACGGAGAAAATTTTGATTCGAATCGAAACGCAGAATAGGTGTGATTAGTATCGCTATCATCTTCAAAATAGTTTATTTGAGTGAAAAAATACTTAAATAATGATTTATGTGTTAAAGTAACTCATACGCCATGATTGATAGGGAAAACTAATCTAGACAAGGCGATACCGATGTGGATATAATGCTATGAGTCCCATAACTATTTTGTAAAACAAATCCTAACAAAAAGTTTACAACGACTTAAATAGCTCAAAAAATTTTATTTAATTTAAAATTAAAAATTTAATTTTTGGGACTACTTCCTTTTGGTAAACATTTTCAGCAATAAAGACAATTTTTTTTTAATTTCTTATTAAATATTATGGATTTTAATATACGAGTATCTATTATTGTTAAACTGTAATAAAACTTTTTTATTTTCTTTACAATTTTATCATTGAAATAAGAACGAATTTAAACTGTGTAAGAAAAAACATGAATTAATGGCAGCGAATGCAGAACATCACTTTCCTTTTTTGGCTTAAATGTCATCCTGAAAAAACGATTGTAAATTGCCATTTAAATGCACTTCACACAGTCGTTAATATATATATTTTTTTCGAAATCATTCACTATGAATATAAAATTATTAAATTTGTATTAATCGAGATTGCCTCGATATCTTTTTTCAAAGATTTAAAAAACTTTTGTTTGAAACACTTAAAAATTAGGTTTAAGGTCTACTGATGATTTGGCTTAAGCACCAAAGAAATGCATGTATATAGGACTAGCTAAAACCCTCAACAAACAAAAGTTTTTTAAATCTTTGATGAATATAAAATGTTTATAATTTAAAGAACACAGATATCGCACTTGATCAACAAGAGGGTATTAACTCGAAATTTTAATTTTTTCACTTTTCTCCAAAACTTGCATTCTAATATTCATATTTAGCTGCTGTAAAAATTTCACATTGTTTTGTCTATGTTTCGCTAATGAAACGGATGATTTAAAATCTATTTTTCATATACCTTTGATGTAAAATCAAAAAGTATTTTGCTTCTGTTGAAAATTTTAAAATTTCTAGTTAATACCCTCTTGTTGATCAAGTGCGATATGTGTTAGATCAGCGTATCTGTTAAAATCTTTATGACAAGTCTTCCCCTGCCACACCTTATTTTTTAATGTATATCAAAAATAAAATAAGTAGCAGAAGGCTGTCATGTGTTAGGCTCCCTTATGGATATTATGGATAGGCTGTGAGGGAGGTACTTTGTTAACTAACCATTTTAAAATTATAATTTCACCATACACACATAGTCGAATTATCTCGCACTGCTGCTATTTTTGGAGCATATGTTCCGCTAAGAAAAGTGGCCACGTTTCAACCAGCACCTTTTTAGTAAGTACTAACTATTTTCACGCATTCTTTGCTTTTTCAACAATCTCTATTCGTAAATGGCAAACATTTCACTTAATAAATGATACTCCAGCGTACTGATATACATATATCGTGCATATAACGCGACTAGTCCAAACACGCATGTAAAGTATACTCCATAAAAGACTAAGAGTAGTCCAAAAGTAACCCAAATGTTTATAGAAAATTTGGTCTATTTAACATTTCGATGTTCTAGGCCTGGAACATATGGTCCAGGTTTGTATAACATCGGACTAGCCCAAAAACTACTCCATGTGATTAATACATGGACCACTCACAAATTGTTTGTTCGCTACGAGCACGAACAATTGTCGCATTGTAATAAGTTTTTGTTTGAAAATGACATAATCCATGACTGCATTACACAAGACCATGTTGCTTTTAGTCCTTTTCAGCTGTAATAGACCACGTAGTCCAACATTATCTTCAGGTTTTTTAAGCAAAAACGCATGTCTGCACACTTCTGTCAACTTTTAATTGCTACTTAACTGAAAGTTATTTTTTATGCTGCCTGGGAAGTTGAACTCTGCAATGCACTGTTTTAAATTGGATGTAGAAGTTGCACGATAAATGTTTATTGTTTATCATTTTAAGTTAAATACAAAGCGCGAGAATTTACAATGATATTATATTAAAAATTATGCCAACATCGTTTTTGAATCTGCCCAAAAGATTTAGATATAGATATCGGGGATGAATACAGATTTAGGTTGAGCGTTCCAAGTAACTCAAGACACAATACACAAGTTTTGTTGCCGGATCAAACCGTGCAGCCTTGTGTAATAACATTTCTATCATTTTCAAAATTCAGTAGCAATATTTTCTCAACTCATGCAAATTAGGCGCTTTTATTCAACATAAAATAATTTAATAGACCATTTGGATATAAAAATTTGATGGCTTATTTTAATGACTTTGATGCACTTTCTTAATTAATGCCATAGAACCGTAATTTAAGAGAAAATAAAAGTACATTTTAATATTTTTGATCTCTTTATTCGAAAATTCAAATCTTAAAACGTTTTTAAGAGTTTTTAACGTCTGTTTAATTAGTTGAAATCTTTTAATTTAAGAAATTTTTGGTAATTTAAAATTATTTTTATTAAGAAAGTAATATTTTCATTGTAAAAATAAATGGAAAATTGCTTGATCTCAGCAGCTGCAATGGCGTTTAAAAAAGCAAGAAACTAATAACATAAATTATAATGTAATGCCATATTCACTAATCGGAAGTATTCATTAAATACAACTAGAATGTACTATTAGTTACGTTTGTGAAAATAATGGAGATTGCAGCCTTTGCATCTACGAGTGTACCTCACCTCTCATATTGAAATTTCATACTAACCGAAATTGTTTTAACTTATAAAAATAAATAGAATCAATTTTCGTATTCTAATTTATCAAAAAATACGGATCAATAGTTGATATTCCTGGTCACTAGCATCCACCGTAAAAAGTGGTAAAAGCGAAAAAAACCGCTGATGAGATATTGTAGCGACCTCCAATTCAGTACTGATCCGTTATGGTAGTTTGATGACCAAAAATATTCCAATAATTTTTAGTTTCCTGAATTAAAAAAATCTTTGTGAAGTTATATTTGAGCTTGAGCCACATTTAATCTTTCAAGTTTTCAAAGACTTCATTAAACAACAGCCTTTACTAAAAAAAATATGTGGTATTAAAAAATTATATTTGTTCAATTCACAAGCTCGTATTAACGTCGAATGTGTTTTGTAAACGTCTAATTATACAGTATTGTATTTTTTTTGGTAATTTTCATACAAAAGTGTGTTATAATTAAACGTTTGAATTTCATGTGTCTTATAAATGGTTTTATTGAGGCCAACTATGGAAAAATTCTATTTGTTAGATCTAATTGTAAAAATCTTTTAAATATGTGATAAGTAAACTCCGAAAATAAATTCTTCTTAAACATAAATATATACTTGATTCATTTCAATTTCATTTGCTAACCATTTGAATCAAAAAAAGTTATTAACTACTTTGCGTAAAATTATAATTCCCATATCTGCTTTAATATTATGGTATCAACTGAATTGAGTGTCGACTATATTGGAAGGAGAAGATTTTAATGAAAACAAAATTCAAGAAGAAGCATATTGGTGGCATAAGGCATTAATTAATTTATTTTCTTCAGTTTCGCTTTTCATGTTTATTTTATTTGATAAAAAGAAATTTGTTGTTTGACATAAATTATTTACTCACAACGAATTGACTACATTGAATGGACATTTAAAATTCGACAAAATGACGATACAAGAAATTTGTCTGCTCACAAGCACGTAAACAAATATCGTATTTTTTTAAACGACAAGCCATACGTCTGAGTTTGATAATTAAACAATTATCCTTAGGACCATTATTACAACTTGCTATTAGTTAAAAATAGGATTTTGTCTGCCCGATAAATAGCTTCGCATTAATACAACTTTTATTTTTATTGTTATTGTTATTAATTGTAATAATATTTAATAGATAAAAAAAAAATAATAAATGAAGGGTTTATAATGCAAAGCCATTTATCGGTGCGACAAAATCCTGCCTTTAAGTAACGGCAAGTTGTAATAATTCCCCTTAGCATTATAACTTTATTACTTTTAGCAAGCAGAAATTGGGTTCCTAAAAGTTGTGCACGCTTTTAAAAAATTTCCGGCTAACGTCAGGTATTTTTCAATATTTAGAAGTTTTTAACCTTTTTTCATGACATTTTATTTAAAAAAAACAATTACTTACAAGCACTACAGCTCTGAAATACTATTGCAAAATTTTGAAATTTTCCTTATTCAAAATCAGCTTTAGTTTTAGATTTGTTTCAAGCTCTGCTAATCTATTTACAACTATTATTTCGCTCTCATTAAAAGTGGATTATTCGATTTGAGAATAGATAAAAATATGTTAAAACAAACGTTAGCAAGTTTAGTTAAATAATTTTTCACTACAAATTATAAATATTTCTATCCCATAGTGTTTGTTCAATAGAAAAACATGTTTATATTATGTAGTTGTGTTGTGTTCCACATAGTACATGCTAACACTTTTGTTGAAGCACGAAACTTTGTTGTACTCCTGTTTTTTTTTTTTTTTGGCACTTGAATACAAAAATGACACGAATACAATAAAAACGTAAACGTTAAAAAAACTTTCAGCTGCAGATTTACACACAGCCACTTACACGTACAAATGAGCTTAATATTCACTCAAACCGTCAAAGCACTAAAAGAGTCAATGGAAAGTTGTAAAAAATCATCTTGTTAAATATTGTTAAATTCACTTTTTATTTACGTACACTTGTATTACGAACGAGGAATAATGATTTTGTTGTTTTTCAGTTAACTCTGCCTTAACTTTGCTTTTGTATTGATTGGCATGTTAAGGTTTTATTTCAGTATGTTATAAACAAATACTCGTAAGCATTACAACAGTTGAAACATACTTGCGAAAAAATAACAAAAACAAGAAATAACTTGAAAAGTATCTTAAAGATACGAATGGGATTCACTTTAACCACTAATCCGTAGAATGATAAATAAAATTTCTACAAGCCTCAAATTTCCATTAGTCAAAAATAAATCTGATGACTTTTTTCTCACTTTTAATAAAATTCAAAAAGGAAAAGCTGTCCACAATTAATATTAAAATAAATAAGATTATCGCCGAATTAATTAATATATTTATTTGAAGGTTCACCTCCACCTCATTTTCGACGATGAATAGTTTCATTAAAAACAAAATCAGCCCTATTATAAATATTCGCAAGAAATTTGTTTCATGAGGAAAGGTTTTTCTCGAGAAAAAATTCCTCCAAATAATTCAAACTCCCTTCTGTTCTGTTAGGGAATTTTTTTTAGGGAAATCCCAAACTTAAATATATTTATAAAAAATACTTTTTAGCTTCTTATTTTTTTCTTTCTTTTACGCGGCTTATAAAAACGGACTAAAAAGTAAAATAGGGGAATTTTCATTCAAATAGGAGAGAAAATGAAAAAGCGGAAAATTTCATGAGAAATTTCTGTTTGAATTTCTGTATATGAAAAATCTAAATCTTGAATTTAAAGTTTATACTAGAATAAATCAAAGTCAGATAATAAATATGTATAATAAAAAATATATCAAATTAAAATGAATAGTCTGAAACATATTGTGAAACCAAGAATGCTATAATCACTTGAAATTTTACAAGACACCAATAAATCGATTAAACATAAAATGTGAAAGCACATTGCGAAACACTACATTCACAAATAAATAATAATGATAGTGGTGTGGGTGGTATACGTGGCTGCCCCTTTTGCGCAGGCATTCAACTAGAATCTAGATGATTCCTTTTTAAATGATAGTGACTTATTGTTTTAACTCAAAATTTAATGAAGGCTATTTTTGATACTGGAATGTCTATTTTCAAAATGCACAAAAAGCAGCTGTTCACCATTCTGCAAAATGTGCGTAGACAACATAAAATTTTTTTTAAATAATTTAAAAGTTAAATTATTAAAACGAACAAGTTAGTATGTAAACATTTCTATTTAAAATGAGAATAATTTATTAACGCAGCCGTTACACCAGATCGTGAATACTCGTGTTGTTTATTCACACCAAGCTTTTGTAAATGAAAATTCATTGAAAATTGTTTAATTCACATTCAAATGTTATCAAGAGTAATTATTTTCTCATTTGTTTTTTTTTTTCGTTTCACACAAAGACATAACATTTGAATTGAAATCAGATTGCCGTATAACGCAATTAATGGTAACAACTTTTCTTTTTAATAAAATAAAAAAAAAGTACGAAATATAATTATTACGCTTGAAAGAAATTTAATTAAAATAGATTGATTATATTAATAAAACAAGAGCTATTAAATAAAGTTTGTGTGCTTGAATTTTCTTTAAGAGAATTAAAAATTTCATATATAGATTTGAATTTATAATTATAGACTACAATTTATTTATTATGATATCTTAAGAATAGAAAAAGTTAATATGTATTGAAATTATACATTAGGTGTGATTGCGTGATTATTTATTAACTTTTAAATAATTATTAAACGATCAAATAACCAAAGACAGCTATTTTGTACTGGAAATATTCAAGGATTCACCTATAAAATTTTTGGCCGGACAAATTTTATGGGTGCATCCATACCAATAAAATTTAAAATAAAAATGGGAAGAAGATTTTAATAAAACACGTTACAGTTTTTAGAAAAGTTAAGCAATAACAACAATAAGATCAACAAGATAAGCGAAAATATTCGAATATAAATACGTTTTTACTTGTACATTATACATATTTTACTCGCTGTTCCTATTTTTTCCTTTAAAAGAGATTAAGCCATTTTGAAAGGAGACATTATTCTTTTTCCAGAGGTAATACGCTAGGCTGGTGCCAATAACATTTTTACAATTGACGTTTTCTTTTCTAAATAAAAGTGCAACATTTTTTGCCCTTTTTATTGAAAATTTGCAATATAACGATTTTTTGATATAGTGAGTTTATTAGAAATTCTTGTGTCGTCACTTACGAAGCAAAAATTTTGTCTTAAGAACATCTTGAATAGCAATTTTTTTTAATAAAAGTAAAGGAAATGTTACACTTTTTTTGAGAAAAGAAAACGGTAATAATCAAAGACCAAGCTCGTAGAAAAACGATAACACTGAACAAACTGATGATGCCAGGTTTGTCATCTCAGCATTTTTAGTCATAGCTTTCTTATTTGGCTTTAAAACTTTTAAATAATGCTATTTAGCACATTTGCGTTTTTTTTTTATTTTATTAAATTTATTATATTTCAATTAAAAACTTTGTCCTAGAACTTATGTTACATTCGCTTTTAATGAGCAATCTTCTATAACTTAAAACGAATAAAAAATGGTCTTGAAAGATTATACGGCAAATACTCTGAAGTAATTTCAAATTTTTGCTTATGTTTCATTGACCAACTGAAGCCCAGCCGTAAGTGTATTATTACCTTTACCTTGAAATCAACTTGATGATGAAAATTCTGTGTAATTACTACAACAGTAGAGAATTGTTTCCATTAATGTTACTTTGATAATCAAATGAACAATCGCTACAACGTTTTGCAACATATTTTCTTTATTTATAATGATGAGCGAATAATAGCAATATTAATATTATTATTTACGATAATCTTCCTTAAATTACGTATGTGTGTACTTAATTGTTTCTTTGTTAGTCAAATAAAATTCAATGTGCCTAAAATATGTTACTTTTGTTGTTTATAATGGACGTATTTGCAAGAAGTCACGTCAGCCGCTCTTTAACAACACACGATGATTTAAATTTTAGAATTTGTTTTTGTGTTGAATGTATTTGTATGAAAGAGAGAATTCCGTCCAAGGCATTTCATATTTTATACATATTTTGAAATATTAATTTAGCTGGGCAGTGAAGAGGTACTAAATATGTCCATAACTACCCACCACAAACAATGCGGCTTACAACGCAAAAAAATTTTTAATGGAAAAAACGAGACTTTGCTTTATAAACTTGCTTACCAGAAAAGTATTTTTTATGTAGAGAATTCCAACTTGGAAGCACTACAATTTTGCGATAAGTTGCAGTAGAAAGATATTACATCAGAAATTTATTGTTTATACGTTTAGATAGGGCTTAAAAGTTTGTAGTGGTGTTTTACATTCCGAAATTGAATGTAAACTTATTTATTTCATTACCAGGAGATTATTATAATTGAGCTGTAGATTATAGCGACAATGCGGTCAGCTTTGCATGTGTTCCTTTGCATCCAAAATGTGTGTAAAGTCATTTTCGCCAGCGATAATGTTAAATATTTTAATTAGGATGTATAGCATTCTTTCATTGCTTTCAGAGCTCCAGAATAAGATTCCCTGCTCCAACGCTAACGCAGCTAGTCAGCTTAGCATTCCGATTATATCTCACTAGCATTTTCGCTATTCTTCAGCTTCTCTTCTTCCAGCATCATGCGATGTTGCCCATTAGTAGCAATTTAAGCCAGCTTTTGTGTTATTTTAACTTAAACAAATGTAAAGTCAAGTCTTCAATAGTCCTATTTTCAGTAAAATTTTAAGCTCAGGGCAGTTCTTCTTGCACAGGTTTTTATTAAATTCACATCAACTCCACGTCACTTCGGAACCATAAGTTTCTTGAAAATTTTTTAACGTTATCGATTCAGTGATCTAAAAGATACATTTTACTTTAACTATTGCATTAACTTTTTCATTCGGATCAACCTTAAGTTTTGTGACGGCCGTCCAGTAATCTCTTTGCCAATACTTTCTTTAACAGGTCAAATTGCGGATGGTTTGTCCAATTTGAGTTAATGATTCTCCCTTGTGATGCGTAGCTGTTGTCAATTCCTTTCACTTCAATTCTCTTAAGTGTTCTGAGTGTGCACACGAGCAACAAAGTATACTGTTGGCCATACATCTACTGCAGTACTTTGTTTCATCTCGTATGGGAACAAAACTTTTCAGCTGATATCTCCAGCTTGGAAAGACTAAGAATGATCTATTTCTTAATCTGTCTCACAACAAACCTCAGATATGCATCCCTTAATACCTGAATAGTTGCAGATCTGTTCTCGTTTGAAAAGCTTTAAGTGACTGCTAACTTATTTTGTGTTCTTATACCTCCCGTAGAAGCCGAATGGCGGTTATTCGTTTCTAACACGATTTTCGTTGTTTTATGCTCAAACAATACATATTATTATTTTGAATTTAAGCTATTCTTTAATTTTATATTTTATATTTATATCGTCCTGAACTACTTTGATATCAGCCAGTTTTTCTAATATTTTAATTAATTTTTATAACATTTCCCAAAGCAAATTAATTAAAAACTTTCTTTATTCAAGCAAATATTGTTCTGAAAACGCAGAAACCAACAAAAAGGAGGTATATCTTTTTACTGAACTGAAAAAACAATTTTATTTTTTTATATTTTCTCAACTTTATTTAAAAATGTCATTTGAATGAACATCAAATACTAGTGACACATTTCCCATCTACCGCGTGACACTTTAATCATTATCAGATAGATATCTGTAGCGTTGATGTTTGTTTTGATACCAATGTAGGGAAGATGGAATCAAAGAAATGGTAATCATGTTAAAATAAACCAAACACTTCCCTAAAGCAATCATGTTGATGTATTTCTATCCAAAATATAAAGAAAATTTTGTAGCTTGAAAATTTAAAATCATCAAACAAAACAGGAAAAGCAAATAAATAATACAATGCACGTTAACGTACACATCAAGGTCGCTTTTGTAACTGCACCTTTTCCAATACATTTTTACAGATAAACTCACTAACACTCATATGTAAACATGAATAAAACGAACCACATAAATACTCTTGACAATGCTTTGAAAATATCATTTTCTTTACTCTTTGTTTTCTTTTGAAAAGTTCCGATCAGGGACAGGAAGTTAATGCAAATGCATATTGTTCCCCTTAATGGTACAGATGGCAAGACTGAAATATTTTTGTGAATTGATGAATATTCTTTAAAATGACATCAGTTCATTAATGCATATTTTTGCATATATGTATTATGAAAATGCAAACATATATTGAGGTAAATGGCTCTTTTTGGATCATAGTTTGTTTAAAAATCAAATTCTAACATATTTTTTCAATCAAAATATGTATGTATATATTTTTTGAAAATTGTTATGCATACAACTTTTTAGGATGATTTTCCACTAATTTAAGTTTTTCTATTTCAACTCACTTATGCGTCTCTATAGAAGAGATGACAAATAAGTCAAGTGGAACATAAGGGACGCGTTCTATGTACGCAAATTCTTACATGTTCGGGAATGTTCTCTTCGTACTTGGTGTGATTGCGACTTCAATAGACTTTCCTCTCCGATTATTTGTTGCTTTCACCATTTTGGCGATACTTGATAAATACATGTACAGGATGGCGAAGAATGAGCTATATTGATGGAATCTTTTTTTAATTCCTTTTTTTCAGCACTTTATGAAAAAGAATTGGGGAATTCAATATGGCTCAATCGGACAACGTACCAGAGCAATAAAAT
Organism: Gymnocheta viridis; assembly: GCA_956483585.1. Taxonomy (NCBI): domain Eukaryota; kingdom Metazoa; phylum Arthropoda; class Insecta; order Diptera; family Tachinidae; genus Gymnocheta; species Gymnocheta viridis. Next base: position 24,698,001 of record OY101440.1, on the reverse strand, counting down.
GTTGCTAATTTGAAAAAAGCAGAGGAAAGCTCAGACGTTATTTCCAATTTCATAATGAACGATGGAGTCCATTTCATATTAAATGATCACGTCAATAACCAATACTCCGCAGGAGCAGTTCATCAGCGAAAATTACATTCACTTATGTAAACGCTTTGGTAAGATGTATCGTCCGAAACGATAATTGTCTCATTTTTTTTTAATTTAATGGGTGTTTTAATATCTGTCAACGGTGGTGCATATCAGACAATCTTGGAAAACTTTGTTAGGTCAGCTTTAGAAAACCTTGTGGTTTCAACAAGATGATGCCACTACACATACTGCAGGAACCTCGCTGGCTTTCTTAAGGTGGCACATTCAAAAAACACATTATTTGGTGGTACACAAGCGATTTTAATTCCTGATGATATTTGAAAGAAAGAGTGTATATTAACAAGCCAAGGACCATGCTTAGAAAACAGCAGTGGAACTGAAGTCATGACCATTACACTCGAAAATATAAAAAAAAATTATGGAAAACTTATAGGATATCATTTTGCAAAGCTAAACAATAGAAAATCCACACTAAAAAAATTTATAATGATCGCATACATAAAAAAGCTATAAACAAAGAAAATCATATTATACATTTTGCGTCACACTGTACATACATGAATTGATAAACAATGAAAAATCATAACCGAATGATTGTAGTTACACATACTTGTTGTCTAATTCTTCAATACACAATAGTTTCAGTTGAATTCTTGCTGTTATTAATTATTGAGTTCTAAACAACAAAGTGAAAAAATTCAATTGTTTAAACCTAAAGAAGAAATAGAAGACAAAAATAGAATAACAATAGAGTTTGAACTTTAACTATTTCCTCTGCATTTGTCGCACACAAACAGTGGGTAACATTGATTGATTAAATTTTTAGAGTATGTTTTTCTACGCCTTTTTGTCATATGTTTTTCCCCCCATTTGAAACGCATAATTGTTATTTTTTCCCTTGATTTACAGCAACTATAATATGCCTACTACTACTGCAACAATTTCACATTTTTTTTATATACATACATATTTTTTTTCTTGTTCACACATTGTCATCCGTAGTAAATGAGGATTATGACAATGTTGACGATGATTAAGTGTGTTGGTTGGTCATAATGATGGCAGCAATGATGTTTTGTTTTTTTATTTTATATCCTTCTTTATAACTGTCATTGCAAAATATCCCAGCGATAAATTAAACGAAATATTTTAACAGTTAGATTGTAATGTATGTGTAATCTGTCATATGATGCAGTATTTATAAATTCGATGACGATCCGAGCGACGAGCCTTTTACCACTTAAATGTAAAGTGTTTGTTTTTCCCTTATTTTTTTTTAACGTGTAAAGAAATTTAAATTATCTTAGTTTGCACGTACCAAAGATATGATATCTACATATTAAAAATGAATTTATTTTATTTGACTATAACGCCAGTGGTGACTGAGGACATGAGCTCGAACGCAGTTCTGGGCAAGTCATAACATCCATAATTTTTCTGATATGCTTACGTTATGAAGACATAGCACTGGTCACTGAAGGTTACCGGCAGCAATTGATACTGATGTTTGCTAATGTTTATCACTGCTTCCTCCTTCGTCGGTATTGTAGAAAAATCGTCGATGCAGTGCAATAAAAAAATGTCTTTACAGCTTAACAGAGTTGTAAAATAAATATCTAATATTTCTTACTTTCACCATCTGTACATTCGACACCATCTCTTTCCAAAAAAACCAACACATCGAAGTGGTTGGTAGACATTAATTGCCTGAGTTGTTACTTCTATTTAAAAAAAGATCTGGATCGTGTGATGAAAATGTTTAGCGCATATATGTTTTTGAACATTTTTAAAAATGATTAATGTTTGTAAGTAATTGGTCGAAATCATATTTGTATAAATTAAAATGAATTGTTTGGCTCAAGTTCAAATCCGAGTTTACTTATTTCTTTTTCTAATTTTTAGAAATTTTTGGATAAATTCATTACTTTTTATTAAAAGTTGTAAAATCGAACAAAGAACGCTGATGATACGTTCTGGTAGTCTGATGAACAATAAAGAAAGAGAAATGGGTAAACTTCGATTTGAACTTGAGCCAAACAATTCCTTTTAATATATCGTCGTCCCGAAGTTATCTTTACCTATCTCCACAAAATTTTCCTTTTTGGAATTGCGTATAAAGTGGCAACATTATATAAAAAATAATTATTAGATGATCCGAATTGACCCTATTTCCAGAGCACAAGTTCAGGTTCTTAGACCAGGTTCACTATGTCAGGTTTGACCGGTCAAGTCTTGAGTTTTTAGGAGAAGTGGTCTTATCTAATTTTTTAAAATTTTTTGGTGATTATGTGATAAGATAACTTCGGGACGACGACATATATTTAAATAGGTTTTATAGAAATTATAATTTAATCAAATAAATAGGGAAAATGTTCCTCCGAAAATTTAAAGCGTTTAGCGAATGCACAAAAAATATGTTTAAATAAACATCATATTCTTTTTCACTTACAAAATCAGTAGGATTAATAGTACCTTACACTAGCAAAGGCAAATGGGAATGTCATCTAAATGAATAACATTCTGATTTTCGTATCTTTATTGGTACATCATCGAGCTCGCTTACAGATCCGCTTAGACAGCCTATTAGTCGATCATTAGATAGAATCACCACTGATTGATACTAACTATTGCTTAATTCATCCATTACGTTATGTATATTTTTACCACTGGGATGTTCTAGAATTTTTACCCTGACTCTTTTAGAGTTTATGATCAAAAGGACTAAGAAATCATTTAACGGAGTAGCAAAATTAGAAAAAAAATTGCAAAGAGTTTATCAGAAAAATCTTCGTATTAATCCCGTATATCATTTTAAATTGCATGTGCGTCTGTATGTTCAAAATCGTTATCTATTGGAACATCAATGCATGTGTGTATGCGGCATAATTTTATTATGCTTATGCTCTTATGTTTGTTAATTCAAGGTAAAAATTAATTTTTATTAAGCTTTTAATATACATAATATGTATATACAATATATTATATTGTTTAAACAATCAACTAACAAACAACGGAAAGTATGTCAAACAAGCTAAAGGCGGAAACTAATTTGACAAATTAGAAATTCTTCTCAACGCAAACACGCCTTTGTAGTAAGTAATTCTATTTAAATCAAGTTAGAATGGTCATGTTAAGGTACGACTACACAAATTTTATTTTCAAGTGTAAATAACAATTATTTCCGAAGAAAAAATTAAAGCAAAATAACCTAAACTTAAAATTTATTATTAAAATTCAAACATAGCTCCACTTACAAATCGGATATTGATATTAATAGATTTTCAGTTGTACTAATAATCAATTAAAAGAAATTAAGGTTTTTTGAGGTACTTGAACAATCGAGTAGCAGATTTTTTTGTTATTGAAGTAAACTTTTCTTTCTAGTTGTAGACGCTGGGAAAATATATGTGAAAAAGTGCGAGTCCTACTGATTCATTTAGAGATCCGTAGATGTTTAGGTAAGGACATCCTCTAACTGTATAGTCCTTGTATTGAGGATACTGTTGGCTGAAGTGGCCGTAGAAGCGTAGATTCATTCAGGACAGAACATCCTACATTTTTCTAATGTACATTATGGTGACATTGTGTTACTTATTCTTGGAATGTTTGAGCGAAGAAGGTATAAATATTGAAGGCAAACCGGAGGAAATTGATACTAGTGTATGCTAATGCACACCACTACATCTTCTTTCGTCGGTAATGTAGCAGAATCATCGTCGAAGATAAATAGTTAAAAAAATAGCTACAAAGCTAAAAAAAATTTAACGCGCCTACTAAACAGCAGAAGCATTGTAATCCTGCTCTAAAAATTAACAAAACATGCAGTAGCAGAGCCATGAAACAATTAATATATCAGATTTTAACCATCTATCTCTCTTAACATCTCTTTTCCAAACAAGGTAACCCACCTACTGGTAAGAAAATTAATTGCCTGAGTATTAATAATATTACAATAAAATTTCATATATTAAATAAATAAATCATTGAAAATAATTTTTTTAGCTTTCGTTGTTAAGTATCATTAATTTTTTAAGCTAAATGGCGAATAAATCTACTAAATTTAAGCTTTGTCCTTTTTGCTGTATAAAAAAAAAATAATTTTTCTTTTTAATCCGCTAATGTGGAATACTTAAGGACGGCTATTCTGGAACCCTATTTTGCAATTGTATTTAATAAAAGAAAATATTGAGCCATTCCAAACAAAAACTTATGTGTTCCAAAAATCACAAGGTATTCGTGGAATAAGCTAAAAAATTAAAAGGAATAACATGAGTGGAAAAAACTTCAATGTTCCTTAAACCACATTTTATAGAATTGCAAGGAGAAGGAGGGGTAGAACCAAGAAATAATCTTAGATTTTGAGTCAATTGAAATAAAGACTAACAAATTTTCTACCAAATACAACTTTTTTCCGATTTATATTTGTTGTCAAAGTTTTCACGATTGACTTTTTAAATATTAAAATACTCGTAATATGACTATTGTATTACACCCAGCGAGGCAATTGGCCAACGAGTCCAATGCAATTAAGATGATGAAAATTTTGATAATAAATTTTTGAAGAGCGTCAAAATAAAAATATGAGTTCCGCAGTTACTTTATTGATAATATATAAGTTCACTAGCTGAAATAGGTGTTTCTTTTTTAACATAAATAATACTAAAAAATCCACTTCTCTCCACCCCGAAAAAAGATCTTAATTAAATACAATATAAATGATAATATAAGGAAAAACTCAACTATAGATTTCATTAAAAAAATATAGTTTTTAAATGAGTTTGGAATAACATTCATAATTGTTTTTTTTCAAGTCTGCCTTGAGCCACATTCCATATGATCAACTTACTGCTAATTACTCACATCCCAAAGAGTATAAAAACAAAAAGGTCATAAATTTCACTTGTAGATATTTTATGTTTCTACTTGTTGTTTCTACTTCTTGTTGCAGAAAATAATAAGAGTCTTTCTTTTAGTAGTTACAATAACATTAACCAACACAATTAAGTACTTTGAAAAAGAAAAACTTGCACACAAAATGCTATACATTACAAAAGGCTAAAAAAACTCTTGAAAAAAACTTGAAAAAATTTCACTTCAGTTTTAAGGTAAATACTTGTTGGCGAAATAAAAACTAAAAATTATAAAAATTCTAAAAGTAAAACTAAGAATATATTAACAAAAAAAATTAACAAAAAATTATATGTTTAAAATGCCTTAAAAAACCTACGAAAACCTTATACGATCTCTCATCAATTGTATTCTCTATTCTTTTTCACTTTTTTAAGTTAAATCTTAAAAAGGGTACCCATATCCTTTTCAAAAGTAATAACTCCAATATCCTTTTACGAGACAAATTCTAATTTATTTGATTTCTAATGCCCTTAAAAGCTTTTTAGTACTCATTAAATGTTTTTAAACTCTTTTTTGATTCCCCCAGCTATCATTATATCTAAATTTTATTAGAACAGGGTACTTCTTTTGAAATAATTTACTCTCGATTAACTTAAAAAAAAACACAAGGATCTGCAGCAAAATATTCTTTAAATTAGGTTTTAAATAATTTTTAGCAGTATCATAGCTTCGCAGATATTCAGAAAGTTTTATAAAAAACATTAACTAATTAAACAAAGATTATATTAGTAATATAAGAAAATTCTAGCACCGTCACTGCATTGTGTACAACATTTGGATAATATCACTGATTCCTTCCGACTGTAGGCAAAAGACTTCTTATTTTCTATTATTTTCTAAGCTGCCTCTTTCGAAATAACACAAAAGAAAACTTAAAAATTATGTCCTTGCCCAGACTAAACCAAACGAAGTAAATATCGTGTTAAAAATAAGAAAAGTAACATTTGTGTTAAACAATCATAATATTTTAGTAGAAGACAAGAAAAAAACTTTTATTTTGTAATAGCGAAATAAGACCAGAAAACCAACAGTGAAGGCAGAAGCAAAAATAAAGAAAATGAAAATAAAGACATTGTAATTGCACTTTATTGTGTTACAAATGAATTAAATTAAAAACGCTACCAACGTTTTAGTCTCATCTTATTTTGTTTGTCTTTAAAATAACTTTGTTTTTGTTTTTTTTGTTGTTAGCTTAACCCTCAATAAATAAAAATGTTTAGAAATTAAATTAGGCGAATATCTCGAATAATAAATTTACTAATGAAAAACAGAAACAACACATTAAGAATAATAAAAGAATGTAGCATTTTGTTATAAGTAAATGTTTTGCAAAGCCTAAGATTTCTATATAAACATCAAAATTTTTATCATAATTATCCTTATTGAATTTTAAATCCAATCAGTCTTAAAATGTATAGCGATACAAACTGATTCATTTCCATTTCATGCTTGGACAAAGGAGAATATAGTTGCTTTAAGTCCTTGAAAGTTTGCACAGTACTCTAATTTCACGTTGTTAAGAAAAAATTGTGAAAAGTATTAGAACAAGGAATAAATATCTTGCTATTACATTTTGTAACTTTTCCGAAACTTTTATGTTAATGTCATTTATATTTATGCAATTACTTAATAAGTTAGGAATTTTTATTTAAAACATTAATGTTTGTTGTACCAATTATTGTTAAATTGGTTAAAGAAATACAAGATTAATTAAAACTAGAACTTTTCGCATTTGAGAAAAACAAATTATAAAAATATCACTCATACGCTCTCATATCAAATATTGCACGATTGCATGCAATTACACTGAACAACTAACAAGCAAGTTTTTTGTTGCCGTTCCCAGCTTGCACTTGGAAGATTATTTGATGAGCGTGATCATTTCAGGACTTTTTGTCATCGTCCAGACGGTTGTTGGAGTAAAATTACTTTTTACTTTTCCAAATGATGACTTTGAGAGTCATTCTGATGATTGTTGAAAGATTTAATCGTCGTTTACGCATTTTGGCGATGATTTTGATGATTGTTGGACAAGTATTTTTTATGTTATTCCACAATCGTTGCTTAAGTATTCTGGCGTGAAGATTGATAATAAAAAGTGTTCGTTTGATTAAAGAGTTTTCTTTTAAATTGAAGTATTTTTCTTAATTAAAGTGATTGCTGTTGCCGCCAGTATCAATTAAGCACATATTTACCGTGTAGATGCTAGTTTATTTATCAAGTCTCTAAGTAACATAAATAGCAATTACTTGTAATCACCAATTGTTATAAAATGATGTAAAGTTAAAACCCGAAAAACGCGCATATTTTCTTTTTTACAACAACGTTTTGAACACATAAAACTAAAATGAAAAATTAATCGTTTAGAGACTTTGATTGCTAAAAAATATATTTTTTATAAAGCTTATTCCTTGTCGCGCTTTGTTTTTATACTAAAAAGTATGTTAATTAAACAACACATAAATTTAACATATCTCTATTGTATAACTTAGGAATTTCCACATACAAATATAAGACTTGAAAAACTCTAAACTGTGGTTTTGTATTTGGTGTTCATAATCTTAAGCAAACTTTGCGCCTCGGCTAATTCCTGCAACAGTGATTTTTAAAATTAAAATACATATTTGTTATTATTATTGTTTTTTAGCTAGTCTATATACATGCATTTCTAATCTATTTCTATATTCAGTTTTCTTTCAATTGACGGTTGAGAATATTCGTTCAATATTTTTAGAAGAAATGGGAAGACATATTAAGTTTTGAACAAATTTTGACTGGACCAGAAAAGCTAGAATATTGTCAGCAGTTATTTTTGAAACTTTTGACCAAAATACTTTACGGCTAAGATTATCAGACTTGTAAAATTGTCACTGAATTTTATAAATCGAAGTTCTCTAAATTCGTCATCTAAGTTTTGAATATACTTTTCACTAATTTAATTGGGAAAATTCTGTATTAAGCCGGTCAAGGAATTCACTTTTCTATATATAATTTTCAAAGGATCAAGACGTGAGAGCTCTTTTAAAAACATATCGTTAAAATCAAATCGTTTTAATATCTGTTTAGATAACTTAATGCCACACAATTTTCAATAAATTCATTTGCAGTGATCTTTGAGCTAGAAATATTTTGTTTAACAAAAACCCCAGATAGACTTTTTCGTTTTTATGAACATACGTTACAAGATAGCAAGTATAAAGTAATTAAAAGCAACCAACAACAAGCTGGCTGACACAAAACTTAACTTCGCTTTCTAGTAAAATTACAATGAAAGTTGTACACACTTGAAATAAAAAATCATAATTTCTATAAATTAGAAATCATAATTTGAGGAAAAAATCATAAAATCATATTTCGGTAAAAAAAAATCATCAAAATATGATAAAATCATTATTCTGGCATCGCTGGTGTGCATTAAAACCAGTTTTCCCATTAGAAATTCAATATTAAACCTTCTATAACTTTGTTAATCGTTTGTGAACGAAGCCATTAATGTTTTCGATAATTTACTTATAATATTATTATTCAGTCTACTCCCCTAGTTTTTCGTTTATATACCTACAAGATTTTTATATTTTTAAATAAACTTAAGAGAAGAAAATTACACAATTACAAATATTTTCTTGCTCGATAGTAGTGTCTCTGTATTATGGAAACAAACAAACTATTCCTTAAGAAGTTAAAAAAAAAGAATTAAAAATTTTTAATTTTTACTTATCACAAAATTTCTTAAAGTGTTTAGTCCAACATTTTGTATACTTTTATCGTATTTATTTCTTGCGGTTGAATTTTAATTTATATTTTTTTTTATTGCTGTCCATGAACCAATCAATGTCCGTTATCTCCAATAAAACTACCTAACATTATTTCTTTTAAACATATTTTACTACATTTGTACTAATATGCATTCGTAAACACGTGCTCTTTAATATACGTTAATATTTTTTTGGGTCATATTTTCTTGTTAGTTTACTACCGTAGTTTATAAAATAACATGGCTGTGATTCCGGTTCAACCTCATGAATGTGTCTCCAATGGCATAAGGGCACATAATTTTTAATTTTTATCTTTGCTATGCTTAATTTCTCATTATATGCAATAAACTTTGTATAAAATAGGGAATGTATATCAATGACACACTTCGCATAAACGCCAGATTCCATGCAAACCCGCTCATTTAAGTTTGCATGTCATCATCGTAGGAATGTGTGCGTATGTTCAAGTTTGCACATGCAAATTAATGGGAACAAATATGAATAAACTTGTTCCCTATATATAGACAAAAAGTTGCCTTGAAATATCTAAAATTATAGCGATGTATCCTTTCTCCAAATAGAAGCAAATTAAGCAAATTTGCACTGTTTTTGAGATTAGCCAGCCACTAACAAAAATCTATTTTTTTTTTGTCGTCAAAAGGATATTTGATTTTTATACTCGCACTGCATGTGCGTATACAAGCAGTCACACAAGTGTGATATTTATGTGTTTGTGTCTTTTAACATTCTGTGTAAATACTCATATAACGTTCTTGAGTGGTATATTTTGCATTTAACACAATTTTGTATATATTTAAATATATTTATTTCAAAGAGGGTGTGAATGTGTGAGCTCAACCCGCTGGGAAATTAGTTGTTGTGTTTTTTTATTTACTTTACATACGATTTTTTCACTTATTCTTCTGATATCTACACAAGTGTTATAAAAATATTACGCAAAAAATGAACAAGCGTGTTGTTCCATTTTTGCTCACATTTCAGTGAAATTCCTTCGTTTTGTTAGTTCAAACTGAAACAATTTTTGTTATATTTTTAAAATGTTATTTTTTGTTGCCTTTTGCTGAGATTAATATTTATTTTGATACAGTGGAGCTTGAGTAAAATGTTTCCATACACAACTTAACAAAACGTTACTCATATTTGTGCTTTCATTTAGTGTTGGGATAGTTTCATCTCAGTTGAGTGAGCACTCGTTTGAGCTCAACTCACTAAAATGAAATAGTTGGCTCTTGTCGCTGATTAACTCATTTATTTAGTAAATCAGTCTGGCTCCACTATTTTGTGCTAAATTTTTTATTTTATCTGAGATACTTTTTCATTTTAAGTTTAAGTTAATTTCGCCATAAAATAATAATTTTTGCTTTTACAGTGAAGAATCTTGAATCATTCAATCGAACTAGTTCGTTCGGAAACTGACTACTCCACTTTCACTGCTTGAGCAATTTCAACTGATTTTACTCTGTTTTTCTGTTCTGTTGTAAAATTGTTAATTAAATTTTACTAAATTTGTGTTTATTTATATAATTGATTGAGCTGGTCCACCTCAAATCAGCCAAAAGATAGACCTCAGCCTCTCCGGTTTTATAAAACACGATGTAATCTTTTATCATAATTTCCGAATAAGAAAATAATTTATAAATTCAAACATTAAACTCAAGTAAAAAACAAATAACTTTCAACTTAAATCTCTAAAGATCAAAGAAAATACATACGATTATAAATATTATTTGTTTTAAATCTTGAAAATAGACATTGTTAAAGTTTTAAAACCGTTAATATTCGAGATCTATAACTTAAATACTTTAACAGATAATGATTATTAAGTAGTTAAAATTAAATTTATTTGTTATAAAGAGAAGACGAATATTTCCCATTTATAACTTTTCTTGGGTAATTTGATCTAAATTAATTCTAATATTTTTACTTTTTTTTACGACACGAATATCTAACATTGTAACATTGAACGACTAAAGGCCGACGCATATAGCATACACCGTACCTTATAAGTTGCTTTTTTCAACTGACATTAAAGTATCGGCGGAGGAGGTTGACATAATGAGTACTTTGTTGACGGACATTAAATCAGTTTCATTTGATTAAAGTACACATTTTCAATGGAATTCGAGGATATTCTGGAGTTTCTTTTAATTGTGATTTTTATTTAAGTTGGTTCTTCACCACACAACACAAAAAGCTTAATAAAAACAAAGCAAAAACAAAAAACTGATATTTGCCAAAGTACGATAAAAGTTAAAAGACGTACGAAATGTGACAACGCTAATAAGAAACCTTGTATTTCAACTTAGTTATCAGTTGTAAAAAGCGACGTATAACGTACGACGGATTTTATGTGCCTCGGCCTTTAGAGTTGGCGATTGTCTTACAATTACCAGCAGATATTTAATTACAATTATTCGTTTATCCAAAAAATTTTTATAGTGGAATTGTTGCGTATTATTGTGGACCTCCTCATTTATTAAAGTAATGCCTTCCTTTTTATAAAAATACATTTTCTCCCTTATGATCCACTGTCTTTACTCATATATATAAGTAGTAATGATGACTTTAGCCGAAAAAGGACCTGATATATTAAAGGTCTGCTTCGGTATATGATATATTAATTTCAAAAATCTGTTAATATTATGTTAAACAAACGACGTTATGGAAAAATGTAAATATTTTGTTGTTTCTTATTTGTCATTAGTTTCAGATTACCACAAGTTGTAAAATCTTTTATTTTTTAAATTTACTAATCAAAATTGCCTCGATATCTTTTTTGTGTTGCTGCTTTTGATGTTGCTCATCCGCTCTGGCATAAATTTATCTACAATAAATTTGAAATATTTTAACTTTTCTTGTCGGTGTTGCTGGTTTTGTTTAATTTTTTTATTTTTAAAACAACTTATCTTTAGGGATAAAATTTAAAGCAATTGGTAGAAAATAAGTAAATGATACTTTCGTGTTTGAAGTAACACTTTATATATCGAAAAGTTTAAGTTTAAGCAATTGTTAGTGTTTTTTATATGCGTACACATAATAGTTGAGTTGTTTCTAAATATTTCCTTACATTATTATTTTCTTCTTGAAATTTTAAATTTTCATTAACAATAGAATAGAGTTGAAGAAAGATCATACTTATCTAGGGGCTTAATTTTTTAAATTTAACAATCGTGATATATGCCAGGTTATGGCAGATTGTCGACCTTCTTAGTTAGCAGTATGCGTTACTGTTGGATAGTTTTACGTTTGATATTTGAAAACCTTTGACAGTAATTTTCTTACTTGTTTTAATAATAGAAATAGAATAACTAGCAGTAGTTGAAAGACTTAGTTCAATATTCTTCCTGGATCGCGATATATTGATGGTTGAAAATAGGAATTTCAACCAAAAATTACTAAAAACAAATGCGCAGAATCATGTATATATTTGAAAGGAAGTTACGCTAGTTTTACAATTGAAGGATACCTAATGTTTTTTAAATAACATAATTTATTATCTTTTTTCCAATGCTTAAAATCCGAATTCTCGAGCGATTTCATTGCAAAATTTAAGTTTTGAATTTAATGTGAGTTTAAAGCAGAAACTCATGGTATTTCACTGATTATTTCTAGAAGTAGAATATAACTTGAAGTTCTGTTTGTAATTTTAAATTCTTTATTTGCGTTCCGTTTCGAAATATATCATCGTTTGATTAATATAGATAAGATTTTAATATTTTTTTAATATTTATTAAATTAAATAAACAAATAATTTCTGCTTTGAGGAGCACGGAAGTAGAGCTTTCATACAAATGTAAACGATTCAAACCCTCGAAAAATAAAGTGAATTTATTTTATATTTTGTGTGTGTTGATGAAAACAAATTTTAAAATCGTAATAAAATAGCTATGGCAGTGAGTAGACAAAAATCAAACCTCAGATAATTTTTGTGCAAAAATGACTTAACAGAAAAATGGGTTATAGTTGTTTCACAAAAATAATTTTTCAAAAATCCTTTTTCTTTAACTAGTTCGAATTTTGGGTTTTAAATTAATTTTGTATATAAAAAATATATAATTTATATTCCTCCGAAAAAGACATTTTTCGCTGGAAATTCAAAAATTACTCGTGTTTGATGACGTATAAAAAAATATAAAATTAAATATTTTTTGACTTTTTTTAGTTCCTACTCTTATCTAATAACGTATTCAGCAATTAGTGATAATTTTTGACCACAAATGATAAAAATTGTTTTTAAAAATGCCTAATGATGATTTTTATTTTTTATTAACGGACAATTTTTGTAGGTAATATAGCGATTTTAAGAAAAAGAAGATATGGCAGGACCTTGAGGGCTTCCTCCGATCAAAAAGTAAATAAATTACACACACTTTGACAGTTTTATGTGTATCAGTATGACCACAGCTTGTAATTTTGTGGGCTTTATAGAAGTCAAAATTAAATTTTTCAGTTTCAGAACACATGGGAGGCGTGACCTTGCAACGATTTCTCCAAAAATCCATATTTTTTTAACTAAGCTTTTTTATGCTAGTGTGCTCGATTTCAAAAATATCTGACAACTCCTTCTATTTTGGTCACTGTGCGACGTGACAGTGACTAAAACACTTGACATCATATACAATAATCACTTTCAAATAACGAAAAGAACCAAGCATATATATTATTTTTATTGAGTTTTGTGTATTCAATGACCTAAAAATATTGACATCGTTATTAGCAAGCTTGTTTCCAATGAAAATTGCTTGTTAAAGTAATTAGTTAAGATGCAAAAAAAGTAGATAAAAGTGTGTACTTTATATGTATATCAATCAACATTTTAGTTCGTTTTAAAAATTATGTCGAAAACCATTATCAATCTTTATCTCTGTACCCATGTTCTGTAACTCCCGCGTCGAGAAACTTTTCGATTGAAATATGTGAAATAAAACAAAAATGCCATAAAATGATACAAACAGCTGTTTTTCTCACTAAAATGTGTCTGTAATTTTTTTTTGGTGAGTAATAGCTGTCACGTAAGCAAATTACTTGCCGATTTATTGAAAAAAGTCTGTCTGAAAAATGTTTGAAAAAAAAGGCTGCCGCGTTTAACTATTAAATATACTCGCAAACAAAAGCGCGGTGAGATAAAATTGCAGAAATACAAAACATATTCAAAATTGGATGAATAATGTATTGAATAATAATACGAAAAAGGTAAGTATCGTATTCTTAAATGATTTATTCATTGTTGAATTATTTTATATTATTTTATATTTTTAGAAAAATATGCGAATTTCTAAACACCATACATTATTATGTACAATCATTTAAATTTTTTTAATTTTAGTAGATTTTGGTCGCCGTCAACAATATTTGTGACAAGCGTTCTCAACGTTTAAAATTTCACTTCAGCTTGGAGTTGTATATAATGAGATTTCTAACGTAACGACATAAGCTCTTTTGACAATTTTCGACAGCCACTCTTTTTTCTCACTTTTCGTGAAATGATGGAATATTTTGTCTCACATTTTTTTCGACGCTAGAAATTATCGTCAAAGTTACAAAACATGGGTACTGGGTACTTTCCATAAAAACCGGTTAAGCTGTTTTTTGCATAGACCCCTATTCGAAATGGTTTTTTATGATAAAGCTATTTCTTACGTGATTCATAGACCGGTTTCTCAAAAAAGTCGATGTAATTGAAATCTACTTAAAAATTTAGCAATTTGGCCCTCAGAAAATATCGCTGACCATCTAATAATGTCCTACTATGTACTAAAATAATAAATCGATCTTAAATAAAAAACCGAAATTTGTACTCTGAAGACTTCCATCATAATCCATATGCCATCGATTTTTTAATGGCATGAAGAAAAAAAAGTTCCATTACGTCATATCAAAAAAATCACTTTCGAGGCGCTATTAAAAATAAAACGTGAGAAGAAGTAAAAAAATTTAAATATGGGCTCCTCGAAATTAATTTTTTTGATATGGAGTAGTGGAACTTCTTTTTCCTCATACCAAATCGATGGCACAACATCAATTGCTAAATCGACCCACCCTATTATTTATATTGTACAATCTCAAACAAAAATATATTTTTTACAATCTGATCACAATTGACTGTGTAATGAACAAAATGCATAAACAACATGCATTATATAGCTAAATATTTTACACCAAAATAAGGAAGTAGCTAAATATTTCCAAGCTGTCAGGTTGCCTAGATATGAGATGGCGTTGTACCAATCAAGAACATCGTCCTCATTTTGATCTCAGCAGCTTTATATCTTCACATATATATTTTTGTGCGTATTTTACTTTTTTTTCAAGTTATATTTTTCCAATTTTTATGGCCTTTTTTATAATGTTACTGAACTATAAAACAATTATATTCTTAATGTTCTTATGATAAAAAATAAAAATAAAAATAAAATTACTTAAAGAGTGGCACTCTAGTCTCCCAGATGAAAAATTTTCCTTCTTAGATTATTCTGATTACCCATTTTCAGAACTCTAGCTATAGTGCCCAGTATTAATACTGTTGGGTCAAGATATCAGTGAATGGGGACTAAAATATCCACTTTCAGGATCTACATATCTCGGGAAGCTTTTTTGGTAAGATTTGTAAGCTTCAAAAATCATGTTTTTTGAGTTACGACAATGTATGTACATTAGGGGTATAACTTATTCACATTTTTTGCAAGTATCAAAATGTCCCTAGCATATTCGAATAGTCCATTGAAAACTATTTAAAAAAACGATATCAATTTTTCACGGTTTTCAAAAAAGGTCACCCACAAAACGCGGTAAAGTTGGAAAATTATTTTTTTTTTATTTTTATTTGTACTTATCCATTTAGCCAAAAACTCACACACACACACACATTAAATTTGAAATTCATGTTCTTTAATAATTAAGAAACTTTTTAACTTTTTTTATTTATTAATAAAGTATTAAAAATGTTTTAATGAAATTTTTTTCTTTTGGGATTTTAGAAAATCGCCGTTGTGGATGAGGTTTTTATTTTCAAACGACCCAAAAAAATTGTTTTCGTAAATAACACAATATTCGCTATCGCGTAGTGCTGGGGCCAAAATTTGGTTATACCCCTAATGTACATAGCTGAATCGAGTATCCCTATTTTTTAATTCTCATTATTTTATGATTAAGATAAGCATACAAGCATACACAAGCATACATACATAGTCTGCATAGACCTGAGATTGGCCTGATCGAGCATACAGAGAATACATACGGGCGACCAAGTACCACCTTTTTTCTGCAATAGTTGGCGCATGATGTCTCACTTGATTATTCTACGCTCTACTGAGCCAATTTTAATTGACTTCTATAACTGTCAACTAATAACAAACGGACTGGATTAATAAGTATTCATCGTACTTATTATAACCTGCACGTTCTATCAAATTATTCAAATTTGAATAACCAAACTCATTTCCGTGCATGCAAAAAATATTTTTATATTACTGACTTTATCATCGACATTACAAACTCATTCATTCAGAAAATCTTTTGTTTTTAACAAAAAAGTATGAAATTATAATCAGAAAATCGATTTGCTGTAATATTATGTTCACAAAAAGCTAAATCTTAGTACACATTTTATACTACGTGAATGTTTCATTGTTAACTATTTTCTTATTTTATTTTTAAGCTGCTTTTATAAATTTTTCTCATTGTTGTTTAAGTATTTTTGTATATTTTACTGGTCGTTACTAATAGCAGAAGTGTATATTTTTGTGGAAATATATGGAAGAAATGTATGTGTATTGACTATTGCTCCCAACAGCAACACCCACTTAATATTATTGAAAAATTCGACTTGCTCTGCATTGCGTGCAATATCGTTTTGTATCCCACAGCAATATTGCAAAGAAATTCTTCATTGATTCATTTGTTCACTCCCTCGCTGCTTTGGATCATTTGTTCGTTTACTTAATCATTCATATCTCAATAGTGTGCCTCATTTCCCAAATATTTATATGAAAATAAAACATTCGAAATTATATACAGATAAAAATCCAGAAAATCCCTACGGATTTTTTCATTTACAAAAATTTAAATATTGAGAAACAGAAAATTTAAGGAAGGTCTTAAAACTGAAATAGCAGCAACAAAATTAAACAGAAATGTTTAAGTTATTGTCAAATAAATGCCAGGAATTTGGAAAAGAACCTGTTTCTTGTTATCTTGTCTAACAACTCTTTATTTAAATTAAGATGAAAATATAAAAATAATTCCCATAGTTTAGTATATAATAACCTGTTAGTTCAGATTATTAATAAAATATCCTTTATGGATTTGCAGAGAGTTGCGCCCAAATATAAAGGAGATTATGATGATAATTACTCGAGCGTAATTATGACCATTAGATTGAGGGAATAAAAGAAAGTAATATGGATCAATATCATCTCTTATTAGCTTATAGTTATATATTATAATTTCAGGGTTCATTCATAGATTAGATACTTCTGATACGAGAATTTCTTATTTTCTACATTGTGATGATAACATAAAACCTTTCTTTCCTAAAGCATATAATGTAGTACATTGTAATGGTAAATTGATTACTAATATTAATACTATTTATTTTGAATATGATCCAAGTCACGGGCGATTATCGACTCTTCAAAAACCAGTTTGAATGCAGTGTTGCTGCATAACGAAAACAAACTTGCTTCAGCGCCTATTGCTTATGAGTCTGATATTAAAGAGACCCAAAAAAATATGAGATTTCTTCTTGAATAATATTAATAAAATAATCATGATTCGAAAATTATCTAGCGATTTTAAAGCCATTGCTCGTTTGGTTGAACTACAGAGTGATTGATTGATTAGCGATTAGAATAGTTAGTTTAGGCTTTGGTAAGGGTGGTAGCCAGAATCCCCAACTCACTCAGTCCGTTTTGGTGCATTGTGATACGACGGAGACTACTTATGCGGAGTTCCCACCGTCGAGCCAACCAGAGCTTAATATAAAGCTACTAATACGTTGCACTTCAACACTGGCGACGTCAGGAAGTTCCCTAAACTCAGGAGTGCCCATTGTGGCATTCTATTTCTTACAAGTCCGGAACAGTAACACAGAAAATATTCTACACTCTCCTTCTCATCGATATCTTGGCAGCTGAGCAAAAATCATTGGGTTCGACTTTAAACCTTTGTGCATGCGTGCCAATGGGAGAATCTACAGTTAGCACGGAAATTAGAATCGAGATATTTTTCATATTTCTTAAAAACAAAAAAAATGTATTTTCCCTATTTATATGAGTCCATAACTGCCTGGTGATCATGCAATCATTTCTTGTGACCCATCTTCTATTTGCTTCATCTACTGTCTGAGTTTGCAAGAGAGTAGGGGTAAACCCACTCATTCCGATTCCGGTGGAACCTGTAAGGTTGTCCTAGTTCTAGCAAGCTCATCAGTCCTAGAGTTCCCCTGAAATCTTTCTATGCCCCAGGATCCAAAAGATCCTAATATCAAACTGCTCTGCCATCTCCCTTAGAGATGACCGGCAGTCAAGGGATGTTGTTGTTCTTAGAAGCGGGAATTCAAGGGCCATAATAGCTGCTCGACTCTAAGTGTATATGGTAATTAAAGTCGATGAAGTCACATTCACTTTCAACCAATCCGCAACTTCTTTTATAGCAATGATTCCTGCCTGGAAGACGCTGCAGTGATTTGGAAGTCGTTATGCGATACGAACATCTAAAGTCTCGGAAAAGACTCCATAACCCACACCTTCTTGTGTTTTGGAACCGTACGTTTAAAAATCAACGCCTTTTATTCAGCTTGGAGTGCCAATCGTCCACAATTCTATAGATGTTATCCAGTAAAGACGTTCATGTAGTAGAGCAGGGGGGTTTTGGTCGATCCTCCATCCCCAGGCTTGATCGTCGAATATTCTACAGTGACCGGTACTATTTCCGTTTCACAGAGAGGTACAAAAAAGACGGATTGCTGAGGTTATTGCTATCTCCTACTTTACTAGATTCAATGGTAGTAGGAACAGTAGGTAGCATCCCCAGTAAAAACACTACGCAAAGAAAGTGAAGTTCCAGCGTAAATATCATAATTCAGGCCATACAAATCTTTATTATGCTTTAGTGAACCCTGAAGACATACTTTTACTATTGTTACGTATAACCCTCGGTCCGATCAAAAATTTTCTCAAAACTACTCTTAAGCAGTGGGTTTTAATATCTTAAAGAAAAGCAAACCAAACTCAGCAAGGCAAAAATTAAAGATGGAATATTTGCCGGTCTTTAGGAACTAATCAAAGGTAAGGAGAGCTTTGCAGCAAACAGGAAAAACTTGCTTGGAAATGTTTAGTGAATGTTGTCCAAAGAGAGGAAAATCCCAAGGACTTAACAAATAAACTAATAAAGTCATACAAAGATTCGGGGTGTCCTTACAAAACCGCGTGCTGAACTACCATCTGGATTTCTTTTCTATAAATTAAGCTGCTGTAAGGATTAACAAGGCGAGAGGTTTAGTCATGACATTTTTTTAATGAACAGGCGCTATTAAGGGAAATGGAGATCAGGTCATGTCAGATTGATGTCAGATTATTGTGGAAGACTTACAAGGGCCCTGTAGGTAGTAAAATATTCACGAGAATCATAATTACTTTTTGCATATTAACTGCATGCCACACGATGTCGAACGATATCGTTCTTTTGTGAAACTACGTTTAAAACAAAAACAAAATTTTAGAAATAGTTGTTGTTTTAAATGTAATTTCGCAAGAGAATGATATCGTTCGATATCGTGGACCAGGTAGTAAGCAATAATGTATCTTAGTGTAGCTGATTTTTGTACTTTTAAAGAAAATATATGAATGTTTTTATGCCACAAGGGAATCTTAATTGTCAATTTTATTTTGTGATTGATTTTTTATTCATATTTTGATATAAATTTTCGTGTAACAAAAAAAAATAATCAAAAATAAAGTTATGTTAACTAGTGTTAATTGTGTAAAGATAAAATAATATTTAAGATGCATGTAACAGCCATAAAAATGAATAAATAACGAAATAACTTATTTTTTAGCCCAAAATACAACCAAAAAGGAAACTTTTTAACAGAATGAGCACGAGTTTTTTACATAAACGACTTTTGAAAATATACAAGTTCATTTTGTCTACTAAATTGCAAAATAAGAAATTCAAAGTGGTTAAAAAGAATGATCTATATAATGTTGAATAAATTCTTAAAAATGCTTTTAAAACTTATTTTTTATTCTCTTATTTTGGTTTTTATATCAAAATTGAAAAATGTTTTTTCGGGTAATTTTTTTTTTGTTTATATTTCTTTTTCTTTCAAATAAAAAAAATAAATTGGTAATAACGCAAAAAATACGAAACATTTTCCTTAGTTTTTTTATTATTATTATTATTTTAAATAATGTTACAAATTACAAATGAAATGAAAAATATCAGTATGTGTTTGGAATGAAAATTCCGTTGTCTGTTTACTGTGAAAATACTGCTGTGTGCTGTGTATTTCATTATTTTACGTTTTCTCCACAAAATTTTTAGAGTTTTGGTTTGTAATATTACAAAGTTTTGATGCTCGATAGCCTGTGAAAATAGAAATATTTCATTCAGTTTTATTAACATTTATTTTGTACTTATTCGTGTTGCTGCTTTTTTTGGCTTTATCTTTTGCTGTCATTTTTTACTTTATTTTTTTTTAAACACTGATTTTTTCCGTTCACTCAAACTTTATTGATGCAATAAGTTAAAATATTTCGTAATGTTATAACTTAAAATCTTTTCTATTTGGTTTTAAGTAGAAATCGATGAAATCATATTGTTGTTAATGATGTACGGCTTTTAAGTATAAGAATTTTATTGAGACTTAGCCTTGGAGTTCAATAAACTTTTATTATCAAATATGTGTACACTATTCGAGGGCCATTTTATAATTACTCGATGTTGAAATTAATACTTTTGTGATCGATTTGGAAAATAAGATAATTTTAATTTAAAACCAATACCCCCTTCCTTCAAACAATGTGGAAGCTGAAGTAAAAGAGTAAAATATTACTTTGGGAAAAGTACGTTGCAAGCCAAAAAAAATTACAAGCGAATTGAATGCTAAAGATTTCGTACAAATGCAAAGGTTAACTATTAAACACTTTTTCTGCACAGCTTTATCTAAAAGTTTTGACCGAAGCTACACGTAAACAAATAACTTGGCTTCGGCGACCACAATCTAAGAGCAATATGTTATATTATATAAGTTATACTTATTTATTAAATTCTTTATTAAAGAGATAAGATATTTCAAATAAATGATTAGGTTTGCCAAATTAACTTATGCGAGTTACAACTTTTTATTAGTTTTGCATTTAATTATGCTCCACTATGTGGGCTTGAGTTCTTAAGACGAGTTACAGTTCTCTATTAGTTTTGCATTTAATTATGCTCCACTATGTGGGCTTGAGTTCTTAAGACTGACTTAAAAGTTAATTTTTATAATTAAAGAGACCAAAAACTTAAAATCGTTTTTTGCTTAGCCTGCAAAACATAACTCATGAAGCAGACCAATCATATTCAAAGGCATAATGCGGTGATTTTGTTTCCATGAAAATAGCAAACGCTATGTCTAGACATTTCACACACCCTTATGTCTTGATTAAATTGTGATTCAAAACTTCAAATATGTGAAAACTACAAAGTTGGAAGTACAACTGATGTTAACATATATTATTATACATTGAACTATTCAAAATATAAATAGACATAACAATAACCTTTTATCTCACAACTACCACAAAGTTTAAAGTTATCAAACATTAATAATGTCTAATCAAATTATAAATAAATGTACACACATTTGTATCATACATAACAATATTGTTGTTAAAAAATTTCATATTTTTAATAAATATAATCCAAATTATAACTATTATATGATTAAAATTTATAATATTATGTTTCTATATCACATTAATGATTCTAAATATTCATATAATAAAGAAGACAATTTGCAAGCCCAGCTAGAAAAAGTGCATTTGATCCATATATTGCCAATATATGAGCATATATAAATACAGAATTATATTATTTCATGTACGGAAATGTATACCATGATACATGCAATAAAATTATACATGAACAGAGATGTGAACATATAATGGTTATTTGCAAAAACTGAACTGAGCGATCGGCAATTGTGGATATTACAGCAAACACCCAAAAATGCCTCTATGGATTGGAATAACAGCACAACTTATCACACTAATCGAAGAAGCAATTATTTTCCAACAGGATAACGCTCCTTGTCATAACAGCAAGATGATTACAAAATGTCTAACAGAGGCTGATCCAAATTTGAATGTAATAGAAAATGTATTGTCGTACATAAAGCGAAAACGATCCGCAGATTTAACAAGAACGAACGATGAAACGATAATAGAGGTCATAAATCCTTGGAAAGAGGTTTCAACAGAGTTTCTCCAGTCCTTTGTGGATTCCATTCCGAACCGCCTTCAAAAAGTTTTAAATGCTAAAGGAGGATACATTTTTTATTCATTTAAATAATTATTATCAAGTTTTCTTTAATTTAAAGTTTCCCATTTTTTTAAATGCGCTATCCAAAAGAGATCAAAATACTTATGCCACATACTGAATTCTCATTTTTTAGTTTCAATTAAAAAATAATAATATATTAGATTTGAAATATGAAAAGTCTTTTCTGTTCCAATAAATTACAATATTTTTTACTAATTTAAATATGTTTAATTTATTTGTTTCATTGCATAGGACCGGAAATAACAAACTCGTATGTCAAAATAAATATTTCGACCTGTGTATTTTACAGTGTGAAATTTGAGAAGTCAGATGTGAAAAACGTGTCGTCTACTGTTGACATTACCTATATTTGTCTATTAAGACAAAAAGCAAATTGAAATACATTTAGTTTTCATTAGGGCAGCATACGATTTGTTTTTGAAAAATGTTGTTGAAAATTTTCACAATTTCAAATAAGTAACTGCCAATTTGCATTGTAGCATACTCTGAATATATTTCAACTATTTAACATTAAACGTCTTTATTATACTAAAAGAAACTATATGTTTAATTTTTGAATATGTATTCTCATCAATAAAACTGTTGATAGGAGTTTTATGGAGTTTCTGAGCTATATATTATTAATAGGTAAACACGTTTTTTAAATTCCTTTTATGGTCGTAATACTGAACAGAATTTGATAAGATGTATATGTTCTTAAACGGGTTTTTACATATTAATTTTATTTAAATCGGTTCGATATTTAAAGAGCTATAAGATTTTAAAGTTGTTACTAACACATGCACACTTACCGCAAATGCATGTATCAGCTTCAATTTCAGTGTGCCTGTGCGTTCATTCAATTTGCTTTTGCATAAAAATGAGACAGAGTTTTAAGTTGTTTATTTAAAATGTTTTTTGTTTTTGTATTATATCGTAAGAATTAATGTAAATGTTTAATATTAATTTATAGAATGCGGTTGATTGAGTCGGGAGCTGTATACATTAGGATTAAATATACACTCACAATGACAGTACAGATTTAAAATAAAGCACTCAAGTATCTAATATAAATGTTAAATAACTTGGTTCAGCATAAACGAAGCTTCTTGTAATTAAAAATTAAAAGCTACAGAAATTATTTTTCATTTTTTTCAAAAACTTAAATATTATTTTTGTAAAAAAAACCGTGTCCTCCAGTAATAAAAACCGGCCTGCCGAATTATCCAAATATGAATTATTCGTAAGCGGCAAATTTTTTTAGATAAAAAACTGGTAAAAACTGGTGTTTTGGTTCCGATTTTCGGTTCCAGCAAAAAATAAAAAATTTACAGAAATAAGTTATTTCAGTACGAGAGACCTCATTTTTGCTCATTAATTTTCCAACTAAACGTAAATCTCACAAACTCTAAAAAATTAAATGAAAATCCAAAAATTGGAGTTCGTACATTTGTGTTGTAAGTTCTACACTTTTGTCCCCAGCCCTTAAAACAATTTGAAAAAGATTTTCCTACTTGAATATTAAATCAATATTAAGAGTTAAGATTTTAACAGGCTTTTTATGAGTACCTAAATGATACATTTATACCTGTTTGCTAGAAAAATTAAAACTCTTTTTTTAATCACTTATGTATATCCGCTCATGTGTGTATGTAAATATTTGTGTAACTTAGAATTTGTTTTTGTGGTGCGCATTTCTTTTTTTGCAATGAAAACTTTGCAAATGGTAGTTTGTGAGTTTGAAAATATAAGTTTTATAAACTAAAATAAATTTTGTATTCGTTTCTCTCTTTCTTGCACTCTTTCTTTCACAGAAGTGCGTTTTTAGCAGCATTCATACGTAAAACAAACAAAAATAACAAAAATAATATTTCATACAGCTTAAAAGGCGGTATGAGAACAAGCTTACATATTTTTTTACTTCATGTTATATTTTCATAACTAAAAAGTTAATACACTGAAAAAATTAGTTTCGTGTAATACTTTCAGAAGCAAGATAAAAATTGAGTTTCCAAGGTTCATTGTAATATTTTTTTAACAAGATCAATTTGGTGCTTCATCTTTCAACGATTACAGCCACTTTAAAAATTATTGTGAAATTTGCATCGATCTTAACTTCGAAAATGCTGCTATCCTAGGGTTGCCAGGTCCGATTTTCAAAAAAGCTTGACATTGTGGAAAAAAATCTTGATTTCCAAAAAAAATCTTGAGACTAACAAAAATAAACACCGAATAATATTTTACGGACACCAAAATTAACGACAGCGTTTTTTGCGCTATAAGCAGCAATTTGTTCGATTTTTAGATTATTAATTTTAGTTATTTTAATAATGTTTTGATATAAATCTATAGATGCCTCATGAGGGTCTTCATAAAACTCTAAAAGTTTTTGGCAGTTTTTTGTTTCAATATCAAAATATATGTGCACAGTTTAACATTGCCTATATTTGAAGTGCCACTGCTTATTGAATATTTTTTTTAAGTATTTAAAACTTTTTCCTGCGAATAAAGTGCCAAAATATATCTCGTAATGCTGCTGACTTTGTCCGACCAGAAGAAATTTCACTGGCAATTTTACTGTCGAAAAAATACTTGTGCTTAAGATTCATTTGGCAGTCTAAACTATTGGAACTGAGTCCATGAATGAAGTTATGAAAAACATACATCAGCTCGGCCTTCGAAATTTATGGTTCTAGTATATTTACCCTTAGAATGATGAAATTTGAAATACTTTGGGACATCGCCTGAGAAGTCATCATTTGATTATGTCTTTTGGTTTGCATATAGTTTAACAATGCTCGGCTTCCTTCATATTAATGACAATTTCTGTTTTACAAAATTTGCAAACTGAAGTAAATTCATCCTTTTTTATAATCCATTTGGAATAATGGGAGTGCGTAGTCCATCTATCACAAAATGTTGTGTTTTATCTAGGTTTTTTTAATGGCCCGGCTTCTTCGTCGTTTCGCATTTTTCTTAGAATTAAAAATTTTCACATTTAATTTTGCAATTATTTTTATTTGTTTAGTTTATCAGCTGGTCGGCTGCACTGCTGTCAAGTTACAAGTGATGGTTAAAAAAACATTGCTTGTAATTAATATTATTTACCTCATCGGCACACAAAACTATATTGGCTTATTAGCCCTGTCAAGCTCACAACTTTACAATATGTAAGTTAATGCGATATCATGTCTCTTCAAATCATCATATTTTGCCGAATCTCCTGCCTGTTTTGTTTCCAAAACAACTATTTTTACGCACACTAACTCCATTTGATATCTGTTTGCTTAATTTTTGATGATCGTAATCATGGGTTAATTATGAAAATGTATTTTTCCTTCAATTAAAGTATTCATAAAGAAGTACTTTGGGTTTTGCATTTTCGAAAGTCTACCTTTTTCGAAAGCCACCATTCTTGAAATATCAAACATATTCTTATCGCAATACTTGAACTAATTTTAATATCCTTTCCTGCCGATTTCCCCGTATTGAAGCCAAAGGAAATATAGAAAGAAAGGTAGAGAATTGGATTCACATATTAGTAGACTCACCTATTTTATTAAAATATTTCAATAGTATTATATTACTTGAAGGCCAATTTTATTAAGTTTGTTGTTTATTTATGTTAAAGGATATTTAAACTTTACAAAAAACAAAGAGTATACGTTGTACAAACAATATATTTCGGTGGAAATTTTCGTTTCCTAATTTCTATTTTTAAGAGTGAGATTAAGATCTCAGGGGATGTAATAATAAATCCAGCCAGAGAATTTCTTTCTCTCAGTACATTTTCGTAAACTTGTCGACATTGTAAATTTATGAACATAAAAAAAGAGCACAATACCAGCACTCATATTCAACGTGCAAGTTCATTAAAATGTATTTCTAAAACTCAAACAAAACATGGTTAAAGTTTTCTTTTGTTTTACCGATTTATGTACGTAAAAAAAATTTTTTTTAAAGAGATTTTAGCAATTCTCTCTCATGTCATCTTTGTAGTGGTTGTATTTTTAATACAAAATATAAAGAATGATTTCTAATATTGAATTGCTTTAAACTTTTTTTTAATATTCAATTTTACTAAAAGTAATTTTAAAATTGTTAACTTTTATTATTATCGAACTGTTTTTCATTATGAGCATAATGTAATGAATAATTTTAGTCAGGTTCAAGTGAAAAGCCATGGGCATAGATGTCGTGCATGGTAGAAGAAACAATGTGCTTTTTTCCATCTGATTACGTGCAAAATTATTTTCAAAATAAAATGTTGCATATATAAGACATTAGTTAGAATATATTTAAGTAATCTGTCGTATACGCGATAATAGTCAAACAATGTCGTTTATGAGTAGACAGGCGAATTCATTTAAAAAATGTGAAATACTTCCGCGGCACTATAACTTGCAAAAAGTGATGAAATGTGTTTTAGAAAAAACTGTTTAAATATTCGAACATAAAAGAAATTGCTCAAGCCGAAATTTTTTTTCTCCATTTGAAATCATTTAAGAAAACACTAATAAATGCTCCATTTTTTTTTTAAACCAGGTTTTTCTTAGCCTTCGTGAAAAAAGTACTTGAGCTTTAATTAAGTCTTCGTAAGTATGCAGATTGTAATATCATCAACCTTTTAAAATCTAAATTTAAATTTATTTTTTAGAGATACGAGTATATTTTGTATATTTTTTTTTACTAAATAAAAAAAGAATTGATTTTGAGTGATGGCAATCTATATTAATATCTCAGCAATTTCTCTTATTAATTACCTGTATTCAGTGTTCATACATATTCGTGACCGTTTTATCCCATTTTCCATGACTTTCCTCAAGATTTTCAGTGACAACTGTTCACCTACGTGACAAATATTTTCTTTAAGTGCTGCGTTTTTCTGAGGCTTCTGGGGCCCGCGACTTCAAATAACCCCAAAGAAATTAATATTGCATAGTTAAATCGTGTGATTATGCAGGACATACCAAAATGGGAGATTACATGACCATCAAACGCTTCCTTCACAATATCTATTGTAGACCGTGCAAGAACGTGCAGACACCACAGCGTATTGTGTTCTTAAAATCACACATTTACCAATCACTTCATTTCCAGTCGATAATCGTGACCCTTAAGCGTTTGTCAGTCACAGTAACCAATCCTCAAAAAAATACGGCCCAATCTCTCCTCCAGCGTAAACGCCGCACCACACAGTAAGTTTGATTGGATGTTATGTACTTTGTTTTATTCACGCGGATTCTTGGTGCCCCAGAAATGAAGGTTTTGTTTATTGACGTAACCTGTTAAATGAAAATGCACCTCGTCGCTCAAGATGATTGCCGACTCGACTATTGGTAAAAAATCCACATAATTAATCCACGCTTTTGCTGAGTAAAGCACTCCATTACTTGTCAGCGGGTATACTACAGCTTTCTACTTCACAAATGTCAAATGGAGGGCTCAGAGTTGAAATGAACCCAGTCACAAAAAGACAATTGGAAGATAATTTGAGTTTCAGTAAATAACCTGCTTCGAAATAAAAAATGAGAACCATTCACTTGGGTTTTTAACCTTTACCTTAGGAACGAAATTTTTTTTTACTTAGTCCGTTATAGAACTAATTAGACTTAAATTTTGCGGCGAATTTTGCACTTCTTTTGAATTTTTTCATATTTTATTACTTGGTTCATTCACTTCAGCTCTCAGCCCTCCAAATATGATTGAACCACGCTGCCATTTTAAAAATTGCAATAACTTCCGGTAGGGTGATTAATTGTGTGTCATTTATCACTTATCACTTATCTCTTAATGTGCGGAAATTTAAGAAAAAAATCTTGTTCGGTTAAAATTATAACTATTTTCATTAACTTAAAAATATTTCTTTATCTTTACTTAAGCTATTTTTACTTCAACTTTTGCTGCGTACTTCTGACGATGCGATAATATCACGTTTTAATTTAAATTAACTGCCGTTAGTCTTAATTATTTATGAGCAGTAAAAACGAGATTTCGTTATTGTAAATTGATGAATTTTTCTACGAAAAATTAATCGGCCACTAACGACTGTAGAATTTTTCGACTTCGACAAGTTTTAGATTATAGAACTACACAACATAATTCTTTTAATCTCGTACATACTGTAGATGTAGAAATATTTGAATAATTTCTGTTTGAATGAAGGTTGTCTGATGTCCTAAGTGACACGAAAGCAAAAAAATTAAAGTAACAATGTAGTTCTTAAAAGCATTGTTTTCTCGTTTAGCTTTATGGAGTTTTCTTTCTTTCACAGACAAAGCAGAACACATATTATGTACAAATGTATTTGTTTTTCATGTATTTTGTAATAAAAACAAGAAAAAAATTTATTTAGTGAACAGTGTACAAAGACTTTTGGGAATGTCTAAGAGTTCTTACAATGTTTTCTCAGTAATAGACTTAAAACTATAAACAAAAATTATTCGGCATTATGTCGGCAATTATATATGGAATACAATATCAGATAAGTAAGGCCCAATGATTCCTCCTGACCAAATTACACACCGGACTGTCACTTTTAATGGATTCAAAGGTGACTGATGAATAATTTGAGGGTTTTCCATTGTCCAGAACCGACTATTCAGTTTATTCACATATCCATTCAAATGAAAATGGGCCCCGTCACTCATTATGACTTTTTCATTAAAATCGGAGTTGTCATGGGCGAGCTGTAACATCCTATTGGCATATGTACGGCGACGTAAAGGGTCTTGTGGAAGAAGCTCTTGTGTCAACTGAATCTTAAATGGAAACAAATGCAAATCCTTGTGCAAAATTGTGCCCAAAGTTGTTCTTTGAAGACCAAGCTCCTGAGCATGGCGTCGAATTGAGGTTGATGGATTGAACACTTTCTTGAGCAGCAGTAATGTTTTCAGCCGATCTTGCAGTACGTTATGGTTCATGCTTGGGCCTATCACCTTCAGACCCCCTTTCTCCGAAATCATTCACTACATTCAAACAATAGTGCGTTTTGCTGGCACGTTGTTTGTTCCAAAAATTTCACGTAACTTTCCCATTGTCACAGTAATTGATGATTGATTTTGATAAAATTTTTTAACAATTAAAACAAGTTGGTTTATCGTATATTTTTCAACAATAAATTTTTCACGTGTCTACTTCTTGACTGCTAAATATAAACTGTCAAGATTAATGTTAACCCAAATGGCAGCAAAGCAAAGTAGTATACCTTCCCGGCGGACACCCTGTATATTCTTCTCTTTCAGTTTGCTCAT
Organism: Gymnocheta viridis; assembly: GCA_956483585.1. Lineage (NCBI taxonomy): Eukaryota > Metazoa > Arthropoda > Insecta > Diptera > Tachinidae > Gymnocheta > Gymnocheta viridis. The sequence continues at coordinate 24,668,444 of OY101440.1, read as the reverse complement.
TACATCGACAAGTAGAGCATCTAAAATTATACCTGCAACCGCTGGAGAGAGTGGCATACCATATGTTTGATGCTACAATGGTTCATTACACGTAAAATATTTGTTGTCAGTTAAGCAGAATTAAAAAAAGGGAAATACGAGTAATACACATACGTTTACTTAGAAAAATTGGTAAATTGCTAACTTGGCAGTTTGGGCACGATTTCATTGATTTAGTGTTTTTTAACTTTATTTTTAACTTAACGGTGTCTTATTTTACAACAAAATTCATAAAGTTATATTCATATTTTACATATTTTGTACTTTATAACAAATTCTAATTCTTTCAATCAATGCAATATTAATAAAAATTTAAATAAATGCAAGTGTCATAACCGTCGAATCTTGTTGGAAAATAGCCGATAGAATCGCCACTGATTTCTACTTAATACTGCTGATATTTTTATTTGACTCAAAGTTAATTTTGCAGTCACTTACATCCGTCTCACTTTCTGTAATATCGGCTTAAATTGTGTTTAAACTTAAAAGAAAAATATAAAATAGTGACCGTATATTTGTGTAATAAAGTACTTTAAATTTCTTGTTTCCAAGTGCCCCGACCTGCAGAGCTGCATGGGACAAGTCTCGTTGAATTTACTCCAAGCTGAGTATCAGTGAACGACAAAGGTATACAATTTTCAATACATAGCACATATCGCTATTCAAAAGTGTAGGATAATTAAAATGTAGGGGTACAAACAAATACGTTCACAGAAAGCAATGACTACAAATGGGTTACAATATAAATAAGTGCGCATATCGATAGGTGTAGCATAAATAAATATAAAATGCTTTTTGTATTGCTAGGAATTCGTACAAATATGTATAGATATGTATCGATGTGTATCCATTAATATGACTATAAGAAACAATGTTGTAGTGTTTGAAAAAAATTGGTTGCAGAAATATAACAATAAGAAATAATTTATTTTTAACTTATATTTGTTTTAGGTATTACTCGTATGTTCTTGTGTAAAAAAGATTTTTGCATTAAAGCATTAAAAAGTCACTGAGTCATATCGCGAAAAAACGCAAAATTTTCCAAAATTTAGAAAAAGCCGTAAAATCTTCTCAAACGAGCAAGGAATGTGAAAAACTCGCAAAACTCTGCAAAAATTAAGAAAATTCGCAATTAATTCCAATAACTGAGAAAATTGAAATGTTTAATATCATTTAAAAGTCGATGAAGCAATAAAAAAATAGAAAAAGTCACCCAAATTGCAAAAAACGCGAAATTCAGCAAAAATTAAATTGCTGTCAAAGCCTTCTTTGACATATGTATACACTATGTATATCACATTCCTTAAGTTTTTACCTCTATTTATGAAGTTTTACTCCTTTTCGCAGTTTTTTTAACTTTTCGCTGTTTTTAGATATTTTTGCAATATGAGTGATTTCTTGTTATTTCAGTGCTGCATTGACTTCCAAATGATATTAAATATTTTAAGTTTTCCAAGGCTTGGAAATTGGTTCATTATAATAACGCAACGAAATCCATAATACAAGAACAGACAAAATTTCTGACAATACTTATCAAACAAAAAATTTGAAAATAAATGTGCTTATAGTAATTGGAGTACCTATCGATACATATAGCTACGCATGGATATAAAGAAATATAAGCATGAATACATACAGGTATAAAACAAAATGCGCACCGATACATACAATTATGAAATTGAACAGATACGAAAAATATTTTGTATTAAAAATATTCAATATATGCTAGAGTAATTTATTTATTATTCTATCGTTTGTCGTTCTTTGCTGAGTATATCACTTTCCATCTGAACAGTATTTCATCACATAACGCACTTCACTTCGAAATTATTTTTTTTTCCGCCCAGTATATTATTTTTGAGTCAATGTTTCATTTCTTTCCTAACATCTTGCTATAGCTATAGAATGTTTTCTTTGGCAGGAAAATATTTCACCTTCTTTGATAGAATTCTGTAGTTAAAAAATCTGGATTTTTTTAACTTTTGATGAATAGAAATCTTCCTCGTGTTACCGGGCCATCACTTTGGGAATCATGTTAGTATTTTGTAAGCCCACTAATCACACAGATTCTTTTGGTGTGCCTTTTATGACACGCCTTTTCACTACGCCTTTATCCATAGAAAAATTGGTTATATCGTGTTATAACGGGGAGTGGCATAGAAGGTTGATGTTTAAAGAAAGACACACGCCAGTTGTAATGATAATAATTATACAATAAAAAAAACGTGAAAATTCTGTTTTAAACTTTCTACAATTGTCAGTATATAATAATATAATAAGATGGTTATGAAAACAAACCCAACTTAATTATATTCCACCATTTTACTTCATTCGTTTAAGTTAAGTTCTCTTTGATAAAAATGCCTTTAACGCAATTTCAAAAATTATTCCACTCTGCTTTAACCAAAAAAAATTCTAAGACCATTTATCATTTATTTTTATCAAGTATTTTGTTAGTTTATTTTCATATCTTACGTTTTTGAGATGATTAGCTGCATATTCGCTGACATTCTTAGTTTGAGCCTTGAAGGCATTCCATGATATAGAATTTAGAAGATTTCTTAAGACTCTATTTTAAAAATTACTATCGCTTTTTGTAACAACATTTGATAATGATAAAAAATATATATGTATATATTTATGTAAAAAATAACCAAGAATGTAGGGCTGTTATTGTTTTGGTTCTTGTTAGCTTAAATATCCTGGAGTAACAAAAATTTCTCCACAAGTATTTGTATGTGTGTATTAGTTTCTACATATAAATATATGTTGCTGCTCGGTTAGCTGTGAAGAAAGTTGTGATGCTGTTCGCTATAAGCCATTGTTATGCTTAGAGGCATACTTTTGTGTTAAATATAAAATAATTTGCATAAATATTTTATGGAAACGTTAAAACAAAAAAGTACAATGAAGACAAAAACATCGAAAAATTTATACAATTAATGTAGGAGTAAAATAACAAAAGAACAAACCCCATGTTAAGGAATTAAAGTCTTGAGAGGTTTTTTGTTTTTTTAATCTTTTACTATTTTTCTACAGTGTTACTTTTTTCTCCTTTATTGCTTTAATCCCATTACCTTATGAATATTAGTTAAATCTGCGATGCTCGAGAAGGGTGATTTTGCATTATTTTATTGTGTTGCTTTTACTCTGGTCCTTCTTAAATTTTTTTTTGTTGTTTAAGTATTCTTTCAAATTTTTGTTTTTAGTTTCGATTTAAAATTACAGATCATTTAACAAGGGTGATTTATAATATGATGAAAAATTGTGATTCGTTTTTTATATTTCTTCTTGTTATTTTGTATTAGTTTTGTTTTTTGTTTTAAAGTGACCATTTTAAAGTTGAGCAAATTACAGAAGTGAAACAACGTAGAGAATTATCGTTTTGTCTCGTAATAAATTGTTGAAATTTAGAACTAAATTGCAAATTATATTGAACAGATTAATCGTGGTAATTTCTTTCAAAGTTAAGATATAACAAATGTTGGCTAAGTTTACCAATTATTCATAATCTATATTGAGCATCTTCACCAATTTATGTTGTGAAGAGCAACATACTAATTATTAAGTTACAGTGAAAGCTCTCGTATGCGGATACCGAACGTCGTAGTGGTTTTGTTTGGCTCTGCCATGCCATAATAAAAAAATACTATATTGTCGTCCAATTTAATAATAATATTATGACGAATAATCATTATATTGTTTGATGTTATCAAACAATAGTTAGTGTCCGACCGAACGCATATTTTAAAACCGAATACGAACATCCATAGATTATTCAAAACTGAACCCACCCCGAATTCAAAGCCGCAATTTTTTTTCTGAATAGAAACGCTTTGTGATTTATTGATATAATTAAAAGAAATTTAAAAAAACATAAGAACAATTAATTTTTACATCGTTGGTTCTTAATATTTTACAGGATTTTATTTTTGCATATTGTTGACAAACATGCAAAAAAAAATAATTTTAATTTTGACGGTGGATACTAGTGACTAGAAGTATCTAATATTTAAACGTAGTACGAAAAGTCGAGAATAGGTAAATCGAACAAGAACGGTGAACCTCAAAACCAGTACTGATCCATTCTGCTAGTCTAATGAATGTATGTTTCACTATTGCATTCTTACTTGGGGGCCGGCCACACGTTCAATTTTTGCCTTTCAATTCCTTTCAATTTGTAATACACTCACACTTTTTTATTAACACAGTCAAACTTTTTAAATTGAAAACTATAGATTGCTATCAATTTCACCTATCCATTATGTTCAATTTGAAATTAATTTTTTTTTCACTTCAAAAATAACACAGTGTGACAAAAAAAAAACCTGGGATGTGATATTATTTTTCTAGTAGCTGCTGTCGAGTAGATCAGGATTCTCTATTTGAAATTTCCGGGACACCCCCAAAATCCGGATTTACGGTTAAAAAACCGGTTTTTGTACCTTTGCGCACTTATAAGCCTGTAATTTTGTTGATAATGATCTGATTTTCAATTTCTTACTAGATTTTGAAAGAAGAAACTGAGATCTTTCAAATGACATAAATTTATCTAAGAAAATTTTAGAAATTTGGGTGTTATTGTCGAGCAAACACAAATTTTTTAGATTTTTCAAAAATTTTTCAACTTTGGTGACGTTTTTATACATTATTTTATTAAGAAACTATAATACTGTTGAATTTATTATTTACGATTACAACGCTTATTTGGGTTTAAAAATAGATAAGTTATTGACTGACTTATTTAACTTTTCATGAAAATAAACTTTTAAACATTTCATACAAATTTTTTTAATCCATTAACACAGTGTGACAAAAAAAACCTGGGAAGTGATATTATTTTTCTAGTAGCTGCTGTCGAGTAGATCAAGATTCTGTATTTGAAATTTCCGGGACACCCCCAAAATCTGGAGTTTCGGGTAAAAAACCGGGTTTTCGTACCTCTATGCACTTATAGGTCTGTATCTTAGTTGAATATTAACCGATTTACTACTACTACTACAAGAAAAATAATATCACATCCCAGGTTTTTCTACTTCATTCAATTTTGTAACACTGTGTAATTTGTGTTTAAAAATATATTATGTTTTTTTATAATATTTTGGTTTGTTTTTTACAAATATTCGGCCGCAATTTATAACTTCTAATTAAAATAAAAATAATAAAATATATATGTGAATAAAAATAATAAGTGTAATGGTGTTGTGCGATGAGCATTTGAAAGTGTTTTCTTGACGATGACATCTTGAAAAATAAATTTTCGTGCAGCCTCCGTCACACCTATCAATTTAAATGAATTTTGATAAACAACAAGACGTAAAATACACCTTGATAAGCAGTATGTGTGAAAAACTTGACAGAAAAAATTGAACGTGTGGAACGTGTGTGTTAATAAAAATAATTTAAAGTTCTAAAAAATTTCATAAATTAAAAAGAAATGTGTAAGGTCAGATTTTAACATGAGGCAAACAATTTCTTTTATCTTAAAAATGAAACAGTTCCACAAATTACTGTAATTTTAAATTTCTTATTTTTAAAGCATAAATATTCTGTATTCACTTTTTCCACTGGTAGCTGGGCTACGTAATTTAATATTCCAAAAATTGTTTAAATCACACATGTATTGATTTTTATTTTATATTTCTTACTTACTTACAGTTTTATTTCTTTTTTCTTACAAATTGTTATTTTGCTGTTGAGTTTTTTCAAAACTATAAGAACTTGTTATAAACTTTTCTCACATCATAACACACTTAAAGGATGAGATTTTTTAAAAATCCAATAACAACTGACCGAAAATCATAATACAACTTTGGGGGAGAACACGCGTTAAAAAAAATATAAAAACATCATTCATTTGTTTCATAGTTATAATTTGATTACATGTGAACAGACTTAAAATTACACGATGGTAGATAAAATTTTATTGCTATAGATATTCAGTATTGTCACAGAATTCAATGTAGTAGGAATTGGATTTGAAAAGAGGACAAATAAATACTTTTGTATGAAGAATTTCAATGTTATCGGTTTTATATTCAAAACAGATAGTAATTCTAGATTGAATATCAAACCGATAACATGTTAATTCGTCACGCGAATTCAATTACCACTACATTGGATGCTGTGACAACCCTGATTATCATACTTTTCCTTAGTGTGGTTGTAGTCAGAAGATTTTAATAAAATTATGTATATATTTTGCTGTTTTATGAATGCTGGTACTGAAACTACTAAAGAAAGTCCCAAAATTAACACAAGATTTAAATAAAATAAAATGCAAAGTTTTTAGTTTTTCTTTTAATTATTTTTCAGATTTTCCAATGAAATGAAAGCACGTTATTCTGCCGTGGAACGCTTCATTTTTACAATCCCTAAACTGACGGCTACCAAATCTTTTTTCAGAGATACCTCACAAATGTTGGAAAATTCAAATCTTGCGTTAATTAATTACAGTACAACCTCCCTAATCAGGACACTCGCTAATTCGGGCTATCCGGACATTTACATATTTCGGACAGTTTAGAAATTTTTCCTATGCAGTCCGGACAAGTGTTGATTTTTCTCAGTAATATTTTTACGTTATTTTACCGCTAAACAAAATAAGTTGTGTGTTAGCAAGAGAATTAAAGAATGTGCAAAATATTTTATTTGAATTGAGTTTGTGTGGCGAACTGTTCAAAAGCTATTTTAGGGGCTGAACAAACCAAAGCGACAGATAAGGATCAGGGATGCAAAAGTTGGTACAATTGTACTTTTTTAGCACTATTTAAAAGTAAAAAGTACAATAGCACCCCCGTGCCTAATTTAGCACTATTTCATAATTTTCCTAATTTTATTTCATTACACGAAAGTATTTTAAATCATAATCCGATTTTTTATATGGCGACTCCATGTTAACCATTCGTTGTGAATTGTTTTATACTCAAGGCCATGGTAGAATAATACAGGTAGTGTCGAAGCTACAACAACACTGCTTTCAGGTTCGTGGCTGTCAAAAAGCACAAGAGAAAAATGGTAAATGGTTGCATTTTCTGTTCAATAAAGAATTTTGTTTCTTTTCCTTCTCTTATTTGCATTTGAAACAAATGATAAAGTGTTCTTTGTTAGTAGTGTGGGTGTGTTAGTAATACACAATCAAATTTTGACAGAACGGAACCCAAAAAATAGGTCCGTTAACACTTCGACACTACCTGTATTGTTTTACAGTGCCCAAGGCGGAATTATACAGATGGTGGCGATTCTACAACAGGTACAACATTACAATAACTACGGACATCTCAACTCTTATGTTAACATATACAAATTTTGACATACGAGCCTCTAATGTATCAGATATGAAAAATGAACTAAATGAACCGATGTTTACTGATATTTCAAGAATTGCTAGAGGAATAATACCCATCCCACACTCTGCTGCAAATGTGGAATGATTTATTTGCGCTTCAAAATTTAATATAAGCAAAAGAGACAAACAGATTGTCTGTTTCCACTGTCTCTAATCTAATACAAAGAAAGGATTTGCTGAAGTCATCTAATTCGTGCTGCTACAATTTGGAAATGACTAAGATTTTGTTAGCAAGCAGTATATCATAAAGTATAATCTTATATTAGTATATATTATTCTTCAAATTAAGCTTGAGGAGACTGTTTTATAAAAATCATCCAAATTTATTTTATTTTATTTTATTTCGTTACCCTTTGGGTAACTTCTTTAGGTGGAAAAGATCAATAAACAAATAACAAAAATTAACAAATTATTAGTCAATAATTTCTTTTTCCGTTTTGATTTAAAAATTGTTTGTCAATTGAAAAATTTTTTGTTTGAAAATTTTTTTGAAAATTGAGGAAAGTTCATTTCAATTTAAAAACATTATTATTGTAGTATTTCATTATATTATATATTATTATTAGTATAATCTTATATTCAGATCTCAACAACTGATAGTCTTTTGTGTACCTTTTTGAAATTAAGCATTAAATTTAATTGTTAATAATATGTACTTAGTACAACTGAATTTCAATGATATATGTACAAATGAATTTTTATGTACGTTTTTAGTTAATTGTTAATTAAAAATGTTTAAAAAATAAAAAGCACAATCGGACTGAAAAAAGTACACTTTTTCTTAAAACTTAGTACAATTTGAAAATTTAATTTTGCATCCCTGATAAGGATATATTATTTTTAAAAGAAGTTAAAAATAGAGCTGACAAATTAAATAAAAATATGTGCATTCAAACACAAAAATATATTCTTATTTTTCAAAATGAATATTTTTTTCACTTTTAGTATGTTTCTTTATTAAATTTATATTAATCGAGATTGCCTCGATATCTTTTTTCAAAGATTTAAAAAACTTTTGTTTGTTGAGGGTTTTTAGCAAGTCTATATACATGCATTTCATTGGTGCTAAAGCCAAATCATCAGTAGACCTTAAACCTAATTTTTAAATGTTTCAAAGCTTTTTACTTATACAAAAACTTTTAAAAACTCAATGAGAGTTATAAAAATTACAATAGTATAAGCATAGTAGGCTTTGAAACTTATTCAAAAATCCCAACAAACAAATTATTATATTCGATATGAATCTATTTTATTTTCTTTACACCTTTACACAATTAGACGCCCTTTGGGTGACAATAAAAGTATTTAAGGCAAAACGGAAAATAAAATCTTAACTAGGTAATTTTTATATGTTTATGTTTTCTGGAAATTAATTAAATACAAGTGAATTCTAATGTGAACTGATTTTTCTTTTTGGTAATAAAAATATAAATTATATACATATGTATATGTATTGCAATTATAATTTTATTTTAACTGTAGTCCGGTCGACCCACTAACCCACAACTTACAAAGTGTTGCAGAAAGCTAAATTTTGCCGTCACAACCATTTCATAATCATGTATTTTTTCTGCGTTGGTGATTTTCAGCGTTTTCCGTTTAGCCTCTTCGAAGCCAGATTAACATTATTTATTTTATTCAGTTTTTAAAACTACTCTTTTGCTTTTTTGAAGGCCATTAGATTTAAGATTAAACTTTTTCAAGTTAAGTTTATTTGGTTTTTGTCTTTTGTAACGACTAGTAATAAAATGGAACAAAGAACGCTGATGAAATGGTGTAGCGATCTCGAAATCAGTAATAATCCGTGTTTTTTGAAATGTTTCAATATTACTTTCAAAATAAAAAATAATTTAAAGGTATCAAAATTCTTAATATAAAAAAAACATGATTTGAGCTCGAGCCAAACAAAACTTTTTAACTTAACTTTTTAAATCTATAATATAGCTACTCGATTTATTATTTAAAAAGTTTGATGTTTTCGTGTGTATAACAGATAATAATTTTCATAGTTCTGTTTTGATATAATGCTGCAGATTACAGTGGTTGCGAATTGAATATATATGTACATATATTTGAAGAAAGTGTCGCAATAAAAATTCAATTTCATCACCATAATTATCTTAGAATTATAGACGTCAAGGAAATACCACATTAATTTTATTTAAAATAAAGTTCCTTCAAACCTACAAGTAAATGGATGTGTACGCATCCCTTTTGAAGTAGCAAACTTTTAAAGTTCATTTGATAACAGTGAACTCTTAAATAAATAATGTAGGTTAGTGTTATTTCACATCTTGTTTCTTTGCACACTTATTCGCGTACTTGAACAGTAAAACATTTTTGTCTTTACAGATTTATAAAATAATAGAGGCATGCTAACATCACAAATAACATTTTAAAAAATGTTCCTAACAGTGAGATATTCAAAGGGGGAATACAGATAGATAAAATTTCGAAAATTTCAATGCAGCGATTTTCAAAGGAGAAATTTTATTAGCAGAATTTGTAAATAATATAAGATAAATGTATAAATGTATGTATGTGCTTGGTTAAAATAAAACGATATATTTTATATTTAGTTTCAGGAACATTTGCTAAAATTATAAAATATTTACAAAGCATTTCAAGCAATGTTATGGGAGGAATATAAAAGTTTAAGTGGTTAAGGTATTTATTTTTTTGGAATGAATTTCCGTCATCCCACGTCAAATTTGGTTCATAAACAGACCGGTTTCGGCTATGTGCCATCTTCAGTGTTCTCTCAGTAACAAATTGCATCAAACCCCGTCGGAAGAAAAACACAACACTTAAGGTATTTATTCTTTAAAATAAAATAATTCCTCAGTATTGCCAATCTTTACAATATCAAAATAGGTAGAATATACATTACGAAATGAAATAATACGAGTGGTGGTAAATAAGTCTGGCCAAGCATAGAAAAATATATTATTTTGAATTTGCTTTACATTTTTTTTTGGCTTTTCCAATTAGTATCTCTTTACTTGATATAGTCGATTAATCGACTTACTAATTTTGAGGAGCTCCGCAAATTCAAATTAATTATCTGCTATTAGTATGGAGCTCGTGCTTTTGAAATGATTTTTTTTTATTTAATGCCAATTGTTATACTCACTCGCTATTGAACAACTTACTTATTGCCCACTAAAAATGTTCGGATTTAAACATGCATATATTATATCAAATATTGTCTCTCGGGTTCATTTTTCGCAAAGTAAGATATCACAAAACGATGTTCTATTTCAAAGGATGAGCTTCCTATTCACGAACACGAGCATTTCCTAGCCGAACCATTTCTTTGTATTTAAAAATAATAAAAAGGAACTGGAAGCCAAGCCAAAGTTTGAAAACATGGTAAATGAAAAGTTGATGTATTTTTTGCATCAAGTTGCACAGAGAATCGGAGACTTCTTTTGTTACTTTTTTTTCCTTAATTGGTGTAATAACTATATTTTTGGTTGACTTACGTTTGCTAACTGGAAAAAGTAAATCCAATAGACTATAACATTTCTGAAACTAAGACCATGCTCAAGGTTTGTTCCATATGTACATGCATATATCATCGTCTATGCAATTAGATATAATCATATTATCATATGATTTCAAAAAAGCCGTAAGCTACAAAAAATTAAAAATCGACTTCTGGATTTATTACAGGTTCTCCGAATATTTTTATATTTAAAATTGTACTAATTCCTTAATAAAAAATAAACTTAAACTGAAAAATTTTTTTAAAATCTTGGTGAACTTTTCAAACTATAGAGTTTTTTGTTTGTTCTGTAAAAATATTTTAATGTAACTTATGGCTTTTATGAAATAATATGACAATATATAGAAAATTTATTAATGTGGCGGTATATTCTCAATTTTCACTTTGAAAAATCAGTGGTCCATTTTGTTTTTTATCTTCAAAACCATAAAATGTCCTTCTCAATGTTTTTACAAGGACTTCTTTACTTTCCGTCGCATCAAAGGAGAATATATATTTTTTTATATAATAATAATCAAAGGCTTGAAAAATTAAAAAAAAATGCTCGGACAAAATTATTTTTAGAAATCTTTTATAAGCAAAGAATATTTGTTTTCAATAAGATTTTTTAATGAAGTGTACAGTAATACTGCCAAAAATTTCATTTAGTTGTGAATTTGTTAGATTTTTATTGATTTTGTCCACTTTCTTCCACTATTTTTCGAATAAATAAGATATCAGAAATTGAAAAAAAATATATTTGTATATATCTAGAAAGTTTTTCATCACAGGTATTTTAAGAAAAATCTTGTTCATAGTTACTTTTTTTGCGGAAAGATATACCCAAGCATATTGCTTGGGTGAGAATTATTAGTGGCACAATAATCGATTTCCTATTGTGGAAAATATTTCCTTCGAAAGCAAACTTGTTTCGATGGCAACAATACTCCAGAGCAATACGAAATAATTCTTGTAGATGTTGAATTAGCAATATTGGCAGATAATCTCTTAAAACAAAATTTTGAAATATCGCACAAATATTAGTACGAAGATAAAAAGACGATTTTGTATTAGTGTTTATTATGTGAATGAGTTTTGGTGTATTTTTTTACATCAAATATATATTTTAAATTTTTGCCTTAAATTTTGCAACATGCACTTTAATTAATTCGTTAGCTACATAATTCCTCCCGCGTTAATTTTTGAATAAAAATTAAGCTTTTATACTAAATATCGCTGACTATTTTTTTTTTCAAAATTGAGTTTTGCATATTTTAATAAATTTAAAGATATCTTATCGAAATAGGTTAACATCTCCATTTAAAAAAAATAATAGGGCTTTCTATAGTAAGGTAACGATATGTTGGTATTAATATACGTTTTTTGATAAATTTATAATTAATTAGTTTTGTTGAAATTGCATTTTTTTATTTTTATATTTCCATAAATTTTCAAAAATTATAAAAGTAGGAATTTAAAAATATTACTTTAATCAATTTATCCCAGCCCTAAATTATCACTCAGGGATATTGCCAAACTATTGGTTATCTTCCAATTGCAAATGAAATCGGAATATTAAGACGTGATTAAATTTTTTTATATACTCACATCTCAATCGGAAAATAATAAAAAAAATATTCTTCTCTCCAGAGGTGAATAACAAGATATTTTTTAATGAAGTTTTTATGCAAAATGTAAAGCGACACGATGAGTATTCTGCATTCATAACTCAAATATCACGTTTATTTAGATATGCCTATGTTGCATTAAAGGAGTGATATGTTGCTGGTTTAATGTTTACATGGAATACATAACTTGGTTAACGATACATGTATGTATAGTAATTGTACATCATTGTTTTCCTTGCAATAAATTCATTTATATGATTTTTTTTACCATATTTTTCATTTCAATTGCATTTTTATTATTTCACCTTCGGCGTTTCTGATTTTTTTGTTGCAGATATTTATGATAACTTCTACCTTTGATACATGAGTATTGAACACTGCTTGAACGTGTTAACCGTTTTTATTTTTATCGCTTTGTTTCCTTTTTATCCTTTATATTTGTGCCCAGTTGTTGTGTTTGTGTTCTATACAAATTGAACAAATACAAAAAGGTTTATCAAATATTTCAATACCAAATCAGTTAACTGAAAAGCAAACGACAGGTGAGTGTTAAGTATTTTATGCTAGCGACTCAATGCTAACGCTACTAGTTATGTTTTAACATAAGCTTTGCTTTTAAAATTTAATTCAAAATATGTTATAGTTTCCAACAACATTCTGCTAAAAGCCTTTATATATAATTGCTGTTAGTTCTAATTTTCTAACAAAAATACTGTTAATCGGAGACTCTAGTTTTTGGCTAAATTAATATAACTGCAGTATTTAGATGTTAATTAATTATGAACTTATTTCCTATGTGTCGTTTTTTTACTTTGGTATGCTTTGAGGGCTGGGTACAAAATTTGTGTAAACACATCCCTGGGAATGAAAATCGCTTTTTAATTATTCCAAGGAATTGCAAAAACTTAACATTCCAATTATCGTTGGAAAAACATTTATATAACGCAAAATATATCGTCCCCTGTGCGCGATATTATCGTATGTTACACAAACTAACTTTTACAGAAGAATGTTTTATTACTATTTTCATCCCAATTGTATACTATAAAACTTTTGCATAGGATAAAATGTGCCTTGCGTTATCTCGATAACTATTATATTTGTCGCTATAATATTTTGTCAACAGATGAATCAATAGACTTTGAACGAATTTGCATAAAAAACGAACTCGAAACAAGTAACACATACGATAATTTTATGCACATGGGTCATATTATAAAGAAAAACAGTACACTGCAATACATATATGACCCGCGACGTGGTCATAATTTATATTTTGGAATTTGTCACCAAACGTTACGTACATACTCGTTCATATTTCAAGATCAATTAATAGTTGATGTATATAAATTAATTTTTTTAATTTTCTTTTGTTCATTTTTATTTGTGATTGTTTTCTCATCCCTTTAAAAATAGGTAATAAATATTTCCTAAATTTTAAATATTTTTAACCGGTTTTTTCTGCGTTCTTTCAGAAATTGCCTGGCAATAAAAGTTCCTTTTGTCACGTTGCGAAATATATATTTTGTTTTATTGAAAATGTCTTTTAATCGACTTTTTGTTCAATTAATCGCTCAACGGAAGCTTAAGTTTTTAAATTACTCGAATAATTGCGGAAGTATAAAATCTTATTTGAGTAATTTTTCGTGTTAAAATTTCTCGAATAACTCGAACAAAACCAAATCTCGAGTTAAGCAAAAAATTTCCAAATTTAGTCAGTTTGTTGTAATTTTGACTTGAAAAGTAAAATTAACCAAGATTTTCTAATATATATTATTTTTGTAAAGTTGGAAGTAAAATGTAATGTAATGTTGAACATATTTGCAGGATCGCCATGAAAAAGATTAACGCTTCCCTATAACGCCCAATATATGTTTATGCATCTGTAGGGTGCCAGCTTCTTTGTAGGCGTTCAAAAGAACTGCCAAAAAGGATTGGTGAAACAAGTAAAGAAAACAAGGCAGATGTTGCCGAATTATGTGTTCAATGCAAGGTCGGATTTATTTAATATTTGCTACGGCTTATATATTACTTATGACAATTTCTGTTATTATCTAATATTGAGTGATTTCTACATCACTCAATATTTTACAACACTTAAATTTAAATGGAATTAAAACTACATGTGTGAACAGTATGCATATGAATCATAATCTATTGACACACTTACAACTATAACCCAATCGTTTTTTATTGGGTCGTCACAGTACTTGATAAAGGTTGGTATGTACTCACTGTACATTTTGTATGACGACATGTGCGCCATACATTTTAATAAAATAATAAAAAAAATAAATAAAAAATACACATTTTTATAATGTAGGCTAAAAAGCAAACTTAAGATCTCCTAAATTTTAATAAATTGAACGCCTAAAATAATAACATAATTTGATTTTCTTTTATTCTTTTGAACACATTACATGTTAAATAAAAATAGTTTTTCAAGTAAATAAATTTATCGCTGTGATTTTTAATATAAAGAAAATTTATTGCATGTTATATTTTTTCCATATAATTTATAATAGTGACCAATTTTCTTTAGAAAATTTACTTCAGTGATACAGTTTCTTAAGAATAATCGATTTATCAACTCAAGTGATTCATAATAGAGATTTGCAAAAGAACTACCAAAAAATAATATATTTGTCATTCTATTTATTGTTTGAAGAAATTATATTTTAAGTAATTATATAAATATATTTTAAGTAATTATTAAATTTATTATTCGAGACAGGTTTTGTAATATTTTTTCAAAGAATTCAAAAAGTTTTGAATACTTTAAATATATTTTATTCACTCAACTATTGACGGAAGAATATTTCTTCCATCAAGGCGAGAATAAATTAAAAACTTTCATTGCGTTTTTGTTTGTGGTGTTTTTCTTTTGTGAGACTTATAAAATAACTATAAAATGCTGTAAATATTAATAAAGTATTAAACTAACTTTATTAAAACCTAGAGCTTAATGACAAAGAGAAACAATTTTGAATAATAATTTAAAGAATATCACAAAAAAATTAAAAATATTTTTCAAAGTCAAATTAATAATAACATATTAACATTACATTAATAACATAATTAACATAACACTAATAACATAAATTTTAATAATTATTTTCAAAAATTCATCTTAGATCTAAAATAAATAGAACTTTAAATTAATATGAAACACAAATAAATTGTGTTGATTGCAATTAACTTGGCTTCATTCGAAAGTTAATTATGTATGTGCTATTAATCTTTGAATAAGGCTGCGACAAGTAGGCCGCCGCAGGTGGCGGGTTGATGGATATTGAATTTTCATTCAGGGCGCAACCGAATTTCAAATTTTGTGTTCAATCGTCTACGCTTTATCGGCGGAAAGAAAATAATAAAATGGAGCGTTATCGCAACATCTTGATGGCTAACTAAGAAAAATTACATGAAACTATTTCTATTTGTGATACTGGGGAGCCCCAGTAGACTAGTGGATAGAGTACTAGACTATTAGTCTGGAGGTCGCAGGTTCGATTCCTGCCTAGAGCCTGGGTGTTCCTGCGGATAAGCCGAAATAACTTCGCGATTAGTGTTTGTGTTAAAAAAAAACAGTATTTTTTCTGAGTATTTTAGACATTTATAAGCTTTAGACTAGCGTGAATCTATTCACCTAATCAAACTCACGACAAAGCAACATTCAACATTTAATTACAGTTATATCGATCTTAAAAAACACCCTTTATGTTAACTGAATAGTATAACACAGTTCTTTTAAATGTTTATTTTGCTTGACGTTGTAATTTACATGCTCCTCAGGTGTTTTTTTTACAGATAACTTAATTGTCAACAATACTTAAATTCTCGAATCATGCAGTAGATGTACATACTTTTAAAATTTAATTTAATGCTTCATTAACATTTATGTTCGCAGTTGTAAGTGATGCTAAGTAACCCCATCTGTTTACTTTTAATCTGTTTTTTATTTTAATAATTTTACATAAAGTCAATTCTTGCGAAATGATGTCAAATTCGACATATAAACGGAAATTACTATAAATAAGATTTGTTCCGTAGAACGGCTGTTCCGTGTTAACCCAGCAAACACACAGATTTCATTTCATATTGGGAATGATTTTAAATAAAACTCAAATGACGTTTGAAAATAATATGAATGTAATTTAGGAAACATAAAATTATCAACAAAAAAATTCACTTTTTTCTCAATTTAGTATAATTTCAAAATAACATCAATCATTGCTCTCAAATGTTTTTCACGTGTGTATTGTAAACAAATTTGAAACTCGAGTGTCGTTAATTCATTTGACTGTAGCTTACACATCTGATAAACTGGTAAAACTTAGTATTAATCTCTTTAATTTCGATACTCTAACCAGGACCTGCTACACATTATTATATATTAATATATTACAAATTTAAAAAATGTTCTTTTTAGATTAAGTATTTGACCTCTTTGGTGCAATTCAAGGGTTTTTTTTTTGATGATGTATATTTTTTAAATATTTGGCCTTTCAAGGTCATTTCAAAATGTTCGCTATATGGGTTAAAAATTTTTTACTTTCAATTTGTTTTTGATCTTAAATTACTTAAAAATCTTTAATAAAAACGATGGGCCTGTTTCTCTAAATACGAGAGATTACTTCGTTCAAACATTTGCGTTAAAATTAAAATGTAAACTCAAGTTATTTTTTAATTTTTATTCCAACTAAAAAATTTTGCATTTAAGATCTCGTGAAAGGCAAAAATGTTAAGATGAATCCAATAACAGTTTAAAGTTTGACTGTAATTTAGGAATAGCACTTTATATCAAATTGAGAAAGTGTTATTTGTCAAACATTTCTGATTGCTTACGTTTGCTTTCAAATAATAAAACCATCATATTTAGAACGTTTGCAGACCTGCCATCTGGACGTCCCTTAGGAGCCAAGGTATACCAGAATGTCTAAACGATATAGACTATGCGGATGATATATGCTTGTATGCGCACCGATTCGTTGATATACATACAACAAAAACTCATATGCCTTGATAAGAACGCAAGGAAAGTTGGTCTTAAGATAAACGTAAATAAAACAAAATTCATACCGATTGGTACCATCAACTCAAACCCTCTTTCACTACATGGAACCATAATTGAGGACGTTGACTCTTTTTGCTATTTGGGTAGTCGCATTTCAAAAGATGGCGGTTCTGGTATCGACATAACGGACTGCATAAGCAAAGCTAGAGTCGAATTTCACGCGCTAAACAAAGTCTGGCGAGCGAACAATATCTCTATACCTACAAAAATTAGAATATTCAACTGTAGTGTAAAATCCGTCCTACTCTACAGCTGCACTACATGGAGCACAACGCAAACCACACTCAGCCAGTTGCAAACATTTGTAAATCGCTGCTTTAGACAAATTCTGCGCATATTCTGGCCACATTGGGTGACTAATGAAATGTAATGAAATCAGTAGAGATGCAATCGATTGGAATCCGCAAGGTCACCGTCTGCCTGGCCGCCCACGCAACACTTGGGTGAGGATGGTAAGAAGGGAAGCCGAAGGCTGCAACAAGTCATGGATCCAAGTCAAAGCTCTAGCCAATGATCGTTCCAAATGGAGAGAATTTACGGGCGCCCTATGTTCAACATGAACTTTTATATACTTCACCGATATGTACAAAACACTGATTTCTTTTTAAATATTTTAATCAATGCGTATTAACTGGGTACCATTATTAGTATAAACAAATACAAGAATTCAAAAACAACAGGTAAGTTTTTGTATTGCTTCTGTCAAAAACATCTACAAAATACAGATACAGAAAAATGTAGAGACACACTTTTTGACAATCGCTATATAGATCATAAGCAAGCAAAAAATGGCCAGCAGTCTTGTCTTAATGATGCCACCTGGCTAACACGCCTTGATTTTAATTAATTTTATTTAGATATGGTATCGTGAGTATCTTTTCAATCACACTCATGCACGCTCACTATAAAAAAATTTTGCTCATGCAAGACCTTATATTTTTGGCTTACGTTCATTCACGCTTAGGTGAGTAGAAAAAAATTAAATCGTAATCCAAAAAATTACTATAAAATAATATAAAAATAAATTTAAATGACAAAAATTACAATAAAGCAAAGAAACCACTAAACAATTACACTAAAAATCTACTTGTGCATGCTCACTCACGCTTGATTTTTTTAAACACACTTGTATCTACGCTCACGTTATTGAAAAAACCCAACCACGATCACGATTCACGCTAATCACGTGCGCGGTTTCCATCTCTAATTTATTTTTAATTTCTTATGTAAAATTTTTCAAATGAAATAATGAATACTGCTCAATATTTTTCACGAATTCGAACAAAAGACTTGGCTTCATATGTACTTGTATGAATTCGTTTTGTTTCTCTTTAAAGAAAAAATTATAAAAAAAGGTTCGATTGTTGGGTATAATAGAAATATTTACATATTCGAAATTTAATATCAAGAGGTATTTGCTTTTGTTGAAATTTTTTATTTAAAATTTTTATTTACACAAACATAAATCCACTTATAAACACCTACATATGTAAATTAGATTAGACAGAGAAAGGCAACATTTAGAGTTTTCAGACAAGACTTTTCAATTTTCAATGAAGTTTCATTCATGTCTTTTCAAAAAATTTGCTGTATTTTCTCATTCATAAAAATACAAAATATATCACAACACAAATAAAAAAATCATGTTGAATTAAAAAAATGTCAAAAGCAAACATGAGAAACAAAAATCAGAAACTCTTTCCCACCCCGGAAAACTCAAGTTTGAGCAAACAAGCAAAAAAAAACTCAGCATCCAAATGCCGGCTAACATGTGTACGACAATTTCTAAGTAATAAAGGATGCGTGTGTTTTCCCATGAGATTTTTATTAGGAAATTTTGTGTAGTTGTAAAAATGAGAACAATAATGCATGTGTGTATTTTATATTTCCTTGTTATGTACCTTTTTCAGTCTTTGTGTAATTTTCTTTTTTTTATTTTAAAAATATAGTCACAGCTAATTTTCCAAAAGAAAATTTGCATTTAAAATCAATAAAGAAGTGGCTTAAGGTGTGAACGGGGAATAATAAAATATTGTTGAAAGTTGTACATTGAAATCTGATTTGCAAAGTTTTTTTTGTTAAACTTTTTGTATATTATATCGTCAAGTTATTCTAAATCATGTTAAAAACTTCATTTGATCAAGCATTCCTTTTAGATTTCAAATAGCAATTTATCTGCAAGTCAAACAATGCAACATTAAAGTTGAGTTAAATCGACCAATCGACCAGCCTGTCCCACATACATATACACCATACAAATGTCAGTTCGAAAGTTCTTGGAAAAGTGTCCATTAAATTAGAAGATATGAAAAAACGAATCAACAAACCCCAAAAACAATTTATAAGAAAACGACTTAATCAAATCTGCTTGATAAATGTTTCAGATTATCCTTTGGCCATATCATACAACCAGACAGCCATCTGTTGCATTGATTAACATGATTGAAATTTTTTTTTATTGATTGTCCTGGTTAAGAATGGTCTACAAATGTATAAAATCATACGACCTACTATGCAGCACATTTCGCAAGTGAAGAATGGAAATGTTTCAATCCAGATGCTTCTTAATAAAACTACAAACATAAAACACTTGAATATATGTATATATCTACGTACAATCAATCAATTCAGATAAATATTGAACATTAACATGCAGGTGCTGTTGAAATTTTAAGTTTGTTGCAATGTAAAAATATATTTAAGTGCCGAGATGTTTTTTCACATAAAATTCTACAATAAATATTGTGATCGATAAATTAATTTGTGGTTAAATTTTTTAAATGTGTCGAAAATATATTTGATTTGAACAAGAGGAGATACAATATTATTTGCAGATTAAAGTAAATATTTCGCAAAGAAGGCAACTGAATTCCTTATAAAGCAAAACAGGAAATTAAAAAGAGTTTGATCTGTCATTCTTATAGTAACAGATAGCAGAAAAGCTTGATTAACAGAGCATGATTTTATTTAGTACTAGAGTTTGCCTAGTTGTCGAAGCTCGACCGCCAGTTTAAACGTATATGTATGTACCTATTTTAGTTGCATTCTTTTAAAGAGAAAAAAATCTACAGAATTTATCATTTCCTTCCCCATGAATTGAAATTGAAACTAACACATCCATACATAATGAACATGTATATCCATATTTAATTCTCATCTCTTTCATTTCTGATCTCTGTAGGTACTCTTAAATACTCTCATTGCTTTGCTTTTACTTGAAACAATACTTAAATAAGTGAATGTTCGTGTGTTTTATTAGAATTTTTAGTGGTGTAAACTTTAGGAGCCTTTTATTCCTTTAATACTGATTCGATTTAAATAATATGTAGTCGTGTCACTAAAACGCAACAATGTCTACCATTCGGTTAAAGAATTAAGAAAATCGGTTAGCAAACATACGAGAAAAAGGGATCCAAATTTTTTCCTTTGCCTATTTATATAATAGATGCTCCTCCTCATCTGAATACAATTACTATTTTTTTTTTGTATTATTATTACTCGTTGCCGAGAAATTAGCCCGACTTATTTTTTGAAGTTGTAGAGAATACTGTCTTAAACTTATTGTAATAAATAAATTAAAAAATTATGGTATGCAAATATTTAAAAAGAGAATTATTTTTTGGCAAAATTCGCTTTCGGAAGTTTTTTCGTTAGCTCATCTGAATAGGTTTAACACTTTCAAATCACAAAAACAAAATAAAAGTAATAGGTTTAATGGTTATTTCATTAGTTTCACTAGCTAACTAATAAAGTTTAATACAATTTGTATAAATTCATGCAGTTCTCAGACACTAATGTTTCTTTTTGCTTTCGATCGGATTTTCATCTACACATTGACCGCCCAATAACGATTTAATATATTCAAGTTAGGAGGAGGAGGAGGCATTATTCGAAATTTCTTATATTTTGACTACGAATCCATTGTTTTACCTGCCTACTACTAAGGACCAGTGTGATGTCGTGCTAGAAATTTCATGACCTCAGGCCAAACAAGGTGAATGAGTGCGAAAAATCATGTTCTACAACTTTTTTATATCCTACTAGATTGTCAAAAAGATATCCCTGCTGTAGCGCTACCTTCACAGCCATAGTACGACTCAGAAATAATTTTTATTTTGCAAAGATCATTTGAAAATTATATTTTCATGATCTTTGCCAACTAAATTAATTACCGCTTGTCCAAAAAAAAATATCTTGTCATTTGTTTTCATATGGTGGCCTTTTTTTAGGTTTTAATCTTTTTGTATTGGTTGGGGCTTCGTATGAGTAGCTCGTTTTTCAATAGCAACCACAAGAAGTGAACATTCAAAATGAAAACTGTATAAATTTATGGAACTTTTGCAGTTTTTTTTTAATTTTCTTTGAAAACAAATATGACAGAGTTTTGTATATCTATATATGTAAAGGGTGCTTTTTTAAACCTAATAGAACTTACAAAAGGGTTAACTGTCAAAAGATATGTCACACTGCGCTGACTTTTTGACATATATAATCAGTATACTCTTGCAAATCATCATGAATAGATTGACGCTTAACCAACGCTACCAGACAGATTTACTTGGAAAATTAGTCATCAATTCAATCTTGCAGACAGACGACTTCGACTTGTTCATCTGAGGAAGCCATCCATCGAACTATGAATAGATTTCATAACACATACTCTATAAAAGATGCAATAATACCAACTCGTCGAAGGGATGTGCGTACTGAAGAGAATATTGCCGCTAGAAGAAGGTAAAAATTTATCGATTCCTATCGTTACGTATAGTTACAACAGTATGATCAATGTGCTTTCAACTGGATGGCGCTACGTGCCATACGGCAACCGTAACCATCGACTTGGTGAAACCAAAATTTGTCGATAAGTTGATTGCGAGAAATGGATCTGTCAATTGGCCTCTAAGCTCGTACGATTCGACATTCCTCGATTATTTCCTAAAGGGTCAGGTGAAGTCACTGATTTATGATGATAAACCACCAACAATTGACACCTTTCTGACACAGAGAATGCTCGAAAAAGTTTTAAAAATTTTACTTGTAGAGTTCCCGAAAGAATTTCAAATTTTAACCCGATTTTTCCGGTGTGCCAAATTTAGCACAATTTAATTTTTCTCTCAAAAATCCAACTAAAGGTTTTTTTATTTTTCTTCCACTTTGAGATATTTACTGTTACGTTGTAAGCAAAATAATGTACATGTTTTTATATCAATTAATTAATTGTTTAAAGTCGATTTACCCATTTCTGACAGAGAGTTTTCAGTAACAAGATTCACTCATTTAAAAAATATGTTCCGGCTACCATATGAAATATATAAATACGAAATAAAAATGTCTGACAAATTGTGTAGAAAAAATTATAAAAGACAAGTGCTTCTGTTAAAAGGCAATAAACTATCGCTTTTGAAACTCTATAATTTGCTGACATAATTAAATTCAACCAATTCAAGTTCAGAGTTATCTGACCCAATCATTTCGCTCTCTCGAGAATGGAAACGAACATAAATTTTATGGGTGAATCAAGCTTTAAGGCAGAACTAAGGCAGAATTAGTTTGTACGTCCTGTTCTGTTACGGATCAGCTGTTTTGTTTCTGTTCAGTTGTTAAGTGGCAGCCAGAAGTTTGTATGGATTAGATATCTGTAGTGTGAATTATTACAAATTTTGTGTTAAAAGTCAGAAAATTTTATTTTAATTTAAATTTAAGAAATTTATATATTTTTGTCGAATAAAAAACATTTTTCAAACATTTACGAAATTCAGTCCTATAATTACATCGTCTACATCCGAAAGTTTAGACACAAAACAAGTAAGTAAGAAATATTTTCTACAGAAAAAAACGGCACAGAACGGCAACGAAAAGTAAAAACTATTGAGTCCTTTAGTGTGCTAAAAAATACGGTAAAAATAGTCATGTATGCATATTTTTTAGTAATATAAATTTGTTTATTTCAACCAAGGCAGATCCATATATGTGAATTTTGCTTTATTTCAATAATTAAATAAATAAATTATTTATAAATATATTTATGTATGTATGTGTTTTAAGTTTTTGCAAACATTTTTAGGAATTCAAAAGTGGACGTTTGTTCCTTGATATAAAAAATTATACGATTTCGAAACACTATTCTAATCATTTTGAGGATTCAAACGGTGCCCAATTAAGTCATATTGTCATAATGTCTTAATACGAGTACTGTACATCATTGTTGTTGTGTCTCAAACAAAAAAAAAAGATGGAGTAATAAGGGTTTTTGAACTGTGTTTATTATTTTGTCGTATCCAAACAGTAGCAATTTGGGAGAAGTGTGTGAGAAATTACATAGTGCTTGTTGTTCCTCATCATATACTTTCGTGTTATTATTTTAAAACGTATGATTTTATGATTTCCATTTGAATCCACCAACTGTACTTTATTTGAATTTTTTTTTTTGTATTCTAAGCCTGTAAAGATATATTGAATACAG
Organism: Gymnocheta viridis; assembly: GCA_956483585.1. Classification (NCBI taxonomy): domain Eukaryota; kingdom Metazoa; phylum Arthropoda; class Insecta; order Diptera; family Tachinidae; genus Gymnocheta; species Gymnocheta viridis. The sequence continues at coordinate 24,644,405 of OY101440.1, read as the reverse complement.
TCAAAGATAAGAAATTTTTCTGACGTTAGTGCAGATAAAGAAGACGATGCAGATGTAAATCATCTCGATTGGCAGCTGTTAGAAACCCAAGCAATAGCTTCATATGCATCAAGAAACGAGGAATGTTGATTCTTTGTAGAAGAAAACTGCTGAAACCAATGAAGATGGAATTCGACTTTCCCAGCTTCAACAACAGATATACGGTCGCAGAATAATTTATAGTAATTGCGAGCAACATTGGTATTTTTAGATCCAATTAAATATTTTGAGATATTTGTTATTTTACAATACTATTGTTATCGGGATATTTGAATATACCATCGTAGAGAATGTTATGAAAATGTGATACAAAAACATACAACTTGATGGTATCCACTGCAGTCAGACGTAATATTTATGCATTGTTTTATTTTATCTATGTTATTTATGTTACAAAATGGGAGCTGGTCCAAAATCATAATTGTTGCTAAGTTTTTTTGAAAATTCTTTCAGAAGCTATTGTTTGAGCATATTTTAAGTGTAAAAAATATTATACATTTGAAAAAATAATTAATTCGGGCAAAAATGGGTTAATGTCATGTAGTGATCTTTCGAATAAAAAAATTGATTTGATTAAAATTAAATTTTTGTGCATTTTTTTGCAAATTTTAAATTCTATCGGCCGTGAAAAAACACCCTTCATATGCATGTCTATTCTTTTTTTTTGTTTTTTCTAGCAGCCTGTGCTGTACGTCTTTTCCAGTATTTTTATTTTTGTTTTTTATGATTTCGCCTTTTGCAAATCATGCCATCAGAAAGTGGGAAAATTTAAAATCACTACACGTAATGCCAGCAAATTGAAATATTTCCGGTATTTACAAATCTACCAAATGCTCTATAATCATGCATGCATATACGTATGTACATATGTATATGCGTTTGTTTGTGCAGTTGCAGCATTTTGCATCACCATATGCCAGCCAGTGTAAATATTATTGGTTGCAAAATGACAAAATCATCACTACTCATATATGTATGTATGTATGTACAACAATGTACAAACAAACAAATGCAAAGCCATACATACTAGTGAATACTATTCAATATTCGTATTCGTTCCAAAACATACACAAATTGTAAATAAACATTTGGTAAATGCAAAAAAATGTTCGGTTATAATAATTTTTATTAAAAAAACTTTATTGTCAAAGCTGGTACTGACTTCTGTCTGAATTTCAAATTCCTATAAGAACTTTATGTACTAAAATATTTTTGGAAATTGAGATCGGTAATTGTCTCAAGAAAAATTTTCTTTGCTACAACTGACTTCAAAAGAAACTACCAAAAGAAAATCAATTTTTCATTCACACAAATAATTTTGTTTTCTTAAATTTAATGCTCAAAATAAGAAGGTAAATGCCGGAAATTCCTTAATGAAAAACTTGTCTGAACATTAATTTTCCCTTCATTTTATGAAAGAAAATGCTATTGCTTTGGCATCCCTGTAATACACGTTAAGTCTGCATATTCTTTCTCTTTTGAAGTCACTTATACTCGTAGCTAACGGAAATTTGCTTGAGAAATTAAGCAACCTGAATTCCCCAAGTTTTTCCTGCACACAATTATTCAAAAGTCAGTACAAGCCTTCAACTTACAATAATAATATAATTTCAGTAAACCAAAACACAAAGTAGAAACATATTGCGCTGTTGAACTTTTTTTATAATCAACATTAAACAAATTTACATCTTTTTTCTTAAGTCCTGTTAAATTAAAAACACCGTATGACAGCATTTTTTTGTCAGAAAAGCTACTACACACCCATTATTCTCTTTGGAAACATAGACTCACCACATAATTTTATTTTTGTATAAATTTTTTGCAAAATTGGATTTAAATAAATTCGAAGGATCTGTAGATTTTTATAAAAATATTAGTATAGAAAATTTTACTAAATAGTTGATATCCCATAATCTAGTAAAAATTATCACATGAATGCTGATGATAATTGGTGATAGGCTTCTTTAAATTAAATGTAATTTCAAAAATTATTGTAAATAATTTTCAAAATTTATTGATCCTGAATGTCATGTTTGAGATTTGCACTAAGTCTAACTAAAGGAATCTAAATTGATATATATGGTCTTCCAGTAAGAGGTTTAATTTTTAAATGTAAAAATTTAGTTTTTGGGCAAAATCAACGCATGTTTATTTAACTGTAAGGAAGGAAGGGGTATTCAATAAATAATCTAAAAAAAATATCAGATAAACGGCCACCACAGCTACGATTGCAAGACCATATTGCTTTCATTAAACTTTTCATCATCAATTCTCAAATGTCCTCGAAAACTTCTCGAATTCCCACATAGTCTCACATAAAAAAGTCTAAAGGTGTTCAATCACAAAAACTCAGTGGACAAGTAAAAACTACGCCATTAATAAGGATGGAACTACATATATGACATTGTTAAAATTCGCAACAAAAACGGTGAAAATTTTGCGGTCACAGTTTGTAAAACTAAAGAGTAACTAGGGAAAAATTTAATGATGTGAGGAATTGAATTCGTACAACTGATAATATTGCTATTGAAGTCCATAGTGTTGATGTAATTATACGATTGTCTCGTTGATTTCTGAAATTGGGTATTCCGCAACTATCATTACACGAAATTTTATTTAAAGATTTAGGTCTTAAGACTCCTGAAGTTCAGTTAACACAAAAACTTACGATATCATAGCATTAATTTTAAACAGTTTGACTTTATATCTTGGATCAACGAATTTTTATTTATTTATTTATCTGTCTATGGAAAAATAATCCTTACAGACAGTTTAAATTGTTTACAAAAATTTAGGACTTATACATAAATTGTGAGTTTAAATAGATTAATATATAGTTTTTTTATTGTAGTGGGGCACGAAGAAAAATCAATAAATGTATAAAATTTTATAAACTCGTTGCACATTCTTCTCAAAGGGTCAGCATTAGCATAATTAGCTCTAAAAAATTTAACTGATAACGGAGAAAAACAACGTGAAGGGCCTTGAAAGACATTAAAAGTTATATCATTGATTAAGGAACCAGAGCTTAGATCGCCAAAAGGTATGAGTTCTACGGCTTTTTAGAGTTTAGCGAAAATTAAAATTAAATATTCTTATGCGTATTCATTAATATTAGGGCAGATATTCGCACACATATTCGTATTTGCGAATACTTAAAATGTATATTCTTTACATCACTAATACATACACTTGAAAGCAGCATTTATACTTTTCGTTGCAACCAATTCAAAATACTCGTAGCATAGAAACAAAATGAAGCTGTTGTAACAGAAATGAATGAATTGAAAACACATGGTCTCACTACGTTTTATGTGGCTGCATTCATTAAATGTTGTTCTGAATGTGTACTTACTTGCATTTATACGCAGTTTTTAGACGAAAGCTGTATGCAAGAATGATTTCTTAGTTAGTTGCTTTAATGTTTGGATTTACACATTTTTCCAACACGTATGCATCTCGCATATATGCGAATTTTCTTCTCCATATTTACCAATGCCAAATATTCATTTGTAATTGAGTTTTAAATTTTGTTTCCTTTTAACTCAAATTGTTTAGTAGGTTTTCATTAGAAACAATTACGAAAAACAATAGAAAACTTTCATTTAATAATTGTGTTGTTCAGGAAGTGCAAAAAGCAAAAACTTTAAATTCTTCCTTTATAGGTACATATTTTTGAAGCAGAACAATTTTTAAATTATTAAAAGCGTAGTGTTTCCGCAGGGAGTTCACTTAAAAGAAACTTTTGGAAGGTTATATTTTTAGGTAACAAATGAAACCCCACATAATAAATTTGCAATGAACGATTGAAGTTTATTAAACGTGATTTACTTTTTTTTAAGATCTCGAGTAAATGGTAAAAGAAAATAGTAAGAAGTAATTAAGCAGCCATTAACTTAAGTACTTCTTTTTATTGAGAGAGACCTTTAATAAAGCTTGTAACACACAGACACCAAAAAGCTAGGCAAACGCAAAAGATCTAAATGAAATGAACGCCAAAGAATTAAATGAAATTACCTCAAAAGAACTAAATAAAATGAATGGAACATGGAACTAATATATAATAAATAAATATAAGCAAACAAGTTTAAAATTTAGCAAGTATGTTAACAAAAATTTTAAAATGTGATGGCAAATAAAATTAGAAACATTCCGGCTGTTAAAGACTGCTTTTGACTCTCAGATTCAGGATCCTGGTAATTTACCAGTAGAAGCCTGCTCAGAACACACTTGAGCTATAAATAAAGTGCTATAGCGAAAATAGCCTCTAAACATAAACACCTTATATAACTCTTACAAGCTTACTCAAGCACTCCATAACAGTGAAGAACAATTTCTCTATGTAGTGCCTATACAGGATATGTGATCACAGAATATGTGAGGCATATGGTATAAACAAGAGGTGAGATCCGCACAAAAACAAAGTTCCTGCCCAAAATTGCGGATGCAGAAAAGTGCTAAGATTAAGATAAGGACGAAGATCTTGATAGGTGAAATATCATCTCGTTTCTAGGCAGCTAATAGCTTGTAAACATTTACCCACTATACTTCCTATATTAGAATGTAGAAAAATATTGCAGAGAATGTTTCAGAAGGGAACACTTTAAGTGAAACATTATTTAAAAAGCAGACATGAGCATAAGTGCAGCTTATAGCTAATAATACAACTATAATATTTAAATAATTTTATTATTTTTAAGTTTATTTAGTTATCCGACTCGGCAACTTAGTAATTAATTTATTCCTTCCAAACATGCATGAATAATTCATTATACATGCTTTTTGGATAATTTTCATGATTGATAAAATATAAAGAAAAACACAAATAAAAATCTAGTTAATTTTGCAAAAACAAAACATGGTTTCATAAGAATTCGTTTAATACATTATGGTAGGAATATGTAAAAAAAACAAAAATACATTTTATATAATTTTCTTGATTTTGTCTCAATTTAGTATTGTTGCATTTTATATTACAAACAATTAAAATTGTTTTTCTTTTTTAACATTATAATTTTATTTACCATTATGGCACTTGATATTATCATAATTGTTTTACACTCTATCAAGCAGATATAATTGCAAATCAATCATTTGAAAAGCAAAATAATGTAATACATTAAGCGGGTCGTCCAAATACAATTACATTTTTAAAAGCTTTAAAAAATAAGCAAAACTTTTGGTGTGTTATAGCTCTATTAGAATTAACAAACGTACCTATTATTATTTACGGAACACGATTTTATTCATGTGAGTGCCGCATCTAGTCTCGCAGTAGATTATCCTGTCAGTGCAGTTTTCCGAAACTTCTGGTTTTTCCTCACGAAAAGCTCAGATGATATTATCGTTTAGGGGGGGTTGTTTCCGTATTAATCTAATTGCATCTTTCTTTAACTCTTTCAGGATTGGTGGTTAGTTAATAAACCACCTATTCTGAACAATTTTATAGCTCTACTGAGCCAAATACAAAAAAATTATAAAGCAACTCTATTTTTCCTGATGTCCATGGCTTATTTTTTAACGAAATTTTTTTATTGGTGCTTTTTATGGGAATCGCTAAAATTGTAGTATTTTAAATTTTTAATTCGCACTTTTTCCCAATATTAATATTTTACTTATTCAGTAAAACATCAACAATTTTGTTAAAAACAAATTGCAATTGATTATTGAGGGGTATAGCTTGTTCCTATGCGCATTTCACTGTTGCTAATGCAGATCATCAGGGAACTTTACTCAAATATTTCTTAGAACAACTGTATATATTATATTAAACCTTCATTAAAACAATAAAACTTTTTTATATAGATTATTTCTTAGTGTTTTCTTAATAAATTAGCTCAAATTAATCTAAAAATAATGAAAAAGTCATCGATATGAAACCATGGCTGAAAGAGTGAACGGCACCCCAATAAAAAAAATTCGCCAAGAAGGCTACCAAAACGGTTAACGAATTTTTTGTGCGAAAGATCGATTGCCTGAAGAGCTGTGTGATATGGAGCGCCATTCAGCTAAGACCAACAATTATACAAATTCATTCCTTCCACTTCATGTCATAAAAAGTCCATAACCATGGGATTATATCGCTTGCCGTTGACTGAAATAGTATTTGAATATCGTTTAATAATTTTGTTGGTCCTAAACTAATACAAATTTAAAAGCAATATTTAATGCTAAAGAAAATGTTATTTATTATTATTACACCCAATTGGATGTCTTGCAAATTATCGTATTGTGATATGAAAAAATCCGAAATCCCTCGAGCGCTAATAGAAACTCTTTTAATTATAATCAGCACTGACACAAATGGTTCAAGTTTTCTTATCACACCTATTTTTACCACGGGTACGTTATGAACAATTGACACGAAATTTCTTTATCGTGGTAACACTTCAATAGACATATTTTTGTTAAAACCTACAAGGGATTGCTATAACGACTTTGCCTTGAGTAACCCCTGATCCGCAATTGCTTATTTACTAGAAAGTAGTTCTTCAATTAATTTAAAATAATTTATATGTTATGTGGTTTGTGATTGAAAAATATGAACATATAACATTGTTATTGATGGTAAGTCATGCATTACCAAGTATTTGCTAGATATGCAGGACAATTATGTAAAAAATTTAAAACTATTTATTACATTTACACACCGACACAAATACTTGGTAGTCCAAATAGAAGTATATTTTTTAATCACATTTGATTATGGCAAAGATTGTTTTTTTTGGATATCATTTAGCATCATGCCTCCGCGGATCAAAATGTGTCACTTTACGCTTAAACTTCGTTGGGAAGTTCTGCAAACATATTTCCAAGGCGATTGCTGTGTTGCCCAAACTATCCGTTTGTTAAAAAGAAACTTTAGTCGGTATGAAGCAAGCGAGTGCTCTACTCAATTTTTGCCAAAACTTCATGAGACTGGTTTCCCATTGCACAATACTCATGGATTCCGTCATGGTATGATGCATACCGTCGAAAATATGACTGATATGGCCGAAAGTCTAAATCAACTCAACTCAATCTAAAAACACTGACACGCGTTTGAATGCCGCTGGAAATGCTATTTCATTCAACGGCCTTGAAATGGAAGACATGAAGTTTGATACTAATTGCTTTCAGCTGGATGGCAGACCATTCCACACAGCGTATCCAATAATCGATCTTTTGCGTCGTCTTGGTGATTTTAAATGTCCGGTTTGTAGCCGCGATTTGAACCTTTTCTTACCAAAAAAGTAAATAAAAATTTTCTATGCAAATAATACAAAAACGATCCACAACCTTAAGGCTAATATCTTCCAAGCCATTTGTGAGCTAGAACCAGAAACCGTCAGTAAGGTCTTTTTCAATTTGACTAAGAGAAAAAACTTATGCGAAGCCAGCCGCAGCTGCTACATAAATGAAATCGTGCTTCATAAATTATGCGAATATTTTCAATTTCTGGTAAAGGCATAATATACCAAAACAAATCCAGTTTAGTTCATTTTATATAATTTTTAAAAACATACTTGTATTTTGGAGCACCCTGTATACACTAGCACTTAAGACGATATAATTAAAGTATCAATATAATTTAATAGCACCAGTACATACTAGTATTGCATTTAAACTATGTATGTATCTACTACGCAGTAAAATAAATTGGACATTGTTCATAAGGAATCCAATTATAGTTACTTCCGAACAATCAATAAGTGTATATTTTTTTCAGAGCTTATGCAGACTTAGTTTACTAATCAACAAGTAAACATTTATTAAACATTTATAAAACATTATTATTTAGTAATAGTTGGTGCAAATACGAACATTCCTATTAAAAAAAAGATATTTTTTAAAAAATATTATAAATTATGTTGTAATAAAATATATATTTTTATATATTGAAATTTGAATGAAGTCAATATTTTCAACTTTCATTATGGCGACAAGGAATCAAAAAAGACTACCTCCTGCAATTATAACCCCATGTAAAAATCATTAAAAATTAAAAAATAATTGCACCAATTCCAGTTCTAGAAGTCTGCCTTATTTTGAATTCTTTGGCGGCTCTCCTTTTACTGGGTATATTTTGGTTTAAAAAAACTGTACTACCAAAGTGTATGTGTGCATATGCAATTGCATTCATTCTTTTATATAATATGTCTGTTATTACACTGTTCGAAAAATTTTGAAAAAAAATAATTTCACTTGAAGCAGACAAACGAAAGGATTACCGAAGTACAGCTTACTTACACTTACTACTACTATGTATTCAGCCGTGTTTTATTGAAATATGACAAAAAAAAATATGTACGTTATCTAATATAAAAAAATTCTTTTGCAAACCCCAACTTCTCCAGTATGTTAAAGGAAACACAAGATTTGGCATAAGTTAAATATATATTGCGCTAACATGCTTAAATTGTTTTAGTTTTTAAACTCCCAAAATAATTATTTATTTAGCATTAAATGTGGCTTTAAATTAAAATTTAATATTGTCGACAAATTATAATTTTTTAAGCAAATTTTTTCATTTTTTTATACGCTGCTTATCAAAAATAGTGCATGATATAAACAAATTAATTATTTTATAAGCCTGCGATTTATGTTATTTTATTATTTTTTTTTTATCGAACTGATTATGTGAAACAATAAATAAAATTTATTGAATAACATCTCTAAGGCTTTTGTTACAATTAAAATTTAAATAGATTATTTGAGAGAATTTTTACCAAACATTTTTAAATTATAGCTTAATATTAAAAAAAGAATTTAAACTAAAATTTGCCAATTTTTTTTATCTTTAGTTTTTATGTTTCTTTTCTCAAGTACTTTTTGAAATATCGAAAGAACTATTTAATTTTTTTACAACCCCAAGAAAAGGCAATGAAACATTAGTTAGTCACTTAATTAAATTTAATAAGACTTCATATTGTCATATTAAAAAAATTGACAACATAAAATGTTTAAAGAAAACTTAAAACAATAAATATTATTTTAATTACTTTTGTATCTTATGAATGTGCAACATGCGTATTGAATTTAAGAAAGATATTAACATAAAATTAATTGATATGATTATTACTAAAAACAGGCACTTACAATACACTTGTAAAATGAGGCGTATAAGCAATATATTTTACAAAACAAAACTTTCATAACGAGCGTTGCCAGCTAAGCCTTTTTGTCATATTGCCTTGAAATGTTAGTTTTAGCTTTGTGGCATTTTTCTTGCGTTTTTTCTTTCGATTTAGCTTAAAAAAGCCAGAATTTATTTTGGTGTTTTTGCACAATTTTTTTTCTTTTTCACCTAATTTTTCCGAACTGAACTTTAAAATAGCAAAATGTGAAAAGTATATTTTCAAAAATCATTTTTCCTTTTCTTTTAATTGAATATTTAGTTCTGCAACATGTTCACATGGCAAAATGTTTGAGCACATATCGATTTTACTGGGGCAAAGCTCCAAATATAAAATTGTTAACACCGAAAGAAAAAAAAACAAATTAGCCTTACTCATAATCTAGTGCATTTGAGATTGCATGCTTTTGCAACTGTAAAAATTTCACATTAATAGTGAACAGTGTTGTTGGTTTGGTTTGCAATAATTTCTTGCAAAACTTGAAAGTCACACTCGGCTGTGAAAAGAAAAATTATTTATTTACATTTACACATACACATGCATGAATGAGCGGACAGAACATTTCGGTATTCTGGTTTGCAATTAAGTGTTCCATACGTAGAGTGCAAATATATACTACTACCTTTAGGTGTTGCTTATTTATACAAGAGTAGCAAGTGCATATCTTTGTATTTTCTTATTGCAGAGTAAAAATATGCTACACCGCTTTACAAATGCCACGACGCAAGACCATTTGCACAAGACTGTGAATTGGGCTATTGTTTAGATTTAAATTATTTTAAAACATTTATGAATACATGGAAATAAAATAATTTATTGAATATAAAATACAATAATTTTTCTGCCAAATTTGGTAGAAAAATTGTATTACGAAGGAAGGGCAATCCTGCCGAGCATCGTTTTTAATAAAACTTTAAATTAAAACTTGTTGACATTTTTTAAACATCGTTTTTAGAGCATCTTATATTTTTCTGGCTTCTTTTTAAAATGTATATAGCTTTCATTTTCTCCAGTGCCTGGCAGCATTGTTTAAAACAAACGTAGTGTTTCAAAAACATATATATTTCTTGTTGTTTAATACATAATATTTTGTCCAGCAGAATATGAGTCACAGAATTTTAAACAAGTAAAATATATCGCACTGTTTATTAAAAATACACATCGTAGCATTTATTAAAAAAGAAATTTTATCTAAAAGGAAATGCATGTATTAAATTTACTTGTTTATTTGACAAATATTGTGTATTTTTATTAAACTTTTTCCTCATGATTGTATCCTTAAAGTTGTGACATAGATTTCTTGGTCAAGTGCTTTGTGTTTTTGCTTTTGTATTCATCTTATCCAATCTGTGTGTCTCTTATATTCTCGGTATTTTTTGTATATAAAAATTCTTTGAAAACCATATATGAATTTATGCATTTACCAGGTGGCTCAAAAACAAGTATAGTATAAAAAAATTTCAAAAAAACAATATAATTGTTAGGCAATATTTCGGAATGAAAAAATTGATCACTGTCAAAATAACGTATGATCTAAAAATATACTAATATTTTTGTCATACTGTATGAAGATACATGTACATTAGACTGGACTTAAAATATTTTTTCCCGCAAAAAGAGTGTACCGCCCCCTCAAATTGTTCCTTTTTACGTAAATAATGAAAATCCAAAATCTTAGACTGATAGCCCTAGGTTAAGGCGTGGCACATGCCCACTAAAGTGGCTAAAACCACAAACAAACAGTAACTGATTATAGGAAAAAATACAGTAGCATTAATAAATCAGACCTTTGTGATTAAGTTTTAATGTTTATAAAGCATAGAAATAAGTAAACGTAAGTTAATTTCAATAAAATAATATTTGACAAACATATATGAAACATTTTTACTTATATTTTTGTGCCTTGTCTCTTGAAAAGTCCATATAAACCGGTTTTAGCCACTTTAGTGGGCATGTGCCACGCCTTAACCTAGGGCTATCAGTCTAAGTTTTTGGATTTTCATTATTTACGTAAATAGGAACAATTTGAGGGGGCGGTACACTCTTTTTGAAAAAAAAAAAATTCCCATACAAAAAAAGTCCAGTCTAATGTACATACATTAAAAAACAAACTTCAAGGGTTTTAAGACAAAACATATAGGAGTATTTTCACTATATGCATCATTTTGAAATAATAATCTAATAATAATAACAATTGCATAAAGAAAAATAAGTGAGAATGTCATAAATTACTGAACGTATAAACTGGCTTTGATTTGGAAATCAATTCTGAGAATTGCAAGTGAAAGTAACTTAAAAAATAGGAACTTCTGCATCATTCGTTTTGTTCAGTTTGGCTGCATTAATAATTAATAATTACATTTTAAAACCAGAAGAACATTGAATATTTCAATATTGAAAATAACAAGTATGCGTACGGTAACCGAGATATAACCGTGTTAAAATATAGAAAAAGTAATAAAACTCCACCTTGAGCAAAATAAAATCGAATGGCCATTAAATTATTAATGGTGCCAACTTAACAAAACGAATGATGCAGAAGAACTTATATTTGGGACTAATTTCACGTGCGATTTGAAGAACTGAGTCCCAAAATAATGTGTTGTACTCTGTAATCATTTCCTCTAGGCTTCTTTTTAGCAATAGGTGCAAATTTAATAGATGGTTTAAAGAAAGTATGTTCACCATCAACTTTACGACGTATAAAATAATCGGCTATGGCTTCATCGGCTACTCATTAAGCTTGGCCAAAATAATGCTCTGAAGTGCTTTTCTAGGATATGGCGAAACCAGCTGATGCATTTTTGAATTAACAGCCCTCTCAGACAAAGGTTTTTTACTTAAAAATAATAACCTACGCTGAGGAAGTAAAAATGGTGATTGTGCTTTCACTGCATAAATAGTCGTACAAAAGAAAATCACCAAAATCACCTTAATGAATAAATTACTATTATTTGGATAGCCATCGATACGATCGAACGGATATTGGAAAATATTTATATCCGCCGCAAAATCATAGCTTGGGCATTATTAGGCAAGCCGCTAAGTCTCAGGGTCGCAAGTTCAATTCTAAACAAGGTTTTGTATTAGATATGGTTCATATTGTGGTTGTACTGGATTATACTTTGAAACCATGTTATGATTATTCACTGCCACGCTATGTTTTTTTCTAATTATTCTAATATTATTGTTATAAGGCAAAGTATTATTTATTATTGATTAAAGCTTTAATATGTTTCATGCAATCGCATTGGTTTAATAATAACATATTTTGCGCTTAACCATATCAATCAATGAATCATATATTGATTAGACTATAACCATGGAATTGAATCATAGTATGTCGCTCTTAGTGTATGGTTGCCTCAATCTTGATTTTTATTTATTTCTAACTGCATGAAAAAATGTTCTCTAATTTCTATATATCCTTCAAATAAGAATAAAATTGTATTTTATTTATCTAACTAATAAATGTACTTAAATAAAAAATTCACGAAGAACTTGCGGACGTTAACAAGTTCTCTCCATTCTCTTGTCTTATCGGCAAGCGCCTTGATTTGTGTCCATGTTGTATGAGCTGATGCGAGTTCCTGACTTGTGCAACGTTTCCAAGTATTAAGTGATCGTCCCTGATCGCGATGTCCCTGAGAACTCCATTTGAGGGCCTTTCTAGCGATTTCCGTTGCTGGACGTCTAAGAGTATGACCGATCTATGTCCATTTACGTCTTTTTATTTTCTGTTCAGTGGGCATACTGTTAGTTTATTGCCAGCGTGTCACATTTTAAATTTGATTTGGGATCAAATATACGTTGGTCAAAAATGTTTTCTTTCAAACCCCATAATTCCCAATTATTAATTTTGTCTTTTTTCCAAACGCAAATGCTTACAATTTAAAGCAAAATATTTTGAACAAGCTTTACAATAACAATAATAGCAAAACCGTTTATACTTCATTAATTTCTATGTTGACCACAGCTGTTAGATCCTGGTACATGGTAAAAGGAATTTTAAGTTTTTAAGCTTCTTATGTATTTACAAACTATTCTAGCACATTCAATCTCCTTAGTATTTACATACAGGGTGGCGCAAAATTAAAGATGTGGCGTAAACGTTTTATAAGTTTTCTATTTTAAATTTGTTGATTCCTCTTGTTTACGATTTGTACAAAGAAGTAAAGTGAAACGGTACATAATTGAACAACGAAAAAAATCATTGAATTTTGCCTATCGTCGTCATTTTTATCTAGAAAGTGGATCCTTAGTGTCCACAATGAATCGGCTGATTGACATTTTTCATTAACGCGGTTTCGTAAGGAGTCTCCCCGGTGCTGAAATACTAAGTACGATATGCACAACTTGAGCACTGTTCCACCTTGAATTTTGGCACTGTTGCAATTTAAATATTCCAAGTCTTCTTTCTATAAATCTTAAATAAATTCCGTTCATTTAGCGCCACCCTGTACAAATATGTTTACATTTTTTATGCATGCAGTGAAAATTCTGTTTTCTTGCCAGCACGGACCAAGGTTTTCGTTACAGCAACAACATGTACTGGTTAAGGTTAGATATTTGAACTTTTTAAATATTTTATTCATGAAATTTAAAGTGATTTTTTTGGTTTGTCGAGCATGTAAAAATGTTACAAGGTGAACTTGTAGTAAGATGCGAGTACTTAAAAGACCAGCCACCAAATCAACAAACCAGTAGTCAAATAACCAACAAATCACTCAGCCATTCAAGCCACGAACTTACAACATAGAAAAAAAGGTCATCGTTTCCACAACATAAGCATTTTCTAGAAGATTGACAAAAAAATAGAGAACAACAATATGATCAACTGTAATAAAATTAAAATACCCAGTGCATATATATACGAGTATGTGTAAATAAAAAACTGAATGAATGGTTCGTTACTTTTTTCACACTTTTTTATTATTTTCTTCACTAAAAATATAAATTTTTTTCTCACTTTAATACTGGTTTCGACTCTGGCAGACATAATATATTCAATATTTGTTTGGCAATAATATATTTATCAAGCCTGCACTTAATTTGATTACATTGTTGACAATCTAGGGAGACAATAAATGGGTTTTAAAGTAGACAATATAATCAATTGAAAGAAGTTGAGTAAGAATATCCAAATAAAGCATTATATGGTTTCATATAGAATATAAATCTTTGCATGAAAATCCTTGACTGACTAATTCAGAAAATATTCAAATGAAAATAATGTTGTATGCAAGACTAAAGATAATATGCAAATTTAATTAATAAACAAATCAACATGTGTTCATAAAAAAGAGATAGAAATTCAGTACGATAATTTTTAAGAAAATTAAATTCTAATGAAAACAATTTTTGTGAACTTGAGGTAAGAGTACGATCAGACTCCATGGGAAAAATATATTTTATTCGATGAAGAAAAAACATGGGCATTGCATGTACGTTTTTCAAGCCCTTCAAAAAGTTGCTAGCGCGTTGACTACGAAGACATGATGACTGTGAATTTGGGCTCGAGTCCGGTTTCAGGCAACTCATAAATAATATCTGGCGTTCAGATGAAATTGTTTTCGATGTTTTTGAAGTGTTTAAGTGACGAAGGTATACGAAGGTTTACAGAACAGTACCGTGATGAATTGATTCTGGTGTATGCTAATGTACATCAGAACTCTTTCCTTCATCGACAGAGAAGTAAGATAATTAATAAAGCTTAACAATAATTATTGGGCATACTAGACTTAAAAGTCGCAGCTCCACTACTATAAAAAATTAACAAAAGCTAGTTAAGCTTACTACCTTTCACCATCTACCCTTTCCCAAAGAAGTAACACATCAAAATAGTTGCCACGTATTAATATCTTGAGCTGCTATTTTTCGTTACAAAAAAATAAAAAAATATGGAGTTCGACTACAAAAATTATTAATCAGGATTGTTGTAGAATCAACGTGAGATTATTATTTTTTAGGAACTGAAAATAAATTTCTGATTTAGTTGGTGTCATGAAACCGTCTATATTTTTTCTTTTGTTTAGATTACATTATTTAACACTAAGAATATTTTTACAAGCAGCGCTAATAGTTTCGCTTTTTCCAGGATAAAATAATAAATTTTTACCTTCAGACTCGAAAAATGTTTTTTAGATTGTGAACTGATTTTTTTCTTCATATCCTTGCAGCACTTACTGAATTCCCTTAGTGCGACAGCTTTTCCTTTCCTGGAAATTTTCATATCTCGAAAAATGGGGACGTAAATTTAAATTTTGGAGATCCAGGTTAAGTATATGTTTCTCTATACGTATGTACATATATATTTTATAATTTATATGAACTGATTTTATTAAAAAATCAAATTTATAATATATTTAATAATAATAAACAAAGTATTTTTATTGATTATTTCTTTCCACATGTTGGACAACAGAACTTAAAGCATGAATTAGATAACACCGGCTAGCATTTTTGGTAGATGTAGTCCTTAAGCAGTTTTCTCATTCGCGTAAGCATATAACATACTTTCTTCATGCCGATACAAAAACAATAGAATATGTAAAATCAAATTATAGAAAATTTAAGAAATCCAAGTGTCATGTACGATATAATTTTCCCTGCCAAAATATTTTAACGCCTACACAAATATTTTACCCCTAGTTTTAGTTCTGCTCCTAGACAAGACATATATTTATCTGCTTGTATCCAAATTTTGCCATTTTTATTTTAAATATCGTTAATGAGATTTATCACAGAAGAATAAAAAAACAACAAAGTAAAGATGGAAACAAAAAAAACTTAAATGCAATAAAGAAAATGTAAAGAGAGCACTGAAAATTGCAAAAAATGCAACAAATTTCGTTGGCAAGGAGATAAAAAAATGATTTGGACTGACGGCCGAAAATAAGTACATAATGAACACCTTATTACCCTTCCCCA
Organism: Gymnocheta viridis; assembly: GCA_956483585.1. Lineage (NCBI taxonomy): Eukaryota > Metazoa > Arthropoda > Insecta > Diptera > Tachinidae > Gymnocheta > Gymnocheta viridis. The sequence continues at coordinate 24,628,320 of OY101440.1, read as the reverse complement.
TCGCTGCTTATATCAGCACAGTACTTTAAATAAAAGCATCATGTTGCTTCTTCCATACCAGAGAAACTTTCCATGTTTCAATACTGGTCAGTTACACAGCAGCAAGAATAGCCCCGCTTCACTCCTCCACGACCAAGTGTGTTTTTCCTAACTTTTTTTTATAAACCAACAGTCAAAAATTGGGAAGGTAAACGTACAGCTTTAGATTTTTAATCTTCTAATAAGCACGACGCACAGTGATAAGCGTTCGTTGGGCCCAGTGACCATTTTTTATGGATTTTTTTTAAAGTGAAAATATAAATTCTTGAAATTTTAACTTTTTGGTTTTCCTGATAAGATTAGTTTATTCCTGCGCTTCATGATTTCTGTTTCTTTGAACTTCTCCTACACGTTTTTGTCAGTCGTTGTGTAAACATAATGTCGTGTAAATAGTTTTTTACAATTAATTTAACATTATTGTTGGAATAATCGAAAAGAAAATTTTACGTTGGGTCTGTGTCAGTTTGTGAAAATTTAAGTCACTTAAAGTTATGAAAACCACCATATAAAACCGCAATAAACCAAATTCTATCAATAAACATGAATCTATTGTGTTATCAAATTTGATTGCTTTTAAATACGCTTGCGAAAACTTTTTTCGAATGGAAAAATTAATTATTACTCAATATTTGATAAATTTAATTTATAAGCTTTGATAATCTTTTTTATTTCTACGTTGTGTATGTGTATGGGTTCTTACAAATACATTTAATAAAATTAATAAGCTCAGTAAAGTAGATTTAACAAAGGAATAAATATGTTCCACTTTAATTTTACCATAATGATGAATTAATGTTTCTGTTAATCGATTTTAACTTAGTAATGTTAATGTTTATGTTAATTGAGTGCAGGACTTTTTGAGTTTCTCCAGGATCTGTTCTTATGCAAACTGTATTAACGAATATTTAAGTGCATGCATATTTCTAGCATATAAACGAATCACCATATAAACATATAAACTAGCATATAAACCGTATAGAATTATCCTCCCAAAATAGCCAGAGATAGTAATAATTTTTTTAAAAATATCCTCTTCGACGTATTGAAATGCTCTAGAAAGCAGATATGTTAATGAAAATCGTGATTCTCTGTTAAAAAATCTGCTTATAAATGGCACCATAAGCATTTATATCATTTAATGTAGATTTAAATTATCTTCTTTTTATTAACAATTAATCGTTAAAATGTGGTATTTGTAAATGAAAAATTTAGTAAAATTGTCGGTGTAATAGTTTTACGTTCTAGGATAATGTCATCAAAAATGGCTATAAGCCTAGAATTTGATGACTCTTTTGGGTGCGGATTGCATTTTTTTCTCCAGGTCCTTTCCATACTAATTTTAAAACATAAATTGCGGTTTCAGTTTGCTGGGAATTATAAAAAAACCAACCAAAAAAATTGTATTTCTCTTGTTTATTTGGTGAAACATTAGATGCATAAAAAGTAAACGATATCGTTCGACATCGTGGGCCAGGCTGTAATTGACGGAAACCATCATCTTTACATTGCCATAGTTGGTTGGATACTAAAAAAATTCAACTACAAATAGAAATATGTACCAAGTACAAATAATTAAAAAAATAGCCGGATCTCAGCAGCGAGTGGAACTGGAAAAAGTACGAGAGTAAGTAATAATCAGAGATGGGAATTTCGCAACAATGAAAAATTTATTTATATTGTAAAAATAAGTAGAAATAATTTTCGTATTCTAATTTGTTAAATAATACTGGTAAATAGTTAGTATCCACCGTGAGAGGTGGTCAATTTGAACAAAGAAGACTGGTGAGATGGTGTAGTGGCCTCGCTAGTCTGATGATGAAAATTCTTCCAATATTACTTCCTTAATAAAACTAATTTAAAGTGATGAAAAATTTTGTATTAAAAATAAAATGATAAAGACAGATTTGAAGTTGAACCAAACAATACCATTAAGTCTAAAATTTAATATAAATAAAAATATTATACTTTATAATTTAAATGTAAATTCAATATAAATATTTAAAAAAATTTTCAGTAAAGAAAAATTCTCAGATTTTTAAATAATTCAAATATCTATACAAACGTTTGCATTCTTACTTAGATATTTTATTTGGAAAAAAGACTTAACTACGAGAAAAAAGAAATGAAAAATAAATTGCTTCTCGAAATGTACATATCGTTGGCTTAATATAGAAAAGGCATATATCGATTTTTTTCTAGTCTGCATTTTTAATATTTTTCAGTATTTTTGGAAGTGTAATACTAGCAAATATTATAAAAGTGGTTTCGAAAAAATCAAGATACGCGTTTTCTATAGTAAGCCTACATTATGTAAGTTAGTTATATTATTTTTTTTATATTTTTGTCTAAAGGTTAAGCAATCTCCAAGGATTAGGAAGTCAAAATCTGACAATATACTGCAAAACTGTGCAATGACGAACAAACTTTTTTTAATGATTAAAAGTTTTGTATTTTATAGATTTATAACTATTATCAAATAAAAATATGTCTAACACAATAGAGATAGCAATGAAATATGTAGATATTAAATATAAATTTAGTTATATACAACACAAACAGTGTTAATACAATAAAGGATGTTCAAAAATTAACATAAGATTTTTCCGCCATTTGTACAGTAAAGTGTTAGTAGGCGGCGTAAGAACCAATTTGACAGCTCATAATTTAGAGCTTGTGAAAATGAAGCGTGACACAGTAGAATAACGTGATTTCATATCTTTGCAAAATCTTAAAAATAAAAACTAAAAACTTTGTGTTCTATTTAATTAAGATAGTGCATTAATTTTTGGACACCTTTTATCTTAAAAATAAATTCAGAAATACATTTTTGTTGCGTACGTAAAGTTATTAAGTAATTTTTTTTCGTATTAGTTACGATATAGGTACTCAACTCTCTAGAAAACTTGTTGCGTTTTTCATATAAAATGAATTATGCAGGAAATGTGAAGCTTTTTCTTCAACAAAAGGTTTCTCCTAAATATGATTAAATTAATTTTTATTATTTTTAAATCAAAACTCATAAAACACATGATGAGATAAGTATTACAATTCTTAACTTTTTGTTGACGAGTAAACATCGAAATAGTTACTGAACAACGGTACAAACAATTCGAATTCATAATAGGTGGTCGTGATAGATAAGACGATCGCATATTTGGAATAGTTATTAAATTCGCCTTGAAAAGCTGTTTAGGAATTACACGTAGATAAATGCTAAGTAGATTTATGAATCATGCATTTTATGAATAATCGCTTACATATGTACCTGACTTATGCAACAGATAGTTTCAGACAGATGTCTGAATTTGTATGCGTCTTTACTTATCTTAACAAAATGTAAAACTAATTTTTATTATTGTCAACTACTGCAGCAAGTTTGTGGATAAATTTGTTTTAATGTTTAAAAATTTCATTTTGTATTGTTGCTTGCAACAGTTTTTATTTCTTCTTTTGCGAACAACAAGTTTTTTTTTGTATACAAAAAGTTTTGCTGTTGGTAAAATAATCTTGTTTTGGTAATTATTAAAAGATATTTGAAAAGTTTCTAAATAGATTTTGTTTTTCCTTTTTTCTTATCTTTGATTATTTAATATTGTCAGCTTAAATTGCACAACAAATTAGTAAGTGAAATTCTTATACTCATATAAAAGCAGGATAAGAAAATAGTTGCTGTATTATAAATCTATATAAAATTTTCATTTTCTAGAATCAATAGCACCGACAACTTGCAATCATCGGAAACATTTAGAAATTTTCAAAACTTGTATTCTATTGCTGCAGATACATTTTGCTTGGAAAAAGGAAGAAAGACAGCATTAGTATCACATTGTGTTAATTTTAATCACAATCCTGATTTTAGTAATGTAACAGTTTTGAATACGGAAAATAACTACACACGTTATTTATAAACAATATTTATACGTAATTGTTGAACTGTTTAAGGTTTATATTGAAAATTAAAATTTTTTTGGCTTAAGTTCAAATCTGAGTTTACCCATTTCTTCTTAGTTTAAGAAATTATATTTGGATATATATTTATTATTTTTTATTAAGAGAGTACTTTTTATTTGAAACAATTTATTCATCAGACTAGCAGAACAGATCAGTACTGATTTCGAGGTCGCTACACCGTAATTTATAAACGTTATGTTAAAAATTATTAATGTTCCAATAGAAAAGAGAGTTTATTTAAAGCAGATATATTATATAAGAACGGAAACGGAAATTGAATGATCAGAAATTATAATATTTTATGTTTGTGTACATACTTATTTTTTAAGATGTTAATTTTTTGATATTTTCATTTTTACAATTTTTGATTGTTTTATTATTTAAATTATTGTTAAATAATTTTTTTATGTACACAATTTTATATATCTCTGAGGAAACCACGCAAACAAGTAACGAAATATCAGAGTTTGAATAAAAAAATTTCGTTAAAAATTTACCTAATAAAGATTGAATAAATTAGATTAATATAAATTATATTTTAAAGCGTGAACGCGATGTTGAAATATTTTCTCAAACCCCAAGAAACATTTATCCGCACAATATTATTGTTATTTTTTGAATACTTGATGATATTCAATCATTTGCATAACTTTACATTACTTATACGTGCGATAAAAATGAACTTTGTGTAATGTGAGAGGTTTTAAAAAAATCTGTTTGTAATTGTTTTCCGTATTCAAAATTGTTGTGATTTGACTGATAACAATGTGACTCTATAGCTTAACTCTACGAAGAGGCGGATACGCCATTAATAATGCAAAGCAAAAGAAGCCAAATGATAACCATTAAATTTCCTATTACGAAATGCGCATTTTCAGCTGTTTGTTTTCCATAAGTTAACGAATTCCATCTTTAAGGTCTTCAATCAATTGTGGGCCATTGTCATCGTCCTTATCTTTCACTTAGTCCCAAAGGAAAAAGTCTAGAGGAATTAAGTCACAAGATCTCGTTGGCCAACTTTGACCGCCTCTACGAGAAATCACACGTTCACGCAAAAGAGCAATGGTATCGTAACTTGCTTCGCACGTACCGTTGTCATTTTGAAAATGAACGTCGCCCACATTAATATCATCCAATTCGAGCCATACAATTCAGTAATCGTAGTTTGATTCATTTGTAGTTCCATTCATCGTAACAGTTGCTCCAGCCTCATTTTTGAAAAACTAAGATCCAATGACTCCTCCACACAAAACAGTCACACGATGATGATGGAGAGACTTTTCAACAATAATTAATAGGTTCTCTAAATCTAAATGTGACAATACTGCTTTTTAACGTAGCGTTCGAGCGAAAAAAGGGGCTCATCGCTTAAAATGATATTTCTATGAAACTCCCTATCAATTTGATGCATTCAAAGCAAAGCCATGACGTTGTTGATAGTCGCTAGGTGTGATTTTTCCTCAACACTATGGGCTACAGCATTAATTACACGACTTAGATTCTTCACATAAGCAAATTGTCCTAACAGCTAAACTTTTTCCACCTGTCTTCCAAATTGCTCGCCTAAAAGTTGCAATGACCCAAAAATGCTTTAGCGTTGCAAACTGTGAGCGCGAAGAAACTGTGATCAACAAAAGAGCAAAAACATGAACCTGCAGAGTTAATCAAAATTGTTTCATAGTGATATTATAATGGTGTATGTAAAAGCCTTTAAAAGATCTCAAGACAATATATATAAAACTATATTAAAATGTAACATGGCAGCAAAACTTAAACTTGTTAGTATACTTTGTTGTTTTGACAAAGCATACGAGTAAACTTGTAAAAGGTTCACGACCAGAGAACGACAACATAAACAAATGACACCGATGACAAAAGCCACCAAAAATAAGTGACAAAAAAACATTCAAAAGAATGAAGCTTTAGTTAATTACTGCAGTCTCTAGTGTAAACACTTTTTTAATAAAAAAATGTACACACTCGCTTTCAGAATTCAAATAGAGAAAAGTATGATGAAGTAAGGAATACTCAACAAATTAATTAAAACGAAGCATTATTTTTTAAATAGCATATCTTTCTACACATGAGTAAATAAATTCAAATAATCTCACTCATGTTTACAACTTAAAACAGGACTAAATAAGACAAGTAACATGAAGAATAAAATTCAAGCAACAAAGTTATTAAAGATTTGTGTGACTGGTAAAAAAAAATTATTTTTTTAACAAAGTAAAAGAACGAAATAATGTTCACACTACGCAACTTTGTTGCATGCAATTTCATTTTAAGTAGAAGTTTTGAAACAGAAATATACACATTTTGTATTTCTTTTTCTGTCTTTCTCACATAAAATGGAAATTGGCTAAAAAAAAAATTGCGTATGGATATTTTTTAGGTTGAAATGAAAATTAGATAAATTATTAGTACCTCTGGGGATTGAAAGTAATTGAATGTTTTCTTATTTATGTTCTTTCACAGTTTTACCAACATCTTTATACAGTAAAGGAAAAAGTATAATGAAAAGAAATAAAATTATACACTTTATGACATAACGGCGAGTGTAGTGACAAAATTTTTGCTAATACTTAATAAAATTTACAAGTAACAGATCCTGCACTGTAGAAAAAATTTTTGAACACCAAATTGGAAAAACCTTTAATTTTAAATAAAACGTGATTTTTTATTTTGTTTTAATTTGTAATGTGGATTTTCTAAATATAATATTTTTTTCAGTTCAGCAAAATATTCATGTTTTCTTTAAAATACATTGAAGATTATTATTGAAGGTTCTTTGCAGGGTTGGTAGAAGCCCTAATTTAAAATAAAAACCCCAAACCAGGAGCTTTCTGTATGGGTTTTATAATTTGATTAATAATTCTTTTAACAAGTGCCGCCAACCTTTTTGGGATAAATTTAGCGAGTAATAAATGTCAAAAATTTTACTAATCTGAGTATCATCAAATGAAGTGTGGGCTGATCAATTTGTAGGCCTGAATCATTTTCGTTTATTTTTGCACAAACATATTACGATAATATGGATATTTCGCATTACATTATGAAAAATTATTTTGTAGAAAACATACTATACACACTCATAAATATGCAGTCATGTCGAATTCCTTTTCAGGTGACAGCGTAGCATGTTAAGTGTACGGGAACAACTAAGTCTCAGCTACACAAATTAGAGAAATTTGCATTAACCCATTATTGTCCGGCTGGTAATTTCACTTATCGGCACTTTAAATTACTCTAAAGCAGCTTATGCCCAAAAATTCAAATTAATTTGCCAATGACATTCAAAGAATTTCAAATAACTTTCAGTCGTATAATGAAGCTTTAAATCTTTAACAAATGTCACTTCGAAATCGAAAAGCTCTAGATGCTTTTCAAAGTGCCTCTGCTACAATTTCAACGGCCGTTAAAATTATTTATAATGTGTTGAACGATGATATTCTATTGTCAAAACGGAAATTTTGTTGAAAAGCAAATAAAAACTGGGCTTTCTCCCACTCATTATTTGGCGAACATGATTCGTAAAGAAAACGAAAATATAGCAGAAGAAGTGGATGAGTCAAAAGCATCCCATGTTTCTTGCACCTAGTTTGGCATTTAAAACAAATATTTTCCGCAATCTTTGTTTAAGGAAGAACTACTTATCAAGTTAGATGAAAGCCGTGTGGTGAAAATATTAAAATCCAAAAATTAAAAATGTTTATCTGCAAACTTTGACGATTTTCGCTAACTAATTGCCCTGCTAACTCGCCATGAATAATGATTTTTTTATCTTATGGCTTAAGATGGAATAACTTAAGAAATCATATTGGATTGGGAGAAGCATTTGCGCTTGTAAAAATGTGTGGGAGTTTAAAATCTGATCCACAAGAGTGGTAAATGATTTAAAATATTTAATAAGATATTTTCCTATTTACCACATAAGAATATTTTGTCTATACACAGCCATATCTATATAAGAATATGGTACAATGCACTTAAACCCTGAAGAAAGCATGGGAATAAGTGTATCCTTGTCAATATTTTTGTCAACAAGTACGGTGTCATTTTGGTGGCATTGTCTACAAATTGTTTTTTTTTATTTTTTTGTCTTTTGCTTTTGGTAGGTAGAGCAAATGTTTACACGGTTAAAAACAAATCATATATTCAATACTGATAGCGTCCATAGCGAATCAGTGCAGTTTTACTGTGGACATTTCCCACAGTGTGGTGATATCGTCAAGGGTGAGTCAGTACAATCTTACTATTGAAATTTTCTCCATACCTAGTCAGTATTGACACAGTCTACTGGTAGATTTCGTAGGACAAGCCTGTGTTAAATTTCAATAGTAGATAGCATTAGTTGGGGTATAATATGTCAGTAGTACTGGTGACATCGTCTATAAATTATCAATATAATTTCACTATTGACATTTCCTGCAGGGAATGTACAAAAAACATAAATATGTATGTGTGATATTTTTGTTTTGAATAAAAATTATATCATATTTATGTAAATTAATATAAAGGAAAAACCCAAATAGGTTTGTTAAACAAAATACCCATGAAAATCCTGTTGCATATTTTTCGGGTCATCCTGTGGGTAGCCACCTCTATTTTTTGACTATTTCCTTAGTGCATAATCTGATTTAGTTTCCTTCAAGGCGAATTCATAACAGGTGGAATTAATATTACAACAACTACAATACTACAAAAACCACAAGCATTTTGTTTTTGTAAAATCAAAGTACATTGTCATAAATATTTTACTGAGGCGAAAAAATAATTAATAATTATTTCAAAAAATTATGTTTGTTGTTTTTTTGAAATCCTTTGAAATATTTAACAAATATTATTTTGTTGAAGACATCTGTTGTGTGGAAATGTTTTAAGGATCCGCTGATCAATTATTGGTTCCTGCCATCCGTAATGCCGTTCAACGTCGTATTCAATCGGTGATTGCCTCACCATCCACCCGAAAAATTTCCACGGATGTAATTACACATTAAAACTCCATTGAGGAACAAAGTGATAATGCTTTAATTGCCTTTGCTGTGGGTGCTGAATTGGAAATTTGTTTTTTGCACTGTAATTTAATTTAAGAAATATCCTCTGCTTGAAACCTTTTTTTAAAAAATCTTATCACACATTTATTAAATTTACATACATATGAATTCAATCTTTTCAGTTTATTAAGCTTCATAAAATGAGTATTTTGTATGGAACCTTTATTTCTTGACTCTTAATTTATACTGATATAAGAAAGTAGTTTCTAATTAAAATAAAATTAATTTTACAACTTGATATAAAAAAGCCATTATTAAAAAATTTCATTCGCATTTTGCTGCGGTTGCATTTGTTTTGTACACGTGTTATACGAATAAAAATGAAATGTTAAATTGTGATAAATTCAATTATAATTAACAATTCACAATAGAATTTCTTTAATTATAAAAATTTTCAACTTGAATGTAAACTAAAGAAATAAATTAATTTTGGCATCCAACTATAGTTCGCATTGAATAAAACTAAATAAAATTTATCACCTGCTTTAATTATTAAATAACAATATAATTTTTAATTTGTTTTTTGTTTGTAATTTGTTTTTCTTCAAGAATTTTTCAAATTTCTCTAAAATTATCCATAAAAAATAATATGAGTGTGAAATGCATTTTAAAATAAAATTTTAATTTATATTGAGTAATTGTTTGATTTTACTGGTGCATACTATTGATTAGGAATATCAAGTTAAATAAATTTCAGTTAGTACGAAATACCCATCTCTGACGATTAATTATTCCATATATTGCTAAACTTTCGATTTTTCCAACGCCCTTGGCTGCTGATATCAAGCTGTTTTTCCATTAATGTTTACTTGGTTTTTGCCTTTTGTAGTTGAATTTCTTAGTATTCAAACAACTCTGCCAATGTAAACATGAAGTTTTGACGCGTGCCACCGTTTTTTTGTAATAATTAATGTTTGTTAGTAATTAGTCGAACATATATTTGGTTTATTTTGAAAAGAATTGTTGGACTCAAGTTCAAATCTGAGTTTACCTATTTCTTTTTTAATTAAAAAACTTGCAAACACTAATTATCAAAATTGTAATACAAATTTAGTTTAAATACATTTCAAATTAAAATTATTTTTGATAAGCATTTCACACGTCCTATAAACTAGATCTTCATTAAACATGTATCCAAATCTTTAAGAAAGTTAGAAACACCTTTGTACCAGGGTGCACAGAATGGAACTCTTTATGGGTTTAATTATTTATAACATTTTTTTATGTGATGATTATATTTTTTTTAAATACAGCATATTACAGAGAATTTTTTTTTTACCTTTGTAAATGATATCTTGTAAGCCTAGTACTCTGTTCAAATTTACGGAAAATGTTGAGAAACATTGATTATTTGGTTCGAAATTTTTGACAATTAGCCAGTGGTGATTACACTATGATTTAGAAGAAATTTAACGGTTTTATTACCTTGAAGTAAGCAACATTGTTTTTCTTATGTAAACAAAAACCATGTGTGAAAACACATGGACAATAAAAAATATTTTGGAGCTTGTAATGTAAATTACTGCTGCTGCGGAGGAGCACTTTAAAGACACATGTTCTGCAAAACATCCTTGCCTTCATTTTGCATTATATTTATAACTTTTTCCATTATTTTAACTTAATGACAAATAATAATAAGTGATTTTTATACTATTTCACAGTTGTGAAAATGCTGCCACAAACATTTCGTATGTATTCATAAAATAAACAGAGTACAAATTCAGCCATATTATTTTGCAATCATTTCGCATTTACTTTTTTATATGGGCTTTTATCGAAATGATGAAATATGATGCTTAAGTGTGAACATTTCCTGGTTCATACACTTATTTTTAACATATTTTCCATAACTTTTTGCAAAAGGTTGCTAAAAGCGCTCTAAGTGTTACTCAAAGGTCCGCTGTCTTTTAGCAACAACTTCATAAATATTCATGTTTAACATTTTATTAAAAACTAAACCTTATACTTTGAATGCTTAGTTGTTTTATGTTTTTGGTTAAATCGGTTGCTAAAATAAATTATCTGAGTATTTCATTAACAAAGTTAAAATTTTGAAAAAAAATTTTATCGTAGTGGATTATTATTAAAAAAATGTCACTGTAAGTTTTTTTTTTTCAATAAAAATAAGATTCAGAAATTTTCTTTTATTTCCTAAACAATTTTTCGTTAACTTTGACCTCTTTTTAGTATCTATAAATAAACATAAAACCAAGAATGTGCGAAAGTTCGACGGTATTTCACAAATTTCTAAATGAACTAGTGAAAATTTTTTTTAATATTTTCTTAAACATATGTGTATGTACGAGTATGTAAAAGTTTTAAGTTATATTAAAACCTCAGTGCAAGTTTATTTTACAAAAATTTCACGTACTAATTCGTAATTCACACTATTGTATGCATATTATTCAAGTTGCACAAAATAAAATGAAATTTTTGCAAAAAAAAGCAACTGCAACAAATGTGAATGCAAAGATAACCAAAAACAACAAGTGTTAAAATATTGTTATTATTATTATTTACTCCCATATAATATAGAACAAGTTGCAGCTTGGCATGTTTTGCATTTATAAAATCTTATTCACACATAATTTTCACATGACGGGGCCCTCTCCCAAATATGTGCTATTATTTCTATGTAACATTAAACACGTACAAAATGTTTAACAGAAAAAGAAATATGTAAATATATAAAACAAAAAGTAAATTACGAAATTCCTTAATATAAAAAATAAGAGCGAAAGAAAAACGCAGGAGGAGAGTTAGCTAGCGTGTTAAGTGTAGACATTACGAAAGTTTTAAAGACACCCATTTTTATAAAATTATTTTAAAAGCCGTCACCTCTATAACTGCCAGCAGTCTGAACTCACACGGTCGCGAACAAAAATAGATATTTATGAATGTAAAATTTTTACACAAATACAAACACTTGGAAGTTGACACAAATTTACATGGAGAAAACATAGAATTTTTATAACATAATTTTCCATACTTTCAGCCAAATCCTTGTTGACTCCTCATTATGTTTTGGTTATGAGTCGGTTTTATGTCATGAACGTGCACGATATATTCCTGTGTGAGTGTTGGGGAACTTGTTTGAATTTTCGTTTGTTGGTTTATAACATTTAACGCTGTGTTGCTGTCGTAGTTGGAATTTTATGGTTGAATTATTTTTTGTGGAAATTTCAAATGTAAATTTTTACATTAGGCTTCATGGGCATGCATGTTAAATTTTTCCGTTTTCGTTTGGATTTTAAATAAGTAAGACTTCTAGGGACGACACAATTTGCTTAAAAGTAAACAAAACAAGTATATGTTTTATTACATTCACATATAAAGGGTGTTTTACAAAACCGATAGAATATTAAGTAAATTGTGTTAATTGCCATGAATTTGGCATCAAACGAAAGGTAATTCTTTGCCATTAATGTCTGAATATGGCTGCGGTTGTGCAGCCGTCGCGGCTGGTGTTGGAAAAAAACCCCGTCTTTTACGTCAATTATATGACGATAAGCTGCTCCCTCTTCACCGGCACAAATATCTATTTAAATTATTAAATTTATATTAATCGAGATTGCCTCGATATCCTTCCCCAAAGATTTAAAAAAAAAACCTCAACAAACAAAAGTTTTTAAATCTATTTAAATCATTTATTATTTTCACACAGATAACTATTTTCTGTCTGAAATATTGACTATCGTACCTCTGTAATCTGAAATCAGCCGTCTTAGCGATGTCTAGTGGCCGCCTCGGAGCTACAATTTGACTCTTTAGCTCCCAACACTCTGAGGTTGTGAGCATTCGCCTTGAACTTACCCTTATTGAAAGTATCAGGAAAGGTCTCAGCAGGAAGTTTATTCCACATACGACTGTGCGGCTAAAGAACGATTTCTTTTCTGCAATGCGTGGTGCGATCCACTGGTATATTTTTTTTCAGGCAATTAATATGCCTACCAACCCGTAGGTGTGTTACCTTCTTTGGGAAAGGGATAGTGAGAGAGGACAGATTCTGAAAGTGAGAGAAAGCTTAATTTCTTTTTTTACAACTCTGATATTCCGCGTTGGGTTAGTTTTTAGATCAGTGTTGCAGCTCCTCTGATGTCAATTAGGCGCACTAAATTGTTTTAAGCTGTTGTAGCCATTTTATTAATTATTTTACTTCGCCGGCGGATTTGCTACAATACCGACGAAGGAGGACGCTGTGATGTCCGCTAGCATACACCAGCATCAATTGCTGCCACTTGTGTTCAGTGACTATTGCTATGCCTTCGGCACTTAAACAGTCCGCCAACAACAAATACAATGGTATACTAATGCACATCTGCAAAAATGCTGGATGTTATGACTTGCCTCAATCTGGACTCGAACCCACATTCTTAGAGACATTATTTGTGTTGCAGTCAATGCGCTAACTACTTCAGCCAACAGCACCCTCAACCAGAAATTAATGCGCTCTTTACGAAGAACGTGTTGTTCACAAATATAAGCGGGTTCTGGGAACAAGCTTCCTGATTTCATGTGAAACACATCCCACATTACGTCGATGCTCCAGTGAGTCAATAGAGTTGGCTACACTACTACCACTGATGAGCTTCTTCGGCCTCTCCTGTACGTAGTCGAGTAACTTCAAAACAGACTTTGAAGCACCGGCCCATACATTAGAGTTGTATTACGCTTCCGTTCGGATATAGGTGGCATAAATATTAAGGATATCAGATGGAGTGAAGTATCTCTTAAACCGTCTTAGGCACTTTAATGCTTTTTTGAGACTTGAAAAATGTGATCAGTCCATCGAACATCACATATATTTTTCTTGCCAAGAACATCAAGAGTGCCTAAGCCCTCAATACCCACACCGCCCATTATTACAATGGGACAGCATGATAAATTAGAGTCGCTGACTAAATAATTACAGAACTCTAAACTCACTAAGTAGGACTCGCACTTGTTGATTTTTTTTATTATTGTTTTCAATTAGTATTTCAGACGGCAAACTCAATTTGGTAAAATATATCAGTAATTTTTTTGTTAAATTATGTCAGTTAAATTAATTGCACATTGTGAAATGTAATTATGCCTAACTTTTGGTTAAAGTTAACGTCTCACTACTCCGCTAATTGGTTTATGAGAATAAATATTGATAAATGCGAAATAATTCTATTCAGACCCCCTGTGGGCAAATGTTGTAACAATATAAGAAAGAATTGGAAATCGTTTGGAATTAGATCTAATTTATCAAATGAAATAATACCAAATAAACAGTCAGTTAGATACTTAGGCATCCAGTTAGATAAATTTTTATACTACAATGAACATATTATCGGTACAATAAGAAAGGCCCAAAAATCCTTCTTTATGTACAAATCACTATTTTATTCTAAATTTGTAAAACCTAGAGTCAAGATAATTATGTATCAGTCGCTAATAAGACCGATTCTAACATATGGTTGTCCGGTATGGTTTAATATTTCACCAGCCTATATGGAGGAACTTCGAGTATTTGAGCGAAAATGCTTAAGAGCTTGCACATTTTTATTTAGATCAGCTCATTCCAATTATAAAAAATATGTATCAAATAGAAAATTGTATGATCAGTCAGATATTATAAGAATTGACAACTTTATCATTGGTCTAATAAGAAACTACATATTAAGGTGCACATCTTGTATTGATAATAATTTAATATTGGCACCATATTATTCTAATTTTAATTATATTTCTAATGCATTGGAGAATGCAATAGGTCCACCTGAGTCATTCTTGTTTTTGGATAAAGCTGGAATGATTCAGGACCAAAATGGTATCCCTATATTTTACCATAATTATAGACGCGCAAATGATAAAGCAGTCAAAATAAATTTAACAGATACCTCTAGTAGACATGATAAAAGTATAGGCTATAAAGAACTTCGACTATTACGAAGAGAAAAATTTAGAAAATACTGGTGGCTAAATGAGTAGTTTTATAATATATAAAACTATCTTTTCCTTTGTTTTTTATTTCTTAGACTAAGCTTTTATACAAATGTATAGATAAACAGGTAATGTTTTTTTTCATTTTTTCATTACAAAACAATATTTATTTCTTGCTGTGTCTGTAAAACAGCTTCATATATGGTAATATAGGTTCTAAATAAAAATAAATTTATCATAGCAATTGTACTCGAGAGCACGTTGCTGGGACTTTGTATATATGTAAATTTATAAATATATATACTATTGTTTATTGCAGTTTAATATAGATGTAAATAAATAAAACATTGAGTTTTTTTTAACGTCTCAAAATGACTTTAAATAGAATTTTTTAAAATTCACAGCAAATATTACAATTGGAAAGGTTCACAGTATAAAAACATTTAACATTGGACGATAATAAAAGTCCTGGAAACTTTATTAATGAGTGTTGGATATATAATAAATAAGAAAGATTTATGTAAATATTCAATACGAAAATTAAGAATGTTGTAATATGGCCCCCTTACAAGGAATATATATTCTAAAATAGGTCTAACCGCTCCAGAGGGAAGAGAACCTGTCACAAAATAACATATTTGATGGGAAGAAACCTGTCACTTTTACATGGCGTTATTTTTGAAAGGAGTCAATTGATATAATTAAGATACTCAGTGACAGGTAGAACATCTATTCTTAGTCGGTTTTGCTAGTGAAACTTACTACTTATGTGTATTGATACTCTCTCTACATTATACATAAAGAAAATAAAGTATTATACTGTCTCGATGTTATTGATAAAACCGGGTTTGTCATGCAAAGTCATTATGAAAAAGTTTGTGAGGTTTTTAAATGTATTGGCATTTATCTCAAATATGCGATCGAATCACGCTTTGTTGAAAGCTAGAATGTCACTAAATAATATCTAATATACGTTTAGTACGCTCAATTGTATGTCCTGTCGAAGGTCTTGTTGTGGTGTGAAAAAGCTAAAATTGTTTGTGTTTCAGTAGAAATTCTTTTGGTTCAGTTTAAAACTAAGAAAAAATACTAAAATTTTCTATATCAAGTCTATTTGCCCTGGTTATAGGATGGATACATTCATGACAATTGACAAAACATTTCCCACAGGGTGTTGACTAGGGTTGTCAATTATTCGTATTTTTTATTTGTTCGAATAAAATTTGATGATAGTCTTTTGTGTTCGAATAAACGAATTATTTTGAACTTTTTTTTATTTTATTTTATTCGAATAATCTTAAAAAATAAGTAAAAAACGACACATATGTATCTATTAGTTTTTATTTTATTTTATTTACAATCGAAAAACACAAAAGAAAAAACATTTCTAATAAAAAACTTAAAAATATTATTGAAAACGAAATGAAATTCATTAAAAAAAAGAAGCAAAAATAAACATTTTTAAAATACTACCAAGTTTGCTTATTTTTTATTTTAATGTTTCATTTCACATTAAGCATTTAAAACAAAAAGTTTAAATTTCAAAACAAAAATATTATTTCTTCTTGATCTTAAAAAATTTTTATATACAAAAATGTTAAAATATCTCATTGATATCTTTTAAAAAGGTTGTGCAGCTTTTTAGCTTGTAGACGATTCTTCGTTTTATTTTTAATAAAAGAACAAGTATAAAAATTTCTTTAGCAAATTGTTGATGTTGGTGATACGGCTAAAATACCATTAAAAATCATATCAAGTTTGTGTGTTCTTTTCTTTGATTGTTCTAAATAGTTTAGATCATTATCATCACTTAGATCAACGATTTTTGCGTTTACTTTATAAACTTTTTCAGATCAGTTAATAAAACGTCATCAGTTACCTCAGATATGTCATATAATTCTTCATCGTAATCAAGGTCATTCGCAATACATATTTTTATCACAAAATAATCGTAAAAACTAATTATTTGCGTACGCCTTTGTTTCGCTTCTTGTGGCATATTTTAAAAAGCTGGTATTGGATGGGAAATTTCCAGAGTTCAGGAATAATATTAAAGTATTTAATGATTTTAAAGGTCATTCACTAATTCGTTTCTTAAGGCTTTTGATTAAATCCGTAGAAAAGCAATTGCTATATTTTTCTAAATTCTTTAATTTGATTAAAAACTTAAAAAATTATGAGATAAATGTAAAATATTTTTTACATAAAGTCGTTAATAAAATTATTTGAATGTTCAATTATTCGACAGAAATTATTCTAATAATTCTTTATTCTGAATTGAAAAGTATGTGTTAGTTCGAACGAAAATGAAAAAAATTTATCAAATTATTCGAATAATTTTTACTCGAACGACAACCCTAGTGGTGACACATTCGAATACTTCGTAGTGTTTGGGTCAGAAAGAAACCTCAAGCTTTGCTTGCAACCAATATAATATTTTAAACAAAACTAAATAAAGGATCAACAGAACTTTAAGATCAAAATATCAATTCCAATTGAACTCTAAAAGGAAGGTTAAAATCAATACAATTATATTCAGAAAAGATGCATACATTTATGCAATTGTCTGTAAAATTTGTGGTTTAAAAGAAAATTAAAAACAAAACAAACAAAGTGTCGGTTAGAAAAAGACAATAAAAAATAAAAATTAACAGGCCATGTCGACCACAAATAGACGCAGCAACAAAAACGAAACTTCTAAAGAAGCACTTTTGGCACATCCATACTAACACCCACAATTTCCGGTTTCATTGTGTGTATTGGTGGTAAACCCGAATAGCAATCACTCTGTGTGACGTACATGTTTTCTACAATACACTGAATACCAAATGCCAAGAAAAACATAAAATGAAAAAAACACATGCAAAAGTGTGTGGTTAAAGGATTAAATGTATATGCAGGATTACGATGAAGTTATTGTGTTTTCATACAGGAGGAAGATTTCAAAAGTTCCATAAAAAATCAATATGTACATATTGTGGAACGTTATGACTTTTATAAAAGGTATTCAATACTTTAAATGAAATAACAAAAATAAAACGTTAATTGCAACGAGTATTTATTTGTGATTAAATACATAATCATCCACTGTGAAATTGTCACAACACTTATATTAAGTCTCAGCAAGAGTATATGATTATGGTAAACTATTATAAGACTTTGGTTTAGACAACACTATTTGTAACCATCCCTCTATAATACTATTTTTAGAATTTATCTCCAAAAATAAAAATATGGCAGGTTTATAGCGAAATTTTAGGTGAAAATGCGAAAAGACGAAATCGTTCCTGCTGCAGGGCATTTCGAAATCACTCAATCTCACCTGGATCCCGCCATATATGCTCGACATACACACTCGTAGCAAAATTAACATTAATCTTCTTAGACGTGACGTGACGTTAGCTAAATTCAACAGTAACCAAATTTAAATGGATTTTCAGATTGAACACATTTAATAAAATGTTTGAATAGTTATTTCTGTTTTTGAATGGGAAATCCCACAACTTGGTAGGTTTTCTACCCGTAGGAGTTATTTTGTTTTAATACATATGTTTCACACAAAGCACCATACTTCTACGCACTACTTATACTTCAATGTAAACATGTTTGTTTTCTTGGATATTAAGGAACAAAGGACGAAAATAAAGCAAAACACTTACTAAATAGAAGTACGTGTATCCAACTAAGTAGAACAAAAACATTAACGTGTTGAAGCGAGCACAAAACACCTTCGTGAAACAACAGTGCTATTGAACATATAATACAATTTATTGTTAAATGTTTACTAAAGAAAATGTGTGTTTAAAGACATGAGAACGTACAAGTTTGAAATGTGTTAGTCCAAGAATATTTGTTTATATATACGAACATTATGCACACATTTATATATCGTGTATAATTTATAATTTTGTTTTCTAAAGAAGTTCAAATTAAGATATTTTGTACACTGTGAAAATTATTTTTACATTTCAAAAAATTGTTCAAATTTGATAATAGTTTAGTAAATTATTGTAGATTTCCTCTATCAAGCTAATAAGGGATATAGTTTAGAGTAATTAAAACAATTTTATTTCAGTTTAAGCCAACGTTTCATCGATTTCTTGTCGACGTTTTCAAGGGTTTAACGTTAAACAATGTTTAACGTTGTACTAAAGCGTCGTAGCGTTCCCTTCATGTTAAATGTAATTTAATTCCAGATTGTTTTATATACAAAACCCTTGAAAAATCTACGAAACGTCGGGTAAAATTGTAATTATATTTTTACATTTGTTAAGGCCTCATTAGGTTTTACTTTGCGTTGAATTTCTGTGCCGTTCTTTTCCGTAGAAAAAATGCAAAATTTTGCAAATATGGTTTTTATTTGACAAAACTATTTAAATCTATAAAAATTTTAATTAAAGTTAAATTTTCTGACTTTTAAAACAAAATTTTTAAAATTTCAAATCATAAAAAAGTATGACAGACACACTCTTGCCAGTCACTTAACGTTGTCAGCTATTTTCTGTAGAATACTCAACAAAATAGAACGAAAAAGCAACAACAAATCACACATACAGTTTTTCAATTGAACAGAAACAAAACAGCTGATCCAAAACAGAAGAGAACGTACAAAGAAATTTTGAATTTAGCTAGATTTGTTACTTTTTTACTCTTAAAAAATATTATGGAATAATAATAATTTCTCTTTTAATTAGACAATTTAGAACTATAGTAGTTCTCCGATTTAACGAACTTGTCAGGCCTGTTCGTTGAAGCGAATTGTCCGTTATATCCAGTACTAAATTAAAAATTAACAGCGTCGTGTATTTTCTTCATAACTTTAAATATGTATATTGTTTATTTATTTATTTTATTAAAATTATTGTAATTTAAAATAAATATTTCTTTAAAAATATGTGTAAAAAAAGTAAAAATTCTTAAAAACACAGTAATACAAAAATAATATAATTAAAAAAATTGTTAAGCATAGTCTGCTTATTAGAATGTATATCCTTTTTAATGGCATCTTCTTGAAGTTCTCTCAAAAGCATTGAATAAGTGTTAGTAACATTGTTTTGCTGAGCCCATTTAATACAAATTCTTTAATGTTGCCGTAAACAAAGATTTTTGATTGAATATATTTTAGATATATGAAGAATGGAGTATGAAGCTTGCATGGATTCAGGCTTGGCAGCAAAAATTAACGTCTATCTGGAAGTTAATTTAATGATGAAACTAAACAAACTTCAGGAACAAATGCTGATGACCCTAAATAAAATCGACGGCTGTAACTTTAAATGCTGTCTTGTTTTGGTTTCCTATTTTTTACATTTTTGAAACATGTATGAAACATGCATGAGATTTTATGAAAGAAATTGAGAGAATAAGAAAAAACGTTGTAAAAATGAAATAGGTTCTATCACACGACCGCCTTCTATGGCAAAAATTTTGTCAAACTGAATGGAAAACATCGTTCAGCCCCAGTTCTGTTTCATCATTACTAAGCGAAAGAAAGAGAAAGTAACTCTAATTTAATAACCAACCTACTTGAGTATCTCACCATTTTTTTTTTTTGCTATGTCACACTTGGATATCTTTGCATATAAAACATGTTCGGGTAAAAAACGATTGAACTCAAACGAATTGACAATAAGCCTAAAAATTAATTTATTTACAATTAACTTGTGGATAGTGACTTATAGAAAAATTTAACGTGAAACATTTTTTAATACAAACTATCCTCATACAATTTGCTTCTGCGAAATATTTTGGTACTAACTGTGACTAAGTACGAAATTAACCATCAAACACATTTTAGGTTTTGAATGATATTTGTGGAGTTCAGCCTAAATTCGGAGCGTTGATGTCTTTGTAAACATATAGCAGAATTTTTCAAAAATATTTGTATATCATTTATTCCATGTTATTTTTTTCTCTCTGCTATTGGTGATTTTATAATTTTTTGGGGGATTTTTAAATTGCCAAAATACTGAAATTAGCAATTATTTAATTTTTGTTTAGGACTTATTTCATTTCATTTGGGGCTTATTGTATTACCTTGAGAGTTATTCAATTTTGCCTAAAATAGTATTTCTTAAATTTCTAATGTTTTAATCGAAAGCACTCTGTTTTTATTGAAGCTTTTTGATTTTCCATAAGCATAACACACAAGGCGTATTTACCAGCTGACAGAATTACGGCAGCTGAGAAAAAATATTTGTTTACAGTGTTACAGAAAATCTAGCCAAATAGATACGATTAGATACGGTTCCTAGTGATAAGCATCATGACCCAGAAAACCCATATTCAGATCTAATATAACTTTTTGTATCTTCTTGAAAAAATATCACATTAATTTAAAAACTTTTACCTTTCTAATAGAGAATTGAAACAATAAGCTTGAGCCAGAATAATGTTATTCATTAAATTGTAATATTTAGTTTTTAAAATATAATATTTTACTTTTTAACAAAATTAATATTTTACAAATGCTAAAGTTTTATTTTTATTTTAATTGTAATTGTACGAAAGAAAGAATACGAGCGACATCGTGGCAGTAATTGTTTTATTAAAAACAAACTATTGAGAAGAATAGTTAGTTTCTATACGCATTTCATCAGGGAACCTTTACATTTATTTATTTGTTCTACGAAAACGGGAAAATTGCTGTACAGCTTTAAAGTCTGTGAAGCGGCCTCTTCGAAATTTAGAATGAGTTATATTTTGCTTGGTGTTATTAAAAACACTCATACGTAACGTATTTCCTACTCTAAATTTACAGTCGATCTTTCAAGCAAACAAGATATTTCAATTCAAGCATTTAAAAATATTCTTAATGTGCATTCGAGACAACCAACAAGTGTGTGCAAATGAATGGAGTGCATGATGAACAAAAAAAAGAACACGTTCAATTACTGTATACAATAATGAAACCAAACAAAAACTTTAACACATTCTTCCTATTTACAGATATAATTACACCCACTTATTCATGTCTGAATAAACTACATCTTAGATATTCTTATTCATTGATTACAGCACAATATCCTTGCAAAGTTAGATATTCATTGTGAGCGAAGAACTGGATGAATAATAAATAGACGTATAAAGATGAAAATTAATGTTTGCACAATTGTTACTTATAATTACAATTACTAGAGATTTTGATGTTAAATACACAACAGGGACAATGCTTATATATCTCAAATAACGTGTAAATCAGTTTGCAGAGTATTTAGAGTGCAAACTGAAACGTCAAAAATCTTAGAAGCATTTTGTAAAATTTCAAAATGTGAATTCCTTTAAAGAACAGAAAATTATTTTACAAAATTTTAATTTTTTAAACAAATAATTTTAGACTTTTCTATTGTTAATTAATAAAAATATAAATGTAATATATTCATTATTACTTTTGTATGCAAAAAAGTTGGTTTTTGTAATTTTTTTTATTTTGTACCATAAAATATAATCGCAAAAAGGAACGAAGATTCAATTCTGTTGAATAAAAAACTAAGTCATCTCAATTGAAAATTTCAGTTGACAATTATCAATAAAATCAAAAAATATTTTAAAACTACAATTAGAAGAAACAAAATCAGGGTTTTTTTATTTAATATTAAAAAGCGTTGTTGAGTAATAAAAAAGAAAATTAATGCTTTTTCGATGTTAAGCTTATAAGCTCCCACATTTGCGTTGAATTCAAATAATATGAAAAAAATAACCATATACGGACACCACCAGGTGATAAAAGACTAAAAAAAGAAGACCCATGTCTCCCAGTTTTGCCCAAAGTCATGCACTTTTTCTTTTATGGGCCTCCAAATATTTGGAGCCTCGGTGTCATTTTTTCAAAATACTGATCGTTCAGAATTTTGATTTACTCTTTGGGGCAAAGTGGTAGATCTTGATATGAAGAACAAAAATTGTGAACATATTAAATAAAAAAATCTTAATCTTCAAGATGAGAATCGCAAAAAACTTAAAAAAAATCGATTTTGTTTACTTTTTTTCCACAGTTTAGGACCATAGGTAGCAAACCATTAAAAATTCAAGAAAATAATCAACAACAAAAATGTACCTAAGATCTTAATAAACAACTTTTTAGAACAAATAAACTTCTTAGGAATGATTCTTAATGCCTCAGCACTCAGATAGTTGCAAAAGTGAAAAATTTCCCGAAAATTTTTTTAATTTCATTTGTTTTTTCTTTACTTCAACATTGAGATGCATACTATGTTTTCTATTACAAAAATGTTCCTAAGATCTCAATAAACATCTTTCTAGAACATATGAACTTCCTAGGAATGATTCTTAATACCGTTTAGTTAGCGCTTAGTTATTCGCGAAAGTGAAAAATTTGCCGAAAATTTTTTCACAATTCCCAATTTTATGTGGAGCTGTGGCAGAAAGATGTCTTGAGTATTGTCAATTGGAGGTAAGTTCTTGGTCTTCACGAATTACATTGGAATTGATTCAGAGGTGAGCGCGAATCCCAATTACAAAAAAAAACAAAATAATTTTGGAAAGCCCTTGCAAAATGTTGATGACCTTCAAATCAAAGCAAATCTTTCATTTATTTTCGTAGTATTTGATTTTTTTTCATTATATCTCTCAATGTTTCATAACTTTCTTTCATGATAATACAAATATCAAAAAGTTTTTTTGTTTTTTCAAACTATTTTATGTTCATAAAAATAGTTACAGCACAAATTTATTTTATATATGAATATAAATAAAATCAAGTTTTCTTTTAATAAGCTTTTTATTTAATTCATTCTTTCTTACCCGAAACTTCTTTTATTCTATTGTTTAAAATTTTCAAACATAATCCGACTACAACATATAAAATTATGTATAAAAAACCCCTAAACAAAAGTCTATATTTTAATTAAAAAACAACTGAATGTTTTAAACAAACGTGACAATAATACCTTTGTTTCAACATCTCATTCTTTATCTTTTAATTCTAAGGCATCACCGTGATTCACAACATCTGTCATTTCAAAATCTATATTATGTGCTATTTTACCTTCCTATTTTTCTACAAACACTATCAATACGCACTCACATACATATTTGCGTCCAAAAATGCTCACAAAGAGATTTTTTGAATGGTGTTGGCATATCAAAAAATTGTAACATGTATTGTCATTATATCATGTATGTATTTACATCCTCACACATACACAAAAATACATCCATAGGGTATTCGATGAAAGCGTTTTATATAAACACATAACAGTGCACATATAAAATGATTTACATTTAGTTGGCTTAATGCTACATACACCGCGCTGTCACGTCATTTTAACGGAAATACGCATTTACACTTTAGTTGAGTACAATTTGCATTTACATTGGTATTGTAACATGTGTATGTACGATTATGTATGTTGTTTTTTCTGTGTAAAGGAGTTTTTTGTTTGTTTGAATATTTTATATGGTGACATCTATGGGCACATGTATGCATTAGTGATATAACGAATACTCGTATTCGTTTCGTGTTCTCGAATACTCGCGTTCTTTATATTCTTATTCGTAAAATTCATGCGAATATTAGCGTTCCAAAGGTATTCCCTTGTAAGTGTAAATAAATATCAATAAAATGTTATTAAAATATATAAATTTTGTAAAAAAAAAAAAATTATATATATTGTTCTATCAAATTTATTTTACAACTGACATTAAAAATAGTTAAATTTTTATACTTTATATCAAGTTGAATGAATAACCAATTCTCAGTAGACGAATGTGGAACTTAAGAATTACAAATTGCGTCGCATTTCTCCTTCAAGCATTTTCCGATGCGGCGTAGAAATAAGTGCTGCACTGCCAAATATCCGCTAGCTTGAAACACTTGACGGGAACTTGAATAAATTTTGTCTTGCTTTACGTGATAAAAGCTCTTATTTTTCTTATTTACTTTGCATCACATCAGAGAGTCGAAGGCGGTCATACGTCACCCGATTTTCCCCTGAATTTTCCACAATTGCTTTCACTCGTATTCATATGTAAAGTCATTATCTCTCTCAAAGACGCATGTTTATTGCTTACGGAGTAGTCGCTTGCATCTTATCTGGTAACCTCCAAATTTTTCATTCAAGCAAATGAAAAATGTGGCATATGATACGCTCTTTAGTATTGAAACAATCTTACAGCAATGAACGTTGCCGTGATAAAGAATATTTAATTTTCAAAAAGTGGAAATTTGTTTTTAAGCTTCTGATTCAAAACGAATGTATATATTGTAACCAATTAATTCATCGTATGCATTAAAATCATTAAAAATATTTTGTGGTCGAGACAAGCACTTCTTTGCATAAAATTAAGCTTAAATAAAATAACAAAACTAGAAATTTAAAAACTCCCAAGACAGTTGTTGCTACACAATCTTTTGAAGTTGACAAAGTTTCTTTAATATCCTTCCACGGTCACAGTTTATTTTGCAAGGTATTGTGTTTGATGGTGATAATGATAAGAATGGTAAGGTGAGTACATACTTTGCTGTATTCGCAACGTTGCTTTCTTCTTCATTCGTCGTTTACACATACTTGTATTTGGTTCCATGTGTGTGTTTGGTTTGCATGTTCATCCAACTAAATTTGTCAAAGTAAACTTTGCGCTTGTAAAAACGAAACAAAGTTTAAAAGAAAATTAAAAAGACTTTGTCAAAGTAAATTTTAACCGTGGAAAAGCAGTCTTATATAGAATTTGTTTGCTTAAATTTCTAAAACAAAAACAACAAAACTCTGCAACCAGTCTCATTTCAGCTTATCTAAAAAATCGTTACCAATATGTGTCTGCAAACAATAGAAAATCACTGCCGATACCTGTGGTCAAGGGTCTTCCTCAAGGCTTAATCTTTGGTTCTCTACTTTTTACAATATTTTTAAATGACTTACGAAAACAGCTTTCATATTGTAAGATCCATATGTATGCAGATGATGTGCAACTATATATATGTTTGTAGTAGTTCCGACAAGGTAAATGAATGTGTTTCCAAATTAAACTTTGACCTGTCTAAAATTTTGGCTTGGGCTATGGCTAATGTTCTCAGTCTTAATCCGTCTAAATCTATAATTTCTAGAAAACCTACACAAATAGTTATTGTGCCCAGCTCATCATAAACAACCTGCGCATCGAAATTACAAAAAAAAAACAAATATATCTGGGTATTATTTTTAACTCTTCCGTAACTTGGTCTGATCATGTAAATGCTGCTACAGGGAAAATTTTTTCGATGCTTAGTTAACTAGGAAAAACACAGCATCTAACACCGGCTAAGATATGTACCTATCCTACTTGACAAAACTTACCTCATCCCTCTACTAATATATGGCAGTGAATTTTTTGCAAGCTGCATCAGATAAGCACTAGAAAATTAATATCTGCATACAATGCCATTCTAAGATATGTTTTTAATTTGAGGCCTTTTTCCCACAGCAAACTTTATGGAGCACGCTTTTGCGATCTCTTGAAAATAATATCATTAATACTTTTGCACACGATTACTTTTACTAATATGCCGTCTTACTTGTTTAATCGTTTAAAATTTTCCCAATCTAGAAGAAATAACAACCTGATACAAAAAAATTTAAAGGGCTAGTAACTGAATGGCAGTTTTTAATTCATAGTATTCGTCTTTTGAACTCGCTACCGTCATTCATATAATTTTTAAATAATGCAACGCAGTTTAGGAAAACTATTTTCAATTTCTATAGTCAAAATTAAAATTATATAATTTAAAAATATACTTAATATTTTATATATATTTTTATTATTACTTTTTAATTGTATTACATGCGTTTGGTCAATTATGCTGATCCTGTACTATAATTATAACACTTTAAGTCTTGTTGTAAGGGAATGCGAACAAATAAATAAATAAATGAATAAAAACAAAAACAAAACAGTATTAAAATTTTTTAAATTATTAATAGTATTTGATTTTACTAATTCTGTGACTGGTCATATTTCAATAATAATTAGATTCATTAATAAGTTTCCAAAACTGAAAATTTTATTTTATAGTTGAAAAAGTCATCATATTTGTTGGGAATAATTGCACTA
Organism: Gymnocheta viridis; assembly: GCA_956483585.1. NCBI lineage: Eukaryota > Metazoa > Arthropoda > Insecta > Diptera > Tachinidae > Gymnocheta > Gymnocheta viridis. Next base: position 24,601,315 of record OY101440.1, on the reverse strand, counting down.
TTAAATACTTTAATATTTAATTTACTATTTCTCTGATAGGTTTGTTTCCAGTTAAACTTCATTTGATTTTTTTCGCTGTATGATCCATTCATTAGCTATAAAATACCAGAAAGAAAACAAATTCAATTGTTTATAAATACTTGTAAAAATATTATAATAACAACACTTTGAATACCTACAATAGAGTGAGAAATCCAACACCAAAAAATATTTATAGATAATTCTCGAAAAATTTTATATTTTCTGTAGAGAAATCCTTATGAGAGGTTAATAGATTCAGTTTCGAAAATACAACCCAACTTAGACAAAAAAGGGATTTACTGTTGTTGCAACGTAAATTCCAATAAATGTGTGATAATTTATTCAATTTATTGTTATTGACGTGGAGGAGAAATTTTGTAAATTCAAGTTGTAATATATCATTTTGTAAGCGGCTAAATCGAGTCATAGAAAAGTGGTGACAATTTTCAAACCGAAAATTCGTATTAGCGAATATTGTCTCAGACGTTTGTAATCATACTTGTATTCACGAATACTGAAACATTGATATTCGGTACATTACTAACATTTGTATTTGTATTTGTAAGTATGTGTGCCAATGATTTGGGTTTCCGTATGGTTAAAAGTAGGTTGCCATTGTAGGTGCTTATACCTGCGAACAGTGTGTCGTGTTTCGAGAAAGCTTTTAATGATAATTATCAGGAATAACAGAACATATTTATGGTTGAAATGGTAAAATTTAATTATCAAAGTATAGACATTAATTACTTCGAGCCACTCAGAATATCTTTCTATATTCAATTCAGTATGCCCATCCGCGGAAGTATCAAATTAAACAATGTTACAAACTTAGTGGTTAGGGAGTTCTTATGAAATTTTCTCTGACGTCTGTTTTGATTAGGACAACATCTGTTAAATTCGAACTTGTCAATTTCCAATTAAGTATTATTAAAATCAAATCAAGCCTGAGTATAAATAATGTCCACGGAAATAGCATTACAAATTTAGGTTAGTTCAAACCGAATTCAAGCGGATTTCAACACCTTACCGAACTCTTTAAACTGGCACTATTATTTTTTCCATGCCAAAAACTAGTATTCCCCAAAAGTAATAAAAACATAACTTATAAGACCGTGTGTACCACTTGTTAAATTTACATTGCATAAAGACATTTACATAAATTAAACAATTGTGATGAAAGTTTAAAATAATATTGTGTTCTAAATTTTTTTATTGCAGTTGTAACAGATGCCACGTTTACAGTCATGCTTATGAGTATGTGAATTTCTATTCTCTATTTTATTATAAAACAAAAATATAACCAAAAACTGTAATAACTCATATTAATAAGCCTTGTTGATTTTATATTTTTTCTTAGCAAATAGCACAAATACATACAAAGATCCATAGAAAAAGATTTATTTAAAAACATTCAAGTATACATATATACATTGATATGTGTGAAACTTGAAAAGGCAACTTATGATAGAAATATTTTAACTGAAACTAGAATTATTTTCTTTAGTTTGTGTAAAAATGTATTTAACTATAGAAAGAAATGCACTCCTGTGTAGGATTTATCATCTACTGATATATACAACATGGATTTTTCTAGTCTGCGCCACTAGAATTGCACTTTCTTTACATTCTTCAGTTTAACACAATTATGTCTATGTAAATTAACATTGCTATTTTATCCATATCCTTCATACTCAGATAACTACTATTCTAAGCAATTCAAATGCAGGATTCTGAACGACAGGTTATCAAATCAAGCCTTCTTGTTTTACAGAACATAATTTTTAATGATTATTTTGAAGTATGTAGATATCTACATTTTGTTACAAATGTAGATTAAAAATTTAACGAACATGCATATACTGGGATTTTTAAATACAGTTTAATCAACTGTGTATGCAAAATTGGCAGTACTAAATAATACAGCAACAACAAAATGAAATATAAAATAACGGAAATAGAACATTTAGGAAAGTCTATATAAAGAGCAACAAAAACTTGCAAGATTGTGCGAGAAATCTGTATGACAAATATTGATAGCAACTGTAGGCTTCAGCGCTAGGATATTGCATAATGAGAAAACACCTCAACAGACTTGGCATTGAGAATGACAGCCTGTGCAGATTCTGTAATCTACACGATGAAACTCCCGAACATATTTTGAAGGACTGTGAATCCATCTGCCACAGAATATATAGCCAATTGGACAAGCACCTATTGGAGGATTAGGAACTGCCAACAGCGCTATCGATTATTGTGAGTGAAAATTATAACATGCTGTTTTAATTTATTCATTATCTACATTGAAAAGTCATCTATGAGAATGTAGAGGAAATTTCACTGTTATAATCTGCAAGCTTATACATGCTGTAACTTATAACTGTCAACAATAATTAAAATATATAACGAACAAGTTATATAGTTCATTCTCGGACCTTCTGTAATAATTATTGCATTATAAAAGAGCGATGGTGTATGATGTTTTCAAAACCTTAGTATTGTGAATATCAATAAGCAAAGACAATTAGTTCGTGTATTTATTCTTAAATAAATAAATAAACAGTATTAAGTATAGAAATCAGAGTGGGAAAACAAACAAACCTTTTCGCAAACGTTTCTTATAAAAACACAAACTTTTAAAATTTTTTCAATCATTTTGTATATGAGCAAAACCAAAACGAATACCTTTTAAATGACAAAGAGCGCAAAGAAAACTATTGGATTTCACTCATCTGCTTGCTTTAATACCCCATTACAATCGTACAGTTGAGAACAAAACATATGCTCAAACGTATATTTTTGAGTTTTTCATTTCGTTCGTCATTGTATAATGAGCAAATCACTCAGCAAACGTTTGCAAACATTTCTTCTTAAAAATTTTCAATTTTGCTCCCATTATTTTCTTTTCTAGTTGCCTACGTTTAAATTAATGTACATTTAGAGCTCACAAACAAAAACAGTACAAAACTAAATGGGACAATCGTTCGTTTTTGTTTTGTTTTTGCTTTACTCGTTGGAAAGAGCAAAAAAACGAAAGCAAACGTTTAGTTTTGTTTATTTTGCTACTCTGATAGAAATAAATCTGCTCGTATTTTTATTTTATTGTACACAAATTAAAAGAACCTAAGCAAGTATTACACGCTTGTGGAACATTTTAACCTCTTAAATCCCGGTTTTAATGGGTTTTTTTTTCTCTTTTTTAAAAGAAGAACAAAAAGTGCCCATACCTTGAGGAGTTAGAGGGTTAACATATGCTACAAAAATGTTTTCCGTAACATTTTACATAAATTTGCTGAACTCATTTTATACATAAAATTTAAGGTTCACGTGGTTTCTTATGCCGATTATATAAGATTGTGCCAGAGCTGGGAAACTTTAAGACCCCTCTCAAATGAAATTCAGATGTAAACTTTCAAATCGCCGATACACGTGTCTTCTTTTTTTGTCTCCTCTATCAAAATTTATAGACCAGACCTTGTAATTTTTTTGTATTGTACAGTCTTATTTTTTTTAAGATTTATGTAAAAGTATCTATATAAACAGTTTCAATGACTACGTTTAGGTCACACAAGGCTTAATTAACAAAACAAAGCAGATTACCCCAGACACCGTTTCAAAGACTCACAATGCTCACCCATGGTATAATATTCACGTTTTTGTAACAACATATACTTTCCAACAATCCACTACAATTTGCTCTACAAATATTTAAGATAAACAGCATTTAAATCGCAATATTACAAAATTCCGATCCCTTAGAACTTTAGTCCAATACCGCATCCTCTTTATTAAACTGTTAAATACAAGTTGTAAGCATAATTACACAATTAAAAAAAAAACTTTTTTAAAATTTTTTCGACATTTGTACAAATGTAAAATGTTGTAAACTGATAGTTTATCAGTCTCAAATTTTTTAAAAATTTTTTGATTTTTCATAACATTAATATTAATCAAAATGAGCTCACGATATATTCGTACATTGGACTTTCTAATTCTAATTCTAATTCAGTTGTAGAAGATGTAAGTTATCTTATCATGCCCACCCAATCCAGTTGCAATAGATCCAAAACCAAATAATTTTGTCAAACTAGTTTGGAAAAAATAATTGTCTCTTGATTTTTATCTCTTATTTTATACAAACATAGATTGTATGAAACGTTGAATTATAAAGTTAATCTAAATTGTATATATTGAAATCTATTAATCTATAATCTAAATTGTCAACACCAACATAAGTTGCCCGACAAAAGGATACTTATGTAGTTTTATCAGCGAATCGGCTATGAAATCATATAATTACTTGTGTCCATCCTTTTGAAATTTTACTCACCCGATATTATACTCTTGAATAGAAAATTGTACTTAATAAACCAGTGAAAGCAAAAAACCAAAATTTATTTAATCTAGGGCCATCATTAGAGAAGAAAAGGCAAAGCTTAGTATCCCATCTCAACCTCAACCTTCTGTAAGATAAAATAAAAGTATGTCTCTTATATTTTCCCTTAACCCCGATAATTATAATCAACTTCAAATTTAGCCCGTCTAAGAAAGAAACGCCCCAATTTTCTCATTACCCGTCGGCAGCGTTATTTATTAATAATAATCCCAAAATTATTCAATTCAGATTTGCATTTGAATGTCCTCGATAACTTCACGAACTCTATTTTTGAAATCTTGAATCGATTGTAAATCATTGGCATATACTTTATCATTCGCGTGGCCCCAACAAAAAAATATAAATCTGTTGTATCATAAGATCTCGGTAGTCAATTGCTCCACCCTCTTTTTCGAAAGAGTAAAGTCCAACAACGCCAACGTCCAACGACAGACAAAAAAACACTCACACTTTGAGGATAAAGAGAATTTTCAAAAATAAATCTTAAGTTTTGCGAGCCCCAAATGCAACAGTTCTGCTTGTTAACCTTCTAGGGGGAAAGAGGCCTCAACACAATATGAACTTTTAATGAAATTCCTGATCACGACGTTGATGATGGTCGATAGGTATTATTTTTTGTATTAACTGAACTTTAACAGCCTTCAGACCTAAGTCTCTAATGGAATGCATAATTCCAAAGATCAACGATAAGTGGATAAAGTTTGGTTTTCCTCAACGCTATAGGCTACAACAGCAATATTCTCAGCTATCACGTGTAGGAGTTCCATTTTTCACATCACTAACTTGTGCCAACAACTCAAATTTTTCCACCAGTCTTATAATTGTTGGGCGAGAAGGTACATCAGGACGACCCCAAAATGATTTAGTTTTGTGAAGTGTTACCAATTTTTAGTGAATTTTAATCATTTCATTTGCATTGTCGAAGCGTATATCGTTGCATTTTTATTAATCCCGTAGGTTTTACTTGTCATCTCTCAAGTAGTTACAGGTTGATTTAGGACAACTTTTAAAATGCAAATGAAACGTCTTATTAGAACTCCCCGTATAAGAAAACAAAACACTCATTAATTTTTATATAAAACATAAATGGAAATAAGAGGATAAAATGATTTTATTGTTAAGTGTTTATACAAAAATTTTAAAAATACGTTATTTTCGAAAGAATTTCAAAAAGTTTTGTTTGAAATAAGATATCAAGATTTCTCTCTAATAATAAATTTAATAGTTATTTCCTAAAATTGTGTGTGTTAATGACAGAATAAATCCAGAAATCTATGTAAGTATTTTTATCTGAAGGAAATGTCAAAAGCAACTAAAGAATAAACAAAAACAAACTTTTAATCATGTATCCATATTTATTTTTAATTTCCTAATAGATCCGACAAAAAAATTGTACGAATAATGTTCACGATTTACACCCAAACACTTTAATTTTCCATTCATCAGTTGTAGAAAAGTATTTTTAATTTGATTGTGTTGATATGTGTATAAATGTGTGTATAAATGCGTGTCTGTATAAGCAAACAATTAGATTTTCAAGTGGAAAACGAAAAGGAATATTAAAAAAAATCTATGTTGTGTATTCAATAAATAATCAAATTGTTTACTGCGAAAAAAGAGCTTTTTTATCTTCTAACAAACAAACAAAACTAAACAATATACAAATATATAGAATAACTACGAAACTACAATATAAATGCGCTACATACAAATATAATCAGTAAGTTTAATGTAAGTTAATATCCCTGTAGTTCAAGGAACGTATCGAGTGTAATGCAATTCTCCAGTAAAACTAGACTTGTTTCGATTTAATTCAGTTGCTGATTTTTAAAACAACCTTTTGATCAAACCCATGTCTAAGTAAAACTAAAATAATTCTAGCAATCCATTAGTGCTCTGACCATTGATATTAACATGGGGTTTCCCCAGAAAATTACATTTAAATCTTATTTCTATTGTAATGACAATGTTTAATTTATTTTGTTACAAACAACGCTTAATAAACCTTTATATGCACGAAGAAAATAAATTTTTTGAGATTACTAGTAGTTTTTATTGAGACATAAGTAAAAAACTTCCTGGAAAAATTTTAGCAAAATAGAACTTTTAAGTCGCAGTTGTTCGATAACCAAAAAATTCAATTTTGCACTCAAAGAGTGGCGAAAGGCATCAGCAAATATCTAAACATTAATACCAGAAAGTGTTATTAAAGATACACAAGATGTAAAATATAGATGATATATCTACTAAAGTTTCAAATTTTCTGTATAGACTGAAAGATTATTGGTCTGATAATAAATAGCTATGATCTAAAAAGAGCAATACATCGGCAAACATAAGAGAAACCAATAGCCGGAGAGTCAAACAAGGATAACTCAGTGAAAATATTATCAGCTATAGACAACTTAAAAAACAAAATAAATCCCAAGATGATTGGAGAGTGCCCAAAGATATTATTCGGCAATATGACTTAAGCCAAAATCATTACGAGTTATTGAAGTAAAAGCCAAAGAACAGAGTTATAACTTTATTGCCGTATTCACAAAAGTATTTGGAGCTTATAAAAGTATTTTTTATGAATTAGGCATAATTTTTTATGATTATTTTACGTTATTTTTCGAATAATTTTTTTTCTATACATTAGTTATAAGAATATGAAACAAAATAATAAAGACAGAAAACTTAAGACTATAATCTGACAAATTTTTGTTTGGGAATTTATATTGAAACAACGGCAAAAAAACTCAAAATTCTTTTTGTGTTCAATATAAACTCCCAACCAAGGCGTATTTAACCAGGTGACAGTATTACTGCAGCTGATTATTCTTTGCGAATGTCAAAATACATACAAAATACTTTTACTTATTTTTCTGTATCTGTTTTCTTTGCTTTATGGGTTAGATTTTTGACATATGCAATGAAACTACACACACAAAAATGCCTGTTGTTCTTGTATTGTTGTAATTGTTTTCCTAATGCTATCACCTAGTTAAATACACCTTGCTCCCAACCTAAAATTTAAATTTACTTTCAATAGCAGCCAGTTAATATTTTGCTTGATAAATAAAGTATTATTTTTGGGAAAAAAAACATGTGACAAATGAAAACTAAATTGTGAATCAATGGTGACAAAAAGCTTTTTAATTATAAATATATGAAAAGTTATTTATATATTTATATATAAATAAAAATATTGGTTTCCAATGAAAATGCAGCATCTAAATAAATCAATCAGTTTCACAGCTTGTTATCCGGAAGTGGTGCAATTAGGAATAATTTATAAGGATTTTACTTAGGCTTGTCATTGAAGGAATTTTCTTTTTTGATGTCCTTAAATTGAATTTGAAATCATGTCAACAATGTTAAGAAAAAAATATTTTGTGGAAGTGCTGCGAAGGTTATGTAAATACATTGTAGTGTACGTACAAATGAAATACATCCTTATTATATTTAAATTTTATGCACATAATTTAATTTTGCTTATTGATATTGTTATTGACTGTAGGTAGTACAGCTCGAACGAAGGACATTTATGTATTTTAGAAGTTAACGCGTCAATCACTTCAGATACAGCGCGATTTTAAAAAAGCAACACCACAAAGTTAACATATCATCACCTTAACGTGCAAACGTGATAAGTCCACTTTTTGCCAAAAAGGCATGTTTTGATACAGTATGATAATACAACTCAAAATACATCATTTATAAAAAAAATACCATTATGTAATTTTTGCTTAACAACAAACCAAAAAATTGTTCTAAGTCCAGGTAAAATTTAAAAATTATTATTTTTAATTGACTTGGAAAACCGGAATATTTGCTTCAATTCTTTTTAATAAATTTAAGTTTTGTTGCGCAACTAACAGCGAAACAATTCTGACAATCCGTTGTTATTTGGATGCGATATCTTGAAAATACTGAACCCAGGTTAAAACAAATTGGAAAATTTTAATAAGGACTTACATTAGGGAGGGTTAATTTTTTTTTTTGATAAAGCGTATAGCAAAAACGTAATTTATAGGTGATTTTGAGAAATTTGCTCAAGAGACCATAGCTCTAAGTCGTATTTGGAGACCCCCAAAATTTCAAAAGAGATATTTTTCCATATATACATAGAATAATTTAATTAAATTCGTCATACAATCGGATAGAATTATAGTAGATTTCTCAATTTGGGCTTGTTTGAAAGATATTTTTATCACCTTTCAGAATCTGTATTGATATCAATATTTTTTTTATTTTTAAATTTAGTGTGAAACAATCAAAGAGTGCAGTGATAATATCAAAGTTATTATGGATAATCAAGAACCATCAACATCGTCTGCGGTATCTTCGCAAATGGAAGCAACAACATATTACGCACATCCAGAAAATATCTTATTAACAATGTCATTTGATGATCGAAAAGCAATACGGGATAGAGCCATCAAAAAAAATTTTACACTATCGAGAAAAATTGTACGATCCAACTAAACTCAGAGTTTAAAAACAATATATCTTTAATTTCGATGCTACCGATTATGTCAATATGGTTAATATGAATAACGATGATATATTATTTGAACCAGCATTTACTCGACAGATTTCATATGATCACTTGGTAGAATACTTGGATTTCGATGAACCACCACTGGCTGATCCACAAATTCCAATGAACAGAAAGACATGTACAATTATTAACGAGTGTTTCAAAACGAGTTATAGAAAAGAATCGTGAAGGAGTTATGGCAGTGACATTAGAAAGTCGTAAGGAAACTCCTCGAATGGAAATTAAAAAGGACCTAAAAAAATAATATTACCACGTTAAAACAATCAATTGTAGGTCGAGAATAATATTTAAAAATAAATTGAATTGAAAATTTAAAAATAGTGTTTTTTTTTTTGAAACCTTGAAGATGTTGATTTTTTCAGATCGATTTTCCTACAAAAAGGAGTTTGAAAACAAAAAAATTTATCGTAATAAAAGTTGTTGGAAATTATCTGAACTTTCATAATCTGCAAAAAAAAATCTCGAAAAACTCAAAGAAAATTCAGAATTTATAAGTTAAAAGTTCATTTTAGGCTAATTTTCGTCAAAAAATTACTAATATCTCTACTAAAAATAAAAAAATACAGCTTCTGAAAGGTGATAAAAATATCTTTCAAACAAGCCCAGATTGAGAAATCTACTATAATTCTATCCGATTTTATGACGAATTTAATTAAATTATTCTATGTATATATGGAAAAATATCTATTTTGAAATTTTAGCGGACTCCAAATCCGACTTAGAGCTATTGTCTCTTGAGCAAAATTTCTCAGAATCACCTATAGATTACGTTTTTGCTATACGCTTCATAAAAAAAATCGTTCCACACAATTTGACCCGCCCTAACTTACATACAAAATTTTTGGAATCAAGCAGGAAATAAAAAATTACAAACGTTGAAAAATTGTACATGTCCAAAGTACCTTTCTTTGGCACTCCATAGCTCTGCATCGGTGCAATATGGGAAGTTCATCTTCCTGGTCAATTTAAAATATACGGCTGGGGTTATTCCTCTCTCTATAATGTGTTTAAACTGGTTTTTGTAAATTAACTTTTTTATTTTTTGGTAAACACTGGAATTTAATATTGTAGCACCTATTCAAACGCCAACAAATTAGAGAAGCTGTGCGATACGAAACCGCTTTATAAATACTCCAGAGAAAAACTGCTGTTAAACCAAGCAGGCATTGAACATCTTATAAAGAAAAAAAAGTCATTTCCTCTGAGCCGCATAAACAAAAATAACTTCAGGATCTGGAGAATAGTTTCGCAAAAGTTATTTCATCCCAAAATTTCATTTCAATAAAATAACTGCCTGATAACCAATAAATTAGAATGTTAAGTGTCTTCTGCTTTTTGTATAAATATTTTAAACTTTTTGGAATTTTTTATTTCTATAGATTATATTACATATTATTCAATAGGTACATATAAAAAGAATTTTGTGCAAATGATCTGTTGGGTTTCTTGTCAACAAAACCAACCATGAAAATTATAATTTTCAAAGTGTATTGAATGTTTGAGTTTACATTTTCAGCATGAATGTACTATAATAGAGGCAATAGTATATTCATTCAAATATTATGGTTTCTCAATTTTATAATACGAGTATATACAACTTGCGTTGCCGTTGTGACACAAAAGTATCACTTTGGACCCTTTTTCGTGCCAATGACACTTTTGATGATATTTTTTTTAATTGATCACTTTATATCATTTTAACAACTCTAATGCCACTTTTTGACACTTTTCGAAAGTGAGTAAAAGTTCCAATATTCCTCACAAAAGTTCCCAGTATACTTAGTTTTTATATATGTATTTATATTGTATATATACATTAATGAACATTTATATAAAAATTGCAAACGATGTTATTATTGCAACAACTGACTTTAGTGCAACTGTCATTTTCTATGCATCCCATTTTTTTTTTTCAATATAAAGTTTGACAATTATTTTGGTTCGAGATAGGAGATTTAAAAAAATAGATTTGATGAAAATATATATTCAAATTTATATGAATTCATTACAAATATATATTTTTCAAAACTATCACTGATTGAAAATAAACTTGCAAAAAAACTTTAAATAAAAATTTTTGTATACATACTTTCCTTTCTCAATTTGGTATATTCGGAGCTGGAAGAATGGACTCCGAGTGAAGAATTAATTACGAAATATAGAATAAGTATTTCCAAAAATGATAAACATTATTTTTTGTAAAAGTAACTTCTAATATTGCAATGTACCTGTAAATTTTTTTTTAACATTTATTTATAATTCAAGTGTATACAATTACTTTTATTTCTAATGTATTTGATTAGTTGTTAAAACTCATTTTTGATTTTTTTTTTAATTCCCCAAAAAAACGACCCTATTTTACTTTGAAATACCCTTTTTGACCATTTTTTTCTTAAATACCCATTTTATTGCACTTTTTCGAAATATTACAACGGCAACCCTGTATAAAACAACAACGTATGCAGAGCAGAGATGGTGGAACATTTGAGCGACATTGTCATTTCGACAATTTCATGAATGAGTCATTGTCACCGAATCTGTATCAAGTTACAATTTGCATGAAATCGTCTTGAATGAAAAAATGAATCTTCATGACAGTGACACAAATAAACTGAGTTAAGTATGACAATGTCATTGCATTGTCACAAAGTCAAAACTTAATGGCATTGCGTGTAATGAGTCAATAATAAAGTGAATGCTGCGTGAGTTTGTTTACTTCACGCATCCATCAAGGAATGAAGCAAAAATAACGGATTCATTTTGTTTTTTGTTTTGTTTATATCGAATGTTCCTTTAATTTTCTAATTATTTTTATTATTGTATAAATGTTTATATACTTATATGTTCTTATTCACAAACGATTAATAAAGTTATTGAAGGATTAATGTTGGATTCTTATATATGAGACCCGGTTTTAATGCAAACATTACTTTATTAATCGCTTGTGAATAAGCAGGCGACTCAAAGTATTATTGCCCGCTAAAATCTGATGATGCATTACACGAAAATGCGCCAACGAACCTTGATGATATTGTTAGTTAGGACTCACTATTACACGGCCCCATGCGATACAAAATCAACTTCTGCAATATATGAAAGTTTGGACATTTACTTTAAAAATGTATATAAGACACAAGAAAAATCAGCATCTGTCATCGATGACTTAACATTGTCAGCGTTTTTCACGATGAATCATTATGATCTTTTGCAGCGGGAGTGTGTACTTGCATACATATGTAAATATATATTCACAAATATGTATACTCGTACATATGTATGAAAACTAGGATTTCGTTACCAGAAAACGGTTATAAAATATTTATTTACTTGAAAATAAAAATAAAAATATTAATTGTCAGAATTATTCAAATAATTTTCATTTGAAAGGAAACCGTATTACTTATAAAAATTATGACCTGAAAAAGAACACGACTCTTATTCCCTTTTTTTGACATATTCTTCTTTAACACGGAAAAATTTCGAAACTCGTTCCTATATTATTTTTAGTTTAATTTTAATGTACACCTATCCCTCGATATATACGATACTTTTTTTACACGATTTCACTTTTACACGATTATTTTAGTTTTCGTGTAAATTGAGAGATTTATGAAATACCTCGATTTACACGATCTTGTATGAATTTTGTTGCATATTTTTGTCTCTAATAGGACGTTCGAGTCAGTTCTTACCATATTTGTTAAATCAATGTGTTCTCACATCAATTTTTAAAATAACGTCCTTGCGGCCTGCGGTATGTGAAAGTTCTGTATGTTTGGAAACATTGGATCTACAATATTCTGAGATTATTAATTTAGCTTATAGTATTGGTGGAGAAGGGTTTGATGATTTTTCGGAAACTGATATTTTGCAACTTATGGCAGATGAAGAATTAGAAGCAGGTGATTTAGTTGATATGGTAAGCCAACAAAGCCAAACTGTAAATGATGCAGAAGAGGAAAATGCGGAAACGGTAGACCTAACAACCGAAATTATAACTGAAGGTTTACAAATGGGATTAGCAAAATATGTGAAGGTTTATAAAGAGTTAAACAATAAATCTACACAGCTCTTAATTGCAAACTTCACTTGCATATCGAAACGACCTGAACTAGTCTCTAATTCATCAGAAGCCGGAAAGGAAACTGCAGAAATATTATCTAGCGACGACGAATAAATTAAATAAATACGTACAATATATGATATGAATTACATTAATTTTGTTTAGTGTTGTGTTTTTCTTCCGACGGGGTTTGATGCAATTTGGAATGAATTTCCGTCATCCCACGTCAAATTTGGTTGATAAACAGACCGGTTTCGGCTATGTGCCATCTTCAGTGTTCTCTCAGTAAGAGTTACTGAACACTGAAGATGGCACATAGCCGAAACCGGTCTGTTTATCAACCAAATTTGACGTGGGATGACGGAAATTCATTCCAAATTTTGTTTTTGTTTTTATGAATAGCATTTATTTTGTTTAATAAATAAAGGTTTATTTTTATGTGTTTTGAGTAAACGCTTCTGATATTTTAAAAACTAAATTGAAATACACATATAATTTCTTAATAAAATCAATTTTTTACGCGATTCTGCCTTTATTTTCGATTTACACGATTTTTCATACAAAAATTTAAAATTTCGATTAACACGACTTTCTCAGGAACGTATCTATCGTGTAAATCGAGGGATAGGTGTATACTCTTATAGCTTCATTCACAAAACGATTAATAAAATTATAGTTGGTTTAATGTTGGATTTTTATATGGGAAAACCGGTTTTAATGCACACATTAACTTTATTAATCGTTTGTGAATGAGGCCATTCATATTTTTACCATAGGCTACATTGAATTCATCTCCAGGCGATACCGTTGAAGTGGCTTAATATTATGAGTTAACACAGAAAGACTGCTGCTTAGGAATTTGATAATTTTGAAGAATGTTCTCAACTTTCGAATAGCAAAATAAATAAAAATAAAAACTTCCACATTTGGTAAATTTATAAAATACTGGAAAATACATTTAATAAATGTGCATTTCAATTATTATTTTTTAACCAAGAACATTTTTTAAACTTTTTGCCAGCCTTTTTGTTATTTGTAGTTTTTGTAACATTGTGAAAAGAATTGTACAATGTGTTTTCATTTTACGCACATATGATTATTTCGTATACCCGATAAATAAAGTCAAATATAAAGGATCAATTAGAATGTTTTATTTAAACCATGCCCTTTTCCATTGACTTCTTGTATGGTTTAACATAATGTCGATTATCACGGCGTTTGCAAAGGAAGTAAATTAGTGCTAAGTCGCCAGCCCAAATCAAGAATTGTTTTTAAATGAAAACAAATGAATACAAAAATAAAATAATTTTACTTACTTGCATTCGTACATATGTAAGTATTTTCAAAACCGAAACAGTGGTTTTTTGCACATTCTAGCTGAAAGTACAGATGACTACTTCGCCCTGGTGGCTGTATATTTCAGCATTATTTTTATTTGGGGTTTCTGGTGTTTTCAAATGATTTTTTGGCTGTAGGACAATAACAAGTTGCAATAAAGAAATATTTTTCTTTGGATCATATGCCATATGGATTGTGATAAAATTTGCTTGAATATATTTTAAAATGAATTTTCTTTTTTCAGTTTTGACATTTTGTGCCAACAATACGGTGTTTGTTGTAATATTAATCTACTATAAAATGGATTCGCCTTGGCTCAGACATTCCATTCTGTTTCTGCAGTTGTAATAATTAATTTTCTTCTTGAATCCTACACAGAAAAACACTTTTTACAAACACTCGATTGTCATTATTGTATTTGCTTTGTAAAATCTCTTTGGTTCAATATTTAAAACAAAAACAAAAATGTTCATTTAATTTTTTTCTCATTAATTGTATTATTTGTTTTAACTAATTCTTTTATAGTTTGTATGAATGTATTCCAATTAAACATTTCGTTGTCAATAGCCCGACATTTTAACAGTTGTCATGACTCAACCTTTGACCACCTGAGTGATGACAAGTAAAATCTATGTCATTAATACAAATTTAACGATATACACTTTAGCAACACATTCAAATTATCAAAATTCATTACAAAAATTTATTAAATTTCGCAGTCACAGTTCGCAAAACTAGAGTATTTTTAGGTCATCCTAAAGCACTTTTTCGAACAACAATTTTCAATGTGATAGGAAAATTTAAGCTGTTCGGACAAGTTAATGATGTGAAGAATCAAACTAAGGTATTGTTGAGGGAAATAGAAAGCTTTTAAAGTTCAGTTAGCACAAAATCTCACCGCTCCTATCGCTGTTTTTGAGAGTCAAGTTTCCTTACCGATTTCACAAAGATGCGATTCCAGTTGACTATTAACTCCTTTAGACTTTTTTCTTTGGGATTATGTAACTGCTAATGCCAGTGACTCACAATCGATTCTAGACCTCAAAGATGGAATTCGTTAAGTTACCCAGGAAATGTGCGCAAATATGGAAAAGAGTCTATATATGAATTTATTTTATCAGAAAGCAGTGGCTATTGTAAAAATTTGGGGCTTACGAATATGAACTTAGAATAATATCAAGAACTAGAAGTACCTTTTTATATGATTTTTTCTCAAAAGCTTTTATTTTCAATATAACAAAAATACCATGCGGACGATAAAATCAAACTCAATGAGAACTTTTATTGATTTAATGAATTTGAGTTTTGATGCATTAAAGATGTTGCACTATTTTGGTTTTATTCCATTAAATGACAAGCACTGTAAATGTGAAATTAAGTAGTTTTTTCATATATTCGAATTAAAAATATAAAAATGAAAATATTGTAGGAGTGTGCTTGTTGTGTCATTTACAGCATATGATTTACAAACATTCAAGCATTATATGCTTATGAGTGCACGAGGGAATATGTGTTTATGAGAACCAATATAAATTAAGATAGAAAAAATTATGTAGAGAAGATACTACAGCAATTATAGTCAATCGTAGTTGTAACTGTAATTGTGGCACTCGTAAACTATCCTAGAAATGCTGAGTAGCTGCAGATAAATTTTATTTATTTTTATTGTAGTCGTCGTTGCTGTTGCTGTGTACTTTTTGTTTGTATATCCTTATGTTTGTGCAAGTGTTGTGCTTGTGTTTATAATTTTAATTTGTGCAATTGTAATATTACGCTTGATTTCCTAACACAGATAAATGTAATTGATTGCACACAATTTAACGCATGTTTTCTACTTTATGTATCAACATACTTATAAATCCATACATCCTTGTTCGCATATAATATACATGTACGTTCATATCCTGCAGTATTTTTATGCGTATACTTATTAGTATTTGTCTATGGAAAAAATCTTATATACAAATTGATTTTCTATTTTACGGAAATATTCTTAATTTGATATTGATTAATTGATTTGCATAGTCAGTGATTGAGAAAGTTTCTTTTTAATTTAAATTGCAATACCTCATAATAGCTTAAGAGCTTTAACAAATATTTTGAAATGTAAGTATTTGAAGGAAATGCGTATGTATTTTCCAAAATATGTTGAATATGTTATTAAATAAATATTTTTATTACTAAGAAAGACATTTTCCGGATATCAAAGACTATTTTAAATTAATTAAGAGTAAAATGTGTATGAACGCGTTTGCTTACCATTAAACAGAGTTTAAGAGTTTATAACAATCTCTTACATACTTATTAGAATATAATTAAATAAATTTCTAAGGCAAATCGAACGGAGTAGCTTGAGCCAAACTTTCATTAATCATAATATTCATTAAGCATATATTAAATATAAAATAATCAAATAAAATATTTCAGGGATTATGAAGAATAAATTACTCAAAGAACATTTTACTAATCTTTCGCTTAACCGAACCATAGGAAGGGTTTTTCTAAAATTAATCAGATCATGCCTTTTCACAGATATAAATATATATATATATATATTTTTTTTTCTTTGAAAATTATGTAGTCGTCCTACAGAAAGTAAAACAATCAAAGAAAAGGGAAGTTGAGTAGCAACCTATTCTTTTATCAAAATGCAATTAATAATTAAGGCAGATTCAAGTTCAATTATCAAATAATATTTAGTTTGCTTTTGAGAATGTTATAATCTGCTTAATGCACACACAAGTGTTAATAAATTATTATTCAACAACAACTTATTTTCCTCTGTTTTTGTATAAAGTCATATAGGTAAAAAAATTCCTTGTTCGCCAGTGTTACCAATTTCATCATTTGCTTTGCCAGTTCAGCCATTTTATAGTGCTTAGCAGGAATAGGTTTGTTTTAGCCATTAGTTAATATTTTAGGAATTTTTATTTAGCTATTTTTAAAATTTTTTCTTATTTTTCAATCTAAAAAGCTAAATAGAAAATTCTTAAAAAAAAATGCCGAAAAATTCATTAAGCGTTTTAAGCCTCCGGAGAATATTTTAGTAATTTTAAATTTATTTATCAGCGTTGTCAAAACGCAAAAAAACGCACCAAGTCGCGCCAACTTTAGAATTTCTCTTTTATTTAAAATGGTTATTGAATTAATTTTGCATAAAAATTTGTATTAAAAATATAAAAATACACCACCAGTCTTCTACAGTTAAAAGTTAAAAAAAATAAATCAACATAAATAGTTAATAATTTTTTATTTCTTAAATTCTATACTAAACTTTTTAAAAAGACATCAACGTTTAAGAGTAACGATTCAAAATGAATAATAATAGTTCACTATTTATCCTTTTACTAAAATATTAAAAAAAAATTATTTTTGATCAGAAGTTTGATATTTTCATATTAAAAATTTATAATATACACAGTAGGCTGATTTTTAAAGACAAAAATATGTCGATATCGTACCAACGATTTTTCGATAGCTTTTGGCTTGAGAAAAAAGGTTTGACTACGACTTATCAACAAAATCATTTTCGAGGTGACCAAACTTCAATTAAAATTTGAAACTTTTATTAATAAATAATTCAATTTCATCAAAAGCAATTTTAATAATAATAATTCAAAAATAAATTTCACCTTGGAAAGGTAATATTTAAAAAAAATTTAAATCAGCCAAATTTTTTATTACCTAAAAAGTAAAAATTTTTTCCGCATGCCAAAAGCTATCAAAAAATCGATGACACATATTCGATTGCTAAATCGACCTAAACAAATTTGTCCATACATAGTGTGTATGTTTGCGTTCATTTGTACAAGATGATACATTTTTGTACAATAATTTTATTAAACGTTTTAAAAAGAGATCAAAAATTTATGATAATTATTCAAAATTAAACAGGTTTATTTTACTGTACAAAGTTTTTTTCTCACACTGAAACAAAAAGTTATGTGCAATTTGCTTTGGTGCCACCACAAATTGAAAAACGCACCGAAATTTAAAAAAAGCGCACCGCGCACCAACTAAGCAATTATTCGTACAAAAAATTTTAAAAAGCATCGAAAATAGTGCGAAACGCACCCAGTTGACAACGCTGTTATTTATTGTTCATAGCGAGTTATCTTCAAAACGAAAACAGTACTCAATTTATCAATCAATGATTAAAACATCCGTTTTTTAGACAGAAGCTTTTGATTACATGGTGAATTTCTGAAAAATTGTGTTTATATACATATTAGTCTTGTTAAGACTTATTTATGAAAGAAACATATTCGCTAACACTTAATTCGCATCTATCAATCAAGCTTGAAAAATTATTCCCACTTCGGACTCTCTTGTCACAAAATTATATATGAATTATTTTCTTAATTTTGTTTAATACTCATGATTTTTGCATTTATTGTTGCTGAGCCATTTAGCTGGTTTTAAAACTTTTCTTATGCACTTTTTGTTCATTATTTTCCCATTTTTTGCTAAGGATTTCTGGCAACACTGCATTCTGTGCATAAGTTTATTAATTGATTTTAGCAATAAATTTTTATTTGTGTCATAATACATCACACAATTAAAACAATATGTTGCTTCACTTGTATGAATTTTTTGTTGTTGTAATATTTTATAACTTTTTGAATTGCTATATTATCCGCAGTTGTTCACACTAATAGATTAAACAAAAAATTACACCTCGAGGGCAATTTTTCAAGCACTAATTCGCTAATAAATACAAATTCTGCCAAAAAATATACAACATAATAAATTTAAAAATAAAAATAAATACAGAACATAAAACACATAACACACATGTGTGATTATAGACACATGTATGTATGTACTATGTAACTATTTTACTAACATGCACACATACATATGTATGTATATACATATGTATATTCAAAACACTAAGGACGTAAATAAAAAAAATATTTTATTTATTTGTCTCTATATGGAGTCGATTTGAATTTAACGACATATTGTGATTTAGATGGAGTTTGAGAGGTTTTTTTATGGCTTCTGTAAACCGACAATAATATGAATATGAATAACAAATGTGAACTCAACATAACCCACACATATAATATATATATATAACAAGTACGTACATTTCTACATATTTTTTCTTTTGATTAGAAATAATATTCATGTGAATACAAACAAATCTTATATTTATAAAATAGAGATGTGAATTTTGTTGAATTGACATATAGATACACCTACATACATTCATATATATGAAATAATACATACGAATTCATCTGTTCCTATTTGGACAAACTTTCATTTTCGCGTTATCTTGAACGATTTATATGCATTTTTTTTTTAAATTTTATGCTCACAAAAAACTTTTTCAAACTATACACATACACACATATATATGTATGTTCATTGCACTTTTTTAACAATGCGGAATTTTTATAGCAGATAAATATGAGTGTTAGATATTAATTATTGGAAAAAAGTGAAAAGTATATCGCTCTTTCATTGCAACGTAGTCATATTTTAAAAACCCGTGATTTCTTAGTTAAGAATTCAGAGTTATTTGACGTATCGCTCTTTATCTTGTCCAATAAATTTAAAAAAATATTTTGTTTAGTAACTTCTTAAGCGCAGAATATTTTTATAGTTTTCCATTGAGGTGTGAGTAAATTGAAAACTTCAAATTCGTTTTCTGAAGAACGAGTTTTTTGAGATGTGACTACGTTTTAATAAAGTAGCGATATATTATTCGAGTTAATATACTATTACACACTGCAACACATGATTTTGCGATTCAATTCTGAGAATTGCATGTGAAAGTAGCCCCAAAAATAAGAACTTCTGCATCATTCGTTTTATCAAGTTGGCTGCATTAATAATTTAATGGCCATAGGAATATTTTCGTTCAAGGTGGATTACTATCACTTTTTCTATATTTTAACATGGTTATATCTCGGTATACCGTACGTATACTTATTATTTTCCATATTGAAATATTCAATATTTTTCTGGTTTTAAAATGTAATTATCTACATTATTAATAGGCAAACACGTTTTTTAGATACCTTTTACGGCCGTAATACTGAACTAATTTTGGAAAGATTTACATGTTTTTAATGGGGTTTTTACATAATAGATGTGCACAATCTTAATTATATTTAAATCAGTTTAGTATTTTGGGTGCTATAAGCGTTTAAAGTTGCTACTAACACATGCACACTTATTATTATACATGCATGTGTGTTTCTCCATTTGGCTTTTGCATTGAAATGAGACAAAGTTTTAAGTTGTTTATTTTGAATGTTTTTTGTTTTGTATTTTATCCTATATATTTATGTAATTGCTATTTAATTACTAGAATGCAGTCGATTCGCCGTTGACCGCTAGATACACTAGTTAATTATTAATGGTGCCAAATTGAACAAAATGAACATGCAGAAATTCTTATTTTTGGGGCTGGCGATAAAAATTGCTGCGTGGAGAGCTAGGGTAAATCTTTGAGAAAAACCTACAAAAAATGAACACCTTTTTAACCGACTTAATAAAAAAAGGAGGCTAAAATCAATTCATTTGCATGTTTCCTTTTTTATTTGGAATGATATAACTCCAGAGTGGTACCATTACTTAACGTTTTTATCTTGATTTCGTTGCCCGTCCCGCCTGTCACCGAACTTTGCAGTCAGTTTTCATTTTGCAGGAATTAAGTCTCAAGCTCATTTGAGAATCTTGATTTTGTTTATTTTTCACGAACAGATGAATTGATATAATTAAGCAAAATTTTAATAAACTTTATAAAAATTATTATAACTTTTAGACCTTATTATTAATATTTTATTAAAAAATTCTGAATCTTAAGGTTGAAGAAGTTATTTGATAAAATACTTAATAAAATTTATTGAAAGTTAGAAAATAATTTTATAAAAGTTTTTTTAAAACTCTTATGAAAGATTTTGCAAGTTCAAAAATAATAAGTTTAAAATTAACCACAATTATTTTTTGATCTTGTGATCATGTATTTCAACGGTATAGTCAAGAATTCCATTTTCTGAGTGCGTTGCTACTCTTTCATGACTTTTATTTACATCAGCTTGTAATTGGCTCAGAAGTTTATATGTATTAATTTCAAAAAGTTTTGTTTGTTGAGGGTCAGTAGACCTTAAATTAATTTTTTGTAAAAATTTCAAACCTCTTACTTAATACAACAACTTTTAAAAACTAAATGAGGATTGCAAATATTACAAAAGTATAAGCATAGTAGGCTTTAAAGTTTATTCAAAAACCCCCAACAAACAAATTATATTCGATATGAATCTATTTTATTCTCTTTACAACCTTTATACAATTAGACGCACTTTCGGTGACAATGAAAGTATTTAATAAAGCAAAACGGGAAATAAAATTTTAATTAAGTAATTATTAAATTTATTTTTTTTTTTCAAAATCTTTGAAAAAAATATATCGAAAACTGTCTCGAATAATAAATTTAATCATTTGTATTAATATTTTTTGTGCTCTGACTCAAAGAACGATATTATATCAAAACAGCGACAAAACTATATTTTTGTCTTTTCATTTCTTGGGATACTTTTTACTTCTGTTGTCGTGGGAGTCTAAGGTTTCGAACTTGGTGTTTGTGGTGAGTTTTTCTTGGGCTTACTCCTCCAGTTTGTAGCACAGTTACTGAGTGTAGCCAAGACATTTGTTATTATATCGCCATTACATTTCACGGCTTTAACGTTCGTACTGGCTAATTTAAGAAGGACTAACTCAGCAGGGAAATGGCCACAGCAGAGAAGAAATCACGCCACATTGCGGTGTCCATCTAATTTCCCATTTTTATTTTTCACTATTTTACAGTCTTGCGGTGGCGTTTCTTGCCTCCATCATGGTTATAATCTAGTTTCTGATGTATTCCTCAACATCAGCATCCTGGAGTAACTAAAGCATCGCTACCCCTGATGCATACATTCTACGCCTTAGAAGTCAGCCAAACTATACAGTATATGCTCAAATGATCTCTCTATAAGTCGTACCATCTCGTATATGGCTGTTTCTTTTGACCGTTTCTTTAGGTAGGCCGCATGCCGACTATTCGAGTGTCATGACAACACTGATCTATGAATCTGTAAGTCTTTCCAGCTTCTTGTTCATTATATCTAAAGGGCTGATCGAAAAGAGTGGTCGAAAGTCTCTTGCAACCACATGACCACTTCTACCGTTTATTTTGTTTTGGTGCCAAAGCTAAACTGAAATACTGTGCTTGGAAATGCACATGAAACATGGAATTCTTCGTGCAGCTCTTTAGTATGCAACTCCAACGACAATAGCTCATAAGGCCGTAATAAAATGACACCACAACATTTTCTATACATCACTTGTTAAAAAAGCTGAACCACGAGAGCGTTGGGACACGTTAAAATCAATAATCAAGACAATACTCTTACAAATACGGCAGTGTATTTCTTCCGTGTTCACTGGGCTCTTAAAATCCTATACATTTGAGTTTCCTTGTTATTAAGCCACACGGTATATGGACATAATGTTGGTCGATATATGTACAATATATTTTCATGCATTCATGTATCGGGTGTTTTTTAGAGGCAGAGAACTTTAAATTGCAAAAAGATATAGAATAACAAACATGGTTTCATTTGATAGATAATTGTATGTCATTAATGCTTGAATAAAATAATGAAATTGCGTCAAACTGAATGAACGAGTAATGAACGAATTGGCCGTGAAGATGTCTATACCGAAAATCAATCATTTGAAAGGTATAGTTGGATAGAATTCAATCTCGATTTCAATAATTTTTAAAACTTCATTATTTTAATTTATTATCCTACTATATCACACTATAGTATTCAGTAGCATAGATTTGGAATCATACTTATATATAAAGGTCTGACGGCAAAAGAAGATACGAAATTTGCTAACATATTAATGAGAAAAGTTGAGATTGCAACTTTTGCAAGTATACCCTTCATTTGTTACTTGGCTCAATAAATTTATTTTATATTCTAGTATATTATCTTAAATTTTTATGGTAAAGGCTACCAATTTAGTAATTGGTTGTAGTTATAAACTAATAATTGAATTATAACAGCAGTAGAAATGCAGATCTGGTGATATTTTTTACAAAAAACAGGAAGCGTCATATTTAACAAAATTGCTACTGACGTAAATTTTCGCTAAAAAAATTCAATATTAAAGAAATTTCAATATAATCTTTCACAAGAGGTCAGAGTTTTTATATGTGGTCAATTCCAAAAAATTATTTCAATACTTAATGGAAATCGTGTAATCAAACATTTTGAATTGATAATTGCCACTGTTTTTCTGATTTATAACAAAGAAACATTGCCAACATAATTTTTTAAGCCAAATGAAATAATAACACCGTAAAAGGCAACAAAAGTTGACATTCCATTATTGACGGAGCCACCTAACAATAAATATGATATATCGCCAATGAGCTTCTTGAGTTGAATCGTGTTTCGTGTTGCGAAAACAAAATATGTCCGAAAATAACATAAAGCAGTATTGGAAAATCAAAATAACACATCTGAAAAAAATACCCGTTACTACATCATCACTTTAGCATAATCATCATGATGCTGGTTGGTGATACTGCTGTTGTCATGGAAGAGATTCTTTTCAATATGTGTTTGCATTGGCATTAAAGATAATCTTCCACATGCAAGGAGACATGTCTATTTTGTCGGCCATAAAACACAAGTATTTTAATATTAAATTGACAAAAATAAATAAATAAATAAATGATAGCACACAAGCACATTTGAATGTTAGTGCGGAAATATATAGATTGAAGGAGGAATAATAATGTTTTCAGTGATAATCTATTGAATTATGACTAAAGCGCCATCACAAGATAGAAAATTTATATGTATATTTACTTCACTTATATCGTTTGTACAGTTGTATTTGAATGTTTGATTTGAAATTAATGTATTTAAATAGGCTTAAAAAAATTATATTAATCTATGATTGATAATAAAAGCACTTAGAGGAAGTTTTCGACTAAATTCAAACAACTTGAGGCAACAGCTTTAAAAGCCGGTCTTAAAATCAACAATGGGAAAATCAAATCAATGCGGCTGAATGTATTCTACAACCAAGTATTAATCAATCGGAGATGTAAATAGCTTGTGTTACTTACGAAGTATTATCCGCATCATATAAACAATGCTAAGAGCATACATGGACCTCTGTGCCTCGTTTGGAACTCCACATACATATCGCGAACAACCGAATTTAAAATCTTTAACATTGACAATAAAACAACCGATGAGAAGTATGGAACACATGTTTCCGTAACATAAACGCGCTTCAAGTTTTCAATAGCAGATGTCTAATGAGAACAACTAATATCTTTTGGCCAGCAACAATAAGAAGATCTACCACAAGTTGACTTGATTGAAATCCACAATGAAGCCGAAGATGAGGGAAAAATGTGCAAGACCTAATAGAATAGTTCTGAATACTCGTAAATGCACAAAATACAAATTATGTTCCCAAATTTTATTAATTAGTAGAAAAAGATAACGTTGTTAAACTTCATTACACTTACAAGTAATTGGGAGAAAGACAGTAAGCTGCATTTACTGATTTTTTTTAATTTTAATGCCGATATATTTCTTCAATAGTTTTTTACATATCAATTGCAAAAAGCAATATTAAATACATTATTTTGCAAAAATAACAAGCATTGAATTTAATCTAATATATAATTCAATACGTACTGGTTTTCCTTAATGAAAAATTTATGTAAATACTATTGAAAAATTAGAATCCTTCCTATTTACTATTTATTGCTTGAAGTGATATTTCTTTATTTATGAAGAGAACAAAAACAAAAATGTCAATATTATTTTTCATTGCTGAAATATTTGTTTCCAGAGTATAAAGGCAGTAAATTACATTTAATTGCTTTTGAATTTACAAAAATCAGAGACAGTTCGGTCAATTAGTTTGGGCATCTCAATTCCTTACTTAAAGCTTATTTATTTGAGAAAAACTATTAATGTAGTCCTTATAATCTATAATATTATTAATAGCTTAATCGACTGTAATTGACTAATTTTTGTATACCTTCCAGAACTCTTAGATACAATAATTTATTTTATACTCGTATATCGACACACGGTATTAATTATGCCATGCATGAGTCTATATTGCGAGCATTAAGTACTTTAAATAATATGAAGAATGTTATCAGAATAGATTTTTCTTTAACGGAGAATAATTTTAGAATGTTATTAGAGGATAAGGAATTACTAAACGTATTTTTAAAATGTATGAATTAGCCTATAAGGATTATTTCGTTCATTAGCGAAAATATATATAAAAAAATAAATTAATAAAATAAACTCCTTAGCTACTGATCCGATTTGCATTAATCCAAGTGCTACGGATAGAAGAACTCATAAACTTTTCAAAAATTTTATTTGAAAACACCCTCTTGCAACACGGGGTGGATTAAAAGGTCTCAAAGTAGACAAATCCGTGTATCAAAGAATTTTTAATTTATTGTAAATCATTTCCGATTTTAATTATTTTTATCTAGAGTAATCTTCATAAAAAGACAAAGCTAAAAAATGCTTATAAAGTCATTGTAGCTGTGATAGTTTTAAAGTAATTTATCTTACAAAAAAAATTTTACTTTTTCTTTTTTCCTGACTTTTTTTACTTCTTGACGGATAATTTTTTCAATATTTAACATAAACTTTATTCAAAAAACAGTTTTAAAGTTCCAAATCTATACAAAAAAAGCATACAAAAAAATTTTCGCTGCCTCAAAAACCTTAGGAGTGACAAATTTTTAAATCGGGGGATTGTTCTCTATTATAATGCGAAAGCAATTTCAGTATAAAAATAGTTGGATTTCATACCAATTTTCTTTCGCATCGCAATAGAAAGTAACCACCTGAAATTTAAAAAAAAATATTGAGAAAACTAATTTTTTCCAGAAAAAGTATACTTTATTTTCTTAGTATTTCTGGAAAATCTATTAAATTGTCCAAAAAATTTAATTGTATCTAAAAGACAGGGCTTTTAACTGACTATACAGAAATTGTTTTGACTTTTTAGTAATCCAGTTTACACCCAGCATTGGTCGAATATTACAGTTTTTTAACAATAAAAAATTTTTGAGTGCTTAAAAAAATTGCAATTTTTTTATATATTTTCTTTTATTTTTATTATAAATTATTCTATTTGAAATAAGTGGTACATAAATAGGATATAAATGTGAGCTTTTCGTAAAAAAATTAAAATTTTGCCACGAAATTGTTTTCTTATTAAAACAAAGGTAATGTTCTGAATATTTATTTAAAAATATTTTGATGAATTTAAATTACGAACATATTACCGGAAATCACTCTTCGTTGTAAACCTTGCAGATATTGCAATTTTAGCATACGTGCTTTATTCTGCCAGACCACAACAACAAAATACATGAAACTGAGATTTGCATCACTTGAACAAATATGCATAAACAAAAATCTTGCAGATATGTAGATAATTGCAAAGGTTAACAATGTTATAACAGCTGTGTTTTTCATTTTATTTTTGCAATCCAAACAAGTAGAGTCCAGCGCTTAAAAAATTTTACGGCGACGGAGCCTTTGTGGCGGCTGCCTTTGCTGGAATTAAATTGACGTTAAGACTGCTGAAAGAAATATTGCGAAAATAATAAAAATTCAATATGAAACAAAACTTTTATAAAATGTTTACAAAAACCGGACGCTTGCCTCGCGTGAAAATTTTATCGTCGGCATTCGCATTGAAACTTTGTCTGCGGCTTAGCTTATTGCCCACGCGGCAAAGTTATTCATTCAACTCTGTCAACTCTAAGACAATGTGTGCTAAAATTTGCAGATGTGCAACGAAAGGTGATTTCTTCTACTGTTACTTAAAATATATAAAAATTGTTACCATAGTACTAATAAGACCCAAAATACCAAAAATCCAATTTTAAGTAGAAAAAATTCATTATTTTTTAATTTGCTTCAAATTTGTCATGATAATTATTTACATACTTGAATAGTAAATGAAATTACCCATTCAATGGCATATAAAGTGTATACTCCTGCGGTTGCACAAGGCTTACATGATGGACGCAAATATAATAACACATGCAAAAATTGTCGTGTTTTTGTACTTTTTTATCCTCTCATAATAAAAAATAAATAATATTTTATGATCACTGCTACGCGTTCAATATATATTGACTGCGATCCAGTATCGCGATATTTATTGAACGTCTAGCATTGACACAAGTAGTGATGGATCACTTAATATTTTAAAATCCGGAATATGGATCGCGATCCAAATATCACAATATATATTGAACATGTAGCAGTGCCCATAAGATATTATTTATTTTCTTATTAATCTAGTAGTCAGATAAATTTTGAAGAAATATATGTACATATAATTTCATATGATATGATAGGAATTATTAATTATTATTTTTTTTGCAATGTATTATCGAAAGGAAACAATTTTATTACCATACCGAAAACACATTAGAATAGCTAGTTTGGAAACCCACTTTTCTCAATTTTCTCAATTTTCTATTACTTAATTGCAAATATTGATATAGTTCATGATGTGCAACTTTAAATCTTTATATTTTTTATAAAAGTTATAATTTTTGCTTGATGTATTTACACTTTCTTAGTTGAAGTGTATAACTAAAATTAAAAAATGTCAGCAAATACTCAGATTTCAAACATTACATTTTGCTATTTCGGGCTATATGAAACACTCAGTGACGTTACAGTCACAGTAGGAGAAACATACGGGAGGAACCTGGAATATGTTAGCTCAATATTACATTGAAAAGTAGATACGACTCTCTGATTTCCACTATTTTAAATTGCTGTTTTTAATGAGTGCTGTTTTTCCAACTTTTCCATGGTGAGTTAGCACTCTTACTTGCTTGTAATTTAAACGTTTGTTAGTAATTATCCCACCTTAGTTTTATTTTTTATGCTAAAACCTTTCAATATTTTGTCACAAGAAGTAAAGTAATTTTTGTTTATGTAATTCTTTAAATTAACTGAATTATTATTAGCTGAATTTTTTAAATGTTACAACTTTGATAAGGCTAGAATTTTTTTTCAATATGTATTAAATTATATAAATTTAAATACTCTTTTTTTATTAAAAAGTAAATCAAATAGTGAAGATTTAATTAAATGACAAAATAAAACCCAAAACATTTTAATATCTTTTAATCCAATACCCAAATATTTAACTAATCGATTTATTTATTTTTTCATACGCACATACTCGTATTTGTTTGAGTTGGTTGGTAATAATGGATGTACTAATAAATTTTGCAATAATTTTATAAAAACCACAAGTAATTTAATAACCAAATAATGTAGACAGTTTATGCTAATTATATGCAACTTGAATATCAAATATAAAATTTTGTCTAAATTCTGTGGATTTAACGAAAACAACAAAATTAGCTTACTTAAATTATTGATGTACTAGGGAGGCATCTAATTTGGAATGCGCAATATAATTTTGCACTTCACGCTGTTGCAAGCTTAGAGTTGGTGTTGATGCATGAATGTTTTTGTATGCAAATGGAAACATAATCTAATAGAAGTTCATAGTTACTAATTTTATTTGAACTCAGAAGTGTAAATGATTGAACTGATTAAGAATTATATTTTGAAATTATATTACATTCGTTATATGTAATTGATCCAAACTCGAATAGACTACGAAGCTTGTCACTAAAGTGGTGTATAGCACAAAGTCAATGTCTCGAATTTGAAAAATGATCTCGAAATGTTTGCCTAAAAATCAGTAGTGTCTCCAGTGTCTCCAGTTTTTCGATTTATTCTTGTATAGAACACATTAACTTGAGGACGATGAAATATTTAGTCTGTTTAGTTTTATTTCCTTAATGGTTCTTCAGGTGTTCCAATTGGACAAGAAAAAAAAAACAAAGAAAATAGTTCAACTGAGTCTTACCCCAGAACTCCAAGATTGCTTCCGTTGTTTAAGTGTTTGTTTTTACTATATGTCAATCTAAACGTCTGCCCATCTCTCTCTGTTTTTGTTATAAGCACATTCGAAAAATACTATTTTTTATTCACCAGGATATACTCTCAGATTAGCCTTATTTTCAAATTATTGATTATGTGGCTGTCTGCATATACGGATATAAGCATGAACGAAAGTCTGTCTGATTTCTTATTAACAGAATTGAGTTATACGTTTTGTATTTAAAATGAAATACTTTCAGATTTCGGCTATTTCCGATGTCCATCTGTCCGGAACTCTATGTCCCTTATGAAATATCTCCCTTAACCAATGTACGAGTGTATGGCATTTTGAAATTTATTTTCCCTTTTAATGGCAAAAAATGAGTAAATACTAAATTGCCTAATTGGTGAATAATAGCGCCAAGTGTTCGCATGGGTGAGACTAGTACAAAGTTATTGTTTTCAAAATTTTAAATCACGAATCCCTTGACTAACGAAAACAATTCCCATTTTGTATACATAATTCGTACATATTACGTGAAGATATGATTAATATATTTCCCAGTTATTTTTTAATGATGAATATAGAAAACATTCACGACAAAGTTTCAGAATTTAAAAAAATGGGAAAATTACCGCACGATTTAATTTCATACAATTTCGGACGTAGTGGAGTCATATTCGAGTAAAAATATTTGATTGCAAATTTATATTCTTAAGGACGTCGCAAGCAGGGCATCTTTAAATATGATAAGTGTAAAAATCAAGCCAACTTTATCAAAAATGTAACTCGTTTGTGATTTTGCACTATAAATTTTTGAATATAATAACAATGATACAAATTTATTTTCATCCTAGGTCCTGCCATGCAGCATGTTTTCAAAACACATATTTTGAAAGTTCTAAAAAGTTTAAATGACATGTGAACATTTATGCAGGCAACTGCGAAAGTTTCTTACCAGCAAACAGGCAAATTTTCAATACTTGTGTACTGAATCTGCATTTGAAGGTAAATAGTTGGACGCAAACAGTGACCCATTGCCAATGAATTTGAATCTATCCCATTTTAAATGTGCAGCAGCTAGCTGCACCTGCCATAATTTCGTAATCCTGTAATTGGTCAGTAAAATTTGGATAAATTTTGTCTAAGTTCAACGTCGCCAAGCCAATTCAGGAAAAAAATATTTTGCTAGTTTTTTTCTTGGGGAGACACACTCAGAATTGAGAAGGATACAATATTAATATAATTCAATATAGCTAGTTGTTTTAATTCTTTTAAATTCTCTTTAAACGAAAATTTTACTCTGTCGAATAAATTTCATAAAAATGAAAACATTTTCAAACATCAGACGAATTTAATTGCATGGTATGTAGCCATTATATATACAAACAATAGACGAAAAAGTTTTTTTGCGTGAAATGAAACTCAAACAAGGTCCGAAGGGGATTGCTAGCCCCCGGTATCTCATGCAAGTAATTAGTTGCATGTATAGTGTACGTTTTAATATCAAAATTGACTTAGAAACAGTCGAACGTCTTGCAAGTTCCCTGAATGTTTATAGTGTCAAGTGAAAGTTGTCTTGCAAGTTAAATGATCCTGAGTTGTCAAGAACTCAGCACATTTCCGAGGCTTATGTCATTACTTTATAATGAAATTGATTTTTTAAAATGATATCAGTTGTCTTCTCTATGTATATTTGAAGAAACAATTGCAAATCTTTTTAAAAATACATAGATGCATAAAATAATTAACTAATTTGGTTCATAATTCATTAAATTTTAAAACTTTTTATCCTACAACGCTGTTTATTTTTTTTTGATACTATTTTCCTGCAATTGTCAGACAGCTACTGCCTTCTGAAATTTGTTGTAAGTTAAGCCGCAAGTAAAGAAAATGAAATGCATGTGGCAAAAGGGGAGGAACTGATAACTTGGCAACATCATGTCTCTCAACTGCGAGAAAATAAAAGTTTTTCCCATGGTACAAAAATACAAGGTATTTTCAGGTCAAGTTGCTTAGCAAGAAAGTGGATTTATGATACAAACATTTTGAAAACTCTTGCACATTTGGAAAAGACAAACTATTCATAGAAATTTTATTTAACACTTAACACACTAAGCTGGAACCATTTCAATTAAAATATTAAAAAAAATACATTTGATTATATAATATTGTCTAGAAAAATCAATCTACGCATCTATAGCTTTCTTGTTACATAGCTGACATTTTATCTTTTAAAATTTTCTACATATTTCGTAATAATTTAAAATAGAGTTCAGGAAAGTTATTTACTTACAAAAATTATAAAAATATCATTAATGAAAAGTTGCTGAACAGATTAAAAACTTGCAAAAATCTCGTTTATTACGAAAACCGCAACATTTTTAAAATCACAAATAATCGCCAATTACTAAAACTGCAACAAACAATAAAAACACATAAGTCGCGAAAAATAAAAAAAATTACTAACACCGAAGAAAAGTAAATCTCATACATAGTAATTTGATTGCGGTCTTGACCCTGCTGCATGTCAACCATAAATAATAGTGAAGAAAATAATCCATGCTCTTCCACCACACTCGGACAAAAGGTGTCAAGTTGTTTTCAGCTCTCCCTTCTGAGACTTCCACTCGTGATAACCACTGTGCCTGCGATCTTATCGTACCAAGTTTGACAGTATTTGATGAAATTTTAACATCCGTTTGCACATTAGTAACGAAACTATTTGATTGAAACTATTATAAGGACTCTCCTCTATTCCAAATGTTTTTCGACTGATTTTGTTTCAGTTATATTTGAAAATACTAATAGATTTTATTTTGTAAAATAAAAAAAAAGTTAATATCACATCTGTCAAAAAATGGGATTTTTAAAACAAGGATGGGATAACTTAAAAATCAGAGATGTCCTTTATTGTCAGATGGTAGTATTTCATAAAATATTTAAGATGGAACTACCTTGTATTCTTATATATATTTTTTTATATTTTTTTTTAATAAAAGAGAAGTAACACTCAGGCAATTAGTATGCCTACCAACCAATAGGTGTTACCTTCTTTTGGGAAATTAATAGTGAGAGAGGACAGATGGTGAAAGTAAGAAAGCTTAATTTTTAGTTTTTTAGATCAGTGTCAAGTAGACGCATTAAATGTGTCTTTAAGCTGTGTAGCCATTTTATTAATTATTTTACTTTGCCGCCGATTTCGCTACAATAACGACGAAGGAGGGCGCTGTAATCTCCGCTAGCATACACCAGTGTTAATTGCTGCCGGTACTGTTCAGTGAGTGACCAGTGCTATGCATTCATCACTTAAACAGTCTAACAACAACAAATTCAATGGCATAGTAGTCAATCTGCGGCTTCTCTGAGCAAAGAATTATTGCCAAGCATTTTGCATTTATGAACTACTGCATTTCATAAAAACATACTAAATTTTAGAGATTTGTGCGATAACAGATGCTAGAACAACCAAAAAATTTTCGATCGTTATGGTCTCTACTTTCCAAAACCAGAACAAATGAACGAATATTCATTTCCATCGCTACATACATCGTCAACATTCTTTCTTTCGTAGATTGTGTTTTATTTCGGACAACAATTCTTTTTGATAAGTGATACGAAACACTCAGTTCTTTATAGAACGCGCACAAGCTGATAACAAAGGATACAAAAATTATGAGATCATGAAAAAAATATATGGAAACACACTGTACAACCATAAATAGTGTCAGCATTTTGAATATTGAACTCAATAATTGCACTTTATGTGTACCTATAGGCAAATACATGCAATGTAAATACACATACATATATGTATTTATATGTGTATAAATACATACATATGTACATATGCATTTAGTAATTCCCACACGTATTTTAATTAACAAAAATAATTCCTTGTAAGTTATTTGTAATGGGACTGCAAAATAATTATAACAAAATAACATTTCGCTTTTAGAATTTTAAATTAAATTCAACATAGTTGAACAGAGTCGACAATATATTTAACAGTACTTAAAGGCACTCATAAGAATCAGTTGCAAATTGAATTCGGCTTCTTAATTATTTAAGCTTTCACTAAGCTTTCCAAAATTATTTTGATTGTGTACTTTAATTTAAGAAACGATCAAATTATATTAATCTAGTGCTATAGTATGCACTGCACCCTCTTCTGATATTATGAACTAAGTGATCTCTATTAAATTCCTTTTTCATGTATTTTTCGAGACAAGCAATTTTATGCAGACTTTTCTTAATCATATTTAAAATTCATTGTTGAACAATCAACTGTACTTTTGCAATATCTTAATAAAATACTGAAAATTAAATTAATTAAAATAAATTCATATGAATCAAAATCAATTTCGCTGTCAATTATATCATAACTAAAAAGAATAATATGAAAGAAAGGTCCTAAACTTATTTAATAATATATAATTTTAATGTTCCGTTTTCTTGAGAAAATTATCAAAATTTTTCCGACAATATGAGTGTGTCCTTTCCTAGAAATTTCCGTTAACCAAACCCTAATATAAACACTTATGTGTTTATATTTGCGTATAAAATGACACCAGCAGACAAACAAATGTCTTGTGTTTATTTAATTATTTTCAACTCTTAATCAGATTTTGTTTTCGTTATCGTCATCAATTTAAATGAAACGTGCAATTGTTTTTAACATATATATAAACTGTAAATAAAATTTTAAATACGAGTATAAATTAAATAAGTTTTCTGAAGCAAATATTTGTAATAAGAAGAGTTTTGAATTCAATTTAACTTTTATTACCAAACTCACAAAACTGTTTTTTAATCCTTTCGTTTAAAAACAGTTTTAGAAAAGAACGCGCATTTGTAGCTGTATAA
The DNA here is from genome assembly GCA_956483585.1 of Gymnocheta viridis. NCBI lineage: Eukaryota > Metazoa > Arthropoda > Insecta > Diptera > Tachinidae > Gymnocheta > Gymnocheta viridis. Next base: position 24,567,085 of record OY101440.1, on the reverse strand, counting down.
AACTTTAAGGAACATAAACGAATGCCTTCTTGACATCTTCGTCATGAAATATAAATTATATACGTAAAAATGTCACTAAACTTTAATAGTCCATGAAAGATCTGGCGTAGTAAAAATATCGAAAATTACTAATCCCCACTTATAACTATTTGCAAATAGTTTTAAAAACTGGGAGTTGGAGAATTGATTTCTGTGTAGATTAGATACATGCAGATTACTCTTGTTTTGTTAGAGTGCTCCAAGTAGGGTTGTCATTCGAATAAAAATGATTCGAATAATTCGAAAAAATTTTTTAATTTTTGTTCGAACAACAAACATTTTTCAATTTCGGATAAAGAATTATTCGAATAACTTTTTTCGAATAATCGAACATTCGAATAATTAATGAACGACGTATAATATCATTAAGTACTTCAATATTATTCATGAACTCTGGGAATTTTCTATCCAAAATTAGCTTTTCATAATATGCCACAAGAAGATAAACAACGGAGTACGCAAATGCTTTGTTTTCAAGATTATTTTGTGATAAAAATATGTATTGCGAATGACCTCAACTACGATGAAGAATAAGAAGATGTTTCTTAGGTAATTGATAATGTTTTATTAATTGATCTAAAAAAATAAAGTAAGAAATTGTACTAACGCAAAAATCGTTAACAATATTGATGATGATCTGAACTATTTAGAAAAATCAATAAAAAAGAACAAACAAACTGTTTTAAACCTAAATTTGTTATTCTTTGTTCGTTCGAATTATTTGAACAAAATCTCAGAATTATGCGTTTATTCGAATAAAAAAACCATCAAATTTTATTCGAACAAATAAAAAACACGAATAATTGACAACTCTAGCTCCCAGCCTATCAACATTGTTTAATTTACTATGTTTTAATTTTCTTACAAACATTCTGAAACAGTCTGCTAAATAAGACACTAAATGAGAAAAACTTCTTTAAATTTCTGTACTTAAAGTGTTGAAATATACAAATATTTCATTAAGGAAATTTCTCGTCTAGAACCGCTGCTCAAAGTATTTAAATATATTTCAACCATTATTATTAAATATTATCTGCCAAGACTTGATAAAAAATATATATAAAAATGACTACAACGTTCTTATATTATATTAGATTTCATGGAGATTCATAGACATATAAGCATAAATGAAAAGATCTAGCAACTGTTTATTAGAGCAAGGATTAAAATAAAAACACTTAGCAATAAGTATTTTTCCATTTTTTGTTTACTTTTTTTTGTCTTGTAGTTGACTTTTCTTAGTATTCAATTACATATGGCAATGTAAACATGGAATTTTATTACGGCTCCCTTCGTTTTTTCGAATTCTAATTCGTTAAATAATACGGTTAAATAGTTGATATTCCTAGTCACTAGTATCCACCGTCAAAAGTGGTAAAATCGAACAAAAGAACGCTGATGAGATGGTGTAGCGACCTCGAAATCAGTACTGATCCGTTCTGCTAGTCTGATGAATAAATTGTTTCAAATAAAAAGTAATCTCTTAATAAAATAATGAATTTATCCAAAAAATAATTTCTTAAATTAAGAAGAAATGGGTAAAGTTAGATTTGAACTCAAGCCATAAATTTTCATTTCAATGTATACCTTAAACAGTTCAACAATTACGTATAAATATTAAGTATTTAAAATCGTAAGTTAATGTGTATCCTTTTGTGTCATATTAAAGCTAATAAAAGATAAATCATGAAATAATTGGCCTTATAGTGGGCCTTCTTTATTAAACTCCAGTGTCCATTTATATTGACAATCATGTTTATTCATACAAGTATATCTAGCGGTCGACTCAATCGACCGCATTCTAGAAATTAATATTAAACATTTACACAAATACACACGATAAAATACATAAACAAAAAACTTTCTAAATAAACAACTTAAAACTCTGTCACATTTCTATGCAATAACATCCTGCATCAAGCATAAGCTTAGAGGTACTAATTGACGAATTACAATAGTGTTAGTCTTTTAGACTTTTTTATTTGGCTTTGTATTGTAGTTTTGGAATGATAGCAGACGTTCATAACGTTCTCGGCTTGCTTCAAGCCCATTTATCTTAAATGTAGCTTTTACCTAATTTACCTATGATCCGGTATACAGCATTCGTGCTCGTTCTTAAGTGGCTTTTAAAAAAGGCTTAAAATCTTAAGGCCTTTTTAAATCGAAACTTACCACTTCATTGTGTTACCCCAACATTCCCTTATGAACAACACTCATTTACTAAACGTAGTAAATATATAAAATAAACCCAAAACTTCCAACTACTAATTAATTTTAAAGCCAGCGTATTATTATCGGGTTTATGTTTTGTAATTTAATATTAGGGCGAGTGTGCATACAATTTTGCATTATTATTATTATTTGTTTTATTTATACCTGCATTTGCCATCGTTACTTTTGCCTTTCGTGTTGTTGGCCAGAAACTTAAACCTCTGAAATACTTTTAAATTAGTAACGATACATTTATAACGGCTAAATTGTAAAAGGATTATTATATCAGTTATCCTTGCGGTAGGTAATTGTAATGTAAAGTAAATGTAATTATACTTGTTGATTTTGTGTTTGTCATTAAGAATGTTTAAGACTGTAGCATTTTGGTTTGATTTATATTGGTAATATATAAAGGGTTTGGAAATAGACGGGGGCCGTTGATGCTGAAGGTTCATGGTGATATTTGTTGTGTGCCGCATAATGGTGACCTGCTGCAATAACATATCGTCGATATCCTTGTCGTTTAACTCTTTCACTGACTTGATTTCTCCTTCACACATTCTGGCTGATTGCTTATCAATTAAAAAAATTAATTTTACTTAGCAAAAACACATAACTAAACTAATAACACTGTGCGACAACAACAATTTCCCTGGTTGAGTTCAACGGAAAATGAATGTATACAATTAGTATATCAAACCGATCAAAGGGTTTTACAAAGTTCGCTCTTATTGGTTTTTATAGCCTCCTAAAGTTTCTTTATTTTTCACCATTTCCTTATTAGGGTGAAAATCTTTATTATTAATAGGCAAACACGTGTTTTTTTTATCCCTCTTACGTTCGTAATACTGCGCCAATTTTGGAAAGATTTATATGTTTTTAAATGAGTTTTTACATAGACGTACACAATATTAATTTTATTTAAATCGGTTCGATATTTAGGGAGTTATAAGCGTTTGAAGTTACTAATAACACATTCGATTCGAAAAATACTATAAATACTATTAGAAAAGGATCGAAAATGGCTCTAAACTAACAAAATAAGAAATCATAAATGTCTCTTCCAGAAGAGTCGCGGGTAGGGTATCATTTTCTCCCGACGAAAGTATCATTAATGATCAGAAAATGATCGCATATTCGGGTTTTCTCATCGAAAAAGACTCGAATTTGATTAGAAATTAAAAAAATGCTAACTGGGAACTTGAAAAATAAGTGTGCATGTGCGTTTGTCCAATTTGCTTTTGCATAAAAATAAGAAAGAGTTTAAGTTATTTATTTAGAATGTTTTTTGTTTTTTTATTTTATCGTATGTATTAATGTAATTGATCAATATTAATTTCTACAATGCGGTCGATTGAGTCGACCGCTGGATACACTAGTAATATCTTAAAAGACAAATTTGTCCGTACAAAAATTATGGTGTTGTATGGTTTTTTTTCGAGTTAGTGGACCAGATAGATGGGGTCATAATTTGTAATGATTTTTTTGGGGTTGGTACTTATTAAATTTTTTATAACATCAATTCACTGTGATGAAATGCTTCGAAATATAGCTTGAAGACACATATCCTCATTTATCTTTTATATAGGTTGTTAATTAACAAACATATTTTTAAAAAATTTAATATGTATGTACAGTGCTGGGCTTCTAAAAATCGTCTAAATTTGAATCCTAAAAAATCTAAATGTGTTGCGATTCATAAGAAAACTATACATCCATCTATAGAACATGATATTGCAATTAACAAGCAAAAAATTGATTTAGTAAATACAGCAAAAAATCTTGGAATTGTATTTAATAACAATCTGACATGGTCAAGTAATGTCAATGCACTGGTTGTTAAATTATATGCTAAAAGGAGGATATTATAGACTGTCCAATACCTCACACCCTTGAGAGTAAGAATTCTACTTGCTAAAGCATATTTGATTCCACGTCTTACCTATGGCTGTGAATTGTTTTCTTTTTGCGACAGTGTCAGTAAGAGGAAACTCGAAGTATTATACAACAACATAGTAAGATACGTTTGTAATCTCAAGAGGCGTCATCATGTTTCATTGCACATCAAAACATTATATGGTATATTTTTTGGAAAGCTCTTGAAGATAAGAACATTAACTTTCCCCTATAAAATTATATACACCCAAAAGCCGAAATATCTATTTCAGAAGATTAGATTTGCTAGGTCTTTAAAAGGTAGTTTTTGAATGGGAGTTCTTTTTACATGCTGTTCGTCTTTGGAATGCTCTTTCACATAATAAACAAGTTAACATCAACGCAAAAAAATTTAAAAAATTTCATTTTAGTTACTTTTGATTACACAATTAAATATTTTTATAACATAATATCTCCTAATTTTTTTTAAACTTTATTCTGTATGTAACTCTATAAATTAAATATCTAAATTACTTAATTTATGTTAATTTTAATTTATGTAAGCGAATTTACTGTACATTAAACAGGCTTGCATTGTAATTATAAGACTAAGTCTTGCTATGCAAGGGGATTCAATAAATAAATAAATAAAATAAATAAATAAAATAAATAAATAAAATAAATAAATAAAATAAATAAATAAAATAAATAAATAAAATAAATAAATAAAGTATAGGCACATGCTGCATTTCAGGAAAAATTGAGGGTTTTCACAAAAAAAACACAAATATTTATTTCATTAAAATATTATAGATGTGTAACGCACAGGGAAAGTTTAAATATTCACAAAAATTATTAAAATGTGAGTGCAAATATTAAAAAAAAAGTTTAAAATATGCACAAAAACATGCACCCGAAAAACACAGACTATTAATTTTTAATCTGTTTTATTCACACAAATATTTATTCCAAAGTTAAATCATATATTTTTTAAGTTTTCAAATTGAAAGGATCTTCGTTTATCGCACAAAACCATCGAATATATTGAAAACAAACGTTCAACATCAGTCGATGTTATTGTATATGTTGTTTTCAATCTTGGTCAACGTTTGAATGCCAACATTTCGGTTAAATACTTTGTTAAGTTTTTTAATAAATATTTTATTCTTAATATTTTGAAGTTTTTCTTTTATGTCTTCTATGACGTATAAACTTTCATGTAAAGGACGTCCTTTGGTTTCCAATTTGATTATACTATGGAAAATACATTCAAAATTATCTTTAATGTATGCTAAATCTGATTTTTCCGATTAATTCTTAAATAAAGTCTTTGCATTAAATATCGACTCTGCCCCATCATCACAATGTTCATTTAAAACGCTGCTTATTTGTATAAATCTGGTGGTAGATGGCTTTGGAGGATTGATCATAATTGGGTACATAGAATGCATTACATTGATACGAAACGGCTCCTGGAAATTAATTAAAGCAATAAGTCTATTTGGAAAAATTCTACATACTTCGTATGTATGTAGTTCTACATACAATTTGCAACAAATGAGTTAACATTGCAAAATGTAAGCGAACAAAATCTGCAATTCTATGCAACCCATGAGCCAGACATGTAACATGCAACATTTTTGGGAGCTGCGTCAGTTATCACAAGTAATTTTTGTTAAAAAAAAGTTTCCAACCTCCGTAATATGCAAATTTATTCAAATTTTAACAAAACTGCTTTTCTTGGGAAAAAAGTGAAAAATATACAAATGCATATTTTTCATGCAAACAGCATGAAAAACTTGCCCTGGTAATGAATATATTTCCTAAGGACAATAAAAAATTTTTAAATTTCTCCAAGAAAACAATAGAACCTCCGATATGATAAACAACAGCATATGCTTTTTTATAGCCAAAAAAATGTATAAAAATTGTTTCCCTATTACTTATTTTTAAATCCCTTTTGTTTAAGAACTACCTTAAGTCTATTTGGCATAGAGTGCACTAACTTCTTTGTTACGTTTTCTCCGATGTTGGCCTATTCTTTTATTAAAGCCGCTTTAAGGTAATTTTTGTTAAAAATTATTTGTTTCCGAACTCTTCTTCTCTATTCTTCCCAAAAGTCTTCAATGGGATTCATGTCTGGGTGTAGTAAAACATGTGCCGTATTATAAGCATACGAATGGTAAAACGGCTTCGATCTATTAATTCGCCAATGTCTGTAAAGCATTTATCCTGGTTACGCATGTGTAGAATTATTTTACGCTGTGATTCTCTAGATTCATTTTGTTTTGAACTCATTTTTGAGATTTTTTTTAATACATATCGCTCATTTAATCAAACAACGTCATAACTCAAAAAACACAAAACAATTTTTAAGGTAAGAATGCAGAATTATTATGCATATCGTTCTTCATCTTGTGTAGAAAATTCATACAAACATCTTGTTTACTCAACTCTTGAGAAGAGAAAACTTTTTTATTTTTCCACTGAGTTGTGAGTAAATTAAAAACTTTGAACTTGTTTTCTTTAAGAACGAGTTCTTTCGAGTTATGGCGTTGTTTTAGTAAATGAGCGATATGTAAATGACCACTCACTTACAAAATTGAATGTGAATTATAAAGGCACTTAATGGATTGTTTTTATTATAAAAATTCTGCACGATTGTCCACATTTCGCATATTTGATACAGATTGCAAAAATTGGGCCTATACTTTTATCGCTCTCCAGTTGTACTTTATTCATAACTTTTATATGCTGTACGAACGAAAATTTTTTCGTAAAAAAAGTTAGTACCCTAAAAGCTGAAGCAAATCATAATAGAAAAAGAACAGTTTTGTAAAACAAAAATAATTATTAATGCTGCTTTTAATTCAGTCGTAAGGTGCTAAATGTAAGTTGTGCCTATATTATAGTTCATCACTGTAGTTATTTAAAAATTTCTTTTCACTTAATTAATTAAAAAAATTCACAATCAACAACAACATTTCACAGAAGCTTGTTATTCTCTATTGAAGTAGCTCATATTGAAGGGGAAAAAAACAACACAAAGTTTGCCTTGAATGTTTGTGAAATAAAAGGTAACAACGACAATGAGATTTCCTTATCGAGTTGATTTAAGAAAACATTTAAATAATTTTTTTGACAATGCTCCAAAAATTACTGGTAGAGTCTCATCTACTAACAACTATTATAGTTTTTGTTGGATGTAAATAAAGTAGAAAAGATCCGATTAGGTAGAGTAATTAAAGAAACAACGATAAGGGCACTCATAAAAAAAGTTAGCATAAATGTATATTTAACGTGTTCAGATTTAAGATATCAAATAGTTATTGTAATTTTTTTCTAAAATTAGAATTGAACAATTTTATTTATGTGAAGGCATTATTTGGCTCAAGTGTAAATTTGACTTTATCAATTTCTTTTTCTTTAAATTATATTTATTAAAAATCATTTAATCATGAGACTATTCAGTACTGATTTCGAGGTCGCTACACCATTTTATCAGCGTTTTTTGTTCGATTTTATCGCTTATAGCGGTAGATACTAGTGTCTAAGAATACGACCAATGGAACATACATGTCCCATTTGGTTTCTTTCCTCTCACAGCTACATATTTAACGAATTATTACCAAACAAATTTTATTCAATAAAAAACAAAAGTGTCTCTTTAAAAATGTGTAAAAGTTTTAAGTTTTTTTTGACCGAATCAATTTCAAAATTTGTATTTCTTTTTATTTAATTTTTGTTTGCTCAAATCTCCGAACTAAATGATACATTTATGTAACCTTTTCATATTATATGCACCAATGCCTCATGTAACCAGAATAGTCAATGCTTTTTACTTGCTTCAATAGCATTCCGGGCGGGTCTGAAAATAAAATGGGACACCTGTGTCCCATTGGTCCACAAAGGTAAAAATGGAGGAAATTATTTTTAATTATAATTTTTTTTTAATCGAACTGCACAAAAAACATTATATTATAAATATTTTGTTAAAAAGAAACATAAAGTACTTTGGGAATAGAAACGACAAACTAAAAATTATAATTCATTGTAAAATAATAAAAGCAATCATCAATATATAATTGGTACAACAATCATTTGTGGTGGGTTTCAGAACAATTTCGTTCTTTTGTATAGCAAAATTATTTATCGCAAGTGAAGCAAATTTAATTTGTTCGAATCTCTATGGCATTTTTAGTGCAAGGAACACATTGTTTTTTCACTCCGCTATCCATTCTGGTGAGATAGTGGCGTTGAGCTAGTTTTATATTTACAACTAAAGAAAGAATTGATCATCTGTGTTGCAGATTATTTGTCGTAAACAATGTAGGACTTTAGCACTCCCAATTCAATTAAATTGAAAAAAGACGAAGAAAGAATTTGATCTTCGACTTTCAGCTGTGTTCATAATATGGTTGAAAGAAAAGCGTTTATTAATAAATATATATATTTTTGGTATAAAATATATTGGTAATGTTGACCAATAAAGTCTGGTTTCTGGCAATCAGTGTATAACAAGATAACAAGGTAATCCCAAAAACCACATTCAATTCAATCGACTACACGGTACCCTTTTGTTCACAATAAATCTTTGATTGTTGAATGATCATATCTATTAGAATGTCAAAATCACAAACAGAATTGAAAACTTCTGAGATCTCTGGCACTTCATCATTAGCTTCTAAATTAATTAGTAAAACTTTTCCATATTAATAGTCTGGGTCTACACATGCTAGTGGGACCTAATAGTCCCATGGTTTTCTTCATTTAAATGTAACTTGCATTCCTGAATAGTTGCACCCTTGAGCGGAACTCCATTTGTTGATACTTGAACCACAGTTGATTTGCTTGTTGATGGCTTTTCAAAGGATAGGACATTTTCAATCTAAATTTATACATCAGAATCTATGTGCTTGATGTAATTTTCATAAAAACTCATATCTTCGTCATACAATTCAAACTGACTTTCGTCATCTTCACACGCTGATGAAATTAGAAACTGTAATATTTCATCACCATTTATACAAAAACGTCGGCTTCTTTACATATAGCTCCAAACATAGCAATATCAGAATTTTCTTTGTGTCCCACTTTATGTGTGAGTAGCTGTATAAATATTAAAAAATTAATATTAAACTTAAACTTTATATAAAGTTGAAGTGAATTGAACAATTTATTTACTTCACTGGATTACATATAAAATCTATATGGAAATATGTACCTCAAAATAGCCCAACTTCAAAAATGAAATGAACAATACTTGCTTACATTTTCAAATCCTTTCATAGTTTTGCTCTACTGCTAGTCTACATTCATTTCTCCTTGGTCTCTTTCAGGAAAGATTCGATAAGCCAAAATTTGTTTCACAGTGTAATATCTTTTAATATGAAACTTGCACAGAAATTTTAAAGCTACATACTCACACATATGTATTAATTTGCATGGCAGTTTTTCAATTAGATATATAATTAAGGATTAAAATATTAAAAAAACTTTTGGGATCGGTATAATTCAACACAGCCGAATATATGAAATACACTTACTTGTTTAATTTAAATATAGTTTTCTTATTATAAACTTGCATCAATATTTTAAAGAATTTTTTCTAATAAAATAAATTATTTAGATTTGCCTATTAAAAGCACAAAAATTAATTTATAAATATAAGATTTAAAGATTAATGTAACAGAAAAATTTACCACATGAATAAGTAATTTAATCCAGATATGAATTTATGTATGTATGTTTGTTAATATGTATTGTTAAATTACGCAATGATGTAAAATATTGAATTAATGCATCTTAGATCTGTCATTTTTAGAACAAAAAGATAGTAAATAAATACTTTAATTGCTGTCAAAAACAAAAAATAGAACTAGAAATCTGCAATATGAAGTTGAGTAATTTTGAAGCATAAAAACAGAAATTTAAAGGAATGATATATTAAATAAAGCGAACGTTTGTAAACGTTTGCTTGCATATTCTCTGTTAAAAAAACAAACACCAGTATAATGCTGTTTTCTTTTCTAATAAAACAATTGAAATTTTTTTTATTTTTTATCAAGCTATTCAAAGTGTTTTTTAAAACAAAAATTTTGGTTCGCAAGTGATGATACAACTATTTTTAATAAACTCACTATTTATAAAAATTATTATGTGGCAAATTTTCAATAAAAAGGGCAGAATATGTCGCACTTTTTTTGAAAAAGAAAACGCCATAAGTGAATAATATATTGATTTTTTTTATTTAATTTATTAAAGTTAATTTGTGAATAGATGATGTGGAGGATAAATACGACAGCTGTAAATTATTCAAGCTTCAAAATTGTTTGAAAAATCGGATAATCTTAACAAATTATTTGAATATAATGAATAAACTGTCTCATTCACAAGTTATTCACACTCAAAGTTCAACTCAAAAAAATTTTATTAATTTTCTACCAAAATATTATAACTTATCATATGTATTTGCTGATAAGTTATAATATTACAAATCACATTATATTTTGTGGTTTTCTATCCTGATAACAAATATAGAAAGACACATTGCTATAAAATGTATACTACTTTTGTTAGCAATATAGTTTTATTATAAATAATGGAAAACAAAAAAATATATATGTATGTATGTCTCGGAGACAGTTTTTGTAGAGCATTAAATTTTTTATGAAAATATGTATGAATCCTGTAGATTAAATCAATCTTTGATTCGTGAGATAAAATAAAATCCTGTGATTTTTTTTAAGTGGTAATATGAGGTGAGCGACCTCTAAATATTAGAATTATGAGCAATAATGTTAACAATAATCTTGTTAGCTAAACACTGATAACGAACAAATTAAAAAAAATTAACGTCTCCAAAGTAGGCTTTGGAATTTTTTACAAAAATAATAATAAATACGGATAGCAAAAACAACAATGCATCACTACATCTACTATTCTAACGATATAAGTGTTGCTTTTTGCATTGTTACGCGTTTCTCTTTTCTTTCTCTAATTCTTTCTAGGCAGGCTTTTGAATACATGATATATTTTACGTTTAGATTAACAAAGCCGTCATTCGCATTAAGTATTACCAACTTGTTACTACAAATTGAACGCAAACCAAATATAAATATATAAATGACTATAAACTTTAAAATATATATGTATGTAATATAAACCTCTCAAAAATTATTCGATTTTTTTTTTAACTTTTTATTGATTTTTTATTAAAAAGACTTATTTATGCAAGCTTAAGGTCGACAATAACAAAATAAAAAATTCATTTCTTTTCTTATTGTCCTTAAGCTTGGATAAGTTTTTTAAATAAAATATAGACCTCTCCGTGACAATGTTCTCTCTTAACATTGCCGTGACCAGGATTCGAACCTGGGTTACTACGGCCACAACGTAGGGTCCTAACCACTAGACGATCACGGCTATCGAAGTCATGTCTGCTATATCGATTCATAGTCTACAAGTAAAACTTAACAGTGAATGAGAAAAATAATGTTAGCAATAGATTTCTATATTTTTCTTGCTATTGAGAGAAAGTACTTGGCAGTTGATGGCTGCATTAATGGTACAAATTATTAGACAAACCAAAAACCAAATAAAAAAAACCAACAATGTAATAGTCATGCTAGTGTATTAAACAAAGCGAAACAAAATATGAATTTGAAGCTAAATAAATTTTAAAAGTCAGCAGTTGTTGTTTTCTATCTTTGAATAGTTTTAATCTATTTTAATCTATACAAAAGAAAACCGGCTTATAGACAAAAATTTAATTAATGAATGTAGTATGTCTATGAATACACTTGTATAACTTTAAGTGCATTTCGATATAAACTTGATTATATGTAAATAAGATTTGAGAAATATGCAAATAATTAATTCCATTAAAAAGCACTAGTTTAACCACAACATTAACTTAAATGCAGCAAAGAGCTTATTAATGCCCAGGGCAACTACAAACAATTTCTATATTATTTTTGCCCATACAAATCGCTCTAAATGTTAATACGCAAAATTTTTTCATATTTTTGTTCAATATGCTGAGCTTTTTATTTGAAGTTAAAAATGTTTACTATTTTTAAAGATGTTTTTCGAAATTTTTTTTAACAAATTCTGAGCCTTGCGAATAACTTGAAAATGAGTTTAAGCTGATTAGAAAAGCGAATAAATGACTCCTCCAAAATAGTCGCGCATAGGATACCATTTTTTCCCCACATAAGTATTATTTATGACTCGTATATGAGCTCGCTTATGATTATTTCCAATCGCGCAGCAGAGTCATAGCAGACTCGAATATGATCAATGACTTCATAAAATGCTGATGATGTAGATAAACTTATTATAATATAAAAAAATATATATATATACATATTGAATAATTTTTGGTTGCCCTGGCAGCATATTTGTAGCTCACTAAGAAATTTTCTTTGGCAAGAAAACAATGTGTAGTTTCAGTATTTCAGAGTCAAGATTTCACACAGCCGTGATCGTCTAGTGGTTAGGACCCTACGTTGTGGCCGTAGTAACCCAGGTTCGAATCCTGGTCACGGCAATGTTTCAATATGAGAAACATTGTCACGGGTGAAATCCTTTTTAATCGACTATCAGCATAAACTTGCTAACAACTTAGTAATTAACGCAATACATATATAATTTTCAATGCCATACTACTCGTACATATCAGCTGCATTACTTTAAATTATTTATAAAACGGCTTACTAGAAAGTAAGCAAGTAATTAAATTTGCTTATATCTCAATAGCTGTACTGGTGATTTAACGAGTATCAATTATTAAATTATTCGCGAAAACGAATACGTATATCTAATTCGAAGCTTAGCGACATTTCTCTATGGCTTTTTTTGATGTCTGCAGAATAAAATATTTCAAATTTGATAGAAAAACCCTCAATTTCGGATCATTAACAATAAGTTGAAAAAATGATCACCTTACTAATGGTATTTACACTCCGACAACAATAAATCACACTCATGCCTTTCATAAGCGACACCATGTTCTGTTATTTTTTGGAGACTCATTTTGAAATGATCAACTTTTCCCTTAGATTATTCCAAACAACATCTTTAAAAATGTTCGTCGAAATGTATTATTTATTCTTTTACTTCAACTTTTACTTTACTGTATTAATGTTATTAAAGGAACCTTAAACAGAGTCTGCAGCAACGTTTTTAATTTGGATTAATTAATATTTTTATTTGTTGTCTTCTAACTTGCAAATAAATCGGAGCGCAACGCAATTGAGGAAAATGATTTTTGATTATCATAAATAAAATTTTTAAACTGTTGAATTTATATTTATTTAATAATAACAATCATATTTGTTTATCTATTTACATATTTTATTCAAAATTTTATAATTATATTTGCACGATTTTTTTTTGATAGCCACAACCCTTATTCAATATTTTTATATGACGTATTCTTTGTGGTGAAATTTAAAAATATAAATACATGAATTAAATTATATTTAAAAAATCATTTAAACAATTTTCTTCGTTATACTAATTAAAACTTAGTTTTTCACAATAAGTTTTTTCACAAAAAATTTTTTAATAACTCTACATCATCGGATGAATTAATTGATTGAACTCCAATCGCTTTAAAATAGAACCTCTATAGAAACTGTAAAGTTTAGGAAATTTAAAAATTCATTTTAAAAATGTTTAAATATATCAGAGAGTGCATCATTCTGCAAATTTTGAACTTGCTTAAAGATAGTGCAACATCTTTAAATCGAAACGTACCAGACTAGAAGCAGCCAAAGATTTCGGAAGCAATAAATGTATATATTTGAGAGACACGATACCTAATTACCAAAATCCTCCTCATTATTTAACTTGAAAACTATCATGGAATATTTAGAGGAAAACGGGTGGCAAATACATAAATGTGAAGCAAGCAGCTATCAAAAAAGTTCGGCCGTCAGGAGCACTGTGATCAAAACGAGAACCAAGTTCTTGATATGTACAATGCCAACTCATTTCTAGGCAACCTGGTAACTATCGGCAACATTTTCATCATAATTCCCTTCCACATTAGAAAGGTAGAAAAATAATTAAGATTGCTCTGATTGCTTATTCACTTAGATCTACTTGTACACCACATTTCCCTTTTCTAGCTAAAGTGGAGGTGCCCCGTTCAAATAAGGGGTATCATCGTCCCCTCCAGATGAAAAATGTCTACTCTAAGATTTTTATTATTAATTTTGCTTCAAGGCGTACCTGAATACAAAATTTCTGTTTTTAGGTACACCTAAATAATAATAAAATTAGATTTTTTACCGGTGCGGAGCAATTTTCGGTCACCCACCGACAAATATTTCGAGCAAGTGGATATCATCTTCATCTCGTATTTACAATGTATGCATAGAAAATTATTTATTTCATTGCATTGGACAAACACATATGCATGCTTTGTTTATTTTTCAACTTGAAGCTGATATATGCAATATGCAATAAGTGCGCAAGGACCAGTAGTAACTTTAAACGCTTATAGCTCCCAAAATACTGAACCGATTTTAATAAAATATAATTTGTGCACATTTGTGAACAAATATCTTCAAAATCATGTAAGCTTTAACAAAATAGGCTGTATAATATGAGAGTAAAAGGTATTTAAAAAAACCAGTTATCTATTATTTATATAGATAATATCAACGAAAAGGTTTTATAATGTTGTTGTAAAAGAAGTTTAATGGGGCAATATATTTTTTTGGTTTGTTTTTTACTTTATTTTATTTTAAACATCTTTTATTATATTAACTCTTGAAATTGCTTGAAATTTGTAAAATTTAATATTAAAATTTATTACGTGCTGTTTGGGAATTTTTGGAAAGTTTCAATCTCCACTCTCAAAAATAATTAATATTTTATGTCAAAAATAAAGGTGTTTAATAAAAATTATTGCAAATTAATACTTTAATGTTTCATTTACCTAATCATTTACACTTTAGGTATTTTTAAAGTTGATATTTAAGAAGTATTTTTTTCAGAATTCGGTGCATACGAATATCAAAATTAAGCGAATTAATTGCGAATACATTTTCGCAATTATTTATTACATGAGCTGGCGTGGATGTGGCTCAAAGTATTTCGGGGCTTTTGGAAAAAAATTTATATACGAAAACAAACACTTTTAAAGCAACACAAACGAAATAATTGATATTTTCATTTTTTTAGAAGTAACTAGTACTTTCTTTTTATATTATATCGTTCCTTTATTGCAGCGAAGTCATATCTAAAAAAAAACGTAATTTTTGAGTTAAAATTGCAGATGTATTCGTCGTATCGCTGTTCATTTTGTGTAAAAAATGTATTCAAATATCTTGTTTACTCAATATATATTTATTTTTCCATTAAAGTAAAAACTTTGAATTTGTTTTCTGAAAAACGAATTTTTTGAGTTATTACTACGTTGCAATAAAGGAGCGATATATTATTTCAATATCCGCAACTTGCTTTACGCTTTATAACGTTTGGAAACATTGCAAACTTATTTTCGTGGCTCGAATGTGGGAGAAATTTGACAGGCGCGCGATGGTCACATGGTTGAAATCGTGTTACATTGGTAATAGAAATATTTATTGTTTCTAATAAAGCCATAATATAGGTTGTTTTCTAAGACCAGTAGAACTTTAAATTAAAATGAAACACAGATAAATTGTTCTAATTGCCGTGAATTTGGCTGAATCCAAAAGAAAGAAGCACTTTTGCATCAAAAGAAGTTAAGTTTAATTCATTTTATTTAATTGTGAAACATATAATTGTATTAAAATCAAACTGTATGCATGTATGACAACTTTTTTCAATATGTTTCTGATCAGAAAAACTAATTTTTGGCGCACACGTGAGATTGGCCGAATATATTCAGGTTTTTTTGTCTTTCTATACTTTGATATATTCTTTCATGATAAAATATAAGAAATATCATTTGATAGATCTCTTCATTTAAATTTTTTATTAATTTTATCTGACTCCATTGATTTAAGGTGGCCTGATTACTTGGCATAACTACCAATAAAACGCAGTCATATAGACTATCTTAACCCACAATATGCCTCTGTATTAACAAACTAATATTGGTGGCAATTCTTGTTTTTTCTTCTTGAATTTAAAATTTGTTTTTGAAAAATTTTTTATCGTACTTAAGATTTCACATAGCCGTGATCGTCTAGTGGTTAGGACCCTACGTTGTGGCCGTAGTAACCCAGGTTCGAATCCTGGTCACGGCAATGCTTCCAACGGAACATTGTCACGGGTGAAATTGTATTTTGGAACGTGCATTTTTGGAGTCTAAATAGTTTGATTAACAAAAAAACTAGTTTCAAAAATGCATTATTTGTTTTAAATTCGTTAATAACAGAAGCTGTGGTATTAATCGCAGTATTCAGCTTTAAGAGTTTCCCTCGCGTTACTTATCATGAAAAATTTCATTTAAATGCACTTCTCAAAATACAATTTCACCCGTGACAATGTTCCAATGGAAACACTGCCGTGACCAGGATTCGAACCTGGGTTACTACGGCCACAACGTAGGGTCCTAACCACTAGACGATCACGGCTATGCGAAATCTTATGTTCAATAAAAATTATTTTAAAATAAATTTTAAACTAAAGAAGAAAACAAGAAATGCATTATAAGTTTGTTAATACCAAAGTGAAAGGTTTTGTTCAGGCAATTAAACAACTTAAAATATATGTGTGTATGTATGTGTGTATGTATGTATTTGTTTATTGAAATGAATTTCCAAAACAACTTTATATAGCATTACGTATATTAAGACTTTTATTTCGTAACACGCAAAGCTAAGCGTTAACAAATTTTTATTGAGTATTTTTAATATTTTATTTTTTTTACTATGTGTAACATTAACCAACGCTATGAGTTTTGTTTTGCAATATAAAAGAGTTACTATACATGGTGTTATTTAAAGCAATTTTCGAAATTCATTTTAACAAACAAAAAGATTTAAGTTGATTATTTGCCTGTACAAAACCTTTCACTTTAGTATTAACAAACTTATAAAAATTGCAATTCTTATTTTTTTCTCTTCAGTTTAAAATTTTCCAGTGGGAAAACTGATCATTGATTACATACGTAATGGAAGATGTAATGTATTATTTTCCAAAGCAAAATAATGCAATCCTTTGGAATCGAGAAGGTAATTTGATCACACACAAAGATTACACATTGCTTACCACGTATATTACCACTTCTTACGAATAAGGAATGTATTGTTTTTGCTTGTTCATTGTGAATTCATTACTTTCCTAGGACATGTTCTGTCTTAACAATAATTAATTCTAGAATGAAAAATTATACATGCTGTACATTACTCTCTCGTTTACTCATTCATTACCTTTTCCCTCTGGCTTATTTTAAATAATTTTATTATACATAAGATTTCACATAGCCGTGATCGTCTAGTGGTTAGGACCCTACGTTGTGGCCGTAGTAACCCAGGTTCGAATCCTGGTCACGGCAATGTTTCCATCGGAACATTGTCACGGGTGAAATTGTATTTTGAGAAGTGCATGTGTGTGTAATTTAACTACTTTTATCATCAAGAAAATAACTTTCAGAAGAACATAGTTTAAATTTGTTGGGATGGATTCCCAACATCATTTTTTTTGAAAACTGCTAAAATTGATAACAAAAAAGAAAACAATTAATAAAATAACAACAATTGGAATGAAACTATTAATATTTAACTTTAATCTTACGTATTTTATCATCTAATAAAATTTTCACTTAAATTTCAATGATATAATTTAACGCGAAATGACAAAATACGACATGAATGAAACAAATAACTTAGAAATAATTGCAAATAAAATATCACAGAATAAAGTTTTTCTTAAAATAGCCAGCTTTTGTCAATTACTTGAAATAAATTTATGTAAATTTATCTAAACATTTTTGTTTAATTTTTTTTAATTGCTTTTTTTGAAAGCATTTTTACGAATATTTTAATGAAAGGTGAATAAAATTTTTAAATGGGAAATTTGCCATTCAATCCAAACGTTAATACATCTCAGTAACCGCTTGATAATGCGATAAGTTTTACAGAAGGCAGGAAAATTGTTATATATTAAGTAGAAGGATTGAATTTGTTAATTCAAATAAATATTTTAAATAATTTTTTTTACGAATAAATGCAGAAAAGTTTGGCTTTTCGCAAACTTTTTAAAAATTGCATAAGTTTTAATTCTTTTTAATAGATAACATAAGTTTTATATTATAGTTGTATATCCACTCGATTGATTTTTGTTCGATTAATCGAGTAAAGTTTTTCCTTTAGTTAATTTCGATTAACGAATAACTCGAACAATCGATGTCAATTATTCGACAGAAATGAATTTTTTAGTAAATTCGTCTTTTTTCAATAGAAAAATATTTTTTTTCATTTCTAACTGATTAAATCCTTTAAAACTATATAACATGTTATTACATTCTGTATTTATCTTCATTACACATTCCTTTGAATACACTATAGTCCCTTCTTAGATGTGCATGTGGGACAAATGATGTAAATGATGATAAACGTCAAATTCGATACGTTACAAATGCCAAATACTAAACTCGCAAATTTTTTATATTAAGTTTGATGTTTATCACTCAAAACTTATCAGTTTTATACCTAATTGATATCCGTTTAACTTATATTTAAAACGAAATATATATACATGTATGTATATATAATTTTAATTTGTTTTTATTTTTTTTATATGAAATTTTTTAAAGAAAAAATCTAGCACAAGCTGTATTAGAATAATAGATGATTTCATAATTTAGATAAGAAAAATAAAATATCAGAAAAACTAGAAAATCTTTTTAATCCAATTCTATTGCTATCGCCAACATCTACTTTAACTGACATGGTGTTTTCAACGACAAGTTTTATTAAAACAAAACAAAAAAATTGTTTAACCCTGCAGTCACACCTTCAAAATTTTTTCCAATTCTCATTCAAGATTTTTACACATACAGCATGTCAAAATTCACAAAAATTTAAAGCTGCACTCAAATTTAAAGCAAATTTTTTAGCAAGATGCCATCAAGAAAACAACTTAAAATATTTTTTTCCCTACAATTATTAAAGGAAATAAACAAAATCATAGAAACAGAAGAAAAAAACAAACAACAGAATTTTTTTTTTAAATATTTGACTGTAATTTGAAACACTTTATGTAATGAAAATTTGTAAGCAAATTCTCGTCAAATTTTAAAAGTCTGAGTGTTCTGGTAAGAAAAGTGAGAGAGAATTTAAAATTTGAATGAAAATTTGATCGTGTGACTACCAAGTAATAAGCAAACATCTGGGCTGTATACTATTTTTAAAATAATATTTTAAGAAATGCGATTCAAACCTCGTCAACAGTGCAATGTTTCTTTAAACATAGTTTTTGATATTATATTAACTTTTAAAAGTTTTAGAACTTTATGTGTAGTACAAATGAATTGTTATTTTATTGTTTATTTTTAAATAGGTTTTTGTTTTATTTATTTATTTTTTTATTTATTAATATAATAAAAGTATAATATTTCTTCCATTGGATACAATTATTTGATTTTATTTTAATTATTCGTGTTATTCGAATAATTTAAGACCTTTACTCGAGTAATTTTAAAACAAAATCAAAAGGTCAAATATATGTACATATGTAAATATTTATCTGCACTTTCCTTTTGAGGCCATCAAGCTGAAATTCCGTAAGTTTTTTACACATAGTGGGAACTTGCTATGAGCATTCCACTTTATGTTGTTGGTAGATTAAAAGCTCTGGTCCTGGCAATTTGGAAATTCGACCTGACTGAAAAAAATTTTAATCGAGAATATGGCTGATCATTACCTAAGAACGCTTACACGCACATTTCTAGCTAGAACCAAATAAAATATCTTTTGGTGTGCTTTTAAGGTAAATAAGTTGACTCGCAAACATGGTTGCTCCAACTTCCCTCGTATCTCAGTCTCAACGTCAATCAAGTTTAAATTAAATTTAAATTCAATATATTTATTTCGAAATTACGTTCTAGAATTACAAAAACTTTATCTTTTTTCGTTGACGATAAAAAAAACGGCACTACATCTTGGTAGTCGTATGTTTTTTAGTGACATCGCGGCCACTTATATGATAATTTCGTCGACGGTTGTATGGAACCGTTGTCACTATGTCTTCCATGACTTAATACTTATTATCTTTTACCCATAGTTATAGATGTCTTAAAGCCATTGCCAACTGGAAAATTTTTTCCAATACATTTACAATTCACTATTTTCCTATAATCAAGCGCAGAAATGTAGAATCTTCACAAAAGTAGATAATTGTAACGAAAGCCCTAATAAAAAAAAGTCGATTGCCCAAAGCAAAGGTAGGACATTTTGGGATACAGGCCCCAACA
This sequence comes from Gymnocheta viridis, assembly GCA_956483585.1. Classification (NCBI taxonomy): domain Eukaryota; kingdom Metazoa; phylum Arthropoda; class Insecta; order Diptera; family Tachinidae; genus Gymnocheta; species Gymnocheta viridis. The sequence goes on along the minus strand of OY101440.1, from coordinate 24,546,540 downwards.
TACGTTAGTTCAACTACAACACCTAATAATGAAAATTAATCAAAAATCATATGCATAATCGGATTGAAAATGAATTAATAAATTGGGCAATATTACGCAGTTTTCTGTTTTGCAGGGAAATACATATACGTAAATACTTATTTAAATCGCTTCAAATACGTTTTTATATGTTCATTTTATTTTTTTTTTTTTCTTGTAGATTTATTGTCATTTTTTCATTTTACTAAAATTTATCTACTCTGACATTTGAAGTCTTAATTGCATTTAAAAAGATATTAAGATAACGTATTAATAATGTTGAATTTAAAGTGTTTCCGTATAATTTCACGTAGCCGTGATCGTCTAGTGGTTAGGACCCTACGTTGTGGCCGTAGTAACCCAGGTTCGAATCCTGGTCACGGCAATGTTTCTCCAGGGAACATTGTCACGGTTGAAATTCCATTTTAAAAAGTGCAGTGTTACTTAACTGGTTTTGTGACCAAAAAACAAAACAAAACAAGTTATTTTATATATGAAGTCCGTTAATAACAGAAACTGAGGCAATACTTTTCAAAATGGAGATTTAAGCGTTTGTAGTACGACACTTATCGTGACAAATTTATTTGTTATACTTTTTCAACATATACAAAGTTCAAAACCTTGTCTGGAACCGAACTAGTTACTTTTTTTAACAAAAAAAAAACATCAACAAACAAATATTAGATGCACATAGCCGTGTTCGTCTAGTGGTTAGGAGCCTACCTTGTGGCCGTGTAGCCCAGGTTCGAATCCTGGTCATTCAATAATTTCTCAAAGAAACATTGTCTAGGGTGAGATTTTGCTAAAAGATGCTGCTCATATGTATTGAAATTAATTGTTGTAACACAGTATTTCTAACAATCCCAATATTTTTCACAACGTTTTAAGCGCATGGAAAAAGTATGTTGTGTTGTTCATATCATCCCACAATGTCATATAATCTAAAAAAAACCCTTTGCTAAATACACCTAAATTAAAACGGTAACATAATATTTAAAAATGCATTCTCATTTTCGATTTCCCATTATATTTTAACAGCTAAAACAAGATGTCAAATAATATTTGGTTGTTGTATAAGATTGTAAGAGTTGCACAAAAAGGCTTGGAAAAAATAACCCACTTACTACGGCGAAATAGCATCAATTCACCTCTAACCCCAATAATACCCAAAACCAATGAATGTTGTCGTTATAGAAAAATCCTTTTATTTTAACATTTCATATGGTATAATCTTTAGTGCGAATTGTAATTTAATTTTTTTCCTTAAAAATCTCCTACAATTAAAGCGGCTCCCGATAGCAGCACTGTATCAGCGGTCTCTGTGGTGGCCACCTCTAACTCACATAACAATTTTTCTCTTTTCGCATTTGTATACACGGGCAAATAAGTTGATGATATGGGAGCTAAGCTATTTTTTGCTATAGTTTTTAAATCATTCAATCGGCCATCTTTTTCCTTGAAGGTTATGATAAATTCTGGAGATTTGTCTTCTTTCTCAAGGATATTATTAGAGTTGATTATTAATTTCCCACGGCTGAAAACCGCACCATTTACCTGTGGTAAAATAACAAAAATAGAAATGAACGAAGTGTAGACACAAACCAAAATATGTACCTAGAAACTTAGTTGTAATCAAGGATGGAAAACTATACCGAAAATAAAGATAACTATAAAAATATAAATATGGGATTCAAATGGTAGTCATAAAATTGTATGTTTTAAAATAATAAAACGAAAAATTATGACGAGGAAGAACTGTTTGAATCATCCCCCAATAATGTCAACTCCCAAAAATTAGAAAACCGATTATATAACATAAAATTTAAGGTGCCGATATTTTAAAAACTGCTGATATCGAATTCGGTAGCCAACATTGATTATAATAAATTGATAAAGTAAGCACAGTGAGTGATTTTTTCGTTTATAATATTGTCATTTTTTATCAAAAAATTTTTTCCTGAACCTATTTATTAGTTCTCTACAGGTGTATTTGTTATATATTATATCAATGCCAAAATCCATTTATTGAACGTATTATTTTTTTCCTTTTGTTTATATAAATTCAAATAAATAACACTTTATCACATTACACTTCGGGACGATGGAAAATTTATTTTCAAGTGATCTAGTGCAGTGTTGCCAGAAATCCATAACTTAACATGAATAATGTTTTAACTATTACCGTCCAAAAATGTCAAAAAGCTAAAAGATGGCTTAAAACTAACTACAAAATGCCTTAACAATATTCAATAGAAAAACTAAACGAGTATAAAAAGTAATTCACACAAGAAATTAGAGAAAATTCATTATCCGCAGAGTGTGAACTAGAAGTAAATGTGAGAGAAAATATTTTTTGGTAGGTCTATTCGAGCTTCCAAATACATATCCAAGAAAAAAAATCATAAAATTTTATTTTCATTCTAAACAGAGTTTTATTTTTGGCCCCAAATGATAATAAAAACAGCAATATTTACCCGCCTTCTTCATGAGGGTCCAAATGAGATGTTAAGAAAAGATACTAATAGAGTTCGCAGGCAATCTGCCTTACGCGTAAAAAATTTGCTTTTATTAATACGTGTTGTGTTATTTGCTGTAATCGCAACTATGCAAATTATGACAAAAATTCAGTATCCTCGTTTAAAAGTATAGCTTTTTATTGTGTAAACATAGTATATGCAAAAAAATAAACAAACAAAATTAATGAATTTTTAGATAAGTAATAATATTCTTTGGTGTAGCATAAATATATATGACACTGATTGTAAGTCAAACGAACAATAAAAAACGAGTTTTCTGCACACTAGTACTTCCGTATTTGTGCAAGTGCATTTCGTGTTTAGTATGCTTGCTACGCATAAACTTGCTGTAGAATTCTTGTAAATTATTTAACGTTATTAGTTAAGAAAATAACATACATATGTTCACAAAACATATATTTTGTACATTATTTGTGTATTCATACACTAACTCAAGGGCTAATAAAAAATACAACTCTGTTAAATAAACCCTCCTTTCGTTTCTCTATTACAATTTTCAAAGCAGACATAATCTCTTACATTAAATGTCAAATTTTGTACCGTGATGTCAGTCAAAAACAAAAGTTTTATGGAAAAGCAGACAAAATAATAAATTTTTTATTAAAACAGTAACAAAACAAAAATAACTATAAGAAATAATAATATAAAAATAATCGAAAGAAGGTGGTTGAACATTTTATGGCTAAAATGGGAAAGGTATGTGCTAAAAATGGAAAATAATGTGAAAAATGCATATCAACTCAAGCATTTTCCATGGATGAGAAAAAATATGAAACAGACTACAATTAATGGAGATAAATTAAAAGACGAATTAAACTAATCAACTTGTTTTCCAACTATTACCTGCAATGGCTTCAGCTTTAACATCACTTGGTTTGAATTGCTACTTGGGTAGGCTCTTTCGGAGGTTAAAGTGTGGGACTGCAATGTCAGGTTCTTGCAGGAAATTTCTTGTTTTTGAGAGTTAATAAGTTTCAAAGCCGATATAAGAGTTTGACAATTGTATATTGTGGTTAAATCAATTTCCTCAGTGAATTCCAAAAATTGCATAGTACGATATCGTGTCTCTGTGCTGGAAGCTCTATGCATAAAAGCTTTGATATAGTCCAATGCTGTTGTAGGACCACACCACAATCTTTGCCATTTAAGGGGAACCTTAAGGAATATTTTATTTTTTATGATGCATATTAAAGCCTTTTCTTAAAACTTACATGATTACAGGCCAGGGTATTTAACAAATCTATGTCTGCTGGACTCTGGGCATTATTATGTTGCTCTTTAAGGCTGCCGTATGCTTGAGTTAAGGTACTGTGTATCATATGATAACCTTCACCGGCTAACTTTAATTCTGTATGTATAAAAACTAGCCATGGTTTCGATGTTTTTCTTTCCTTAGTTAGTTCTTGTGCTGCTACGTTAATAGAACAGTTCTGCAGATGAAAAAAAGAAATTATATGATAAATATACATATGTAGGTATGTATGTATTTTAAAAACCAATTGAAGTGGTGTTACTGTAGCAGCATGATGCTAAATTTGAGATGTAAAATAGAGAAAAATTGAGCTGCCTTGAAGCATTTTCTTTTTCTAAGAAAATTATACAGTTTTTGCCCTTTTCAATCAAAGTTTGCAATATGATTTTTTAAAATAATTTTTTTTCTTAAAAAGGAAGTTTAAAATGTGATATGTACTGTTAACAGGTCTATTTTCATAATAATAATAATAAAGTAATTAGATTTGTTTATGGTCTCATACTAAGGGCTCACGTATCTCACCACTTAAATGATTTTCTAAATCTTACATTTGAGAATTATTTGAAATTTCGCCTACTTATTTATCTTTATAAAATTATCAACTCTCAAAGTCCTTTAAGTATTGTGCAGATGATATCCTTCTCCAGATCCCTCAGAAATCAGCAAATATTGATTTATCGTATCTGCTACTCTGTTTATGAGCACTCTTTCGTTGTAAGAGCGGCTCGTTTATGGAACTCATTGCCAAGAGTGTTACGATCATTTGCCCTGCCTCTGGCTGGAGTCAAGAGGTTACTTCAAATTTTTTTTTAATAATTTATCTACCTGAGTAGCTAATTATTGGGTTTCACATTAATCTTTTATTGAATTCCTAAAGTTATTGACTTTTAATACGTGGGAGTTCTTAGGATGTTAAAATATCCAAAAAATAATATAATTGTGATACTTGAATAGATATGTACTCGTATGTATGTAATGTCTTTATAACCATATAGAAAAATGAGAAACAAGAGTGTGGTGTTTTAATATTGTTGATGATCTGTATATCTTGAAAGAAACATATATTTTCTCCGGCTATAGTTTCCTCTATGGTTTCGGGTAGTTTATTTATTGTGAATACACTGACATATTCACTACCTAAAAACCAAGAAAAAATTAAATATCCTGTAAATGTTTAAGAAAAAAAAAGAAATTAACTGCCAGGCCCACGATGTCACACATATTCTTTCTTTCGCACAATTACATTTAAAACTAAAACAAATTCTAAAATATTGTTTTTGTCTTAAATGTAATTGTACAAAAGAACGAATACATGTGACATCGTGGGCCTGCCAGTAAAAGATATTTTTTCAAATCAAAAAAACGCTTACTCTTTTATGAAAATTAAATTTTGGTGTGATTCAAAATAGATGATCACATATATTATGGTTAACAAACATTTTACATTTAAAAATTAAGCTTATGCGAACTGGAAGTTAGGTAAATTTTAAATAAAACGACCATAACTGAACTTTTTGTTAACAGGGCTGAATAGTGAAAAAGTTTTGTTGAAATTTTGCGTAAGTTAATTAGCCTAGATTTACATTGGGCAACTTTTTCTGTGGGAGAGTGAAGAAATATAATTATATATGTATGAAAATACCTTTTGTAATCCTTTCTCTAACTCCCACTTTCTCACTAAATACAATTAATAAAAATGCAATCCCTCTTATGCTAAGTTAGGTTGAGAAAAATAGGGTTAGTGGTTGCTCCATTGTGAATTAATTCAAGTTCTAATTAATCTCATTAATACTATAACTTTAAGTTTGCACTTTGAAACAGCATTACGACTAGTTCTAAGCCATGTAAAGCATTGTGGCCACACGCATTTATATATAATGTTCTCAATACTTTTATTCTTACCTGCGCTAATTTTCTCCACAAAGCCAATATAGGTTTAATTTGCTTTTCCATGTTTTGTTGATTGAATTCATCGCTTGCTGAACCAAAATAGGATATCCTTAGTTCTCTTAAAATATCCAGGCCATATTCGATTTCTCTGCTTTCATTCGACTGTTTGGAAAGTTTGAATACCTCCGGTTCGTCTTGATCTGGTAACTTCGACAAGGCATTCAAATAATCTGACCATTGTGTAGTAGTGGTTATTGGAACTCTACCTTCTAAGGGTGTCCATCTTGAACTTAAAGATTCATTATTGAAAAATTCTTGCAAATATGTTTGTAAAACACGCAAATCTCTTGAATTATTAATACGACCACCAAAAACCACATTTTCATTTATCTTTTGCATAATTTGCCAATCAATGCGTCCTCCTAACATGGCAGCATCTAACCATTTCAATAATTGCAAGGCAGCTTTGAGGTCTGCATCACCAAATTCGTATTTTTGTGACCAACCTTGTGGTATAAAACGTCTGCGCTCTTGTATCACAGATATAGCTATAAATAGTACTACTCTTATCTTCATTAGCTTGGACTCCTTAAGTATAATACGATCGTGTTCCATTGCTGCATAATTTTGTAACATTCTTTTGGCCTTTTGTTTAATCCCAGTCGGATATTCGTATAGAACTTTAACAAATTTATACATTACAGCTTCACTAAAGCCTTGAGTGGACTCACAAATTAACCATAAACGAAAATCTGCATGTTTTTTCATTACACTAAATTCTCTTTCTAGCTCAATCAACCAGTAGGGCACCAAATGTATGTTTTTAACGCATATCCATTTACCTAATTCAGCCGAGAGTTTAATAGCTTCAATAGTTTTTTTCTCCATGCCTTTCCCTATCGAAATTTCTTGATATTTATCATTTCCTTTTATGCGTACAGCTACACTTAATATCTCTGAAGCAGGATCATTTTCAGTTTGGGTGATCATAAGTACTGGTTTTTCAGCTGAACTCTCGTCTACCAATTGTTCAATAGAAGGCTGTTGTATGGAATCAAGGTTTATGCTCAACATTTCTTGTGAGGTTAATTTCATATAATATGTAACGAGATCTGGTCTTATTATTACGGCCAATAAAAGCTGTTCGAACTTGCTAAGGTTAGTAACTGCAAACAAATGTTATAAAATATTACCTTAGGAAATTGATTTCATAATTTCTTACCTGGTATATCTGAAGATTTACCCTCTTTAAAACTGCTCCATATATTGGAATTATGTATTTGCAACTTATCCTCCATATCTGGTTTTTGATTAAGTAAAATTTGTAATTTTAAGGCTGATTCTTTACCAAATGTTTCTGCCAATTGTGTCTTACTAAAACCGGCACTGCTTATGAAACTGCCTTCAACACCAGACATAAAATTTGTCACAAATAATTCCCATTCAGCATCATTAATACGTTCTTTATAGGCTGCACGGCAAATATACAAAGCTAATGATAAGTGTCGATCTTTTGGTATAGATCTGGCCAAATACTGGAAAGTATCTCTAACTAATTGACCATAAAATTTCTGTTCTATTCGTGCCGACGAATTAGTACCACCAATATCATGTAGCTCTAAAGCATTTAGAAACAGCTTTATAAACACCAAAGAAGACAATTCATAGCATGACATAAGATTTACATAGAACAATGAAGCCTTTGAGCACAGTTCTTTCAATGATGTATAATCGGCCAATAACGTACCCTTGATTTGAGAGCTTTCTTTCAGTGATTTGTCTATAAAAGTACTGCTTTCTTTGACTTCATTTAAAGTTTTCAATAGCTTTTCATTTTTTAATATGTCTCCCTGAGCCAAGGATAGCTCTTCCAAGAGCTTATCCTCTAGCTCTATGCGTTGTTTTAGTAAAACTCCTTCATTTTTTAAGAGATTCACACGTTTTTGTTCCAATTCTGCATTTTTTATTACAATAGCTTTGGACATTAATTGATCAGTTAAGCCTACTGCTGTAATAGTGAAAGGTATGCAGCTGATAAAAGCTAATGTTTCAGTTTCTATACTCAGTGTCGGCGTTTTCGTCACCAAGACCAGCTGAAAATTGTCATGTAAATCCACCATTTTCGTGCCAACTTCGATTTGTTTCTTATTAAATTTCATATAAACTTTATTAGTGATCAACTGCATCAATGGTGGCCTCAACTCCTGGCAATCTTCTACTATAAATATTTTGCCAAATCTTACTGCCAATTCTAGGGAATAAGAAAGTTTTTGATTATTTTGTGAAATTATTTCAAGAGGACGCTCCTTCGAATGTAAATATTCTCTTAGCCAATTTAAAGCTGTTTCTGTAGGATCTAATAATAAAGGAATAGGATAGCAGCCGAAAGGCAATTCTAGCATTTGCCTAACAACAGCTGCATTTTCTACGATTTGTGCATCTCTGGCTAAACCCATGCTTTCCCAAATAATTTGTTCTTGTTCGCTTAGCAAATTTTTTTTTATATCAAAAGATTCTTTGAGCTGCAATTCTGTAGTAAGTTTATCAAAGGAAAAACTGCAAGAACCAAGAAATTATTATAAAAAAGTATTTTAAAATGTTTTATTTGATTATTTTTTTTAAACAACCTTCTCTCCCTAAGGGACATGTGGGAGTAGTAATTTAAGGTCAGAGCTATTAGCAATGACTTGGTGTCTAATGTTTTGTAATTCGCTTTAAAGTCCTCCAATTGCAGGCTCCAAGTTTGATATTCGGAATTCAATTGTTGTACCAAAACTTCAGCGGCTGTTAAGGTGTTACGTGCCTCCTCCAGTTTTAATTCCAATACAGCGGCTTCTTGCGTATATGAATTTAACTTAGCCGATAACTCTTTAACTCTATTGTCAACATCATCTAAGCCAGTCATTAGAGATTGCATTTCATTTTCAGCCACGTTTAAGTTCTTTTGCAATTCCTTTTGCTCTCTTTCTAATGGCTTAATGCTTTGTATTACTTTGGAATATCTGACGCTTGCCTTTACCCAAGCCGCTAATGGCGCGGCCGCCACTGAGGCTCTTTTGGCATTTTTAATTTCAAAAGAATCCTTTTTGTTAGCCAATAGCTTTTCCACAGCAGCACAATTTTCCGGACTTATACGAGCTGGATCTAGAGATCTTATATCTTCTTTTACTCCTCTTTTGGCCAAAAAAGTTTTCATACTATTCCATGATGTATCTCTTATCCCCATTAAACGTAAAACACCCTCTAGAATATCACGTATAGTCTCAGGTGGAGCTCGTAGGGATCTTATTTCAGACAAAGCTTCCGATTTTATTTGACCTACTGCTGCTGAAGCTTCTGCCAATATGGGTTCTACTTCCGCTAACTCTTCTTGTATTTCTGTTTGCCTTTCTTTGAGCTTCTCACTGCTTGATTGTGTCTGTTTTTTCAACTCTAACATACTGGACTTTTGTTCATTGGCATTTCTCATAGTTGAGGAAATCATTTCCAAAGCTTCATTGGCCAATTTACGTTTTTCTGCTAACGCCTCTTCTTGTTTGGAAGCATTCGATTTCAAAGTATCTACAACAGCATGAGCTGAGGCTAACTTGTCGACACCGTGCTGTGGAAGAAGTCAAAATTAACATTAAGCATTAATAGTATTTATAAATGAATTATTGTATTCTACAATTCTACTACTAAGTTACAGTTCTAGCACGATTTCGTCACTTTTACATGAGGAGGTAAATTGGCATAATTAAGATGTTCAGTGACTGGTCCCAGCTCTAACCTTAACTTGCTTAACTCCATAGCACGCTATAATATAAGTATTATGTAAATTAACAAAAATGCGTCCCCTATTTAATTGATCCATATTCACCCATACAATTTTTGATGGCTCTTGACAGAGAGAAATGATTTTGTTCGGACAACTCTCAACTTGAATTGGTTTAAATTTAATTTTTGTCCGGACAAAATTGATCCTAGTTTCCACATTATAGTATTTCGAAGGCGATTTAGAAGTACATAATTCCTTTATTTTTTAGATTTTTTTCTATAAACAGAATCCGTGGTCTTTTATAATTTTATTTATTTATTTATTTATTTTATTTATTTATTAAAAAAGCGGCTACCACATACAACAAGAAATTAATCTTTTAAATTACAGTATGTGATCTTATAATGATATAATAGATTTGCTATACATACATAGTTATACTTAAATAGAACTTCAATATTAAAAACTATAATATATACATATATAAGTAAGGGCGAAAAAATAGAAAGAAAATATAAAATGCGCATACATAAAATTTCAAAACAACATCGAATAATATAAATACAGTTAAAAACTTGCGAACAGTTTGTTTTTAAATTGAATAACATTGCCTGTATTTTGCAAAGTGTTGGGTAGAGAGTTCCACAATCGTATAGTATTTGTAAAGAACTGCCACTCTGAAATCAATGTTCGATATCTAAATTGTATAATGTGTTTTCCTCTGTTAGATCGTGCGAATTGAAGGCGGTCGAATAAATAAATTGGTTCTTGGGTGTAAATAATTTTGTGTAGAAGTATTAACGATTTAATCTTAAGCAAGTCCAGGAGATCAACTCCGTATAAAGATTTAGAATGCTGAGAAGTTCCATCATATCTTTTTATACCGTAGACATATCGCAGAATCGCGTTATATGCTACTACTAATCTGCGCTTACTATATGAATCGCAAAACGCAAAAATTTCACAGCCATATAACAGCTTTGGCATTAAGAAAGTTTTTGCAAGAAGCACTCGTATATTTAGTGGTGTAAGATTTTGTGAAGAGTATAGCGTTCTAAGCATTGAAAAAATTATTCCAGAAACCGAGTTTATATGAGTATTCCATTGGAGTGATTGGAGTGATTTATTAATTAATTAAAATATTAATTTTTATTCACAATTTGTCAAAGATTTTTATTTTTCATTTATATATTTCATATAGTAGCCTTTTTTCAAATGAGTGAAACGTTTTGCAGAAAACTCTCAGTCAACAACATTTTGTCCGGACAGAAATTTTGTCCGAAACAAATGGGTGAATCCACCTTTGAATTTCCCAAAGTCTTCTTTACAAAAACCTTAAATAGAAGAGAAAAATACGTTTTCAATCAACACCATAACGTTAAATTCGCTCCATCCTATACAAACTAAGCTAACCCCGAGTTAATATCGAATTTTCTTATAAATGTGTACGAATTAGATATGAAAACGTAGGTAATGGCCACACTTGAATACAAATTTCTAAAATACAATTTTAAATTTAACAGAAAAATTCAGTTTTATGTATAACGTATCAGTGAAAACCTAATCGCTGAATTGGAAAATTTGTTCAGGTTCCTCATAGAAACTGCATACTAAATATCTTTTTCTGCAACCTATCAACGTCTGCCCAGGGGCGCCAGCGACAATTAAATTTTAAATTTATAATCATAAGCATTAATTTATAGTCGAACTATAATAATAAATGCAATAAACATTTTTAGTCAGCTCGAGATCCATCGGAGAATGAATATTTTTTATGTTTAACGTGCATACGCTAATTTTCTTACCGTATTTAAACATAAAAATTAATAAAAAAGCAAGAAAAAGAAAAATGTTCATTGTGATAAGTAATCTGATTGATTCTGAACTCGAGCCCACTAAAAAAGTTCATTACATTTGTAATTGCTTTTACTATTTTTTCCACAAAATTTATTTTTTTACTTAGTTTTTTTTAATTTAAACATTTATTACCTGTAACTTTTCCAATCGTTTATTTATGTCCTCTGACAAATTACAATAGATGTAATAATACGATTTAATCAATTGATAAAATCTCAAAGAGACCTGTTGTTGTAGTAAATTATCTAAAATTTCCGAAAAATAAGAAGAAACAGGAACTTTTTCTTTAATTGACGATTGTGAAGAAAATTCACTTAAAACTTCCACATAAATTTTAGGCAACAAACTAAAAGTCTCTATGGAAGTGCCTCTCAGATATATTATATCCATATTTCTGTATAAAGCCGGATATTTAGTAAAATATTCGTTAATTTGACAATTCGTAGGATCCAAACAAATCACCAAATGAAGATTTTCCTGAGCTCCTGAAAAAAGTGTCATTTTTAAATTCCATATAGAAGCTTTAAATCAAACTAAATACTCATACTTTTCATAAAATATGATCCTATTGTGTCTTGATATCCTTCCAATTGTGCTGCATGTTTAAGTGAACTGGCAATGGACTCTAAATCATCGCCAAATAAATCTAATATTTCACTTTCCTCTAAAATAGCTTCAATGGGTTTCATTATTTCTGGCACATAAGAAAGCCAACAATGTTCTATAACCAAACAGGTGCATTGATTTTCTAAAGCCGCTATTTGCATTGTCTGCAATGTGACCAAAGAAATAAACCAGAACAAAAACAAAAAGAAAACAAAATGCTTCAATTGAATAAATTTTTGTTAGTTAAGCTTAAGGTTTCGAGAAGCTATGTACACATCTAGAGACTTTGTTCTCATATCTAACTGTGTTACCTAGCAAATATAATTTACCAATTTTAAATCATTGTAGAAATCTATTAGAGAATAATTGTAACCGCCCTGCAGCAGTTGGATTTTAGCCTGTTGCATTGTGGCTGCTGCATAAACACAATCCATTTGTCTTTCACCTGCCGCACCCACCAACAGTATGTGCGTATTATTGCGTGCCAATAACCGTGCAACTTTCGCTGTTTGTTCCAGCAATTCTTTTGTTACCGGACCATCAATGATAAAACTTTCCGATTCTGTTGTGTGAGAGAAAAAAGAAAATTAACAATTCATTGTTTGTTGGCATTTACTTAATACTGTTTGTGTTGGTTTTCATGGTTGCAATTTTTGTGTGGAACCTTCTTTTCTTTTCCATTCTATACTTACTGCAAATAGTAATTTGTTTTTGAACTTCCTCCAGCCATTCATCATGTTGTAAGGTTTGCAATTCGCCATTGTGTTTAGTTGTTGTTGGTACAAAATAAATTTTCTGAAAGATAAAATTTTATTTAAATGGAATTTATTTTCAAGCAATGAAAAAACGTTAAAAAGAAAATTTGGGAAAAATCTTGCAAATGTTTTTAATATAAAAAAAGTTTACATGTGAAATAGAAAGTTTACGTGAATACGTTTACTTTAACTCTCTTAAATAAACAAATAGTTTAAGACCAGACTTAACTTTAATTTTAGTTTGTTCATTTAATTCTCATTCCATGATAAATGGAATAATTTTTGTTATAAAAAAGTTTGTCAAAACTGTAATATTATTTTATTTTTATAACGAATATGAATATAAGGATTTTATTCTTATGCAAACGTCATAGCTTAAGCATTATCAGCTGGTCTTTATATTCTATTTAACGAATTCAATAAAAACTTCATCAAATATCATTAATGTTTAAGATTATTATTACGTCAACTTTATTACATTTAGGAAAATGACATGATCACGGTTTCCAATCGTAATTATTTTTCTCCACGAACATATTAATTGTTGTGTTATTAATGTTATAATAATAATAAAATTGTCCTAACAATAAAACAATTTGAAAAGTATTTTTATTATTTATTTTAGTAATACAATCACAAAATAAATTTTCAATTTAACACATATTTAGCCAGCGCGCTTGTAATATCTTTAATATTTATTGTCATCCTATTTATGGTTTAACAATAAAATTATAAAACTATAATTATGTAAATGGTGATTACCGTCGGGCTATTTAATGATGAGCAAATATTTTGTTTCCAAAAAGTAAATATGTAAATAAAACTCTTTTTAAAATAATTTTCATTCCAATCTACCCAACGTTTCGTTTATTTTTTTTACAAATTGCTTCAGGGGCATCTGTTTTAAAGATCTGTGATACTAGTATTAAGTTGACTATTGATTTTGTGTTGTGCTGTACCAATTTATTTGCTTATTATTTATATCTGTGACGTGAAGTCCAGATTTTTTACAATAAGAAATTGACAATACTTTAAATCGTAAGTGTTAACTGTTTGCTCTTTGATTATTAAATGAGATAACTTTCTTGTATTTGTGCAAGATTTCTAATAAAAAGGGACACTCCTGAAAAAATTTATTAAAAACAAACGAAACGTTGGGTGAATTAGAATGAACATGATTTTAATTTTTGTTTATTAATTTTTGGTAACAAAATATGAGGCCATTAAATAGCCCGAGGGTAATCCCCATTTATGTAATCAATAAAATAATCTATTTGTCAATTAAGTAAACTTTAATTATTATTAAATTCATTATTTTCAATTATTAGTTACAATAATAATAATCATGGTGATATAAAGAGGTGCCATTACTACGCCATAGGATACTTTTTTACTCTAGCATTGTTTGTCCAATCTTATGGTCAATTTTATTTATATTAGAAATGGACACCGCTCACGTTATTAGTGACAATCATGCGTGATCACGCGTGATTAATTTTTTTGTTTCAATCACATGAACGTGAGTAGAAAGAAATTGAGCGTAAGTGAGTTTTTTTGCTATATTGTTATTTTTTCGTATAATTTTTTAGTTAATATTTGTACGTAATTACCTGAATTGTTTTATGCTTAAGTTCAAATCTGACTTCACTCATTTCTTTATTAATTTTAGAAATATTTTTGATAAATTAAAATTAATCTTATTAATAAAGTGTTATTGGAATAATTTATTCGTCAGACTAGCAGAACGGATCAGTAATAATTATAATATTTTTTCAATTATTTGAAAGTTTATTTTTCGTGAATATTTCGTGAGCGTGTCTTTTCGTGATTGTGAGTAACTTTTTTTCCACTCACGTGAGAATTCATGAACGTGAGCCAAAAAATTTAAGGTCGTGCATAAGCGTGCATGAGTAAAAATTTTTTATCGTGAGCGTGTATGAGCGTCTCTCACAATTATATATACAAAATATCAAAGTTTTTGTTTGTTCAATTTGTTGTTTATGTTTTTATTAAAATTTTTATTAATATCTGTATGTTTGTTTTTAAAGTGCCACTATCTTCTATATGGCACCGCAATACTTTCAAAGTAATTCACACATCCTTGTCTTGCTCATTTGTAGAGCACAAAAAGGTCAATGGCTTACATTCCGATATCTGTTTTCAAATACAACACTAAACTTTCGGTGACCATTTTACTATATTTACCACTCTTTGTTCAATTCAATATCACCATATTCCTCAGACAATATTAGTTTCATGCAAGATATATTAAAAACAGGTATACTCGATAGTACAACAACAGCAACATTACAAAAACCACGCATTTTGATTTTGGAAAAATCGTCTACGGATGTCAAACAATTGCTTTATTTTTAATATTTTTAATATTTTTCTGTTTTTTTTTTTTTTAATTTTTAATAGTTTTCTTTTTAGGAAACACAATCCAGTTAAGTAAACACAAAACCAAAAATTATTTTAACAATTTTGTATTAAAAGCAAACAAATTTTGAGTTACAATTTACTGTCAAGAAAACATTTTTTGGTTTGTTTTTTTTTACAAATATTCTGCCGCAATTTAATTAAAATCAAATAATCAAAAATTGTTGTGAATAAAAGTAATAAGTTTAATAATGTTTTGTGTTGTATAGAGCAACCATTTGACAATGACATCTAGAAAAATAAAATTGCTTTAAAATTGCGTGCAGCCTACGTCACAGATATCAATTTAAATGAATTTTGATAAGCAGTACGTGTGAAAAACTTGAAAGAAATACTTGAGCGTGTGGCTGCAGGGTTAAACATTTTTATTTACTTAAATTTATTTTATTTCGTTTTACAATTCGTCACCTTTAATGGCTAAATACACAGAATGAGGACGCGGACATCTGATTAAGAGGATATTACATAGAAAGAATATTTACCATTGTCCCTTTTAAAATACAATCTTTGTATTATGAGAGAGGCGTTGCTAAAATGCAACTATTGCTAAAATATTTATTTGGTACAACAATTTGATAAAACTGAGTATCGTTGGAACCAATAAGTTAGAAATTTTAGCAATAACGATCGTATGCATAGTATCATATATTCAAATGTTTAAAGCAGAAATTAAATTATTTTGCCAGCCTTATTAACCAGGTATGAACACTGCTCAATACCATTTTTAATTTTAAGTGAGAAGTTGAAATATATGTATATGTACACATTTTGTATATTTCTTTTCTACCTAAAATTAAAATGGGTTGAAACAAAGTTGCAAATATGGAAATAGTACAGATACAGACTAGTCAACAAACATATGTTGCCTATTAATAGAATGAACACATAAAATCAACTTTTCAAATCGTGTGGTTTATGCAGTTACCGCACTAAAGGCCGAGGCACATCGAATCCGTCGTACGTTACACGTTGCTTTTTAAACTGACATTAAAGTAATGGCGGAGGAGGTTGACAAAATGAATACTTTGTTGACGGATATCAAATCAGCTTGATTGGATTAAAGTACACATTTTCAATGGAATTCGAGGATATTCTGTCGGTTTTATTTAATTTTATTTAATTAAATTTTGACACCACACAACATAAAAATCTAATTAAAATCAAAACAAACAAAATTATAGCTCTGTTAAACTACTCAACGTACGTTAAAAGTTGCCCAACTTGAGTATTTTGCGTTGACAGAGACGTACCGAATGGGACAAAGCAAGGCAGATCCACAACAGGTGGTCTCATCCGCCTTGAAAATTACAGCAGTTGTGTCAAAAACGGTTGAAAAATTTATGAGAGAATTAAACAAATTAAAAAATAAAAAATAAAAATATGTATGAATGTATGTCTTGGGAATATGTGGATATAAAAATGGCTAAGGAAAACTTGACATAGAAAGTGAATTCGCCTTGGGACAAAGTTCATAAGAAAACCTGTATTTAAACTTAGTTGTCAGTTGAAAAAAGCGACGTATAACGTACGATGGAATCTATGGCCCTCGGCCTTAACTCCCCAATTGCTTTTTATTTTGATAATGTAATCGAGGTCAACATTTATTAGCAGGTAATACAACCGCACAAATGTGGAACTATTCCCTTTTCCTACCAGTCATTGGGGAGTCTAACAATTCCCGATTCTCTGAGATATATAGAATTAGTCTGTTACTAAAACATCGAAGAGTTTTGAGTTGAGGTCATACCTGCCGGCCGATTTCTCTTTTGTCATCTGTCATAGTATGACCAGTATGAAATTATTAGTAGTATGTATTGAACACATACTTTTTTATTTCGAATTATTGATACCAACTATTTTTCATTGTGTAAAAAAAAATTACCACAAACTTAAAAATGGCCCCAAAAGTAGGAACACTTTTTCAAAATTAAGGAAAATGTCCTCAACGAATTATGTTGGAGTTTTCATTTTTCATTGGGGTATTTTTTTCTCAAGCAAGAAGCAATTAATAGTTCATTGAATTATAATTGTCCAATTCGCAACCCATGCTGTGCGTTGTATGTTGAATAAATGTTGGTAATTTCTACATAAACATCCTTCTAAATGTTTATATAGAAAATAACAACAGCATTTATGTATACAACATACAAGTCATACAATAACTTGTGAATTGGGCAAATTTATTTAATTAATAAAAAAATTATTAAAATAGTTCGACATAATCAATCACTTGATACGATCTACTTTTACTCTTAAAGCAAAATAATTCAATTAAATATTTATTATTCTCTAAAAATAAATAAATAAATAAAAGCATTGTACTACTTACATCTTTAATACCAATTTTACGTAATGAATGTCTTAATATTGTTTCAAATTTCTCGGCATCATCCTCGCAAGCTAAACGATCCTTAAACATGGATACCAATTCACAATACAAAGCCTTTATTATTTGTTTAGTTTGTAGCAGCCATTAAACGAAAATAACCCATCACCCATCAACATTAAAACGAAATATCAATAAACGGAGAGAAAAAATATAAGAATTTAATTAATTTTATTTTACAAATAAATATTTTTTGTATGTATTTCAACGGAAAATACTATAAAAAAAAATATAATGAAAACAAGCGGCAAGCAATCTCACCTCATTAAATGAATTTTCTGGATAATATTTGAGATTTTCCAATGTTTTCATTATAAGCTTCGGTGAGAATTGATAGTGAGCATTGCAAATAACAGCAGCCATAGTAGCATCTGTTCTACGGCCACTAGCACTGGCGCTGGCACTGGCACTGCCACTGCCACCTCGTCTTCGACTAATGCTAAAGGCAGCTTGAAGCTATTAAATATAATAATAAAAAAAAGGAAGAGAAAAAACATTTTAAAACTTTTCAGTTATATTCCTTCATTTGAGGAAGCGTACGTTGGAAAATTATTGCAGTTTCCATAGCACTATTACTAACCTTCACAAAGAATTCCATTAAACCTTCAGCTATAGATTGAACATTTTGTACACTCATACCCCTAAAATGAGCACTGTCATTGCTGTTGCCGCCACCTTGAAGATGTTGATAATGTTTGCCTAAAAGTAGCTGTTCTAGATGACGTTGTATAACAGCCAACATATCTTGTTGGGTGGGATAACCAACGTGCAGCAAGTGATTTATGGCCAAATAACGCGGTGCAATTTTCACCAAATTTGCATTAGCAGTCGCAGCTGCTGCCGTTTGCGTTATAGTCTGTGAAATAGAACCACATATTTGCAAACCACTTACATTTATCCATTCCAACTTGCTGCTGCTGTTGTTCATATTATTGCTTTTATTCCTGTTATTGTTATTGCTGTTGTTTGTATTGCCACCAGTCGTGCTACTATTCTTAACCGCATTTAGGCCAGAATTTGAGCTGTTATCGTTATAAAAGCCTTGTCGTTGCACAAGTTGCAATAATAATTCAACAATTTCACTGCAACCCCAAGCATCCAAATAACACAGATCCAAATTTTTCAAATACATTACCAAACGTGTCTGTTTCGCTTTGTATTCCCGTCCACGCACTCCACTAACAGTCACACAATTCTGTATATGAATGTATAAACAAACATAAAATACCACAAACATACATAAAATACATAGATAAAAAAGGACATTTAAAAGTGGTTAAAAGCTTTTTCCTACTATCCAAAATATATATTTTATTTACAAAGGAGACTTTTCGCTTAGCAGTTTTGAAAAATTAATTGTTGAACTAAAACCTCAAAGCAATAAACTTTAATTAATCTGTCTTTAATATTTATTTTTATAAAAACAAATGCGCTCGCTGACTAGGACATTAGTAAAAGGATTGTGAACAATTTTAAATTGAAAATTAGGTGGTGAAAACTAAAAACTAATTTGGGGTTTGTAACATATCCAAATAGTCGAAAACTATCTTAATACATGTAATCCAGCAATGCCCGTTCGTCTGTCACGCTATTTAAAGAACAATAGAATAGAGAAATAGCACAAATATTAATTGTGTTCAAAAAGAAGCGGAGGAAACGTAAATGTTTTATAATAATATATCGTGGGAATAGGTAAAGGTCATAGAGCTACACAGAATTTTCTTTAAGTCATACTACGATGGGGCATGCAACAGCATTCATGTTGAGTTATGATTTTCTGTCTTGCCGGCCGGGATTAAAGGGGGTTTCTCCTCTTTGTATATCGAAGAGTAGCTTTCCTGAGTAGCTTGTATTTAGACTCTAATGAAGAAAATCCTTGTGCTAGGCTGAGGTGGAAACTCTTCAGGTCGGCCAGGAGGCCTCCTAGTCAGACAAATTTTTACTTAGCAAAGACACTATTCGACATATTCCCATATTCCCGCCTCGGCAAGACAGAAAATTTTTGCTCAAAATGGGAATAGTATCCATGGACGTTGTTTCTCAGTTTCGATGGACATTATTTCTTTTATCAGCGAAACCGCTGTTAAACATACGCAGAGTAGACAAATTGGGGCCCGGCCGTCTAGGCGGAATGTCTTTGATCAGCGAAGCTGCTATTGCAGTAAAGTAAGTAAGTAATTAATGGCAGAATTTATAAATGAACTGCAAAGGAAAGCTACAGTCAACCGGTCTTAATGCACTAGGGCCACTTCATGCGAGTCATTTGCTAAAAATGTTAAATGTACTCAGCACATTCAAAAAAGGAAGTCACTTATTAAGTGCTGGTAACCACGATGTTCAAAAGATGTGTATTTATTGGTCTTAATAGTTTATTTGGAAAAATTTTCATTATATTCGATTGTTAAGCCCCTAATTATCATCTTCTATATAAATTATTTTAACCAAATGTGTAAAAACCTATACTCAGCGTAAGCATTTTATGACTTTAATTATTATCAAGAAACCTATGCTAATTTTATTTTAAATATTCCTAGAAAAAAACAAAAGTTTTTGGAAATTATTGAAAGAAGATATCGAGGCAATTTCGATTAATAAATTTAAAAAAAAAATCCTAGAAAATTTATTATAATTGTAGTTTAAGTAGTATTTAAGGAAATAGAAATGTAAAAATAAATCATTGTTTTACAAGCATTCAAACGTGAAGCATTTTATTATTTAAATTCTACACACGCGGAGCCAAAAATTTAACTCGAATTGTATCACTAGTAGAACCGCTCTAAATATCTTAAATTTAAATCATCATTCTCCCTCTTTTGTCAAGCGTAATTGTTTCAGAAATTGTTAAGTTGTAAATTTCGAGAAAATTACGATCTGTTTGAATCGAGTGTCATGATGGCATTCAGTTTAAGCGACTGACGTCTCACGTAATTTTCTTTTGTACTCTTATTTCTTTACTGATTTTTTTTCATAAGAATTCACTAAATAGTTTATTATAAATATTTCACTGTCTTATTAATCGTTTAAAAATATAAAGTATAAATATTGCTTATGAATTGTAATATTTTTTATTAAACATGTCCGTTGTATGTACTGGGTTACTCTGTAATTTGATTCGATAAGAAATCTGTTCAAATTTGTATATAAAAATTGCAATTCGAGAGCATTTTCTTTCGATTCGAACTACAGAATTACCTCCCTTAAAATTTTAGTTTATATATTCTCCATAAAAAAAGTTGTATTCAATTTACCACATACAATTGATACAACAGTTAGTATTATAAAAATCGTACATTTGAATTAAAAAACTTGCCTGTCTTAAACAATGAATTACGTAGGCCGGCGTCAGTTGTGTTGAACAATTAATAGTGAGTAATTCATAGCCTGATGTATTTTGAACAGCTTGTTGTATGAGCAGAGTCTTAGCTGCACCAGCAGGCCCCACAATTAAAAATGGTGTATTGCTGGGAGCTTCTAGAAATCCTTGCAATTGATGTAAATACATTTTAATAGAAGCCGTTTCAAGTAATCCGCCACCAACACTACTACTTATATCCGTTTCGTAAAAATTTACAGTGCTTTTATTTTTGTTATAAAACATTAACTCGGCATGATTTGGATTTGATATATAAAGACCAGCCTTTTCATACAGCCAGTTAGCAAATTCATTATGACGTTCAATCGGTAAAAATTCTAATGCTGCCTGACAGGCAGCCACTGTAAATTCTTCACGATTTTGTATATTGAAATTATTGTCGTGTCCTGCTTGCAGTTTTAATAATAAAGCACGTAACATACGAGAACGTGTCAAGCAAGGAGTTGCACTAAATAAAAATATTGAACTTAAAATTAAATAAATTTCAATGTTTATCTGAAAAGCACTTACGTTAAATATTCTTTTTCTAACCATTCCATGGCTGGTTCATAAATTTCCTCAATATAACTCAATATTAAACCACCCAACTCACATTTACTCAATTGATATTCGAGTATACTTTTTAAAGGATAGTCCTCATTGCTGGCGCAGTTACAAGAGTTGGTTAGACATTTTTTTTACTTTGTTGATATTTTTGTTTTATTTTGTACTTACTTCATATTAACTATACCCATACGCGATATTGTTGCTGGCGAGGCATTGCATACATCATCAGTTTCAAAAATAAAATTTACATTATTACCAAATTGTATGCGCCAGCCAGATGGTAGTGTTAGTAATCTATCGGGGAAACATATATATAAAGAAAATCATAATTAAAACTCTATATATGTATATATTTATATTTAGTTAGCAAATGCAATATTTGAATTTGGGCATAACTTTAAAAAATATTATTAGTCGTTTGAATATGGTTGAATAAATCAAAATTTAAATTTGGGCAGTTCCAAAGTGAATTGATATAAGGTGCGGTTAGACTAAGGCAATTCGCTCCTTGTAGCAATTCGCTTTGTATAGTTCCTACGAAAATATTCACGAGGAAAAACGGACATAAATGCATAGTTAAATATTCATATTCAACTTCTCTCTATTTTTCTTTAAAAGCTTACATATATAAGTGATATTTTTTTAAATTTAATAATCGATATTGCCTCGATGTCTTCTTTCAAAGATTTTCAAAAACTTTTGTTTGTTGAGGGTTTTTTAGCCTGCTATGCTTATTTATACTTTTTGAAATTCTAATTGGTTTTTTTAAAGTTTTTGTATACGATAAGAGATTTGAAACATTTCAAAAATATGGTTTAAGGTCTACTGATGATTTGGCTTTAGCACCAATGAAATGCATGTATATAGACTAGCTAAAAAACCCTCAACAAACAAAAGTTTTTTTTATAGAAGTGATTTGAAAATTTATAAAAATTTTAAATTTCAGTAAAAAAAGTAGTAAAAAACCAAAATTGAAAATAATCCATGTGAGATAATTTTTGTATGCAGTTTATTATGCTCATATTATACCGATTTTGGCAAAATGTATATCGTTTTAAAGATATTTATTGACAGATGAATATAATCGATATTTTATTAATTTCGCTTCATTATTTTGGGAGGTATAAGCGTTTAAAGTTGCTACTATTAAATGAACACCTATTACTCATGCATGTATCAGATTCAAGATGAAAAATAAACAAAATATGCGTGTGCGTTTGTGGAATTTGGAATTTGTTAACCCGTTGAAAGCCAAACACTCTTTCAATATAATTTACTTATCTTTTTTTTAACGAATGTTACGTTAGACCAACGAGTTTATTGATATAACGATACTTTAGTATACATATACTATGTATAAACATAACTGCGATGAACGACGAATTTTTCGTCGCTAATATTCGTTGTAGAAAATAAAACAGACATGTGTGTATGATATTCATATAAGGATCGCTGTTCGGCGAACATTTTACCGAACACAAACTATTACTAATAAATTGTTTGCTCAAAATTATTCATTTTGTTTTTGTGATTGCATAAGACAACCAATCGGCCCATACACCTTGAAACTTATGAGTGAATTTACTATAATGACAATTGTTGTCCTGCACCTTGAAACAAAATTTTGTAATTTTGAAACAATTAAAATTGGCAAGCTAAAAGTAATTTTGATTAAGAATCGATGCTTAATGCGTTTGCACGACATTGGGGTCTTTGCTCTGAAACGACATTATACACATAAGGTCAAAGATTGTCAAGCCAGCGAAGTTTGTACTCTTAGAAATTGTTTCCCAAAAAAAAAACTTTTTATAACAAAAGAGCTGTTACAACAAACTTTGGGAGTTTGTATTCTGCATACACAGTTAAAAAGAGTAATTGAGATTTTTTTGGGTTATAATTTCTTGACCCCGATACTAAAATTTTAAGATATACCTTTTTAATTTAAAATTCGGACTTTTCCATATTAAATTCTGGATTTTGAAAATCATATTAAAAATTTACCGTATCAAATTCAGTATTTTAAAATAAAATGAATCCAAATAAACACATGCAAAAATATGTATAAGAAAAAAGTTATAATTAATTTGAGAATAATTTTGATTTTGATATTTTTATTTTATTTTCAGCTTACACCTGAAGAAGAAGCCCGCAACAAGATGATAATGCGCGAAAGAGATCGTGAGCGCAAACGTTTAAAACGAATGAATCCCGAATATAGGCGAATGGAACAGGAAAGAGATCGCGATCGCAAAAAAGCACGACGGGCAAATGAAGCATTTCGACAGTTAGAAAAACTACGTGATAAAATACGAAAAGAACGTAAAAAAGGTATAATTGTCGATGAGGCAGCATTGGCGCAACAGTTCAATCTAGTGCCAACAAAACTAGCTGAGCCTGAGGTTATAATTCATGATGGCCTAACGCCAACTGATCAGCAACAACAACAAAATACACAACAACAACAACAGCAGCAGCAGCAGCAGCCACCGTCGCTAGGAACACAGCAACAGACACAGCAGCAGCAGCATCATCCACAACAACAACACCCACAAAGGCGGAGAATACACAATTCGAATAATGCGAATACAACAAATACTAATATGGCCATTACAACTAGTAGTATAACAACAACTACCATTACCAGCGCTAATACAAACCCCAATAATATGGCCAACAATTTAGCACAAGTTACAACGGCCAATATGTCAACTTCCACAAATCCAGCTGCCGCTCATATGTCACAATTAAACAAGGGTCTACTCTATCCACCACCCAATTTTCCCCATCATCCCTTACCCATACCAGGTGTGGCATTAATGCCCTCTCTGTGCCATCCCATTTTACATCAAAATCTAAGTGCCACTTTGTATCCTCAGAATGGTATTAAACAGGAATACAATGAAACTACGCCTACAACAAATTCTCAGAATAATCAGCAATCACCAACATCTGTTGCAGGCACTACAGGTAGCGATGAACACGAATTGAGTATGATTGAACCAGAAATAATTTTGCAAACTTCATCGGATATCATATCGGCACCACATCATTTCAATAATCATGCACATGCTCATCACTTGCATCAGCAACAGTGCAATATGTTTTCGCATATGTCACCACAGGCTCATATGGCGGCCGCTCATATGCGGGTTACGACTCATGGTACTCACATACCACCATCGGCCTCGGCTTTAGCCGCTGCTGTAGCAGCTGTACAATCTCAACATCAACAGCAGCAGCAACAACAGCAGCAGCAACAACAGCAGCAACAACAGCAGCAACATCCTACATCACAACATACTATAACACAGCAACAACAACAACAACATCAGCAACCACAACATCAATCGCAACAATAAATTTTCAACGTTTAATTAAAACAAAAACATACAAAAAAAAAACATTTGCAATTTACTATTTTATTGCTTGTTTTTTATGAAAATCGTGGGCATTATTAGAATTTATGCCATTTTTATAATTATTTTATTTTTCTTTTGTGTTTGTTTGTATTGTGAGCGTCATTCAAGCCGTTGTACAGTACATACACACAGTGGGGCTATAAAATAACCTTTTAGCGTGCTATTGTGTGAGAAGTATTAAACAGCCTGAGTTTCTAAGTACTTTAAAAAAAGTTCTTTTAGAGATTGTAATTTTTTGGTGAAAATTCTAAAACATTGTTTAATCTTGTATGAAAATATTAAAATCAATGGATTGGGATCGTATGTTTTTCAATTCATATTTTTTAGTATCAAAAAGACTACATTAAAGATGGCATATTATGGATGGCACCGAAACTTAGTTAGGTTGCCAGGTGCTGAAATCGATATGGCAACTGAGAGTTAACAATTTAAGTTGCTATCTATTTTTTTATGCCAACCACGAATTTTCAGTTACCGGTTGGCAAAGCAATTGAAGTTCGATCGCTTTCCATAATCGACATACGTTTTACAAACTAAAAATAAAAAATAATATAATTTCTAAGATTTTCTTTAATTATTTTTTTTCCAAGTTCATATTTTGCTGAAATTTGTCCTGAAAAATTTCTTTGAAATTGACTATTTTTATACGAATTTCACTGTGGCTAATGCCTTCATTTGAGAAAATGTGACACTTATAAAATGTGAGGATTCGAAGATGCTACATATTTATGAAACCTGTCTGCAAACTATTGAAACAGTATACATACGTCTTCTAAATTAAGTTATCGATATGTGCTGTCAATTAATTTTATCTAGCACTTACACATTTAAGTTTTAGCTCGAAAATCTCAAAACTGTTTTACTAACACAATCATATTTTCCTTATTTGCAGCAAACTTTTAGCTCAAATTGTAAGAAATTTTAGAAGACATCGATTTTTCGACACTTGCTGCTGCAAGTTCGATGGCATTTAGAGTTTGAAAAATAATTTTTTCCTAGCCCGTTTGCTTTTTTCTCTATCCAGTTCACTAACAATCTAAAAACTCAATATCGAACAAACATATAAAAAACTCAACCTCTAAATGCAGTCTGCAGTTTTGGCATTGTTACTAAATAAAAAGTTTTATACAAGCTTGCTGTATTGTAGCAATATTTAAAAAGAATTGTATTTTTTTTTCTCTAAATATACATACATACATACAGCCCAATTATAAAAACTAGGATCGCCCGGTGGTCGAAATGCGATCACTTGACTTGGACGTGAATGCAATTCTTTCTTCAATTTAGTGTTAGTATTATTAAACTAAAGAAAAGAATAACACAAAAGTTGTGTACATACATGTGTATTTTGATGTGCAAAAACATGTTATTGTTGTTTTTCAAGCAAATTTAAAACGCTTTTTACCACTTTTATGGAAAAAAAATTATATTGCGCATATATAGAAAAAATAACTTTATATGTTTCATCAATATTGGTGGACAATAACATACTTAAAAGTGTACCACAAAAAACGCGTGGGTCCTACTAATATATAAAAATTTGTTTCTCACAAAAATAATAATTCTCTATAAAATATTGCTCCAGTTATAAATTCTCAGTTAAAAAAATAGAACAAGGGAAATTCCTAAAGGGATTTTCATTGATACAAGGAAAAAGAAAAAAATTGAAATCGCAGAATATTGATTCTAGATCGGGTTGATAAATTGATATGACTAATCATTCTAATTAAAAAACGCTACTTGCAAGTAATTACTTGCATGTGTAGATAAAGAAACATGTAGAAATAAGTGCGACTCAAAGAATTTAAGGAACCTTTTAGATAGGTTTTAAATCTATTTTTCATAACTTGTTCGAAGTTTTGAAGTTTAGTTTAAAATTTTTATTTAAATTCGCAAATGATTTTAAATATAAAAAGTCGCTAAAAGTTTAAAATTATTTTTATAGCAAGATTTGCTTTCACAATAACATATTAGCAGTTTTTGTATTTCATATCCCACTGTGTTCAATTTTTTGTTGCGATTAACGTCAATTTTTTCAGAAATCCATGTTTATATTGAATGAAACATTTATATATTTTTTTAGTATTTATAAGCCTTAACATAATGAAACAATTTTCACTATTTAAATGTCTATTTTTAGTATTTTTTTGCTTCCAAATAATATATTTGTATTTTACTCTATTTTTTAGTTTTTTTTTAAATTAAATTTCATATTTTAATTAATGATTTTTCATCATTGCAATATTTGTTTTTTTTCATATTTTATTTTAACAATTTTTGACATCATACATTTTTACTCATTTTTATATAAGGTTTAAATGCTTTAGTAATTAAAATCTGTTAAGTATACACTTAGAAAACTCAAAAAAATTATATATTCAGTAAATATTATATACATTTGTATAAATATATGTATATGGAGAGAGTTGGATATGTATTAATAAAAGTAATTTGCATCCATTTAAAATTTAAAGCAAAACAATAAAAGGTAATAAATAAAAAATATTATAAACCAACATGAAATAGTTTGAAAATATTCGATAAATTACGATTGTAATAAGAATAGTCTTTAGAGTATTTACACATTATTCTAATAAAATAGGCAACAATTATATGATTATCAAAAACGAACGTTTTTCGATTGGATGCAAACAAAAAATAATTTATGTTTATATTTTTATTGCAGGCGAAGTAGAAATAAATAGAAATACCAAAATATTAAAATTCAAAGTCGTACCACAATTGGGACAATTTCTTGTACACAAGGATTTCTTATACGGTATTTAGACGCTGAGTCTCCAGGCAAGAAGTTGCTACTAAAAATCATGAACATTTGGAGGGCTCAGAGTTGAAGTAAACCAAGTCATAAAATATGAAAAATTTCAAAACTAGCGCGAAATTCTAGTTTAGTTCTGTAACGGACTAAGTAAAAAAGTGTTTCGTTGCTAAGGTAACGGTAAAAACACCAAGTCAATTGCTCTCATTTTATATGTTATTATGACAATTCATTTACTGAAAGTCAAAATATCTTTGAATTGTCTTTTTGTGACTTGGTTCACTTCAGCTCTGAGCCCTCCATTTATACAATGAGTTTTCTAGTTTTTTTGAATGTCTTTATTATATCATTCATAAAAATACAAATTACATATATCACAATCACACAAAGAAGTGTACAAATACATAAAATTGAGTTGGAGTAAGAAAAAATGTTAAGAAAACATGAAAAAAATAATCAAGACTTTTTTCTACCCCTTTTGGTTCTCTACCCTGTTCACAATCAAATTAAAAACTGAACAAACACGAAAAAATCAGCGTCTAAATGCCGTCTTGCAATTCGTATATTTTACGAAAGCATTTCGTGGAACGATATAACAAAATATGTCGTACAATGTAGGCTAGGCTTCGTTTATATTTTTAATGTATAAAAAGGAGAAAAGATAGGGAAATTAAAAACTGATCTGTTGATTGATAAGTATGTGAATTATTCATTAAAAATGCGGTTGCACGGTGTAATCGATTATTATCTTTTTTTTATTGTACACAAATTTTTCGAGTTTTCAACAGCATTAAGTGTGTTTTTCTTCTAGTTCTTATTTACAGTTTTAGAATAAAATTTCGTGTGAGAATTTATGTACTGTATATCGAACCCAAAACGAAATTTATACTTTTCATTGTTGTTTGATTATAGATAAGTAAGTTCTCACGAAACTTTGCTTTAATTTTTTTGCATAATCGTTAAAAACATAAATTTGGGAAAAGAAAGAAGGTGGAAGGTGTATCCAGTTTCATGTACTCTGATATTCTCTTTTGTTATTTTCTTAGTGATTGTAAGCAATAATAAATTATGTGGTGTGTGATAACAAAGCCATTTAAAATCATTCTCAATTATTTGCTAAATGAGGTCGCCTGTCGTTTTTACCATTGTAGTTCAGTGCAATTACTTCATTAGTTGAGAAATAAGGCCACGATACTTATGGTTTTATTGCAGTGCACCGACTAAAACCTGCTCATTACGCCGATA
Source organism: Gymnocheta viridis (assembly GCA_956483585.1). Classification (NCBI taxonomy): domain Eukaryota; kingdom Metazoa; phylum Arthropoda; class Insecta; order Diptera; family Tachinidae; genus Gymnocheta; species Gymnocheta viridis. The sequence goes on along the minus strand of OY101440.1, from coordinate 24,517,684 downwards.
GGCGGATCTTAGCTTAATACTTTTCGAAATCCAGATCATAAAAAATTGCATAGCAGCCTTATCAGATCTATGTCATATTCATCTTTATATTTCTTGATTGCTTGGATTAGTGCCCTTAAGAAAATATCTTCACATTTTAAGCCTTTTTGAGGCTAAATTTAAAATTAAAAAAAAACGGCTAAAAAAGCCACTTGTGAGTATGTATTTTGTATGCACAAGTTGGCGATACAAAATTAAAATAACACCAAATAAATGTGTATGCGTGTGTATGTACGTTACCATTTTTCAGTTATAAAACAAAACACACTAATAGAAAAAGTGGAAATTGTACTTACTTATTGTCATCCAACACTGAATTCAGTGCTTCAATCCATTCTGGATCAATACTGCCATCACATACAATCCATGAGTGAATGTGTGCTGGTTCGGCATTTACAACCGCTGCTGTATGTGTTAATACGCCATCAAGCCATTGACGTGTGTCAGGATCAAGGCGACCTAACAGTTGAATACGACTCATGGACTTAGGACTAATAGTGTGAATGCGTATTTGCTGTTGCTGCGGCGGTTGTGGCTGTTGTTGGATAGATGTGGTCGCTGTTGGCAAAGCGGAAATAGTCAATTGCGGATTTTGCTCCAATACTGATAATTGTGATGACAATGATGTTTGTGTAATTAAAGCTTGACGCAATACTGATATTATGGTCGATTTTCCGCAACCGGGTGGTCCCATTACCACGACACCCATGCGTTTTTGTAATTGTTCATAAAGTTGTAAGCATTTTATCATTTGCATTTCATTAACACAAAGACCCAGTAAACTAAATGCCTCGTTAATCGACTGCTGAAAGGTTGATTTAAAATTGTCATTGATTTTAATTTCTGGAAATACATTTTGCAATAACATATCAAAACGTGACACATCATGTAGCGCCAACTTGGACATAGTAGACGCTCGTAGACACCGTACCACTACTGACATTTCTTCATTATTATAACTGTCAACATTGTGCACTATAACAATATTTTCAAGATTATTTGTTGCATGATTATTATTACTTGCACTAGTTGTTGTTGTTGTTGTTGTATTATTTTTACTCTGTTGAGGTGCTGAGGTGCGTGTAATCTTCAGATTTTCACGTAAACCTTCTCCGCAAGCAAGTAAAATGGTTTTCAATTCTCTTAATCCCCAATCGTAGTGGCGCTGGCGAGTTAATATTTTGCCACACATATCAAACAGTTCGACAACACGTTCGGCTATTTCGGTTGCTTGTTTAAATCCTTCCACAAACAACATAACACGTGCAATTTCTCTTGGCTCCGGCTGCTGCATAACAATGGGACGAAATAATGCTTGGATGTTACCAGGTAATTTTTGTCTTCCACCGTATTCAGCGCCAGCCGGATTAAGCGTTACAAATATCCCACAATGATGATTGAGTTTAATCTGTGCCAGAGGAAAGTGAGAATTAATAAAAACATTCAAACATTAAGGCACACATTTAAAATAAAGGCATAAGGAAAAGAGATACGTGAATACATACTTAGATACATATGCATGTACATCCATGTGTACGTACATATATATGTACATTTATAAGTCGAAATGAGTGTATAAAAAAGGTTGATGTCAGTATGCAAGTGGTTTTATTTAATTTTAATTAAGACTGCAATAAATTTTTGTTGTCGATTTTTAATGGCATTAAAAAGAGGAATTTTGTGGACTTAATAAACAATTTTTCCACAAATAAAGAAAGGTTATAAAGACAATAAAGCGACACAGCAATATTTCATTTTAATTGAAATTCACACTTAAAGACTATTTCGTCCTCACTTACTGTATCTAGAAATCTGTAGACCATTTAAAAATTTTTTTGCAATTACTTTTCCAATAACCATAAATAAAACAAATTAAAACGTGAAAAAATCACCAACAGAAATAACCAAGCTGAAAAATCAAAATTAAAACAACAAGAATATAAAGAAAAAATTAAAAATACTTTTAAAAAATACTCTAAAGAGAAAATATGCTCTTAGAAGAAAAATATGGGAAAATGTGTTGTTAGAGGAAAAATATGCTCAAATATTCTCTAACAAACAAATCGATGCCGAAATACTTAAAAAGTTTTGAAACCCATAAATAGCTAAGTAACGTATTTGCACGCCGTAACGAAAAAATATTATGTATTACATTTTTGGTTGCCCTGGTTTTTGCAAGTAATTAATCTATATTTTACTGCCTTTGCTATATTCGATGTGCAGTCATTTGATAAAATTCATTGCTTTGATGACTGTTGTTTCATTTCTAAATTATTGTGATAAGTTCAAGTTTCATCCACAGTTGCGAGATTTTCGAAGTAATTCATCAGCTATTTAATTAGTCATAGGATTACTTTTATATTCTGTTGTGAGCCAGTAAAAGTTGCACCGAAATTGCCGATATCTCTTTCAATTTAACTTGTCGGCCACTTGAAATTATATCACGGATCGTAGCGATGATAGTAAAAGTAGCTGCTTCAACTGGACGTGATCATCGAGGATCATCATTTGAGGAGGTATAGCTATCGATCGATAAAAACTTTTATATAATACTTTTCGAAATCGGATTGAATTTAAATTCTTTGTGCTCCTTATATTTTTTATTATTTTTTGAAAACTGTTTGAATGCACCTCATATATACAGTAAATACTTACACGATTTCAAACATTTGTACATACATCCATACATATATGCAAGCATATATCACACAATTAAAAAATTTCTTTATAAATTCTACATATCGTTAGCTAAAATGCAAAAAGGCAAATGAAAGCTATAAACATTTTTAACCAATTTTTTTGTAATTTCATATTAAACATACTGACAATTTTATTTTTAACCCAAGAAGAAAAGTTTTTAATTATTTGAAAAGTTATGTTAGAAGATACGCCTTTTTGGCTTCTGTTTTTCTGCAGCACAAAAAGACGTATCTACAACAAATAAGTTTAAATATATAGTTGAAGTATTTTATAAAATATAAAATGTATATTTTCGCCTTAAAGAAAGTATACGAATTAATAATTGATTGTAAAATATTCAGTTTGTTGATTAAAATAAAGGATTTTCATTTTTAATTTGAGTTTGTCATATAATATTATTCATAAGTTAATTCAGTTTTACATATATTTTTCTTCAATTTTTTTTTCATATGATTTATGATATGTATGTACATATAAATGCATTTTAAAACTATTTATTTTTAATTGAATATTTTCATAAAAATAACGACAGTCTGCAGTAATAACTCTTTGAGATCCTGTAGATGTTTCCATTTCTTAAATGAATTTTTTATTCTCTGCTCATGTAATTCAGAACGTGCAGCAAGTGTGAATATGCTTCCAATTCATTGTGGAAGCTGTTCGTAGTTTTTCCAGCTGGATTTGCTGTGTACAGCAGTAATATTAGAATATACGAGTTATTATAAACAAAGAAAAAGTTTTGTGCTATTTGTAAAATTTTGCAATTCAATTTGAATGAAAACGGCAACCATACTCATAATTATGTCCACTATTTCCTTTAAAGTTGAAAAAGCATACACTTTTTGGTAGTCACTTTTATTAGTCTCAAATGGATATTAGTCATACAAAGAAATTGAATTAGTCAATTTGATATTGAAGTTTCTTGACATGGAATTAATATTTAACTAACCAACGCCAGAAAAACATTAATTAATGAATCGTAGATGCAATTCTTCAAACGATTTCCAATGAAAACCATTTCATTATATTTTGTTATAAAAAATGTGTAATTACGTCGTTTTGCATTTACCAAATAAACACAATTGTAGTTACGTCCTTTTGTTTTTTGTTAATAAAAGCGTTATTTTTGATCGCCGAAGTATAAAATTTTGTCAAGACATGTAGTTTAATGGCATTCATAATAATCAATCAAAAACTCGATTTTAAATTTTTTGTTAGTAACACATTTTTGTATTATAACTACCGATATGCACATTCAAGATAAATTCAATTTATAGTTTTACATTTTGGTATCCAATTAATTTACTTACATTTTTTTCACCTATTGGTACCGTATCCAATTTATCCTTTAGAGCTAATTGTATGGGTTGTATAAGCATTGATATGGCTGAAAGTGTTGCTTCTTGTAAGCGATTGAATTCATCAAAACAACCCCAAGCGCCACAACGAGCCAGACCAGTCAAAATCAAACCCATTGATTCGGTATCAACATTCTGTTTGGATTAAACAAAAAAAACACATACGAGATGCATACATTAAATAATTTTCATGCTTAACTAAAGAATACTAAAATTTATAACTCAAATTACATGTTAACAAACTATGGAAAAGTAAACACACATAGGAACAATCCAAACATCCTGAAGGCTTGTGAAAACAAGGGACATGGTCATATGGAATGCAACAGTAAACGAAAGGAATTAATTATTTGTCAGAAAATAATTGAATAAACAATCAGAAAGAAATTTTCTTTTTAAGCTATTGAGCAGCGTTTAAGCCGGGTCTTATCCTACATTCTTTATCAGATATATACGTGTATTTCTTAATTGTTTAAATTATTACTAAGAATGCATTATTTTAAGGCTCGTTTAGCTTTTGGATATGAAACAAATTGAATAGAAATGCATAAACACTTTAGAAATGCTAAACTAGATATGAGTTGAGTTCATCAAATTGAATACAATTTTCATACACAAATATTAGACTAGTCCCTTTATTATCTGAAGTCATGCTCAAGAAAACATTCTAGGTCCAAAACATGTCACATTAAGCTAATATTTCCCGTTAGTGGAAAAATACATCTTTATAGGTACATATTTGCTAAATTTGATGTGAACATCAACTGATAAAGTTTTTAGATATGACTAAAACGAAGGCGCTTGGACGGTACTACACTCACGGTTCTAACTTCGTCTTTTTGCTGTTCGACTACGCAAAACACTTTTAGAGATAATCATGCAAAGCTCAAAGTTCCCCTGTAAAATCTTCGTAATGTTTTAATTAACATGTTCTTCCACACCGTTTGTATTACTTTACAGTGGATATGTACTAGTAAATAGACAAAAATATTATTCTCTAAGCGACGGAGTAGCAGAGCCTGTGCTTATCATACAGACTGGTGTATTCAGCGGTCGACTCAATCGACTGCATTCTAGAAATTAATATTAAACATTTAAACAGAAAACATTCTAAATAAACAGCTTAAAACTCTGTCTTATTTCTATGCAAAAGCAAATTGGACAAACACACATGTACACTTTGTTTATTTATCAATACATATATATATATATATACATGCATGTGTAATAAGTGTATATGTGTTAGAAGCATCTTTAAACCCTTATAGCTCCCTAAATATCGAACAGATCTATATGAAATTAAGATTGTGTACAACTTTGTAAAAATGCGTTTAAAAACATATAAATCTTTCCGAAATCGGTTCAGTATTACGGCCGTAAAAAGGATTAAAAAAACATGTTTCCTTATTAATAATATAGATAATCAGCAGATCAACTCCTGGCAAAGAAAAATTGTTTTTTTTTATTGTGGGTGTGTATACATGAAATCAAGCTTTTGAGTGCGTAATAAAATACTTGCACAACAAACCAGTGTGCAGGCACTTGACATCAAGCACGACAATTCTTTCAAAAGCACGAGTTCATTACTCACAGCAGAAATTTTATTGCGGTTTGCACATTCCACATAATTGGTTTGAGTAGAAAATTTTTAAGAAATTTTTTCAAGAAAATCGTGTTTTTATACTCAAGTTGATCGTCTGGAATGTGAAAATCGCAATAAAATTTTTATTGAGTTTTTTATATTCAAGGACTGTTAAGTATTGGTATTTTTAAGTTTTTATTTGTAATACGTGGTGGTAAGTATTTGTCTCCAATCACATCGCCATGTTAAATTAATGAGTTAAAGTAGATACCAAAGTAGAACTAGTGATTGTATTGCTCAATTCACATTGTTGTATCGGTTGTACTATTGTATTATTAGTATTATATCTTTGCTACTGGTAATTTTTATTAAAACATGTGGTAATTAAAAGAGACTCTCCCTCTTTGAGAGTATAAAACATTTAAATAGAAATGAACTACAAATATTGTAATGCCGGTTTTATCGACGTTTTTCTTATTCCTCTTAAATTGTCTATTCAAATACCAATCAAAATTTGTATCCCTTTCCTTTTATATGTATTTATATTCACATATTTAGAACTTTCTCACAGCACAAATAGATTTTATGTACTCGTATGTTTTTTTCAATTGTGAACAAAATTTTACAATTCAGGAGAGATTAATTGCTGATCAGCTGATCCCTTTCCTTTTATATTTATATTCACATATTTAGAACTTTCTCACAGCACAAACAGATTTTATCTACTCGTATGTTTTTTTCAATTGTGAACAAAATTTTACAATTCAGGAGAGATTAATTGCTGATCAGCTGACGAATTGCGTGAATCTTATAGCTAAAATTTATACCTGGAATGTGTGCATGTATAGACCATATTATTTTGATGTTTTCGGATTTATCCATAAATACTTACAGTAAGTGAGTTCGAGTGCCCAAAAGTTTTTAAAAATTTTTACTGAACTTTACAGCATTTTACTAAATTGCGTTCGTTTACCCAAAATACAGTAAATGAGATCACAAAGTGAGAGCGTGAGTTGAATAATTATTTTTAAACTATTCATTCGTTAAACTTGTATATGACTCTTAAAAGGAAATAAATGTTGTAGAAACTATTTACAGCCATTTTCTCTATTTTATTTTAATTCTTTGGAGTTTTGAAAGTGGTTAGTATATGGTTACTTAGTACTGCACTTGTTTTTAAGGTAATCAATATCAAAAACAAATAATTACATACTTTTGAATAAATTAGCAAAATAAAATAACAAATGGAAAATGGAAACGGTTACAGAAAATAAGTTGTTTATATTTTCTTAAAATATTCGTTTTATAACAAATATTGCATAGAGTACCAACAAGAAAAAGAGTTGAGTAGTAAAAGTGTATATAATTTTCAACACTATATTTATTTGCAAACAGCTGTTTCCTTTATTAATGTTGCTAGTTTATAAAATTTTTCTGTTCGCTTACTTTTTTGAGAGTAAAAATTTTAGTTTACTCAGTAATTACTCATTTACTGCATTTCACTGCAGAAGTACTCGAACGCACCTAATAATACAATTAGAATTGAGCTCACACATAATAACGAAAAGTGTATTTCCATATATAAAATACCATACAATGGTGGCCTATAAATTGGGAATATGTACATCAAATGTTTCTTAACTAGTGTCCGAGTGAATGCATTTTTTAAGACTGAAGCCGAACTCGAAACCGAACTTTTATATACAATTTTAGCTTGCGTGATTTATTTATTTAGTGAAAGCAAAATTTACCCACATTATAAGCTTTTAATTTTACAATTTTCTACTGTTTGTACTTTAATATTTTACAGGATTTCAAAATGAACGGATCTAGATATATTTTCGTATATTATGGATTTATTAGAAATAACAAATATTTTCATTATTAATGAAATACGGTTTTATTCATGTGTCATGTGCCACGGCTGGCTTCGCAGCAGCTTATTCTGTAAGTCAAATTTTCCAAGACTTTGTTGACGGTTACTGATTTTATCTCACGAATGGCTCGAGCGCGGATTATTTCTAAATTATTCGCATATCATCGGTTTTTAACGGAACCCTAAAAGAAAAACTGTATAGGAGTCCAACCGCAGCTGCGATGCGGGAAATTTAAACACGATTTTTGGTCAAAATCGATCTTTGATAATAAGATTTCAACATTTTGATCAGCGGAAGTATGATACTGACTGACAGTGAATAGTTTGGCCAGAAAAAAATCTATCAGTATCAAAAAAGGATATGATTTTAAAATATATATTTATATTTGGACCGTCGACCACCTACAAATGTCTTGAAATGTAAGGAGATAAGCAACACTTCTGCCTATAAACATGTTTGTAGCAGGTGTAATTTTTATTGGGTAGTTTTCATCCTAGAGCACTAGAATTTAAAAAATATTTTTTTTGTTACTGGTTTGAAAGTCTTCACAATATAACGTGCTTTCTATAATCAAAAGGAGTAACGCAAAAATCAAAAAGATACTTCGATCATGTATAAGAAAATAAATATTTATTTGACTTATAATTTAATCTGATATCTTTTGAGATGAAAAATTTAAGCGTATTTGATTGTTTTTACCCTTTTGCGGTGGTGAAGCATTTTCGTTAAGCTGTAAAAATGTCATCTTTCGAAGCAACTATAAAAATTATAATAAAACTTAAAAACTTCTAACTGTTTTGAAAACCACATTATTTGTATTGTGTACACAGCTCAAATTTAATTTTGACTAAAAATTTTAAATACTTATAATTGGGCAAGATTTTATAAAATCACTAAAAAAGCACACGCTGTGTGTTTAATGGTTGTTTTTGGCACGCAATGGTTGCTTGATTCTTACTTCAATCAAATTTTAAACAGAGAAATCCCCTTTTTCGCACTTGATCATTAATAAAGAGAGGGAGTCCCTAGGGTTTTTTTATGATTATTATTTTTATAATAAATATAAAATTCGGATTTCCACTTTAAGCCCATTTTAAGACTTCGCATAAATTTTAGTTGCGTTTATTTGAAGAGGAAAAACTACCTAATTACTAATTCCCTTTCCCATGGAAAAAACAATAAACAAAATAAAATTACATACAAACATTTTGTAACGTTTTTGCTTGAAGCTGACACATCCATACGTGATGAAAATGTACATCCATGCTTAGTTCTCATCTCTTTAAATTTTGATCTCTTTCTCTTTTTTAGCTTCACTGATTTGTAGAGAAACTCTTAAACACTCTCATTGCTTTGTGTAAGTTTTTACTTGAACCAATACTTACATAAGTGAATGTACGTGTGTTTGTTTAGCATTTGGAGTGGTGTCAATTTTAGAAGTTTCTTTCTATACTGAACCGATTTAAATAATATATAATCGGGTCACTAAAGTTCAACAATGTTTACCATTTGGTAAAAGAATGAAGAAAATCGGTTGGCAAACAAAGGTGAAAAAATTGTCTAAAAATTTGCCTTTGCCTATTTATATAAAAGATACTAAGCGCATCGGTTCACTGATAATTAAATTTACCTTCTCAGATCTCAAAAACAAATCGTTCCAATATAACTTTGACTAAAAAACTACTATGTTCAAATTTATAGCGATATTGGTTCACTTTTTCGGATACTGGGAAATAATGAAAGTGTTTGCTATAATGCTCACATTTGTCGACGGCAATTGCAAGAGCTCACCGTTTGACTAAATATTTTTTAAGCATTTGAAAAATGCCAAAAAAAAACCCTTAGACTTTTGCAAACGAAAATAGTTTCGTTCCTAATAAAACAGTCTGAAAACAGTGAAACATATACTCACCTCATCACAATTGAAAACCAATACTAGGCGACCCAACATGGCGCCCAATGCCTTAACGCACTCTGTTTTTCCAGTGCCAGCTGGGCCAAACGGATTACCACCCAAACCCATATGCATAGCTTGTGTTAGTATAAGATAACATTTGTGTGTTAAACGTGTACTGACCAGCTTATTAGGATTACCCAAAAACTCATACGAATATTCAAATTCTGCATACACCATTCTAACCATAACCGTACGTGTATCTTTGCCACCTGCTTTCACATCACCAATACTATTAATCAAATAAAACTTTAGTTGTGCCATCCAGTGCCAATCGCTTAGATGCATTGTATTGTTTTGTATTAGTTCCTCCACTACAGTTACGTAGTGTGCCAGTTCAAAGAGCAAAGAACGCAATTTCGTTTGCAACAACATGTCCTGGGTTTGATGTTTCCATGTTGAATATTTGATTATTTCTGTATTTAGTTGTTGTTGGAGTTTTTGCAATGCCATCGTTTGTATGGCTTTTTCAGCCTGTTTGGTAAATTGTACAGCCCGTGTTGTCGATAATACCTGTATAACATAATTTTGTAAAATATTTTCATTGTAACCATCTGTCGGATATGAGTTATAGCACTGAACAATTTGTTCTTTAAGTGTGCGTTGAATGTTGTTGACCAGTGCATTAAGCCATGTCTGAAAGAGGAAGCATATTATATAAATGCCTTTATGGATTATTAGTAAATTTAAAATTACTTCTATAGGTCCAGACATTTCAATGGGTGTCTTAAGCTGCAGAATATCGCCTTCGGAACTTTTCACCGATTGTATCGTAAAAACTGTACGTTCTTCACTAATCCTTGGCTTAATACCTAAAGCATGACAGCCCGGAAATAGTTTTTTAATATGTTTCTGTATAATTTCTGGGTCCTTGGAGGCTTGTCCTAGAATTTCCAAAAGATCATCATCACCCAGGAAATAGAAACGCGGAAACGAGTCGCGTTTGTCCTTTAATAAAGTAAATAATACATATATATTTTAGAAATCCTTTGAATTTTAATATTTTCACTACTTACCATTATATAGGACATCAAATTATTCTGGCATCTTGTTAGCTGCGTCTCCAACGATTTCACTAAAGAAGTAATATTATTAATTTTTACCAAAGATATAACTTTTGGATCCATCTCGATCTCTCGCATAATATAACGAAAGTCCTTATCTATGCGTTTAAATAAAGCTTCCTCATTCTTTAAAGTACCTGCTTCAAATACTGGTTCCAAATAGACCCACCTAGTTAAAATGTTTTTTTATGAATAAATTTTATTAGATATTAAATACGGGAAGCAATTAACCTTCTTTGAGATTGATTTAAGCTTGTCAAAATACTATCCAAGGAATTCAGCCGGCTTTCCCATAGTTCTGCCTGATCCGAAAAAGCTTCAAAAGCGGCTGAGTTTTTTGACGATTGTAACAACGATTGATTATCTCCAATTTTATTTAAAACCTCCTGATAGTCTTTAATCAAGCTTATATGATTTCCCGATGAATCCTTTTGCGTTATAAGCTTCAATTTTGCCATAACTGACCATTGGTCCAGTTCTGTAAGAGCCTGTCTTACTACTTGCTCCGAAGAGGCTTGTCTTACAATTTGACCTATTTCCGTTGAGTTTTGCTGCAACAATAACTGATCTTTCAATATGTCCTTTAGAGTAAAATTATGTAGATTTTTCATATCATCCTTTTTGAGCAGAACAAAAATTCTAGCCCAATGGCGTTCAGTTAATGACTCTGATTGTAGTTGCTGTAAAATAGGTAAAATTGTCTGTAATTTCTCCACATTTTGTCGTATTCTTTTAGAGGGCAGATCTATAGATGCATTGACAGAACCCTCCCACGTTGCAATAAATTCATTCAGAATATAAGGACGTCTACGGTAAATAGCCCATTCTTCCATTAGTATATTATTGAGCTCCTTCAAATAATCATCATAAATAATCCACTCTTTAGATTGTTCTTTCATTTTCAAATCAATTTCTTCGAATGGCTTTAGTAAATCGCCGGGAAAAATCATATTAAACTTAGCACATTCCTCTAGAAGTTGTTCTTTTTTGTTTAAAATCTCCTGCCAGTGCTCCCGCCTCTCCTTAAACATATCCAAAGAGGCATCTTCATTAGCTTCCAATTCACTTATTGTCGATTCCCAACGTATCACAAACTTTTCCGCTTCATTGTGAAGATTTTGTATTTGAGTTTGAGCCTGATCTTTAATCATATCAACTTGACGTTGCAATATCACAGCATGATTTTCCAACAATGGCTGCAATTTTTCCCATTGCAATAGTATAGAGGATAATGAGGTGACACGCTCCTTGCACCATCCAGCCAGACAAGTGTCTTTAGCTTTTACCAGATTCAAACTTTCAGTTATTGTTGGTAGTTCGGTCATAATTTTTTCATATTTCATACCCGATTCGGTTATCGAAGATTCATCCATGGGTACGTTTTGTAAGAACTGCAAAGCGTGTTGTAAAAATTCTTGTATAACCGTTATGTCATTCAATATTGAGGCCTTAAGACTATTGGATAGGGCCTCCCAATAGCGACGACTGATGTTTTCAATATCGGAGCGTAAAGGTAAAATATCGATGACAATGCAATCTATAGACTCCTCGTCACTGAAAGTGAAATTCAAACCGTCAAATAAATCTTTTTTATAAACTGTAACTCTACTTTAACTAGATTAAGATTAGATTAAGAATAGGTTATGATGAGCTTTTGCCAAAAATATGACTAGACTATGGCTAGACTGTGATTAGACTATAAGTAGGCTAGATCGCTGGAATATGGATGAAATCGGGAAATGGACACATAAACAAATCCCCGATATTAGAGTTTGGATAGAAGGAAGACATGATAGTACACAAGTGGTGTAAAATCATGGCACTCTGACGGGTACCTACACAGATTTAAGCTTCGAGATGCTGGCAACTGTGAGACAAGCGAATTTTTCGTGAAAGACGCAAACCACATACATTTTAAATGTGAGAGATGGGCAGATCGGCGACAAGAGCTTCATGATGACCTGGAAACAACATTAACACCAGAAAATATGGTGAATAAAATATTAGAGTCTGAGAGAGCGTGGATGTGCTGTGAACGTTTCATAATCTCCATAATGAAGACGCGCTGTTCCGAACTTCCAACCCTACTGAGAGAAAGGAGAACGTAGGACTCGTACAGGAATTAAACCCCCATCCTGATGAAATGCTGACGCGGTTCCGTGGCGGACTTATCGTATTTATTGATATTTATGTCATTACGTCCATAAAAAAAGTAGACTATGAATAGACTATGAGTATATTTCGACTAGACTATGCCTGACAGATGGACCGGTGAGAATAAAGGCAAATGTACCTTTAAACTAATTTCAAAAGTAAAAGATCAGAAAGAGAAAAGACATGGATATGTAAATTATTTCATGACACAAAGCATGCCTACTTCAACAGTTATCTATATAGATCTAATCTGAAGGACTATAAGCACTGTGACGAATGTGCAGCCGTAGAAGACAACTAAAAAAGCACACTTTAGCATTTGTTTCAAATGTAAATAAGAAAAGGAAAAGAAACATAATTCTTTATAGAACAGATAATGCAAACATTTTGCCATTTTTCTTTTGTGCTTTTTGACAGCTTCGAACCTAAAGGAAGTGTTGTTGTAGCTTCGACACTACCTGTATTGTTCTACCATGAGAGAAACGTTGTAATGAGAAGATGGACTTACATAGCTACATATATCATATAAAAAATCATGGATTGTAAGCAACAACTGTAGAGCATCAGATGACAATGCTGAAATAGAAGTCTTAGCTATAACTACAGTATGACATAAATATGACAAACTTATACCAGACTATGACTAAACTATGACCACAGTTGACTTTGGCTACAAAACGAAAATTGAAAAAAAATTTAAAGAAAAATGTTTATACTACATTTACTATCAACTTACTTTTGTATCTTGGCAATTTTCTGGCTAAAGTGTTTGCACTTTCGAAAATTACGATCCCAATCCTCTGATGCTTTTAAATGTATACCGCAAAGTTCTTCTATGTCTACACAGCCCAAAGCAACCCAAGGCAACCAAAGTTTTTTGAATTTATCAAGTTTCGCAAGCAATTCTTCGGCCTGTTCATACAGAGGACCCAAATAATGACGATTTATTTCAACCATACTTTTAAAGAGCTCAGAAGCTTTATCGGATAAGCCACGAAAACTACATGGACGTTCTATGAAACGTCGCAATTGAGAAAAATATTTATCCCGAATTTCTTCCTCCGGTGGTATGAATACAAGATGACGTTGTCTTGAAGAGAATAAATAAAGTTAATATTTTAAATAAATAATTTTTTCATAAACTTACCGAAATGCTATTTTAATATGAATATCAGGTAATTTATTGTTCATATCTACCAAACCTATAATATACTGATATTCAAGTACTTTATATAGTTGATGATCCCAGTGTAGCTTGAAAGCGTCTAGATTTGAAAATCCTTGACGTTCTAAGTTAGATACTAACTCCCTCAAATGGCGCATTTCATCTTTCCAGGTTTGGCTTTGGTTAAATAGATCGGTGTTCATAAGTTTAATGACCTTAAATCAAAATCAATAGTTAACTATTTCATGCATGGACCTCTTTTTCTTTAACAAGTAGTTACCGTTCTCTTTGCTTGTTCATGGTAACCCACCAGAAGTGTATTATGAGCTGATAGCTTGCTTACAGCTCCTTGTAAAGTATTAACATAACGCTGTACGGAATCTTCATCATTCCATGCCACTGTTTCACTGTCTACTAATTTTGACAGTTCCATGGCATTTTTTAACATAATAGGTCTTTGGCAAGGTATCATACGATCGCCTATAGTATTGTGAAACGTAGCAATTTGCTGAAGTCTGCGTGCATAGCAAATATATTTAGCAGCATGTGTAGCAGCTGAACGTAATTCCGAGGGAACATTAAAACCCATATTATCAAATTCTCTAACATCTTGACAAAAAGTCACCAATTTTGGATTAAATGTTACGCGCATTAGTTGACGACCTTCTTTTTCAAATTTAACGACAGGTTGGTCATCACGGAGTCTTATGTATCACAAGGAAAGTTTTATTAATAAGTAAATAAATAATTGCATTAATTTGGTTCTTTATAATTACTTTAGATCTCCGGATTTGACAGATGTGCTGTGCTGTCCACACCAAATTTCAAAATTAGTCCTCAGCAATGATTCTGTTTCTTCTTTTATTTCGTGTACTGCTTTGTTAATTTTGTCGAAACCTTCTCGTTCCGAAATTAGATGACTAACTCTTTCTATTTCTTGAATCTAAAAAATGATTGCAGATCAATTATTCTTCGAATGCACTTGAATAGAATTTGATTAAATAACGATAATGGAAAGGCTAAACTGTAATTAATCTATGTCAGACAAAAATATATAAAGCTTACGAAAATACTGCGGTTATCCTATGAGTGTGACTAGAGTAAAGCTAGATCGAAGACTTGACTATAATTAGAACGTAAACACAAACTAGAGTATGACTAAACTATGACAAGGTTATGACTGGACTACGACTGATTTGAACTAGTCTGCCAGTAGACAGACATTAACTTCTGTGTTACAATCAGCTGAACGCATTGATTATTAAGGGATTAGTCAGTTGTTAGCGCTCACAATTTTGTGTAGCAAAGAAAATGCACCCTTTAATGATGAAGCAGAATACGACTGTAACTTAGACTCGCAGAGAAGCAAGGCCCATAATAAAACCAACGACTGCAACTGAATTTTTTTTATTAATTTATTGAATTATTGCTAATTTATTTTATGAAAACATGGTAACTTGCTTGTGAGCAGTGAGAGCCTCAAAATAAAATCATCAAAGAAGAAAATAATGGCACAAGAAAATACCGTTCACATAATAAAATAAATTCTATTGTAGAATAACTACTCTAGACCTATTTAAAATGGAAAATTACGTTAAAGTGCACAGTGGGTACTTTCGCCAAATAAATGGTAATAAATCTGGATCTTCCAAATTGATAATTGGATTTTTCTGATACTCAACACAACAACACATCTTTAGAGAACCAGCTTCAAAATTTCTGAGGCTTGTAACTTTCTTAAATCTTATCCGATTTCAAGGTTGACTAAAAAATAAAAAGATATAATATTCTGCCATTTGGTTTCGTATCTCTCATAGTTTTAGAACACAGTTGACTTTAAAGAAAAAACAATAATAGTTTTTATGTTGATTTTTTTAAATTTTTTGCTTGTAACTCTTTATTTACGGTTTGATTTTAATTTAAAAGGCACAATCGATTTTTGATAAAATTTTAAGTTACATTACAGAAAAAAGTTTTTTATTATTCGCTGTCTTTAAGTTGGAAAAAGGCTAAAAAATCAAAACGTAGTAAAGAAATTTATATAAAAGTGAAAAATTTCGATTTAAGAAAGTACAAAATTTTATTTTCCCTAAGCTTTGACTTTTTTAAAAAATATGCACGTTATTGGGCAGACTACCTAATTGTTGAAATTTATAAAATCCATTATTACTATTATTAGAGGTGTTTCAACCCTAAAACGATTGGCGATAGAACCATCATTAATGTATTGGCTTTTGCAATATGTTATGAACAATTTTTTTCCAAATTGAATATAATGAAGCTACGTTTTTTGAAAAAATCATGGTTTTTAAGTCAATTTCAAAATGTTGATTTTTTTATCGTTTTTCTAGCTTAATTAAAGATTGTAGATAATAAAAAATTTGTTTCTGCAACATTACTTAGATTTTTATCGAGAATCGAATGGCGTCATTTTAATTAAAAGCAAATTGGAAACAAAAAAGTTTTAAGCAAAAAAATAAAAAAGTCAAATATCTTTTAAACTATGAGAGATATGAAAACGAATGTCGTTATATTATTTCTCCAGTTTTTTTTAATTTGATACAATTTAACAATGTTACACAAGCTGCAAAATTTTTTTTTTGGAATCCGAGGTTTTCAAATTTGTCCCACTGCAGGTGGGTCCGTTCGTGCTTAAGATGCAACACCATGATGACAAGTCTCATAAAGTCTGACTGCTTCTCCAAAGATGCAAGTTTTAGAAAAATCAAATAAGCAGCTTAGAAGTTTCAGATTTATTATCATTTATTTGGTTTAAGTCCTCACAGTTCAGTGGTGCTCTGTTTCATCACTTGTCTATCAAATTATGATCGTTTTGACTTTTAAATCAACGTTCATTACAATTGACAATTTGCTTCTTGTTTCTCAATTATATTTTTAAATTTTATTTGCTTCATTTTTTTATATGTCAGATTTTGTTGATGTAGTGGCAAATTCTACAAAATATACAACATGACAAAACTAATATGGCTTTTTGATGTTGCATCCTGGATGACGATTTTAAACAACGGCTGCGTCAATAAAAATAGAAAAAACTTGTTTTTTTACAAATAAAATAAATATTAACAATTGTTTTTTGTTGATATCAATTTGTGAAAAGGTATCGACGGTGTAAAACTATTTTGTAATTTGACTTGTAGGCAAAGATTGTAACCAAAATTACTTATCAGGTAATTTCATAACGTAGATATCTGAAATGCATGAGTCGAAAATTTAATTAATCATATGCTCTAGTAAATAAATGTGCCTTGTCAGCAGATTAGTAGCGGGGTTTACCGGAGAATGCAGCCATTGACTATACAAAATGGGGCATGAGAAAGCTTCTGTTCTTTTCCTTAGTGTCTTACCTGATGCTGAACCACCTTTAGCCAGCGACATTCATTACAAATAACCGATAAATGGCAGGAATCAGGTTCCATGTTTGTATCGGTCATTGCTTTGCGCAAGTCCTGCAAAAGTATCTGCAAGGACTGCATAAATTGTTCCCGCTCAATGGTCAACAATTCCAGTACAGCGGGACGTTTTATCAATGTCTCATATTTCGAAAATATAAAAATCACCTGACGTGGGTTACTTAAATGATGATGAAGTTGAGCCTTTAAGGCCGAAGCAATATGTTCATCAATAGGCTGTAATAATTGTTCAAATTGTTGCAGTGCTCTTTTCCATTTTGCTTGACCCACAGCGGATGTATCAAATATATTGAGATCGTTAAAAGGCGCAGCGTTTGTAACCATTTCACGCATTTCTTCGTCATTCAGCAGAGTTGCAACTTGTTTGTACAAATTCTTTATGCTTCGTACTTCCATCATACGTTCTTTAAAAGTTTGGGCTCGTTTAGGCTTGTGAGGCTCTCCTACCCAGGGGTGTTTAACATAATTTGGCCAAAATAATCTTGTCAAAGAATCACAAAGCTGAATCCAAGACTCTGCAGTGTCAACACATTGACTCATTAGGTTGTTAACATGAGAATTATTTGAACTCCAAATGTCTTCGTTCATTAATTGCTCCAAACATGCGTCAATAACTTCATTACATATGACATCCATTAAATCAGTCATACGATTTTGTGGATACTGGTAAGATAAACGCCACAATTCATCGAAGTTATTGTGAGAGGTATCGAGAAATTCTTCGATATTATTGTTATTAATTGAACTGTTTTAAAGAAATTAAAATTATGCTGCATTTTATTTGTAATAAAGTTTTGAAAAATTTACCTTATGCGTTGATCTATATTTTCCAATATGCTTATGAATACTTGCGCTGCTTCTCTATCCAATCGAGTGCTGGATTTGCTATTTAGCTTTTGTTTCCAAAAATTGATCTCATCTCTTACAGAAGTTATGCCTACAAGTAGTTGAGTTATTTTATTTCAAACTATTCAAATTGGATTGTATGATCATGTGAGTTGATTAGAAAACAAACTTGTACAGCATGGAATATTTTTCTAACATAACTTATAATTTTCCTTTTTTTCATTTTGTGCATTTTTCATTTCTTATTTAAAAAAAGCGAATTTTTAATCCATTTATCTTGGTTACAGGGAAAAACATTTAACTGCATACATTCCCACAAAATTTAATATTTCTTGTGTCCTTACCTACATTTTTGTTTTCTTGGCAGCTCAGTACAAGTGTGTTTTTCCCAAAATAAAGTGAAAAACAAATTTGCATATCATTACATAACTTACCACTTTGAGGTAAGCCCAATGTTGAACCAAGTGAAACATGTAAATTCTCAAGCAAACCACTTAACTCCTGACTATATTCGGTTTTCTGCAATCAGAATAATAAAAATGAAAAAAAAACACTAGCACAACAACAACAACAACAACAACATTGAAAATATTTAAAATTATAAGTTACCGACAAAAAAACAACAAAGCATAAACTCATAGATTATATGCCATTTAAGAACCAAAAACATCCTGCTAACTAAAAAGTTGGGTGATGGTAAAAATACAAATTGCACATACAACTTGTCAAGTTTGAAATGTAAAATGAAATATATTGTATAGATTGGTTCCTATTTAAGAAAACATTGAAACACTCATACGAGGGCTACTATTTATGTTATGAGCCTTGGAAATTCTTACAAATTGCTTGCCATGCAGGTGATACAAAACTTCGATTCCGTTTTTTGATTATGTTTATTTGAACCTTTAGAATTTTATTTGTCAAGTCGAGAAGATGATATCGGCCAAATTGGCGCCGTCACAATTGATTGCTATACGGGCTCGTTTTTTGGTATTTTTCATTACTTCGGTGAGAATTTCTGGCGACAGATTCTCGCACTCTTGTCGCTTGTTATCCTTGAGGGGTTCCATGGTCTCGGGCTTGTTCACGTAAACACTGGACTTCAAAAAATTCAAAAAAAAGTGTGGAACTTTTAAATTGTGCGATCTTGCGGGCCAGTGTAAACCGCCACAACGAGAGATGAGGCGACCCGGGATCGCTGCGTGCAGAATATCTGGTTGTGGCTCGCGCAGTGTGTGCCGTTGCTCCATCCTGTTGGAACCACATGTCCTCCAGTCCTAATTCGTTCAATTGCGGCAGAAAAAACTCGGTTAACATGTCCCTATGATTTTGGTCGAAAATCGTCCACTTCGTTCTCAAAATTGAGGGTGGCTTGGGCGTAGGTTACACGCGTTTGGCGGTCGACAGGTATCAGCTGATGCACGAACTGGACTTTGTACGGGAACAAGCGCAGGTCTTTGACCAAAATTCGCCTTAGGGACGACCGACTGATGGGTAATTGCGAGGCACGGTGTCTGGTCGATGTTTCTGGCGACAGCTCGACATCCTCGGCAATAGCGGTGATATTCTCGGCGAAACGGGCGCTCCGGGGCCGGCCACTCTTGGTAGCGTCTCGTGTGGTCCCATACTCTTCAAGGTTGGTTGCCAAACGGCGCAGTGTTTGCGCAGTTGGTGCCGGAAGACCGGTTAATCGGCGACGGAATACATGGTGCGCCTGTTAAGCAAAAAAATAGTCACGATTATTCCGCGTTCTTGGGGAATGCATTGCTCCATGGCTTGTTCACTTGTATTCCACATCTGTCTTGTTCACAAATGTCAAAACAGATTTGAAATTGGCCACCATTTGAAAAACTAAGAGCATCTTCCAATAGGGTGATTTCTTTCGGCCCACCTTGTATTTTCATTAAAAGTTTTAAAATGTTTAACACAGTCGTAAAGCAGCTCTGCATTGGACCTCAGGTGCCTTGCGACTCTCTTTCGTATTGTCTAAGAAGTAGTTAGTTTCCTCCAAGTGTTTCAATTTGCATTTTTTGAAGGATTTCTATAAGTTAGGGAGCACTGTTGGATGTGGACGGCGCCCCTTATTAGTTTCACTTTTAACCCATTATCTGGTTAAGTTATCACGTTTGACCAAGTTTGATATTACTGGATGACACATAAAATCTAGGAGTGATTTCAAAGGTTCTTACATCGAATACGAAGGTGCAGGTCAACTCAATACTATTGAAGTGGACTCTTATTTTTAGCAGTTCATTCATAGTGACACCCAGAAAAGTTTTTAGCGATAACTCTACTCAGATTTTTTTTGTCACATTGTCATGTTTTTTTTTTTTGTTTGATACCAATTGGTACCAACCGATAACTTGAAAAAAACTCCAATGTTCAAAATGAAAAAACTCACAAAAATATAAAAAGAAAAAAATTTTTCAATAAAGAAAGCGTAAAGGAAATTGAATAACTAACAAAGGAAAGTGAATAAATCCCAGCGTTATAAATGATATACATAACTCCAAATACAAAAGGCCACAACAGAAGTGAATTAACTCCCAATAAAATAAGATCCACCAGAAATGAAGTAATTAGCATTGGTGGAAAGATTTGCGTTGTTGGGACAAATTAGTGATGTGAAGAATTGAACTCGTGCAAGTCGCTTAAGAATAACTGAGAATTTTGCTGCTGTAGTCCATAGCGTTGAAGAAAACTCAGATTTGTCCATTTCTCGTCGACCTTTGGAATTCGGATGATGATTAATGATTTTGTAAGGCCGGATTTGGATGATATTGTAACGATAAGTAACGATATCATCGACCCTTTTCGTGAAAAGTTTGCTGACCATCTGATTTCTCGAAGAGAATAATTAGCTAACGAGATCTTGTGATTTAACATTTTTATGATTTTTTCTTTAGGACAATCAAAAAGATAAGATCCATGCCAATGACTTTAAAGATTGAATTTGTGATGGAACATTTAATGAATACAATATGGTTCTGCAAGCGCAGACGTAGTGGTCATTGGCTGGTATTCTTTTTCATTATTAATGGCATATCCTCCTTTTTACAATTAAATAAACATCCGATGATTTCGCTTAAAAAACTAATTTTTTACATATCAAAACCCTATCGTACGCTAAAATTTATTAAGTGAAACGCTTGCCCACTTGTAATTATTTCATTTGATTATCATTATTAAGTCTGTATTTGTCACGTCATGTAAAATTGTATAGAAATTCAGCAAAAATAATGGTTCTCCTTATATTTTGTCTAGGCTGATAAAATTAAAGGGCAGTACTGTCTGACACAATTTTAGTTTTACCCAACTACATTTTCAAATGAAATAAAGTTATAGTAAAATTTTTTCTAGTTTTACCCGACTCCATTATCAAATGATTTAGACAGGTCCGAAATCACTTGGTAAACTTTAAATCATCAAATTCAAGAATTGAATGTTGAATGATAAACGTATTTGTGATCTTAAATAATATAAAATAGAACTCGCTGAGATCTTGCCACGATTTTGAACTACTTTGCGCACATGTTAGGTCTGCAGCGGAAAAATAGTGAAGTCTGAGACTAGTAAAATTGTAGCCATGGCCAGTTTGTCAGACCAGTCGTTCTCTAATATTTTCCTTGTCTAATATTTTAACATTCACAGTTAAGCAACGATAGCTAACAGCATATGTTTGCATTTATTGAATTATAAAATTAGCTTCTTTTTTGTTTGGCCTTGCAAGGATATTAGTTTCAATGTTACTGTATTAAGTAAAATTTTTAGAAAAAGGACAACATATTTGTGCAGCATAATAGCAAAGTTACAAAAAAAAATACATCATACCCGAGTATTTGCATGCGGGGAAAACACACGTGAAACAGAATTGTAAATGGATTTAACCAAACCTCCTTCTAGCGTCAAAATGCCAAGTGCTTGGTTATCCATAGTAGACGTTACTGTTGTTGCACTCGCTGATGCTAATGATTTTGCACTAGTTCCTGCGGTTCCAACACCGCTCTTACCAACTTGTGGTATTTTATAGAAAAGCAAACAAACACCATCATTCGGTATGCGATGATGAAATTTAATTTTATCTTCTTGTTTATCATGTACAGCTGAGATTACAGTTATTTCGTCATTTTCCAAAAATTCTAATATTGCTGCTGTCTGTTCATCCAAAGCAATGCCAGTTTGAGAACTTACAGCAAAATATTCCACTAATTTGTGAAAATAAAATAAGGAAAACAACAAATTAGGTCACGTCAATTAGAGATTTCGCAACAAGAACATGCAAATTTGCTTAGATTATTTTTTGCTTACCGGATGTATTTATAATAAATTTAATTTTATTCGACATAGTGCTTGTTTATTGATCCAAAGGATGTCTTTAGTTGTAAATTTAATTATGCACTTTTATTTTATGGATATTTTATTTTTCTGTACTTATTTTCTTAAATTCACTTGTTCGTCATTGTCCTTTGGGCTGTTGTTATAAA
Source organism: Gymnocheta viridis (assembly GCA_956483585.1). Lineage (NCBI taxonomy): Eukaryota > Metazoa > Arthropoda > Insecta > Diptera > Tachinidae > Gymnocheta > Gymnocheta viridis. The sequence goes on along the minus strand of OY101440.1, from coordinate 24,495,030 downwards.
TGTGTCCCATGTGCTGGCTCTTATTTGTTATGTCCTTCCTGTCTGGCTTCGTGATTCGTTACACTTCCCATGGCAACCATTTGTTACCATGGTTAATACGGTTGTCTGGGTTTCACTCACCGCTTGTTTCGCTTGTTAGTTTTATTTACCCGGTCTTTTTATTGTTGTTAATTTGTTTGTTGTTGCTGTTAAACAACATCCACCAACACAACCACCATCCGAGTGTCACGTGCTAAAATGCCTTTTAGTGGTTGCTTAAATTTAATTGTTTTTGTTTTTCTATGATATTTTATTATTGTGTTTTGTTGTTATTATCCCTGCCGTAATGCTATCCTTAATTCTATTTGTTTCTAAGGGATAATATGTATTAACATATTTCAAATACAAAAATTTTTAAATGCTCTTGAGTGGCAACTAGTTAAAATTTTATTGAAGATATTAATACAAAGTTGACATTGTAATGACTTAAACGTGCATAAAATTACCTTAACATGTTTTGTTACAATTCAGGAAACAATTGCGAAAGAAAAACCTGTTTCAATCACACTAGAGCGGATTTTACAATTTGCTGGAATCTGATAACGGGGATAGTATAGGAGAATATTTGGCCAAGTATTTGTGTCAAGAAGAGCGTAATGCTGGACACTCGGGAACCTTTCCTTACCATACGTCGCCCTTATAAACTACGGCAACATTCATGATAACATGCCCACATTTTCTTAGCGAACTTAGATGTATTCAGTTCATACCATCTTTTTTCAGCATATCCTTATATTCTTTAACCAGAATTGAAGAAATGATATGTGATATTGGCAGAAGTTCCTCCTGTAGGTTCTTCCTTGAAGACTTCAGTCAAAAATCACCTCGCTCAATTCTCTTACAGCCATTATTTACCTTCGAACTTTCGTTCAGTAAGTAGTTCGTACAGTTAGTATATCGAATTTAGTGGAAATTCCGAAGAGGCTGCCCGCAAGACGGCGTACTATTGCCTCAACTGTGGTCATTGGTCGTCAATGAACTACCTAATATCATAAAATAGATAACATGCTCCTAATCTATCTGACAAGAAAATTGTTGTACCTTTTTACCTAACAAAAATCTTCTTTAAGCAACTCCACTATTTTAGAGTCATTCGGAATAAGTCACTCATTTCGAGACGACATATACATTAGGGTGGGCCGATTTGTAAGGACAAAAATTTGTCGATATTGTGCCATCGATTTTTCCATAGCTTTTGGCATGAGGAAAAATAAGTTCCACTACGACATATCAAAAAAAAATCATATTCGAGAGGACCAAATTTAAATTTTTTACTTTTTCTCAACTACTCGCATAATTTTTAAGTTTTTTTAGTAGGCAATGTATACATTTTTATATATGTAATTAGATTTATAATATTTATCTTATATTGTTTTATACTTAATACACAAAAAAGTTTTAGTACTTAAAATCGTCGAAATCATTGTCATATGTCCCCATCTCCTTGAAATTTCGCACAATTTTCTATCTAAAAACTGCAATTTCTCGTCAATAGTTCTATCATGACATTCTTTTACTATTTCAATTAATTGTAATCTTGTGTACATTTTTTACATGTTTTCTCTCGAAGTTACAAAACTGTTCTTATGCAATAACCCATGTTTGTATTTTTATACGTATAGTTAGTGAGTAGTCTGGTATATGGGTATCCCATGTATTTGTTATCCCATGTATTTCCTTTTTTTAATCTAATTTTCGTGAATAATGAATTTAAAAATTACTATATTTTGGTATGTACACATATTTTTTAACAAATAATGTTATATAGAGCGCAGGAAAATAAAAAACTGTTTTATTAGGGTGAGGGACATTCCCTTATAGCCACTATCGATAATAAGTATTTTGCGAATTCACATTTATAGGCAGGTAATCACATTGTGAAGTGTTAAAACTAAAGTGAATAACATTCAACATGAATAATTCAACGGACATAAAAGATTATGATGTCAAGAAGTGTCTGATGAGCAATAGAAAATTAAATTAGAAAATAAAAAAAAAATTGTTAAAATTAGTGGCGCAAACTTTTTTGGGTCTAAAATAAGATGTTCTTTTATTGTGGTATAAAACATAATTTCTATATTTGCTACCTTCACTTTTAAAAACCATGATTTTTCAAAAAAGTGTATAAATTTTATTTTTTTTAATTTTTGAACGAATTGTTTCAACATTAATATTTAAGATAATTTTTGTTAAATACCAAAATAGCTTTATTCGTTTCGTTTAACCACAAAATAATATCATGTCACAGAAAAAAAGTTAAAAGCACAACTTCCACACTAGATTCATAAACCTGACTGAAGTTGCTATCAATAATGAGGAGGGTCGATTACTGGAGAAGGGTTTAAAACACAATATCCGGGAGCACAGCTCAAGTCATATTCTTCACTTTCCTGACTTCAGCAGTGTCTTAGAGCTACAAATCGCAACGTAAAGTCTTAAAAATTTACAATATGATGTAAAATTTTGTTGTGTATCGATCTACATAATTAGTTTTCAAGATTTCTTTAAATTCATTTTTGCCTTTTTGGCCAGCATTTTGACACAAATACTCTTCTGTGCGCCCCCGCTCGATTACAAATGCGGAAAAATACAGAAATGCTTCAGTAAGTAAAGCCAGCATTGGACACACCTCAGAGGATAAAAACATTGTGCTCGGCTAAAGGCCGACTATGCAGAGTGCTTTAGTAAGCGAAGACGGACTTAGACATACACCGGAGTAGAAAAGCCTTATGTACTGAACAGCTATCGTTGCTTAAATAATTTTATTAGAAAGTAAGTGACATATAATTTAAAATTTAATTTTCTCTTCGTGGTGCATATAATCAAGTGACTTTAATCAATTAACAGCAATAACGTGTTGCCATCACCTATCAAATATATGTATTAGAATATGTTATTATAGTTTAATAGGTGTTTGAAAAATACTCATTTTTTATTTTTATGTGTGCACGACTATCACAGAATTGATTTTTATTCTTTGATTTACTATGGAAAGTTTCTATAACATAAATATTTTAAACATACCACAAGTAATGTCAGTAATGATGATAGTACCGATAATATAAATACATTTAACTAAATGCTGTTAAAGTCACGTTTCAAAGTGACCAAAAATTATAATACCTATTTTATGGTGCCATTTTAAAAGTTTTTTTTTTAATGAAATAAATTGCTATTGGAAAAAATTCTGAACAGTTATTCCCTTGTTATATATCACCTATCGTTTATGGTTTATGGTTTACCTTTTGAATATTACTTTTCATCATGGTATCCTATTGTACACCGGTCGGAAAACGTTAGTTGAAATAGGAAACGTAAGAGGGGTTTCTTAAAAAACTGCATATTAACCGCTTTTTAAACTAGAAAATAAATTTTGTGAGTTATTCTTCCTCTGGTAAAGAAGAAACCTTGAAATCCACCATAAAAATTTCATGGTATTGTTGTATTTAGTTCACTTTTTTGTTTATTTCATTAAAATTTCATTAAAACTTTATTAAGTTCTTTTAATCTAGTTATATAACATTTTTACTGTGATCCAACTGTGCTATAAACTTTTAAAATAACGAAAGCAAGTTGTTAAAACTAGTTAAAACATATGAGAGTAGAAAACATGTTTGACTATGACGATTCTTAGATACCCTTCAGCTATACGTGAAATAATTAATATTCTCTAAAAGAATCAATATTGGAAAATTTTTTCATACTAATTTTTTATGAGTTTTTTGTTTATTTTTAAGAAAAATGCTTTCGAGCGTTTTTGAATAATTGTTTTCTTTTTGAAATCTCGATCCTTTTTTTCAATGTTATATAAAAATTTTTACGATTTTGTGTTTTTTGAAGTTGGCGACTTTTTCAAATGCAATAATCAAGAGAATGGAGGAGAGCCTTACCACAAGCCAAACATATTTTAATAAGTGGAAAATAAAAGTAAATGATAATAAAACGCAGGCCATTATATTTCCATATAATAATTCACCAAAACGTATTCCTACTAAAATGTTGTACTGTTGGGGAAACGAGAACAAAGATGATATCAAATATCTAGGTATGACTTTAGATAAAAAAAAACTTTAATTCAAACAACATGTAAATTACATTTGTGATAAAGCTATAAAATGTGGACGTGCTCTATACGCCATACTTAATAGGAGGTCTAAGCTAAACCTTAAAAATAAGATATTGTTGTATAAAACTGCTAAGACCCATACAAAAAAGCTTCAGGTTATCCAAAACAAAAATTTAAAGATAATTCCCCACGGGCTTACTGCACAATAGATTTAAATATAAAAAGTTACACGCGTTTGCCAATGATCTAACGGTGTCATTTAATGAAAACTGCAGACTGACTAATTTTGAAACAATAAAAAATTTACTAAAAAGTCACTGAGAATGTTTTGTTAAAAAGAATCTTACTAGTGATTCTTTTACCAAATTTTATTATAACATTTTTAAAGTTTGTTAGAGGTTTTTGTGACAAATTTTCCTCAAGACGGTACTATTAATAGTTTCCTTATTCAATTATTAGAATTAATTGTTGTAGTACGTAAGTATAATATCATAACATTGTACCTTGTTTAGCTTATAAGATTTGCGACTTTACAGCTTTTTGTTTAATGAACTAAATTAATAAACTAATTTTGCTGACTTTCGATATTTTACTAAAAGTTACAGAAATAAATATAATTTTTGTATATTAGTGAAAGTTTTAAAAACATATATAAAATATACATATGGGCTTTAAACTTAGATCCATAAGTAATCTGTTATCTTAGGAAAGGACATTCAAATCGGTAATAATTTCTAATGAGCTTAAAATAAACACAAACATGTATGAGTTTCAATTCTTGTAATTCGAATCTTGAATAATTATTTATAAACAGAAATAATTATTCATAAATAATTGAAATGAAAATTTTATGGCTTAAGTTCAAATCTGAGTTTACCCATTTCTTCTTAATTTAAAAAATTATATTTGGATAAATTCATTATTTTATTAAGAGAGTACTTTTTATTTGAAACTATTTATTCATCAGACTTGCAGAACGGATCAGTACTGATTCCATAAATAATATAAAAATATTTTACGTGCTTGTTGACTTTAAGTAATATGAATCTTTCATATACATTCGTTTTGTTTAAGAGAAATAATTTTATTCCCCAGCAGTCCGCAAGCTGGTATAAATTGAAATACATTCGATTGTATATTATTATGTCAATAGGAACATTTAAAATGAAATAGTTAAGCGTATACAACTTGCATCCGATTCGGATTAGTATTTTCCTACCGAATTGTAAAATTAGATGTACACTAGAAGAAAAGAATAAAACAAATGAATAAAATAAAATTTAGACATCGCACTAGCATCTTATTTGGATGGGTCCGTATTGTATAATATTATTATTTTAGTTTCAATTATGAATTTCGCATGTTTTTTGCTGTCTTTTTTCGAATTCGTTCTTTTTAATTCAAGGCCTTGTTGATCTGCCTTGTTTTTATTCTTCCAAAGTAAAATGTCAATTGTTCCAAATAAAATGAAAAAATGTTGATAAAAGCCATATACTTTCGCAAGCTCTCCGAAAAAACTAATTGATTATATTATTTTACCAATTAATAACAATAATAATAAAACCATCTCAAGAATAATGCAATTGGATTTCTTGTTTATTTTAAACCCATTTTATGATCGATCCTAATTTGACCCATCTAACATTATAATTATATTATTGTACTAATTAATGTGATAAATAAATAAATATAATAAAACTATCTGAAGAAAAATGAAATTGGATTTCGTGTTTATTTAAATATTTGATAGTTCAAGCCCATCATATAATCGATCCCAATTGGGCCCATCTAATATTAATATAATGTCTGCTACTAAAGACTAATTGCATTCAGGCACATCTTAATGCCCTCCGAATAACCATATTAATTGAACCCCTCCTACCTTCGCTTACAATGTCGGTAGTATTGGATCTATCTGACAGCCTAGGCCAACGCTGTGTAAATATAAGTAGGAATTAGATACAGACTTTGGACGGGTCGCACTTACATTGTCATTGGTCTCAGAGCGAAGATGTATGTGATAGAAATTCCACTGGGTCTATTAAATTTCGAACTCTTTTTGTTTAAGAGAAAGAATTAAGAGTAATAATATTACGAATCGGTAATGATCGTTAACTGCAGTAACTGCAACCAACGATTATTTCAATTAGAATATAACCATATTGTAATCAGAGTTTAAGTGGGAATTTTGAGTTTGGAATTTGACATTAATAATAATTTTTTTACGCATACATTATTGGGCAACAAATGCTCTAAAATTTACAAACAGAATGACAAACTTGTATAGACGAACTTTTTTCACACGTGATGAAGTGTATAAAAGTAAACTTAAATCTGTAAGAACACAAATTTCTTAGACACATGTAAAGTGAGTTTTGTTCAGTGGTCTTCCATAAAACATGTCATATGCCATATACTCTACGCTTGGTTAAACTAGTGTTACTAAAAAAATACATAAAAAAGGGAGAAAATCTGAAAAGTAATATTAAAAAAATGGAATGATTTTTAAAGAGATATAAAGTTATATTAAAGACTTTTGCATTTGTGTTGTGCATTTGACTAGGACTCTTTACTTAAAAAAAACTGTAATAATCATAAAAAGGACTGTCGTAAAATAAGTCTTACAAACAAATCAGACAAGTGCGAGTGCGACACGCTTAAGGAAGGTTCTGTACTTGCTTGGGTTAGGATACTCGCTAATTTATAACTGATACATTTATTGCATATTTGTTATTGAATCGGCAATGCAGCCTGATAGAATTTTTTAAACTGGTTATGTAATGATCCTTCGAAATGTGTGTGTGTAAATTAATCTTATATTAGGCTCGTTGTAGTACTTTCTCACAACGAATTTTCCAAATGAATTTCAACCACTTATTATTTTATTTTATTGCAAATTTCATTTAATAGTTAAGCAGGCAATAGTTTTATTCAACTTAAGTTATAACTTCGATAACAATTTTAATAAATTCAAAATATGTTCTACTATTTAGAATTGTTAACTCAAATGTTTTAATTTTATTTATTTCAGTGTTTACTTGGCAAATCAATTTTTATATGGAATTCTCCATAATCTCTTATTTTAAATAATCTCTTAAATAAATAATTTATTAAAATTCATAATTTATATTTGTTAATATTTTTTGCGATAGTTATATTCATTTACTGGCCTTATGGTTAATGATTGAAACTTTATTATTTTTCGAGGTACAAGCTCAATAATAAAAATATAAAAAACTTAAAACTGGTTTTACAAAATCTCCGCTATGCGGATTTTTTCTATTTGTCTTCCTTTTCAAAAAAAACTTACTTAAATTCTTTCAATTGCTTTTTAAATATAATTTTAAAATTTTTTCATTTCTTTTTTGCTGCGTTCACATAAATTAAAAGTAGTCTGATCAACTTATTTTTTATTACATCTCGCTTAACAGCAAAAATTCTTACAATAGAGATCTTCACAAAAAGAAGAAAAAGAAGGCAATTGTTGAGCAAATCTTTATGTAAATAATATTCAATATTTTTCTTAAAAACTTAAATAATATTCCTTATGTTTCTTGAACAAATAATTCTGTTAACTTGTATAACTTCCAAGATACCCAACAGGCTTTAATAAAATATAGATTATTCACTTAATTTCATCAACAGCCACAAAAAAAGAAAAAAAGAAAGAAGCAAATCGCTTAAAATATTTCTGAACTGTTTTTACTTTTGTTTACTTATTTACATATTAATATTTATATGCCCGATTTCATGGAGCATTGAAAACAAAAACCATATTAAGTTAAATATTAATTAATATAGAATAAAACTAACATATCTTGGTATTTTAAGTATTTGTTGTTAGAGCGGCTGTGGCAATTAATATAAAGGGTGTCCTAAAATTAACGCAATTTTGTGCAGTAGTGTTAGTAAGCCTAAAAAAACAATATGACAGCTGACAGTTTAGAGCTTGCAAACATTAATCGTTATACCGCCAATAATATCCCAAAAATAATGAAGAAACTAAAAACTTTGTTCTCTTTTTAATTCAAACCTTGCATTAATTTTGGGACGACACCCTTGATTATGAAAATTTCGAATATCTACCTATTTCGGTTCACGAGATAAAAATCTGTTACAGATAGACAGGCGGACAGACAGACGGTCGGCGAAGCATCCAGAAAAGAAGTACAAAAATCCAAGCAAGTGTAAAAAAACTTGCTTTTTACTTAATTTGGTTACATGCTTATTTTTGAAGAAGTTACTCCTTTACATCATTAATAACCAATTTTAATTACATACATGCACATATACATAAATTACATATTTTTATATTGGCGAAATTTCTTATAAATTATTGAAGGAAGAAAATATACTTTAGTACATAATTTTCTTTTAGGGGACATCTTCCAATAGTTTGTAGACTTCAGTGCTATCCTCTTCGTATGGCAAAGCAATAAAAAATGGGTAGTATACTGGTGGTATGAATGGTAAAAGTTCTTGATTGAATTTTGCTCCCGAGTATAGTGACTGGTGTACCTTGGGAAACTGTTAATACGATTTTTAATAACATCAATGGCTTCTTGGGGTGTTTCGTTCCCTGGAGTGTGTTCACCTTTATATTCTCGCTCTTCCTTCTGGCTACAATAATAAACCTCTTTTTACACAAATCTAATGTTTTCAGAAAAAACTGCTTGCACTATAGCTTTTACTACATTTTTTGTTTTCATTGGATACTTTCTTTCTTTTTGGTTCTGTTTTTTTTAATGCACGGGAAAAGAAAAGATCTCTGAAGATCCAAAGATTTTAAAGCCCAAAACTCATCAAAGAAAATTTTTCTATCTGTTTCAGAAAATGTATTGCTGCAGCTATGTATAGAGGCATGGTATTTGTGATTTTAATCTTGTACACTCCGAGCTTTATGAACCTTATTTCCGTGACCAACATACTGCTGGCCTGCGTCTCTCAACGACTTTCTAACAATTCTTTTCCATTTTCAAGGTTGTGTAACAACCTTTTTGAAATACAAGGGACGGTATCCAGGTGTCGTCTGGAAAAAATAGTATCCGAGTCCTCGCCCAAATCAGAAGGAAACTACAGATCATCAGAATCTGAACTGAAGTCTGAAAAATCTAATTCTGAATCTAAAAAAATAATAAAAAATAATAATATTAAGTTTGTTATAAATTTTATAATGAAAGTTTATTATAGATTGCCCATCATTAACGTTGGTGTACAAAACACTCGTATTTTACTTAAAAATAAAAAAGTTTAATAAAATGTTAAAAGAAGTAATTAAAGTAACGCACTAATAATATTATGTACAGAACAAACAACTTTGCAATGGCAAATTATACAATATTACATTCCAATTTCAAGGTGCTCTTATTACAGAAACTACATTATGTAAACCTCAAATATAAACGAAGTGTTGTCAATACATCTTGTTCCCATTCTCTGCCTTTAAAAATACATTGCTGCTTTAATAAAAATCACAACTAACGCACTTGAACCCCTTTGGCACGAAGCAGATGATTGCTTTTAGTTAGTAGTAAAACTTTTGGTCCATAGAGTTCAGTTTGAGGTTATCATACAGGTCTAAATTTTTGTAGAGTGATAAATATTAATATTAAATGTTGATTGCCATACCTAACTCATTTTTTTAGTTTTTGCAATCGTACCCGTTTACTTTTAAGTCCCACAATTAGTATGCTAATCAGGAAGTTTTTTGCGGTTACATTTTAGAGCAAATTATATACTAAATAGTATCATTTAAGAGTAAGTTATGATGCCTTGTAAAATTCCATTAGTCTCACTTGCGGTTAACTTTTAACTTTTAATCGCATTTTATGAAAAGGGCCGTTAAAAAATTTATTTAAACACCAACTTTCTTAGCACGACAGACATACCGATATCCTTAAAAATACTAAGTTACTTACATACAACGGTCCAGTGTTTGTTTGAATTGTTGTGTACGATTAAAAAACTTCAGCCCATTAGTTTACTGTTCATTTTGTTGCTGTTGGAAATAACTTTAAGTATTATTGTTGCAAATATATTATGAATGTACATATACAGCCAAGTGTAAAACGTGTTTAATTTTAATAATTTAAATAGTAATTATATTACACTCAAGTAATTCCACTTCACTACTTCAAAGTGTTATTGAAAACACAATTTATTTTTCGCCATAAATTGTATTAAGTGTTAATAATAATTTTGTTTGATTAATTAAAATAAAAAAAGGAAAATATACAGTGACAAAAATTTCTCAAGTTTTCTGTAATGACATTTTTTGTACTCACTATTCTATTTAAACTTTAATATTTGAATGCAAATTGTGTAGATTAAATAATTGAACACTTTTAAATATTCTCTGATAATGAGGTTTTTGTATTTAGTAAAAAAAAATTTTAAAATATTTTTATGTTTTTATTGATGACTTTTTAACAAGCCGTTTAATTGAAATATTTAATACATAAACCGATGTACCCTCCGTCTTGACTAGCAATAAATATCTTAGCCATAAAGCAAACGCGTTGGCAGAATAATGAAGCATTATTGTTTACTGCATTCCTTATTTTAAGCATATAGAAAACATAACTTATACAGCCCAATTATAAACAGAAATTCATCATGAAGTTTTTCCCTTTTACCTTTTCTCCTATTATGAATAAAAAATTCCTCATTTTACTTTTTAACCCTTTTTTATCAACCGTGTGAAAGGGAGAAAAAAATTAAATCGTTAAAAAGTAGTTATTCTAAATATATTTGAGGTTTGGTTTTTCCCCAAAAAAAATTCCCTGGCAAAACAGACGGGAGTTTGAATTAAAATGTAAGTAATTTTTTTATTAAATAAAATTTCAGACAATAAATGTTTTTATTTGCTTATTTATATGCTTATATAGGTCGAAAACAATAAACAAGTCTCAAATGCAACATTTGCTTGAACTGATGGAATCCAATGCAGACATTGCATGTAATTTCCATAAAGGTAGCAAAGAACAGCTTGCTCGATTTTGGAAGAATGCTGAAACCGAGCTTAACTCCATGGGCCCTCCTACTAAGTGTATAGCGGAATGGAAAAAGGTATTGTTTTAACATTCATAAAGTAATTGGTTTCTAACGTTATCGTTATTAAATACTGGTTTGGGCAGACCAAAAGAAGTACGTGCGGCAAAAGGCAGCACAAAATTTAAAAAACCAAAATGCCACAGGAGGTGGCCCAAACAACAATCAAAAATTTTCGGCTATGGACGAAGCTATATATAACCTGATAGGTATGAAAACTTCTGTGGAGGGTGTTTCGGCGAAGACTTTTGGCATAACCGATGGAACTAACACGCATGATCTACCGGATACAGCGCAATATATGTATATAAGTATTAATGAATTGTATAATAAAGCTGTGAATGAGTTGTTAAAATTTCGAGCAAATACCGGAAAGCTGGTTTATTTACTCTGTAATATTTTTGGAACCTATAACACATCCAAAGCTTAAATAAACAAACATGTATTTGCGTTTATTTACTTACAATAATTGTGGCAGCTCCAGTGGGTTGGACTCGTCTCGTAAATTCCTTCTAGCCATCCTTTGGCTACTTCGTAGATGTTCTTCTGCAACACTAATTTCTTCAGCAAAATTTCGCAAAGCTATGCTATTCATTTTCTTCCACAATTTTTGTTTGTTTATTTTTATCGAAAACACCAACATTTTCTTGCACAACCAAAAATAAATTAAATCAAATGTAAACAATGTAAACAGCTGGTATCAGCGTTGTCAATTATTGTATTTTTATTCCCGCGGAATTTATAATTGGAGGAATTTTTTCTCGAGAAAACACTTTTCCCCGGGAGACAAATTCCTTGCGAATATTTATAATTGGGCTGATAATAAAAAAATCACACAATAATGTTCTTGTGCATTTCAAACAAAACAATGTCATTTCTTTTTCAGGAACTTAAAATGGTGAAACCAGTTACTCCTCAAAATTTCCCAAGTATTATTTGATTTTCTTATTACCTGTTTCCAATCTAATTTTTGTTGCGAAAAGTCACACAATTGTTAACAAAAATGGTTTAACAATTATTGAAACTCTTTTTTACGGCAATAAATATGTATGCATACGGCAAAGAGATAACATAGAGATAACATAATTTGGGCACTTGCTGCAATAAATGTTAACATATTTATTGCTAGTGGAGACTGGGGGGTTAGACATTATTCCACTTCGTTTAACTTTCATTTATGTTTGATAAAAATTAATTTTTTGCTGTGTACTGACAAAATTTTAATGTCAGAATTTAATTAGTTTAATGTTTAAAATATGCACATTCACACAAAATTGTTTTGAACGATTTAAAAAACATTAATTTCTGATTTTATTGAGTGCATTATTAATAAAATTCTAAAATTCCAATAATGCCATTAAATCGTGGTTAAATGTTTATTTTAATTTAAAACAAGACCCAATAATTGTTTATCTTTTTTTTCTTTACCGCAAGTTGAAACCGTTCAGAAACTGGGAAAACTAATATATAAATATAATAAGAGGAAGTTTTTATTTACGTTGAAATCAATAGTTGCTTTATTCGGTTTGTAAAAGTTTTTTGTTTTGTTATTTTCATATTTGAAAATGGTTTGCGAGACAAACTTGATTTGAGCGGGGCGCGTATAATTGTACTTTTTTAATTTTGAAATCCACATCGTTATTTTTAAAATTTAAAAAATCTATATTAGTAATGATAGTGAAGAATTATAAAAAATGGTGGAACAGCTCTTAAGTTAATCCAAAGGATTCTCTTAAAAATTAAATAATTTTTTAAGAAATGTAATTAGTACACTCATTTGAGAACTATGATGGCACAATGGCAGATATTGGAGGTTGCTAAAATTACAAATTTATGTGATTTTTTATTCTTTATTTTATTTTTTTTGTCTGGCGATATAAATGTGCAAAAATTTTGGAACCTGAATAAAATGCTAATTTTTCCTAAAATCAATAAATTTTTAGAGTAGGAAAAAAATGTAGGCAATTCTGACGAGAATTCAGAAGGAGGTACAATGCTGATAAGATATCCATTATTTCTATTGAATTTATTTTTACAATTGCCCCTTCCCGAATGCTTCGCAACATAAGATTTATGGTATTTACCGTAAGCAAAGAATTAAATGATTTTAATTCATCACAATTTGAATTGTGTCCTTAAAAATTAACTTTAGGCAGATATGATTTTATTTACTTATTTGCAATATAAATTCCTGTTTTTGAGTCTGTTATTTTATAAAAAAAATCATTAAATTTTGCACGAGCATATGAACGTGTTTAGTCATATTTTTCTTAATTTCAAAGCATTTTATTTCTTGCTGTGGCTTAAAACATAAAAAACTCACATACCATGTGTTGTTTCCGTTTTGTAAAATTATGACTGTTTATAAATCAAAATATTCTAAAATGTTGAATAAACTTTTTGTGACCGTGTCATTGTCATACGAATGTATCGTGTGTAAAAATATATAAAAAAATTTTACAGATTTGTGTGAGTGACACACACTCACTCTCATATTTATTCGTATGCATGCTTGCAGTCGCACAATTGTGCTACAAAATATCGTTTATTTTAATAATAAAAAAAAATAAAATAAAAACATTTCAAAACTAACATTATATTTGAAAAGAAAAATATTTTAGTTTACCAGTGCAAGCACATTTACGAAAATTGTTTGACAGTGTCGCACAAAGCATTTATTAAGATGTTTTTAAGTGTTGTTTGTTTAAATCAATGTGATCTATTGTTATTGCATTAATCGAAATTCATCATTAAATGAATCGAAACGATTCATTAAATGTAAAAGTTGCGAGACCAGGATCGTTTGTAAGTCGCGAAGTCTTACACTTTGATACTCTGCTAGGATTGTAATATTCTGAAAGCTAAGATACTTCTCTGTAGCTTTTGGATACAAAATTATTTAGCCGGAT